>CM041212.1:21089928-22342785 GCA_023065735.1 Coffea humblotiana | reverse complement strand
TTCTGGAAGCCGCAAGTAATGCTCCCCAAGCTTTTACAGTCACCTTTACTGGCATTCCTTTATAACTTCATAAGCCTCACGTAATCTACCAGCTCTGCTCAAAACATCAACTAAACAAGCATAATGATCGCTATTTGCTTCCACCCCATAACAATTTTGTATACGGGTGAAGTACACTCGTGCCTCATCAGCTAATCCTGCATGACTACAAGCTTTCAGAACAGCCAAAAACGTAATCCCATCGGGCTTTACATTCACTATTTCCATCTGCGCGAATATTTCTAGTGCAGTTCTTGCCTCACCTTGAAGTGCGTAAGCTGATATCAAACTACTCCAAGCAACCACATCTCTTTCCTTCATTTGCTGAAACACAGAATCTGCATTTCTAAGGCACCCGCATCGCCCATACGCTTCAATTAACCCGCTCCTCAAGTGCATATTCGGCTCAAATTCATTCCTCACTGCATAACCATGAATTTCTTTAATCAAATTCAACGCGGATACACCCAAACAGGCACGTAAAAGAGCAAGAACCGTAATCAAATTAGGCGCCAAACCCAACTTCAGCATTCGCCTATAAAACCCAATGGCCTTATAAAACCCGTCATCCATTTCCAAAAATCCAGCTATAATCGAGTTAAAACTCGACACACTAGGCAAAACATCCATAACTTCAAACAAGTCCATAGCAGCAGACATATCACTTGAATGGGCGTAGAGCGAAATCATAGCGTTCCAAACGACTGCATTTCTTTGAGGAATTTCATCGAACAGTCGACGGGCAGATGAAATTGAGATGCATTTGCCATACATGTCGACGAGAGCAGAAGCCACAAATGGGCTTGATATGAAAGACCATTTGTAGGTGAGTGCGTGAATTGAAGTGCCCAGATCAGGGCAGTGAAGGGATGCACAGGATTTGAGGGCAAGAGGGAAGACAAAAGGGTCCAATGCGAAGGAAAGAGAAGAGTGGATATGGTGGAAAAGACTGAGGGCTTTCTGGTGACGGCCACCGTTGACGTGAGAAGCTAGGAGCTTAGTGTAGGAAAGCAAACGGAGGTAGTTCGATGAATACGAGCCCATGTTTGGTTGGTTGGTTAGTTTTTGGCGGTTCTAACCGATTTTTAAAAGCCTAATTAGGCCAACTTTGGTTTAATAATCTCGGTTTCACTGAGTTTCTAAGAAATGGTTATTCAGTTTGGGTTAAGGAAATCTCGTAATAGGGAAGGAAGCTTGCTTAATTTAGAGTCCATGAGGATCCGACGGCTTTTATACTATCATGGTTAGATGCACGACACATATGTAAAATTTGAATTTCAAATTCAAATTCAGATTACGTGTCATGTATCAAATGGTGAAAGTGTACACACTTTTAGTGTATAGAATATTAATTTTTTTTAATACTTGATTTATAAAAGTTAGCAACATATCCTTTATTTTTTTTTCTGGCTAAAATATACGAAACCTTTTTGTGCATTTGTGTGAGAATCAGATTACTCCCTTATCGTTTAAAAATATTTGCAAAGCACTCTCATACTTTCAATGAATCTTGAAGACGATGAGAACCATCCAAATTGACATTCGTAAACCATTGAGGGTTTCACGTACGAAAGATGTTCATAACTCTGAAGATGATACATTTTCAAACGTTTGAAGAACTTAAAACCAAAAAAAAGGAAAAGAAAAGAAAAGGCATATTTTGTTTTACTTTAAGCTTCAAAAACATTTTGTTTGCTAATTGTAAATTGACATAAAGAATAAAAGAGTTTGAGAAGATTATCTAACAATCCTGTGCCTAATCTTTTATTAAAAAAAAGGGTGTTTTTTTTAGCGCTCATCATCACTGCTCGATACCTCTTTTGCATAAGGATCTAGACAATGTGTTACTGAATTAGCTTTTCTTTGGATTCATTGAAGCTTTAACAAAGAGTTTTTTTTAATGATTAACTAAATTTTCTTGTTAATGTGAAAATATGCAAATTTATTATCATCATAATATTTTGTACATATTAAATTTTAACTTAAGCCATACCAGAAAGGACCAACCTTGTTGAATGTTCAGACAGTTAAACTAGACAGGCCCAACAGGAGGCTGAAGGTCAGTTTTTACTCGGGCTTATCGAAGGCCCAGCTCACTAGGCCTGAACGACACTCCTGAAGAATCCGAATCTCGTACTCGGACCCAGGTAACCCGTGGATTGAAAGTTTCTTCTTCTGTTCTTCTTCACGTGTCTCCAAGATTCCTTAAACCCTAAAAATCCATGTCGATGATAACTCTTTCAAGACTCTTTTCCCCTAACCCATCTCTCAAAACTCCATTTAAATTTAAACCCTCTTTTCAAAAGCCATCTTTCTTTACTCCCACTCTGAACCATTCAATCCCATTTCACCCTTCTTTAGATAAAGCTAACCCCTTCAAGCTTCAAGGAAAACGCCTGCCTTTTGGGAAGAATCTTGGGGTCACATTCGACAATAAGAGAAGTTTTGGGCTTTTTGCTAAGGCTGAGGAGAATGAGGAAATGGATAAAGCTGAATTGGAGGCTAGAGGGCAGAGTACCATGCCTGATAGGTTCAGACCCTTGACTAAAGAAGCTCCTGATAAGCCAATCAGGTGGCCTTGGTTTATAGGTATTTCTTCTTTTATTTCAACTTCCCAGGTTTTGAGCCTTTCAGGACTAGTTTGGATGTTAAAGAATGAATTTTTAGTGACATATAGGTGTTGAGAGGAAGAAATTAGATTATGGATTTCACTGTCCTGTAACTGTCAATTTGCTCATGTGCCGATATAGTTTGATACAGTTTTGCTACTGTATTCTTGAGCATGTATTATAGTTATGATGATGAATGTGTATGAAGTCGCCATTGGGTGTATGAGAGTTGAGTCCTACCACTTAAGTACATCCTATCGAAGCCGTGACTTAGCAAAGTACCAATTCAGTTGTTCTACACACTATGGAGTGAATGGTCAGTCACGTAAAATGATGAATTTTGGGATCATAAGTGTTAGGAAACTGACTGCAAAGCAGAAGGGGGATTACAAACTCATATACTATATGGATAGTTCTATGGCTGACTTTTGGGTATTCGATATTGATTAAGAAAGCAAAGCAAAGGAAAGGAAAGTTGAGGGGTGAAATAAAAGTAGTTCCTTTGTTGTCCCTGGACTTTGGTACCACCCACCCCCATATGCCCAGAGGAATAAAGATTCTCATTTTCACTACTCAACCTATTGATGAGTTGCTTTTTACTTGTTTAGCCATCAAAGGTAAAAGAACCCACTTGGAGCTTGCATCCTCGGCCAAATGCACAATTGGTTGAGTCAGATCACCTTGCACAAAATAATGTCAAGGATTATCATCCCCCTGTAGCTAAAGTCATGATCCTGCCATGGCTGAAACAACTTGAACCTCCTCAAGTACAATATAAACAGTCACACATTACTGGTCAACAGTATATTGTGTTGCTTAATTATTGTTATCTTTCAAATTGTAAACTTTTAAAAGCTGGTGACCAAATCTGTTGCTTTTGATGGCTGCAATGATTTTTTTCGTCGGTGTTTCTCTTGGGAAGTGCAATAGGGGCATTTATTTTGTAATAGGAACATTAAACTTTTTGGCTCATGCTTTATATGATGTTTGCTGCTAGGGATAATAACCATACGAGCTAAATCACTTGGAGGCAGAGGTCAAGAGTGTTGAGTATAGGCTCATTAGTTTACAAATTCCATCGAGGATTACTACATGAGGTGTTTATTTTACCTTTTACGTCGGATGCAAGTTTTTATAATCCATTAATCCCAAGAACATTGAGGTGAGCATGACTGCGTGTAAAATAAAACTGGTAACATGCACACTGAAAGGAACTGTGAGTCTAATTTACACTAAATTGGTCATCTTTATAAAATAGACTTGGGATAAGCCCAACTAGATAGGTATAGACCTTTTCATGGCACAGGAAACTTCAGCAACATGTTCTGGACTTTCAAGACAGGTTGTTATGTAGGAGCAAAAAGCAAGCTGCAACATCTAGGGCAATGAGAAATACCATCACCAAGTAAAAAGCCTGTTTTCATTTCGACTACCAGTTAGGTTTGTTGTAAATTAATCTAACCTCCAGAGAGAGATCGGTTCCTTTAATTTCCAAATTGATATTGGGAATACCAATGAATATAGTCAACCAAGGAGAAAGCTTTTATGGTTCAACACGTTATTAAAGCTTTTATAGTTATAAGATAGATTTTTGCCTCTTATTGAGTCATATTCATCATTATCTCACAAGAGTTAGCTCAGTATCAGGGTTCATAGTACTCAATTAGTCCTCTTCTTCTTTTGTCACAAGACCAGAGACTGAAGTACTAGCTTCAGTAGGATAGTTTTACCCTGAGTCATTTAAAGTAATTCAAATCCGAAACCTTTATATCAAATGCTGCCATTGAGTCATTTCTGATTTCCCTCATTAAGTTAAATTTTCGGACCAGCATGAATTTAAATGTTTCTACGTGCTTTACTTTTGCTTTGTCTTTTAGGCTCAACTTATGCAGGTGGATATTTTTCTTAATCATTTTGGTTTAAAATGTTCTTCTAATTTGTGTCATTATTTTTCACTCAAATATTGTTAGTTTTCATGACTTGGGAGTCATTGCTTAAGAGGTGTATGCCTCCATTGTTGGTGCTTATGTGTTGCCTAACAACATGAATGATGCAAGTCTGTGTTCAAATTTTGTATATAAGTCCTTGGATGAGTAGATTAAGTGGTTAACTTGTATGTTAACCTTCATATTCAAGTCCAGTGGTGACCTTGAGACATTTGCAGTTCTGGAACTTTTCAGGCATGCAAAATAATGAGTTTTATCTGATCATTGTTTGTGGTCCAAGAATGGAGGGGTAAATATATGTTAATAATCTTGCATGAAAGCTCAGTTAGAGTCTTTCATGATAAAGTGCATTCTGATACATTAACTTCAGTAGCCTATGAAAGAAACAAATCCTCAATGAAAAAGGACATAAGTGTAATGGTATTATTGATTAGAAGGAACAAGAAATATAAACTGCAAATGGTAAAGAATGTTCAGATCTATTAGTTACTACTGTAAGGGAGAGATGTTTTAATTTGTATATGGAAAATGATGGTGAAAGTGACACCCTGATTCAAGAAAGCTCTAGTCATTGGGCGACTACATAACATGATTCATTGATTTGTTTATGGTTTTCTGTTTCTTGCCCTTTTTGTTCTCAAGAGAACATTTGTTGGTAGCCTATATTTCTCAGTTTCTTTGTTAAACGCATATCTAACTCTAGTTTGCTAATTTGATTTAGGTGTTCTGATTTTAATATATTTTTGTGATAATGGACTATATATCTAATGGACTTAATGTAAGATGACTTGCAACTATTTACTTAAAAACCAAAGTAAGAAAGTGAAAAGGCCATGCCAACCTATATTTTCCTAATTCTGTATTTTTTGTTAGCCTTTGATTTAAGAAGTGGTTCTCTTCACGAGCGTAAAAAAGATTATGAGTTGACTGATTCTTTTGTTGACTGTGAATGACATGCAGCATTGGCTTTTGCACTTTATGCCTGGAGAACTGTCTTGTGGGAATTGTCCAACTGGAAGAAGGCTGTGGCAGCTATCTTCCAATTCCTTGGATACATCTTAAAACTCGCATTAGCCCTTGTATTCCATTTTATAGGGGATCCAATTACATCCTTGATTAGAGGTATTGAGACTACATTTTACACCATTCGAGCATCCTACTCCTGGGTGATTGCATATGCTCCTATTCCAGAGCTGTCAACAGTTATCGTCCTGTCATCAGCCATACTTGCTATCTCTGAAGCGACTGTTCCTGACTCAGTAAATAGCCAGCCATATATGCTCACGTTAGCTGGATTAATCGGTCTTGCTGCTGTTAGGAGCTACATTTCTGAGCTATTCTTTTGGATATTACTTTTGGGTTTGTTTAGTTTTTCTCGTTTTGTTAAGAAGAGAGATTATGTCTCTTCTGCATTGCCTGCGGCAGCTGTTTTAGCTGGTGTGGGAGAACCTTGGATTAGAATCATAGTGCTGGCCTCGTATCTGGCACTGGCCATCATTCAACATTCAAAGCAACCTTCAGATGGCAAAGAAAATGAGGTTGCTGGACCAGTTAGGAGAGTTCCAATTCCACTTCTTTGTGCTGCATTGGCAATTGGTCTCCGGGTTGCTGCTAAATGGGCTGGATATAGACACCTGACATGGATGATTGCTTGACTGACAGGTCTGCTTATCCTGATTTCAGCGCTGAGACCATAGAATTTGCTCATCAAATTGTATAGCTGGGATAAGATTTTGTACTTTCCCCCCATTATCCCATTACTTTTGTAACTTGTTTCCTATATTCTACCACAGCAAGTTCACTAAATTCACAACTTTAGAAGACGTCATATGGTTTGACACCCTCAATTCTTCTTGAAATCTTATGGCCTCTGGTATTTACATTGCTAAATTCTTGCGCTGTTAGAACTGGTTTTTCTCCAAACAAAACTTGGTGAATAAAAACCAGGGGAAATGGTACCAAATATTGAATTCTTTTACACTTGGCGTAGATTTATACCACGTGGCCAAAATATTAATTTAATTTCGAATAAAAGTCATGTAAATTGTAATAGTGTTCAGAAATTTTTAAAAAAAGCAAAACTTTTATACTAATAGTGTTCAGAGAATTTATCCTAATAAATGCTAAATTTTAAGTGTGTATTGTTATATTCTACAAATTATAATTTATCATTTTTTTATGTAAATGGGAGGTCTCAAATTCAAACCTCTCATTTACGCTCCTTTTTGCTTTCAAAATTACAGCCTACCTTAATTAGACCTACGAAAGAAATTTTTGTGTAGAGTTATTTGCAAGTTAATTATAGAAGAATTTTTCCATAACAGATCACAAAAAAAAAAAAAAAAAAGAATGCCACTCCTCACAAACCCCTGAGCCCAATGGGTTGATTTGATGGGTTTGATCCAAACAAAACCCAATGCTGTCTATAAAACCCTGATTTTAGGGGTTAGGGTTGCAAACCATTCTCCTCTTCTCTCTTCTATAAAACCCTAAATTTTCCCCTGCATTCAATCCGCCCCCCACCCTTCTTCCTCCAACTCTCACACACAGAACACACACCGAATTTCTCTTTTTTGTGTTTTTTTTTCAATCTCAGAAATTGATAGAATTGCACGTAGCCTCCCGGGCTGCTCCGAATCTATATTAAATGAAGAAGATAGCCCCAAAGCTCGTGCTAAACCGTCGCCGTTCAGTGTTGCAGTTCAGCCTCATGTACCTAATTTCATCCCAGGGCTGAATCTGTGTCAAAGCAACGGCTATATTTTGATTAGCCTTCATCTGATTGTTTTTTATCCAATTTCGAATGATTTGCCTCAACACCTTTAGCTTTTTTTCTGAATTTTACAGAAATGAAAAAAGGTCTAGTCAAGGAGGCAAATATGAAAATTTACAGGCGGTGTCAACGTGGGGAAAATTCAATCTTGTTGTTTTACTTCTAAGAACATCCGCTAAATTGTCTTCAAATTTAGCTTCAATTTTGAAAATTGTTTTTCTTTGGCGATGATTAAATTGGATTTATCCGCGCTTCTGAGAGCATTTCTCTGATGCAAAATTTAAAAAATGGTTGAATTTCTTGATATGAGCCAAATCAAAAAATTACTATCTTTTGTGTTATTCTGTGGATATATTCATTATTTTTAATATGCATAACATATTCTTTGTGTTAATTTCGGCGGGGATGATGAAAATTCAGCTTATAATGCCAGTTCTGCTTCAGAAAATTCTTGATTGATAGAGCTGTAATATTCCTCTGAGCCCTTTTCATTTTTGCAATTACTTATCGTTTATTGATTTTTTATAATAATAATAATTCTGATAATCAAATTATTTATGCATTTTTTAATAGTGGAAATGGTTTAGCAGTCAATGAAGATAAGTTAGTATAAGCTGGATAGTATTTGAGGTGTAGCAATTACACCAGAACATGATATTACTATGTTTATAAGGGATTTATCTGAGACTGTAGCCATTGATTTGAATTTTTTATTTCATTCATTTTTGTTGAACGTAGTCTTTGTAATTATGATTGATCTTTTGTATTTCAAAAATGCCTGTGATGATATAATCCACCTATATGAGGTGTAGTGGAGCCAAGTCTCTGCTTTTGCAGAGAGAACCTACTTGGTGAAGCTACATTGCACATGATCATACGGGATTTAACTGAGGTAGAAATCTGGTCTTTTTTTTTCTTGTCTTTGATTTTCAATAGTACAGGGAATAAGAAAAAGTTGTTCTGATGAAATCTGTGAATAATGTTGCTGGATAGCATTTGAGGTGTAGTAATTACACCAATAGATGATATTACTATGTTTATAAGGGATTAATCTGAGACTATAGCCGTTGATTTGAATTTTTTTATTTCATTCATTTTCATTGAACCTATTTTTGTAATTATGGTTGATCTTTTGTATTTCAAATGCTAGTGATGATATAATCCACCTATGAGGTGTAGTGGAGCCAAGTCTCTGCTTTTGCAGAGAGAACCTACTTGGTGAAGCTACATTGCACACGATCATACAGGATTTAACTGAGGCAGTAATCTTTTTTTTTCCCTTCTTGTCTTTGATTTTTAATACTACAAGAAAAATGAAATAGTTGTTCTGATGAAATGTGTGAAAAATGTTGTTATTATGGTTGTCAATGAATATGATGCCATGTTTGTTTAGTAAAATGAGTAAAAGAACATGCACTTGTATTTTTACAATAGTTTGGTGATTTGTCTTGTCCCTTGACAAGATTTTTTTGCTGATGTTACTATGGTTTGGATACAAATGAAGACGTGAATTGTTGTTTAGTATGATTGAGTTTAACTATACTCTTACCCGACTAAATCTGTTGTGGGTTTAGGGTCTGAAAAACTCAGAGAAGTATGTGTTGCCATCAGCTTCTTTCTCTTGAATGCTGACGAGATTGGAGTTAAATAACAACACTAAATTTGGTTCAAAATTCCACGTCTTGTGCCAGAATCTTATCCAGCATGTTTGTTTTGGTTACCAGTGATCTATCTTAATTGCTTGGTTGCTTGGAATACATTTCCTTCTTTTGGATGTGCTTGGACTAATATCTAGGATGAATGAAAAACTTGTCTATTTAATCTGTAAACTAAGTCAAGGATGGCTTATTTGAGGTGTAGTTTGCCTCAATTCCCTGCTTTAAGGGAGAACCTGCTTGGTGATTACATCAGAGCGTGAAGTTATTGGATGTTTCCTGAGGTTGTAATATGATAATCATTTTTTAGTTGTGGATCTAAGTCATTGAGATCCTGGAAAATTTTCTAATCTCAGCTAGGTTTTCTGAAGCGGAAGTTAGTAATAACACAGCTCTGTGATGACTGAGTGGCATAATGAATAGTAACAGTCTTTTTATAAGAAGTCATACACTGGCTTTATGAGCCAGTCATGGCCAGTGATGCATTTCAGATGGTTTTGAGCTATTATGTATCTCATGCCATAAGCTTGGTCTCATGTTGGAGAATCCTAGTGCTGATTCATAATACTGAGGCACGACCTTGCTGAGCTTTTGGCGCCGAGGGTTGGAAGTTGCAAAGAAAAATTGATTGGCTCTTCTTTCCACTGATTGAGATTAAACTATACACTCACCTTTTTAACTAAAGGTGATTGTAACTGAAAAACTCAAAAAGAAAGGAGTGTTGTTTATCAGCTTTGCCTCTCTAATACTCCATGAGGGTCGAGTTAAATCACAGCAGTACATTTGGATTATGGAGGACATTACTTTTCATCTCTTTCCATCTCAAATTATGATGTAATGTGCAGCTTGTTGATCTCAGATCCACCATTTTTGAAATATGACAATCCAGTTGTAAAGATAGTTGAAGTCAGCTAAACAGCATTCAACAGCATGAAATGGGCGTCAGGTCTCTTTGGGAAGTTGGGAGTACCTGTTTACTTTCTTCCAATGTAAATATAAAGTGCGAAGATGTGAATTCTTGTCAATTGTATTGTGATTTGCTGTTGTAGCATAGATGCCACTGGGCTTTCAGATGAAATGATGTAGACAAACAGTGATCTTATTCTACAGTCAAATCAATGTATTGCCTGGATCATGATCAAGATGCAATATACTAGTTTTGTTCTGTGGGCAAATTCTGTAGTGCCAGAAAAGGTATTTTTGTGCATGCTGTTGGTAATACCGCAAGTCAAGGAATGACTCAAGAAAGTTTTAAATGGATTCTCTCCAACAGTAATAATTGGTATTTGCTAATGGTGAGCGCTTAAATGGCAGGTGATTTTTGTATTGTTAAATTATGGTATAGTCGACTTTGCCCTGTGGTAGAACTCTGTTGTGTGAACTCCTTTTAGGTTATGACTGTGCCTCTTGATGGAATTTCTTTGTCAATCTAAGCATTCCTTTTTTAAAAAAACAAAAAAAACAAAATCAATCTAAGCATTCAATTACTCTTTACCCCGTAGGTAGCTGGCTTTCTGCATGTTAGTAATTTTTTGTAAGGAAAAAGGGGGATATTTTGTTTACATGATAATAGGGGTTGCAATGGGCTGTTTAATGTGCTTAGGTTTATTTTTTCGTTGTATTGCAAATTTGCTTTTGCAAGGAATTAGGAGTAAATTTCAAATGGTGGTGCTTTTTGAAAAGAGTTATTCGACTTTTGACATAATGCATTTTGTGAATGCAACTTTTGAAGATACATGACATTTGGTAAATATGTTTTTCACCCTTTTTTAAAAGATGTTTGGAAATCACTTTGACAATTTCTTTTATAAGATCATACACAGTTGGAATTTACTCAAAATAAGGGACTGTGTTTGAGAAAATTTTCAAATGATGCTACTTCTTGAAACCTGTTCGCTAACAGTGAAGGTTTTAAGAAAACGTGATCGGTGAACGTGTTTTTTAAATAACGTACTCCGAGTGCATTGTTCAATAAATTTATGTCTACATAAATCAAAAGTGACATAATTTGGATAAAAAAGTTTGAAAGTATCACCTTTTAAGAATTATTTTTAGAAGGTATCACTTTTCTGGGCATTGGACTTTGTTTGGTAAGAGGTCCTTGCCTGCATCATTCCTCGTCGTGTTTCGTAAGCGGGGGTGTGGAAAGTACGAGGCCTGCACAACCACGCGAACACACATATTCCAGTGGCTTTTTGACCAACGTAGAAGGTTCCAACAAGCTTGGAAGAATATCAGACATAGGCCTTGTCGCACTTTTCTGCAGCACAAGTTTTTCCACAGTGGTGGGAATATCAGGAAACCTCTTGCTAGCATACCCGTATTCATCGCACCGTGCGGACGAGGATATCCTGAGGTGACACCGAACATGACCTAATAGAGTCTACATTGTTTGTGTACTGGTCTGACTGATATAGTATTTGAATGCCAATGCATATTCGCCAATGTTGGTTCGGATGGCACGGGACAATTGTTAGATCAATCGTTCCTGAACGATATAATATTTTTTAAATGTTTTGTAATTGTACGTAAACTGTTTGTGCATTTTTATGATAGAGATGTGATATTCTATTACTATTAGTGTTCATGTGAATTTCATGTATAATAATTGGATCTCTGTTATGAAGTTTTACAAGTAGGTCGCACGTTACACCTCGTTTAAAAAATATTACACTGTTCAGGACGTTTTATCACTAACAACTATCTATACCTTCTGGTCCTGTTGATTCAGTCAGTAAAGATGAACTATGTTATTGAAAAGAATTTGTTAGTGACTTAATAATTTTAAGGTGCACACCTATGATCTTTGGTAGTAATCGAAAATCATCCAAACTTAAAATGTTCTATGATACTAGAATGTTTTGGTATTTAACTGAAAGTTAATATTGATCAGGAATTGTTTGCTACTACAGAAACTGTTATATTCTAAGTGAGTCATAGTTTTAAGAAGCCTATCCTATGACCTTTCATGGTGATCGAAAACTACCCAAACTTTCATTACCAGAATTTAAATGTTAATATGATACTAGAATGTTTTTTATATTCAGCTGAAAGTTAATATTGATTTGGAATTGTCTACTAATATAGGAACCGTTATTCTACATTTTCTTTTTTTTCTACAATTGCGTGTATTATCACTAGGAGTGAAAAGGATCGTCCACCTAATTCCTGCTTAATCATTGAAATGGTATTGTTTAGGACAACCCATTTCATACTTGCTGGTATTATGTATGGAAGCATTAAGCATTGAAGGCAACCAAAAAAAAAAGGATTGAAGGCAGCAGAATTGAATTATCAGAGTCGATAAACAAACAAACGAAATAGGAGTTCCGTAATATATATTTTTTCTGGTCAGAATAGCACTTTCAAATGTCTTTCTTAACAATCTACTAAGCTCTGGTGGGAAATTCAGACCATACTAACAAAATCCAAAAGTTAGAGAGAGCATATTAATACAACATAAAATTGTTACAAATTTGTTTTCGAGGAACAAACTTAGGACCAACACTAACATCAAAAACACTACATAAAACTGAGAATTAATTTTATATACATTGACAATATATGTATTAGTGCCCATTGAATCAGTGACAATTAATCTGAATTTAAATTTATAAGTCTGAATTTTATATATACGTCATGTATCTAATGAAAATAATATATACACTGTCAGTATATATAAGATTAACTCTAAAACTTTCTGACTTCATTATCTATATCATCATCAGCTATAATAAGCAGTACTAAAAGTGCTTGTTTCAATCTTTTCCCTTTGATTGCGCCACAGTAAATGTTGAACAAACGGACTCCATACATCAATTTGGTTGAACAAGCTTTGTTTGTTCCATGCCACTTGGTTGAGGGTTAGCTACATCTGATTTTTTTGAGATTAAGAAAATGATTAGCTAATGATTTTTCCAATGCCCACGTCTCCATCCTTCGAGATTATTCAACGATTGAAATTTACTCAAAAGTATTTTACCACTTAAGTTGATTGATACTGTTACTATTTCATTACTTCATAATTAGTAATTTGTTTCAAAGATTTTACGAACCTTGAACTAGCTGGTTATCAATTGCCACATAAATAGCTTGTTTGAGCACATTTTGTAAGTAAATGGAGGAGCATCAACAATAAAAGAACAATAAATTAATACCAAGACAAGCAAAGATTTTTTTTTTTTTTAGGTTTTTGGGAAAAGGACAACATGTAACGTAGACGGTCCATGATGCCAACATGGCATGTGATATTGCCACAACTTATTTTTAAATTTTGTTAAAATGACATAATCATCCTTTCAAGGCTAAATGCAATTGGATTTAAAAAGAAAACTATGACATTTTCTAGACAGGGGGACGGGACAGGTGCAGGTGTATTGTATCTGGTTTTGTCCGATCATTGTATATATTAATTTGTGATGTATAATTATATTATATTATTATATAAAAATATATATAATTTTTATTTACACATATTGACTCTTTCTGAAATACAATAATATAATGTGATTATATCCTGAATAATATAGAAAATGCAATATCTGGATACAACTCGATGAAGATACAACTATGTTATAGAGCCAAAAGTAGCCGTCGAGATAGAGATGGATCTCTAACACTACAACTAACCAGTAACCACAGCTCTCGTTAATCCACCAGTTCTCAATGATGTAATAGTTGTAAATTGAATATGTTAATTCAGCTCCTCAATTTTTGACCCTATTAGCAAATCCTAAGACATGCATTGCTATCTTAGTAAAATTTTGCTATTAAAGCATCATAAATGATTATTTAGTGTTATCATTTGATAACGAAACGCAACTTAATTGATAAGACGCTCATTTTATCTATAATCAAGATCACAGATAAACTTATATGTCACAAATTTGAGGTTCAAGTCATTAAAGAGATAAATAAGAAATCACTATTCTTTTATTTTTAAAGATAAAAAATGTGACCATCTTACTAAAATTTTATTTCAGGTCTACACGACACCAAACGGAGAAGACTTATTAGCATCAACAGCCCCGTTCTATTGGTAACAAACAACCGCAAGGAGGGAGGGAGCGAGAGAGAGAGAGAGATTAGATCTTATTCCCAATGGGGAATAGTCAGTGGTCAGACGTACAGTCAAGTCAGAGCGTTCCCGGTGGAGGTTTTAACCATAATTGCCACGCGGCATTTCTCTCACACTCAGGCCTTAAAATACTCAAATATCCCAAATCAAAACCTTAAAAATTATTCAAAAGAGAAAAACAAATTCTGTTTATTTTATACAGTAGTAAGTAGTAGTATACGTAGAAAATTTGATTGAAAAATTTGCTGGCACTTTTAGCTACGGAAAAGGCAAAATCCACACAAAGTTGGAAGAAACACTGGTCAGAGACTTCCCACTCTCCTGTTCATTTCACACACACTCGTTTCTGATCAGCCAAGAAAGAAGAGGGAGGAGAAGATTTGAAGATGAGGGTTCTGTCATACCTGCAAAGTGCTTTTCATGGACGGCCTTATGCCTCTAAGTTATTGATTCTCTGCACTATAAGGTTCTGTGCTTCATCTTGGCTTGAATTTAGTTACATTTTGTTAATCTTTATTGGTAAACTTTGATGGGTTCTTTTTGTTTAGTGGAAAGAATGGATCTTTTATCTTTGTTTAATTCATTTACATGCTTGTTTTGTGTACCTTGGTTGTTTGATGTGTTATTGCCTTGTTTGGTCGAGAAGTTTGCGAATGTGATATTCAGAGTTTGACTGAATTTCCCATCTTAAACATGTTGATTTTGTGATATTGGCGGGTTCTTTTCTTTTATTCTTGAATGGAAGATTGAGCATGTTGTCTTGCTGAGAAGTGCTCCCCAGAAACTTGTATGGTTCTACTGTTTGATATGTTATCTGATCTAGAGTATTTGAAGAAAAGACAGACTTATTGTTTCACTGGCTGGTAATGTGGATGATTGATACTTGAGTCTGTCAATAATAGTCATATCTATGATTCATAAGTCTTTCAGTTTGACAATTTTTCTCCCCGCTTTATAAGGAAATAAGGGCAAATCAGATGGTATTGAAGCATTCACTTGATGGATTATGAACTCATGACAGTTGATTGGCATGCTTTTTTAGGAGTTTCCATGATCTCTTTAGATGATTGATAGTGTTTAAAGGACTTAATAGCTACAGTTTGTTGAATTTCTACATGAACTTGAATCATGAATTCCACTCATTTGGTTTTTGAGTCCAGTGTTTAATAAATTTGATCCTGTGCATGGTGATTTTTCTTGTGCACATCAAGATATTCAGGTAAAATATGGTCTGGGAATTGGGGGAGTTGTGCATGCTTGCATTTGGGGTACGAATGGAGCATTATTAGCTCATCTATGACAGGAATAGAAATTTTAATCTGGTTAGTCTAGTAATATCTGGCTAACAAACTTATCTCTCTGGTTCTATAATTTGTTCAGGGTAGCCATTTTTACATTGTGAGTAGCTAATGCACAAGGATTTCCTTGTGGAGTTGGACTTGTTCCCTCAGATGCCAGTTGGCTTTCATTTGTATTCTTATATAATGCTACAAGTAAATGGAATAGGAAATGGATTATCTTTTTATGTGTATCATTCTTCTTATGCTTTACCGTGCTAGGGACTGCAAGTTTTTCTGGTCCTTTTTTCAATCTGTTAACCTCATGTTTCACTGGTTTCTGCAGTAGTGGAGGTCTCATTGCATATGCAGATTCTCAATCAGACAGCAAAATGTCCATTGTTGACCATGGTAATAAGAAATCACAGAAGAAGAGGGTGGTTGTGCTTGGGACAGGATGGGCCGCTACTAGCTTCCTGAAGGATCTGGATATCTCTTCCTATGATGTGCAAGTTGTCTCCCCGAGGAATTATTTTGCATTTACTCCTTTGCTGCCTAGTGTGACATGTGGAACAGTTGAGGCACGAAGTATTGTAGAGCCTGTGCGGAACATGATAAAGAAGGTGATGCAAAGATGGTAGTATCTTTTGTGTTGATCTTTCTTTTTTCCTTGGAAAACTTCATGCAGTACATTTAGGTTATCCATAGGGTTGCTGTTGTGGTGGAAATTGGAAGTTTTTATATCTTTATCTTGCCTGAAAGTTTCCCTTTCACCCTCCCTTGTTTCTATACATGTTTAGTTTGTCCGTTTCTGAGCTACATCATTCTTCACTTGGTCTCAGGACATTATTGTCTCTGTGCCTATAACTCAGTAACAATTTTCTTTTTCCTTTATCTGATTTCCAATTAAGTGTCCCATTGATGAGTTAATGATGGTTTTTTCATCAATTCCCCTTTCATGACAGAGAAATGGTGAAATACTATTTTGGGAAGCAGAATGCCTGAAGATTGATGCAGCAAATAGGAGAGTTTTCTGCAAGTCCACTGTTGATGAGAATTTAGCAGGAAAAGATGAATTTGATCTAGAATATGATTGTTTGGTTATAGCAGTAGGTGCAGAAGTTAATACTTTTAACATTCCTGGTGTAGCAGAGTATTGCCACTTTTTGAAGGTTGAGTACTTGTTCACTGGAGACAAGCATAATTTAGTCAGTTAACAGCTTATTGGGAACAGTATTTCCTGATTCTATCACTAGAAGAATCTTATTTCTAGACTCTGAGTTCTCCTTTAATAAAGAAGCCATGAACTGTATGCAGGAAGTAGAAGATGCTCAAAGGATCCGGAGGACTGTAATTGATTGCTTTGAAAAAGCCGTTCTTCCGGGGCTGACAGATGAAGAACGAAAAACCAATCTACATTTTGTTATTGTTGGTGGAGGTCCAACTGGTGTAGAGTTTGCTGCAGAGCTACATGACTTTGTCTACGAGGATCTAGTCAATATATACCCCGGAGTTAAAGATTTAGTAAAAATAACAGTAATCCAATCTGGGGACCATATTCTCAACACGTAAGATATGCCTTGCCCAGTTTATTTCCTAGCGTATTTGCTCTGAAACTTCTGAATCGTGGATCTCTTAGAAATGGTGATCCTGCAGAGATTTTCAATTTTCTGATTCATTTGTAGACAAAAAATTGGTGATTTTAAGACTCTGAAAGTTTTTCATAGGCATTGAGTTTTACTTCTAGTAGCACCACCAGAAATAGGCACACGCAAGACGAGATCTATAGTTAGGTTATCAACTTTCTAGGCTAGTAGATTTTTTTATTACAAACTTCCTTTAGTTGCTTGGTCTTTGCCTTCTATACTACCTTGTCGCCACTGCATCAAAATGGGTTTCGTACTTTTCTTCCTAGGCACTGTTCAGATTATGTTCCTTTTGCTTAATGTGAAGATTAAATTTACTATTTCTTTCAGGTTTTTGTACAACAAAAGTTTCTTTTTAGATTATAAGATATTATATTTTTCCTTCTGTCCTGTTTAAACTACTATCACACTCTTAACTCTTCAGGAATATTCCATCCTATTTGAAGTTGGATTATCCCTTTTGAACGAAAAGGCAATAATTGACAATTTCAAAACAAGTATATGATATATACAAAACTTTAAACATTTTTTAATATCATCATCTTGATTACAAGCTTAAGTTTTCCTTATTCTTACAGCCTTTGTCATTCATTAGATCAAACATTTAGTTCATCACAAGATTATCTTGAGATAACTCTTCAGTAACGTTTATAGAATTGATTAGCAAGTGCCAACTGACTTGTATATATTTGCCATATTTATCTCAAAATTGCAACAGCATTTTTATGCATTTGATGATGAAAATCTTGACTCCCTTATCCTCTTCCTTTTTGTTGTAGTAGTCCTTTTCTGAAAATTGTTTCCTTTGGGAGAACAAGGTAATGGAGAATATATGTTTGTTTAAATTCCTTCATTTAAGTTTCCAAGTTAGACTGAGTAGTCCTGATGCTATGTTGGGCCTTTGACTCACAATCTAATGATTCTAAACTGTCTGTTAGAATAATTTTGTTTCACCATTCCTATCTCAGCATTGTGACCGTGCACTCACCTTGTGGATGTCTCAACAATAATCTTTGACTAATAGCAATCTGTTCTTTGTCCTTCGAAAGCCCTACCATAATTCCAAATGAAAGCTGTAAATGTTGAAAAGGATGTGGATTTTCTCCCTTTCATGTGCAAGTAGACTTAGTATAGTAGTTGTCAACCTACGTTGGATATATTTTAACTGCCTAACTTGCCTGATACCTATTCATTCTGGCCAGTGACTTGTGCTATTGTTTCTATGGCACTACTTTGATGATTTACTTCCTCTGAATGTCCTAATAAGTTATTCTGGATGTTTAAGGGGGTAGATTTGACTGGCTAGTTATCTATAAACAACTTGTTCATTTAGTTGGTGCTCTTCAATTGATCTTGTGTAGTTATATTGGTCATTTCATCTTTGTTCATGTAACTTATAGGTGACACATATCCTGTCTGTTAATAGTTGCGCAATGCTATATAACATGTCTTTCCATCTGTTGTTTCTATTGCTGTGCTTTGGTGTGGGTGGGGGAAAGAGAATAACCAGTTTTAGGTTTTATTGAGTTTGTGAGAAACTTTATAACAGCCAATAAATGGTTGTGGAGAGTTGGAAAGATACATTATCTCTGCTTTTGAAATCTCTTAGATTTGACCTAATATCTGGAAAGCTGATTTTGTGAATATACATTTAATGTAGGTTTGATGAAAGAATTAGCACGTTTGCTGAGCAGAAATTCAGTAGAGATGGTATTGAAGTTTTAACTGGACGGAGGGTTGTCAGTGTTTCTGATAGAACCGTAAACATGAAAATGAAATCAAATGGAGAAGATATTTCCATGCCGCATGGGATGGTTGTCTGGTCAACTGGAGTAGGCAGTCGTCCAGTTGTGAAAGACTTTATGGAACAAATTGGTCAGGTAAGCTCTCACTTCTTCCCTATGTTTTGGTTATTTCTCTTTCTAGTACCAAGCTACCTTGTAACTGAGTTTGATTGCATATGTGAGCATATAAAAAAAAATGTAAGTCTGTTCTACACTGGTGTTCTTATATGTCAATTTAGTGCAATGCTAATCCTTTTGCAGGGCAGTAGACGTGTTCTAGCAACTGATGAATGGCTGCGAGTAAAGGGATGTGAATATGTTTATGCTCTTGGTGATTGTACCCATGTCCAGCAGAAGAAAATTAAGGTATATGTTCTTATATGTGTTCATTTACTTAGAATTTTGACTGAGTTAGACAAGAAAGTTGTAAACTCCCATTAACTTGATGATGGTAAATTACTCCCTGTTTGGCATGCATGCACTTGAATGAGGTCGTTCAGTTTTCAGGTTTTAATCATCTTAATGGCATATCAACAATTAGCTGAGAAAACACAGTAAGTCTAACAGATATAATATCTTTACATCAACTTAGCATGTTAACATGAAGTGTTTCTACGGAGAATTTTCAGCATCAAGGGCCATGAACTAGTTATTACTGTAGTTTTTGAATATAGTTGAGTTTTGAAAGCCAACAACAACAGTCAGGTGAAGATTTTGGGGTTTGAGCTAATAAAAATAACTAGCAAACAAGGGAGTTGTGAAACTTTGTTGAGGTGCATGCAGTCATTGGTACAATTAGTCTAGTCAGGAAAAAGAATTAAATAATAGCCTAACAAGGGCTTACTGGTCAATCATTCTCATGCAATTGTAGAACCACATTATATTCTTAAGATGTATCAATGTGTTGGTTCTCACAAAATTGCTTTCATTTTGCTATCTTGCCGTTCGTTCTTAGTTTCACTTGTTTTTTTATCAGGAAGATATCTCAGAAATATTTAAAGCAGCAGACAAGGATAATAATGGGAGTCTCACGGTTGAGGAATTTCGAGAAGTGATTGAGGACATTGTCATTCGATACCCCCAAGTGGAACTTTACCTACAAAGCAAGCATCTGTTTGATGTGGTAGACCTATTCAAGGACCCCGAGGGTAATGATAGAGAAGAGATAGATATTGAAGCGTTCAAGTTAGCCCTTTCTCATGTTGATACACAGATGAAGAGTCTTCCTGCGACTGCTCAGGTTACTTATTTTCATTTCCTCTGTGTTGCTTTTGCCTTAGTTTGACACTATTACTCATGTAATTCATCTTTTGGAATGCTAGGTAGCTTCTCAACAAGGTGCATATCTAGCTAGGTGCTTCAACCTTTCGGAGAAGTGTAAAAGAAATCCAGAAGGCCCGCGCCGTTTTAGAAGCGGTGGGCGTCATGAATTTCGCCCTTTCCGGTATGTGTTGCCTCTTGCAGAGCTTGTAGTTTCTGTATTTCCATGCGATTAATCAGTTAATCTCTGTATAATTAGAAAAATAAAAAAATTCATGTATGACTACAGAACCTTTAAAACAGGAAAAACTACCTTCTGATTTGATGTATTGATGATCTTGTTCACATAGTTCAGTTAGTGATTGCTTTGCTTCCATCAGACCAAATAAAAATGTCTGATCATGATTGGAGAATCTTTTCTTCTTATAACTGCCTCTATGCTTCCACATCTAAAAAACCAAATAAAAAAGGAGCTTTCTGAAATGTTTGACTGTGTGCTCAGCTAATGGCGAAAACCATCATTTTTGCGTATTGGGCTATTTCAGTCAGTAACGTATACACCTCTATAATTTTGAAATTATCATTGTAATCACTGAGCAGACAGAAAGAGTTCAGAAGGCATGGTAGCATAATTCCGTGTTTCAATTTCAGCTTCACTACACTGGCAAAATGCGAAAGAAAGATAAAGTTAATTGTTAATTTGATTTACGAACCATTAATCACAAATACCTCATCAATGATTGCATGTGGTACCATGAAACCACCAACACAATATGGAGGAATGTGGATTCTGTTCTCCATAAGGAAGGATACAAGGCAAAAGGATGAGGTTCATTATTGTGATTGCCCAATTAAAATTGTCTTAGGTGGTTTCCATGGGAAATTGTTAGTCATCACAGTCACTGGGCACTTTCCATTTTGTTAAACCAAACATAAATGGGTGTTAAATCTTCTATACTTCTTGAGCCTCACACTGAGTCTATCAATATAAGATGGTTTGTTACAAACTTAATGAGTATAATGTTTGAGATTCTGGGTTCAGCTTACAGTATATGTGGGAATTTAACTCTTTTGAACTTAGATCGGGGTCTGATACTTCTTACAGAACGCCTATTAGTCAAAACTTTCATTTCGTACCAGTTCAGTCTTGACTATCTACTCTTTTCCATAGATATGATAGAGCAGCCAAAGTTTATCAGAAACAAGGTAAAAGTGCTTACCATCTCACAATAACAAGCAGTGGCATAAATTTTTGCCTCAACATGAAACTAGAAGAACTTTTATGGCCAAAGAAAATGAAGAATCTTGTAATAAAGAAATACTGGTATGATCTAATGAACCTTCTGTTCCTTAATACAGTGTCTAATTAGAAAAGTCTTGGTCTTGCTAAATCAACTCTAGTATAATATGATCTAATGAACCTTCTGTTACTTAATACATAGTATCTAATTACAAAAGTCTTGGTCTTGCTAAATGAACTCTTGTGGCTTTCTTCTCATTCATATATGTTTGATAGCCAGATCCCTTGTTCCAACTGAAAGCTTTTTTTTGGTTGTTTCTGTTTTGCTTATTATCATGGAAAGTTTTACTTGAAGATTACATTTTGCCTGAAGATGTCTAAATAATGCTGTCTCAGCTTAAAAGGACTTAGAAAAACCTGAAGATGTTGAAAAGGGCTTAAATAGACTTTTATTATTGTGGAAAGATTTACTTTCTATGACAGGTATCTCAACTTAGAAAGTGGATTTTCAACGTTCCCTAAGGTTTTGGTGAAATAGGAGAAAATTTTGAGCTCAAAATAGGGGAGTTTTCTTAATATTGCATTGTACACTAGTGTCACTTAAATTACAGATAGAATTGTTCAGGGACCCTTACCTAATTTCAAAACAGTTTTGTCGAGTAATTCTTCTATTTGGTCTAAGATTCAGCTTGTCCCTTAATTCTGGGACTGCTCCCACGTTCTACTTCATGTGGTTGCACTCTAAAAAGGGAACAAGCTTTCCCGTTGAGAAATTTAGACCAAGCTTTTTTTATTTCCTTCTTGAAATAGGTTGTCAGTCTCAACAGACTAATTATTGTACTTTTTGCTTAACTTTGCTATTAAGTTTAGGATTCTTATAGCTATTTCCAGCAAGCTTCTGTTGCAGTATGATTTTTTTGTTCCTTGAAAAATTTTTCCTATGTTCCTAGAAGATACTCGGGATAGATATAGGAATGAGTTTTGTAAGGGATAAGGTACTGAGGATGGAGTCTGGATGGTAGTTGTATGTCATAGCTGTTCAAAAAATTGCTAGATATCTTATGCATTTAAGTCAAAACCACACAAGCTAATTCTTTAAACTTTAAACTTTACCTTTGCCTGTGCTATTTTTTGCTCTTTAAATAGTGTACTGGAAAAATCTAACAGCAGGATCATTTTACAGATATAGTAGGAAATTAGAGAGACTCACAGCCTTCCAAAACCCCCCTCCCCCTCCTCCCGAAAAAAAAATCAATAATATGTTTAATATCAACGTCTGGCACTGCCTTTCAACGCTGTTATTTTCCTTAAGAAAATAGACTATAACCTCTCAGTTATGAGGGAATTCATGCGTCGGATGTTATGGCTACAAAAATTAGTTGCAACTTCATTGTGCTGCAATGACCACAAGGATAATCTCCAGCTACAACTGTCAGTTGAGGCTTTGAGCCGTATTGACAAAGATACAAATGATAGAAGTTCCCGTCAGAATTTGTAGATGTTGACATGTCAGTGTTTTTTAATCCCAGGTATAAGCATTTTGGGCAATTTGCTCCGCTGGGTGGGGAGCAAGCAGCAGCAGAACTTCCTGGAGATTGGGTTTCTATGGGTCGTAGTACACAGTGGCTCTGGTATTCTGTTTACGCAAGGTAATCACTACTTTTTTAAACAGACAAAATACCATTTGCTTGTGTTTTTTAAGTTTTGGGCTGCATTGAACTCATCTAATCCAGATATCTGTGTTATGTGCAGCAAGCAAGTTAGCTGGCGAACAAGGTTGTTGGTGGTCAGTGATTGGTCAAGGAGATTCTTTTTTGGGCGAGATTCAAGTCGCATTTGATGCAGACATCCAAGGGCTGTAGCCATCCTCTAAGTGAAAACCCGTTTCTGGGAAGTTTCTCACTGATTGCCCCTTCTAGTGTACATCCTTCATACCTCTTTCCCTAACTCCCCCCCCCTCCCCCCCCCCCCCCCTCCCCCCTCTCTTTTTCCAAAAGAAATAGAAAAGCATTACTTTTGAATTTTCAGAGCAGGAGTTCACTTACATTTGGAGTTTCATAATGTAACTAGTCATAATTGTGCGTTGCTGTTGCACTTAATTGGTATGTATGGGACAACGTGCTATGGTACACTGCTGTTGAATTTGGCTGCAAAGAAGATGGAGAATGGACGAGTTTCTCCACGTGTTAAAGTGTTGGTTGAATATCAGTGCATGGAAAAATAAAACATCTTTGCCTTGGTATCTGAACATTTTCGTGGTTAAAGTATCAAATTCTACATGCAATGGCCTCCTCTTGCTTTATGAGAAATTATTATCAGTGGCCTAATCATCGATCAAACGAGAAAATGCTGAGGCTTGCTTTGATCCTTTTGTCACAAATCTGCTCCAATAAAAATGTGTTTTGTGTCATCCCCAAAATGGTAGAAAACAATGGCTGAGCAGAATTTCGATCCCGGACACCAATGATAATTCCACATCTCTTCATGGAATACTAGTTGCTTATCCTTTATTTTATCTTCAGCAACTGTAAATATTATGTAAAACGTACCACTTAGTCAAATTATTTTACCTTTTTCTTTGGGATAATTTCAGAACCTCCCCTAAGGTTGTCTCATAATATCACTCTACTCCCCTGAAGTTTTTAAATTTCATTTACATCTCCTATCAACTTGACAAGACTAAATATTCTTATCAAATGTTACAAATTGACAATATTACCCTTGCTCTTAATGACTATTTAACCAAAAAATCAAAACAAAATAGAATTTTAAACCAAAAAACGTAGATTAAAACCAAAAAAAAATTGTTATCTAATAATGGTCTATATTTCTCTATATTGAGATCAATCGCTTATGAGGAATTTAGTGAGTAATTAACACTTTGAAAAATTTCGTAGACAGTAGTTATATGAAAGTCAAGAAATTTTTTTAGGAAATACAATTTAATACATGATGTAGTTTAAGTTGTATTGAAAATTAAAATAATCTCTTCATATGTGTGAATTCTTTAGGGTGTAAATTTTACTTTGTTCCAAAACAACTAAAATAAATAGTTTAAGTTAAGGAATTTACACCTTATAAAAAGTTAACATTATTTTGTTTTGTATTGTTGTTGTAAACTTTATAAGTAGGATAACATAAAGTAGTACTAGAATAAAAGTTTTATCTTTCTTGCATTTCCTCCAAAGGGGCTAAAATGTTACAATAAATGCCAATTCAAGGAAGATAAGTGAGATTTTAAAAACTCAGGGGAGCTGAGTGATATTATGAGAAATCTCAGGAGAGGTTTCTAAATTATGCCTTTCTCTTTTGGCTTTCCGTGCAAATTACACCTACAATTACAATTTCAAATACAGTTGTGGTTCAAAGTTAATTTTTTAGTTGGCATAAATTAGAGGGAGACTCCTATCGAGTAACACTAGTTGGCCAATGATAACAAATGCTATAGCTTGTAGGTTGCGTTATTGGGTAGTTGTACAAATGTTCTGCCTAAATATGAGGAGTTGATTGAATCTGAATTCTGTAATTCCGATGGAGCAAGTCTTTACTAAATTTGGGTGAGTGACTAAAAAGAAATTCCAATTTAAGCAAGTCTTTACTAAAAGCTGAATAATGACTAAAATCAAAGGGAAGAGTTATGTTTAAACTATAGAGAGGTTTTTTAGTTTGTAGGTCCTATATTTTTGTTTACATTAGGATTAGATGTATTTAAGTTCTGCTATATAACAAACGCGTTTTAGAGTTTTACATGTCTTCTTATCTTTTAGAATTTGTGTGTACATTATTACGCATCCAAGATTAGATTTTGGGCTGTCATGCACTCGATATGTGTACAAGTGATTGAAAAAATATCTTTAGTTGAACTGATGAATGTAAATTCATTATTTGAAAAAAAAAATCCAATAGTAGTAAATTTAAAAAAGTTAATACAAAAAAATTATAATAATCAAACAAAAACTTAAATCAAGCAATTATCTATAAGCTAGCATGTTTTAAGTGATACACACCTATTTCATTGGTTGTGTGATGTTAGTACTTGAATTAAAGTGGATTAGTGAGAAGAATATGGCTGTAAACGAACCAATTCCTTAACGAACAGTTTCGCCTCAATTCGTTAAGGACTTGATTCGAGTTCGATTTTCAACGAATTCAATTTCGAATTCGAATAGGAATTAGGGTTCGTTCGTAGTATTGAGTCGAGTTTAAATTTAAAGATTTTCGACTCGTTAAGGCTCAATTCGACTCGAATAATTTTTAATAATTTTAATTAAAATTAACAATGAATACTAAAAAATAACAATGAATTGTTTACACCAAATCAATCTGGCCATTTTCTATAGAACAACGAAAAGATCAGATTAACCTAAATGAAGTGACCAACAGGAAAGCCCATACAAACATGTGTTAGTATACTTACAAATTTCTAAACAAAATAGGAGTTGTTGGTCGTCAAAAAAAGGAAAAAAAAAAGGCAAACACAAGCCTAATACTACTAAGGTTCCGTTTGATAAAACTGAATCTGAATTCTAAAGTCTGAATTCTGAAATCTGAATTCTGAAACAATTAATTTGCTGAATTTTAAGCACTGAAAAAAATATATGAATGTCTGAATTTTAATGCTAAATCTATTTATACTGTTTGATAAACATTTATAACTGAATGCTTAATAAGTTTAATTTGA
Organism: Coffea humblotiana; assembly: GCA_023065735.1. Lineage (NCBI taxonomy): Eukaryota > Viridiplantae > Streptophyta > Magnoliopsida > Gentianales > Rubiaceae > Coffea > Coffea humblotiana. The sequence goes on along the minus strand of CM041212.1, from coordinate 22,316,798 downwards.
CAATTTTGCCCTTATATCCTTTTATTAAAAAAAGAAATAGAATCTATGATTTAATTAGTTTAAAATTGTTAGGTATGAAAATGACAATATTTATTTTTAAATCAAATTAATATAAAAGATGAAATATATTATATGAGAAGTATGGAGAAGATATGAAAGTCATTAAAAATGAAGAAAAGAGAAACTAAAAATTGTTATATAGAGAATATTATGTTGTTTAATTAGATAAGAATTTTGAACATAGTTAACAAACAAGGGTATATTTGGTAGATAAGATAAGGTAATTGAAGGAATTCTATTGATTCTTATTAGAATTAATCATTCAATTAGGATTCTTGTGCTGAAAAAAATACACACAGGTTAAGCACTGCTTAACAAATTCAGCAAATAGATTTTCATTTATCAAATACTCAAAACATCTAAATGTCTGAAAAAATTCAGATTCAGCACATTTTTATGTTATCAAACAGACCCTAATACTCTAGTACTACTAGTAGAATTTACCAAGAATAGAATTAACCAGCGAAGAAATCGAAATTTGTGTGGTGTAATAGACAAAACAGGCGTATGAAAACCTACCTACCAAGAAAACTGAGAGCATGCAGGAAACCGGTAGTTCGATAAGAATTGGGCAAGTGTCCATATTCCTAGGCGTTTGACTGCTTAATATTGCTTGACAGTTACTCCGACATTAAAACCATGATCTTCCCATAAGGGAAGTCTAATAACATTAGAAACTGCAAGAAAGAAACCTGCCAAAGGAGGTAGTCCTCTAGCATGTTAACTTCTCATACTGATTCATTATTTACGGAGATTGTTTGTATAAGCAAGTAGAGTTTAAAGGGTTTCTTGATCATCACTCAAGAGAAGAGAAGAGGTAGCAGAAGAGAAAAGAGAGTTAAAGGGGGAAAAAAAAGATGAGAGGCTATAATTTTTACCAGAGAGCCAAAGGGGCGTTTCATGACCACCCCACTGTCACTAAACTTCTTGTCGTCCTCTCTGTCAGGTCTACAATCTAAATCTATGTTTTTTTAATTATTAGAAGGTGTAGTTTTATGATATAATGTATATTTTGTAGGATTTTTTGTTATATTTTCTCTATTTTGTTTCGTTAGTAATAATTCCTATGTAACAGGCTACGTGTTATGCAAAGTTTTCTTGTCGTTGGCTCTTGTTGTTTTTTTTTTAACTTGGAAAAGAAATTGCTTTTGCATATTGACGGTAATTATTGTTTTCAGTGTATGTTTTACTGTGTTTAAAGTAGGTGGTAGTGTGTTCAGATTTGATTTTTATTTTGCTGAATGTAAGATTTGATTTTGTTCAATGCCTATAAGCAACAAACATTGTTTAGGCTGTCATAATCAAGTTAGGATAACAATGCATACACAACCGGAGCAGGTGTAGATGCATGCTATGCTATGTAATTCAATTTCAATTTTGAAATTCATGTTTTACATAATTAACATACATCTACACGTATTAATGTAAAAAATCCACCGTTGATAAAAACTCAATCCATGAAGTTATTGGAAGAAAATAATGTATCATAAAATCTTCTCATAATTATGTCTTTATTTGCTTTATTCACTGGTAAGGTGTAACTTTTCTGCAGTCAGGATTTGTTCTCTTCTGTTTGTGGTAATGTTTGACGCTTGTAAGCTCATGCATTTTTTAATTGAAGGTTGGAGCTTAGGATTTGAATCTACTTCTATTATGCATTTTCATGCAGACGAATAAATCCTTATTAATTGCCATGACAGATCTTAACTATTCTCCATCTTAAAATTCATTCAACCCCTTTTGAAACTCTATTTTTGGTATTCAATTTAATACTTTATTGTTCTTAACAGAAATATACACTAACTGTTATACGTTCCACTTCTTGCACCACACTGAATGAGGCAGAAAATTTGAGATTTCTATTTGCACCTCAATTACATTGAAGTTTTTTCGTTGAAGTACACTTCTTTTTTAGAATATAATGCCATGATCCTCTCTACAAACAAGATTAATATTAAACAGAAAAAGATACGAAGATTCTGCTGGGTAAGAACTGTTCAAACAATAGTTCTGAAGATATCTGAGATGTGATACTTTTTTTTTTCTTGAATTCTGGATTCTGCAGTGGTGGGGGTGTAGCTGCTTTCTCTGATGCCAGGCCATTCCAATTTGGCTATGCTGATGCAGCTCATGATGTCAAGAAAAAGAAAGTGGTGGTTCTAGGAACTGGATGGGCTGGAACAAGCTTTCTTAAAAGCTTGAAAGATCCCAGCTATGATGTTCATGTTATTTCACCGCGAAACTATTTTGCATTCACTCCTTTGTTACCAAGTGTTACCAATGGCACGGTTGAAGCACGCAGCATTGTGGAGCCAATCCGCAGCATTGTTAGGAAGGTATAGATTTTCATACTGAATTTTTGTGTTCTAAGTTCTACTTTTTAGGAGGCAACGCTAATTTCAAAGGTTATGGTGTTAGCTCTTAGGCATGTCTCCTCTATGTTCTTACATAGTTGGCAATGATATTAAATTAGAAACTATGGAGTGCTACAAATACTGTGTATAATTGCTGGTTGATATGATTTGGAAACTTTGCCATGAGTCAAAAGCCATACTCATGTTGCAGTCCTCTTTAACAGAGATAAATGATCATTTACCATTTTGTGATAATAATTAATTCTGAAAAAGACACGAAAAGGGGACATTTTCATACCAAATCTTTGGATGCGTAGTTCTGCAATATGTCTAAGAACCAGAAAACCTTGTTTCTCCTTTTCCTATTGGCTGTCAGGTCCTAAATTCCTAATGAAACCTTTATAGTCTGCCAAAAAGACAATTCCACCTTTATATATGATTTTTCTTATCTGTAGAAGTACCTATTGCAATTGTGGACTTCAATCACAGTGGTCTACCTCTTTGATAAGTGCAAAGTTTGATACAATAGGCTTCTTCTTAGAATTATAGTGGTGGATAAGTAGTGTTTACACTTAGCCAAACCTATGTAACCATTTGAAGGACATGACAGCTATACTTGCTTTCCTGCCTCAGAAAAAATTTGATGTCCACTTCAAGGAGGCTGAATGCTACAAGATTGATACAGTAAACAAGAAGGTGTGCTGTCACTCAACTCAAGAAAACAACTTGGGTGGTTCGGAAGAATTTACAGTGGATTATGATTACCTGGTTATAGCAATGGGTGCACGTGCAAATACATTTAACACCCCTGGTGTTGTGGAGTATGCTCACTTTTTGAAGGTAACTTTAGAGAAACAGAACAAAATGTAGGTGCGTGTCATTTCCATTATTTTGTGTTCGAAGTGAAAGTAATGACATGAATTCAGGAAGTCGAAGATGCTCAAAGGATCCGTAGAACAGTCATAGACTGTTTCGAGAGGGCAAGCCTTCCAACTGTCAGTGAAGAAGAGAAAAAGAGGATCCTGCATTTCGTAGTTGTTGGAGGTGGTCCAACTGGTGTGGAATTTGCTGCAGAGCTTCATGATTTCGTCAACGAGGATTTAGCCAAGCTTTACCCTGCTCTTAAGCAACATGTCAAAATAACACTTCTTGAAGCTGCGGATCACATTCTGAACATGTAAGGAAGGCCTCCTACAGCTAATATGCTAATCAGTCATTTAACATTATATTATTATTATATATGATGAGAAACTAGTCTTGTTTTTCTCGAATTAGAAGCTAAGCAAAATGTTTACTCATATCCAATGCTTTTTTCTTTTTTGAAGCATGCTTAAATCCAATGCTTTGCATCAGCATGCTCTGTGTTGTAACTAGTGTTTTACTTTGTATTTTATTTTATGATGAAATTTTGGTTCAATAGTTGATTGTACTACAAAAAACAGGAGGGTGTTTAAATCATTTATGGCATAGAAGTTCAGTAGAGTATGTCAGCAATCAAAATGTAGGAGCTTGATCATGTTAAAATTACAATTCCTTGTCGCCTGCACGTGTCTGAAAGTTATATGGATTCTCCAAATCACCTTGTTTGCTTTTGGCAGTTGTGGATTGTTTTCACAGTTCATTCCCTTTGTTTTATCCAGGTTTGATAAGCGAATTACTGAATTTGCTGAAGAAAAGTTCCAGAGAGATGGAATTGATGTAAAACTGGATCGATGGTTGTAAAAGTATCTGATAAGGAGATATCCACCAAAGAGAGGAGCTCTGGTAAAACTGTAGAAATCCCTTTTGGAATGGTTGTCTGGTCTACTGGCATTGGAACTCGACCTGTTATCATGGATTTTATGAAGCAGATTGGTCAGGTATGGCATGCGGCTCTAATTCTTCTCTTTGATTTCATACCTCTATGCCTGATTTTTCGATTTGGCACTTGATATTTCAATTTCAATGCTACAAACATTTGGCACTTGATTTCTTAGGCTAAAGTTTTTGTTATCATCTGTTTATCACATATAAATTACTAAGCTCAACTTTTTACTTTGTGGATGACAGACCAATAGACGAGTTCTGGCAACTGATGAATGGCTGCGGGTGGAAGGTTGCGATAGCATATACGCCTTAGGTGACTGCGCCACAATCAACCAACGTAAAGTAATGGTATGCAACAATTATTTCTACTTAATTTGTTTGCATGAGCAGCAATACGCAACCATAGTCTTCAGATTTAAGTCAGTTCACATTTCTTTAGCTGCTATTAAGATGCATCATTTGCCATAGTATGCGAGGCCTATGGTCACGATTACGTAGCAAATCTTCGGAAACTTGTTTTGTTTTTTGAGGATCAGCAGTAGCCTTTATTGTCATGATGTCATATGGAGAAGATATCTTCTCTAACGTTTGGTTCTCTAATTTAGCATGCATTATAGATTGAAAGCATACTTTTAGTCAAATTGTTAAATCTTACATCCATGTTCTTTGTAGCTATAGCATGCTCTTTCTTTGATTTTATCACTGAAGCTTCGGATTTGATCTTTTATCAGGAAGATATCGCAGCAATATTTAGTAAAGCCGATACGAATAACTCTGGTACCCTGAAGGTGGATGATTTTAAAGGGGTTATCAAAGACATTGCTGAAAGGTATCCCCAGGTGCAGATTCATCTGGAGAGAAACCAATTAAGGAATTTTCTTCAACTACTGAAGAGTAAAGACGGCGATGATGAACTGAACATCGAAAAATTCAAACAAGTACTTGCTGAAGTGGACAAACAGATGAAAAGTCTTCCTCCAACAGCGCAGGTAAGTGGAAACTGGAAAGGGTTTTTCTTCTTTTTGGGTAGTGTGGCTGATTTGCCTGAGCTTAGCTTCCTCTTTTTTTTGATGTTCGGTACTCAGGTGGCTTCCCAACAAGGAGTTTATCTTGCTGACTGCTTCAACCGCATGGATATCTGTGAAAAGTATCCTGAAGGGCCAATAAGGTTCAGAGCAGCAGGAAGGCATCGCTTCCGTCCATTTAGGTAAGGATTAATCTACATACAGAACTTTTTTTCCCCGTTTTTGCAATTTGCAAAAGCTCTTATAGGTTGATATAACAGTCAATCTTCAAACTACTGCCCTTCGTGAAACAATAAAGTGAGAAGAACACACTAGCTAGTTTGTCTCAGACAAGGTTTTTATGGAACCAGATCATAGTAGATTTGCAACAATTGCAGCCAATAAAATTTTTTTTACCAAACAGTAAAGAATAAAGAATAATGGTCCCTGATCTTGGCTATTTTGCTTAATATCTGCTGACTTTTACGGTTAAAGGTACAAACACTTTGGACAATTTGCACCACTGGGTGGAGAACAAGCTGCAGCACAACTCCCTGGAGATTGGGTTTCCATAGGTCATAGCACGCAGTGGCTTTGGTATTCAGTTTATGCTAGGTAAAAATACTACTATCATCTGTGTGCCTGCAACTTCTGATTTCTTTGTTCCCCTGAACTGTACTTGGTTCCACTTTGACTTCTTTTTTCACGTTTTGCTTTGTTTCAAATCCAGCAAGCTAGTAAGTTGGCGCACAAGGCTGCTAGTAATATCTGACTGGGGAAGACGTTTCATCTTCGGAAGGGACTCAAGTCGGATTTGAAGACTGATCTCAGAAACTGCAGAGAACTTTTTCACTTTCCAATATTTCTTGCTACAGATACTGAGAAAATTTTGTCATGTTGCTTCAGATAGTACCCAACTCCCCTATCGTTTTGGCAACTGTGTGTTTGGATTCGTTTTTTAAGTCATTTGCACCGGTAATTGGCTCATCAGTTGCATATCTTTTTTTTTCGTATCATGATGCATAGGGCTGCAGCCAGTGGCTCGAATACGAGCTCGACTCGAGCTCGATCAATATCAAACTTGAGTCGAGCTCGAACTAATCAAATCAAGCTTAAGTTCAAAAATACCAAACTCGTTAACTCGCGAGCGACTCACGAGCTTAATTATATATATTTTTTATTTTTTTATTTTAATAGTAAAATTACATATATATTCATAATATTTTATTATTTATTAAAAAATTATTATTTTATTTATTTTTAAAAATAAAATAATAATTATTTTATTTTTAAAAAATAAAATAATTATTATTTTTTAGTTTTTTAAACTTGAGCTCAAGCTCAAAATTTTGAGCTCGTCGAGCTTGAACTCGTAAAATTAACTTGAGATTCGGCTCAATTAGATAAAAACTCGACTTGACTCGTTTGCACTCCTAATGATGCAGGTAAAAGAGTAAGGCTTTTTGTCTTAAAACACTTTCTGAATTTTAATTTACATAGAGCATTACTTTTAACATGTCAACTAGTAATTCTCATTAAAAAATCTACAAAGACAAATAATGAAAAAATAACAATTACAAATGAGCATATTTACTTCAAGCTTCTCTACCTATAACCAAATTATCAAAGCACAAGTCACCAGCCACCAGAGATATGGAATCGTACAAGGTTTACGTACGTCTTCAGAATCAATCTACATATGCCTGCATATCTAACAGCTTAGCAGACACAAAATTGTACCAAGGAGATCAATGGTACCAGTGCGGCCACGATCCCCAACACGACTTTATCATTTGAGGATAACCATATATTATCTTTACTCAAGATCTTGTTTACAGCACAGCAACGGTTGGTAATCCAAAGGCTATGAGGTCCATTACAATCTTCAAAATTGCTCGAGTATCCTACTAGCTGATGAAACATTTAGCAAGCGGACAGATACAACCAGCAGTAAGTCATGTAAGCCCAGATTTTCCAGACCTATAATCAAAAGAAGGAAGTCCGCTTAGTACTCTCTTTAAGCATGACAATGAGTTAAGTAAATTCATGTTATTCCATTTGTTACTGCAGTACTTCTGAACATCAAACCATGCAAAATATTCTTAAGTATTGCAGACTCTTAACAAATCTTGAACCTCAAGAGATAAACGGTTTTTCAGAACATACCGTATAATGCCTTTTGACCCACGATGTCCAACAAAGATGCAGAGTTTAGCAAAAGGGTTTCTCTGAGATTGCAGAGTCAAAAAGAAACCAAACATCAACTCTTTTGAGTTCATTTATCTATTTTTCCTTTTGAAGTCCTTTGGACCAACAAGACCTGGAAGACATGCATCCATCTCGTTTGAAAATTTTGCAGCTAACTTCAACTTCCCCATCTTGTTTAAGTTACTAATTAGCGAACGATAGACATAAATCGATGGGCGAATTCTTCGGTGCTTCATCTCATCAAAAAGTCTCAGTGCTTCCTCAATGTTCCCAGACCTTCCAAAGTTGTCAATCAATGGTGTGTATGTTTGCAAATCAGGTTGAACTCCTCTTTCACCCATTTCTTTTAAAAATGCTGAGCATAAATCAAGCCTACCAACTTTGCGTAAACTATTTATAATGGTATTATAAGAAATAGTATCTGGAGCAATATTGGCCTCTTTCATTTCAGCAAACTTATGAAGCATATCATCTACCCGACCACACCGGCCCAATATCACTAAAATAGTGTTATATGTAACCAAATCTGGTTTACACTTCAGATTCTTCATTTCCTCGAATATTATCAGAGCTTTATCAACCTGTCTAAACTCACCAAAGGCACATATGATCCTGTTCAAAGTGATTGCACTTATTGGAATTATCAATTCTGAAACTTCTCTGACAAATTTCAACAAGAAAACATCATCACTTTTCTTAACCAGAGCCTTGGCAAGGATCTGACAGGAAGCCGACTTAATAGAATTACAGAGTACCAATAAATCCTTGAAAGTGTGTAATAGAATATCAGTGTCATCTTGTTCACCTGCTGCTTGAAGAAGGATATTATATGCTCGAGGGCCAAGAAAGATTCGTTGCTCACGTAAAGACCGCAATAGTCTAGCAGCAGTTGTAAGGTCTCCAGCACTACATAGCTTATCAATCTTGCAGATACATATTTTCTCACAAGAAATTGCAGAGTTCTCCAACTTGGAAAGTATTTCATTCAAAATTCTATCATGCATATCATGAGAAGGAGAAGTTTGTGTTGCAATCGAACGATGACTAGAAACATAATAACTCAGAATTTGGAAGAACGGCCAAATCCAGAAGGCTCCTATTGGGATGGATTTAACAGAATTCTGTATTAGAAAGCCAGCAATTAATTAAAAACCAAAAAATAAGACATCTACCGTCCTTCGCTAAAACAACTGTACAATGTTGTCCCAAGCAAAGTGTGTATTGGTTAGCAACTAATATCAAATCAAAAGATGAATAAAAGGGAATGGCAGAGTTACTAATAATTGATCTACCGGCAGTCAAAAAACCAAAAATTTTCGGTTCAAACACGCTTACAGTCAGGTTCAGAAAACAAAAATGAAAAAATCATACCAAAACAGACACCAGAAACCAATATCATCAGACGAGTAAGACCATCATCCCCAAGTTCGAAAATACAATATGTCCGTATACAGAGGTACAAATACCTCTATCTCTATCAGAGGCCAACTCCACCGGGTATACTAAAGAAAACAAATATCAGGATATTTCCCCATGGAACCCACTCTTCACGCTCACCCCAACAGAAGCAGGAAAACAGAAAGATGAAGAGTACATAAGCAAAAGCAAAGAGTTCTCCCTAAGAACGGGTAACAATAAATCCAAAAATCATTTCTTGGTCAGGTCACATTTCAGATGTTTCACTGTCTCACTAGATTAACTACCCTTAGGTACCAGCCATTTCACAACTAGCAAGACAACAACCCCACCCACTGTGGACGGGCTTTAAAAATGCATCGTTATTAGGTCCCAAATTTATCTCTAATCCATTAAATTCATTCCATTTATATGTCCCTTCTCCATAGCATAGAAGAAGAAAGGGCAAAAAAGGGGGGAAAAGGTATTTCTTGAACCAGCTAAAAGAACGCCATCATTTGTCATCAAGCTTCTCCAAAAAAAAAAACCTGCATTTCTATTTCGGCAAAAATCTAACCATCTCCCAGAATTCTAAAGTTACAAGCACATTTTCTTTTCCTGGAATTTTCACCATCAACTTTAGTAGCATCCTAACTTCTACCACTATCTCCAACCCAAGATTAGCAAAATGACATTCTTATGATTACAAATTGTGGGATTTATTTGATTTCATATTTCACTCTAAAACCCCAATCTTGAAATGAGGAAATATCTTTATAGAAGATAATAAACAACCAAAAAAAGAAAAACCCATATCACATAAGTAAGTGAAAGATGAAAATTAGAGAGCTTACAACAAGATGGATTTTTCTGAACCCCTGCAGAGTGGTGAATGAAAAAGGTCTGCGGTAACTGGAACAGTAATAATAGCGTAAGAATGTTGAAACCCTCAAATGGGTTTTGTGCTTGGAAATCGCAGCAGCAAACATTTTTGGATTTGGGGATTAATCAAAGAAAAAATTCGTGTTAGGGTTTAGGGTTTATGTTGACAGACAATTGAGGCATTGAAATTTGGAAAAGAAGTACTGGGAGACAACTATGTTAGCTATTTTGTTAGTATTATTTGAAAAAAAAAAAAAAAAAATCTAGCACACATATTTGGAAATTTATCTTTCTTCCCTTTACTTTTGTGAAATAACTTTACATACCCTACTACATTTTTCATTTTTTTGAGATAGCTAATGGACGCAAGGGTAACTCTTTAATTTGGATCCTTGTGTGTTTGGATAGGATGAAATCTGAGAAATTTTTTTTTTGGTAACATCATAAAATATTTTTCAATATTTTCATTCATTTTTTTATCTCATGTGTATGACATCATAAAAATTGTTATACTATTATTTTAAAATTTTTTAAAAATAATCACCAATCCAACTAGATTCGCTCAATCAAAAAGGTTTATTTCGAAGAAATTCTCACCTTGGTTTTTTTTTTTTTCTGAAAGCAAATGAAGAGGTGGAGAGTAATACAAGCACTTAGAAATCTTTTCGAAAAATTATTGATGAGTTCATCAAGTTCTACTGTGATTGATCGTAACTATCATGCGAATGTATACAAATTTTGGCTGTGCAAAGTGGTTAGATGTGAAAGAATAATTAGAAAAAAAAATAATTGGATGCCATGTAGTAATTAACAAACTACTTTGTTTGTCTTTGGCTGATTTTTCTTATTGATTTCCAAGTTCATAAGCCAAAAAAATAGCAATATTGAATTTTAGCCCTTAATTCTTCTGTGGACAGAAAGTTGTAATTTGGACCATCTCTCCCTATTGATCCTTATGTTGGTTACATGTAGATAAGACACATTTTGTGGGCTAGGATTATCTCTTTGAAGTACATGATTATTGTTTTTCTTAGAAAGTACATTTTGCATTACATGCTTGACACTTGATGTTAAAGTAGTCAGCTAGAGGTGAAGAAAAAGAAAACATTCCAATTCAAGCCCAGTATTTATCACATATAATTTCAAATTCTCAATCACATCCCACTTTACCAAGTAGCTGTCAATAAAACTGCCCAAAGGAAGGAAGCATCAGGGCCTTATCCTTGAATCCTAATTGTGTGATAAATTCAGCGAGAAAACTGAGGAAAGATTTTTGCTATGGTAAACAATTTTTTTGTCTATGGCCTTCTTGAGTACTATATGTAGGAAGCAAAAGATCCAAATACAACATGTACACTCTTCCTGAGTTTCAGTCTTTTTGCTTCATTGCTAGAATCTCTATTTAGTGCGACTTTGATATATTTCAGTTTCAGTTTGTGCTCAATTTTCCATGCTTTAGGGGTTTCACGCCTTTAAGTAATTCATCAGGTCGAATCTGATATGAAAAACAGATTCTTTTTCAGGCCTATAATTCTTGCGTAGGTTTAATGTCTGTAACAACATAATTGAAGTGATAGTTTTTTCAGATTCAGTTTGATTCTGAGATCATGAACTTATCATTTTTCCTGTTTGAAGTAATGGTTACATGTTCTCCAAAACTTGGTGTTTGAACTTTTCAAGTGCAGCACTGCTGAAAGCCTAAGTTTGAAGACTGCAGACAAAAACACAGTGAAAATCATGAGACTCGAGGAAAATTGTGCGCTTTTAAGAAATATGTTGTTTCTCTATGATTTTGGCATGCATTTATTTAAGTCCAAGAAGATTTCAGCCAAAATTTGTTCTTATCATAAGTCAGTTATGATACGTATAGAACCTTATGTCCTGAATAAAATGTATACCTATCCTTCCTTTAACTATTGTAGCAAGGTGCATTTGTACAGGAATGCAATTAGCCATTAAATCAAGTTTTCTATACATTTTGTTTCCTCTTTTAAGTGTTTGGGGCTGGGACAGTGTGGGAGCATCACCTTTTCAACAAAAGTTGCCATAGGATTGAATATTCACTGTTCCTTTGGAAATGGAAAAGTTTGCCTTCTTGATGCAATCTGGAATGGTCCCCTTTCCATATAATACTTTGATTGTAAAGTTAGAAACACAATGTTTGATATATGGCATGCAGTATATCTACCAGAGATCCTAGTAATCTCCCACCTTTTTAGGCACAGCAAAACATGATTTTTCAAGACACAATTCAACCACAGAGCATAACAGAAAGACTTTTCAAGACTTTCACCAAGATAACAAGACAAACAGTAGTCAGAAGATCTTAAGTGAAGCAAAACTCAATATTCACACATAAATCCATAGAACAGCTTATTGCAGATACACCATAGATGAGAGGATTGATCCATAATCTCATGTATCACTTAGGAGTGAGCACAAGAATGCTCACCTGCTTACCAAAGTTTACAGACTCAAGCATCAATTGACTTAAATTTCATAGAACTAGAATCAAGAAATAGATTGTGGAGACTGACAGACCTCCATGATTTTCATCATTTTTATCAGATAGTTAAACCTCATCATCTGCAAAACTTAGGGCTTGGCACAATGATGATGGCTCCTCCTCTTCATCCTCAGCAAAATATTGCTTCCTTCCTATCAAGTCAGCTACCCTTTTGGCTGGTCCAGAGTCCCTGGGGGTCTCATTAATGCACCGAGCAATACGAATTCTTGGAAGTATTTCAGGCGCAACAGAGGTCGTTGGAGAAGAACTCTCAGCTTCAGAACTATGAACAACAAGATCAGTGGGAATTTCCCATCTCTTCTTCGCCCTGCTGCTCTCAGTGCCTAAATTCTTCTTTTCTGGCAGTGTTTCACGCGATTTCCCAGCTGATAGAGAGCGTTTCTTATCACATCTCTTGTTTTCATCCTTATCATTTTCAGGCAAAGATCTCTTTCTCATTGCTGAGGTCTGACTACTCTTCTGATTATAGCGGCTCGCAACAACCCTCCCTGGCCTCAATGGCTTCTTATTAGTAGCTGTAACTGACTTTTCAGCATCTTTGAACAACTTTTTCGGTTGAACAGAGTTACCAAACATATCTTCTTTCTTCACAGTCTTCTTTGATGCAACTGTGGTGACTGCCTGCCTTGAACCCTGAGTTTTTCCTGCTAAATTTTTTCTTGATTTCGGACTAACACTCAAGCTTTTTCTCCTTTCTTTAGTCACCTTCTCTTCTGCAATATCTTGCAGCTTCCAGAAACACGATTTTCGCCTACTCTGAATAGGCTGAACAGGGGTAATCGTACTCTCTTTTTTACCAAATTGCCGGGATTTGACATCAGAAAGTATCTCAGATGGTCCCAAACTCATACCCCTTCTTGCCCCAGCCATAATCTCTGATGGACCCAAACTTAGCCCTCTTCTCTGAACCTTGGTTTTCGCACTCGTAGCCAAACTTTCTTCAATCTTTTTCTTCTCCTCTGCATTCTTGCCAACCAGTTTTCGATCCATAAACTTTGCAGCCACAATCCTTCCTTTCTTTTCAGACATTTTCACGCTTTTCTCAGCCTTTTCAATCTTCAAAGCCTCTAATCTTGAAGAAAGCCTGCTGATTTCCATCTCAATTTCCTCAATTTCCTTATCAATCTTCTTCTCATCATGAACCTCCCCTTCATTGTTACTCCTCAAAATCGGCTTTTCTGCAAAACCCTGCTTATAATTCCCCTTAATTGACTTTATTCTTGAGCTTTCAACCGCCCCATTCGGATCAAGAACCTTGAGTGGCTGGGACATCGGAGACTTCAGTGAAGAAACAGATGAAATAGAGGAATGCTGGAACTGATGAGTCTGATTTTCATTTTCTTTACTCGAAAAAGATTCAAGTGAATCAGAAGGATTAAAAAACCGGGGTTTCAGAGGAGACCAAGAACGTTTAAGTATTGCCGATGAATCTTCAGAATCTCCATTGTCGAAGGCTGCATTGTTCCATATCTGAAGATCTGATGAATTCATCTCTTCTGGGTATTGTAAAACACTCATTTTCCTCACTCGGGTTTTCAAAATCTGATGATTTCTTGTGAAAAATAGAAATGGATGGTGGGGTTTCGACGATTTCTTGAGGGGATTCTTAATGTGAATTGTAGGAGAGAGAATGGGGTAAAATAATGGAGGAATTTATGTGAGGATTTTTTTGGTTTTGTTTTTGAGTTTTCTGACCGTTAGAGATAAACTTAAACGTTGAGGCTCCGCTCCATCTTGGCCATTGGATATTAAAACGGCTGCTTCAGACGCTCCGATTAGATTTAAAGCTTAATCCGCATTGATTAGCAAAAATCAGACGCGCCGGCCAGCCTGCCTAAGAGCAGGGGCCTAATGATGTTGTGGTGTTGGGTCGTAGTAATATTGGCCTAGTCCAATCAATTGAATTTGGCCCAGTTTGTCTTTTTCAATTTCAACACACATGAAATTAAAACGTTTTAAAAATAACAAATAAAAAACAACCTTTTCTTGGGGAAAGGAAAAATTCAAATAATGCCATAACCAAACATATTAATATATTATAGTTATCTTATTCACCATACATGCTCAATTTCAATCAATTAAGTTTCTTTTTATAAGAGTTTGACTAACGAGTATCCAGTGATATATTATTTTTTTTGTAAAAATAAAGTTAGTTGAAAAAAAAAGTGTCTAAGTGAATATATGTATTGATATGATAAATTATATGTAATTTAGGTATACTGGTAAGTATCAAGTGAGCATGGTTAGACAAATCCTTCTTATGAACATACATGTCTTGGGCAGTTTATTTCTTATGTAAGTATGTGATATAATGCCACAGGATGCAAATTATATAGTTTTGTTTCTGCAAAGGTCAATGGTAGTGACTGTACGAACAAAAACATTAACCAATTCTTGTTATCTTTTAGTCAATTCTTTAATTTGTCAAAATCTCCAAAATGTATGGTTAGATTTTCCTCCAAAAGTGTAACATAATGAAAGTTGCATCATTCAAATATTATTAGGATTGTCAAAGAATTACAAGAAGATAAACCCTTTTAAGGAGCCTCTTTGGCATTAATAGGCTGAAAATGAAAACAACCGTTACAATAAAATTGCATACAGCGTTTACAAAATTATTATTAAGGAAAAACCAAAATACTTAAAAAAGGGGGACGAGCTACTTCATTTCAAGTGTAACCCTCCTTTATTTTTCTCCATATCATTGCCATTTTAGCAAACTCCATTCAAGAAAATAGAGAACCCTGGACACATAGCCATTGACCCACAAAGATATTGTCGCAGTTGATATTGGGATTTATATCAAGAAATGATTGGAATTCCAGATTGAAGCTCTGGGCAACGCTAAAGCAAGTCTCGTCTTTTCCAGCTCCGTGGACCGAGTTGCAAGCTGGGGATGTTGCTTCAGCTGTCGCTAGTTTCACTTCATTATCTAGTGTTTCAAGAAAATGTCGTGAGAAAATATGAATCAGATTCCAAACCCAAAAAACAATAAAAAAAAAAAAGATAAAGAAGAGGCAATTAAGCTTCAAAATTGTTAATACTTACGGCCTAAATTTCTGCTTTCGGCCAAACTGATAAGGAGAAGAATGGAGAGAAGAGTTGCCATCTTAGTCTGAGCCATTTGTGGATGTGTATAATGGTACAATTTTTTTCTTCAAGCTGATATCTTGAATGGTTGATTATGGTGTGATCGCTTCTGATGATTACTCAAGATATATATAAAGGCGCCCAACATTGGAATGACCATGTACTAAGCAGAAATTCATGATTATTATCGAAGAATTCTGGCCGGCTGTTGTTTGTGCATACCAAAATGTATATTATAACACTATTAAAACTAATGCCGTTCTGAGATACAAAAGATGGGCTGAGATCAAGAGGATCCAACCTCATTGATTCAACCCATGAGCTTGAAATAGCTGGTAAACGGGTTGTTAATACCAATAAGAGTTTTGCTAATACCAATAAGAGGTTACAAGTTCGACTCTGGGTCAGGCTTTCATCCCAAAAAAATTTTGGTAATTGTATTTATTTTTAGCATTGTGTTATTTATCTGTTTTGTTTGACTTAAAAGTCTAGTAAATTCAACAAAACATACAAGAAGTAAACATTAATCCAACAGGAAAAATTTCAAGGATATAAACTAAATATTGACTTTCTTTAACTTTGGCCTTGTTTGGCAGACAAGTTTTTTTGCCAAATTTGTCTGCTACAAGTTTTTTAAAAACTTTAACTACAGTAATCTCAA
The DNA here is from genome assembly GCA_023065735.1 of Coffea humblotiana. Lineage (NCBI taxonomy): Eukaryota > Viridiplantae > Streptophyta > Magnoliopsida > Gentianales > Rubiaceae > Coffea > Coffea humblotiana. The sequence continues at coordinate 22,300,811 of CM041212.1, read as the reverse complement.
AAAATTTCTCAAAATTTTTAAACTATACACTTCAAAATATTCGAATTAAACACACTTCAAAAATTTTTTTAAAAACTTCTACAGTAAGTTACAGTAAAATTTTTGACAAACACCCAAAAAATTCACTTACCAAACGGGACCTTTGTTTTAGCTTTTTATATAATTGATACAATAGAGAAGATATAAATATTTTAGCAATAAAAGGAAATAATGTTAATTTATGAATAAAAGGGCAATAATGTTATTGCACTCTTTTTTCTTTTCTAACTTTGACTAATCTTCACAGAGGAAAAGTGTACATATTTAAAATTAGAGGGGGCACAGTATCGCTACCCCTGAAGTTCGAGGGGTATGGTGCTATTAATTGTTTTCGATGTTCTCTAAACGCCATCCCAACAGTTCAACCTACAGACCATGAAGAAATTGCTGCACCGCTCCTGAGGCAATAGTGTCCATATCCAATATATACTAAATTTATCCGATACAATCTCCAATTTAAACAATTAAAACTACCACAAATGAGCCACTTCATGAACTCTCAACCCCATTATGCATCTAGTCATCCAAATCCTTCTAGATTCTAGCCATTCTCCATGATACTCAAATTCTCTGTGTGAGGGCAAAAGTCAAATTTACAAGCATGCAGTTACTGTTCATGTTGACGAATCTACAAGTGGATGAAACCACGAAGGATGCTTGTTCCCTATGCAACAGCTACTCTATGAAGCATACTTGTGCTTAACCCCTTAGCAACATATTTAAATTTGACTTATGAATGAAGCCAAACTTTCAGAACAGAGACTCCAGTTATTGCTGAATATATAGTGACTTAAGAGTTTCCTTTTGAAACTTAGTTGAAACTTAGTTCAACTAACTTTATTTTTTTTGTAAAAATAAAGTTAGTTGAAAAAAAAAGTGTCTAAGTGAATATATGTATTGATATGATAAATTATATGTAATTTAGGTATACTAGTAAATACCAAGTGAGCATGGTTAGAGAAATCCTTCTTATGAACATACATGTCTTGGATAGTTTATTTCTTATGTAAGTATGTGATATAATGCCACAGGATGCAAATTATTTAGTTTTGTTTTTGCAAAGGTCAATGGTAGTGATCGTATGAACAAAAACATTAACCAATTCTTGTTATCTTTTAGTCAATTCTTTAATTTGTCAAAATCTCCAAAATGTATAGTTAGATTTTCCTCCAAAAGGGTAACATAATGAAAGTTGCATCATTCAAATATTATTAGGATTGTCAAAGAATTACAAGAAGATAAACCCTTTTAAGGAGCCTCTTTGGCATTAATAGGCTGAAAATGAAAACAACCATTACAATAAAATTTTATACAGCGTTTACAAAATTATTATTAAGGAAAAACCAAAATACTTAAAAAGGGGGACATTTCAAGTATAACCCTCCTTTATTTTTCTCCATATCATTGCCATTTTAGCAAACTCCATTCAAGAAAATAGAGAATCCTGGACACATAGCCATTGATCCGCTAAGATTTTGTTGCAGTTGATATAGCGATTCATATCAAGGAATGATTGGAATTTCAGATTGAAGTTCTGGGCAACGCTAAAACAAGTTTCATCTTTTCCAGCTCTGTAGACCGAGTTGCAAATTGGGAATGTTGCTTCAGCTGTCGCTAGTTTAACTTCATTATCTGGTGTTTCAAGAAAATGTCATGAGAAAATATGAATCAGATTCCAAACCCAAAAAACGAAAAGGCAATTAAGCTTCAAAATTGTTAATACTTACGGCCTAAATTTCTGCTTTCAGCCAAGCTGATGAGGAGAAGAATGGAGAAAAAAGTTGCCATCTTAGTCTGAGCCATTTGTAGATGTTTATAATGGTACAATTTTTTTCTTCAAGCTGATATCTTGAATGGTTTATTATGGTGTGATCGCTTCTGATGATTATTCAAGACATATATAAAGGCGCCCAACATTGGAATGACCAATGTACTAAGCAGAAATTCATGATTATTATCAAGAATTCTGGCCGGCTGTTGTTTGTGCATACCACAATGTATATTATAACACTATTAAAACTAATGCCGTTCTGAGATACAAAAGATAGGCTGAGATCAAGAGGATCCAACCTCATTGATTCAACCCATGAGCTTGAAATAGCTGGTAAGTGGGTTACTAATGTCAATAGAAGATTACAAGTTCGACTCCTACACTTAATATCTTAAAAAACTCTGAATCAGGCTTTCATTCCTGAATAAATTTTGGTAATTGTATTTATTTTTAGTATTGTGTTATTTATGTGTTTTGTTTGACTTAAAGTCTAATAATTTCAACAAAACACACAAGAAGTAAACATTCATCCAACAAGAAAAATTTCAAGGATATAAACTAAATATTGACTTTCTTTAACTTTGTTTTAGCTTGATATTTTTATATAATTGATACGATAGAGAAGATATAAATATTTTAGCCATAAAAGGAAATAATGTTAATTTATGAATAATTTTATGAATAAAAGGGCAATAATAATGCTACTACACTCTTTTTTCTTTTCTAACTTTGACTAATCTTCACAAAGGAAAAGTGTACGTATTTAAAATTAGAGGGGGCACAGTAACACAACCCCTGAAGTTCGAGGGGTAAGGTGTTATTAATTGTTTTCGCCATCCCAACAGTTCAACTTACAGACAATAAAGAAATTGCTACACCGCTCCTGAGACAATAGCATCCATATCCAGTATATACCAAATTTATCCAATACAATCTCCTATTTAAACAATTAAAACTACCACAAATGAACCACTTCATGAAACTCTCAACCCCATTATGCATCTAGTCATCCAAATCCTTCTAGATTCTAGCCATTCTCCATGATACTCAAAATTCTCTGTGTAAGGGCAAAAGTCAAATTTACAAGCATGCAGTTACTGTTCATGTTGACGAATCTACAAGTGGATGAAACCACGAAGGATGCTTGTTCCCTGTGCAACAGCTACTCTATGAAGGATACTTGTGCTTTACCCCCTCAGCAGAATTTATCTTCATCTCTTCCCAGGAGCAAGAAATTTGGCTATTCACAAAGGCATGGCTCAACATATTTAAATTTGACTGATGAATGAAGCCAAACTTTCAGAACAGAGACTCCAGTTATTGCTGAATACATAGTGACTTAAGAGTTTCCTTTTGAAACTTACACCTTATTTTTGACTAATATGCCCACAAATAGTATTCTGATGCAGCTGAAAAGGAACAAAGATTCAAGATATGAGTAGTGCATCCAGGAGCTTTCAACCCAAGTACGGACAAAGAATCATCCAAAGCTTAAAATTTTCAAAAAGGTTGCGAACAAATGAAATCCCAGATATCAGCACAAATTAAAAGCTGAGGAATTTTTCTCGTTTTACTCTTCATCACATAATGATAAAATACACCCTCTTGATATCAGGATAGTTCTGAAAATAAAGGGCAGTCAAAATTTCATTCTTTTCCCCATCTGAATGATAAATTGCCAAGCAGTAAATCATTTCACTTTTTGGACATCTTTACCGCACCATACATTTTTTTAAGCATTTCAAGTGTGTTGTAACACAAATTTTTCTTGGGTATAGTTACTTAGATGGACAAGTTGGATTTGGGTTTCTATCAGTGTTTAGATCATGCCTTTATTATGCACAGTTGATGTATTAAGCAAGTTATCAATCGTGTTTCCAAATTAGCATTTTTATTTTTGGTAGGAAAATTTCATGAGTTTAAGTCTCAGCTATGCTCATAAGTCCTCATGCATCTCAACAATAAGCAGCAGATCATAGAATGTCTGACTCCATCTTTTTGTCAAAGGGGAAAAAATAAAAGGAAAACAGACAGTGAGCTTCATTGAGTATAAGAAAGCTGAAAGTAAATTGAAAATCGGTAACAAAATGAACATTAACTTTTATTCATATTTTGGTCCTATACAGAAGCCTATTACCAGGATGGAGCACTCAGGGAAGATTCATTGAGGGTTGAATAAGGCATTTGCCTTCTAATACTTAACTTTATTTTTTCTACATCTTAGTTAGCTACAGCTATGCAAGGGATGCTGATAATAAATCAAGCTATTTCCTGGCCAAGACTTGATGCTAGAAAAATCCAATTAATAGCTGTCGCGAATGTCCATTGCTTCAAAACTTAGCAAACATATTGGCTTTCAAAGCCTCTGAAGTACCTATATGCTACTTCCTTAGGGAAAAGCACAAGGCAACGGATATATGGAATTGTCAGGCAGAAGATGAAGCACAAGAAAGCTATCTGGAAATGAAAGAATTTTTATAAAGAAGGGAAATGCTACTCATCTCCCTTAGGAAATGTAAGCGTAGCAAAGAGCATTGATAAATTATAAATGGACTTTCTTAGGGAAAGATCTTTGGGAAAGATCCAGCAAAGGCATAAATCCACTGAGTCTCGAGGTAATGGAATCAAATTCACTTAGGTATTACGGTTGATGAATTTGGAGTTATGTTAAGGAAATATTCTTCTGAAACAGACTACTAATCTGTGAAAAAGCCTAATTCAGCTATGCACACCAAAATACTCTTCTGATGAGAATTCAAAATTTCTGATAAAAATATGTTTTAACATTATACCCAAGTATTCGTGTCTAAACCATTGTCCATGTATCTTTTACTTGGACATTGGCAAACTTGAAACCTAGATGCATACATATGTCCAACACTCAGACCATGTAACATAGGTGACCACCTCAGCCCACATGAGAGGGGAACAAAGAAGAACAGCTGGTGATGCTCAGGGACAATGCTCATGTAGACCTACACAGGATAGTTCATGAATACCACATATAAGTGAAAGTCAATCCCTGAAACTGTTCCATACATGGGGTTGTTCTTCACGTCGTTCAGTGCAATAACATTCACTTAGGGGTGTTGTCAAAAGGTATCAGCATGAAATAGTAGAAAATGAATGTGCCTTTCCCAACTGGGCAACAATCATATTGTACAAGAACTAACCATTAGATGGAGTTGCAGTAGAAGCGGGCAGGCATCCAGAATAGGAGTAACATGAAATAAATCAAATTTAGAATCAAGTCCCATCAGCAAATATAACTGCCTCAGTTTGCTGAACATATTCATCTTCAGTGGTATGTGTTGTACCTATGCCAACACATTTGTGTATTATTATTTTATAATTAAGCAACTGTTACATAACTGCTGAATTTGGTGAGTGACAAACAAGATTTATGGTCATTTTTAACTAGTTAGTCACTCATAAATTATCTGACTATTTCATGTGGGTCAAGTGGGAGAATGTAAGACTTGCTTCTTTTGAGGCAATTATTACCCACATGATTGATTCTAAAATGATTGATATCATAATTAATTGATTGACATTTTGTCAATAATTAATTGGCATCTCCCATTATATAATGATTGGTGATTGACATCCTAATTAATTGATTGACATTTTGTCAATAATTAATTAGTATCTTCCATTTGTCAATGATTGATTGATATCTACTGTTAATTGATGTCTTATTCAATCAGTTAATCAATCAAATCAATCAATTAGTCAGAAAATATTATTTCAGTTATGAATTTTGGCAAGATTTCCTTGATGGAAGGAAACCCTAGGGATTTTTGTATATGCTAGTAAGGGTCCCTAACCTAACCTATAAATAGCCTGTGATATTCCATCAATTACACACTTTTGGGTTAGGCATAGGTTAGAAGATCCTTACTCTAAATTCTCCTTTTACTTTTTCCTTCTTCTACATATTTTGTTTTTGTTAGAATAAATAAGAAGGAGTGAAAGACACAAGAAAATATCAACTTGTGCTTGACAACAATGGCTAAAGGTAAGTATATTTAAATTTCTGCTGCGTAGTACATTCACATGTACATGGTTAGTTTAACATGTGGTATCAGAGCCAACCTCTAACCATGTTGTTCAGCTTATAATTTCATGATTTATTGGCAATTTGATAAAAGTTTTAGAGATTCGTATCAAGTTTGAACGAATCGAATTTAATTTGCCATGGGATCTATGGTCTATTTTCTCAATAATTGAGATTTATTGACTAATCCTATGTATATGTATCATTCATATGATATCTTATTGAGGTTATGCAATTCATCCAGATTTTCTCCAATAATCTGGTATGATTGCAAGTAATTTGAATGTTTCTTAGACTTACATATTTGTGATTGTAAGGGTTATATGTATTGATTGTTATTATCAATACAATATAACAATTCGAGAAACATATAAAGAGTTGTTATATTCAACAATCAAAAGATTAATATCATATTAATCTATGCAAGATAATTGGTTGACTTTATATGAATGGATCTGCAGGTTTATTGAATCTCTGCTACCTTATTATGAGATAAATATCTAAAGGCATGATTTCAATATGAGTTTGCCTCCACGTTCCTGTTGTTATTTGGAATTATGTAGTATTTTGTGCACTACACTTATGTTCATTTATCTCATATTATAATGTCAACATTAGTATGGTTGATTACATTTAAATTTCAGAGAATTTCCTTTATAAAGTGTGTCTTGCATCTCAATTATTTGATGCATGAAGTATTTTAATCACATAAAGGTTGGTGGTTAAAAATGAATATAAAAAAAGGAAATTATGAAATTCTTTTGTCAAAATACAGATTTTTTGACTATTTTGATATCCTTATAAAGTCTAGCACACTTTATGTTTGAGAGTAGCCATAGCATCTCAAACATTGGTGTACTACAATTTTGATCACATATAGTTTAGTGATTAAAATCAAGGATTTCTAGTCAACAAGTTGACTACTTATTTTCTATGAATTTTCATTAGAAGTTTTCTTACATCGTATATTTGGGAGTAGCCACAGCATCTCAAATATACGGTGTAAATAACTTTAATCACATAAGATTAAGTGATTATAAAAGGAAAGGAAAATTCAATGAAATTCAGTCAACATAAAGTTTTTTGACTATTGACAAATAACAAGATGCCATGCTAAGAATTTCACTTTTACATTATATATTTGGGAGTAGCCACAGCATCCCAAATATTTGATGAGAAAAGTTTTTCATCACATACAGTTTGGTGATTGAAATTATGAATTTTTAGTCAACATATTGACTAGTTGACAATTTTTCTTATAACGCCGTATACTTAGGAGTAGCCACAGCATCTTAAGTATATTGGTGTTTGGAGAAATTTTGTATTTCTTTTTCACATATTGCTGAGTGATTAAAGAAATTTAAAAAAAATGGCATCTATATCAAGTTGCAATTAATTCATTGAGATAGTTATCCGCCCCACAGGGAGGTAATTATTTTGGTGAGATTAATTGACATAAGATGGTAAATTAGACAGTGAATTAAGAGATATTTCTATACCCACAGGTACGAATTATTTCTTTAATTCATTGTTCTAGATTACTAGTCTTATGATTAAGTAAAGTAAATTCTATGCATGTTTACAACCTTTTTCCATAGAAAGGTTTGAATTTACTATTTGAATTGACATAAGGTTGATTCAAAATCAAGGTACAAATTTCATAACTTTTTTATGATATAGTTCTTGATTGTTAATTCAGTGTTTCATTCCAATGATTTTATGGTTCTTATTAGCTTGATTTTTAAATTCATTCTCTTTTGTTTTTGGTGCAAGTTTTAAATTAGCACTTTCATGAGAATGAACAAACCATTCTCATAATGTGGATATATTTGCTAATATAGAGGTTGAGTATGAGAATTGGGAGCAATTTAATAGTTTGCTCATTTTGTCTCATATTCATATAAAATAGGGTTCAAACCCTAATTATTTATAGTTAAATCTTGCATGAAAGCCATAAAGAAATTGTTGCAAGTTTTAACTAGCACCATTAGAAGGCTTTCTTTTGTGACACTTAAATATTGAAGTGTATTTTAGCTCATTTCTTAGAGTTGAGAATTTTGCTATATCATCAATTAAAGTCCCATCAAATTGAGATTGAGTTATTTCTATAGCATTTCATTCTTGATTCTTTCATGCAGAATTTCTTAACCATTCAAACCTTTATAATACACATAAAGATATATGGTTAATTACTTGTTTTAACCATGTGTATTAAGAAAGGATAAAGAGGTTAAGAAATAAGAGAAACTTAACCTTCATGAAAGAAGAAATGGAAAGAAAGGTAATTTTGTTCTCATTAAGTCAAACAGCAATAAAGACCAACGTTGTTTGTAAGAGAATGATATTTGATACTCTACTTGAGAGAAAGTAACTCAAAAGAAAATCTCAATTGTTGAGTGTTATAAATTGTGATATATTTGGTGAATTGGCTAAAGCTGTCAATTTACGCTGCCAGTATAATAAGTTTCTAATTATATGAAAAGTGAATAAAAGTTTCTTTATAGAAACTAAAAAAATGTTCACATAAAGATAAGTGATGTATTATTGCTCATTTCAAGAAAATTTATTTTTTCTAAACATTATTTTCTTCTTACTTTAGAATTTCTATTTTCAAATTAATTACTATTGGGTATGATTATGAACCTCATTATCCAGTAGTAGATTTTGAAAATAGTGAAGTTATTAATTCTAAAGTTTTCAATACCATCCTTTGAATTGAGCAATATATTGCACTTGACCACAATAATTATATTGGCAGCAAGTATGTTTATCACTGGGAAAACTCCTTAAATTTTGGCATAAGAGATTGAGATATATCTCTATAAGGAAATAAAGAGTTGATAAATCATAAATCTTTAAAGATTTTAGATTTATTGACTATAATATTTCAGGTAGACTGCATAAGTAAAGCAGACTATTCAACCATTATGGATGCCATAAGAGTTTCATTATAACACTAAAATTTTGTGAATTATTTTCTATCCTTTTTGATTGGTGAGAGATATTTATCTCATTATTAGGTAACCATTCATCAAATATAAAGTTCCTTTCTTATTTGATAAAGGATCAATATTTGATACCTTTGTAAGTGTTCAAACGAGAAAGGAAATTTGAAATTTGAGGGATAGAAAATAAAATGAAGGCACACAAAATTAGGGGACTATCCTATATGTGCTCATTTTATAAATTCCTTAATTATGAAGTATTGCTAATGAGTAAAAGCAATGCTTGATTAGTTACATCCAAATGATGTACCTTAAGGAAATAATGAGATAGTTGTGGATATAGCATTTTGACAATCTTTATATCTTGTGAGTAATGCCTTGAAATTGAAGTATATATTTAAACAATTTCCTCCAATGTTGTTTAAACACCACTTTGATTTTGGTATGGATGAAAATCAAGTTTAAAATATTATGTTCAGTTTTATGAGGGTAATCAACCTGCACATAAAGAAGCTGTACAAAGGAAACAAGGCTATTTTACTTCAAGAAATTTAGATTCATTTACACTTCAATAATTATTAGAACTGGAGATTTAAATTTCTCAAGAACATAAAGTAAGTGGGAGTGTTTTTGACTCTAGAATGGAGTTTTGAAATAGTAAGGATTCATATTTGACTCCTTTGCATATGAAAAATTGATAGCTTTCCTCAACATAATTATTTAATTATTTTAAATAAGCAATCAATTGAAATAACTCCTTATCAAATAAATGCATAAAGATAAATTCACTTTGAACGTACTGATTGACTTATCTTTGAGACAGTGGGAGGCAAAATGTTCTCTATAGAGAATTGAAGTTCTCTAGTTACTATGTTATATATCTACAAGAGTTTAAGGATGAAATGGATAATGTTTTCATAAGGTGCAAATGGAGAAATCTCATATACAGGAATAATGTCACAAATTACCACAAAATCTCTTCCAAATTTGAGAGATTTTATTTAGGGTAATTATGACATTAGTAACTCACTATTAGAGTTATATTAAATATGAAAACAAATATCCTTAACGTGACTCTTGATAATTAGGTGTACACATGTGTTACCATAATACATTTGTAGAGAATGCAATTTAAATTATTTCTTTCCAATAGTATATTAATTTATTCTTCATTTGATCTTAGAAGAATTTTTTCTAGTAAATTAATATACATTAAGGTTAGTGGGAATAATACTATGAGAGTTTTTCTCAATCATGATATTTGTGAAATCCTTCTATAATTGATATTCACAAAATAGAATGTAAAAGATAGTTAATCTATCTTAAGACCTTCATGCAAGAGTTCTTTGATTACTTTTAAGTAACAATAGTGAACAATTACATAATGTTCACATCATGCATTGGAATGAATATAAATTCACCAAGGATGCTATGAAATTATATCACAGGCATCTACTGTTTGGCATAAAGTTTGTTGATATTGTATTGTGGCTATTATAGATATTTGATTTGACTATACCCTTTCATTATGTATACATGAAAGAGTGGGAGTCAAAATAGGCAAGTCGACATAAAATATTCAATAGTTATTTGAAAGTAAAAGGTAGTTATTGAGTGTACAGTAAGGAGTTATTATTGTTGATCAAACAACTAAAGATTGCCGGCTAAATTATTAATGATCAAATAACTCGCATGAAACTTAATAGCTCATTTCGCATTTTGCTATTATTCTCAAACTATTGTTATTATCTAGATACTCGAGATATTTATATTTACATGATTTTGTGCACATTGTTGTTCATGTATAAAGTAAGGATCATGTGATCCATAAAGTTGAACCCTGAATAGCTTATATGAAGTTATTCATAAAGTTCTTTAAAAGCACTTGAGTAGGAAGTATAATACATTGTAATACATGGAAGGAAATATTTGTCATGAGAGCATAACCGTCATGATTTGTGTATTATTATTTTATAATTAAGCAACTGTTACATAACTGCTAAATTTGGTGAATGACAAATAAGATTTATGATCATTTTTAACTAGTTAGTCACTCATAAATTATCTGACTATTTCATGTGGGTCAAGTGGAAGAATGTAAGACTTGCTTCTTTTGAGGCAATTATGACCCACATGATTGATCTTAAAATGATTGATATCATAATTAATTGATTGACATTTTATCAATAATTAATTAGCATCTCCAATTATATAATGATTGGTGATTGACATCCTAATTAATTGATTGACATTTTGTCAATAATTAATTAGTATCTTCTATTTGTCAATGATTGATTAATATCTACTGTTAATTGATGTTTTATTCAATCAGTTAATCAATCAAATCAATTAATTAGTCATAAAATATTATTTCAGTTATGAATTTTGACAAGATTTCCTTGATGGAAGAAAACCCTAGGAATTTTTATATTTGTCAGTAAGGGTCCCTAGTTTAGCTTATAAATAGCCTGTGGTATTCCATCAATTACACACTTTTGGGTTAGGCATAGGTTAGAAGATTCTTACTCTAAATTCTCCTTCTACTTTTTCCTTCTTCTACATATTTTGTTTTTGTTAGAATAAACAAGAAGGAGTGAAAGATACAAGAAGATATCAACTTGTGCTTGACAACAATGGTTAGAGGTAAGTATATTTAAATTTCTGCTGCGTAATACATTCACATGTACATAGTTAGTTTAACAATGTTCATAAATATTTCTCCATCTTCTTGACAAAATTCTCATCCTAACAGCTTCTATTAAGGGAAAACGTGAAAGGACTTCTGACAGGAAATCATTTGAGAGTTGACTGATCCTATTGTCATTTCCAGTATCACTATTAGCCTAGTTCACCCAAAAAAAAGGGGTAAACATATTCCAAGTTAATGGAAAACTAGTTGGTCATCAACCCAAGTTGTTGCTTACTATGTTAAAAAAGCTAGGCATCAGAACTACCGAATGAAGTAAACAACTATCATTTATATTAATGAAGTTACACTTATCACTATAGGTGCTCAACATAAATATCCAAACTGTCCAAAATATATGTGGATTTTTATTACCCAACTCAAAATTGACCCAATACTCAACTTACCCAACCCTACCTCTCAAATTAGTGGGGTGGATTGGGTAGGTTGTTGGGTTTTGGACAAAATTGTCAGGTCTAATCGAAACAAAACACTTTTTTTAAATGCCTATTTGCAGTCCAATGCATCCTCAATTGCCAATCATATTACTACTTATAGGAAAGGCATAAACGGTTATTGAAGTTTGAAACTATCGACACAATAGTTTCTAGATGGCTTCACAACAAACTAATTTATATATTTTTATAATAGAAATGTTATATTTAATTAGTGTTCACAATCATCTGTACACATTAATTTTGTCTGAATTACATGGCATTGTCTAGACTTTACAAGTTTACATTATCAAATTTTGCATTGTTTGCCAAATAATGACTATACATTATTTGGATATTTGTATTTACTTAGATATTTATTTAGTAGAAAAAGGAGAATTAGATACAAAAGACAATCGCAACCAACAAAGAAATTAGAAAACTATTATTCCTAGAAATTTGCTATTACAAAACCACATGACAAGAAATTTTTTTTGACATTATTTCTAAAAATTTGCATTACATTCACTAGATCACCTTCTTCCAAAATAACTTGGGCCTATCTATGTAGACATGTAGAGTATTGGTCCTCACTAGTGGTGGGTAACTTCCACTGACCCACTTGGCCACAAATTCTTCAGCAACTTTTCTGATTATGTTCTCCAAACCCTCTCTAAGTTGCTGTGTAAGGTCCAATCCAAAATTCACAAGAATTTTCTTCAAGCCCTCTAAAACCCACTTAATAATCACTCCAATAGCAACCAGGCCCACGTACAACGTCCATTTGCAATTACCCACCTCTACTTGATTGGGCCAAGGCACAAGAAGAAGAAGGCCTTTTGGGTTGTCCTTCTTGTTAATAAGCATTGGGCCTTTGACGACAACAAGCTTGCGAATGTTTGGCGGACGGGAAAAATCTATATGCATCTCCTTTTTCAATTCCAATACCAAAACCATTATATTCTGTACCAGAAATGCATCTAAAATCAACTCCATAAGTCTAAACATGTAACACTGTTCCATTAACAATTGTGCAAGCTCTCAACCACAATTCACTAGTAAATATGCTTTTACTAAAACAAGCTATCCGCAATAGAATCAAATTGCAAGACGTAACTCTTAGTGGCTAAAAAAGACTTATTATTTAAAGAAAGCAAGACAGAAAATGCTGATTTTTGCACAATGTAACAATGATGAGATTCATAATTGTACTAGTCATCATATATTTAGGCAAGCAGAGTTATTGGTGCATTTTATGGCATAAAGAGTTTTTTGTCCTGTCTGATTTTCTCTTCAAGTATAACACCCTAGAATTAGCTAAAAAGTACAAAGTTTATGCACTTGACTTGCTGGGCTTTGGTTGGAGTAAGAAGGCACTAATTGAGTATGATGCTTTGGATTTGAGAGATCAGGTTGTGGATTTTTTGAAAGAGGTAGTCAAAGAACCAACAGTTTTAGTTGGCAACAGGTGAGTAAGGGCAATTGGTTTCACACTAACTTAATTCATGCGACTTGCATGGCAAACTATTAAAATATTACTACCATCCTATTTTTAACAACAATTTCAACAATTCTAGCCTATCTTACTTGATTCAATATTGCATTGACATTATTTATATTGGATGGGTGTTGAACAAGCATGTCACTGAATACAACAAAGAATTAGTTACTGACAAGTCATTCTTTGGTAAGATTACATTAGCATAATCTATGGTGGTACTTCAAATAACAGCTTAGACCAATGTCAGTAATAGGAGCACCATATGTATTCAGAAAAGAATAAATTATCAAGAAGCATCACTATCTATCTAACAACTTCTATTTGACTTTACTGAAATGAGAGTTTGGATTTATATAGAAAATGTCACCAATATGTCAACGGATGAAGCAAAAATAATGAAATATTTTATTGTAACAATATATATAAAAAACTTTCACCATACATGTTTTTGGTTTGATGGTGTTTTTGGAGATGTTTTGGGATATATTTTGGGATATTTTAAAAGTATATAAATTTTTAAGGTATTTTTTAAAAATTAACACTACCACACACCGCCACCCCTTTTCTCCTTCTCTCTCCTTTCCCTCCCATTTCATCCTTTCTCTCTTTTTTTCTCTTCCTCCCCTTCTCATTCCCCGCCACACCCTTCGATTTGGCAGGGGGATGTGGCGGGAAACAGGAAGGGGAGGAGGAGGAAAAAAGAGAGGAAAGAGAAAGAGAGAGGTGAAGGAGAGAGAAGCAGGGAGAAGGTGGTAGCGGTGATAGGTAGAAGTGGTGGTGGTCGGTAGAAGAAGAAGATGGTGAAAATTTTATTTTTTAATTCTTTTGTATATTTGAAGTTTGTTTTAACATATTGTAATGTGATATTTTTGAAGTTATTTTTATTTGTGTATTAGTGTAGCATTCTATTTAAAAATTTATTTGACAAAAATTGAAGAATCCAAACAGAGCTTATTTGAGTCTCACAAGGTGGCCGGCTAGCCTCGTTATGACTTAAAAATACCATATTCTCTGAGTCAATCCATAGAATATTGAGAAATGTGCACAAAATCAAAATGTATGCTTAATAGAGTTTACAAGCAACGATACTTCTAACCCAAAAATATATATACATATTTTTCTTTGTTTGAGACACTACGTAATCTGATATTCGTTGTCTTTTATCTGATATTGCAAGTTGAACAAGTTTTCAACAAAATTTTGGTCATATTGATCCAAATAAACTATGTACGTTGTTAACCAAGCCATATAAATAATCAGAAAGTAATTGGTAAGGATAATACCAACATAAATAGTTTTAAAAATGACCACCAACTACCTTTTTGATTCTAGTTCTGAAATAGATTAAAATTGCGATTATGATAGTTTATGTGCAACTGCAAAAATGGGCGAAAGCAAGCAGGTTTAGGACTAGGAGGTCTTTAAAAAATTGCATGTTGCTATTGATCATTTGCGTTCCGTTGTCAGAACAAGATAGAAGGGATGGGAGAATCCGTCTACAAAAGAAGAATGAGGGAAGAAAAAATTAAGAAAGCTTGATTTTTCTACATTGGTTTTTTGGTTACGTGTTCTTAAACTTCAAACACCTTAGGCACTAGCCATTAAATTTAGGATGTGTAAAAATCGTTTGACTTAGGCCAAATTCGTATCTCATGGTAGCCAACACAAGTCCTTCAATTTGAATAATTTGCATTTTCTTCCACTCAGCATAATTGGTCTAGTTTGCTATGCAGCCATGTTGCCAACTTTTGCTTAATGATTGAAATGTATAGGAAGTGTACTTTTTGTGTTTTTCTAGAACCGGATCTAATGAATTCTTTTTTTTTGAAAGTTTAACTACTTGATAAATCAAAGGGATAATTTCAGAAACTTTCCCTGGGATTTCTGATAATTTCACTAGTCTCTCCTGAAGTTTGTAAAATTACACAAATCTCTCCTAAGATTAAGGTTTTGATAACAAAATTAGTTCAATTAGAGTGAAATTTACCTGCACTTACACACCTTCTTAGCACTTGATCCGAACATTGCCTCCAAAAATAGGAATCGTCCCAAATGTAGTATTTAGCATCACTTTTCAATTTGTCTCTCTTAGCCTTTGGCCAATCTGCAGGTAATTGATTAGTTACTAAGAAATTCACAATATCAGCATACCAATGTGCAAATGAATCAACGGTGAGTAATTGCTCCTCTGGAAACGCCTCTCTCAATGGCTGATCCTCCTTATTTGTAAGCAAGCGGTTCAAGTGATCAGTAACCAAGTTCTCTGCCCCACTTTTATCTTTAATCTCCAAGTCGAACTCTTGCAAGAGCAGAATCCATCTGATGAGTCTTGGTTTTGCATCCTCCTTCGTTAACAAGTACTTTAAGGCTGCATAATCAGAGAAAACTATTACTTTTGCACCCAACAAATAAGATCTAAATTTTTCTAATATAAAAACAACAGCTAATAATTCTTTCTCCGTCGTAGAATAGTTAAGTTGAACTCCATTCAATGCTTTCGATGCATAGTAAATTGCATGTGCCCAATCCTTTGCCCCAACACTGCCCCCACTGTGTAATCACTCGCGTCGCACATTATTTCAAATGGGAGGCTCCAGTCTGGAGGTTGAATGACGGGTGGTGATGTCAACGACTCTTTCAGTTTATCAAATGCCGTCTTGCATTCATCGGTGAAATCAAATACTACGTCCTTTTACAATAATTTGAACAATGGTGTTCCAATTTTGAAAAATTTTTGATAAATTTCCTATAAAATCTTGTATGACCAAAAAAGAAACATACTTTCTATATACTTACAGGATAAAGTAAAGTAGAAATAAGGTCTATTTGTGACTTTGTCTACCTCTATTCTCCTAACCGATACTACATGTCCTAAGACGATACCATACTCCATCATAAAGTAATATTTTTTCCAATTAAGAATCAAGTTTGTCTCTATATACCTTTTTAAAATCAAAGTTAGATTGTCAAGACATTCTTCAAAACTATCTTCATATATACTAAAGTCATTCATGAACACCTCAATAATCTTTTCTACATATTCGGAGAAGAAACTTACCATGTACCTTTGGAAGGTTGCTGAAGCATTACAGAGATCGAAAGGCATCCTTCGGTAAGTAAAAGTACCAAACGGATAGGTGAATATGATTTTTTTCTAGTCCACCGATGCTATCGCTATTTGAAAGTATCCTGAAAAATCATTTAAGAAACAGTAATAAATACGACCAGCCAACCTCTCTATCATTTGGTCAATAAAAGGGAGAGGGAAATAGTCCTTTTTCGTCACGATATTTAATCTCCTGTAATCGATACACTGGCGCCATTCTGTGGGTTTTCTGACTAGAATCATCTCGCATTTCTGGTTCTTTTTTACAGTTACTCCCTCATTTTTCGGGATTACTTGAACTGGGTTCACCCACTAGCTGTCTGAGATGGAGAAAATGATTTCCATCTCCAGGAGTTTGAGTATTTCCTTCTTAAATACTTCCATCATTAGCGGGTTCAATCTTTGTTGCGCTTGTCTTACCGGTTTCGCATCATCTTCGAATCGTATTCGGTGTATGCATAAGAATGGACTGATTCCTTTGATGTCTGCAATACTCCACCCAATCGTCTCTTTATGATCTCAAAAAAGTCGAACCAGATTGTCTTCTTGACTTCGGCAATAGGTGTGCTGAAATGATCACCAACAATGTTTCCTTATCTCCGAGAAATGCATATTTTAAATGTTCCTGGAGAGGCTTGAGCTCCAACTCTGGTGCCTGCACAACAGAAGGCAACAACTTTTTCTGAATTTCTGATACAAATAGAGAAGTAAACTCATACCTTGAAGAAATTGGTGGGAGCGAATGCAGTGCTTCAACCGTACGGTACAACTCATCACTTATTTTCATATTAAGAGTTGCTCCTAATTCAAGATGTTTGGCCAAAATCACTCCCAATGCATCCTCTCATCCAATTCAAATGTTTCCTGTACAAGAAATTCAATAACACTCAAAATAAAAACTGAGTTAGATTCTTCCGAGTACTTCATTGCATAAAAAATATTGAAATTTGCAATTTCTCCATCAAACTCCATTGATAGAGTACTCTCATTCACATCTATTTTTGTTCTAACCGTGCTTAAAAATAGTTTACCTAACAAAATAGGTGACGGATTTAATAACTTTTCATCTCCCATATTTAGGACATAAAAATCTGTTAGGAATACTAACTCATTTACTTGCATCAAAATATCTTCAACTAATCCCACTAGATAAGCGTCGGTACGGTGTGCTAGTCAGATTATGATGCTTATGCCTTTTAATGGTCCAAAATTTAGAGAAACATATATGATTCTAGGCATCACGTTAATCGACGCCCTTAAATCCAATATTACTTTTTTAATTGGGGTATTTTCTATTTTATACGGAATTGTAAACATACTTGAGTCTCCGCACTTTGGTGGGAGTTTTCTTTGAAATATAGTTGACACATTTTCTCCCATCCCCACTCTTTCGTCACCCCTTAACTTCTTCTTGTGGGTGCATAAATCCTTCAAAAATTTCACGTATTTTGGTATCTGCTTAATGGCATCCAACAGGGAATATTGATCTCCACTTTCCAGAACACATTCAAAATTTCTTTTTCCTTCACTGTCTTCTTTGTCTTTTCTAACTTATAAGGAAAAGGAAATAAGTTAAATTTAATAGGAGTTGAAAGAGTAAATGTTACCTTAGGGTTTTCGCGAATGCGCCATTCTTATTTAATCTCCTTTTTTGTCTCTTCCTCGCTTTTGCTTTTTGGATTTGTCAACTTAGACCCCTCTACTTCCTTACCACTTTTCAGTGTCATAACACTTACATTCTTAGAATTTGCCTCGGGTTGCGATAACAATTTCTCAAAAACGTGAGACTTCAGGCGATTAATTGCATTACCATGTGATTTATTTGAATCTCTATATTTTTTATGCCCCATCTAGATTCCAACAGACCCACTCTAGTTTCCTTTTAAAATTGAACAGTACTTGTGGCCAGACTCTTAACAATATCTTTCAAAGAGTCTCTTGAGTCTGCAGACGAAGGCTATTGCATTGCTTGCCATGGTTGCTGAAATCTTGGAGGACGATTCACAAATGAATTCTGCGGCCTGCTCTCGTAGTTGAAGTTGAGGTGGTCTCTCCAATCAAGATTGTACATACTTGAGTACGGGTCATATTGCCTACGGGATACGGCACGCCTCCAACCATATTTATTTGTTCAACTCCATCTTCTTGCAAAATGTGACGCGCATCTGTGGAGTGGTTCACGTTCGTGCAAATTTCACAGACCTTCGGTCGCTGCACATTTCCCACGGCTAATTGTCTAACAAAAGACATCAGTTCCAACAGTTGCTGCTGAATGGATAACGTCTCTACCTCATTGACCTTGCGAATAGGTAGTGGGAGAGGGTTACTCTCACGAAAGTGAAATTGCTGAAAATTTTCTGTCATTGCTTCAATAAACTCTCATACTTCTCTCAATGTCTTATTTGTCAGTACTCCTCCACTCGCAGCGTCAATGATATTTCTGTCAGATGATCGTAGCCCCTCATAGAAGTACTAGATCAATAGCTGCTCACTAATTTGACGCTGAGGGCATCTAGTGCACAACTTATTGAACCTTTCTCAGTAATCATATAAAGACTCTCCGAGGTACTGTTTGATGCTGCATATCTCTTATTTCAGACTCAAAACCCGGGATGCAAGGAAAAATTTTTCTAAGAATTTATTTTTCAATTGGGCTCATGTTGTGATACTACCTGTGGGTAGGTAGTATAGCCAGTTTTTCGCTGTATTCTTGAGAGAGAAAGGGAAAGTTCTAAGTTAAATTTTCTCTTCAGTAACCTTATAGGTTTCATGTTAGAACATACCATTTCGAACTCCTAGATGTGTTTATGAAATTTTTCACCAGAGAGACCATGGAACGAGGGTAAGAAGTGAATTAATTCTGATTTTATCTCAAAGGAAGTGTTTTCTGCCAGAGTTGGGAATGTAATGCATAAAAACTGGTGGGTCAACTCTAGGGCAGCCAGTTCCCTTAGTGTTTGGTTATTAGTCATGCTAATTTTGTCTTCTATTGACTCGTCTGCAGTAGATGACTGCCCTTCTTTTCGTCCCTTAGTCTCTTACTTCGCCTACGGGTTGCCTTCTCAATTTCAGGGTCATATATCAATTCACCTGTCGAGAAGAATAAGGCATAAATTAGCAAAAATATCAAAAATAATCTGAACTAAAAAAGAGACAAATAATTCCAGCATCAGTCCCCGACAATGGCGCCAAAAATTGACAGGTGCCCAGCATGTGCAATAATAATAAAAACTTAACTACCACCAAAAGCAATCAATAATCAATTTCAGGTACTGGTACAGGGACTCTAGATGTGCAATAGATTACTTGATTCACCATGATTCCGAAACATTTGCTTAATCCGATATATCAGAATTAATTAACTGACAAAATTTACTAATTAGTAGACGGTGGCAAACAGGGTCGTCTCCTCAGGGATCGGGGAAAAGTTCATTCCTTTTGAATCAAGACAAACGGGAAATTTGAGGATTAAATGCTAATGAAATACCAACTAAACAAATTAAATGTAAAAAATAATTAATTAAGGGAAATAATCGGGGAAACTCTAGTCAAAGATACAGTTCAGACATGGTTTATGCAACTGATCATCGATTCAAATATAATTTCAATATTTATTAATAGATTGATTATAGTTGTCATACACGCGATAAACAACCAGCCTTTCCTTATTTTTTTCGATAGTTAAAGTACGACCATTAACTATTTCTCTAACCAGAAAATAACCTTAGGTACGACCATAGGATTTAATTTTTAAATTGCATTAAGAATTATAAAAGCTCAACCCTAACTAACAAAATTAGATCGTGTGTTTTCCTGACATAAATTCAATTATGCCAGTTACTACCAGGATGAAAATAATCGAACAATTACGAATTCAACTACCCCAATTAGCAAATAGCTTACTTAAATAATTAAATATTGCGTATCTAGTTAATCATACACGATAGCTATAATAATTAAAAGTAGAAAACATACAATTACCAATAAATAAAGGAAATAATTAAAATAATTTAGATCTCACAGTTATTGTTGAACCAAATCTTCAGTTGTTTTCTTGACTAGAAATAAGAAGTTATTTCTTCATTAATGGAGAACAAACCATGCAAAATAATTGAGGAAAGCCGTCAATTCTTGTCTCCCCAAAATCGGTCAACAGAGAAAGAAAAGAACAAGAAATATCTTTGCCTTCATTTGTCTCTAGCAAAAGCATAAAGAGAGTCTAATGTCTCTCCAATTCGGTCAAATAGTGGAAAAAAGAATTAGAACAAGTCAATAGTTGGGGCTTTTTTCATTGGTTTCCTCCAAGTTTTGCCAAGAAGCCAGAAAAAGTCAAAGACCAAAGAAAGTACAATTTCTTCTCTGCGTTTCTAGCCACCAAAAAAGTGCCTAAAATCTCTCATTCTTCCTACCTTTTCTTCTAATTAATTGGTATCCAAATACCAATTATTTTCTAAATAACAATCTTATTACAATTCAATTTTTTCAACTTTTGCTCTCCTTTAAAGTGACCCCACTGATTTTTCAATTTGTAACCAGCTACTTCACTCATTTTTTTGGAGCTTCCCACGTGCGAATAATCCCGAGAATCCAGCCTTGAAGGTTGGAATTAGGCGTGGGCATACCTAACTGTCAGGAAGTCTTCTGAAATGTTGATTTTCAACACCTTTTCTTCACTACTTCCTACAATTAACATCAAACATATAACCTGAGTAGAATCCACCAAATAGTGCGACATTTAGTCCAAACAACTATGAAATATGAGCGAAATAATCCACTAAAATACACCCTATCACTTGTAGTCCAAACACCTGAAGGTGTAAAATCTAGGCCTGTCAATCGGGTCTAATGAGTCGGGCTTTCATAAGGTCAAACTCAGCTCATTTAATTTGGAACAATTTCGGGTTTCAGGTTATGAGTTTCGGGTTCATAAATGTGAAATTCATACTCAACTCACATAATATTCGGGTTGTGAGTCTTAATCGGATTTAGCTAACCTCACTTATTACTCCTTAATTTTCTTAATATAATTACTATAACTATTAAGTTGTAAAACTAATTTAACATTTACAAGACTATAATATTAAAACTAAATATGAACAAATAATAGTTCTTAAAAAGTATATAAACCAAAATTTTTTTAACAATATTTATATTTAATTCGTTCAAAATGCATGAAAAATAATAATAAAACATGCGATCATAAGTCAATACATCTTTAAAAGTTGAAAATTTTTTTTATAATCTTGTGATTTGAATCCAAACATGTTTGATGATTTGTGTTTGTAAATAAAAAAGAAATCAATCGATATTATGCCAACACAAAAATTTATTCAACCAATAAGAAAGTTAGAGATTCAGTTATGCATCACTAATATTGGCTCTCAAGAAAACTCATTGAAGAGTCTTTAGATGTATTTTTATATTTTGTAATATATATAGTATTTAATAATAATATATTTGGATATATAATTATACATAATATCAAAATATAAATATTATATATATATATACAGATAATTAAAGGGTCGGACCTATATCGGGTTTGAACCTAATCGGGCCCAAGCTCGACTCATATTTAATTCGGACTTAATTTTTAGATTCAGACTCAGACCGGCTCACTAAAATGTCGGGTTCATCGGGTTTTTTGTCGGGCCGAACGAGTCGAGCTCGGGTTGGCCCAACCCCATTGACAGTCCTAGTAAAGCCAATAGGTTAAATAGATATTTGTGAGAAAATGAAATAAGAAAAATGAAATTGTGAATTATAAAACAAGACTTGTAACCCAAGAATTTTCACAAAGGCCTAAATTTGATTATAATAAAACGTATTCACCTGTAGTGGATGCTATCACATTTAGATATCTTGTGAGTTTTGCAGTACATGAAAATCTAGATATGCGTCTAATGGATGTCGTTAATGCATATTTATATGAGAATCTTGAAAATGATATTTATATGAGAATTCTCGAAAAATTCAATATGCCTGAAGCATGCAAATTAAATCATAAAGATATTTATTCTATTAAATTACAAAGGTCTTTGTATGGGATTAACAATCTGGACATATGTGGTATAACCGCTTCAATGAATGTTTAACTAAAAAAAGTTATACCAATGATCCAATATGTCTATTTGTTTTTATAAAAAAAATGGATCAAATTTTGTGATAATTTCTGTATATGTTGATGATCTAAATCTGATTGAAATTCCTGAACAGATTCAAAATAGTGTTGAATATTTGAAGAAGAATTTGAGATCAAAAATTTTGAAAAAAATAAAATTCTGTCTCGATTTACAAATTGAGCATTTGAAAAGTGAAATTTTTGTCCACCAAATTACTTATGCCTGGAAGGTATTAAAGCAGTTTTATATGGATAAGACACATACATTAAGTACCCCAATGGTCGTCAGATCATTAAATCCTAATAATGATCCCTTTAGACCGCGAGAGAAAGATGAAGAGGTACTTGGTACTAAAGTACCATATCTCAATGCAATTAGTGCACTAATGTATCTTGCTAATTGTACAAGACTTGATATATCATTTGTATTGAATTTATTAGTAAGATTTAGTTTCTCGCCTACAAAACGACACTGGAATGGTATTAAACATATTTTTCGTTATCTCTAAAGAACAATTGATCTTGGTTTATTTTATTCAAATAAATCTAAACATAAATTGCTTGGTTATGCTGATGTTGGATATTTATCTGATCCGCATAAAACAAGATCTCAAACTGGTTGTCTATTTACATATGGAGGTACAGCCATTTCTTGACGATCTACTAAGCAATAATTAACCGCCACTTCATCGAATCAAGTTGAAATAATAGCAATTCATGAGGCCAGTTGAAAATGTGTTTGGTTAAAATCAATGATCCACTTTATCCCAAAGAGTTATGGGTTATGCTCTAAAAAAGAAAATTCTCCAACTATATTATATGAAAATAATGCAACTTGTATAGTTCAATTGAAAGGAGGATATATTAAAGGAAATAGGATGAAATATATTTCACCAAAATTCTTTTCTACTCATGATTTGCAAAAGAATAGTGAAATTAATGTGCAACAAATCCGATCAGATAATAATTTGATAGATTTATTTACCAAGGCATTGCCGACTGCAGCATTTGAGAAATTGGTG
This sequence comes from Coffea humblotiana, assembly GCA_023065735.1. Lineage (NCBI taxonomy): Eukaryota > Viridiplantae > Streptophyta > Magnoliopsida > Gentianales > Rubiaceae > Coffea > Coffea humblotiana. The sequence goes on along the minus strand of CM041212.1, from coordinate 22,277,129 downwards.
AAGAATATTAGAATGCGACGATTAAAAGATCTCAAATGATATTTGCATCAGGGGGAGAAATTAATACACAGGAATAGTGTACTTTTTTTCCTTCACTAGGGTTTTTGTCTCGATGGATTTTTCCCTAATAAGATTTTAACGAGACATATTCTTTGTATAATGAACATCCAAGGGGGAGTGTTATGAAACAATTAAAAGTGTAGATGTCCATTTGTATTTTCAAAAGGACTAATTCATAATTCATTGATTTCAAAGGGATTAATTAATAATTCATTGCTACATTATGTAGAAGAATTACAATGGATGAACGGTTTCAATCCATAAATCCATTCATGTATTGGAAGAACCGTTTCATAGACTATTCATGTTCCTGTAGTAATAAGTGTTTAATAAAATTGATGTACCTTTAATTTTATAGTACCTATATATAGAGGTACCTTGGCACCTCTTGGGCTTGCCTTTTGTATTAGTTGGAATAATAAGGAAATCATTCTCCATTTCTCTACTCATTTCTCTAATATCTCAATTCCTATTATAGTAGTTCATTTTATTAGTTTTATAACAAAATAATGCCATAACCAAACATATTAATATATCATAGTTATCTTATTCACTATACATGCTCAATTTCAATCAATTAAGTTTCTTTTTTATAAGAGTTTGACTAATGAATATCCAGTGATATTATTTTTTTTATAAAAATAAAGTTAGTTAAAAAAAAGTGTCTAAGTGAATATATGTATTGATATGATAAATTATATGTACTTTAGGTATACTGGTAAGTATCAAGTGAGCATGGTTAGAGGAATCCTTCTTATGAACATACATGTCTTGGGTAGTTTATTTCTTATGTAAGTATGTGATATAATGCCACAGGATGCAAATTATATAGTTTTGTTTCTGCAAAGGTCAATGGTTGTGATTGTACGAACAAAAACATTAACCAATTCTTGTTATCTTTTAGTCAATTCTTTAATTTGTCAAAATCTCCAAAATGTATAGTTAGATTTTCCACCAAAAGTGTAACATAATGAAAGTGTCATCATTCAAATATTATTAGAATTGTCAAAGAATTACACGAAGATAAACCCTTTAAGGACCCTCTTTGGCATTAATAGGCTGCAAATGAAAACAACCATTACAATAAATTTGCATACAGCGTTTACAAAATTATTATTAAGGAAAAACCAAAATACTTAAAAAAGGGGGACGAGCTACTTCATTTCAAGTGTAACCCTCCTTTATTTTTCTCCATATCATTGCCATTTTAGCAAACTCCATTCAAGAAAATAGAGAACCCTGGACACATAGCCATTGACCCACAAAGATATTGTCGCAGTTGATATTGGGATTTATATCAAGAAATGATTGGAATTCCAGATTGAAGCTCTGGGCAACGCTAAAGCAAGTCTCGTCTTTTCCAGCTCCGTGGACCGAGTTGCAAGCTGGGGATGTTGCTTCAGCTGTCGCTAGTTTCACTTCATTATCTAGTGTTTCAAGAAAATGTCGTGAGAAAATATGAATCAGATTCCAAACCCAAAAAACAATAAAAAAAAAAAGATAAAGAAGAGGCAATTAAGCTTCAAAATTGTTAATACTTACGGCCTAAATTTCTGCTTTCGGCCAAACTGATAAGGAGAAGAATGGAGAGAAGAGTTGCCATCTTAGTCTGAGCCATTTGTGGATGTGTATAATGGTACAATTTTTTTCTTCAAGCTGATATCTTGAATGGTTGATTATGGTGTGATCGCTTCTGATGATTACTCAAGATATATATAAAGGCGCCCAACATTGGAATGACCATGTACTAAGCAGAAATTCATGATTATTATCGAAGAATTCTGGCCGGCTGTTGTTTGTGCATACCAAAATGTATATTATAACACTATTAAAACTAATGCCGTTCTGAGATACAAAAGATGGGCTGAGATCAAGAGGATCCAACCTCATTGATTCAACCCATGAGCTTGAAATAGCTGGTAAACGGGTTGTTAATACCAATAAGAGTTTTGCTAATACCAATAAGAGGTTACAAGTTCGACTCTGGGTCAGGCTTTCATCCCAAAAAAATTTTGGTAATTGTATTTATTTTTAGCATTGTGTTATTTATCTGTTTTGTTTGACTTAAAAGTCTAGTAAATTCAACAAACATACAAGAAGTAAACATTAATCCAACAGGAAAATTTCAAGGATATAAACTAAATATTGACTTTCTTTAACTTTGGCCTTGTTTGGCAGACAAGTTTTTTTGCCAAATTTGTCTGCTACAAGTTTTTTAAAAAACTTTAACTACAGTAATCTCAAAAAATTTCTCAAAATTTTTAAACTATACACTTCAAAATATTCGAATTAAACACACTTCAAAATTTTTTTAAAAACTTCTACAGTAAGTTACAGTAAAATTTTTGACAAACACCCAAAAAATTCACTTACCAAACGGGACCTTTGTTTTAGCTTTTTATATAATTGATACAATAGAGAAGATATAAATATTTTAGCAATAAAAGGAAATAATGTTAATTTATGAATAAAAGGGCAATAATGTTATTGCACTCTTTTTTCTTTTCTAACTTTGACTAATCTTCACAGAGGAAAAGTGTACATATTTAAAATTAGAGGGGGCACAGTATCGCTACCCCTGAAGTTCGAGGGGTATGGTGCTATTAATTGTTTTCGATGTTCTCTAAACGCCATCCCAACAGTTCAACCTACAGACCATGAAGAAATTGCTGCACCGCTCCTGAGGCAATAGTGTCCATATCCAATATATACTAAATTATCCGATACAATCTCCAATTTAAACAATTAAAACTACCACAAATGAGCCACTTCATGAACTCTCAACCCCATTATGCATCTAGTCATCCAAATCCTTCTAGATTCTAGCCATTCTCCATGATACTCAAATTCTCTGTGTGAGGGCAAAAGTCAAATTTACAAGCATGCAGTTACTGTTCATGTTGACGAATCTACAAGTGGATGAAACCACGAAGGATGCTTGTTTCCCTATGCAACAGCTACTCTATGAAGCATACTTGTGCTTAACCCCTTAGCAGAATTTATCTGCATCTCTTCCCAGAAGCAAGAAATCTGGCTATTCACAAAGGCATGGCTCAACATATTTAAATTTGACTTATGAATGAAGCCAAACTTTCAGAACAGAGACTCCAGTTATTGCTGAATATATAGTGACTTAAGAGTTTCCTTTTGAAACTTACACCTTATTTTTGACTAATATGCCCACAAATAGTATTCTGATGCAGCTGAAAAGGAACAAAGATTCAAGATATGAGTAGTGCATCCAGGAGCTTTCAACCCAAGTACGGACAAAGAATCATCCAAAGCTTAAAATTTTCAAAAAGGTTGCGAACAAATGAAATCCCAGATATCAGCACAAATTAAAAGCTGAGGAATTTTTCTCGTTTTACTCTTCATCACATAATGATAAAATACACCCTCTTGATATCAGGATAGTTCTGAAAATAAAGGGCAGTCAAAATTTCATTCTTTTCCCCATCTGAATGATAAATTGCCAAGCAGTAAATCATTTCACTTTTTGGACATCTTTACCGCACCATACATTTTTTTAAGCATTTCAAGTGTGTTGTAACACAAATTTTTCTTGGGTATAGTTACTTAGATGGACAAGTTGGATTTGGGTTTCTATCGATCGGTGTTTAGATCATGCCTTTATTATGCACAGTTGATGTATTAAGCAAGTTATCAATCGTGTTTCCAAATTAGCATTTTTATTTTTGGTAGGAAAATTTCATGAGTTTAAGTCTCAGCTATGCTCATAAGTCCTCATGCATCTCAACAATAAGCAGCAGATCATAGAATGTCTGACTCCATCTTTTTGTCAAAGGGGAAAAAAAAAAGGAAAACAGACAGTGAGCTTCATTGAGTATAACAAAGCTGAAAGTAAATTGAAAATCGGTAACAAAATGAACATTAACTTTTATTCATATTTTGGTCCTATACAGAAGCCTATTACCAGGATGGAGCACTCAGGGATGATTCGTTGAGGGTTGAATAAGGCATTTGCCTTCTAATACTTAACTTTATTTTTTCTACATCTTAGTTAGCTAGAGCTATGCAAGGGATGCTGATAACAAATCAAGCTATTTCCTGGCCAAGAGTTGACGCTAGAAAAATCCAATTAATAGCTGTCGCGAATGTCCATTGCTTCAAAACTTAGCAAACATTTTGGCTTTCAAAGCCTCTGAAGTACCTATATGCTACTTCCTTAGGGAAAAGCACAAGGCAAAGGATATATGGAATTGTCAGGCAGAAGATGAAGCACAAGAAAGCTATCTGGAAATGAAAGAATTTTTATAAAGAAGGGAAATGCTACTCATCTCCCTAAGGAAATGTAAGCGTAGCAAAGAGCATTGATAAATTATAAATGGACTTTCTTTGGGAAAGATCCAGCAAAGGCATAAATCCACTGAGTCTCGAGGTAATGGAATCAAATTCACTTAGGTATTACGGTTGATGAATTTGGAGTTATGTTAAGGAAATATTCTTCTGAAACAGACTACTAATCTGTGAAAAATCCTAATTCAGCTATGCACACCAAAATACTCTTCTGATGAGAATTCAAAATTTCTGATAAAAATATGTAACACTATACCCAAGTATTCGTGTCTAAACCATTGTCCATGTATCTTTTACTTGGACATTGGCAAACTTGAAACCTAGATGCATACATATGTCCAACACTCAGACCATGTAACATAGGTGACCACCTCAGCCCACATGAGAGGGGAACAAAGAAGAACAGCCGGTGATGCTCAGGGACAATGCTCATGTAGACCTACACAGGATAGTTCATGAATACCACATATAAGTGAAAGTCAATCCCTGAAACTGTTCCATACATGGGGTTGTTCTTCACGTGGTTCAGTGCAATAACATTCACTTAGGAGTGTTGTCAAAAGGTATCAGCATGAAATAGTAGAAAATGAATGTGCCTTTCCCAACTGGGCAACAATCATATTGTACAAGAACTAACCATTAGATGGAGTTGCAATAGAAGCGGCCAGGCATCCAGAATAGGAGTAACATGAAATAAATCAAATTTAGAATCAAGTCCCATCAGCAAATATAACTGCCTCAGTTTGCTGAACATATTCATCTTCAGTGGTATGTGTTGTACCTATGCCAACACATTTGTGTATTATTATTTTATAATTAAACAACTGTTACATAACTGTTGAATTTGGTGAGTGACAAACAAGATTTATGGCCATTTTTAACTAGTTAGTCACTCATAAATTATCTGACTATTTCATGTGGGTCAAGTGGGAGAATGTAAGACTTGCTTCTTTTGAGGTAATTATGACCCATATGATTGATTCTAAAATGATTGATATCATAATTAATTGATTGACATTTTGTCAATAATTAATTGGCATCTCCCATTATATAATGATTGGTGATTGCCATCCTAATTAATTGATTGACATTTTGTCAATAATTAATTAGTATTTTCCATTTGTCAATGATTGATTGATATCTACTGTTAATTGATGTCTTATTCAATCAGTTAATCAATCAAATCAATCAATTAGTCAGAAAATATTATTTCAGTTATGAATTTTGGCAAGATTTCCTTGATGGAAGGAAATCCTAGGGATTTTGTATTTGCCAGTAAGGGTCCCTAGCCTAACTTATAAATAGCATGTGGTATTCCATCAATTACACACTTTTGGGTTAGGCATAGGTTAGAAAATCCTTACTCTAAATTCTCCTTCTACTTTTTCCTTCTTCTACATATTTTGTTTTTGTTAGAATAAACAAGAAGGAGTGAAAAACATAAGAAAATATCAACTTGTGCTTGACAACAATGGCTAGAAGTAAGTATATTTAAATTTTCGTTGCGTAGTACATTCACATGTACATAGTTAGTTTAACATGTGGTATCAGAGCCAACCTCTAACCATATTGTTCAGTTTATAATTTCATGGTTTATTGGCAATTTGATAAAAGTTTTAGAAATTCGTATCAAATTTGAACGAATCGAATTTAATTTGCCATGGGATCTATGGTCCATTTTCTCAATAATTGAGATTTATTGACTAATCCTATGTATATGTTTCATTCATATGATATCTTATTGAGGTATGCAATTCATCTAGATTTTCTCCAATAATCTGGTATGATTGCAAGTAATTTGAATGTTTCTTAGACTTACATATTTGTGATTGTAAGGGTTATATGTATTGATTGTTATTATCAATACAATATAACAATTCAAAAAACATATAAAGAGTTATTATATTCAACAATCAAAAGATTAATATCATATTAATCTATGCAAGATAATTGGTTAACTTTATATGAATGGATCTGCAGGTTTATTGAATCTCTACTACCTTCTTATGAGATAAATATCTAAAGGCATGATTTCAATATGAATTTGCCTCCACGTTCCTGTTGTTATTTGGAATTATGTAGTATTTTGTGCACTACGTTTATATTCATTTATCTCATATTATAATGTCAACATTTGTATGGTTGATTATATTTAAATTTCAGAGAATTTCCTTTATAAAGCGTGTCTTGCATCTCAATTATTTGATGCATGAAGTATTTTAATCACATAAAGGCTAGTGGTTAAAAATGAATACAAAAAAGGGAAATTATGAAATTCTTTTGTCAAAATACAGATTTTTGACTATTTTAATATCCTTATAAAGTCTAGCACACTTTATGTTTGAGAGTAGCCATAACATCTCAAACATTGATGTACTACAATTTTGATCGCATATAGTTTAGTGATTAAAATCAAGGATTTCTAGTCAATGAGTTGACTACTTATTTTATATGAATTTTCATTAGAAGTTTTCTTACATCGTATATTTCGGAGTAGCCACAGCATCTCAAATATACGGTGTAAATAACTTTAATCACATAAGATTAAGTGATTATAAAAGGAAAAGAAAATTCAATGAAATTTAGTCAACATAAAGTTTTTGACTATTGACAAATAACAAGATGCCATGCTAAAAATTTCACTTTTTACATTATATATTTGCGAGTAGCCACAGCATTCTAAATATTTAATGAGAAAAGTTTTTCATCACATACAGTTTGGTGATTGAAATTATGAATTTTTAGTCAACATATTGACTAATTGACAATTTTTCTTATAACGCCGTATACTTAGGAGTAACCATAGCATCTTAAGTATATTGATGTTTGGAGAAATTTTGTATTTCTTTTTCACATATTGCTGAGTGATTAAAGAAATTTTAAAAAAAATGGCATCTATATCAAGTTGCAATTAATTCATTGAGATAGTTATCCGACCCCACAGGGAGATAATTATTTTGGTGAGATTAATTGACATAAGATGGTAAATTAGATAGTGAATTAAGAGATATTTCTATGCCCACAGGTACGAATTATTTCTTTAATTCATTGTTCTAGATTACTAGTCTTATGATTAAGTAAAGTAAATTCTATGTATGTTTACAACCTTTTTCCATAGAAAGGTTTGAATTTACTATTTGAATTGACATAAGGTTGATTCAAAATCAAGATACAAATTTCATAACTTTTTTATGATATAGTTCTTGATTGTTAATTCAGTGTTTCATTCCAATGATTTTATGGTTCTTATTAGCTTGATTTTTAAATTCATTCTCTTTTGTTTTGGGTGCAAGTTTTAAATTAGCATTTTCATGAGAGTGAACAAACTATTCTCATAATGTGGATATATTTGCTAATATAGAGGTTGAGTATGAGAATTACGAGCAATTTAATAGTTTGCTCATTTTGTCTCATATTCATATAAAATAGGGTTCAAAACCTAATTATTTATAGTTAAATCTTGCATGAAAGCCATAAAAGAAATTGTTGCAAGTTTTAACTAGCACCATTACAAGGCTTTCTTTTGTGATACTTAAATATTGAATTGTATTTTAGCTCATTTCTTAGAGTTGAGAATTTTACTATATCATCAATTAAAGTCTCATCAAATTGAAATTGAGTTATTTCTATAGCATTTCATTTTTTATTCTTTCATGCAAAATTTTTTAACCATTCAACCCTTATAATACACATAAAGATATATGGTTAATTACTTGTTTTAATCATTTGTATTAAGAAAGGATAAAGAGGTTAAGAAATAAGAGAAACTTAACCTTCATGAAAGAAGAAATGGAAAGAAAGGTAATTTTGTTCTCATTAAGTCAAACAGCAATAAAGACCAACGTTGTTTATAAGAGAATGATATTTGATATTCTACCTTGAGAGAAAGTAACTCAAAAGGAAATCTCAATTGTTGAGTGTTATAAATTGTGATATATTTTGTGAATTGGCTAAAGCTGTCAATTTACGCTGTCAGTATAATAAGTTTCTAATTATATGAAAAGTGAATAAAAGTTTCTTTATAGAAACTCACATAAAGATAAGTGATGTATTATTGCTCATTTCAAGAAAATTTGTTTTTTTTAAATATTATTTTCTCATTACTTTAGAATTTCTATTTTCAAATTAATTACTATTGGGTATGATTATGAACCTCATTATCCAGTAGTAGATTTTGAAAATAGTGAAGTTATTAATTCTAAAGTTTTTAATACCATGCTTTGAATTGAGCAATATGTTGCACTTGACCACAATAATTATATTGGCAGCAAATATGTTTATTATTGGGGAAACTCCTTAAATTTTGGCATAAGAGATTGAGACACATCTCTATAAGGAAATAAAGAGTTGATAAATCATAAATCTTTAAAAATTTTAGATTTATTGACTATAATATTTCAGGCAGACTGCATAAGTAAAGCAGACTATTCAACCATTATGGATGCCATAAGAGTTTCATTATAACACTAAAATTTTGTGAATAATTTTCTATCCTTTTTTATTGATGAGCGATATTTATCTCATTATTAGGTAACCATTCATCAAATATAAAGTTCCTTTCTTATTTGATAAAGGATCAATATTTGATACCTTTGTAAGTGTTCAAAAGAGAAAGAAAATTTGAAATTTGAGGGATAGAAAATAAAATGAAGGCACACAAAATTAGGGGACTATCTTATATGTGCTCATTTTATAAATTCCTTAATTATGAAACATTGCTAATGAGTAAAAGCAATGTTTGATTAGTTACATCCAAATGATGTACCTTAAGGAAATAGTGAGATAGTTGTGGATATAGCATTTTGACAATCTTTATATCTTGTGAGTAATGTCTTGAAATTGAAGTATATATTTAAACAATTTCCTCCAATGTTGTTCAAACACCACTTTGATTTTGGTATGGATGAAAATCAAGTTTAAAATATTATGTTCAGTTTTGTGAGGGTAATCAACCTGCACATAAAGAAGCTGTACAAAGGAAACAAGGGTATTTTATTTCAAGAAATTTAGATTCCTTTACACTTCAATAATTATTAGAACTGGAGATTTAAATTTCTTAAAAACATATAAGTGGGAGTGTTTTTGACTCTAGAATAGAGTTTTGAAATAGTAAGGATTCGTATTTGACTCCTTTGCATATGAAAAATTGAAAGCTTTTCTCAAAATAATTATTTAATTATTTTAGTTAAGCAATCAATTGAAAAAACTCCTTATCAAATAAACACATAAAAATAAATCCACTTTGAACGTACTGATTAACTTATCTTTGAGACAGTGGGAGACAAAATAAAGATAAACTCCTTATCTTTGAAGTTCTCTAGTTACTATGTTGTATATCTACAAGAGTTTAAGGATGAAATAGATAATATTTTCATAAGGTGCAAATGGAGAAATCTCCATATACAGGAATAATGTCACAAATTACCACAAAATCTCTACCAAATTTGAGAGATTTTATTTAGGGTAATTATGACACTAGTAACTCACTATTAGAGTTACATTAAATATGAAAACAAATATCCTTAACGTGACTCTTGATAATTAGGTGTACACATGTGTTACCATAATACATTTGTAGAGAATGCAATTTAAATTATTTCTTTCCAATAGTATATTAATTTATTCTTCATTTGATTTTAGAAGAATTTTTTCTAGTAAATTAATATATATTAAGGTTAGTGGGAGTAATACTATGAGAGTTTTTCTCAATCATGATATTTGTGAAATCCTTTTATCATTGATATTCACAAAATAGAATGTAAAAAATAGTTAATCTATCTTAAGACCTTCATGCAAGAGTTCCTTGATTATTTTTTACTAATAATAGTGAACAATTACATAATGTTCACATCATGCATTGGAATGAATATAAATTCACCAAGGATGCTATGAAATTATACCATAGGCATCTACTGTTTGGCATAAAGTTTGTCGATATTGTATTGTGACTATTATAGATATATGATTTGACTATACCCTTTCATTATGTATACATGAAAGAGTGAGAGTCAAAATAGGCAAGTTGACATAAAGTATTCAATAGTTATTTGAAAAGCAAAATGTAGCTATTGAGTGTACAGTAAGGAGTTATTATTGTTGATCAAACAACTAAAGATTGCTGGCTAAATTGTTAATGATCAAATAACTCGCATGGAACTCAATAGCTCATTTTGCATTTTGCTATTATTCTCAAACTATTGTTATTGTCTAAACACTCGAGATATTTATATTTACATGATTTTGTGCACATTGTTGTTCATGTATAAAGTAAGGATCATGTGATCCATAAAGTTGGACCCTGAATAACTTATATGAAGTTCTTTAAAAGCACTTGATTAGGAAGTATAATACATTGTAATATATGGAAGGAAGTGTTTGTCATGAGAGCATAACCGCCATGATTTGTGTATTATTATTTTATAATTAAGCAACTGTTACATAACTGCTGAATTTGGTGAGTGACAAACAAGATTTATGGCAATTTTTAACTAGTTAGTCACTCATAAATTATCTGACTATTTCATGTGGGTCAAGTGGGAGAAAGTGGGAGAATGTAAGACTTGCTTCTTTTGAGACAATTATGACCCACATGATTGATTCTAAAATGATTGATATCATAATTAATTGATTGACATTTGTCAATAATTAATTGGCATCTCCCATTATATAATGATTGGTGATTGACATCCTAATTAATTGATTGACATTTTGCCAATAATTAATTAGTATCTTCCATTTGTCAATGATTGATTGATATCTACTGTTAATTGATGTCTTATTCAATCAATTAATCAATCAAATCAATCAATTAGTCAGAAAATATTATTTCAGTTATGAATTTTGGCAAGATTTCCTTGATGGAAGAAAACCCTAGAGATTTTTGTATTTGCCAGTAAGGGTCCCTAACCTAACCTATAAATAGCCTGTAGTATTCCATCAATTACACACTTTTGGATTAGGCATAGGTTAGAAGATTCTTATTCTAAATTCTCCTTCTACTTTTTCCTTCTTCTACATATTTTATTTTTGTTAGAATAAACAAGAAGGAGTGAAAGACAGAAGAAGATATCAACTTGTGTTTGACAACAATGGCTAGAGGTAAGTATATTTAAATTTTCGCTGCATAGTACATTCGCATGTACATAATTAGTTTAACAATGTTCAGAAATATTTCTCCATCTTCTTGACAAAATTCTCATCCTAACAGCTTCTATTAAGGGCAAACGTGAAAGGACTTCCTACAGGAGATCATCTGGGAGTTGACTGATCCTATTGTCATTTCCAGTATCACTATCAGCCTAATTCACCCAAAAAAAGGGGTAAACATATTCCAAGTTAATGGAAAACTAGTTGGTCATCAGCCCAAGTTGTTGCTTACTATGTTAAAAAAGCTAGGCATCAAAACTATCGAATGAAGTAAACAACTATCATTTATATTGATGAAGTTACACTTATCACTGTGGGTGCTCAACACAAATATCCAAACTGTCCAAAATATATGTGCGTTTTTATTACCCAACTCAAAATTGACCCAATACTCAACTTACCCAACCCAATCTCTCAAATTAGTGGGTGGATTGGGTAGGTTGTTGGGTTTTGGGCAAAATTGTCAGGTCTAGTCGAAACAAAACACTTTTTTTAAATGCCTATGTGCAGTCCAATGCATCCTCAATTGCCAATGATATTACTGCTTATAGGAAAGGCATAAACGGTTATTGAAGTTTGAAACTATCGACACAATAGTTTCTAGATGGCTTCACAGCAAACTAATTTATATATTTTTATAATATAAATGTTATATTTAATTAGTATTCACAATCATCTGTACACATTAATTTTGTCTGAATTACATGGCATTGTCTAGGCTTTACAAGTTTACATTATCAAATTTTGCATTGTTTGCCAAATAATGACCATACATTATTTGGATATTTGTATTTACTTAGATATTTATTTAGTAGAAAAAGGAGAATTAGATACAAAAGAAAATCGTAACCAACAAAGAAATTACAAAACAATTATTCCTAGAAATTTGCTATTACAAAACCACATGAAAAGAATTTTTTTTTTGACATTATTTCTAAAAATTTGCATTACATTCACTAGGCCACTTTCTTCCAAAATAACTTGGGCCTATCTATGTAGACATGTAGAATATTGGTCCTCACTAGTGGTGGGCAACCTCCACTGACTCACTTGGCCACAAACTCTTCACCAACTTTTCTGATTGTGTTCTCCAAACCCTCTCTAAGTTGCTGTGTAAGGCCCAATCCAAAATTCACAAGAATTTTCTTCAAGCCCTCTAAAAGGTCCACTTAATAACCACTCCAATAGCAACCAGGCCCACGTACAACGTCCATTTGTAATTACCCACCTCTACTTGATTGGGCCGAGGCACAAGAAGAAGAAGGCCTTTTGGGTTATCCTTCTTGTTAATAAGCATTGGGCCTTTGACGACAACAAACTTGCAAATGTTTGGTGGACGGGAAAAATCCATGTGCAGCTCCTTTTTCAATTCCAACGCCAAATCCATTATATTCTGTACCAGAAATACATCTAAAATCAACTCCATAAGTTTAAACATGTAACACTGTTCCATTAACAATTGTGCAAGCTCTCAACCACAATTCACTAGTAAATATGCTTTTACTAAAACAAGCTATCCATAATAGAATCAAATTGCAAGACGTAACTCTTAGTGGCTAAAAATGACTTATTATTTAAAGAAAGCAAGACAGAAAATGTTGAGTTTTGCACAATGTAACAATGATGAGGTTTGTAATTGTGCTAGTCATCATATATTTAAGCAAGCAGAGTTATTGGTGCATTTTATGGCATAAAGAATTTTTTGTCCTCTCTGATTTTCTCTTCAGGTATAACACCCTAGAATTAGCAAAAAAGTACAAAATTTATGCACTTGACTTGCTGGGCTTGGTTGGAGTAAGAAGGCACTAATTGAGTATGATGCTTTGGATTTGAGAGATCAGGTTGTGGATTTTTTTAAAGAGGTAGTCAAAGAACCAGCAGTTTTAATTGGCAACAGGTGAGCAAGGGCAATTGGTTTCACACTAATTTAATTCATGCGACTTGCATGGCAAACTATTAAAATATTACTGCCATCCTATTTTTAACAACAATTTCAACAATTCTAGCCTATCTTACTTGATTCAATATTGCATTGACATTATTTATATTAGATGGGTGTTGAACAAGCATGTCACTAACTACAACAAAGAATTAGTTACTGACAAGTCATTCTCTAGTAAGATTACATTAGCATAATCTATGGTGGTACTTCAAATAACAGCTTAGACCAATGTCAGTAATAGGAGCACCATATGTGTTCAGAAAAAAATAAATTATCAAGAAGCCTCACTATCTATCTAACAACTTCTATTTGACTTTACTGAAATGAGAGTTTGGATTTATATAGAAAATGTCACCACTATGCCAACAGATGAAGCAAAAAAAATGAAATATTTTATTGTAACAATATATATAAAAAACTTTCACCATACATGTTTTTGGTTTGGTGGTGTTTTGGGATATATTTTGGAATATTTTAAAAGTATATAAATTTATAAGGTATTTTTTAAAAATTAACACTATCACACACTGTCACTCCCTTTCTCCTTCTCTCTCATTTCCCTCCCATTTCATCCTTTCTCTCTTTTTTTCTCTTCCTCCCCTTCTTATTTCCCGCCACACCCTTCGATCTGGCCGGGGGATGTGGCGGGAAACAAGAAGGGGAGGAGGAGGAAAAAAGGGAGGAAAGAGAAAGAGAGAGGTGAAGGAGAGAGAAGGAGGGAGAAGGTGGTGGCGGTGGTAGGTAGGGGTGGTGGTGGTTGGTAGAAGAAGAAGATGGTAGAAATTTTATTTTTTAATTCTTTTTGTATATTTGAAGTTTGTTTTGACATATTGTAATGTGATATTTTTGGAGTTGTTCTTATTTGTGTATTAGTGTAGCATTCTATTTAAATATTTGTTTGACAAAAAATGAAGAATCCAAACAGAGCTTATCTAAGTCTCACAAGATGGCTGGCTAGTCTCGTTATGACTTCAAAATACCATATTCTCTAAGTCAATCCATGGAATATTGAGAAATGTGCATAAAATCAAAATATATGCTTAACAGAGTTTACAAGCAACGATACTTCTAACCCAAAAATACATATACATATTTTTCTTTGTTTGAGACACTACATAATCTAATCTTCATGGTCTTTTATCTGATATTGCAAGTTGAACAAATTTTCAACAAAATTTTGGTCATATAGATCCAAATAAACTATGTACCTTGTTAAACTAGCCATATAAATAATCAGAAAGTAATTGGTAAGGATAATACCAACATAAATAGTTTTAAAAATGACCACCAAGTACCCTTTTGATTCTAGTTCCGAAATAGGTGGGATTAAAATTGCTATTATGATAGTTTATGTGCAACTGCAAAAATGGGCGAAAGCGAGCAGGTTTAGGACTAGGAGGTCTTTAAAAAATTGCATGTTGCTATTGATCATTTGCGTTCCGTTGTCAGAACAAGATAGAAGGGATGGGAGAATCCATCTACAAAAGAAGAATGAGGGAAGAAAAAATTAAGAAAGCTTGATTTTTCTACATTGATTTTTTGGTTATGTGTTCTTAAACTTCAAACACCTTAAGCACTAGCCATTAAATTTAGGATGTGTAAAAATCGTTTGACTTAGGTCAAATTCATATCTCATGGTAGCCAACATAAGTCCTTCAATTTGAATAATTTGCATTTTCTTCCACTCAGCATAATTGGTCTAGTTTGCTATGCAGCCATTGATAAGTTTACTTGAATAACTTGAGAAAGATTCTCAAATATTCAAAGAAACTCTCTTGGAAAGAGAAAAGTGAAAAACTCACAATTGTATTGATTCAAAAACTAATCATGAAGGTCTCTTGCCTTGACTATATATAGCCATACAACTTTGAAAACCTAAAGTGATTTGGAAAAATCCTAACTCGACTAGGTTAGGTCTTTGGACCGATTCTACTACTCAAATCCACTATCTAATGGTCAGCTTATAATCGACCCAATGAAGGCTTTAAACTGGTCCAACATAATTCAATAAAAACTAATTAACCAACTTAAGTAATAGTGAGTCTAGACTCTATAATTCGGATCCAACTCAACATGAGGTCTTGAACTGAATTTATTCCGAGCAAATAAAATAGAAATCTGAAAAATAAACTACTAACTATTACTAAAAGATTCAATCTCTTGCAGCCCAAAACATAGCCCATAAGCGGCCCATATTTCGTATCATTCCCCTTCTCTTGAAAAAGATTTGTCCTCAAATCGTGTTTGGAAATGAATGGTACTACAAGAGTTGGCAGTATGACACCTCAAATCTCCACATATTGGCTCTTTTAGAATGAATGATACTTGCATACGTCATGATTATTGCAATTCGGTGCACATGTCTCTTGGTCAGCTTGAAAATGCTCACAATCCGCCATGAAAAACTCAAGGCTTTGCTCCAACCACTCCAAAGCTCTCTAATCAATCTTGTGTCATGAATGGTCAAATTTGGACCTACACAATAAATCACACAATTAGCATTTGTAGGTATAAAGTCACTTGACAGCTTACCATTCACATTCACAAAATAAGAATCTTCATAGTGATGCTCAATCAAGTTAGAAAAGTCTCGAATATAATTGTGCAAAGTTACAGAATTCATTGCAAGTTGTTGTTGGTATGGCCTATCTTGCACAAATGGAGCAAGATTGAGATAGGTAGTTTTTGTACCTTCAAATTGAAGAATAAAATCAGGTTGTAAGGAATTCGAATTTGGAACAATGAGGAAAAAATTATCACCAACGAAATAAGAAGGAAGTTTATAACAAGTTTCAAGTGTAGAAACTCCTTTTGAAACTTCATTATTCGTCCCAACAAGCAAATCAGGCTCATGGTTGAAGTTAAACATCAATGGATGACAAAGAGATACAACACTTAAGATGCAAAGTCCATGAAAAGTTTGATATTCACAAATGGATTTAGGTATAGAACATGCCAAAATCAACTCAATTTTTTCTTACTTAACTTGCATAAAAGTAGAAACACTAAATAAAATAGATTTAAGACTATTAGAAAAAATGTATGACCCCACATCCTTTCTCACAATCAGCTCACTCTTAGAATTTTTAATTTCTTTCTCATGCTCAATAGTTAACTTTTTCCTCTCATTATTCTCAACCTCTTTCTCCTTTTCAACTCCCTTGAATTTTACCTCTTCAGTTACAATTCCCTCATCTCGCTCTTTCTTCATACTATAACGCACATGCTCACTCTTCAAATATGCTAGATCAATACAAAGTTGTTTAGAATTAAACGACACAAGTCTGGTACGACGGCAATTAAATGTGAAGGAATAGTTATTAGTATATCCATCATATTTGACTTCTCGATTAAACATCCACCATTGTCCCAACAGCATATGCGTCACTTGAATAGGTAGAGGAACGCCACAACCAAGGAGTTACTTGATTGATAAGTTCACTTGAATAACTCGAGAAAGATTGATGTGATATACACTTGGACACGATCTAGACAACAAATCACTAACGATTTGGCAGCGAAACTTTGATCCAATTTAATCCCTGAAGTAACGAACAATATTGATACTATCTCAACCCACTACTTAACGAATTAGCGAACCAAATTATAGATAGAGGAACGCCACAACCAAGGAGTTACTTGATTGATAAGGACAAGGACTCAAAAATATTGGGAGAGTTTGACTTCGACAAGGACTTTATGACTAGACCGGTTTGGACTCCTTTTGGACACTCCTAGCAATCTGCAAACGACTCAAAAATACCAACTTAGAGCTCGGACAGAATGCAAGGTTCGATGACACAAGAAACAAGGTGGCAGAAGTTTAGGAGTCTAGAGTGACTCTACCCGTTTGCAATAGGCTGGTTTGTTTTTGGAGGTTGAAAGCCGTGTTTCTTGGGCAGTTTTGGGTTTGTTTGGGGGTTATTTTTCTGGTTTCCCATGATGCAAAGGTGTTCTAACCGAATTGGGGTAGTTAGAGTGTATCTAGGATTTGTTTTAACAAACTCAAGACAACTTGGTTTCCCAATTCAAGTAGGTTTCCTCTTCTTGGTAAGAGTCCAATTCTGGTTTGCTCTTTCTTCCTCTTTTTTTTTCTCTTTAACCAGAATTCTTTTTTCTTCTTTTTATATTCAGATCACAACAACAAACAAGAATTTCGTTTGGATATTTGGACAAGATCAATCCCAATTTCAAGAAACAAGAACTAGGGTTTGGTTTGTTTAAGATATGGTGATTTTGACTTCAAGAATTCAAGAACCCAAGAATACCAAGTCAATACTTCAAGATTCACCCAAAAATTTCCAGAAAATTCAAGAAATTATCAAGATTTCCAAGAAAAAAGGTAAATAGCCTTCTTTGTAGTGCAAGACACAAAAATTTCCAACACCCTTTGTCAAGAAACTCTAGTTTGAACGTTGAATTTCAAGAACCCACTATGCAATCTAACAACTTCAAAAAATTACCAAGCAAACTACAAAAAGTAAGAACAACAAGAAACAAACACAAGGTATTGGAATTTTTTTTTTCAAATGAACAGTAACCGCGGATGAACAGTAGTGATAAACAGTGTCGGTGAACAGTACGATGAACAGTGACTTTTTTTTTAAGACACACGAAAACAGATTTGAAAAGACAAGACTATATGATTCGACACCAAAGAAAAGAAGGATATAACCTGGTGGTTGTCGACTAGCTCTGATTACCAACTGATGTGATATACACTTGGACACGATCTAAACAACCAATCACCAACGGTTTGGCAGCGAAAATTTGATCCAATCTAATCCTCGAAATAGCGAACAGTATTGATACTATCTCAACCCACTATTTAACGAATTAGCGAACCAAATTATAGGTAGAGGAACGCCACAACCAAGGAGTTACTTGATTGATAAGTTCACTTGAATAACTTGAGAAAGATTCTCAAATATTCAAAGAAACTCTCTTGGAAAGAGAAAAGTGAAAAACTCACAATTGTATTGATTCAAAAACTGATCATGAAGGTCTCTTGCCTTGGCTATAGATAGCCATACAACTTTGAAAACCTAAAGTGATTTGGAAAAATCCTAACTCGACTAGGTTAGGCCTTTGGGCCGATTCTACTATTCAAATCCACTATCTAATGGTCAACTTATAATCGACCCAATGAAGGTTTTAAACTGGCCCAACATAATCCAATAAAAGCTAATTAACCAACTTAAATAATAGTGAGTCTAGACTCTATAATTCGGATCCAACTCAATATGAGGTCTTGGACCGAATTTATTCCGAGCAAATAAAATAGAAATCTGAAAAATAAACTACTAATTATTACTAAAAGATTCAATCTCTTGCAACCCAAAACATGGCCATAAGCGGCCCATATTTCGTATTAGTCATGTTGTCAACTTTTGCTTAATGATTGAAATGTATAGGAAGTGTGCTTTTTGTGTTTTTCTAGAACCGGATCTCATGGATTCTTTTTTTTTTGAAGGTTTAACTACTTGATAAATCAAATGGATAATTTCAAAAACTTCCCCTGAGATTTCTGATAATTTTACTAGTCTCTCCTGAAATTTGTAAAATTACACAAATCTCTCCTAAGATTAAGGTTTTGATAACAAAATTAGTTCAATTAAAGTGAAATTCAACTGCACTTACACACCTTCTTAGCACTTGATCCGAACATTGCCTTTAAAGATAAGAGTCGTCCCAAATGTAGTATTTAACATCACTTTTCAGTTTGTCTCTCTTAATCTTTGGCCAATCTGCAGGTAATTGATTAGTTACTAAGAAATTCACAATATCAGCATACCAAGGTGCAAATGAATCAACGGTGAGTAATTGCTCCTCTGAAAATGCCTCTCTGAATGGTTAATCCTCTTTATTTGTAAGCAAGCGGTTCAAGTGATTAGCAACCAAATTCTCTGTCCCACTTTTATCTTTAATTTCCAAGTCGAATTCTTGCAAGAGTAGAATCCATCTGATGAGTCTTGGTTTTGGATCCTCCTTCGTCAACAAGCACCTTAAGGCTGCATAATCAGAGAAAACTATTACTTTTGCACCCAACAAATAAGACCTAAATTTTTCTAGTGCAAAAATAATAGTTAATAATTCTTTTTTCGTCGTAGAATAGTTAAGTTGAACTCCATTTAATACTTTCGATGCATAGTAAATTGCATGCGTCGCCTTACCAATCCTTTGCCCCAACACTGCTCCCACTGCATAATCACTCGTATCGCATATTATTTCAATTGAGAGGCTTCAGTTTGGGGGTTGAATGACGGGTGGTGATGTCAACGACTCCTTCAGTTTATCAAATGCCGTCTTGCATTCATCGGTGAAGTCAAATGTTACGTCCTTTTGCAATAATTTGAACAATGGTGCTCCAATTTTTGAAAAATCTTTGATAAATCTCCAATAGAATCTTGCATGACCAAAAAAGAAACATACTTTCTGTACACTTACGGGATAAGGTAAAGTAGAAATAAGGTCTATTTTGGTTTTGTCTACCTCTATTCCCCTAACCGACACTACATGTTCTAAGACGATAGCATGCTCCACCATAAAATAATATTTTTTCTAGTTAAGAATCAAGTTTGTCTCTATATACCTTTTTAAAATCAAAGTTAGATTGTCAAGACATTTTTCAAAACTATTTTCATATACACTAAAATCATTCATGAACAGCTCAATAATTTTTTCTACATATTCGGAGAAGAAATTTACCATGTATCTTTGGAAGGTTGCTGGAGTATTACAGAGATCGAAAGGCATCCTTCGGTAAGCAAAAGTACCAAACGGGCAGGTAAAAATGATTTTTTTCTAGTCCACCGGTGCTATCGCTATCTGAAAGTACCCTAAAAAATCATCTAAGAAACAGTAATAAATACGACCAGCCAACCTCTCTATCATTTGATCAATAAAAGGGAGAGGAAAGTGGTCCTTTTTCGTCACGGCATTTAATCTCCTGTAATCGATGCACTGGCGCCATTCTGTGGATTTTCTAACTGGAATCATCTCGCCTTTCTGGTTCTTTTCTACAGTTACTCCCTCCTTTTTCGGGATTACTTGAACTGGGTTCATCCATTGGCTGTTTGAGATGGCGAAAATGATTCTCACCTCCAGGAGTTTGAGTATTTCTTTCTTAACTACTTCCATCATTAGTGGGTCCAATTTTCGTTGCGCCTGTCTTACCGGTTTCGCATCATCTTCGAGCCGTATTTGGTGCATGCATAAGGATGGACTGATTCCTCTGATGTCTGCAATACTCCACCCAATCGCCTCTTTATGATCTCGAAAAAGTCAAGCCAAGTTGTCTTCTTGACTCTGTGATAGGTGTGCTGAAATGATCATCAACAATGTTTCCTTGTCTCCGAGAAATGCATACTTTAAATGTTCTTGGAGAGACTTGAACTCCAACTCTGGTGTCTGCACAACAGAAGGTAACAAATTTTTCTGAATTTCTGGTACAAATAGAGAAGTAAACTCATACCTTGAAAAAAGTGGTAGGAGTGAATGCAGTGCTTCAACCGCACGGTACAACTCATCACTTATTTTCACATTAAGAGTTGCTCTCAACTCAAGATGTTTGGCCAAAACCACTCCCAGTGCATCCTTCCCATCTAATTCGAATGTTTCCTGTATAAGAGGTTCAATAACACTCAAAACAAAAACTGACTTAGATTCCTCCGGGTATTTCATCGTATCAAAAATATTGAAATTTACAATTTCTCCATCAAACTCCATTGATAGAGTACTCTCATTCACATCTATTTTTGTTCTAACCGTGCTTAAAAATGGTCTACCTAACAAAATAGGTGACAGATTTAATGAATTTTCATCTCCCATGTTTAGGACATAAAAAACATCTTAGAAATACTAACTCATTTACTTGCATCAAAATATCTTCAACTAACCCCTCTGGATAAGAGTCGGTACGATCCGCTAGTTGGATTATGATGCTTATGCCTTTTAATGGCCCAAAATTTAGAGAAGTATAAATAGTTTAAGGCATCACGTTAATCGACGCCCTTAAATCCAACATTGTTTTTTTAATTAGGATATTTCCTATTTTACACGGAATCGTGAACATACTTGAATCTCCACACTTTGATGGGAGTTTTCTTTGAAGTATAGCCAACACATTTTCTCCCATCACCACTCTTTCGTCGCCCCTTAACTTCCTCTTGTAGGTGCATAGATCCTTCAAAAATTTCGCGTATTTTGATATCTGCTTAATGGCATCCAACAGGGGAATATTGATCTCCACTTTCCAGAACACGTCCAAAATTTCTTTTTCCTTCTATGCCTTCTTTGTTTTTTCCAACCTATAAGGAAAAGGAAGTAAGTTAAATTTAATAAGAGTTGAAGGAGTAAATGTTATCTTAGGGTCTTCGCAAATGCGCCATTCTTATTCAATTTCCTTTTTCATCTCTTCCTCGCTTTTGCTTTTTGGATTTGTCAACTTAGACGCCTCTATTTCCTTACCATTTCTCAGTGTCATAGCACTTACATTCTTAGAATTTGTTTCGGGTTGCGATAGCAATTTCTCAAAAAAGTGAGACTTCAGGCGATTAATTGCATTGCCATGTGACTTATTTGAGTCTCCGTATTTTTCATGCTCGATCTAGATTCCAATAGATTCGCTCTAGTTTTCTTTTAAAATTGAGCAGTACTTGTGGCCAGACTCTTGACAATATCTTTTAAAGAGTCTCCTGAGTCTGCAGACGAAGGCTGATGCCTTACTTGCTATGGTTGCTGAAATCCTGGAGGACGATTCACAAATGAATTCTACGGCCTGCTCTCGTAGCTGAAGATGGGGTGGTCTCTCCAATCAAGGTTATACATACTTGAGTACGGGTCATACTGCCTATGGGGTACGGGCACGCCGCCAACCATATTTACTTGTTCAACTCCATCTTCTTGCAAAATGTGACACGCATCTGTGGAGTGGTTCACGTTCATGCAAATTCCACAGACCTTCAGTCGCTGCACATTCCCCACGACTAATTGTCTAACAAAAGACATCAGCTTCGACAGTTACTGCTAAATGGATGACGTCTCTACCTCATTGACCTTGCGGATAGGTAGTGGGAGAGGGTTATTCTCACGGAAGTGAAATTGTTGAGAATTTTCTGCTATTGCTTCAATAAACTCCCATACTTCTCTTGATGTCTTATTTGTCAGTGCTCCTCCACTCGCAGCGTCAATGACATTTCTGTCAGATGATCGTAGCCCCTCATAGAAGTACTAAATCAATAGTTGCTCACTAATTTGACGCTGAGGGCATCTAATGCACAGTTTATTGAACCTTTCTCAGTAATCATATAAAGACTCCGCGAGGTACTGCTTGATGTTGCATATCTCTTTTCTCAAACTCGCAACCCAGGATGCAGGGAAGAATTTTTCTAAGAATTTGTTTTTCAACTGGGCTCATGTTGTGATACTATCTGTGGGTAGGTAGTATAGCTAGTCTTTCGCTGTATTCTTGAGAGAGAAAGAGAAGGTTCTAAGTTAAATTTGCTATTCAGTAACCCCATAGGTTTCATGTTAGAACATACCATTTCAAACTCCTGGATGTGTTTATGAGATTTTTCACCAAAGAGACCATGGAACGAGGGTAAGAAGTGAATTAACCCTGATTTTAGCTCAAAGGAAGTGTTCTCTGCTAGAATTGGGAATGTAATGCACAAAAGCTGGTCGGTCAATTCCGGGGTAACCAACTCCCTTAGTGTTTGGTTATTAGCCATACTAATTTTGTCTTCTACTGACTCGTCAGCAGTAGATGACTGCCCTTCTTTTCGTCCTTGGTCTCTTGCTTCGTCTACGGGCTACCTTCTCAATTTCAGGGTCATAGATCAATCCACCTGTCGATAAGAATAAGGCATAAACTAACAAAAATATCAAAAATAATCTGAACTAAAAAAGAGACAAATAATTCCAGCATCAGTCCCCGACAACGATACCAAAAATTGACAGGTGTCGAGCATGTGCAATAATAATAAAAACCTAACTACCACAAAAAACAGTCAATAATCAATTCCAGGTACTGGTGCAGAGATTCTAGATGTGCAATGGATTACTTGATTCACTCTGGTTCGAAAAAATTTGCTTAATCCGATATATCAGAATTAATTAACTGACAAAATTTATTAATTAGTAAACAGTGATAAGCAGGGTCGTCTCCTCAGGGATCGGAAAAAAGTTCGTTCCTTTTGAATCAAGACAAACGGGGGATTTTAGGATTAAATGCTAATGAATTACCAACTAAATAAATTAAATGTGAAAAATAATTAATTAAGAAAAATAATTGGGGAAACTCTAGTCAAGGATACAGTTCAAACATGGTTCATGCAACTGATCATCGATTCAAATATAATTTCAACATTTATTAATAGATTGATTGTAGTTGTCATACATACGATAAACAACCAGTCTTTCTTTATTTTTTCGATAATTAAAGTACGACCATTAACTATTTATCTAACCAGAAAATAATCTTAGGTACGATCATAAGATTTAATTTCTAAATTGCATTAAAAATTATAAAAGCTCAACCCTAACTAACAAAATTAGATCGTATGTTTTTCTAACAAAAATTCAATTATGCCAGTTGCTACCAGGACGAAAGTAATTGAACAATTACGAATTCAACTACCACAATTAGCAAATAGCTTACGTAAATAATTAAATATTGCGTATCTATTTAATTATACACGATAGCTATAACAATTAAAAGTAAAAAACATGCAAATACCAATAAATGAAGGAAACAATTAAAATAATTTAGATCTCACAATTATTGTTGAACCAAATCTTCAGTTGTTTCCTTGACTAGAAATAGGAAGTTAGTTCTCCATTAATAGAGAATAATCCATGCAAAATAATTGAGGAAAGCCGTCAATTCTTGTCTCCCCAAAATCGGTCAACAGAGAAAGAAAAGAACAAAAAATATCTTTGCCTTCATTTGTCTCTAGCAAAAGCATAAAGAGAGTCTGATGTCTCTCCAATTCGGTCAAACAGGGGAAAAAAAGAATTAGAACAAGTTAATAATTGTGGCTTTTTTTGTTGGTTTCCTCCAAGTTTTGCCAAGAAGCCAGAAAAAGTCAAAGACCAAAGAAAGTACAATTTCTTCTCTGCGTTTCTAGCCACCAAAAAAGTACCTAAAATCTCTCATTCTTCCTACTTTTTCTCCTAATTAATTGGTATCCAAATACCAATTATTTTCTAAATAATAATCCTATTACAATTCAACTTCTTCAGCTTTTGCTTTCCTTTAGAGTGACCCCACTGATTTTCCAATTTGTAACTAGCTACTTCGCTCATTTTTTTGGAGCTTTCCACGTGCGAATAATCCCGAGAATCCAGTCTTGAAGGTTGGAATTAGGCGTGGGCACACCTAACTGTCAGGAAGTCTTCTGGAATATTGATTTTCAACACCTTTTCTTCACTACTTCCTACAATTAACATCAAACATATAACATGAGTAGAATCTACCAAATAGTGCGACATTTAGTCCAAACAACTATGAAATATCAACGAAATAATCCACTAAAATGCACCCTATCACTTGTAGTCCAAACACCTGAAGGTGTAAAGCTAATAGATTAAATGGATATTTGTGAGAAAATGAAATAAGATAAATGAAATTGTGAGTTATAAAACAAAACTTGTAATCCAAGAATTTTCACAAAAACATAGATTTAATTATAATAAAACTTATTCACCTGTAGTGGATGCTATCACATTTAGATATCTTATGAGTTTTGCTGTACATGAAAACCTAGATATGCATCTAATGGATGTCGTTAATGCATATTTATATGAGAATCTTGAAAATGATATTTATATGAGAATTCTCGAAAAATTCAACATGCTTGAAGCATGCAAATTAAATTCTAAAGATATTTATTCTATTAAATTACAAAGGTGTTTGTATGGGATCAAACAATCTGGACGTATGTGGTATAACCGCCTCAATGAATGTTTAACTAAAGAAGGTTATACCAATGATCCAATATGTCTATTTGTTTTTATAAAAAAAATGGATCAAAATTTGTGATAATTTCTGTATATGTTGATGATCTAAATTTGATTGAAACTCCTGAAGAGATTCAAAATAGTGTTGAATATTTGAAGAAGAATTTGAGATAAAAAATTTTGAAAAAATAAAATTCTGTCTCGATTTACAAATTGAGTATTTGAAAAGTGAAATTTTTGTCCACCAAATTGCTTATGCCTGGAAGGTATTAAAGCGGTTTTATATGGATAAAACACATACATTAAGTACCCCAATGGTCGTTAGATCATTAAATCCTAATAAATATCCTTTTAAACCGCGAGAGAAAGATGAAGAGGTACTTGGTTCTAAAGTACCATATCTCAATGCACTTGGTGCACTAATATATCTTGCTAATTGTACAAGACCTGATATATTATTCGTACAAGACCTAATATATCTTGCAGAATGTGATTTAGAAACGAAAGTCAAACTTTCAGAATTGGAGCTTTTTTTCTCAATTTGCAAGGAAATTAAATAACAACTGAAAAATTTCGAAATTGAAAGCAATATTTTCAATTCGATGAACGGAGATTGATTGCGAGACAGAAATTTATGTTTTTCAGAAAATGTAACTCGAAAGAACTAGATTTTTTTGAATTATCTCAACTGATGCAACGAGAAGATTCTCATTAGGGTTCTCCGTGATCAAAGCGAAATGTTATTTAGAAACGGAATGCAAACTTTCAGAAATCAAACTCGTTCTAATATTCTGCGAGCAAATTCAAAAGTGATTTGAAAAATTTTAAAAATTAAAAGCAATATTTCCAATTCAATGAACAGAGATTGATTGGTGAAGAGGGGATTTCTGTGTGGTCCAGCCGCGCTAATCTGACAAGACCACTTGTTAAGCTGGGATGTCGGGTGGAAGATTTCACGCGTCAAATTCATAATAAACGGGGCTTTATCCCACGATCTATCTCCGACGATCAAGTCAATTCGGGTATATGTTTTTAAATAAAAGACAGACTCGTGCGGATGCTTTCTGATAGTGTGATTTTTTACCCTTAATTGTTTGTCCCCCTGTTCACGATGGGGGGAGAGATATTTATAGGAGACAAGTTAGTGAGAAGGATGATGGGATTCGCTATCAAGAACCGGATACCGACTGTGAAACGCCTAGTCTTGATGGATAGGACGTAGCTGCGGTCAAATCATGCCAACGCCATGTCGACCTGTCATGTAGGGGTCAGTCTTCTCAGAGGGGTATCAAGCACCAGAACGTCGGCAATGACCGAATCGAGATAATGCCACAGTTGGGAAGTTGACCTCGGTAGCAATGAAGAAGTGATAATTCGAAATAGATCGAACCCATACAGGGTCGGTCCGTGGGTCAAGTCAGGTCGAACCGAGATGACCTCTCTCAATAGGCCCCTTATGTCTCGGGGAGGGAGAGTTCATCCGGCCTCTCGACCTGAAATTTCCTCAAGAATTAACCGCAGAACGTGGCAGATCCTAACATAATAAAGAGCCACACGCGAACACCTAAAACGGCCGGACGTGGGATGATAGTGCGGTTATTAGATCAAATGACAGAGTCAAGACGCGGACAGAAGCACGGAATGGTTGTCAGACGAATAGTTGGGCATTAACGAGAAAAGAGGCGGCGCGTCTTATGAAATTTAAACATGCGACCCATTCGTCAACCTTCGCTCCTTATAAATAGTTGGTCCTTTCACCATTTATCCACAGTGATAGAATTACAGCTGTTAAACCAGAACAATCAATGGAGTATAATTCGTACTAGCTGACCTTAACTTTTTCTAAGAAAATAGTAAGTTCATTTCTTCGTTAAGTATGGACCGAGTAGCACGCACATATAAGGAAACGGTCAGACAAGATTTCGAAAAGCGGAAAGAAGCAACCCGTCCGAAGAAATGGAAGGCACCTCGTCCGACCTAAAAGAGGAGGCAGTCGTGAAATCTCAAGAGGCCAAAGCGTCACAAGAGAAACAACCATCTTAACTAGGCCATCTTCTTCCAAAATAACTCGGGCCTATCTATGTGGATATATAGAGTATTGGTCCTCACCAGCGGTGGGCAACCTCCACTGAACCACTTGCCCATAAACTCTTTTGACCAACTTTTTTTATTGTGTTTTCCAAATCTACTCTAAGTTGCTGTGTAAGGCCCAATCCAAAATCCACGATAATTTTCTTCAACCCCTCTGAAAGGCTCATCTTAATAGCCACTCCAATAGCAACCAGGCCCACGTACAATTACCAACTCTACTTTATTGGGTTGAGACAAAAGAAGAAGAAGGCCTTTTGGGTCGTTCTTCTTGTTAATAAGCATTGGGCCTTCGATGACAACGTGTTCGGAAATGTTTGATGGATGTAAAAATTCATGTCCAGCTCTTTTTCAATTCGAACGCCAAATCTATTACATTCTGTACCAGAAATGCATCTAAAATCTGCTCCATACTAAGCATGTAACACAATTTCATTAGCAATTGTGCAAACTTTCAAGCACGATTAACTTGTTAATATGATTTTACAAACAAGTTATCCATAATAGATTCAAATTCCAATATGCACCGGACTGAAAATGTTGAGTTCTGCACAATGTAACAATGATGAGATTCATAATTGCGCAAACCATCGCATATTTAGTCAAATAGATTGATTGGTTCTAAATAGAGTTATTAGAACCAGCAGTTTTAGTTGGCAATAGGTGAGCAAGGGCAATTGATTTCACACTAACTTGATTCATGCGGACTTGCATGCTTCATATGTTCTTTTTTTTTTTAACTAAAAATGTATAACCATTCCTGTTGAATATGTAGTATGATTTTAAAACTCCTGTCAGGAAAGGAAATGCAAGAGGAAAGTAGCACAAACCTAAAACTAATGTCATCAAACACATTTTTTTTTTGCTTTCATTCTCTGCAGCTTTACATTCATCAAAGCACTTCGCAGTTAATTCCCAAATCAACATATAGGACTCAAAAGCTCAAAAGAAAATGTAACTCGTAAGAGTTAGATTTTCGAATTATCTTAACTGATGCAATGAGAAGCTTCTCGTCGGCGTTGTCCGTGATCGAAGCAGAATGTGATTTAGAATCGAAGGTCAAACTTTCAGAATTGGAGCTTTTTTTCTCAATCTGCTAGGAAATTAAACAACAACTGAAAAATTTCGACATTAAAAGCAATATTTTCAATTCGATGAACGGAGATTGATTGCGATACAGAAATTTACGTTCTTCAGAAAATGTAGCTCGAAAGAACTCGATTTTTTTGAATTACCTCAACTGATGCAACAAGAAAATTTCATTAGGGTTCTCCGTGAACAAAGCAAAATGTTATTCAGAAGTGGAATGAAACTTTCAAAAATTAAGCTCTTCCTAATATTCTGCAAGCAAATTCAAAAAGTGATTTGAAAAATTTTTAAAATTAAAAGCAATATTTCCAATTCAATGAACAGAGATTGATCGGTGAAGAGGGGATTTCTGTGTGGTCCGGCCGCGCTAATCTAACAAGACCACTTGTTCGGCTGGGATATCGGGTGGAAGATTTCACGCGTCAAATTCATACTAAACGGAACTTTATTCCCCGATATATCTCCGCACGATCAAGTCAGTTCGGGTATATGTTTTTAAATAAAAGACAGACTCGTGCGGATGCTTTCTGATAGTGTGATTTTTTACCCTTAATTGTTTGTCCCCCCTGTTCACGATGGGGGAGAGATATTTATAGAAGACAAGTTGGTGAGAAGGATGATGGGATTCGCTACTCAAGAACCGGACACCGACTATGGAACGCCAAGTTTTGATGGATAGGACGTAGCTGCGGTCAAATCATGCCAACGCCATGTCGACCTGTCATGTAGGGGTCAGTCTTCTCAGAGGGGTATCAAACACCAAGACGTGGGCAATGGCCGAGTCAAGATAATTCCACAGTTGGGAAGCTGACCTCGGTGGTAATGAAGGAGTGATAATTCGAGATTGATCGAACCCATACAGGGTCGGTCCGTGGGTCAAGTCGGGTCGAACCGAGATGACCTCTCTCAATAGGGCCCCTATGTCTCGGGGAGGTAGAGTTCATCCGACCTCTCGACCTGAGACTTCCTCAAGAACTAACCGCAGAACGTGGCACATTCTAACATAATAAAGAGCCACACGCGAACACCTAAAACAGCCGGACGTGAGATGATGGTGCGGTTATTAGATCAAATGACAGAGTCAAGACGCGGACAGAAGCACGGAATGGTTGACAGACGAACAGTTGGGCATTAACGTGAAAAGTGGTGGCGCGTCTTATGAAATTTAAACATGCGACCCATTCGTCATCCTTTGCCCCCTATAAATAGTTGGTTCTTTCACCATTTATCCACAGTGATAGAATTACAGCTGTTAAACCAGAACAATCAATGGAGTATAATTCGTACTAGCTGATCTTAACTTTTTCTCAGAAAATAGTAAGTTCATTTCTTCGTTAAGTATGGACCGAGTAGAACGCACATATAAGGAAACGGTCAGACAAGATTTCGAAAAGCGGAAATAGGCAACC
The DNA here is from genome assembly GCA_023065735.1 of Coffea humblotiana. Classification (NCBI taxonomy): domain Eukaryota; kingdom Viridiplantae; phylum Streptophyta; class Magnoliopsida; order Gentianales; family Rubiaceae; genus Coffea; species Coffea humblotiana. The sequence goes on along the minus strand of CM041212.1, from coordinate 22,247,117 downwards.
CGTCCAAGGAAATGGAAGGCACCTCATCCGACCTAAAAGAGGAGGCAGTCGAGAAATCTCAAGAGGCCAAAGCGTCACAAGAGGAACAACCATCTTAGCCACCTTCTTCCAAAATAATTCGGGGCCTATCTATGTGGATATATAGAGTATTGGTTCTCACTAGCGGCGGGCAACCTCCACTGAACCACTTGGCCATAAACTCTTTTGACCAACTTTTTTTATTGTATTTTCCAAATCTACTCTAAGTTGCTGTGTAAGGTCCAATCCAAAATCCACGATAATTTTCTACAATCCCTCTGAAAGGCTCATCTCAATAGCCACTCCAATAGCAACTAGGTCCACGTACAATTACCCACCTCTACTTTATTGGGTTGAGGTAAAAGAAGAAGAAGGCCTTTTCGGCCGTTCTTCTTGTTAATAAGCATTGGGCCTTTGATGACAACGTGTTCGGGAATGTTTGATGGATGTAAAAAATTCATGTCCAACTTTTTTTTCAATTCCAACGCCAAATCCATTACATTCTGTACCAAAAATGCATCTAAAATATGCTCCATACTAAGCATGTAACACAATTTCATTAGCAATTGCGCAAACTTTCAAGCACGATTAACTTGTAAATATGATTTTACTAACAAGTTATCCGCAATAGAATCAAATTCCAATACGCACCGGAATGAAAATGCTGAGTTCTACACAATGTAACAATGATGAGATTCATAGTTGAGCTACTTATCACATATTTAGTCAAATAAAGTGATTGGTCCTAAATAGACTTTATTAGAACCAGCAGTTTTAGTTGGCAATAGTTGAGATAGGGCAATTGATTTCACACTAATTTGATTCATGCGACTTGCATGCTTCATGTGTTCTCTTTTTTTTAAAACTAAAAATTTATAAAAATTTCTGTTGAATATGTAGTAAGATTTTAAGACTCCTACCAGGAAAGAGAATACAAGAGGAACGTAGCACAAGCCTAAAACTAATGTCATTAAACACATTTTTTTTGCTTTCATTCTCCGCAGCTTTACATTCATCAAAACACATCACAGTTAATTCCCAAATCGACGTGTAGGACTCAAAAACTCAAAAGAAAATGTAGCTTGTCAGAGTTAGATTTTCGAATTATCTCAACTGATGCAACGAGAAGCCTCTCATCGGCGTTCTCCGTGATCGAAACAGAATGTGATTTTGAGACGAAAGGCAAACTTTCTGAATTGGTGCTTTTTTTCTCAATCTGAAACAAAATTAAACAACAAATGAAAATTTTTGAACTTAAAAGCAATATTTTTCAATTCGATGAACGGTGATTGATTGCAAGACAGAAATTTACGTTCTTTAGAAAATGTAGTTCGAAAGACCAGATTTTTTTGAATTCTCTCAACTGATGCAACGAGAGGATTCTCATTTGGGTTCTCCGTGATCAAAACAAAATGTGATTTCGAAATGGAATGCAAACTTTCAGAAATCGAGGTTTTCGTAAAATTTTGCAAGCAAATTCAAAAGCGATTTGAAAAATTTTCAAAAATTAAAAGCAATATTTTCAATTCAATGAACAGATATTGATCGGTGAAGTGCGGATTTCTGCGTGGTCCAGCCGCGCCAATCTGACAAGACCATTTGTTCGACTGGGATGCCGGGTGAAAGATTTCAAATTCACTCTAAACGAGGTTTTATCCCCCGATCTATCTCCGGCGATTAAGTCAGTTCGGGTATATGTTTTAAAATAAAAGACAGACTCGTACGGATGCTTTCTGATAGTGTGATTTTCTTACCCTTAATTGTTTGTTCCCCCTGTTCACGATGGGGGGAGAGATATTTATAGGAGACAAGTTGGTGGGAAAGATGATGGAATTCACTACTCAAGAACCGGATACTGACTATGAAACGCCAAGTCTTGAAAGATAGGACTCAAAAGCTCAAAAGAAAATGTAACTCGTAAGAGTTAGATTTTAGAATTATCTCAACTGATGCAACGAGATGCTTCTCGTCGGCATTCTCCGTGATCGAAGCAGAATGTGATTTAGAAACGAAAGTCAAACTTTCAGAATTGGAGCTTTTTTTCTCATTCTGCAAAGAAATTAAACAACAACTGAAAAATTTCGAAATAAAAAGCAATATTTTCAATTCGATGAACGGAGATTGATTGCGAGACAGAAATTTACGTTCTTCAGAAAATTTAACTTGAAAGAACTAGATTTTTTTGAATTACCTCAACTGATGCAACGAGAAGATTCTCATTAGGGTTCTCCGTGATCAAAGCGAAATGTTATTCAGAAGCGGAATGCAAACTTTCAGAACTCAACCTCTTCCTAATATTCTCAAAGCAAATTCAAAAGTGATTTGAAAAATTTTGAAAATTAAAAGCAATATCTCCAATTCAATGAACAGAGATTGATCAGTGAAGAGGGGATTTCTGTGTGGTCCAGTCGCGCTAATTTGACAAAACCACTTGTTCGGCTGGGATGCCTGGTGGAATACTTCACGCGTCAAATTCATACTAAACGGGGCTTTATCCCCCGATCTATCTCCGGCGATCAAGTCAGTTCGGGTATATGTTTTTAAATAAAAGACAAACTCGTGCGGATGTTTTATGATAGTGTGATTTTTTACGCTTAATTGTTTGTCCCCCCTGTTCACGATGGGGGGAGAGATATTTATAGGAGACAAGTTGGTGAGAAGGATGATGGGATTCGCTACTCAAGAACTGGATACCGATAGTGGAACGCCTAGTCTTGATGGATAGGACGTAGTTGCGGTCAAATCATGCCAACGCCATGTCGACCTGTCATGCCAACAATTTTTTTTTTTTGCTTTCATTCTCTGCAGCTTTACAATCATCAAAGCACTTCGCAGTTAATTCCCAAATCAACGTATAGGACTCAAAAGCTCAAAAGAAAATGTAACTCGTAAGAGTTAGATTTTAGAATTATCTCAACTGATGCAGCGAGAAGCTTCTCGTCGGCGTTCTCCGTGATCGAAGCAGAATGTGATTTAGAAACGAAAGTCAAACTTTCAGAATTGGAGCTTTTTTTCTCAATCCGCAAAGAAATTAAACAACAACTGAAAAATTTCGAAATTAAAAGCAATATTTTCAATTCGATGAACGGAGATTGATTGCGAGACAGAAATTTACGTTCTTCAGAAAATGTAACTCGAAAGAACTAGATTTTTTTGAACTAACTCTACGGATACAACAAGAAGATTCTCATTAGGGTTTTCCGTGATCAAAGCGAAATGTTATTCAGAAGCAGAATGCAAACTTTCAGAACTCAAGCTCTTCCTAATATTCTGCAAACAAATTCAAAAGTGATTTGAAAAATTTTTAAAATTAAAAGCAATATTTCTAATTCAATGAACAGAGATTGATCGGTGAAGAAGGGATTTCTGTGTGGTCCAGCCGCGCTAATCTGACAAGACCACTTGTTCGGCTGGGATGCCTGGTGGAAGATTTCACGTGTCAAATTCATATTAAACAGGGCTTTTTCCCCCGATCTATCTCCGACGATCAAGTCAGTCCGAATATATGTTTTTAAATAAAAGACAGACTCGTGCGGATGCTTTCTGATAGTGTGATTTTTACCATTAATTGTGTGTCCCCCCTGTTCACGATGGGAGGAGAGATATTTATAGGAGACAAGTTGGTGAGAAGGATGATGGGATTCGCTACTCAAAAATCGGATACCGACTGTGGTACGCCTAGTCTTGATGGATAGGACGTAGCTGCGGTCAAATCATGCCAACGCCTTGTCGACCTGTCATGTAGGGGTCAGTCTTCTCAGAGCGGTATCAAGCACCAGGACGTGTGCAATGGTCGAGTCGAGATAATGCCACAGTTGGGAAGCTGACCTCGGTAGCAATGAAAAAGTGATAATTCGAGATTGATCGAACCCATACAGGGTCGGTCCGTGGGTCAAGTCGGGTCGAACCGAGATGACCTCTCTCAATAGGCCCCCTATGTCTCGGGGAGGGAGAGTTCATCCGGCCGCTCGACCTGAGACTTCCTCAAGAACTAACCGCAGAACGTGGCACATCCTAAAATAATAAATAGCCACACGCGAACACCTAAAACAGCTGAACGTGGGATGATAGTGCGGTTATTAGATCAAATGACAGAGTCAAGACGCGGACAGAAGCACGGAATGGTTGTCAGACGAACAGTTGGGCATTAACGAGAAAAGAGGCGACGCGTCTTATGAAATTTAAACATGCGACCCATTCGTCATCCTTCGCCCCCTATAAATAGTTGGTCCTTTAACCATAAATCCACAGTGATAGAATTACAGCTGTTAAACCAGAACAATCAATGGAGTATAATTCGTACTAGCTGATCTTAACTTTTTCTCAGAAAATAATAATTTCATTTCTTCGTTAAGTATGGACCAAGTAGCACGCACATATAAGGAAACGGTCAGACAAGATTTCAAAAAACGGAAAGAGTCAACCCGTCCGAGAAAATGGAAGGCACCTCGTTCGACCTAAAAGAGGAGGCAGTCGAGAAATATCAACAGGCCAAAGCGTCACAAGTGGAACAACCATCTTAACTAGGCCACCTTCTTCCAAAATAACTCGGGCCTATCTATGTGGATATATAGAGTATTGGTCCTCACTAACGGTGGGCAACCTCCACTGAACCACTTGGCCATAAACTCTTTTGACCAACTTTTTTGATTGTATTTTTCAAATCTACTCTAAGTTGCTGTGTAAGGCCCAATCCAAAATCAGCGATAATTTTCTTTAAACCCTTTGAAAGGTTCATCCCAATAGCCACACCAATAGCAACCAGGCCCACGTACAATTACCCACCTCTACTTTATTGGGTTGAGGCAAAAGAAGAAGAATCCCTTTTGGGTCGTTCTTCTTGTTAATAAGCATTGGGTCTTTGATGACAACGTGTTCGGGAATGTTTGATGGATGTAAAAAAATCATGTTCAACTCCTTTTTCAATTCCAACGCCAAATCCATTACATTCTGTACCAGAAATGCATCTAAAATATGCTCCATACTAAGCATGTAAAACTATTTTATTAGCAATTGTGCAAACTTTCAAGCACGATTAACTTGTAAATATGATTTTACAAACAAGTTATCCGCAATAGAATCAAATTTCAATACGCACCGGACTGAAAATACTGAGTTTTGCACAATATAACAATGATGAGATTCATAATTGCGCAAACCATCGCATTTTTAGTCAAATTGAGTGATTGGTTCTAAATAGAGTTATTAGAACCAACAGTTTTAATTGGCAATAGGTGAGCAAGGACAATTGATTTCACACTAACTTAATTCATGCGACTTGCATGCTTCATATGTTCTCTTTTTTTTAAACTTAAAATGTATAATCATTCCTGTTGAATATGTAGTAAGATTTTAAGACTTCTATCAGGAAAGGGAATACAAGAGGAAAGTAGCACAAACCTAAAACTAATGTCATTAAACACTTTTTTTTTTTTGCTTTCATTCTCTGCAGCTTTACAATCATCAAAGCACTTCGCAGTTAATTCTCAAATCAACGTATAGGACTCAAAAGCTCAAAAGAAAATGTAACTCGTAAGAGTTAGATTTTAGAATTATCTCAACTGATGCAGCGAGAAGCTTCTCGTCCGGGTTCTCCGTGATCGAAGCAGAATGTGATTTAGAAACGAAAGTCAAACTTTCAGAATTAGAGCTTTTTTTCTCAATCCGCAAAGAAATTAAACAACAACTGAAAAATTTCGAAATTAAAAGCAATATTTTCAATTCGATGAACGGAGATTGATTGCGAGACAGAAATTTACGTTCTTCAGAAAATGTAACTCGAAAGAACTAGATTTTTTTGAACTAACTCTACGGATACAACAAGAAGATTCTCATTAGGGTTTTCCGTGATCAAAGCGAAATGTTATTCAGAAGCGGAATGCAAACTTTCAGAACTCAAGCTCTTCCTAATATTCTGCAAACAAATTCAAAAGTGATTTGAAAAATTTTTAAAATTAAAAGCAATATTTCTAATTCAATGAACAGAGATTGATCGGTGAAGAAGGGATTTCTGTGTGGTCCAGTCGCGCTAATCTGACAAGACCACTTGTTCGGCTGGGATGCCTGGTGGAAGATTTCACGTGTCAAATTCATATTAAACAGGGCTTTTTCCCCCGATCTATCTCCGACGATCAAGTCAGTCCGAATATATGTTTTTAAATAAAAGACAGACTCGTGCGGATGCTTTCTGATAGTGTGATTTTTTACCATTAATTGTGTGTCCCCCCTGTTCACGATGGGAGGAGAGATATTTATAGGAGACAAGTTGGTGAGAAGGATGATGGGATTCGCTACTCAAAAATCGGATACCGACTGTGGTACGCCTAGTCTTGATGGATAGGACGTAGCTGCGGTCAAATCATGCCAACGCCTTGTCGACCTGTCATGTAGGGGTCAGTCTTCTCAGAGCGGTATCAAGCACCAGGACGTGTGCAATGGTCGAGTCGAGATAATGCCACAGTTGGGAAGCTGACCTCGGTAGCAATGAAAAAGTGATAATTCGAGATTGATCGAACCCATACAGGGTCGGTCCGTGGGTCAAGTCGGGTCGAACCGAGATGACCTCTCTCAATAGGCCCCCTATGTCTCGGGGAGGGAGAGTTCATCCGGCCGCTCGACCTGAGACTTCCTCAAGAACTAACCGCAGAACGTGGCACATCCTAAAATAATAAATAGCCACACGCGAACACCTAAAACAGCTGAACGTGGGATGATAGTGCGGTTATTAGATCAAATGACAGAGTCAAGACGCGGACAGAAGCACGGAATGGTTGTCAGACGAACAGTTGGGCATTAACGAGAAAAGAGGCGACGCGTCTTATGAAATTTAAACATGCGACCCATTCGTCATCCTTCGCCCCCTATAAATAGTTGGTCCTTTAACCATATATCCACAGTGATAGAATTACAGCTGTTAAACCAGAACAATCAATGGAGTATAATTCGTACTAGCTGATCTTAACTTTTTCTCAGAAAATAATAAGTTCATTTCTTCGTTAAGTATGGACCGAGTAGCACGCACATATAAGGAAACGGTCAGACAAGATTTCAAAAAACGGAAAGAGTCAACCCGTCCGAGAAAATGGAAGGCACCTCGTTCGACCTAAAAGAGGAGGCAGTCGAGAAATATCAACAGGCCAAAGCGTCACAAGAGGAACAACCATCTTAACTAGGCCACCTTCTTCCAAAATAACTCGGGCCTATCTATGTGGATATATAGAGTATTGGTCCTCACTAACGGTGGGCAACCTCCACTGAACCACTTGGCCATAAACTCTTTTGACCAACTTTTTTGATTGTATTTTTCAAATCTACTCTAAGTTGCTGTGTAAGGCCCAATCCAAAATCAGCGATAATTTTCTTTAAACCCTTTGAAAGGTTCATCCCAATAGCCACACCAATAGCAACCAGGCCCACGTACAATTACCCACCTCTACTTTATTGGGTTGAGGCAAAAGAAGAAGAAGCCCTTTTGGGTCGTTCTTCTTGTTAATAAGCATTGGGTCTTTGATGACAACGTGTTCGGGAATGTTTGATGGATGTAAAAAAATCATGTTCAACTCCTTTTTCAATTCCAACGCCAAATCCATTACATTCTGTACCAGAAATGCATCTAAAATATGCTCCATACTAAGCATGTAACACTATTTTATTAGCAATTGTGCAAACTTTCAAGCACGATTAACTTGTAAATATGATTTTACAAACAAGTTATCCGCAATAGAATCAAATTTCAATACGCACCGGACTGAAAATACTGAGTTTTGCACAATATAACAATGATGAGATTCATAATTGCGCAAACCATCGCATTTTTAGTCAAATTGAGTGATTGGTTCTAAATAGAGTTATTAGAACCAACAGTTTTAATTGGCAATAGGTGAGCAAGGACAATTGATTTCACACTAACTTGATTCATGCGACTTGCATGCTTCATATGTTCTCTTTTTTTTAAACTTAAAATGTATAATCATTCCTGTTGAATATGTAGTAAGATTTTAAGACTTCTATCAGGAAAGGGAATACAAGAGGAAAGTAGCACAAACCTAAAACTAATGTCATTAAACACATTTTTTTTTTGCTTTCATTCTCTGCAGCTTTACAATCATCAAAGCACTTCGCAGTTAATTCTCAAATCAACGTATAGGACTCAAAAGCTCAAAAGAAATGTAACTCGTAAGAGTTAGATTTTAGAATTATCTCAACCGATGCAGCGAGAAGCTTCTCGTCGGCGTTCTCCGTGATCGAAGCAGAATGTGATTTAGAAACGAAAGTCAAACTTTCAGAATTGGAGCTTTTTTTCTCAATCCGCAAAGAAATTAAGCAACTGAAAAATTTCGAAATTAAAAGCAATATTTGCAATTCGATGAAGGGAGATTGTTTGCGAGACAGAAATTTACGTTCTTCAGAAAATGTAACTCGAAAGAACTAGATTTTTTTGAACTAACTCTACGGATACAACAAGAAGATTCTCATTAGGGTTTTCCGTGATCAAAGCGAAATGTTATTCAGAAGCGGAATGCAAACTTTCAGAACTCAAGCTCTTCCTAATATTCTGCAAACAAATTCAAAAGTGATTTGAAAAATTTTTAAAATTAAAAGCAATATTTCTAATTCAATGAACAGAGATTGATCGGTGAAGAAGGGATTTCTGTGTGGTCCAGCCGCGCTAATCTGACAAGACCACTTGTTCGGCTGGGATGCCTGGTGGAAGATTTCACGTGTCAAATTCATATTAAACGGGGCTTTATCCCCCGATCTATCTCCGACGATCAAGTCAGTCCGGATATATGTTTTTAAATAAAAGACAGACTCGTGCGGATGCTTTTTGATAGTGTGATTTTTTACCCTTAATTGTGTGTCCCCCCTGTTCACGATGGGAGGAGAGATATTTATAGGAGACAAGTTGGTGAGAAGGATGATGGGATTCGCTACTCAAAAATCGGATACCGACTGTGGTACGCCTAGTCTTGATGGATAGGACGTAGCTGCGGTCAAATCATGCCAACGCCTTGTCGACCTGTCATGTAGGGGTCAGTCTTCTCAGAGCGGTATCAAGCACCAGGACGTGTGCAATGGTCGAGTCGAGATAATGCCACAGTTGGGAAGCTGACCTCGGTAGCAATGAAAAAGTGATAATTCGAGATTGATCGAACCCATACAGGGTCGGTCCGTGGGTCAAGTCGGGTCGAACCGAGATGACCTCTCTCAATAGGCCCCCTATGTCTCGGGGAGGGAGAGTTCATCCGGCCGCTCGACCTGAGACTTCCTCAAGAACTAACCGCAGAACGTGGCACATCCTAAAATAATAAAGAGCCACACGCGAACACCTAAAACAGCTGAACATGGGATGATAGTGCGGTTATTAGATCAAATGACAGAGTCAAGACGCGGACAGAAGCACGGAATGGTTGTCAGACGAACAGTTGGGCATTAATGAGAAAAGAGGCGACGCGTCTTATGAAATTTAAACATGCGACCCATTCGTCATCCTTCGCCCCCTATAAATAGTTGGTCCTTTAACCATTTATCCACAGTGATAGAATTACAGCTGTTAAACCAGAACAATCAATGGAGTATAATTCGTACTAGCTGATCTTAACTTTTTCTCAGAAAATAATAAGTTCATTTCTTCGTCAAGTATGGACCGAGTAGCACGCACATATAAGGAAACGGTCAGACAAGATTTCAAAAAGTGAAAAGAGCCAACTCGTCCGAGAAAATGGAAGGCACCTCGTCCGACCTAAAAGAGGAGGCAGTCGAGAAATCTCAAGAGGCCAAAGCGTCACAAGAGGAACAATCATCTTAACTAGGCCACCTTCTTCCAAAATAACTCGAGCCTATCTATGTGGATATATAGAGTATTGGTCCTCACTAGCGGTGGGCAACCTCCACTGAATCACTTGGCCATAAACTCTTTTGACCAATTTTTTTGATTGTGTTTTCCAAATCTATTCTAAGTTGCTGTGTAAGGCCCAATCCAAAATTTACGATAATTTTCTACAAGCCCTCTGAAAGACTCATCTCAATAGCCACGCCAATAGCAACCTGGCCCACGTACAATTACCCACCTCTACTTTATTGGGTTGAGGCAAAAGAAGAAGAAGCCCTTTTGGGTCGTTCTTCTTGTTAATAAGCATTGGGTCTTTGATGACAACGTGAGGACCGCAATATGATTTTCAATTAACAATAAGATAATTTCATTAACAATTGTACAAATTTTCAAGCACGATTAACTTGTAAATATGATTTTACAAACAAGCTATCCGCAATAGAATCAAATTCCAATAAGCACCCGACTTAAAATGCTGAGTTCTGCACAATGTAACAATGATGAGATTCATAATTGCCCAAACCATCGCATATTTAGTCAAATAGAGTGATTGGTTCTAAATAGAGTTATTAGAACCAGCAGTTTTAGTTGGCAATAGGTGAGCAAGGGCAATTGATTTCAAACTAACTTGATTCATGCGACTTGCATGCTTCATATGTTCTCTTTTTTTTTAACTTAAAATGTATAGCCATTCCTGTTGAATATGTAGTAAGATTTTAAGATTCCTGTCAGGAAAGAGAATACAAGATGAACGTAGCACAAGTCTAAAACTAATGTCATTAAACACATTTTTTTTGCTTTCATTCTCTGCAACTTTACATTCATTAAAACACTTCACAGTTAATTCCCAAATCAACGTATTGGACTCAAAAGCTCAAAAGAAAATGTATCTCGTCAGAGTTTGATTTTCGAATTACCTCAACTGATGCAACGAGAAACTTCTCATCGGCGTTCTCCGTGATCGAAGCAGAATGTGATTTTGAGACGAAGGGCAAACTTTCTGAATTGGTGCTTTTTTTCTTAATCTGCAACGAAATTAAACAACAAATGAAAATTTTGAACTTAAAAACAATATTTTCAATTCGATAAACGGTGATTGATTACAAGACAGAAATTTACGTTCTTCAGAAAATGTAGCTCGAAAGGCCAGATTTTTTTGAATTCCTTCAACTGATGCAACGAGAGGATTCTCATTAGGGTTCTCCGTGATCAAAGCGAAATGTGATTTCGAAATGGAATGCAATCTTTCAAAAATCTAGGTTTTCCTAATATTTTGCAAACAAATTCAAAAGCGATTTGAAAAATTTTCAAAATTAAAAGCAATATTTCCAATTTAATGAACAGAGATTGATCGATGAAGTGCGGATTTCTGTGTGGTCCAGCCGCGCAAATCTGACACGACCATTTGTTCGGCTGGGATGCCGGGTGAAAGATTTCACCTGTCAAATTCACTCTAAACGGGGCTTTATCCCCCGATCTATCTCCGGCGATTAAGTCAGTTCGGGTATATGTTTTTAAATAAAAGGCAGACTCGTGCGGATGTTTTCTGATAGTGTGATTTTCTTACCCTTAATTGTTCGTTCCCCCTGTTCACGATGGGGGGAGAGATTTATAGGAGAAAAGTTGGTGGGAAAGATGATGGAATTCACTACTCAAGAACCGGATACCGACTGTGGAACGCCTAGTCTTGATAGATAGGACGTAACAGCGGTCAAGTCATGTCAACGCCATATCGACCTGTCATGTAGGGAACAGTCTTCTCAGAAAGGTATCAAGCACCAGGACGTGGGCAATGGTCGAGTCGAGATAATGCCACAGTTGGGGAGCTGACCTCGACAGCAATGAAGAAATGATAATTCGAGATTAATCGACCCCATAGAGGGCCGGCCCAAGAGTCAAGTCCGGCCGAACCGAGATGACCTCTATCGTTAGGCCCCCTGTGTCTCGGGGAAGGAGAGTTCATCCGGCCTCTCGACCTGAGACTTTCTCAAGAACTAACCGCAGAACATGGCACATCTTAATATAATAAAGAGCCACATGCGGACATGTAAGACGGTCGGACGTGGATGATAGTACGATTATTAGATTAAATAACAGAGTCAGGCCGTGGACAGAAACACGGAGTGATTGTCAGACGGACAGTTACGCATTAACGAGAAAAGAGGGGGCGCGTCTTACGAAATTTAAACATGCGACCCATTCGTCATCCTTCGCCCCCTTATAAATAGTTGGTCCTTTCACCATTTTTTCACAGTGATAGAATTACAGCAGTTAAACCAGAACAATTAATGAAGTCTAATTCGTAATAGCTGACCTTAACTTTTTCTCAGAAAATAGTAAGTTCGCTTCTTCGTTAAGTATGGACCGAGTAGCACGCACATACAAGGAAACGGTCAGACAAGATTTCGAAAAGCGGAAAGAGCCAACCCGTCCGAGAAAATGGAAGGCACCTCGTCCGACCTAAAAGAGGAGGCAGTCGAGGAATCTCAAGAGGCTAGAGCGTCACAAGAGAAACAACCATCTTAACTAGGCTACCTTCTTCCAAAATAACTCAGACCTATCTATGTGGATATGAAGAGTATTGGTCCTCACTAGTGGTGGGTAACCTCCATTGAACCACTTGACCATAAACTCTTTTGACCAATTTTTTTTATTGTGTTTTCCAAATCTACTCTAAATTGCTGTGTAAGGCCGAATCCAAAATCAGTGATAATTTCCTTTAAACCCTCTGAAAGGCTTATCCCAATAGCCACACCAATAGCAACCAGGCCCACGTACAATTACCCTCCTCTACTTTGTTGGGCTGAGGCAAAAGAAGAAGAAGGCCTTTTGGGTCGTTCTTCTTGTTAATAAGCATTGGGTCTTTGATGATAACGTGTTTGGGATTGTTTGATGGATGTAAAAAAAACATGTCCAACTCCTTTTTCCATTCCAACGCCAAATCCATTACATTCTGTACCAAAAATGCATCTAAAATCTGTTCCATAATCCAAGCATCTAACACTATTCCATTAGCAATTGTGCAAACTCTCAAGCACCATTAACTTGTAAATATGATTTTACAAACAAATTATCCGCAATAGAATCAAATTCCAATACGCACCGGATTGAAAATATTGAGTTCTGCACAATGTAACAATGATGAGATTCATAATTGCGCAAACCATCGCATTTTTAGTCAAATAGAGTGATTGGTTCAAAATAGAGTTATTAGAACCAGCAGTTTTAGTTGACAATAAGTGAGCAAGGGCAATTGATTTCACACTAACTTAATTCATGCGACTTGCATGCTTCATATGTTCTCTTTTTTTTTTAACTAAAAATGTATAACCATTCCTGTTGAATATGTAGTAAGATTTTAAGACTCCTGTCAGGAAAAGGAATACAAGAGAAAAGTAGGACAAGCCTAAAACTAATGTCATTAAACACATTTTTTTTTGCTTTCATTCTCTGCAGCTTTACATTCATCAAAGCACTTCACAGTTAGTTCCCAAATCAACGTACAGGACTCAAAAGCTCAAAAGAAAATGTAACTCGTAAGAGTTAGATCTTCGAATTATCTCAACTGATGCAACGAGAAGCTTCTCGTCGGCGTTCTCTGTGATCGAAGCAGAATGTGATTTAGAAACGAAATGCAAACTTTCAGAATTGGAGCTCTTTTTCTCAATCTGCAAGGAAATTAAACAACAATTGAAAATTTTCGAAATTAAAAGCAATATTTTCAATTCGATGAACGGAGATTGATTGCGAGACAGAAATTTACGTTCTTCAGAAAATGTAGCTCGAAAGAACTAGATTTTTTTGAATTCCCTCAACTGATGCAACGAGAGGATTCTCATTAGGGTTCTCCGTGATCAAAACGAAACGTGGGCAATGACCGAGTCGAGATTTGGGGAGCTGACCTCAGTAGCAATGAAGAAATGGTAATTCGATATTGATCGAACCCATAGAGGGTTGGCCCCTGGGTCAAGTCGGGCCGAACCGAGATGACCGCTATCAATAGGCTTCCTATGTCTCGGGAAGGGAGAGTTCATCTTGTCTCTCGACCTGAGACTTCCTCAAGAACTAACCGCAGAACGTGACACATCCTAACATAATAAGGAGTCATATGCGGACACGTAAGACGGCTGGACATGGGATGATAGTATGGTTCTTAGATTAAATGACAGAATCAATACGTGGACAGAAGCACGGAGTGGTTGTCAGACGAACAGTTGCGCATTAACAAGAAAAGAGGGGGCGCATCTTATGAAATTTAAACCTGCGGCCCATTCGTCATCCTTCGCCCCCTATAAATAGTTGGTCCTTTCACCATTTATCCACAGTGATAGAATTACAGCTGTTAAACCAGAACAATCAATGGAGTCTAATTCGTAATAGCTGACCTTAACTTTTTCTCAGAAAATAGTAAGTTCACTTCTTCGTTAAGTATGGACTGAGTAGCACGCACATATAAGGAAAAGGTCAGACAAGATTTCGAAAAGAGGAAAGAGCCAACCCATCTAAGCAAGAAGAAGGCACCTCGTCCGACCTAAAAGAGGAGGCAGTCGAGGAATCTCAAGAGGCCAGAGCGTCACAAGAGAAACAACCATCTTAATTAGGCCACCTTCTTCCAAAATAACTCGGGTCTATCTATATGGATATGTAGTGTATTGGTCCTCACTAGTGGTGGACAACCTCTACTGAACCACTTGGCCATAAACTCTTCACCAACTTTTCTGATTGTGTTCTCCAAACCTTCTCTAAGTTGCTGTGTAAGGTCCAATCCAAAATTCACGATAATTTTCTTCAAACCCTCTGAAATGCTCATCCCAATAGCCACTCCAATAGCAACCCGGCCCACGTACAGTTATCCACCTCTACTTGATTGGGCCGAGACAAAAGAAGAAGAAAGCCTTTTAGATCGTTCTTCTTGTTAATAAGTATTGGGTCTTTGATGACAACAAATTTAGGAATGTTTGGTGGATGGGAAAAATCCATGTCCAACTCCTTTTTCAATTCCAACGCAAAATCAATTACATTCTGTAGCAGAAATGCATCTAAAATCAGCTCCATAAGTCTAAACATGTGACACTGTTTCATTAGCAATTGTGCAAGCTCTCAACCACAATTCACTAGTAAGTATGCTTTTACTAAAACAAGCTATCCGCAAGAGAATCAAATTGCTAGATGCAACTCTTAGTGGCTAAAAAGGATTTATTTTTTTAAAAAAAAGCACAAGACAGAAAATGCTGAATTTTGCACAATGTAACAATAATGAGGTTTGTAATTGTACTAGTCATCATATATTTAGGCAAACAGAGTTGTTGGTGCATTTTATGGCATAAAGAATTTTTAATCCTCTCTGATTTTCTCTTCAAATATAACATCCTAGAATTTGCTAAAAAGTATAAAGTTTATCCACTTGGCTTGCTGGGCTTTGGTTGGAGCGAGAAGGCACTAATTGAGTATGATACTTTGGTTTGAATTGATGAGATTGTGGATTTTTTGAAAGAGTTAGTCAAAAAACTAGCAGTTTTAGTTGGCAACAGGTGAGTAAGGGCAATTGATTTCACACTAACTTAATTCATGCGACTTGCATGCTTCATATTTTCTCTTTTTTTTTTAAATTGAAAATATCTAACAATTCCTGTTGAATAGCTAGTAAAATTTTAGGACTCCTGCCAGGAACGTAACACAAGCCTAAAAACTAATGTCATTAAACATTTTTTTTTTGTTTTCTTTCTTTGTAGCTTTACATTCATCAAAGTACTTCGTAGTTAATTCCAAAATCAACATATAGGACTCAAAAGCTCAAAAAAAATGTAGCTCGTAAGAGTTAGATTTTCGAATTACCTCAACTGATGCAACGAGTAGATTCTCGTCGGCGTTCTCCGTGATCGAAGCAGAATGTTACTTAGAAACAAAAGGCAAACTTTCAGAATTTGAGCTCTTTTTCTCAATCGGCAAGGAAATTAAATAGCAATTGAAAATTTTTGAAATTAAAAGCAATATTTCCAATTCGATGAACGGAGATTGATTGCGAGACAGAAATTTACATTCTTCAGAAAATGTAGCTCGAAAGGACCAGATTTTTTTGAATTACCTCAACTGATGCAACAAGAGAATTCTCATTAGAGTTCTCCGTGATCAAAGCGGAATGTGATTTCGAAGTGGAATGCAAACCTTCAGATTCGAGCTTTTCTTATCATTCTGCAAGGAAATTAAAAAGCGATTTTAAAAATTTTGAAAATTAAAAGCAATATTTCCAATTCAATGAACAGAGATTGATCGGTGAAGAGGTGATTTCTGTGTGGTCCAATTCAATTAATAGCGTTGTGAACATACCTTAAATTTTTTTTTAACATGTACACTTTTTTAGGCATATTCAAGAACTCTGTTGTATTTTCTCTTACTCAAAACATAACAACTTCTTGTTTCCAAAGGGGGGAGGGTGGGGTTGGGTGGCACTGGGAAAGGGAGAGTAAATAAGAGGTTTCGGATTTTTTTTTCCACAAGAGAAGGCTATTTTTTTTTTTTACATTTTCTCTTGTTATTAATTTTTCCTACACCGTGTAAGTGTAATGTTCCATTAAAACTTAAAATTAGTTTTTCCTTTTACATATCGCATGGGTCTACACATACTAATGTAAAAAATCTTTACATTGAAAATTTTTAAAATTTATGGGGTAAGAAAGATTTATCTTTATATTTTTAGTCACAGTAGATTACAGATTATTCTTCAAAGTTTCAACTCCACTCAAGTTTGGCTATTTTGATATAAAATTTATATTTATATCGAAAAGGTTCGAACTACTCAAGTTGAATTTTTAGAAGCTTGATTAAATTTCAGTTGAGTAAATAAGCAAATTAAGTTTAAGCACAATTTCAAACTCCTTAATATAGACAAACAAGCTTGGAAACTACAAGCTTTGGCTTAAGTAATTAAACTCATTCTACCAAGTAGATAGTACTAGATACTAGAAATGGCACACATTTTCTATTTAGATGAGCATATCTTCGAGCAACGAGTAAATATGTGCCAAGTGCAAATATATCTTAATTAATAGACATTAGCAACTTTAAGATGGAATTTAGTGCTTCATTTTTGCCATTTAGGATCAAAATAACATCTTTACCACAATTTAGAATCATTTATACAAATTTTGTTTCTTTCTTAAATTATGTGCAATTTAATAAAGATTGCTATAAGAATTAACGAACTGAAATGTGAATGGAAGTCTACTCAAATTTGCTTAGCACGAGCTATTCATTTTATTACATTTGTTCTAATAAAAAAAATGGACAAAATAAAAACAGCGCTAGCAATGGCCTTGTACATTTGATCAAACCAAAACCACAGAAAAGTTTATGTGGTTCACTCGATAAAAATCAAGCTTTGTTGTCTTTATTCATGCACTTATTCTGTTGTTGCTTCACAATATCGTCAACTTAGATTAAGCTGCTAAACCATCTAAGCAAAGCCATTCACCAACAAACATGCTGCTGCAGCTGAGGTTGGGAGTCAAAGAAGTGAAGAACTCGGTTGTGACATTAAACTTCTGAGTTATGGAAAAGCAAGAATCATTATTCTGTGCACCATATATTTTGTCACAAATCAGGACCGAATCTGCTTAATTCTGCGCAGCAACTGAACAAAAAAGGAAAAGGGAAAAAAATTAAAGTTATATAATCCTAAAAAATATCCCATAACAAACAATGAACTTATCAAAACGATTTTTCAGCAAAATTTTAGTTTAAAAAAAAACCAAAAGCAAAATACTTTCATTTGTTATTTCAATTTGGGTAAAACCCAAAGGTTGAATCAAGACGGGCCTACGGCACAATTTAATTAATTGTTAGGAGTCATTAGAAAAATCAAAATTAACCTGGGATGGGAAGGCTGATTAAATTTTTGGAAATCTTGAACTTTAAGGGGACCACGCACATTTGAAATGTAAAAGCTCACCTGCAAGATTTCCACTTAAATGATGAGAATGAAAAGTAGAACCGAAAGAAAGTTTAGAAACATGGGGGCTTTGTTGTCAGCCATCAAGAAATCTATCTATTTCGTTAATGCCTCGACTTGAGATTTGCATTACCTGTACTATAAATTATTGCTGTACTGAAATCAGAGTCGAATTTATATAGAAAATGTCACCAATATGCCAACAGATGAAGCAAGAAAACAATGATTTTATCTGAGTCTCACAAGGGGGCCTTCGAAATACTATATTCTCTAAGTCAATTTGTGGAATGTTGAGAAATATGCACAGAATCAAAATGTATGCTCAACCGAATTTACATGCAACGATACTTCCAACCCAAAAATATAGACACATATTTTTCAATGTTTGAGACACTACACAATCTGATCTTCATTGTATTTTATCTGATCTTCATTGCAGATTGAACAAGTTTCCAACAAAATTTTGGTCATGAAGATCCCAATAAACTATGCACCTTGTTAACCAAGCCATATAAATAATCAGAATGAAATTGATAAGAATAATAACAACATATAGTTTAAAAAATGAGCTCCAACAGCCCTTTTGATTCTAGTTCCAAAACAGATGGGATTAAACTTGTTATTATGATAGTTTATATATATATATATGCAAAATGGGCGAAGGCAAACAGGCCTGGTACAAGAGATCTTGAAAAAATTGCATGTTGCAATTGATCATTTGCATTCCCTTGTCATATAAATTATCAGAACAAGATATAAAAGGGGTAGGAGAATCCATCTGCAAAAGAAGAAAAAGGGAAGAAAAATTTAAGAGAGCTCGATTTTTCTACATTGGTTTTTTGGTTGTGTTCTTAAACTTCAAGCACCCTAGGCACTAGCCATTAAACTTAGGATGTGTAAAAATCCTCTTGACTTAGGTCAAATTCGTATCTCATGGTAGCCAACACAAGTCCTTCAATTTGAATAATTTGCATTTTCTTCCTCTCAGCAGAATTTGAATAATTTGAATAATCTGGATTCTTTTATTTTTTTTTTTACGGTTTAACTAGTTGACAAATCAAAATGCTCAAGAGCAGCATTTGAACAAGAACAACATTGGGCCAGACATAAAATCTGAATTCAATTTGTCTCTTCAGGTTCAATCTCAACTCTCTAAATGAGACCTATCCCACTAGAGAGCAGTCCATCAGTCTTGCACGACGAACAAAGAAGCCCATCAGGAGTCCAATCAGACTGTCTAAGACTTGATCATCTTGCCCATCACCTTTCTTTAATAATAATAACAAATAAATAAAAGTAAATAAGATGCAGTACCTAAGTAATCTCAATTACTTATTTTCATTTGGTTGAAAAAAAAAGTTTAGAAGGAAAATATTAACCTATTCCAAGGTGAGGGCAAACCACAAACACACATTTTCAGCTGCTTAATTTAAGGAACATGAAAGAGCTATACACACATTAATGAGGGATGTAGTGTAATTTTTATAATTAGTGAGGGGGTTTCAGAAATTATCCCATATATTTATTTTCTAGTATTATTACATAACAGCGGATTCTTAACTTTAGGATCATACAAGACCAACAAACTACTTCTATCTCTAATTTTTTTTCCCACTAAAGGACAACAAACTACTCCTCATGCCACTTAAATTACTTCTTTAGCTTTTGTATCCCCTTACCTTTGGATGATATCAGGGGCTTAGATATTTATTTGGTAGAAAAAGGAGAATTAGATACAAAAGAAAATCACAACAAATAAAGAAAATCGCACCATGAGAAAAAGGAGAATTAGGTACAAAAGAAAATCGCAATCAACAAAGAAATTACAAAACCATTATTTCTAGAAATTTGCTATTACAAAACCACATGACAAGAAATTTTTTTTTTAACATTATTTCTAAAAATTTGCACTACATTCACTAGCCCATCTTCTTCCAGAATAATTCGCAACAATCTATATGGATGTGTAGAGTGTCAGCCTTCACTAGTGGTGGACAACCTCTACTTACTCACTTGTCCATAAATTCTTCACCGAGTTTCCTAATTGTGTTCTCCAAACCCTCTCTTAGTTGCTTTGTAAGCCCCAACCTAAAGTCCACGAAAATTTCTTTCAAGCATTGTGAAAGCCTCTTCCCAATCACCACTCCAATAGCAATCTTGCAGTTACCAGCTGTGATCCACTACTTTGTGGCCCACTATTTGGTTGGGCCCCCTACTGAATTGTTGAGGCAAGAGGAATCCTTTTGGGTCATCTTTTTTATTGATACGGATTGGGCCCTTAACGAGAAAAAGTTTGGGAATATCTAGCAGATGGATAAAATCCGCAACCAGCTCATTTTACAACTCCGTCGCCAATCCAAAGTTTCTTGTGTTTGACTAGCAAAAGACCAAGTAAATAGACATTGTTAACTAGCTAAGAAACAAGTAAACAAGTATACTTAACTAGATCTTCACAAACTGCTGAAGGCTCGACCTATTGGTTTCAACTTTGAAACACCAATATCTAAATAGCTAAAGCCACATTTAGTATTTCTAGTCAACCAAACTTGCTAGTGGGACTAGTGGGACAACAATCAAGGTTCAAGCATATTGGACGAAAGTTACAATCCTAATAATGGCAACTTTTATTAGTATGCGAATCTATGTTTCTTAACTGCATATCACCAAAAGATGCATAAGAAATGTGAACGGATCCAAACTGTGTCACATCAAATACACTTTGTTACAAGAGCAAAAGAAAACAGGATAATAACACACTACTTAGCCCCAACTATGAAACTCTAGGATAGGCATCTACGGAATGCTAAGGAGTAAAGTTTCAATTACCTACAATCTAGAGCAGCTTTAAATTGAGATCATGGCCAAACTTATATTTCTATCTATTGCTTTGCACAATAGAGAAAATAAGGAGTAAATAGACATTCTTTTTTAAAATACTTCCTTTTCCTTTTTTTTGGGAAACTTCTAAATTTTATGTAGACAATCCATGGTTAAGATCCTCCATTGCTCGAGTTCTATGTTGTTTACAAGGAATAACATTGCAACAAAAATACTGTAACATTGTATTTGAAAAACTAATTTTTGAAAAATAGGCGAATCCAAATAAAGCCAAACCTCCCTTCTTTCTTATCTACAAGGTAGAGATAGTGGAGCTATATCTCCAGTTTTGTGATATATTTTCTTTTTGACATTATTTCTAAAATTTTGTGATGCAATAGTAGCCTACTACATTCATTAGCTCACCTTCTTCCAGAATAATTCGGGATTATTTAAATCTACGTGTAGAGTGTCAGTCTTCACAAGTGGTCAGTAACCTTCACTAGTCCACTTATTCACCAAACCTTCTTTTAGCTCCTATGAAAGACCCAACCTGAATTTCACCAAAAAAATTTTCAAATTCTTGTGAAAGGACCAACCAAATTGCAATGCGAATAGCAACTACACCAACCATACAAACAATCTTGCAATAACTATTATCCATCTATGACCCACTGGTTGGTTGAGCCGAACTACCTCTGAATTGTTGAGGGAACAAAACAAGAAGTCCTTTTGCGTCTTCTTCTCTATTTATAAGGATTGGATCCTTAACCAAAAACAGTTTAGGAATACCCTGCAAATTGATGATATCCGCATCTAGCTCGTTTTTCTCCTTCTTCATGAAATTCCAAAGTTTCTTCTATGGAACACTAACCCTTGTCTCATTTAAAAAGAAGGATGGAAGTTTCATTTGACCTATCAACCAAAAATTTCTGCCAAAATTTTTTTTTAATGAATAGTATTAAAATAAACTGTTGAAACAATTAAAACAATTACAAACTATTAAAATATTACTACCATCTTGTTTTAGCAACAATTTCAACAATTCTAGCCTATCTTACTTGATTCAATATTGCATTGACATTATTTATATTGGATGGGTGTTGACAAACATTTCACAGAATATAACAAAGAATTAGTTACAGACAAGTCATTCTCTGGTAAGATTACATTAGCATAATCTATGGTGGTACTTCAAATAACAGCTTAGACCAATGTCAGTAGTAGGAGCACTATATGTATTCTGAAAAAAGTAAATTACCAAGAAGCATCACTATCTATCTAACAACTTCTATTTGACTTTACTGAAATGAGAGTCAGGATTTATATAGAAAATGTCACCAATATGCCAATAGATGAAGAAAAAAATGAAATATTTTATTGTAACAATACATATTAAAAAACTTTCACCATACATGTTTTTTGTTTGGTGGTGTTTTTGGAGGTATTTTGGGATATATTTTGGAATATTTTAAAAGTATATAAATTTGTAAGGTATTTTTTAAAAATTAACGCTACCACACACCACCACCCCCTCCCTCTTTCCCTCTCCTTTCCCTCCCACTTCATCCTCTCTCTCTTTCTTCCTCTTCCTCCCCTTCTCATTCCCTGCTACACCCCTCGATCTGACCGAGGGATGTGGCGGGAAATGGAAAGGGGAGGAGGAGAAAAAAAGAGAGAAAGGAGAAAGAGAGAGGTGAAGGAGAGAGAAGAAGGGAGAGGGTGGGGACGGTGGTGGATAGGGGTGGTAGTAGTAGGTAGAAGAAAAAGATGGTGTAAATTTTATTTTTTAATTCTTTTTGTATATTTGAAGTTTGTTTTGATATATTGTGGTGTGATATTTTTGGAATTGTTTTTGTTTGTGTATTAGTGTAGCATTCTATTTGAAAAATTTATTTGACGAAAAATGAAAAATCCAAATAGAGCTTGTTTGAGTCTCACAAGGTGGTTGGGTTATGGGTACAAAACTCAACTCTACTCGAATCGTTTGTACCCATAAGCCAACCACCTTGTGAGACTCAGATAAGCTCTGTTTGGATTTTTCATTTTTTGTCAAATAAATTTTTCAAATAGAATGCTACACTAATACACAAATAAAGACAACTCCAAAAATATCACTCGAGTTCGACGAGTTCAAAATATCAAGCTCGAGTTCGAGCTTAAAAAATAAAAAATTATTATTATTTTATTTTTAAAAAATAAAAATTAATTATTTTAATTTTTAAAAATGAATAAAATAATAATTTTTTAACAAATAATAAAATATTAGGCATATATGTAATTTTACTATTAAAAAATATATATATATATAATTGAGCTCACGAGCGGGTTTAATGTTTTTGAAATCGAACTCGAGTCGATCTCATATTCGAGCCACTCGCGAGTGAGCAGCCCTAGGCCGGCTAGCCTCGTTATGACTTCAAAATACCATATTCTCTGAGTCAATCCATGGAATATTGAGAAATGTGCACAGAATCGAAATATATGCTCAATAGAGTTTACAAGCAACGATACTTCTAACCCAAATATACAGATACATATTTTTCTTTGTTTGAGATTCTACATAATGTGATCTTCGTTGTATTTTATTTGATATTGCAAATTGAACAGTTTTCAACAAAATTTTGGTCATATAGATCCAAATAAACTATGCACCTTGTTAACCCAGCCATATAAATAATCAGAAAGTAATTTGTAAGAATAATACCAACATAAATAGTTTTAAAAATGACCACCAATAACCCTTTTGATTCTAGTTCCAAAATAGATGGGATTAAAATTGCTATTATGATAGTTTATGTGCAACTGCAAAAATGGGCGAAAGCGAGTAGGTTTAGGACTAGGAGATCTTTAAAAAATTGCATGTTGTTATTGATCATTTGCGTTCCCTTGTCAGAACAAGATAGAAGGGGTGGGAGAATCCATCTACAAAAAATTAAGAAAAAGAAGAAGAAGGGGAGAAAAAATTAAGAAAGCTTGATTTTTCCACATTGGTTTTTTGGTTATGTGTTCTTAAACTTCAAGCACCCTAGGCACTAGCCATTAAATTTAGGATGTGTAAAAATTCGTTTGACTTAGGTCAAATTCGTATCTCATGGTAGCCAACACGAGTCCTTCAATTTGAATAATTTGCATTTTCTTCCTCTCAGCAGAATTGGTGTAGTTGGCTATGCAGCCATGTAGCCAACTTTTGCTTAATGATTGAAATGTGTAGGAAGTGTAGTTTTGTGTTTTTCAAGAACCGGATCTAATGGATTCTTTTTTTTTTTGAAGGTTTAACTACTTGATAAATCAAAGGGATAATTTCAGAAACCTCTCCTGAGGTTTATGATAATTTCACTAGTATCTCTTAAAGTTTGTAAAATTACACAAACCTCCCCTGAGATTAAGGTTTTGATAACAAAATTATTTCAATTAGAAAAAGTAACATTAAAAAAGTACTTTAAGGATAGAGATAAAACTTTTATTCCATAAATACCCCTTATGTATGTATATAAGTTATATTAGTAAAAGAATAAAAATAATTAAAATTTAGAAATAATTAGTATATACATTTCATCATTCAATAAGTTCAAATTTAATAAATTAAACAACACAGATAAGCAACAAAACTACACTAATGATCATAAGATTCAGCAAAACAGATTAATCATCTTTTTTAACATGATGTTTGCTATGATTCTTATGATTTTAAACAAAAAAATTTTTGAAGTTTGCCTTTCTTTTTCATCCTTTCTCTTTTATTTTCACGAAATTACTTTACAACTGTCACAACTTTAAAAGTTTCAAAGAAAATATCCTTATGAACAACCTTCTTTTGACCTATATTTTTTCTTCTACCAAAGTCCTTCTTCTCACATTGTGTACAACTGATTTTTAGTCATTGTCAAATTCTATCAATCACAAAATAGCTTCATTAGATTTATCAATTGATGTATTTTGTAATTACAAGTCATCGTTCATTATTAAAGAAATTTTCAACAGTTATTTCCGTTAATTAGTTACCAATAGTTAATTAGTGTCCTAATTACTTAATCATTAGATATTAGTAAAAGGAGAAAGGAGGGAAAAGAAAGACAAAATTTGAAAATTTTTCTTTTCAAAATTATAAGAATTGTAGTGAACATCATGTCAAAAGAGATGATTAGTTTGTTTTGCTGAATCCTATGATCATTAGTATAGTTTTGTTACTTATTTGTGTTGTCTAATTTATTAAATATGTGTATTAATTGTTTCTAATTTTTAATTATTTTCATTCTTTTACTAATACAACTTATATACATGCATTAGGGATATTTATGAAATAAAAGTTTCATCTCTCCTCTTAAATACTTTTTTAATGTTTTTTTTTCTAATTGGATTAATTTTGTTATCAAAATTTTAACCTTAAGAGAGATTTGTATAATTTTACAAATTTTACGGGAGGCTAGTGAAATTACCAGAAACCTCAAGGGAGGTTTCTAAAATTATCTCTGAATCAAAATGCTCAAGAGCAGCATTTGAACAAGAACAACACTGGGCCAGACATAAAATGCTTTAGGCTGAATTCAGGGGGTGCTTGTTTCATAGATTGGAATCGGAAATGGAAATGGAATCATAGACTCTGGTTTTGGAATTAAACTTTTCATTCCAATATCTATCTTGGTTCACACATTGGAATTAGCATCATTCCAATTCCTGATGCTTGGTTTGATGGGTGTTTCGGAATTAAATGCAATTAAATTCCAAATTTACCCCTGATATAACAATTCTTATAAAATAAATGAATTACACATACGACAAATTAACATCTCCATAATTGTAACTACAATAGTTATTAACTTTTTGATAAAACATAAGAAAATCATAAACCATAAAAAAAATTAATACCAGAAAATAAATATAGTGGCTGCATTAACAAGGAGTAAATTCCCAAAAAGATGGAGTTTTTAAACTAACTTCCCAAAGAGTGGCGATTTTTGAGTCTCTTCCCAAATGGTGAAAAATGTATCCAAGGAATGCATTCTTCCAAATAAAAACGCAACTTTCAAATACATTATTTTAATTTTCATAAATTTGTTTAAATATGAAAAATTGGTTAAATTGCGCATAACATACCAGCTCTTTATGGAAAACTGGCAGGTTTTGTAGTATGTTTTGTACTAGCTCTTTATGGGAAAATTGGTTAAATAGTGCCCAAAGGAAAACTAGTATGTTTTGTATTTAACATAAATTAAATATGTGAAAGTTAAAAAAAAAAAAAAAGAAATAGCCCATAACATACCAGCTCTTTATGGAAACTGGCAGGAAGACATTAAAGGCATATAAGACATTAATGCCTTTGAATACCGAGAATTAAAGGCATATAAGATTGATCCCTGCAATCTTAGACTCTTTTCATCTATATTTGTAGTCATTCTCTTGATAGATTGAACATCCTATAATGCATGAACTAAACCTCGACGAATGCCCTTCTTTCCATCTAAGGCACTCTTGACCACAGTTTCAAGAGAACTTTTCCCCACTGCCTGTGGCAGGAATCTAGACAAAGTGCAAATGAGGTACATCTTTACTGGTAGAGAATTGTGATCTCAGAAGCGACTTCATAGAAAAAGATTATGGCCTGTTTGAGCTTATCCACGGCCCGAAGCATTTTTCTTGCTGCTTCACGAGAAGGTTGATGAACAATGTAGTTGGATAGATCTGTCCGGATGTCGAGGACAGTGGTTTCCAGAAATTTCTTCAGGTCTTGGGTTGAGGGTTTTCTTCAGTTTTTCTTAGAGATCTTTCTTGTGGAGATCTTGTTGAACAATTTGCCCACTGAAGATATTTGCCCACTATTAACCCATTTAGATCTACTTTAGATCCTTTCTTTTTTCAAGAGATTTTGGATT
Source organism: Coffea humblotiana (assembly GCA_023065735.1). Classification (NCBI taxonomy): domain Eukaryota; kingdom Viridiplantae; phylum Streptophyta; class Magnoliopsida; order Gentianales; family Rubiaceae; genus Coffea; species Coffea humblotiana. The sequence continues at coordinate 22,220,629 of CM041212.1, read as the reverse complement.
ACAGATGAAGACTATATGATGAAGAAGAAGAAATAGGAAAACTGATGAAGAAGAAGAACAGAAAGAGCGGCGTGTGATGGAGAGAAAGAGAGGGTAGAGGAGTTTTGTATGTAATGGGTAGGTCCGTCATATATGTTGTCCGAGGGAATAAGTTGAGGATTTTCTTCAAAACCTCCCAATTTATTTGGGAATGGGATAAGTCCAATTTTTTAGAAATGATTCCAAAAAATGCATTCCAATAGGTTTAACTCAAGCAATAAATAAGGGATTTATTCCATTCTGTGATTCCCAAACCCTTTAATCAAGCAGCCCCTCAAGTTGTCTCTTCTAGAGTTAAGGACAAGTTCAACGCTGGAAAGAAAATCTTGGCTCGACTCTCTAAATGAGACCTATCCTACTAGAGAGCAGCCCATCAAGCTTGCAAGATGAACAAAGAAGCCCATCAGAAATTCAACCAGACTGTCAAAGACTTGATCATCTTGCCCATCACCTTTCTTTAATAATGGTAATAAATAAATAAAAGTAAATAAGATGCAGTAGCTAAGTAGTCTCAATTACTTATTTTCGTTTGGTTGAAAAAAAAAAGTTTAGAAGGAAAATATTAACATGTTCCAAGGCGAGGGCAAACCACAAACACACATTTTTCAGCGGCTTAATTTAAGGAACATGAAAGAGCTAACCATCACTATTATTAGCAGTTAGCCATCCACTATTCTCACTAGCAAATTATTCTTGAACTTAAACTTTTTCTCAATTTAACGATCTTAATCTTTGGAGAATTAGCAGAATTAGGAAATAATTACCGACATGGTCTAAGAAAAATTAACTAACATCTTCTCCTTGTATGAAGCAAACTCCTTACAATCTTTCTTAGGGTCTGCCTGAAAGTTGAAAGCTATATTATTACCAATCTTTCAAAAGAATTTTTTTTTTTCTTTTTTCTGAGAAGAAACCAATGGGCTTGTTACCTCAAGTTACATTAATCAGCAAATATCCTTAAACACCAGCAAATGCTCAATCAGAACTAGTACCACAATAACGGGATTTTAATTGAGAAGTCTGCACAAAATTTCATGCCAACTCTTGAACTATCAATAAAGAAAAGTAGAGTGTATAAGGGCAACATGTCAAAAAGACTTGAGGATAAGTTCAGCAGAGCACAAATCATTGAACATCTTAAGAAAATAACATATTATACACTTTTTTTTTCTTGAAGAAATGAAATAAATACACTCGCCATGGATTGCTTAGTTGAATCATCAAAATTGGCCAAGGATTAGTCATCAAAATTAATCATCAAGAAAAGAAAGGTTGATTATTCATCAAAATTAACCAAGGATTACCCTAATGTTGTAGGCATATTCTGGGATTATTGAGATAAATCGAGTATTATTGTCTGAAGTAGAATAAAAAAACATAACAAGAACCAAAAATATTCATTCAAATAAATAAGGACAAAAGAGATATACAATTGCCATAAAGCTTCCTCTTTTTTTTTTCTCTTATTCCTCTATCTCGGCTACAAACTTTACACTATATTTACATTTGCATCCACATCATTTTGTATTAATTTCAGTCAAGGCCAGAACTTAATTAGCCTTCTGAACTCGGTCTCTTCCTCTTTCTACAACTCCGAGTCAACTCGGTCTCCTCCTTCTCCTTCACGCCCTAGTCAACTCGGCGCATTCGACTCGCCGTACTCAGCGGCAACTCTCCAGCAAGTCAATCCCGTCTAGAGCAGAGCATCAAAATACCCGATCACTTCACCGGAGATAAAAACAAACGCCTCCAGCACCTCTTCGCCGGAGAACTCAACCTCACTCCTCAGCCTTGTCCCCAGCAGTTCAAGTACATAACTTGCCGGAGAGAGTCATCTGTCTGCTTCTTCCGCTCCTCTCCTTTTCCGCTCGTAAAAGCTCCTTCCATGTCGGAGGCAAGAACAGCGGACAGGGGCCGGAAATCGGCTCCGTCACCGGAGGAACTAAAGAACCTTTTCTTCCCCTGGTGGAGAGTCTTAATCCCGGATTTCCAATTATGACCCTGATCGGAGTGGCTAGTTACCACGACAACACTGGCGGCCCTCCAAACTTGGCCGAAGTAACTCATTTTTTCCGATAACGCGTTTGTCACAAAGCTATTTATGAAAAGCGGTTTTTGATAGGCTCGAATAATAAGTGGAGAGCCGAGTACAAAAGGTGGATGGTTAGGGACTATTTATAGGAAGTTGAGAATGGCGCTTTGGTTGAACCGGGGGCCAAAAAACCGGGTGGTTATGGAATGGAAGTGGTGGGCTGAATTGGGGTGATTATCAAGGAGAGTTTGGACGCATTGATTGTGTCCAAAATAGATTTTCTCGTGAGATTTTGTAAAGAGAAGAGAACCAAGCTTTTTCTAATGGCATTTTATTAGATATTGTACAATTTTAAAGTTTTACTAACAATTTTCGATTTAGTATTACAAGCTTAGGCAGGTAAATTGACAAAATGCTCATACAAGCTGCTTTCTTGGAGAAAGAAATTACATGGCAAGTGGATTTGGAAACCAACTGCAATCTTTTCTAGGGTTTTTTCTTGCAACAATTTTTGCAAATGATCATCAGAGTGTAAATTAAAAGGTTTCAAAGATTATAACAATAATAATCAACCTTTTATGGACTTTATTCTTTTAACAATTTTTGTAATATCGTCATGGGGTAAATTGGAGGTTTCAAAATTCAAAACATGAACAGATTGGTAGTAGGGAGAAAGATTAACACATTATCGGTATGATTTTGTTGATTTAAAGAAGGAAAAAGGAAAGTGTTTGGTGTAGGATGTTAGGCTTTTTCTTAAAAAAAATTTTTGGTAGTTTCTTTCTTCTTTTCTTTGATTTTTTATCTTGCAAAAAGAGTGAGAATAAGAATGTTTGCCTTTTTGTCACCTTTTTAAAATATTGATTTGATGAAATTTTTTTTCTTTTAACAATGTTTTACTCAAACATTGAGTTTAGATTTAAAAGACATTTACGGTAATTCATAAAGCAAGTTACATGTATGTTGACTTAAATCAAATTCTTTTGTGGTATTTGTTTCTATTTTAAAGTTAGGAGTTCACAATGAAATTTAAAAGTAACTTTTCTTTAACATACAATGAATTTCACGTCAAGTAGTTCTATATACACATATTTGGCAAATACGTAAACATAAAATTTGTTTACAAGTATATTTTGATCAAGTTCATGCACAAAATAAACAAAATTTATTTAGTGAAACTTATATATTTATTCAAATTGAAAATATGATGATTTAAAAAGACTCTCTTACGAGAGCCGTTCTTGTCATGAACTCAAGAATTTACATTGAAAAATAAGTACAATTTTCTCAAATCACAATAGTTTGATTAACAAACTTGTATTAATAACCACTTGCTTACACCAAAAAAAATAAAATTGGTAACTAACTTTTATTTGGCCAAACCATAGCTACCAACCTGCACAAGGACAATCAATTGGATGACGTTTCTCCCAATAATAGCAATAATAGCAACACAAAATCCAACCCCACGATAATAACGAGATATACCGCGAGATAAAAGAACGTGTCTGCCTGGAAGCATCACTCTTTATAGTAGTAGGGCAGGTGGCAGCCATATCGAAGTGAGTATCTGTTGACTCATCACAATCCACCCACTAACCAGCCAGCAGGTTTTCCCATTTTCCAATCTTTCACCTTCATCATGGCCCCACTCTTCTTTAATTTTTCTAATTTCTGTATTTTTTTTATTTCTTGAATTTTTCATTTTGTTGTTTTTTGAAGGAAGAGTTATGGGTGTGGGTCACAAAGGACTAGACCGTCACGTGGGGTGGGGAAGCCCTTAGCCAGTGGCTGTCACTGACCTGGTCCACTGGGGTAGGGGGTGAGGGTGAGGGCTAGGGCTGGCACGAGGGAAGAGTATATATATCTTTTGTTTCGGATAATTGTTCAGTGTACAGGGTTTTGTTTCTAGTCTAAGGACACCTGTATTAGAATGATCCATTTCTGTTTTATTATAGCCAAATCCATGTAAATATTTTCCTTTTCTTCCACTTTTTCTAACTTTATGTTTTACGGATAGGTTTAGAAAACTTCCCTGACGTTCTTATAATATCACTGTGTGCCTCTTAAGTTTTTAAAATCTTAGGCCCCGTTTGGATTGCGATTTTCTGTCGGAAAATTGCGTCATTTTCCGTGATCACATTTCCCTATTACCTTTTTCCCTTACATACATCAAATCGCTACAGTAATTCTTCCATGAAAAATGACAGAAAATACAATCCAAACGGGGCCTTACGTTTCTCTTTTAGATTGATATTTTTTTATAATATTTTAACCCCCTTTGGAGGAAAGGCAAGAAAGATAAAATTTTTGTTTCAATACCATCCTTATGCTATCCTAATTATGAAACTTGTAATGACAATAATAAATAAAATAAGGTTACAGAGTAAAAAGATGAAAAATATGAGTAGTTATAAATGCAATAACGAGTAATTTTATAGATATACAATGACTATTACCTAGCCTAACCAATGATGTTTTAACAAAAAAAAAAAAAGCATAGGATATTCCTAGGCATGTATTTGGTCATTAGATTTTTCTGATTAATTTTTTAAATTCTGACTTATCTATAAATTTTTTTTCTCTAGAAGTGGGATTTATATTACAAACCACATGTATGAAAAGATTATTTTAATTTTCAATACAACTTGCCTTTTTTTCTTAGTGTAAGTGGGTCAAACCTGAGACCTGTAATTTTCAGTGCAACTTAAATTATATCATGTATTAAAACATATTTCTTAAAAGAATTTCTTGTCTTTCTTATAATTGTCCCACAAAATTTTTAAGGTGTTAATTATTTACCAAAATCCCTTTATATGGTTGATTTTGACTATATTTAATTTATCCATGTCTTTTGCTATCCTATCACCTTGATATTGAGAAATATGGACCAATATTAGATAAAAATTTGACTATTTTTTTTATCTACATTTTTGGTTTAAAAATTCTCTTTTATTTTGACTTTTTGATTAAATAGTTATTAAGAGTGTAAGGATAATCTTGTCAATTTTTAACTTTTGATAGGAACATCTAGTATTGTCAAACTGATCAGGAATATAAATAAATTTTAAAAATTTAAAGAGAATCGAATGATATTACGAGAAAGCTCAAGGAAGATTTTCCAAATTATCCCTCCTGTTTTAGTTACATCCTTCTCTATTTGAGTTGTAATATTTTGTCTGTGTTGTAAATTATAAGGGATGACAGTTGACACAATGTACAACCTTTTTCTATAAGTCCTGTTGATACCCGTTAAGTCCTGTTGATACCCGTTACATGTACCTTCAATTATTGATTTGTATCTTATCTTTCCTTGTTGAAGTGGAAGTCTTCATTGCCCATCAATCCATCATATCATAGGGGACCAAAGATTCCAAGGCGATAACCTCAAATGAATTGACATTGGAATCTTTTATTTTTTGGTTGAAAAAATAATGGTGCTCATAAATGAAAGTGACAAATCATTCTTTTTCAAGTGATTGAATTATTGGATTTGTGCTCAAAAGATTATCAATGGTCGAGTGAAACACTTGGTAACTGATCAATAAGCTTGTACTTTATATGTAGAAAAGACCAAACTTCTCCAAAAGCAAAAAGAAAAAACAAATAGGCTATAGACTATTGTCCTTTTCAAGCTATAATTAATTGTCTGTAATTATTGCCACTCATTACAATCCCACAATGCGGTGTTGCCTATATAAATATATATATATATATATATATATATATTGATAAGAGAACCTGCAATCTGCTACTCGAGAGTGTACATTGGATAAACTTCACTCCATATAATAGTTCGTCAATCACATGGAGAGATAAAACGTATTAAATAGACCTGTATGATGGACAGATGTCCCATAAAAGGTTCATAGGACAGTGTTGCCTGTATTTTGTGGAAGTTTTAGCCATAGTTAATTAAGTTATCCCAATTGATTATAAGCTAAACAATTATATACATTGGTTGATAATTGAATTTTTGAATATTTCGCCATTTCTGTTTGAGGGCTTTTATGTGTCTACATTTACATACACAAAACATATATAATTCAACAATTTGTTCATCATAAACATTCATTTTAGTAGCTAATTTAATTCCAAAAAATAAAAAACTAAGTACGTATTTACATATATATATATATATATATAATCATGTTGTATGGATTAAGCTTCGATTGTTAGAGGATAAATGTGTTCAACTTTCCAATAATCCATCCAATTCAACTTAAGGACCCACAAGAACAAAGATGAGGCTGCCACCTTCAAGCAGTTTCGTGGCGAAGTGGGCCTGGAAGAGTTAAAAATAAAATATAAAAATCAAATGACATCCGATCCAACAAAAGTGAAAATGACCTGATGCTTATTGGGCTCATTCTATGCTTGTGGGAAGGATACGATTTGATTTTTTTTGTAATATTTAATGCAAATTAGGTATGCAATACCATCCACTTCCTCAAAAGTCTCCAAGATACTCAATAAATAGTAATTAAGAAATGGAGTGATGTGATGACAATGACAACTTTTTTCCTTAGAAAATGATAACGACGACTTGTATCTTCTCCTTTTTAGCAATTTAACTCAACTTTAATTTAATCTGTCACATAACCACGTAAGCCTAAGTTCGAACAAATTTTTTTTATACAAAATATCATAATTTCATTAAAATTTGCACTAATGATAGAAATTACATTATCTAACATACATAGATATCAAAAAATAGATCTGAAAAAAGGATATTCTAGATTTGAAGAACAATAAAAATTACATTGTTAAACTCCAAGTTTAAAAAAATAAGATAAAATAATTGTAACCCACGAACATCTATACATGCTTCCAATCGTCAGATCTGCTGATTAACTGTTTCAAGTCTAAATATTATTGTGAGATTTGTCGAATAGATCCTAAAAATTCAGATTTGATAATGAAAATCTGAAAAACCTCAAATCTAATAAAAGAAAAATGAAAAATTTATCAAAAACTCTTATTTAAAATCCTTAGGAGAGAATGGAACAAAATTAGCAGTTACCTTTCGAGATATTTTGTGGTGTGATCTAAGCACAACATATGTTTGTCAAGAGTGGAACTAATTATAATCCAAAATAGGATTCTTATTCTATGCTCTTTATGACGAATGATAAGATGTGAGTTTGGATTTAACTTTGTCTATAGAAAGTATGCTTGACGCTATAATATCATCAACTCGGGCAGGTGACAATGTTAGAATTTTATTGTGCCTACCCATGAAAAAGCTTCCAAACTCAATTTTATCTTATTGTGATAAAGATCTCCAATTAAAGTGCTATAAAAACAAGCATAATGTTGGCATAAGTAAAGCAGCCTGCCTTTTTCTCTCTTTAGTCTGCAGTAAAAGGGTGGTGGAACTTTTTCAACAAATCCAGTGGAGTTCAATGGGACATGGTTAATCAGTTCCACAAAGTAGCACTATTATATAAATGAAGCACTAACCACACAATTGCAAGGGATAATTTCAGAATCCTCCCCTGAGGTTTCTGACTATTCACTTAATTTCCTTGAAGTTTTAAAAATTACACTTACCTCCCTTAATTTGACACTTTAGTAACTAAACCTTAAAATAAGGTCAAAAATTTAATGAATATCCTAAAATGCCTTTATCTTATAAAGTTTAATTCATTTTTCTAAACAATTGTAAAGTAATTTGACATAATTATTTTGAAAAAAGGAGTATCGAGTTTTTTATGCCAATATTTGTTATTTAATAATCAACTATAACAATAAATCTGTTGTTATGATAAACTATTTTTTATAGTGCTTTATTGGGAATATAGATTTTTTTTAAGATAGAGAAAAAAGTATTATCTTGTGTTTTTCAAATTTATGGACTATTTTTTAATAAGAGTTTATGGACTAGTTTAGTGATGGAACTACCATAGTTTCGTAGTGATTTTGGGCCATTTGTTTTTAATTATTGTTGATTTATTCTTGATTTTGATACAAATAAAAAGAGTTACAAAAAAATTGGATGATATTAAAAGTCATAAAAAAATTACTAGTTTAACGTTTGATTTGGATAGATATTAGTGACAACATTAATAGTTCTTCTATACTTCTAATGAAATATAAGAGAAATGAATAAGAATGAAAACGAAAAAAAAATTATAAAATCGATCCCTTTGTATAAACATGGCAACAAGAGAGTTTATTAAAATATTAAGGTTAGTATTGTCATTTTAAATAGACAAGGAGGTAGGTGTAATTTTTAAAACATTGAGGGAGCCACATGCAATTATCAAAAACCTCAAGGGAGGTTTCTGAAATTATCCCCAATTGCAAAACATAATGATTAGAAAGAGACTTGCACATTATAGCATGAGTTCAAAAGTATAACAAACCAGTGGTATTTGATACGAATCAACTAGTGACTACAAAAGTGAAAAAGATGAAAGATTTTTGGTAGATCAAATCTCCAACAACTGTTAATGCTTTCAGGTTGTCAGGTCATAGCTTAGCACAGGATACCGGATGCAATATTATTGTTATTGATTTCTTTTTGCCTGAATTGTTTAGGTCTTTTTGGTGCATTTTCCACGCATCACAATAACCTGTTACATGGCCCCAAAACCACAGGAACATAGAAAAATAGGCACATAAGATTTTCAAATTGGAGGAAGCAAAAATTTGGAGGAGAAAACCAATGTTCATAGATGAAGAACAATCCTACTAGCTAATCCTCTTTATATACATGTAACAAAAGTCTCAGCCAGGAGACAATCCTTGAATCATATAGTTATTCTCATATCAAAAGGGAAGCAAAATAGTTCTCTCTATTATGCTTCATTGAATCCCAGAAATAGCATGTTGAACTCATAAATTCCGGATTCTGTTGCCTGTGATTTCACTTTCAATCCAGTTTTCTGTTCTGCATCAGTGGAAAGAAAGTATAGCAGCTTATACTGAATCAACTCCTTCGACCAGTTGTCTTGCAAGATATCTTTCCCTCCTTTCCTTCTACAAAAACCAGCACAGAAAACACGTATATAAGGGAATCAGATAAAGCAATAAGACCACAAATGTAGCAAAACATCAATCTGTTGAAACAGCTTACCCATTCATCAATGACAAGACCTTCCCCAAGAACTCTTGGACCTTTGTCCTCCGGAGGAGGCCTTTTGCGTATCTCAAGCTCAGCCTCTGCCTCAGCTAGTTGACGATTCAGTTTTTCGAGTGCCTTGAGAGAAAAATTTAACCTCTCAATGAATCAGAATGTGATTATATGGATTCGAAATGGCTAACATGATCTGAGTTCATTGATTCAAGATACAGCTAATTTGATCTGATGAATTAAAAATGTACTTACTGGGGTAGGATGATCAGGCTCCAGGAAAACAACCCGCAGAATCTGTTCAACTGCAACTTGATCCCTTTGCTCATCAAACTGCATTTGTTATCAATAACGGCAAGTTAATTACAGAAATGGATTTGCAAAAATCGAGAATAGAGGGAAAAAGATCATAAACATAAGAACCAATATGATTAACTCGTCTGGGAAATTATTGTTGTGTACATATCATTATCAAGAACTGGATTATATACTTGGTGGACAACAAAATTACATAGCCATTCGTCAAACTGCATCAAGTTGATTGGCACTTTTTGATTGTAATATGGAAATTAAGGGAATAAATTATCCTTTGGTTGAATCGTCCAGTTTTGTGCATTATTACAGGAATCTGAGCTTGGAAGCATAGACCAATGAGTGATAACTTTTGAAAAGTGGGGAAATTGAGGCATGTAACTTTGCAAATGACTTGAATTATCACTGAAGGAGGTAATTAAGAAGAATTAATCAAAGTGGATATTCTTTTCTCTTCCTGCTTAAAACTAACTACAACATCAACTTCTAATGTATATACATGCCAAAAGATTGTAAAGAGTTAAATAATTAAAGATAGACACAAAAAATGGAAGAAAATGGCAAACAAATGATGCTAAGATGATTGGGATCTTTTGGAATGTAATCATTTGCACTGACAGTTCATCACCACTAAGCATCCAGATATGGTACAAATAAACAATTTAATAAGCATTCATCTATGAATGTGACAATGTAATAAATTCTTCCTTATAATTCTACAGGTTCTGGGCAATGAAGCAAATTCCCAACCATCATGTTCAGGTTCTTGAATATTGTAATGAATCATGAAAGGGAATGTTTTGCCTTACCTACCTTCCCATATTAGTTTAAAAAGAAAGGAATACTTTTGATTTCTTGCAACTCAACTAGAACTAAAGGTCTTCAGAAAGTTCTTCCCTGTTCAAGTCTCTTCCAGTTTTGCCTATCCTTAGTTTTCAATCACAAGTGGAATTTTTTCATGGTTAATAAAAATCCTCCCAATTACTGGCAAAGGTTACCATTGGTAACAGGGAAAAAGAATCTGTACACATTTGGTGATTGGTAACAATAATGTACCTTAAATGACACTCTCATGGCTCTTGTTCCATTTTTTATACCATAATTTAGAAAAACAAAGGGGGAGAAAAACATAAAAAGGAGAGGGGAGGCAATACAATTGAGTTAGCATGTTGCAGATTAGTACAGAAAACAGATATGCAATCATATTATTGCCAATCAACAATTTTCTTGAAGCTAATAATTCATATCTGACAACTCTTAGCAATTAAGTTATGATCATGATCAAGTGGAACTATGAAACCAAAAACACCAACTTGATAACAGATAAAGGAAGGTAAAGCAAATTACCAGCTCTGGTACATAATCCATGTCTCCCTTTACTTTCAAGCTCATGATCTTGAACTTGACCCTGCTCTTTAGACCATCTAGTTTGTCATTGGACTCTGGAGGCTCCACAAACTTGAAAACTGTTCAATCATAGATTAAAAGCACCTCAGAATTTTGCATGAAGAGAAGATCTGTACACCCTTATTGTCCAAATGCTGGTAAATCCATGTGTAGCACAATGTAAATGAAGAATGATACTGATCAAAGGGTGAAATTACCTGTGGCAATTAGACTCTCATCAGGAGCAAGTATGCCTCCCGGAGGACGCATGTAACAACTCTTTGGTGCAGTTGTTTGGAACTAATTAAAGCAACATCAAGATTGCAGTTAGATTACTGTGCAATGAAATACACAACTTATATGTTGTTTTTTACTATAGGGAATGGATTATGTCCTCCAAACTCAACTCTTGCATTCGAACTATGTAAAATTAGTTAGCATTCAGTATATGAATGGAGCAAAATCTTTTCCTTTGACATCACCAAAAGGAAAAGAAAAATTGAATCTGCAAAATCGATTTTGTCTAATTCGATGAGTACCAAATGCAGACTCAGCAAGACATATATAGCACATTGTGCCTTCATTCATTTGTCAATTGAACATTTCCTTTTCAGGAATACTTCTTCTTTTTTTATACCATATCTGATTACATAAACTTCTAAAAGGTTTAGAAGATTTCCTTTCATTGATGCAAACATTTCTGAATTGAAGATTTCCTACACTTAATCCCATATGGTCATCATTACTTTGAAATTTAGTGGCCATGTTTCTTTAATCATTGAATAACAACGCCTAAATTCAAACTTTCATCTCCAGATTCTGCAACAAGTAATCCAATTAGCCTCAAGCTGGCGATCTGATGATAGCATTTCCAAATAATACATTCATGAAATCTTTTGTTATTACAGAGTTTGATGACTGCATAGAAACTCAAAAATCGATGCATCACGAATTTTGTTCTTGTGACAATAAAATCAATACAAAAGCAAAATAAAGCTGCATATAATACCTTGAAGGCAACATGAGTCTTGCTGATGTTTCTAATCCGAATTGCACTTTTGACTTGTTTACCAGGTTCATCTTGTATCAACCAGGAACAGTTCCAACACGAAAATCAGTGAGGAAAACAAGAAAGCAAAGACCTCTGTACACTAGCAGAAACTTCTAAAGTTTTCCAATAACCAAACATACATCTTTTGGTAAATTTGGTAAAACTGACAAATAGCAGGAAAAGAAAGCAATTCACTGACAGAAAAAGAGAACACTAAAGTGGTTAAAAACGTAGGATTCATTCGCAATGAAGACGCACATAAAAATGTACTACCTCAGCTTCACGCACACATATGTAGAGCAGCAGAGAGAATGAAGTGTGCATCAATGAAAAAAGATTAGCCCACATACAGGGAAAATAGAGCTTGTTGGGGGGATCAAGACCGAGTCTACGGCGAGTAGGAAGAAAGGACTTGGCCACAGAAGCGACCTTGATGGAAGGTTGATGATCAGCAGCAGCAAGATGGTTTTGCTGCAAAGATGAAGAACCACCAGCACCAGCACCACCAGCACCAGCATTATTGGTGGATTGCCAGAAAGGCAATCTACAGAAACTCCAAACCTTAACTTCAGACATTGGTGGTTTCTCATTAGCAACTGCCATCGTTGTTCTGATCAATTCTCTGATCTCCCTCACGTTAATCTCTTCGTGAATTTTGATTCAGTCGCACCAGAAGAAGAAGAATATGAATACTAGGCATGAAATGGAATCATGGGAATGAGAATGGTCTGGCTGTCATAACTGTCTTTGTAGGTAGGTGCACGCTGGCGTGACAGGTGATACATTTGAACCTGATACTTAATTTATATTCTCAACATTTTCATTTTGGTCTAAACTTTAGTTATCAAAATTTGTTAACTTTTTACTAGCAGATGAATGCTTTGATCAAAATTACTACTTTTTTTCACACCCTGAATTTTAAAACTGGTCATCGTAGGAGGAATCTCAAGAGTTAATAGTAAGACTCACAACTAGAAATACCTACCAAAAGGGAGTGACAAATTGACAACAAATCAACAATTATATAGATGTCATATCATGATCTGTAAGATTGACTTGTGACTACTGGTTTTTCTATATGCATATTTATTATTGCTTTCCTATATCATCTTATGTCTTAGTGGTGACGAATTTGTAAATTTAATCCCTATATAAAAGCTCTAGATGTGGCACATCTTCTCAACTAAGATGTCATTAAAGGAATAACAAAGCTAATAAGTGCTCCCATATGGATGTGGTCCATTTTTGTTAAAAGCATCAAACTTTTCTTTAGTAAATTTGAAAGGCATTATCTCGAAACTATTCAATCTTTTACTGAAGTTACTTTCTACTCTCGTTGGCTCGAGCAACTTTCATTTCAATTGCTAAATTGAGGGCAATGATGTAGGGAAAAATTATTGGGGAAGAGCATGCGGCCATCACTAATCATAACACCTCTGTGTGGGAGAAACAACTTTACCTGGCATGGGCATTATAGGATGCCAGAGTTACATGAATCACTATTATTGGACTTGACAGGAAAATACTTTGAAGATTAAAAAAAAAAAAAACTATAACACGGGTAATTTTTTTGTACCTCATTGCATTACCATGCTTCTACGAGGGAAAGGAAAAAGGAGCAGGTATAGCTGTTTTTGAATGATGTAATACAGTTTGAACAAATTATAACTTATTTAAAATTTTCTTATAATTTTATAGTAATGGTGTGACATTTAATTACAACTCATATGGCGCTTATACATAATAATTGCGTATCTATCATGAGGTTGTACAAATAGTTAATAATGAATTATAACTTATTTATAAGATTTTACACCATTTAAGAATAATTGTATTGAAAATCATTTCTGCCCCTTTCCTGCTATGACAATGGGTTAATCACGATGATCTCCTAGGGAATCTATTGTTAAACTTATTCCTTAGTATTCGGCTAATAGCTACTCCTATATTCTATCTAAAGTTCCTGTAGTAGTGTGATAATATTTGGTTAAAAAGTTATGGGATAATTTCAAAAATCTCCCTTGAGGTTTTTGATAATTTCACCGAGTTCCCTTGAGATTTGAAAAATCACACATACCTCCCTTATCATTTAAAATAACAATTTTACCCTTAAATATTTTAATAAAATTCTCTTATTTGGTATGCTTATACTTAGAATGAGTTTTAAAATTATTTTTTCATTCTTTTTCCTTCTTGTTCCTTTTTTTAAATTTTTCATCAATAAAACTATAGAACTACCACTATTATCTTTAGGTTTCTATTATAATCAAATATCGAACTAGTGATTTTTTTTGAAGTTTTAATTTTATATGTAATCCAATATTTTTGCTGATCTTTGTTTTCTATTTTTTGGTATTAAAATTAATAATAAATCAAAAAAAGACCCAAAAGCACTACTAAATTATGATAATCCCACTACTCCAAAAATTTAAAACTCTATATGAATTATTTTAACATTTTTTCTATCTTATAAATCTAAATCCATAATAAAATACCATAAAAAATATCATATCATAGTAATAAAATTATTATTATAGTTGTTTATCAAATAATAGACATGAACATGAAAAATTTGACACCTTTTCCTTATAATTATACTAAATAATATTATAAGTGTATAGGAATATAAATTAAAACTCATTCCATAAGGACAAGTTTAGGTATTCAATTAAAAATTTGTTCAAAATATTGGTCCCGTTTGGCAAGTGAGTTTTTTTTGTGTTTGTCTAAAATTTTACTGTAACTTACTGTAGAAGTTGTAGAAAATTTTTTGAAATATGTAAATTTTTGGATATTTTGAAATGTATAGTTTAAAAATTTTGAGAAATTTTTGAGATTATTGTAGCTAAAGTTGTTAAAAAACTTGTAACAGACAAACTTGGCCAAAAACTTGCTTGCCAAACAAGGTATTTTAAGGTTTTGTTACTAAAACTATCAAATCAAGGGAGGTAAGTGTAATTTTTTGAACTTTAGCGGAGCTTAGTGAAATTGTTAGAAACTTCAGGGGAGGATTGTGAAATTATCCCAAAAGTTATTCTTGAGTATCCATATTTAGTCTTTAAATTTCCAATTCACCTCTCAAAGGATACACAATCAGGTAATCACCTTGCCACCGTCTCTTAGCCCAACTTATAAGGTGCTATGGTTAAGGTGATGTGGGCATATTGTACAATATGATCAACCAAAAAATATATATTTTTCTTTCAAACGTCATAAAAACTAGCCCATATCTTTCAAGAAAAAAAAAACACATTAGCCCATAGAAGCAAATAAAGTTGGTTGAGCCAAGGTTTGATGTGGGCTTAATAATTCTATAACCAACAAAAATACTTTGGCAAATTAGTTTTAATTTTTTTTCTTTTATTATCAGGAATAAATTGAACAGAATGACATAATTAAATAATTAACTTACCATCAGTTAACATTTTTGGGATTTTTATTCCTTCCATCTTTCAAGACAAGTTTCCGAAATGGCCAGATACTGATACACAAAAAGGATATATGAAAAAAAAAATGACAATTGTAGATCTCTGACCCATAAAAACATGGTTTTTTTTTAAAGTAAATAAATAAATAAAATGGAACAATAGAAAATTTATATCAGCCAAAATCTCAATTGTTTTTTCAATTGATGGCTCTATTTATTACAACTGGCCTCAAATTTTAGAATCTACAATTCTGTTTATCCTAAAAGAAACAGAATTTCCATGTCCGTCATCCTATAAACCGAGTAAAAACTACAGGAGTAGCCATATGGGGGGCTCAATCAATTGAGACCCCAGCAGCTCAAGTACATGACTTTCCTTAATGATTCTTCAGCCCCCTTTAGTTTTTCCTGAGCTTTTGCTTTACTGCTTGATGAAGCCAATGCAGAAGAAGAAAGCTGCTTGGTCTGAGACAGGGGCCTGAGGTTTTTCTTGGCAAGCTGGTGCATTGAATGCATTGTCAGCAAGAATGTAATTAAACTGAAAGACTAATACAACCTTGTTGATGATGAAGTCTTTAGGATATTCTGGCACTTAGTTGAATGCTAGAGATGTTTTTAGAATTCTGAGGAGAAGATGATGTTTTTTGGTGCTCAAGTTGTTGGGAAGTTCAGTCATATTTATATTCTGTCATCTCTAAAGTTTCTGTGTGTTTGTGTAAATGGATTGATGCAAATACCAGGGGCTGTGTGATTTTCCTGTGGTCTTGGAGAGTATGGTTTTTTTCAATGTTCTAGTAGGTTCTTGTGGGCAGTGTCATTTTCCGCTGGTTTCTTGAGGTCAAGTGGGCCAATGTTTTTAAATTTGAACTGAAGAGTGAATTGGAAAAATTTTCAATTGTTCAATTGATTCAATGGTACAATCTCGATTTAAAATTTTATTTATTTATTTTAGCATTAATTTTTTTAAAAAATTAAACTATTTATTTTTTAAAAAAATAAAAATTTAATAAAAACCAATTAAACTTTCCGATTTTTGTTCATTCTTCACCGAATTAATTGATTTTTTTTATTATTCATTGAATCGAAGTGGAGGTATGACTGATTCACTGTTTAATCGATCGAACCGATCGATTCGATCTGATTTTCAAAACACTAAAGTGGACTTGTTTTGTCCATTTTACCGAACAAAGCAATGAAAAGGAGAAAATTAATTACCTTCTTCTTCTTTACTTAACATTTAGACGGTAATAAATTATGAGAAGTTATTGATTATTCGTACCTGTGTCACATATCAAAAGACTAATTCCATTTTAATACAACTTTAGTTTTATAGATTTTATTGATGGTTGGTTAGCAAAGTACATATCCAATGTATATTTTTTTTATTTTCACTTGGACGAGAATTCTATTTATGATTAGGAGGGATAAATCTAGGGATAATTTCAGAAAGCTCCCTTGAGGTTTTTAACAATTTCATTTAGGTCCTTGAGATTTTAAAAATTACACATACCTCCTTTTTCATTTAAAATGACAATACTACCCTTAAATATTTTAATGAAATTTCCTTGTTTGGTATGTTTATACTTAGAATGACTTTTAAAATTATTTTTATATTCTTTTTCCTTCTTATTCCTTTTTTTTTAAAAATTTTTTGCCAATAAAATTGTAGAACTACTATTATTACCTCTAATTTCTATTGTAACCAAATGTCGAACTAGTGATTTTTTTTATGAATTAACTTTTTATGCAATCCAATGTTTTTGCTAATCATTGTTTTCTATTTTTTGGTATTAAAATTAACAATAAATCAAAAGAAAATTGCCCAAAACCACTACTAAATTATGATAATCACACTGCTCGAAAAATTCATAAACTTTAAATGAATTATTGGGTATTCATTTAAAAATTTGATCAAGTCAATGATATTTTAAGATTTTGTTACTAAAACTATCAAATCAAGGAAGGTATGTGTAAGTTTCCAAACCTCAGGGGAGCTCAATGAAATTGTTAGAAACCTCAGTGGGGGTTTTTGAAATTATCCCAAAAATCTAAGGTGGACCTCTTTGTTACACTCAATTGTACAAAAAAACATGGAACTGCTTTTGGTTTGATTGTGAGGTCAATAGCACCACATGATTCATGGCCAGCGTTGATATAATGCGAATTTGGATGTATAAAATTAACTTTGGGACACAAATTCCATTAAATTACAAAATTTGTTAGATGATTTTGTATGTTTTCATCTTAGGATTTACTTCTATTAAGTCCGTGTCCGTATCTACTGTGATACTATCCACATTATATAGTGCAATTAGCACTAGTGATTACAAATTAAATCTCTAGACCTACAAAGTAGAGTTGGGGGGGGGGGGGGGAATCCATTTAAGTACAGAAGGGAAAACTCTAAAATTGAGAAAGAACACTTAAAAATAGAAGAAAAAGTGGTTATATTGGATTCATTTTATGGAAATTGCCCACCATAGACTTTGATGTATAAGAGATAGTCTTGAGTGCATTTTTAAGTATGTTATTGTAGTACTTAACTTCCAATGAGATACTCTTACGTATCCAATATAAAATACATTTCAAATCTTCTGTTCTCAAATTACCTTTTATTTGGTTTGTTTCGTATTTATATAGTTGTTACGTGTATAACACACGGACCAGATCTCATCAAACAGATGAGATCGAAGATAATTTGGAACAGAAGATAATTTCAGAACAAAAGAAAAAATGGACATACTAGTTATGGTTGACAATGACTACGAGCACACGGTTTTGCAGCCAATTGGATAGGATCTTGGAATGACAAATAAGCTGTTGGCTATTTGTCTTGTTTTAGGAAATGGGATGGAGCCGAAGTATCAACTGTCAAGTATGGGCCAAAAGCAAGAACAATAGGAAGAAACACATCTTTAATCAATTTAGCCTTGGATTTACATACGCCGGTATTTGCTTTCGATTTAGACAGCACCTAAATATTAACCTTTCAAATATCAAAACAATATTGCAATTCTCAGGAAAAAAAATATTGCAAGTTTTCACCTTCTTTTTTTTTTCCCCTTTATCCGTGCATATTGATTGCGGACCGATCCTATGTATCTAAGTGCAAATTTTTTTTTTCCCTATCATTTCATGTCGAGCATAAAAATAATGTAACACTCTTTTATTAAACCAAAAAAAAAAAAAGAAAAACCTCATACATATTCTTTGGCGAGATCAGTGAAAAGCAAATTCTTGATGATTCCAGAGGCAAGCATCCACACTTGGGGCTAGGAGTTCTCTTTTGGATTTTACTTATGTCGCCATGAAAATTTTTGTGAAGGGGCAGAAATTTTTTTATGAAATGGAGTATTTATATCAAAATTCGCATTTCTTCAATAGCAAAATATACTGATTTTGGTGGTATGGCTGCCTGAGCTCAGCCCCATTAACTCTGCCATTCATGGAGATGCTAATGCAATTAATTAATTCAACTAAGCAGTGATTATAGAGACCAGATTTAAAGAAAGAAATTCGCAAAAAATGCCTTAAAATCATATAATTTACAATTTTGTAGGTGGAAAATTACCAAAATTTCCAGGTTTACATTCTCCCATACATCTAAATATTACAAAACTAAATAGTACTAGAGGGGGGCTCAATCAATTTGGACCCCAACAGCTCAAGTACATGACTTTCCTTAATGATTCTTCAGACTGCCTAAGTTTTTCTTGATCTTTAACTTTAATACTTGACGAAGCCAATGCAGGAGAGAGCTGCTTGGTCTGAGACAAGGACCTGAGGTTGTTCTTGGCAATCTGGTGCATTGACCTTATGGTGTGGTTCCACCTGCACAATCCCTGATCTTTCATTGCCTGCACTGCTCCTACACTTAATGCTGCAACCCATGCCCTGGTTGTTGAACTCATTTTCAGCAAGAATGTAGTTAAACTGAAAGATGGCTCCTTGTTGATGATAAAGTCTTTAGTTGAGTGCTGCAGCTGCTTTTAGAATTCTGAGAAGAAGATGCGTTTGGTGATGAAGCTGTTGGGAGCTTCAGTCATATATATATATATATACACAGATTCTCTGAAGTTTATGTGTGTTTGTGTATGATGATTGTTGCAAAAAACCAGGGGCCCTGTAGCTTTCCAGTGGTCTAGGAGAGTGGTTTTTTAAAGTTCTTGTGGGCTCAGGGCTGTGGCGTGCACAGCTGGTTCTGGACTGGAGAGTACGGTTTCCTGGAAATCAAGCGGCCAATTTTGGAATTACGTAGCATTGAAAGAAAAGAAGAAAAGAGGGAATTGTTATCTTCCTCTTCACTTAGCATTGAAAGGGTAATAAATTATTTGAAGTTACTGATTAGTCGGACCCACGTCAAATATAGGGTTGTCAATGGGATTAGAACAGTTCGAGCTCGGCTTATTTGGCTCAAAAAAACCGCTGAACCTAATTTTTATTTGGACTACATAGGGTTTAGCCTTAATATTAGACCGGAACTAAGATACTATTTGATAATCAAATTTAACACTTAAATTTAATGGAATCATATCTTAATATATTCAGATCGTTTGATAATAAAAAATAAAACATTTGAATTAATTAAGTGGTACTGAATTTTCTAAGCAAAACTTGCTCCCAAAATTAAGTGATAAGTTTTTCACTTATCATTGAATGTGATATGCATTCAAATGTATTAGATTTAATATTTAACAATTCAATAATTTAATGGATTCAAATTTCAAATTTCAGATTTCAGTTTTTAGATTTCAATTTTATCAAATGTACCCTAAATGTAAACCGAATTTGAATCATGCTAGACTCGAACACAGTTAATACCCAGCTCATATATGAATGTGTGTAATTATAAATATGTATGACATAATAATTTATATATAAATTTATAGTGATTCATAATTATAAAAATATATTATTTATAATTATATATTTAATTATGAGTTTGAGTTGAGATCAATTTGAACTTGAAATTCATATAACAATGAGAATTAAGATTGAACCTTTTAATTTGTACTTAAAACGCGAATGCCTGGATCTCAAAAAACCCATATAATTTGTGAGTCGAATTTGGATTTGTTAAAACCTGATTTAGAAATCTCAATTGACACCCCTAGTCAAATATACAAAAGACTAATTCCATTTTAATAGCTTTTTTTAATATAACAAAAGAGTTTATTAATGAGATTGTTGGAAATTGTTCACCACCGTTTTCTTGACAAATTCGGAAGTAAAATTCTAAGACATTCAAAAAGGCAAAATTTGCATATTGCGTTATGTGCAATCTTATTTCCATTTTAGTACAACTTTAGTTTTATTTCCTTTATTCATAATTGGTTAGCAATGTACATATTTGATGTATACTTTTATTTTCTCTAGAATGACGAGAATTCTAATTCTAAATATTAGGATGTATACGTTTAAGGTGAATTCCTTCAAAAAAAAAAAAAAGAAGTTGAAGGCGAACTAGCAAGTTATGGTCATTGTACAAAGTGGCGCGTGTATAAAAATCACTTAAGTACCGACGCGAAAATTCCAAAATCTTAAAAATAGAAGAACAAGTGTGTGGCTACAATGGGTTAATTCTATGAGAATTACCTACCACAGACTTTCATGTATAAGAGATTTGAGTGCAAGCATTGTTAATACTTAAGTAATTAACAATGAGATACACCTAAGTCCTTCCTAGTGAATAAAAATAGACAAACTAGTTATTGGCGTTGTTCTCAACTGTTTTTGATTGTACAAGAACTAATTTTGGAAAAAAATAAAAAATATCAAAATAGATGCTTCTAATTTTTAATTTTTTAAAGGTCAAAAAATTCAAAATAAAAATATGAACAGCAATTGAGAACACAATAAAATAATTTTTTTAAAATTAAAATCTAAAATCAAGTTTTGAAAATCAGTTTAAAAACGAGGCCATGTAGTTGATGGTAATTTTTTTTTTTGATAAAATAGGAAACTTTGTAATGAGATTCTTGGATATCGTCCAACACGATTTGCTTGACAAAACTTGGAGGTGAATTCCATAGATTTTCCAAGAAGGTTGGCAGTTTTTGCATGATAGTTAAACAATACGCAATCTTATCAGCCTCTTTGGAAACCTAAAGTACATTGAGAAAATGCGGATCCAATAAAGCCTCCTCAATTATCAGGCCTAAACTACTAATAATACTGCTAATGAAGTTGTTTGTGTTATACTCAATCATGCATTGTTTGCCAATACATTGACCACACAATTTTGTCACTCGTTATTCCCTAGTCAATTAAGGCGGCTTGGATTAACCTACCCCAGCATTTCCGTTTCGATTTGGACAGCACCTACATTTTAATCTAATCAATTGAAAACAAGATTGCAATATGTCACCCATTCTTTTTTCCGGGCAAATTGATTGCCGACTATTTCTTTGTAGCCTTTTTTTTTTGAGGGAAATATTTCTTTGTAGCTTCAAGTATATTTCAAACATTTCACATCGAGCTTTTGAATGATGCAATAGTCTTTTATTAATTAAAAAACGAAAAACTGATAACCATATATAGTTTTTAGCAAAACCAGTGGAAAAGAAAAAACTCAATTCAACTAGCAGGACATTAACTAGGTAACTCAGCCCCTTAGCTCTATCACACCTCCTCGAGATGCTAATGCGGTTAACCCCATTAAGAAACCGAATTGCACATTAAAGAACACATCAATTTTCTATTCCAATTCATTGGGCAAAAAATGCCATAAATTTTAAAATTTACAATTTTGTGGGTACAAAATCACCAAATTTCCAGTTTTACATCACCCCATATATGTAAAAAATCACAAACTAGTAGTACTAATGGGGGGCTCAATCAATTTGGTCCCCAGCAGCTCAAGTACATGACTTTCCTTAATGATTCTTCAGACTTCTTTAGTTTTTCTTGATCTTTAGCTTTACTGCTTGATGAAGCCAATGCAGAAGAAGAAAGCTGCTTGGTCTGAGACAGGGACCTGAGGTTGTTCTTGGCAAGCTGGTGTACTGATCTCATGGTGTGGTTCCACCTATTCAATCCCTGATCTTTCATTGCCTCCACTGCTCCTACACTCACTGCTGCTATCCACGCCCTGCTTGTTGAACTCATTTTCAGCAAGAATAAATTTTGAAACTGTAAAGATTCCTTGTTGATGATGGAGTCTTCTGGAACTCTTGAAGCTTGGTTGAGTACTAGAGATGTTTTTCTGAATTCTGAGAAGATGTTGTTTGGTGCTGATGGTGTTGGGGAGCAGCCATATTTATATTCTGTCATCTCAAAGGTTTGTGTAAGTTGGTCGTTGCAGAAAGCAGGAAACCAGGGGCTGGGTGCTTTTTGGAGATTATGGTTTTTTAAATTTCTAGTGGGCTCATGGGCTGTGGTATATATCCACTGACTTTGGGGAGGGTGGTTTTGTAAAGGGCGAGTGGGGTGGTTTTCATTTTTTTTAACCCATTTTACCGAACAAAGCAAAGACTAGAAGCAAATTACTATGTTCGGGTACACATATTATCTCAAACTAGTGATAAGGGCACATCCGATGCATGTGGAATTTAGGAACAATCCTTTATATGGAAGAATTTAGTGTAAAATTTTCTTTTTCATACACAAAAAAAAATAAATTTTGATCTTTTACTAGTTTTTTGAATATTTGTCAAAAAAAATAGTTCTTTTAATAGAATTTTAATTAACTTGTTGGTTACAATGTTTGTAGGTAGTTATGTAGGCAATACACATTTAGATAATTGGGGTGAAAGTTAATTTGTGGTTAAGTTGATTAGCAATATGGAGGTATAATTAAGTGATCGAGAGGGTGAAGCTAGAAATCTAAAAGATGACAAAAAAAGTTTACACCAAATTTAAGGCTCCCTTTATATATAGTATAAATATTATTTTGTTAGCATCATAAATATATTTTTTAACTATAATTTTGAATGTTTTCAACTATTTTTTAATCTCACGTACACATCATAAAAAATGCTGTAATAATTATTTCAAATAATATTGCAAATAATACTCTATCTAAACTATCTTCTTCTTGACTTAACATAGAGAGGGTAATCAACTATTAGGAGTTATTGATTACTTGTATCCGTGCCACATATACAAAAGGCTAATTCCATTCAAATACGATTTTACTTTTATTTGTTTTGTTCGTAATCAATAAGGAAGCATATCCATTAACGTATATTTTTTATTTTCTCTTGGATGACTACAATCCTGTCTATAATTAGGACGGAAAAGTTTACGATTGACGTCTCTATCACACTTTCATTGTACAAAATAGGGGGCTTGTTTCCTGCAATTGTGAGATCAATAGCACCTAGCAAGCAATCGATGGAGCATATCAGTTTAATTTGAATTTGAATAAAAGGGATTAATTTTGGATATAAATTCGAAAATTTGTTGTAATTTTACACCTTAGTATTCTAGTATCTATATTTATTTTGTTGGTGCTTATTTTTTATTGTGACGGTGTTCAAATTATATAGTGCAATTAGTTACCTGCCAGAGCCCTCGGATCCAAAAATTATTGTGAGGGCTGAAAAATCATTTAAATAGAGAAGGGAAAATTCTAAAATTGTGAAAGAACACTTAAAGAATCAAGTGCATGGCTATAGTGGGTGAATTTTATGAGAAGTGGCCACCATAGATTTTCATGTATAAAGAGATATTCCTCAGTGCACCTTTAAGTATGTTATGATACTTTTTTTTTTTTTTTGGAAACTAGAAAATTTTATTGAGTTGAAACACATCTAACTTTTTTTTTTTTTGGCTACGGTCAACAATCTACATTGCTGCTACACAAAGAGAGAGGATGAGCCTAACTGGATTTGTATAAGAGTTGGAGAGCGAACCTCCAAATCAGATAAATGCATTACTGTGCTCTGAATTTTTCAGAGAAAGGAAGCACAATACTTCATTGTAATTAAGACCCGGCTTATATGTGAGTCTGTGTGTAATGATAAATATCTATGACATAATAATTTAAATATAAATTTATAGTGTTCATAATTATAAAATATATTATATATAATTATATATTTAATTATGAGTTTGAGTCGAGTTCGATTTGAACTTGAAATTCATATAACAATGAGAATTGAGATTGAACATGTTAATTTGTACTTCAAAAAACCCGAATGCCTAAATATCAAAAAGCCCATATAATTTGTGAGTTGAATTTGGATTTGTTAAAACCTGATTTAGAAATTCCAATTGACACCCCTAGTCAAATATACAAAAGACTAATTCCATTTTAATAACCTTTTTTTAATATAACAAAAGAGTTTTATTAATGAGATTGTTGGAAATTGTTCACCATTGTTTTCTTGACAAAATTCGAAAGAAAATTCTAAGACATTCAAAAAGGCAAAATTTGCATATTGCGTTATGTGCAATCTTATTTCCATTTTAGTACAACTTTACTTTTAGGGTTATTATCACTTTACCCCCTTAATATTTGGTGTCACTATCAATTTCTCCCTTAACGTTATCTTTTAATCACTTTATTCCCAAAACTAACGGTCAAACTTAACGGAGTTTGTTAATTAAAGTGAAAAGACATGTTTAATTCTTAAAATTATTATCACTTTATCCCCATAAACTGTAGTCTCATTATCAATTTACCCCATAAAGTTATTTTTAGGCAATTTATCCTACCATTAAACCAATTTAGCAAGTTAAAAACTTTAGAAGCAAATACCCTCCTCTTTGCATAATAAAAATAATAAAAATTTAGAGTGGCTCTTCTCCTTTTTAGCATCAAGAAAAAAAAGTCAAAGAATTAATTTCTTTCTTTCAGGCAATCTTATTAATATTGAAAAAAAATCGAAAGATGGAGAGAGGGAGAGAGAGAGCTCAATTCCTTTTTTAAAAATTACAAATAAGAAAGAATTGAATACTTTCATTATTTTAAAATTATTTCACTTTTCTATTTACTACCAAATTCCAATTCTAATCTCGACAACCTTAAAGTAATACGATAATGTTAGACTTTTCTTTATTTTTTTTCTTTGCAAAATCTAATTTTCTGTCTCCTTCTATCCTATCTCTTTTTCTTTTCCGAGTATTAATAAGTGTGAAAAAAAGAAATTTGAGAAAATCCTTTTATTTTTATATTTTTCGATCTCTTAAAGTGAAAAAAAGGAAGAATAACTATTCCAACTTTTTTATTTTTAATTATATATAAAAAGGGGTAAATATATTTAAAATTTTTTTGACCATACTAGTTAGATTAACGATGAGGTAAAATGTCTAGAAAATAATATTAGGAACTAAAGTGATTGTATCACTATAATATAAACGAATAAAGCGATAATAACAATGTAGTAATGCTATAAAATAAAAGGGTATTTTTATCAAAAATTTCTTAACATGTTGAGTTCAATTACTTATGGGGTAAAGTGACTAAAAGATAACGTTATGGGGTAAACTGATAGTAGTAATATAGTTTAAGGGGGTAAAGTGATAATAACCCTTAGTTTTATTTACTTTATTCATAATTGGTTAGCAATGTACATATTTGATGTATACTTTTATTTTCTCTAGAATGACGAGAACTCTAATTCTAAATATTAGGAGCGAAACGTTTAAGGTGAACTTGTAAGTTATGGTCATTGTACAAAGTAGCGCGTGTATAAAAATCATTGAAGTACCGACGCGAAAA
This sequence comes from Coffea humblotiana, assembly GCA_023065735.1. Classification (NCBI taxonomy): domain Eukaryota; kingdom Viridiplantae; phylum Streptophyta; class Magnoliopsida; order Gentianales; family Rubiaceae; genus Coffea; species Coffea humblotiana. The sequence goes on along the minus strand of CM041212.1, from coordinate 22,194,638 downwards.
TACCAAAATTTGAGAAAGAACTTAGAACACTTAAAAATAGAAGAACAAGTGTAAGGCTACAATGGGTTAATTCTATGAGAATTACCCACCACAGATTTTCATGTATAAGAGATTTAATCTTGAGTGCAAGCATTGTTAATACTTAAGTAATTAACATTGAGATACACCTAAGTCCTTCCTATTGAATAAAAATAGACAAACTGGTTATTGGCCATGTTCTCAACTGTTTTTGATTGTATAAGAACTAATTTTGGAAAATTAAAATAAAAATATCAAAATAAATGCTACTAATTTTTAATTTTTTAAAGATCAAAAAATTCAAAATCAAAATATAAACAACAATTGAGAACACAATAAAATAACTTTTTTAAATTAAAATCCAAATTAAGTTTTGAAAATCAGTTAAAAACGAGGTCATGTTTACTTTTTTTTTTTTATAAAACAAAGAAACTTTATTAATGAGACGGGATATCATCCAACACGATTTGATTGGCAATCAAAACTTGGAGGTGAATTCCACAAAGTTTTAGAAAGATTGACAGTTTTTGCATGATGAGTTAAACAATACACAATCTTATTAGTCTCTCTTGAAACCAAAAATACATTGAGAACATGCGGATTTAATAAAGCCAAGTGAATATCCCCAATTATCGGGCCTAAGCAACTAATAATACTACTACTAATGAAGATGTCTGTGTTCTCAATCATGCGTTGTTTGCCAATACATTGACCACACAATTTTGTCACTCGTTATTCTCGTGTCAACTAAGGCGGCTTGGGCTTACGACCCCAGCATTTCCGTTTCGATATGGACAGCACCTACATTTTAATCTAATCAATTGAAAACGAGATTGCAATATGTCACCCATTCTTTTTTCCGGGCAAATTGATTGCCGACTATTTCTTTGTAGCCTTTATTTTTTTAGGGAAATATTTCTTTTTAGCTTCAAGTATATTACAATCATTTCACATCGAGCTTTTGAATAATGTAATAGACTTTTATTAATTGAAAAAGAAAAACTGATAACCATATATAGTTTTTAGCAAAACCAGTGGAAAAAAAAAGTACCTCAAAACTCAATTCAACTAGTAGGACATTAACTAGGTAACTCAACCCCTTAGTTCTATCACTCCCCCTCGAGATGCTAATGCAGTTAACCCCATTAAGAAATGATAACTGAAATTGCACATTAAAGAACGCATCAATTTTCTATTCCAATTCATTGGGCAAAAAATGCCATAAATTTTAAAATTTACAATTTTGTAGGTACAAACTCACCAAAATTTCCAGTTTTACATCACCTCATATGTGTAAAAATCACAAACTAGTAGTACTAATGGGGGGCTCAATCAATTTGGTCCCCAGCAGCTCAAGTACATGACTTTCCTTAATGATTCTTCGGACTTCTTTAGTTTTTCTTGATCTTTAGCTTTACTGCTTGATGAAGCCAATGCAGAAGAAGAAAGCTGCTTGGTCTGAGACAGGGACCTGAGGTTGTTCTTGGCAAGCTGGTGTACTGACCTCATGGTGTGGTTCCACCTATTCAATCCCTGATCTTTCATTGCCTCCACTGCTCCTACACTCACTGCTGCTATCCATGCCCTGCTTGTTGAACTCATTTTCAGCAAGAATAAGTTTTAAAACTGTAAAGATTCCTTGTTGATGATGGAGTCTTCCTGGAACTCTTGAAGCTTGGTTGAGTACTAGAGATGTTTTTTTGAATTCTGAGAAGATGTTGTTTGGTGCTGATGGTGTTGGGGAGCAGCCATATTTATATTCTGTCATCTCAAAGGTTTGTGTAAGTAAGTTGTTGCAGAAACCAGGGGCTGGGTGCTTTTCCAGTGGTCTTGGAGATTATGGTTTTTTAAATTTCTAGTGGGCTCATGGGCTGTGGTATTTATCCACTGACTTTGGGGAGGGTGGTTTTGTAAAGGTCGAGTGGGGTATTTTTCATTTTTTAACCCATTTTACCGAACAAAGCAAAGACTAGAAGCAAATTACTATGTTCGGGTACACATATTATCTCAGTACGAGTGAGTAGCAAGACTTAAGCTATGTTTTCAGAACCGGACCGAATATCGACTCGGTCAAATTCAGGGATCAGGGGTTAATGGGTTCAACCGGGGTCGATAGGGGTTGAACCGGATGACGTCATAAATAAAAATTATTTAAAAATTAAAATATTATATGTAAAATACTTAATAACATGTTAATATTAATAAATGTATACTCATATATATTTGATATTTCAAATATATTTAACAAGAAAATACAAATAAATTAGAACAATCAAGTAGCAATTTATATTATTTAATAAGCATTAACAAGTTTAGAATTAAAATTATGGACTTAATTGAAAAATAATACCAATCTTTAAGACAACATTTATAAAGTATGAAATATTTGAAGTATATTAACAATTTTTAACAACTTAAGGGTCAAAACATCATATTTAAAATATTTTGAACTTTCAAAAAAGTAAAAAAAAAAAAAAAGAGACCGGATTCATTTTTCCGATCAAACCCGGTCAAATCCGGTTTTTGATCTGGTTTGACCGAGCTTTTGATTTCCCGGTTTTTAGTGTTAACTCGGACCGGACAACTAGCCGGTTCCCGGTTCGACCGGTCCGGTCCGAGTTTGAAAACAGAGGACTTAAGGTCCTCAGAGCTTCCCTCCAGTCAGCAATTGCCTGGATGGTGAAGTTCTATGGGTCCCCCCCTTAGGTTGAGTGAGACTCTCTTTGATGTGCCCTGAGTGTAGTTTAGCTTTTCCCCTGTGAATGCCTATTGTTGAAAAAAAAAGGTACACATATTATCTCAAACTAGTGATAAGGGCACATCCGATGCATGTGGAATTTAGGAACAATCCTTTATATGGAAGAATTTAGTGTAAATTTTTCTTTTTCATACACAAAAATAAATAAATTTTGATCTTTTACTAGTTTTTTGAATATTTGTCAAAAAAATAGTTCTTTTAATAGAATTTTAATTAACTTGTTGGTTACAATGTTTGTAGGTAGTTATGTAGGCAATACATATTTAGATAATTGGGGTGAAAGTTAATTTGTGGTTAAGTTGATTAGCAATATGGCGGTATAATTAAGTGATCGAGAGGGTGAAGCTAGAAATCTAAAAGATGACAAAAAAAAGTTTACACCAAATTTAAGGCTCCCTTTATATATAGTATAAATATTAAGGATAATTTCAGAAACCTCCCTTGAGGTTTCTGACAATTGCACATAAATACTTTCCAATATCAAAAATTACAGTGCCCTCCTCTTTCACTTTGATATGACCAGTTGTCATATTCAACAGCTGAAATACCCTCACAAAATCAATCCCTAAAATACTAGAAATATGGGGAAAAGATTAGTCTTCCAACTATAGTATTTTTATATGCAATTTGGCGCCATTCAGTGTATAACCTTGTTGACATGCTTTTCTTGCCTTGGATTGCTTGTTATGGGTATTCAACCAGTTTGAAGTGTATGACCTTGTTATTTATTAGATTTAAGACTTGTTTTAGTTTATTTAGTTTATAGTATTTTGTACATCTAGAATCTTTGATTTTGAATCACAGTAGATAAACTCTTACTAAATATCGTAGATGAATTTAAATTCACCGTTTCGTGGCCTTTTAGTTCTACCACTATATAACTACCAAGACTCAACTTTTGTGGTACATTCTTACAATTTTATCCATATTTCAAATGAACTTTACAATTTGAATGAAAATGAATATAATTAGTAAACTCATGTTGATCATTATCAATATTTGGGTAGGTGACACTACATTGTTGCCAATACTTTTTGATATTTGAACTTGTGTTGGATCTTCTTGTCTTCGACTACTCACTTCTTTGGCTTCATTGCCATCAAACCACTTGAAATAGCCATACGTAGAACAACAAAAATATAACCTGCCAGGAATTTTTTTTTTTTTTTTGCTTTCAAAAATTTTAATTGTTGCTTTCCATCCATGCCCATGGTTTCTGTTTTTCATCCTCAATGATGTGCTTGCATGAAATGAGCTCCGATGATAGTTTGATGAATACGTGTTTCTTTCGTTGCCTTTGTATTCAGTTGAAATTGGCCTCTTTTTTTTTTGCTCATTCACCAGCATTTTATGCTATATATTGTCCACAAAGTACCATCAATTCTTGTAGGACTTTGCTGTCCAAAATGCTGATTTGTTTAATGTTAATTTCATGTCCTTAGCGGATGAACTTGGTGCCAATTTTTCTTCCTTTTTTTATTGCCATTTTTCTTGCCCAAAATTTTAACTCATTTTCTTTAAGATTCAATGAGGGCAAACTTGAAACATAATTGTTTGACAAAACTGATTCATTACTTTAAGAGTACTTTTTCTAACATGGACTTAATTTGTTATCAAATATGTCAATCAAGGGGAGGGCACTGTAATTTTTGATATTGGAGAGTATTTATGTGTAATTGTCAAAAACCCCAAGGAAGGTTTCTGAAATTATACCTAAATGTTATTTTGTTAGCATCATAAATATATTTTTTAACCATAATTGTTAATGTTTTCAACTATTTTTTAATCTCATGTGCACATCATAAAAAATGCTATAATAATTATTTCAAATAATACTCTATCTAAAGTATCTTCTTCTTGACTTAGCATTGAGAGGGTAATCAATTATTAGGAGTTATTGATTACTTGTACCCATGTCACATATACAAAAGGCTAATTCCCTTCAAATACAACTTTACTTTTATTTGTTTTGTTCATAATCAATCAGCAAACATATTCAATGTATATTTGCGATTTTCTCTTGGATGACTACAATCCTGCCTATAATTAGGATGGAAAAGTTTACGATTGACGTCTCTATCACACTTTCATTGTACAAAATAGGGGACTTGTTTCCTGCAATTATCAGATCAATAGCACCAAGCAAGCAATCGATGGAGCATATCAGGTTAATTTGAATTTGAATAAAAGAGATTAATTTTGGATACAACGATGTATCCTGCTGCTACACTATAAGAGAGAGGATGAGCCTAACTGGATTTGTACAAGGGTTGGAGAGCAAACCTCCAAATCAGATAAATGCATTACTGTGCTCTGAATTTTATAAAGAAAGGAAGCACAATACTCCATTGCAAAAGAGTTGGAGAGCGAACCTCCAAATCAGATAAATACATCATTGTAATGCTTCCCCTGTAATGCGCTAGTAAATCACATCTATGGGAGTGAAAAATAACAAAACTAGCTGTACATGGTTGACAATGAATGAGAACCCGGTTAGTGATAATAGGTCCACTGTACCCAGACAGTGCGATAGCAACTTGGAATGACAAAGAAGCTGTTGGCCAATGGCCATTTGTCTTGTTAGAATTTTGGGATGGAGACGTAGTATGGGCCAGAAGTAACACTTTCTTTAGTCTAATCTAGGTCTTGGATTTACATATGAGAGTATTTTCTTTCCGTTTTGATAGCTGCTATATATATTAACCAATCAAGTATCAACAACGTTCTAGCTTAAAACGGGGAAAAAAAAAAGAAACAGCATTCTTTTTTGGAGTTTACTCGTGCATTTGAGAAATTTTTGGTGAAATGGACAATAATTCTTATTACTTGAAGGATATTTATGAAATTACGCATTTCTTGAAAAGGAAAATGAAGCAGTTCTGCCACTCCGTGAGGTGCTAATGCAATTAATTTAGTTAAGGAATAATAACAGAACCCGTAATTTAACAAAGAAGTGAATTTTTTATTCAAATTCATTGCAAAAAAGGGCCTCAAATTATAAATTTACAATTTTGTATCTAGGAAATTACCAAAATTTCCAGTTTTACATCACCCCATATATCTAAAAATTACAAACTAGCTAGTGGTTTTAGTGGTGGGGCTCGATCAATTTGGTCCCCAGCAGCTCAGGTACATGACTTTCCTTAATGACTCTTCAGACCTCGTTAGCTTTTCTTGATCTTTAGCTTTACTGCTTGATGAAGCCAGTGCAGGAGAGAGCTGCCTGTTCTGAGACAAAGACCTGAGGTTGTTCTTGGCAGGCTGGTGCATTGATCTCATTGTGTGGTTCCACCTACTCAATCCCTGATCTTTCATTGCCTGAACTGCTCCTACACTTACTGCTGCTATCCATTCCCTGCTTGTTGAACTCATCTTCAGCAAGAATGTAGCAGAACTGAAAGATTAATTCCTTGTTGATGATGAAGTGTTTAAGAGTACTAGAGACGTCTTCAGATTGATTTTCAGGAGTGTTTGATGCAGAAGATGTTGTGATGTTAAGTCATATTTATATTCTGTAATCTCTAGAGTTTCTATGTGTTTGTGTAAATGGATGGTTGCCAACCAAAACCAGGGATTTTTTTATAGTGGGCTGTGGCATTTTCCACTGGCTTTGGAGGGTGTAGTAATCCACATGTAAAGTGGGCTATTTTTGAATTATTTATTTCCCTATTTTACCAAACAATGCAAAGAAAAGAAGAAATTGTAATTTTTTTTTTTTGGTGATCCAATGCTATCTTCTTCTTCACTTAGCATTGAGAGGGTAATAAATTATTAGAATATTGATTACTCGCACCCATGTCACGTGTGTAGAGGACTAATTTCATTTTAATGCAACTTCATTTCTATGTATATTTTATTCATACTTAGTTAGCAAAGTATATAACCAGTGTACGTTTATGATTTTCTCTATTTACATTTTACAGTCAGGAGGGAGAAGTCTAAGGTGGACATCTATGCTACAATTAGGAAATTGGATTTCTACAGTTGTTAATCAATAGCACCATGCCATTGCTAGCCCATACTGGTTTAATTTGAATTTGGATGTGGGATTAATTTTGCAACACAAATTTCAATCAACACTAAAATTTTTTATGATTTTGCTTGTTACTAACTTAGTATCTATATTTAATATGATAGTGCCTGTATTTATTGTGATAGTGTTTATATTGTACAGTGCAATTGACATTTGTGAGTGTAGAAACTCCGAATCCACGGAATATTGGGAGGGGGGGGGGGGTTAGAAAAATGTTTAAAAACAGAAGGGAAAAATCTAAAATGAAGAAAGAACGCTCAACAACAGAGCAGCAAGTGTAAGGTTATGTTGGGTCAATTTTAAGAGAATTGCCACCATAGACTTCCATGTACAAAAAATAGTCTTGAGTGCTTCTTTAAGTATGTTATGATACTTAACAAATAAAAATAAACACATTAGTTATAGTTGACAATGACAATAAGCACATGGTTTTGTAACTTGTTAGTTGTCATAGGTACCCAACACTGAGATAGGGGTTCTCTTTTGGAGCTTAATTCTTTCAACAACATTGCAATTCTTTCAAAAAAAAAAAAAAGAACATCAGAAAATTTCATATGCTTCTATACCTCTCACTTTGGAGTAGGGGTTCGCTTTTGGAGCTTAATTATATTTTTGAGAAAATTTTGGTGAAAAGGACTATATTTGTTATTATTTTATGGACATGTATGAAAATAAGCATTTCTTGAAAAGGAAAATAAATGAATTTTGGAAGTATGGCTGCCTCGACTGGTCCACTTTGTTGATTCTCCCACTCTGCGTTCCGCAAGATTCCAATGGCTAATGCAATATATTTAGTTGAGAAAAATTAACAGAGATTATATTTGAAAAAAGGCATGAATTTTCTATTCCAATTCATTTGGCATAGCAGGCCTTAAATATTAGAATTTACAATTTTTTTAGCCAGAATATTACCAAAATCTTCAACTTTACATCACCTTCTATATCTAACAACTACAAACTAGTACTACTTTCGGAGGGCTCAATCAATATGGTCCCCAGCAGCTCAAGTACATGACTTTCCTCAATGAATCTTCAGCCTCCTTTAGTTTTTCTTGATCTTCAGCTTTATTCCTTGATGAGGCAAATGCAGAAGAAGAAAGCGGCTTGGATTGAGACAAGGACCTGAGGTTGTTCTTGGCATGCTGGTGGATTGACCTTATGGTGTGATTCCACCTGAACAATCCCTGATATCTCATTGCCTGGACTGCCCCCACACCTAGTGCTGCTATCCAAGCCCTGCTTGTTGAACTCATTTTCTTGTTTATCTAATATCAAAGTGCTGAACTTCAGAGGATACTTTTGAGATTTTTGCTGAAAATACAATATAAGACAAGTTCTCTTCAAGAAGTGAGACTTATGAGAAGACAAGTTCAAATATGGTTCTGAAGATGTTGGAATGCTGTAATGCTGAGTCATGTATTTATATAAATTCTTTCATGTGAAGATTGAAGAGCATGGGCTGATGGATACTGTTTTAGCAACTAGCGAAAACCTGGGGCTGAGTGGGCTCTGTCTTAAACTTCTACAGACTATTTTGCCCTGTATTTGAACATTAATTCATGAAAGGCCAAATTTACCATGATAAAACAATGAAGATAAGGTTTTGGTATGGCTTCTCATAATCATAGATCCATTGTACCCAGACAAGGGGATGCAATAATCCTGCAAATGGTGAAGAACCTGTTGGCAATTTGTCTTGTTTGGATAGGGTCCAAGTATGGGGCCAATTGGACCAAAAAGAAAAAAAAAACTAACAGGGAGAAAGTATATTTATATATTTTGTATGCCTACACATGATTTTAATGAACTAATTGTATAGACTTTCAACTTAAATGCATTCAATCATGTGTTATAGTTTGTACATAGATGATTAGACGAATCCGAGCATATATCAACACTTTTTTTTCCCCTTTCTGTTTTCTTCGTCGGATACGATAGATTATAATCTATACCTACTCCTATTCTATACTAGAGAGAGAGGAGATTCAAAGGGTCATGAGTGAACCCAAGAGGGCTAAACCACCACTGGTTTAAACGGATACATACACACCAGCTGGCGAAATTTTTTCGAAAAATCTTGGATTTAGAATGTAGGCCAAGACATTTAATCTCTTGACCTACACCCAAATAGAGCCTTACGGCTTTTTTTTCCCATTCATATGTTTGAATATTTCTTTGCCCAGTTCTTCATGACAATCTTTTGTATCTTATACTACTAGTATGGTTATATAATTTCATCCAGATTAATGTCAAATTGAATTTCTGCACCCATACGAGTGAAATGAAGCAAGATTGCTTTAGTCAATTAATATAGAGCACTAGAGTTATTAAACTCCACAACCATTTTGACAGTTTAAAATATTGTACAATACAAAATATGCCCAATTGCTCGATACTTGGTTACACGACTTGAAAATTGAGAGCATAATTTTGTTGATTTTCATGACGTCCAAGCAGACAAGCGCACTGCCCTTAAAGCAAGGGATTTTTCATAGAGTTCTCCGATAGAGTTTCTCGTTGAGAATAGGAAAAAGAGTGCACAAAATCAATAGCAGTCTGCTAGAAGACTATTGTCCAGTGAAGATCATGGTCCTCCGTAGAACTTCCCTGCCCCCTTAGATCGGCAAAAAAGTAGCAGTAAAAGTTGTGAAAAAAACTCGAGCTGGAGTAAATCAGCAAAACTAAGTTGGTAATTGGGACCCCAACAGCTCAAGTATAAGACTTTCCTGAGTGATTCCTCCGACAGCTTCGCAGTCTCAGTGGCACTATTCTACAACACCTAGAAACCAATGGCAAAGATCTCAAGGATTTTTTTTTTTTCTGGGGGCACAAAGACAAAGATATCAATTTATTCTTTGCATGCTGATCGATGAAAAGATCTCAAAGTGTAGCTCAATTTGCAAGGTCATGATCTTTAATCAAGGTAAGAAGCATACGTCCGAGGAAATGTGGACTTGCATGTGGCATAAAATCACAGACTGTCTTGGCTAGTGATAATTCCACGGCGCCAATATTAGTTTCACAGCAAATTATTTGTGAAACTAGTTTCTTTCCTGTGTATTTGCACAGGTCATTTTGCATTCAACAACACAATTAAATATTGCAACACAAATTTTAAAAATTTAAATAGTTATTTATATAGATAAACTACTATTTTGATTAACTATTCAGAAGTAGTTTGAGAATGGAAAAGATGATATACTATACGTAAAACTTAAAATGAGCCAAATTTTGAAAAGGATACATAATATAAATACTAAACAAAATGAGAATTAGGTGGGAGCATTAAATGAAATTATGTAAACATTTAATATAAAGTTAAGGTAATTAACCAAATTAACGGTAGCCAAAGAGATCTTGATCTAGTGGCTGAGATTGAGAATCTAGAATTTAGAGGTTTTGGATTTTAATCCTCCTTTCACCTCCAGACTTCTAATATTCCACCATCCCCTGCTAAGAAAAAAAAAACAAATTAACGGTCAAGCAGAACGTAACAAAAATTCAATCTAAATTTAATTTCGAGACCAATACATAGTCTATTAGACCCATGTATGTACCAAAGCAAGAATAATATCTTCTTTAAGAAGGGAATAAGTGTCATAAGGCATTCAGTAATGAAATGTCCAAATTTTAGTAAAAAAAAAAAAAGAAGCAGGCAAACATTTATTATAAATAAAGAGGAAATGAATTATCCAAATTTTAGTAATAACAACTTTTAACATATAATCAAGCCAAATTATCAGAATATAAAGCATGATTAGAAAGAAGCATATATATATATAAAGAAATATAAGTTGATTGTTAAAAATATTTAGTAAGACATAATTAATAGGAATGTGCATAATGCGGAAACCAATAAGTTGACTGAAAGTTTCTATAAATAGGAAAGTGAAAAAGGAAGGAAATTAATTGTTACCAAAAAACACAAAAACAATAAAAAAGTGAAAGACACAAACATTAAAGATGTACACATGGCGAAAAGATAAATTCTCCTCTTGGCATTAGGTTAGAATAATCAATTCAGTAACCTACCAAAACTGGAATTGAACATTATATATATATATATATATATGATAACACATTTTCTCTTTCCAAAATATTTCAATATTTGACTAGTAAAGGGCATAACTATTTTGAACTGAAATTTTAAGCAGAAAAGAACAAAATAGTAGGTCCAAAGACTCCCATATCTTGCGCAGCTGGTTTTGTATATTGTCCCTGAGGTAGCACTTGGTTTACAGCAAATCTAGTACGCAGTTTCATATTATAGTGTTGATTATGTAGGAAAGCGGCGGCAGGAACAAGCATACCTATCAAATGTTTGGTGCAATTGCTTAAGTGGAAAGTGTTGATTTTTGAGTGTTTTTTATGGTTAGAATTAATTATACATACTTATGAGTGTGTGTGTGTGTAGGTTATTCTCATCTTCAAAATATGAAGATGTGATCAAATCATGGCCCTCGACTATGACTCCTTATTTAACTTTTTGGTTAATGTTAAAGTAGTTCAACGGGTAAAGAAGAATTTTATCACCTTTGGAATATATGATAAAGTAAAAGAGTAACTATCACATTATTGACAAGAATATTCGCCAAGTACATATTAACCCTAGAACAAATTCAAGCACAACTAATTCTAAGATCAAATTGGATCTTAGTAGAACCAATTTCGTTTAGGTTGTTTGTACGATTTGATCAAAATTAGTTCAATCTTTTCATGAACAGTCAGTCTCAAGTGAAAAGCATATGTGACCATAACCCCATGGTTTTCAAATAAACCATTTGTAAGCCAACAAAAACCATATGCTTCAAACCAATGCTCATTCCACTTTAAGCCGATTGGTTTAGTGCCAAGACAAATGTCTCCCACTAATTCAGTCATTAAATCCTCCTTGTCTTTCGACCAATCCGTTGTCATAAAACTCGGATCAAAAAGAATGTCTCACTCTCTCCGTAAGTCCTTCATGCAAGAAAATTAAAGAAGAACAATAGAATCAGTATATAAAGATACCTTTGCTATGAGCTTGAGGTATATGAGTAGGATTTGTCTTGCAACACTAAAAGGGATGAAAGAGCATAACTCCAGAGCCATGATGATGGCCGGAGCCAAGGCTTCTCCGGTGGAGTTGAGGTCGGAGTCCGGCAACATCACAAAACAGAGAAGATGGACTCAGGCAGGTGATAGAGAGCCTTTAAAGAAAATTGATGGTTTGATCAATGATCAGCAGCGACGAAAGCTTAGAGAAGCACAGAAGGCTGAGAATGTCATGCACCTCATCTTCTGGGGTCCCAAGTAGCTCACAAGTGTACATATTACTGCTAAAATCTATGAATTTTGCATATAGGCTTAATTTACCTTTTTTTTTCTTTTGCACATTTGGTAATTATGCTTCTATGTAAGATGGAGATTGGAAATTGCTTAGATCACTTGAAAAGAGTTTAGTTGTAGATAAACTAGAATAGTTAAAGTAAATAGTGGGGAAAGTGCTTGATTTTCCCTTTGTTCAACTTACTGTTATTTTCTTGGTGGAAAATATTATCACTAGTTTTTCAATTGTACTTTCTTGTGTCAATATGAATTTTTGTGGTGTCACTTTAATTTCTGTTAATGATTTTCTCTCTATGGTAGTTTCAGACCTTTTGGTTTAATCAAACTGTAAGCATGATCCTGAAATGGGATTTCAAGAATTATCTTAGGATCTTTTTCATGAGCTGCATAATTTGATTTAAGTACTCTTAGTGATGGAAATTTTCAATATGAAATTCTTCAATTTTTTCAAAATTTGTTTAAGTGTAGTATTACACTATTATTCTCTTCTTCTCAGAATCTTCCCCGCTGTCAGCAATTCTGAGCCTAACAGTTGGGAGTGGGAAGGGATAGGAGAGTGAAAAAAAAAACACTCTCTTCTTCTTGTTCATAAAAAAAAAAAAAAAATTAAAGCGAGTAATTCATAAAAAGTGAATAGGATAGTTAATTCCATCATCGAATTTCTCAAAAAGCCCATTTCCCTAATAGTGCAGCGGGCTTCAACAATATGTGAATCTCACAAAGAATTGTCCAAAGATAGACTTAGGCAAGTGTTATAGAATTTCAATCTGGCCAATTGGTTTTGCAAGATTGGGCTTTAATGTCCCAAAGGTGCAGTTTATCCATGGTAAGTAGCCCAAAACGGGACTTCACATACTATTGAACTAAAAGCATGTACTCCATGCATTAGAACTTGTACGCTGTAATAAACATGTACTACTTTCCAATATTTTGATTTATTCTCACTTGTTTTCCAATAATTACAACCCTCTTTCAAGTTTTAAGAACGATTTTCCATATCCCTATTTGCACTATTGTATAAGGGTTTCATTTCGATATTCTTGAAGCTTTCCAAACATACAAATAAATAGGACAATTACTCTACATTTTAGTTTGTTTCCTCAACAAGAAAACTAGTAAGTCGGTTGCAACCCTACTAATGTACTCTAGAAACCAAAAAAAATATGGGGAAAAAAAACCCAAAAAAGAAAAAAAGAAATTGAAGAAACAAAAGACCTAGAGTGGCACAATCTAACATGTAGAGCTGCATGGTCAACTGATCAATCCCATGACAGAAATGAGCTTAAGGCATACGAGTAGAGTTTGCTTTCGAGCAATTCAAGGACTGAAAGAGCAGAATCGTAAAGGGCCATCAATTAAGCCTCCAAATAGTTCAAGACAACTTTCTGATGCTAATGACAACTCAATTTACGTAACAAGAACTTCTGGTTCTTCAGGGATGGAGTCAGTGAAGAAGGCTCATCGAAGAAAGATGAGGGAAGCAGAGAAGGCTGAGAATGTTATGCATCTCATTTGTTGGGGTCCTAATTAGCCACATAAAACTTCTATTTACGATGGTGAGTACTCAGTTGTTGAACTTTTCTCTTTTTTTCTTTTTATTGTTTAATGTTAACATTACACTATGAAACTCAGCCTTTTCTTTGTTAAGGGTTTCTTTTTTATTAGCAAATGTCCAAAATTTGATGATGATATAGGCAAAAATTTGTCAAGAACATTTTGAGCATTCAAATTTCTATAGATGGTATCGGACACCAAATTTGTGAAGTTTCTATTAATTGCTTTTACTTCTGTAGACCTTACATTATCCTTGCTGTAATTGCGTGTTTCTTGATTCTTTTTCCCCCCCTTCTTGGAATGAATCATCATTATCAACTTGTTGAGATGAAGGTTGTACATCCTGATTCCTGAGGATTGATATCTCAAACTCTCTTCAGTAATTGTGTCATACCTAGTAACCAGTACAGTGGTAAACAGATTAGTTTGTCCTCTCAACTTTTCAGATAAAGTGCTCATTGTCACTCATTTTCATTGACTAAACTCCTTAATTCTGCTTCTCTTCTTCGTTGGATAACTTCCAATAAATTGGAATATGGATTAAATAATAATAACATGCTTCATTCTTTCATCGATTTTGCAAAGGATTTTGAGGAGCACAAAATCTAACTCAGTGGTCTATGAAGTATGAAGCCACCATGTGATTTAGGACTACTTTCATGGACTCAGCAACTACAACTGAATATTGAAGAGGAGAGTTGGCTATGGTCCTCTTATGTATGCAGTTCAGATTTATGGATGTTTTTACTTGGACAAAGTCTCTGTTGATCTGAAGAGAAGGTTGTATACGATGATTAGCTTCACCTTTATGACCTCTAGCTATTTCATTTTCATATCTGAACTGAAGTTCTATGTTGGCTATGGATTAAGTCAAAGGGTTCACTAACCAAAACTTGCTCGAAGTTGATCACTACTTTTGTTTCTTTACTCTTATTGCTGTGTTAGATTGAAGATCAGTCTCAAAAATTCTGCATCATAACTTAACTTGGTAAAAACTAAATTTTTGCCATAAATCAAGAAAGATTTACATATGCATATTAGTTGTTTCATACACCTTATGCAGAGTTGCAACAGCTCATAACAAGCACTCAGATCAGAACATGATTTAGTTAGGACCCCAACAACTGAGATACATTACAGTTCGCAGTGATGCCTCAGCCTTCTTGAGCTTGTTTATATCACCATCTTCAGCAGCCTTCATATGGAATCTTGGTTCCCTAGCCACTACTGATCTCCCTTCATGTTCAGAAGGTTGATCAGTGTAGAGACCATTAGCTACTGCTCTGATATTTGGATCACAATTTGGGAACTTGCCGTTGATCTCCTTTGTCTCTTGGAAATTTGTTAGAAGCTGGACTCTAATGTTCCTGAACATTGGGGAGGTGGAAGCAGGGGGGAGTGATACAAAGAAATGTAAAGACAACTGATATTTGGTTTCAATGTGAATGAATTGGTAATGGCATCAAATTTATAGCAGAGAAAAAAGCATCAATTAAGACATTATCATTTTACTCTTGCCACATTTTGCACTATAATCCGACAGGTAACTAAACATGGTTCCTTAGTTTTTGCTTGATAGCTAATCTTCTGGCGAAGACTTTTTTAAGGGATTCATATAATATAGTTAAACTGTTGGCTCTTTATTCAAAGTGAAGGTTTCTTGTTACTAATGTAGGGTATCATGCTAATTAAAAGTATTAATCAAAAATTATCATGGACTGATTAAACAGAGTTCGCACGTTCGTTCCATAGGCATTGGAGCAGCTGGCATAAGACCATGTGACCATTAATTCATAATTAGCTTATTCTGTAATAGCTTAATAGTCCTCTTTCACTTTATCTGTGGATAAGATCGAACAGATAAATGTGGCAGATTTTGGAAAGGTAGCTTTACAAGTTGCAGTAGTTTGCATTTGTACTAAATGGAGATAAGTAGAAGGGGAGGAGGTGTCACGAGGAATACTTCAAATCCTAGTCCTGTTCTTATCCTTTCCAACTATGTTCACATGATTGCCATAATTAAAAATGATTGACTAAAGTAGGGGAGCATTTAATCCTATCCACATCACTCTAAACTTTGATTGAACGTTAGTCTGAAGGAGACTGGATCAAGTACTTCGGATATTAGTAGCTGCATAGTTTCCCAAACTTGGGCTCGAGAGAAAATTATATCAACTTACATGCTCTTGCTTCTTGTTATAAGAGAATGTTGAATCATTGAGCACCTAGTTGGCCAATGTGTTTTCCAAAATGTGATGATTTGGATAATTGTGTGCAAACAAGGATTTGCAAACTACAAGCTAGCTCCCTAGGTCAAAGCCGGTTGTTGATCGATCTCGAATCAAAGTTTGAGCCGTCTCAACAAAGTGTTGAGTTGAGTTTGAGTATAAATATATTCGATTCGTATACTTGTCAAGTCAGTTGAATCATTTATGCCTTTAATAAATTTTTTATTAATAGTAAAATTACATAGGCACCCCCGTGTCTCGATTATTTATTAGAGTAATATGTTTATGTGATTTACTTTTAAAAAATTTTATTTTTTAAAATTTTATTTGAGATTGACTACATTTGAACTCGATTTTAACTAGATTCGAATTGATTTTCGAGCTTGAATTTTATGTTGAGAGCTCGATCTAGTACATATTCGAGTTCGAACCTAGTAAAAGGTGTCAAGCTCTACTTGATTCTACTCGGTTGGCTCGCAGAATGTAGTTATAAAGCCGCTTTCATTGCCAAACCCGTAGCCGGATTTGCCAACTTAAACACCCAAATAGGGGTATAGAGAACCAACTAGGGGTGTAATCAAGCCAAGCTGCTCGCAAGTAGCTCGCGAGCAGCTTGGTCAAAAGCTTGACTCGAACTCGGGTTGACCGAGTTCGAGTCGAGCTCGAGCGCTCGATAAGGCTAAACGAGTCGAGTTCGAGCATCCAAAAGCGATGCTCGAAGGCTCGTCGAGCCTTATCGAGCTTTTTAATTTTAATTATTTAATATATTATTATTATAAAATTACTCTTATATCCAAAAAAGTTGTTGAATTTACGAAATGTTTCAAATCGTATAAAAATTTTAAAAGGGTAATAATGTCTTTTCACACAAAAATTATCAAAAAAATGAAATTTGGTAACTCGAGCTCGATAAGGCTCGATTGACTCGAGCCCATGCGAGTCGAGCTCGAGTATTGTGATCAAGCTTCGAGCTCGAGCTCGAGCTCCAATAATACTACTCGAGCTCGAGCACCTTTTTTGTTATGTCGAGTCGAGCTCGAGTATGGCGAAACTCGAGCTCGACTCGATTCGATAACAGACCTAGAACCAACTCACAATGTAATTACTTTGTCTAAATCTGCTACGATTTAGTTCGTTTGTAGAAAAGATTCTTAAGGGGCCAGGCTGTTTTTAATGCTGTAAACGAGACTGTTTTTCAATATAATCGTTTCCGAGATGACCGGCTTACTATCAAGCTCAATTTTGGGGCAGGTGGATGGCTTTTGCAAAACACAATTCTAAACAGAGCTGTAGCATGGTAGTTTTGTCCAAGAATTAGACCAGGGACATTTGCTAACTGTATAAATAATTGGTTTTATTGACAAATTAACACTAATTTTTTCGTACCGCCCAAAAACAAAGGAAGTTAGGTACTGATATTCGAGATTTTCACAAAAATATGGCAACCAAGATACCTGATAAGTTAACCACCAGCCTTTGGGCTGATGGCCACCACCTAACCATTAAGGCTCCAAAATGCCACATTTAAATGGTTTGCTTCAAAAATATCTAAGCGGATGTGCTGTGCACCCGTCTAGTCCGGTGGTACTTCAGTCCCCTCCGGATTACCCCTGGGTCTCCTTAGGTCTGTCCCCTCTCTCTTAGAGTAGGATAGATTAGATACAGTTGCCGTCTAAGGGGAAAAAAAAAAAAAGAAGAAGATACCTAATAAGTTGCAAAGCTTTGACAGATTGACCTTCATTTTCTATATACTGTCTTCTATACTATGTGTAATCATTCCTTCATCAAAGACAACTCTCATGTATGTTATTTGCAGCACTTAATCTTCAATTACTCTTTGATGTACTGAAAAATTATAAAATTCATGAAAATTGAGTTATATTTGTATTTATAAATCAGATTAATCTTTCTTTTATTGATAGTGTATGCATTAATGAGTTTGAATGCTTAGAGTTCACACTCAAATTTAAATTTTATATCATGCATTTAGATTTAGACCTGTTTGATAACTCAATTCAGCATTTAAACTTAATAGATTCAGATCTTAATATGCTTAGACCCGTTTGGTAATAAAAAATTGACCATCTGAATTAATTAAGTGACACTGAATTTTCTAGACAAAACTTACTTCCAAAATTAAGTGATAACTCAAAAATTGAGCATCTAAATTAATTAAGTGAAACTGAATTTTCTAGGGAAAACTTATTTCCAAAATTAAGTGATAAACTATTCACTTATCACTAAATGTGATATACACTCAAATGTATTAGATTTAATACTTAACAATTCAATAACTTAATGGATTTAACTTTCAGATTTCATATTTCAATTTTAAGATTTCAGTTTTATCAAATGCACTCTGTCAATATGTGAAAGTAAATAAAGATTAGTGCTGCTAAATTATGCACACTGTCAATATGTGAAAGTATATAAAGATCAGTCCTTATAAATTACAGATAATGAATTCAATAGTCCACGATTGATTTTCGGTCATGGTAGTACAAAAATATTTTGATAGACTCAGGTACTAGCAATATGTAAATCATCTTATAAGAATTGAAACAAGATTACCAATAGCATAATGTGATGTAACTTAATTTTGACTGTAACTCCGTTAGAGTAATAGAGTTTTAATGTATTATTCCCTTAGTCCCATTTATTTAGTCATGTTTGGAGATATGGGCTTTTTATACACAATACATTTCACCAAAAAGTTTTTCCTTTTATTTCACTTTTGCCCTTAATCATGTGCTGGTGAAAGTAAGAAGTAAAAAGTAATCTCATCACATTTGTCTTTATAAATCATTAATGAAGAGTGTAAGGGAAATTTCAGAATATAAAGTAATTAGAAATGTCTAACATGACAAATATTTTAGAATAATCAAGAAAGGAAGATAGAACACTTTTAATGGGACGGAAAAAGTAACACGTAATTTAACCTTCATTAAAACAAAAAAGCCAAAAAGGAAAATGCTTCAATAAACTTTCTTTTCACATGAGTTAGACTCAACTGGAGTTGACAGGCAACCAACACAAAACAGAACCATCAAATTGACCAGAAGAAAGGAAATTAATACCCTACCCCCAAAGAGGCAGGAAAGCAATAATACAGGGTAAAAAACTAAAAAGTCTTAAAAAAAGGGTAAATTATTCATTTGACCCTTGAACTTTTAGTTTATGTAAAATTAAGGACCTTAACTATTTGTAGTCAACTTTTAACCCTCAAACTTGATAAATTGGGCACCGTGGCCCTTTTGGCCAGTTTATCCGGTTTTGCAATCGGAAAGCCAAATCACACGAATGGCAGTATGCTTTCAAGAAGGGCATTTTTGTTCGCATTTTCTAAGCAAAAAGGGAACAAATTTTTCTCCTTCTACCCTACGATCTTTTATCTTCATTCATGAACCCCAACCTTTTTATCGCTTTTTACATCTTCCCAAAATTGTTTTTTCTTCTCTCTTTCTCTCTCTCTCTCCCCCTCCGTCTCTCTGAATAGTCTGAATCGGCAAGAGCATGCCTAAGCCACACTTGAGCGGAGCCTATTATGGCCTATCCATTCCACCACCAAAGCATTACCACCGTCCGGCACGCTGCGGCGGCGACAACAGTTGCAACCCCTTCAGCTGTGGCTGTGGCTACCTCAGCAATTGCATCCTCAGTTGCATTTTCCAAATCCTCTGCACCATCGTCGTCGTGCTGGGCATAATCGTCCTAGTCCTGTGGTTGATCTTCCGCGCCAACAAGGTAAAGGTCTTGTTTGGCAGACAAGTTTTTTGCCAAATTTGTCTGCTATAAGTTTTTAAAAAACTTTAGTTACAGTAATCTCAAAAAAACTTTTCAAAGTTTTTAAACTATACACTTTAAAATATTAAAAAACCACACACACTTCAAATTTTTTTTTAAAAACCTCTACAATAAATTATAATAAAGTTTTAGACAAATATCCAAAAAACTCACTTACCAAACAGGCCCAAAGTTCTACGCCACCGACGCCGAGTTGACTCAGTTCGACCTATCCAACACCAACAACCCTCTACTACGACCTGGCCCTTAACATGACCGTTCGGAACCCCAACAAGAGGATCAGGATTTACTACGATAGGATCGAGGCCAGAGGCTTAAGAACAGGGAACTGGATCCCTTCTACCAGCCTAACAAGAACACTAGCTCCTTGCGCGCCATGTTCTAGGCGTAGCAATTGGTGCTGCTGGGAAGCGACGAGGCTTCCAACTACAAGGACGATAAGAATTCTGGCAGCAATTGTTCCCTTTTTACTTAGAATATGCGAACAAAAATGCCCATCTTGAAAGCATACTGTCATTCGTGTGATTTGACTTTCCGGTTGCAAAATCGGATAAACTGGCCAAAAGGGCCACGAGTGTCCAATTTATCAAGTTTGAGGGCTAAAAATTAACTACAAATAGTTAAGGGGCTTAATTTTACCTAAACTAAAAGTTCAAAGGTCAAATGGATAATTTGCCCTAAAAAAATTGTGGCAGAAAAAATAGCAAAAAGAATAACGAATGAAAGAAAAATCTGAACCAGAGGTCAGCCTCACCATGCAGTCCACGTGTCGTATTTTCACTGGTCCATTTGTTTGCTTCTCCCGACAAGAAAATTCAGTACCCAAGAAAAAATTTAAAAAAATGGAAAAAATAAAAATAGAAAGGGAAAACCCCAACAGAAAAAGGAAAAAAATTAAAGAAAAAAAAAAGGATAAAACCACCATCCAATCCAATTCTACCTTTCCCCTCCAAGCTTCGTTATCCTCCCTTTCTTCTTCCCTCTACAATGGGACTTCACCTTTTCCACTGAACCAAAAAAAAAAAAAGAAAAAAAAGAAAGAGAAAGCCTATTTTTATACGATTTATACTACTTTTTAGTACATAAAAGTATATAGTATATCTGAACTTTGTTGTAGAAATACTTTTGGGGGGAACAATGGCGGCTGTGAGCTCAGTCTCAACGTTTTCAGGAATAAAAAAGCAATCTTTCGATAGTTTTAAGAAAATTTCTGCTCGGAATTTGTCCTCCAATTTTGAAGCTTTTAAGTTGCGTTTAAGCTTCTTCTATGGCTTGGATTCTGTTAATATTAGTTACAGCAACAGTGAAAAGTCCCGGTGCTTTGCAGTCCATTGCATGTCTACTGCCGCGGGTTAGTTCAATTTGATTGATTTACTTTTTTCAAATTGATATTTCATTTGTTTATGTCTATGTGGAAATGTAGGAGGGTTATAATGGAAATGGATTATCAAGCTTTAATTTTTGTATTTTTTTTTAATAATTGGGTTTATGTAATCATATGAGTTTTTGATGATTACTTTTCTTAAGTTGGTTTTTTTGGTTGTAATTTTTTTATTTTTTTTTTGAGGAAATGGTGGAATTAGTAGAAATACACTGTTTTAGCTTTTCGTTTGATTGCCACTTGGATTATAATATTTTTTTAAAAAAATCAATATGTTGATGAACAAGCTCAAGTTGGGATGATTTAGTTCCTGCATTTGGCTACAAGTTAATATGCTGAATTTGTTGGAATATTTTGATTTTGGTCGAGTTACTGTTTTTATTCATCAGTACCAAGTATTTCTTTTTTTTTTTTTGTGGTGTGTTAGTAATTTTCTAGGACCGTTAATCAAGCTTCTACTCTTCCGAATTTCATGAAGTTTAGCCACAATGGCATACTTTGTGGTCATGATCTGTTGATAATGGTAAATTATTTGAGAATCAGATACAGCAAAGTGGTTAGAAGTCTTTGTCCCTCATCTTGAACCAACGTCCTATTCTCATGGTCTCCATTCCCCTTCCCCTTCCCAGGTTCTTCTTTCCCTACCTTTCAGATTGGAGTTTCAGTTTTTTAAACTAATATAATTGTTAGCAACGATACTTTCTTTTTGTTTGTTATCTAGTCAATTTAGTTTGTAGCGTTTGTTGGATTGTTTCAGATGTGCCAACAGTGTCCGAGACAAAATTGAATTTCCTAAAGGCTTATAAGCGGCCAATTCCTAGTATCTACGGCACTGTATTGCAGGAGTTGCTTGTCCAACAGCACCTAATGAGGTACAAAAGGACGTATAAGTATGATGCTGTCTTTGCTCTGGGTTTCGTAACTGTGTATGATCGATTAATGGAAGGCTACCCTAGTGATGAGGATTGTGAAGCAATTTTTCAGGCTTACATAAAGGCTTTAAAGGAGGAACCTGAAAAATATAGGCAAGTGTCTGTACATGAGACTCTGTGTAGTTTCACTTTGATTTGATTCTTTCATTTAATCTAGATGTGCTATATATACGCTAAGGGAAAGCTACATTGAAAACGGTGGTGTTCTAGTTCAGAAACTAAGCCCATAATAATGTGCTTGGTTTCTTACGGACGTATGTACTGTATAATTATTTAATCTGGCATGGCTAATATATAAAGATAAGATAGTATCTCCAAGACGAAGCTGTTGGTATTGTTTATGAGTTATGTGCTGTTCTGTTGTATTGGCTGATCAAGAAGAATGTACTGATTCTTTCCAAATTCCTTTTCGGACTAATGATATAACATTTGACTAGTACAAGTCTTCTAACTAAATTTTAGTGAAAATTGCCAATTTGTTCAACTCTTGATCATTCTCTGGCTTAAACTCCTATTTGAAACACCATACTGCAGATCCGATGCACACAAATTGGAAGAGTGGGCCCGCACTCAAAATGCTGGTACATTAGTTGATTTTTCATCCAGGAAAGGAGAAGTTGAAAGCATTCTAAAGGACATTGCAGAAAGAGCAGGAAGCAAGGAAGGTTTCAGTTACAGTAGATTTTTTGCTATTGGTCTCTTCCGCCTTCTTGAGTTAGCAAATGCCACAGAACCTGCCATATTGGAGAAGGTACATTTTACAATCGATGCACATCTTATGATTCTTTTCACCTTCAACTTAATTCGCAGTTTGCTAATTCTCCTCCAGTTATTTTGTAATGTTGAATCTATGATAACACACTTATTTCAATTTACATTCAGAAAGATGAATTTGATCATTTATTAGGACCTATTCTGTTGAAGGCATTTCTAGACTCTTTATTGCTCTTTGTGATAGTCATTTTTATAGATGCACAGTGTAGTTCATGGACTTTGACTTGAGTAGGATGAGTTAGCTCCTAATGAGCATTATATAAATCTTCTGGAATCTGTGGACTATATATGATCAAGAAAACCGCCATCCAAGGTTGCTTTATTGGTCTGTTTGGCCTAGAATGGAGCACACACGTTCTTGCAGTAAAGCTGTAGCTTTTATTACAGTTGACAAATGATTATTTGATTGATCATAGGATACATATGAAGATTGACAATCTGGTAGTGAAGTATGCTAGTTAGCACCTTATGTATGGTTTGACAAATAGTTTAGGGAACGATAGTAAACAGCTTTCAGTGGTTTACAGATGAAAAAAGTCTGCAGTTGGCTGAAGAGGAGGTGTAATAGTAGTTATAACACAGTGTAAAGGAGCTGTGCCCAAGACATCTATCTAAAAATTTCTCATGTTATTCTTCGGAAATCCATACAAGAAGGGATGATTGAATGACTTTTTGGTCAAAAGAGAAATTTAATACAATAAAATTGCATTCTTGAGTTTACATAAGAATCGTTCAACATCTTCCCTTAGGTGCCAATTCTTATGGCCTGAAACATAATATAAAATGGAGGTCCTTTCCGTTTCCTCTTCAGGCTGTGCAATCCGTGGAAATTATTTAATTCAATATAATGTTAATCAAAACTGGTCATGCAGAATAGATAGTGATAAATTGTTCCTGGGATAGTCACTTCCACCACATATCATATTATTCATTTTTGCCTCTAATTAGAATAGCTAATCTTATAAGATCAAATATTACACCGAAATGGCGAAATCTATCACTGCATCTTTCCTTCATGTACTTTCATCCTTCTGTTTGAGCTAATACTTCTATAAGGATGTGCAGATTTGTGAGTACATATTCCTTTGATCAAATTTTGATTTCTCATGTTCTTTAAAAGTACTAAGTACTATTCTAGCAGCACCAATTTGCGTGAAGAAAGTTATAGAATTTGTTTATTGGTGCAAAGATGAATTTTTTTTTTTTGGTAAACTTTCTTATATGATCTAAGGATAGGATCAGTTTGATGATCGACAATGGTAAAAGGAGGAGAAAACACTAATTCTTAGAAACAATGTTGCTTGTTTTCGACAATCAAACCTATTTAAAGTTTGTCATAACCAAGTTACTGGGAGGTAAATCAATAATATCAGAAATAAATGATAGTTGGATCTGGTATATGCTTGGAATTGTAGAGCACAAGAAAGGCTGACATAAACTATGACTTCGTCACTGATCAATTAGACATATCTAAGCAATAGGGATTGCGTGGATTATCTTGGTGGAAATGGTTTGTGGAATTTTTTACCATATCGGAAGCACCGTCAAGTTGTATTCACATCACCAAAGTAAATCAAGAGCGTTACAATTTAGAATAATGGCTGTTGTAATTGCAAAAACAAGATGTAATACTAATGAAACCACATACCACACACACACACCCACAGAGAGAGAGAGAGAGCACATGCTCCCCAAGGATGCTACACTTGTGCTCTATTTAGATTAACTATTTAGATTAAGTTGTAGCACATGGAACAAGAAAATTCTTCAAATACTAGCAAGTGTACACCCAAATAACAATGTAGATTTTAAGATATTAATTCCAGTTTTTTAGGATGTTAGCCAAATCAAGTTTTGCTGTGGACGTGTCTACCAGAATCATGCCAGCTGGCCAGGTTGGCGCCTAGGATGATATTCTGCTCCTCTGTGTATATTATATTGGAGTAGATCCTTATTTCAAGTGGATTTTCATGTCTTCTATTTGTTTTTGTAACAACTAAAGAATCGTCCTTGTAACCTTTGTAATCTTGATCGCTTATCAGAAGAAGAATCATTCACCTTCACCTGTAAGGCAAAAAATGACTTCAATACATTTTTATCTAATAATGAGTACCATGCTTCACTCTGCATCTACTGCTCATATGTTCATATGAAGTGTTGGAATGAAAGGAAGGGGCCATAAAATCAAGAGATTGCACTGTCCATGGTTTTTCTTTAATTTGTGTTACTGATTTAAACTGTTGATTTCCTTCAGTAGGTTGCTATTTTATGGTCTTTGCTATGTCTATCTGTGCATCACATCAATTAGAATAGACCATCAAATCTATTTTATATATTTAACTTATCGATCGATCCTAACAAGAAGAGATAGGCATTTGGGTCTAAAGTATAGCAGGTGCCTTTATAAGGCAACAAAACCCCTAGAAAACTGATCTTAGTTTTTCACCATAATATATTCAAGTTTTAGCACTGTAACCACAGAAAACCCCCTTACAGCTCCCATTTACGAAGAAGAAGGAATCAATCAGCCTACGTTTACTTTGTATCAGTCTTGATGAATTAAACTTCAACTCAAAATATCAGAGTCATTTTCCTAGTCAAATATCCTCTATACGCACAAGTTGCATTAACTTTTTGAAAAACACGCAAAGGTTTACATAATTCATGACACGTCACTGTTGGTTTGACAGCTCTGTGCTGCATTGAACGTAAACAAGAAAAGTGTGGATCGGGATCTTGATGTTTACCGCAATTTGCTCTCTAAGCTTGTTCAAGCAAAAGAACTCTTGAAGGAGTATGTGGACAGGTTAGATCCTTCACAAGTTCAATTTATTGTACTTGTTTCTTATCTTTGGTTTTCATTACATGTAGACAACGTCAAAAATGAGTGATGAAAATATCTCCAAAAGGACCCTGTAACTGTGTACTAAGTTTCCTCTGACCTCCCTCCCCATCTCTACTGTCTTTTCCTTTTTCGTTCCCTTACCTAATGTATGCCAATCTTTTTCAGAACATATTTTCCTGCCCGCTACCCGACTTGACATTCTAAGCCTAATGAAAATCTTTCTTAGATAGTATAATTACTATAATTGCTATTAGCGCCAGTAACATCATCATCATTCTTACTATCGCATATGTGTGTCTCTCACCTTCCAGGGAGAAAAAGAAAAGAGAGGAGAGGGCTGAATCTCAGAAGGCAAGTGAAGCTGTTAAAAAATGTTTGGTAGAAAGCCAATATGCAGGCTTGTAATTTAAGCTTGTTTGTTGATTTTACTGTAAATGTTGTTACAGTGATCGAGGTTAACACTTCATGCTGTATTTCTCTGTAACACTTTGTAACCATGTTTTTCAAGGATGTAAGTTGCTGTTCATACTTCTAAGAGGCCTAGAAATTTAGCATTCTGGTTCATGTTGCCGTTCTGCTTATCTCTCTCTGTTGGCTCCCTCAGGTTTCTTGAATCCCTTTTCATTGTACACTATTAAACATTCCAGAAGAAATTGAATCCCTTTTCATACATCTAAGAGGCCTAGAAATTTAGCATTCTGGTTCATGTTACCGTTCTGCTTATCTCTCTCTGTTGGCTCCCTCAGGGTTTCTTGAATCCCTTTTCATACTTCTAAGAGGCCTAGAAATTTAGCATTCTGGTTCATGTTACCGTTCTGCTTATCTCTCTCTGTTGGCTCCCTCAGGTTTCTTGAATCCCTTTTCATTGTACACTATTAAACATTCCAGAAGAAATTGGACAACCTTGGACACTGTTTCTTGTTGGAATATTTATATATCTACAATTTTGCAGTTCTAACTTTTACGAGTATTATGGATCCTGGTAAAGATATTACGGTGAGAGAAAGTGGATTTTAACCTTTTAGTGTTGAGAAGTGGGACAGGTGGAATTGAGGTAGTGCACAACCCTGATACAACGTGTGTTTTGTTTCCCCACTTTTCTCCTGGGAGTGTTTGAATATTTGATCTAGTCACTTGAGAAATATTTAGGTAAGCTTAATCCCCATATCCACTGGTAGATCATCTGGCTCATATGAAGCTCATATGTAAAGCAAAAGGACTTAAATGTAACTGAGCATGATCCACATGGTCTTGTGGATAAATTTATTGACCGATCGGGTATACCTGAACATTTTCTTTAGGTACTGAAACAGGTCCTAGGCTCTCAGCAATCTCAGACCGCCGGGCTTTCTGCACCTTCATCTTTACCACCAAAAGGAGAAAAAGAACATTAGAAAATAAAAAAAAAACCATCAGCTGAGGCAGCTTTGCTTCGCAACAAACCTGCTTGCATGATTGTGGATATGAAACTTATGTGACACTTAAAAAGAGGCCTTATCACTGTATAGTTTGTGTACGGATTATAAAAGTTTTGCTTCTGAACACTGTCAGCCTAAAGTCCAAGACTGCAAAAGTAGGATAAACAATCACCAAACCTACAATTGGCAGCCTTGCACTTTGGCGCTACCATTCAGAGTTACCAAAGCTAAATCCTTTCATCTCCATCACGAGGTCAAATTCATTAACCATGTCGGTTCAAGAATCCAGAGGGCTTTCAGCTCACCATTAGGATTTTCAACGAAATAAATAAATCACGGAAAATACTTGATTACCTTTTTTTTCTTTAAAAAAAAAAAAACTTTTTCTAACAGGAGGGGTGAGATTTAAGTGGGGTGGGGTGGGGGTGGGGGAAAGCGAGGGTATCAGAACCGAGGACCTCTAATTCTTAAGACCTTGACCTTAATTAATAGACCAAAGTCTTCTTGACACTTGATTACTTATTTATCAAAGAGAATAATACAAAATTAACTGGACGTACGATGTACAAACAGCAGAAAACAAATGCCCCGCATGCAAGATATCAAGCTAAGATATCAAGTGACTAAATATTTGCACAGCCGTACTTCTTGAAAATATTAAGAAACAAACTATGGAAGTTTAGCAATACCTTCCACAATACTATTAATATGACTCCAATATTCTCTCGCTATATATGCAACTGAAAGTTAACCTGTGTAAACTAAAAAGCTTAATCAGTCACCGCTGCAAGTTTTAAATATTTTGCGGGTTGATAATTTCAACCCCAGTAAACATATGGCACTAAATGCATGGAAAAATAATCATTTACAGCCAATTAACTAAGATGAGAGATGTCAACCTCATCTGGGATTTTAAATGTGTCTGCTGCACCAAACTTCCTCCATTCTTCCCCAACAGACTCTTCTTCATCACTATCTCTCTCTCCATCATCTTGACCGTGTGGAGTAGTGGGACTTGAGGGGTCATGGACGCTTCTAGATCGGCAGTCATGGGTAGCTAACATCTTGACCTGGCGAAGATTAGATATCTCTACGACAACTCTGTCATCGTCCACAGGGAGAGGTTGCTTCCAAGGTTCCCCATCAATCCTCATGAACGTATGTTCTGCTGCACCCTTATGAAACTCAAATTTGATTCGGTGGGCCTATCAATGGGAACAAGAACCTTATCTGTCAAAAAGGTTCCTTGCTGACACCATATATTTCAATGATATAAAAAAAATAATCATAAACCCCACCATTGTTGTTATAGAACGTTTTATCCCAGCTCCAAACAATTCACCACCCATGGAAAACATAATAGGTAATGCTGGTGACTTTTTTTAACCTTAACATGAAAATTTGTGTCCAAAAATATCCTTTGCGCGACACCAACTTCCTTGCCAATTTGACTCGGTTTAAATAAATCTTACTACTTTCAAATCATCTTAGTAACCTGATCAAGCCTGCCTCATGGTGATTTTACTAATTTTCATCTTCCCTTAGAATAATAACTCCATTTTTCAGGCCTTCTCACACGACTGATGTTTTCATCCCCAAATATATATATATATATATATATATATATATATATATATATGACTTACTTTATTGAAGGACTTACTAGTTACTGCAGCATATGCCAAACTGCTGCAGCCGCTATACAGACAAGTCATTGCATTTCATTTGTAGAATTTCAATGCTAGATAAGGAACAATTTGCAGTAATCCTTGTGAGCATATTCTTTGGTTTCAGTTGAAGTTTCATACGATTATTCAGGAAACTTAGACAAGGCAATAACTGCAGTTTTTATGGCTCACCTATCATAAGGAGATGGATTTCAAGTTCGATAAATATGAATGGATAGTAAGTTATACCATCTACAAGGCAAATAAGCAGAGATAACAACATGCAGACATTCTGGCTAATCCCACAGATCACTTTAAACATGAGCATGGCATGATGGGATGAAGGGACGTCACAGCAGACCTTATTAGACTAATTTTGCTCTGATTTCCTGAAGTTTATCTTAGGTGATGGTCAGTCCACAATTACAATCTCTGTTCAACTATATATACATAAACTGAACACAGTATTAACAGTCTAACGCTAGGTGGACTCTACGGACATGAAATCATGAATCCTTTTTTCTTTGATATCTTCGCATTCATATGCTTGTTAACCAACTAAAGTGAACACTTGATTTGTCAAACATTGGCTCACAAGTTTGTTACAGAGAAAATGAAACCACTCTACCTCTTCATCACAACAAATTTATACTTGTCTGATCTCCTTCACAACCAGAATGATCAAACAAGAGGTCCAAACTAATGAGCTTCTCCAAAATGTAATGATTATCTATATCCCCTGAGAACCAAAAACATCGACGAAACCTGAAGGATGAGAGTAAAGGTCCTTACCTGTGCAAGACGTCTCCCATGTCCATTTGGAGCAAACAAAACAAGCCCATGCCAAGCATCTCTAAATCCAACAACTTCAATAAGTCCATCATCCACGTAAGGAGGAGTCAAGTCTCTCTGAATGTCAAATTGCAGGTATGACAAAGAAACAGAACAATATACATGTAAACAATAATTACAGTTAACGAATTTTCTTGAAAAAATGAACATGGCTAAAAAGTTGTGTACTCACATCACATCGTTTGTTCTTGTTTGGCGTTCCCCAAGGATTTAGTCCACCAGAGAAACTCGGCAAATTAAGGCATACAATTGATCTGATACTGTTTGTTTAGAAAATTACGGAACAAAAAGGGAATTACAAGAAATGAAGAAAGAAAATAACAGAAAGTAATTGATCTGTGATACCTGTATGTTTAGAAAATTACAGAACGAAGGGAAATTACAAGAAATGAGGAAAGAACATTACAGAAAGCAGTCGGTAAATTTTGGATGCAACTCTTTTCTAAGGAAAACAAGAAAAAAGCAACTTGAAAGTACAGAATTATAGAGTTTAAGGATGCATGGTCTTAGAATTAAAAGAGAAAAGATTCTAATGATTAGATATGCTCCCAATTATACTTCAGGAGAAACTAGAACATAACATCATTGGAAAAGAACATAATTTAGCAACATGCAAGATAAATCTGTCAGCAGAACACAAGAATGTGAGCAGTTTGTACAACTAAGTTAATATCCAATTCAGAGCCACTTTCCATCAAATTACCATCATTTATATTTATACAGTGTCATTGTGGTTCCAAGTTTTCATTCCAATGTAACATTACAGTAATGGAATAGGACTATATAGAGATCGCCAGTGATTTAAAGCTAGCAGTTTGGGGACTCTGCCCATCTAGGTATGGGTCTCTTGTTTTTTTTAACTTTATTGCATCATCCAAAACAAATCTTTTTGCCCATAAAGCACAACCATTATGGGGCCAACGAATTTTAGGAAAACCAGAAGAACGTATCCACACCATCATTTGCCAGACAGAATAGTGACGCACCAAACCATCAGATAACTCCAGTGCCTTAAAAAGTTGCACTAGTAGAAATCTTAAATATTCAGGAAATTTCCTTGGACAGCGTATCTAGTGGTTTGCAATTTGATCATATACGTCATTAGCATACTATCACTGCTTTTTCCCTCGTTCATTCATTTCTCAATTAAAATGAATCAATACTCACTTCAAAAAGAATGTTTGAAAATACCTGGGAGGGATGGTAAGGTCTTGCCATTCACCATGTTTTTTCATGATCTTAACTTTTGCAAGTTGAGCTATGTTCCTGCAGTTTGAAATAATCATCGTGACAAATAAATCATCGTCACAGGATCAGTATGAATAGTATACTAAACTATTGAACCTCATCACGAGGGATAACTGTGACAGAAGAATCTGATGACTGTAACAGAGGGAAAAATCAGAAGGGATTGTGCCCTTATCAGAAAACACCAAAACCAGTAGAGAAGCATACCAAATCAACACACAGACAAAAGAATTTCATATGAGCAATAGGAGCAAAGAAATATGAGGAAAGCTTCAAAATCAAGTTGTGAGAATGGCTTCAAGGACATTTTTTAGAAGATGTGGCATCCCATCAGTGCACAAAATGTTTTGCAACTCCAATAGTTAAATATTTAAGAATTACACAAAGCGAAGAAGGATATGGAATGGGAAATGGTGAGGTAAAAAGTATTAAAGCAGCAAGCTTCAGAATGCAGAAATTAATTGTTCTTGGGAATTGTATCAGGTAGAGTTTGGAGAAACCAAAAACCCTAAAAATGGATGTTAAGAAGTAGAAATGATCAAAAAGCATGTTAATTTAAAGACGTAATAACTGATAATACGCTTATAACAATCCTAGAGCAGCAAGAGTTTGTACTAAAGAAATTGTCAACTAATATCCCCAATATACAGTTTTTTAGTCACTCCAGTTAGAATGCATAAAAGAGCCAAATCAACAACCAAAATATTGTATTTACTTTCCTGATTGGAGGAGAAAAATGCTTATGCCATGACCTATACAAGAAAGTTAATGAGAATTTGGAAGTTCTGAGAAGCACAACATGCATACCTTGAAGAAGGATGAACGAGTGAAGCAAAAAAACCATCCTTGCGTGCATCCAAGTTTTGCATATGTACTCTAAGACAATCAGAAAAATCTATTTTACTTCAAAGTCATGGCAAAGTTATGCATATTTGTGACATATATTCAGACAATACGAAAGCCTGTTATTAATGTTTCAATGCAAAATATCTTCATCTACTAAAATCTAGAAGAATGGACAATGACTGCTCAACTGCTAAAACAATGCTAAGAGTTAAAAAAAATAATAAAACAAGGGGAATCTCCTTTCACAACCAAGCATGACTGAGAAACTAAGATCATTACATTTTCTGTTTGCACAAAAAGCCATCATAATGACAAATACTATCACAGTTCAACTGAAGATGATTCCAGAAAAACAAATCTTTACAGAGCCTAATTCTGTGGTTTTTTCTTAGCATTATATGAAGTTTAAGGTATGGGTGCTTCTAAGCTAGATGTCCATTTAGCATTGCTTATATAAGATTGCTCCATTGTTCCTTTCTCCATCCATTAGCCACAACGACATGACCTTAAATGACTCATTGTACTAGTCATAATAACTAAGGCTAATTATGACATAGTATTCATCAGCTATTTGACATGCAGATCAAATACAAATTTTATCTGACAAGGTACTCCTACCATGTGAATTTGTTTTACCTGATTAACCAGCTGGTTTTTGAACTTTTCAGGGTGCAGCTTCCTCTCAGAATGGAATGCATACGATACTTGAGCGTCCATCCCTGTAAGATGTGGTAAAGATATCAGAATTGGACCAGATAACACATAAAGCTGCTTGACTTAATGTGAAACATGAAGACTCAGATATTTTAGGCAGCCACAGCCAACCACTTATTCCCTTGTTATGTTTGCTCATGTACTATATATGGTTCATTTATTTAACTTATATGCAACTCATCGCATCAAAAAATTACCATAGGAAGCGGAAAAATGATGAATAGCTAGCAAGAAACTCAATTACACGAGGCAAGTAAATATCTTTGCAGATGAGGCTGAAACAATTCCCTAACACATTTGGAAGGAAAAGTTGGCATAAAATGGGAAGCAAAATATACTTTTATCACCCTAAACATGGTAGATGTGAGATCTAAGGATCAATTATAGTCTTAAGAAAGCAGCAGTTGCTTAAGAAATTCTACCCATAAATTCTCAAATCAGTAAAGAAAATCATCTTTTCCCATGGGGATATAATTTTTTAGCATCCACAACTTTAATTTGCATTAGCATACTGTGTTATTCTGAAGTATCTCTACATGATGGTATTAAAACATTTTAACTATCCAGGACATGTATGCAGTCCTGAAATAAAACAAGAGATTACTTACTAAAGAAGGATTTAACTGATCCAAGCAGATACTTTTGTGAAACAATAAACCTATTAGGCATCTTTAGGGAACATCTTATTCCAGCACGGATCTTCTGATAAAAATTTATATCCTAAATGTGATGACTTACACTTTAACTTTACCACCTAAACATTCTACCCTGCCCAACAAGAAGTGGTTCTGAGTAAGCATGCATGCATTCCTGTTGAGCTGTTCATTGACCTGAAAAAATCTATTTTGTCATACTATACAGACACTTTAGATGGGGGGAAGGTATAACAAGTTCCAGTATCAAAATCTCAAAAATCTGGAAACAAGTTCAATGGTTCTGGTTTCTGTGACATGCGAACTCTTGGCATGACACAAAGATGCCAAAAGAAGGGATCAAGAAAAGAAGTTTGGGAAAGAATGCATCAAGAAACAATCAAGGAGCAAGGTCCATCAGAATGAAGCATGCATAAAGGCAAAGAGATGTTAATTAACATAATAAGCAAAAGGCAAACACCTCTTATGCATGACTCAATTACACCAAAAAGCACATTAGCATTCTTGTAGGTGAATCCCAAAACACCATGAGCTTTTACTAATTGACTTCAGTTCTTTAATATGTTTATCTGGTGCAACACAGTGCTTTTTCCCTGAAAGATTTGCAATGACAAGAATATTTTCCGCAACAAGCTCCTCACTTACCAGTTACTGACAGATCTTCCAAGAGAAGAAGAAAAATAAGAAACACACTTTTTTCAGTAAGCCCTTCTAGATCCACATTGATCAGCTAAGGGCAAAAAGTAGATTTTTATAAACAAGTTGGTTTTGTAAACAAATTAGCTCTGACAATATCTTTTCGCTCTTGGAGCTGTGGTTATGTAGGACATGCTTTCTGGAAGAGAGTTGGCCAGATTTCAATCCTCAATCAAAGACACTACTATTTAATTATTTGGAACAACTGAAGCGAACAAGTAGAGCTGACCAACAAGGTGGATTGAAAAGGGAATATATTGGAAAACCTCCCATAACTTACCCATGCTGAAGTAATTCCAGAATCCTCCCTGGAATGTATGGTAGCCTTCCTGAGAAACATTGAAACATTTGCGTAAGAGCAGGGGAAAGTGCTGATTTCGTAGATTGGAAAGTGTGTCCTAAGAAAGAGAAATAATGTTTTCCACAAGGTCATCGATCACAACATACATACAATCGACCTGGTTGAACAATTAAGTATCTTATCCTTCAATACATCTGGTGTTCATGTACCTAAGGTAACTTCAGTTGGTTTTCCAACTAAGTATATAAAAAACTGCGCTGGATATAAGCTTATACTCGATTCCTTGAGATGCAAAACGGGAAAAACAATGCATCTGTATAAAATGGGCTTCATGAGCCCAATTTTTTCAAGCTGAAACCTAAACAACCCGGTTTCCATTCCCCACAAAAAAAAAAAAGTAATACCCTTTTTCTTGGGAAGAAATATTTTAGGAATTGTTGAGTAGACTTAAGATCTTTTCTCTTGCACGATTAGTTGATTTAGGTGCACGTCATCATCAATCATCTACCTGATTGATATGCAGGGAAAAAAAATAAAAATACAAAGAAGACAACAATCTGATTCATACAACTAATATAAGTGAGACAAAGCCAATATGTATCTGTTTCATAATACACGTAGATTATGTAAAAACTCTTTAAGGAAGACTGCCATACCATGTTAAGTTCATCTGATGAAGAAACTCGTTGAAATGCATGCAAAGAATGTGGCAACTCTAGGGGGGCAATAGGATCAAAGCTACCTTCAGTTTGGAGCTTTCATCCTCATGAGTATATGCCAGCTGGATTTTCATCAAAGACAGTCAGATCAAAACTAGAGATTCAGGAAACCAATATATCACGCAAACAATGAACGTGGTACTTATTTGCAAACTCAAAGAAGAATAGATGTTTGATACCAAACCTGTCTATCATCATTTCTTTTGCTTTCCTCACTTGATCCAAGAATGCAAGCACAGAGTCTCGATCTGTCCCTGGATTTTTCTTTCCCTTCAAGACAGGAAGCACAAGCAACACAGGAATTAGAAAGGACCATGGTCTCAGTAACAGGCACCAAATTAACAGCAAGATAACTGTCTTATTGCCAGAAAATGGAGGGTTAAAGTAAGTACAGTTTCATATATATAGGGGCCAAGTTAAGATCATCCACATAAATTTTTACCCATCAATGCATTAGATTTCATATTAAAGAATGACAATAAGAGGAACCAAGGGACTAGAAGGGGTCCTTTCTTACCCAACCAAATGCAAATGGAAGGTTGTTTCCAGTTCCCAAGGGCACAGTAGCAATAGGTGGGGGCTTAGACAATTTAAGGTCAGAAAACAACTCCAAGAAGCCAACCAGCAGTGCCATCACCACCTGCCACCTAGTATGGCCAACCAATTTGAGATATTAACCAAATTAAACTAAAATGAATGATAAGCTGCTCTCTGCTGTAATTAGGCATGGAATGAAGATGAATTTCATACATTCTCTTTTAACTCACTTACAATTATTTTCAATCTCTCCTCGATCTTAGGAGCAAATTCATCACCATTAAGTTTGAGTGTTTCAAGGTGGAGATATAGCCTGCGCAACACAGCATCAGGAGCCTCCCCTCCAAGTCAAAAACCTGAAGCCATTCAGATTCCAGCCTTCACTTAGGCCAATTTTTGCTATTTTTTAAAGAGTGTAATGTGATCATTGGGCTATTTGACAGCTCCAAGCATATTTTGCAAGGTGCCAAATTACCTGATGTTTGTTTAGAAGAGAACGATAAGTAAGCAGAAGATCTCCACCAAGTTGACCCCACTTTTGGAGTTGATAAATACGAGCACTGGGCATGAAGGTACATCTTGTAATTTCTCAGCCTCTGAACCAGGTGCAAGTATATATGCAGGAATATGGAATTCCTTCAAGGAATCAGGCTCAAAATTTACATTCCATCGTAGTTCTATCTGCAGTAGCTCCAATTTAGAAGATCATTCAAGACAAATCAGCCACTTATTTTTTCCCCCAAGTTACAACCAAATAGCTGCAACATATGAAGAAAACAATATCTTATTAGCTATCTCAACCAACAGAAGAATATTTGAGATAGAACAAGATAAGTGGAACAATAAACAACAGGGTTACATATTAACTAAGATAAAAAATTAATGGGGAATTTTAAACTGCTGAATGAAACAAAGTCAACTTTTATGACCATCTCCATATCAAAAAAGGAAGAAAAAAGTGACAGACAGAAACAGCTCATGTCTCAAGTGGAATCATCAACATTCAAATCTCATTAAAGAATATAAAATGTTTGCTCAAAGCAATAAAAAGAAAGGGCCAAAAAGAGGCAGTACAAAATTCAAGTACTCGTGAACATAAAGAGAAAATCAGAAAAAAAAAAAAGCACATAAAAACTCTCATGCCAGGCAAGAACAAGTCACAAGATCATCTTCACTTAGGGCCTTTTGTTCTTGTCCACATGATGAGTGATTTTGTGCATGATGTCACAAAACGGCACCATTTGGCGTTGTTGTTTCCGAGAACAAGATTTTCAGCAATTCAGGCTCCATGATTTCCACCTCCATTTCGAATAAGTTTCCTTTGTTCAAAGCATATATGAATGACAAAATAAAACAATTGTTATAATCTCTAAACAGGAAATTCAAACTCTGATCAGTACCAAAAACCGAAGCTCTACTCTGATTCAATCAACATAAACGCAAAATCTCAGAAGAAACAAACTGGCAAATTGACCAAGAACTACATATATTAGCTGACTTTTTCAGCACATACACACAGAAAAGGATCCCAGAATTCCAAGAATTATTCCCGGGAATTTGATGTCCTTCTCGTGATCAACTGGATATTCAAAAAAAATAAATAAATAAACCTATTAGGCATGCAAAAATACCAACAAAATCCAATCTTCGGCACAGTTAAAGAATTCAAGAGACCCAACAAACTGTACCTGGAAAATCAAGAATCTGATTTTCCCTGATGAATATTCAACTGGGATAATGTGCAACAGAAGCAATAGTAGTTTCAGTAACAGATGCACAAAAAAGAAATAGGATCTGAACTGAAAGATTTATACAGAAATGCAGCGTTTGACATATATATACTTCATGATCCCACATATAACGTGTGACAAAAGTTGACCAATTTCCTTTTACTTACCCGCGTGGATTTAGGTAATTTCCCACAGGTTCATTGACTAAATGCCAAAACCAATTGAGGAAAATCACCAATAATGTCCTCCTCGGGAGGAAATTACATGGGTGGTTCAGTTATTTTGGCAGCTTTGCTCTGTTCTGTTTTGCTCATCTTGGAGAAGTGAAATACTGGGTTTGGGGTCTTTCACATATTCTTTGACTAATGATTAAAGTTTGGGAATCTGAGGAGTTTCAACTTTTAAGGCGGTTAAATAGCAAATCAGGATAATTTGAGAAACATCCCTCGGGTTTCTGACTATTTCCTGGTCTCCCTATAAATTTTGAAAATTACATTAACCTCTCTTGAGGTTTATTACCTTATAACATCTAGATCCAACAAACAATTAAAAAGTTATATTGGGAGAGAGAAATAATATGATTTCACCATTACCGCTCATCTGCTAAATTGTTTAATTAATCTAATATCTGCCCAGATATAAAAGAAAACACTAGAATTTGCTGTTTATCATTAGAGTTTAAATCACATATGACGTTAAAAATAGTATATCATTCTATATATTTCACTTAATGTAAGATTCAAATTACTCTTTTCAGTCACGAATACATTATCAAACACGATCAATAACAAATAATCAAAAAAAATAATATGCAACCAAAATATTACAAGGAGCAAATTTTATTACCATAAAAATCTCAACAGCTTATCTTAATATTTGACAAGAATATTTATGATGTGAAAGTTTGTTCTATGTAAAATTTTAGTTGCAAATTTTTTGATTATTTGTTGTTGATCATGTTTGACAATGGACGTGTAACTGAAAAGAATAATTTAGATCTTATATTAAAAAAATATATAAAATAATATACTATTTTTTGATGCTATATATGATTTGATCCCTAATGATAAACAGCAATTTTAATATTTTTATTTAATGTGTGAGTTGGTATTAAATTAATTAAATAATGTAGCATATGAGATGCAATGATGGAATCATGTTATCTTCTCCCTTCTAGTATCACTTTTAATTATTGGTTGGATCTAAATGTTACTAACAAAATAATTAACTTTAAGAGAGATTAGTGTAAATTTTAAAATCTAGAGAAAAGCCAGTGAAATAATCAAAAACCTAAAGGATGTTTATGAAATTATCCCTAGAAAATTCCATTATCATTGTACGGGACTATGAAAACCAAGGGATGGTTGCGGGACCTTAGAGTTTTTTAGCACATGATAAATTTGCATTTGCCCGAGTAAACAGCGACGTTCCAAACTATTGAAAATTCTTTTATTTTCTTTTGGTGAATATTGAAAATTCTTTTATAAGGGGCGGCTCTCATATATTCGTCAACTGTCCACTTGTCAATGCACATAACCTGAGAGTCCATCTAGAATTGAGACGGCTACAAAGATAAATATATGCTCTAAAGAAATAGTCGTACTGGCTACTAAAAGAATAAAGTAGGATACTAATTTAAAAAATAATAAAGTGCAAAAACACAAAATTCACTGCAAATTTCAATACAGCGTTCCTTGTTGATATTTCAGTATTCACACGTTATATGGTGCAATTATCACTGACAACTGTAGAAAGTCTCGACCGATCGATTAAAGATTAATTGAGACAAACTTTTGTAATCCCTAACTTATAGGTTGAGATAAGCATAATAGGTTTGCCTAACGAATGGCTATAGTGGCTATTGAACGATATGTTTACAATGCTAGTTTTTCGTAGCAATGAAGTCAAGGCATGTAATTGTTTCAATGTGAATAGTGACAATAAATGTGCATTCGGATGGTACAATTGATGTTTGAAATCCTTTATTGAATAAGTAATGATGAAACAGCTGGGAATATTTGCATTAAATGGCACAAACTGAAGAGGGGGAAGACAAAGTATTCAGTAATGATGAAACAGTTTGGAATATTTGCATTAAATGGCACAAACTGGAGTGGGGAAAAAAGTATGTGTGACATGGTTGTAGTGTTTTCTTCCCTAGTTCCTGTGGCACCTGCAGGTGGGGTTTGAACTCTCACATAGAGCTCAAGAGGGACTTCAATTCCTCCCGTGGCCAGGGAGCCAAGCTCAGTGGTTAGGATTAGTTGTAGTTTATTTGTAAGAAAATACTTTATGATTAGAGAGAGTTTCACCATGTTTTGTTTAATATCCTTTTTTTCACATTCTTCCTACTTGTGATTGTCAAATTCGTGATTCGAATTCAGATCTTGACAATGGATTATTCGAACTCTAAACCAGACAGTGGAAAAGCATCACAGGATTCCTTAATTGCTATTACTAGTGCTTTTTTTTTTTCAGGTGAATTTTTTTTTTTTTTGAACATTTTGGCTTTGGCATAAGACATTTGGCTTATTCAATCGGACACAAACCAATTTGTCTGTCAAACTGCTCTTGATTTTTCTAATTCAATATGGACTTGTCATTTTCTCTCAATTGGGCTAAAGCTAATTATTCGGTTCAACAACTTTGATTAGGTAAATAACTTTAGATACTTATGAAATAGAAAGAATTTGATTAGGTATAAAATCATGTCATCCATTACGTTCAATAGTATATTTGACCCCCTTGTCAACCCTTATATTATGATGTGATATCTCACCAATTTTATGCTTTCTTCTCTTTAAAGTTAGTAATATATAAATGTTTTAAGAATAGTAATTTCAGATAAGGCTTGTCTAATTAAGCATCCAAACTGGTCAAGTCCAAATCATGCCCCAATTGAAAAATTTTAAGACAGTGGTTTTCTATTTGTATCCTTTTTCTTTGGCGTTTCGTTTTCAAAATCTGACTCGGACTCAAGTGGATGGAAAGAAAC
The DNA here is from genome assembly GCA_023065735.1 of Coffea humblotiana. Taxonomy (NCBI): domain Eukaryota; kingdom Viridiplantae; phylum Streptophyta; class Magnoliopsida; order Gentianales; family Rubiaceae; genus Coffea; species Coffea humblotiana. Next base: position 22,154,607 of record CM041212.1, on the reverse strand, counting down.
TTTGGTTTCTGGTTCAGCTTAGCAACTGAATTACATATTTTCCTAAGAAAAGAAATCACAGGAAAAAAAATATGAAAACAATTCAGAAGAGAATTTATTTCCCATTCTGGTTTTAACAAGTTCTGGGTTTATTTCCCAATTAAACTAGAAGAATATTTCTGAAGGGTATCCATTACTCGTTAATATATCTAAACTATATATAACTTACTATGTGCATATACACATCACAATTTTGACACTTTTTAAAATTAACTACTTTTTTGAAAAACTAATACATGAGGCCCTTCAATTGAAGCTAGAATTATCAAACTTATAAATACAAATTTTTCTTGTGTCTCTCAGTTACACTCCCTCCCTTGCCCCTCCAAATGAATTTTTCCCGTGATTATCCATTTAATATACTTAAATTACACCTAAATTACTATGTGAATACACACGTCCACAATTTGTTAACCCCTTGCATTTAGAGACTTTCACGAATTAACTTTATTTTTGAAAAATAGTCTTAAAGTTCTTTTAAATGAGTTATTGGGCATCCTTTAGCTAAATTTTACAAATATTATTTGTCAAAACAAGTAGGTTTCAACTTGGACTTAAATTAGCCCAAGCTTCCTATCAAACCAAAAAAGGGAAAAAAATTAAGAAAAAGTTGACACACACTTAATGTACTTGTAAACTTCTCGCTTTAGTATTCATGCAACTGGCCTTTAGGCCTCCATTTCACCGAAATATCAAAACAAAAATTTGTGTGTAGTAAAATTCTAGTTCAATCATTATTTTTAGGGTGGATGAAGATTTATACTTGGAAATTATCATACAATTACGATATCAACCATTCCTTTTTTTAAATAAAAAAAAAATAGAATCGCATGTAATCCACAATTTTGGGATGAAATAAATTTAATTACCACTAATTAACCATTTCTTGACAGCACAATACTGAAATCAAATTCTAGAGTCACCAATGACAAATACTCAATATAAGCATTATACTTGCTCGTTTCAATTGTTTTTAGGCTAGCTGTAGGAAGATTTTAAATAAGAGAAAATCTACATGTGAAATGAAAAGGTCAATATGAATACATGTTTGAAAATTTTAATTTATGCATCGCATGCAAATAGAAAATCCAATATAAAACCAAGAATTGTACCTGGAAATCAAGAATTCGATATTTTCCTCTTGAATATTCAACTGCCACATGCGATACAAGAGCAAAAAAAATAACCCAAGTAAACAAAATACAAATTCACCAAGAAATACAACTTTAGACACAGCTACATAATATAAAACAAAATGAAGAAATGTACCTGGGAAATCAGGAATCTGACATTTCCTATTGAATATTCAATTGCAATATGCAAGGAGAAAAAAAACGATCTTCTACTAGCCACTGTAAAAAGTAAACTCGGATCTTAACTGAAAAACTAACAGAAACTGAAATGGCGGGCCATATATTTGACCCACTCAAAAGGTGCAATCAGTTGACCATTATTATTAATTTTTTATCATTTCTGTAAATAGGATTGAATGATAAACCCAACTAGTCAATACGTGCATTGACCATTATTATTATTTTTATTTGTTCTGTAACTAGGATTGAAAGATAAGGCAAACTACTCAATATTCGAATCGAGTTTAACTAGATAAAAGTTCGTTCGAATTTGGTCCGCTAACTAGTCAAATCAAGTTTGAATAACGTTTTATGTTCGATAGCATTTAAACTCGATAAAAAAATCGTTTAAATTTGATTCAACAAATAAATAAATTAGATTTGAACAAATTTTCAAACTTATGTGCAGTTACATCTTATCCAAAACTTAATAAAATCTAATTGTAAACATATTTTAATACTTTACCCTCTTTTTGTGTATTTTCATATTCATCTTGTTATTCTTATGAAAAATTTATGAAATAATAATATTTCAATAGGAATTTTAATCTTGTTTAGGAGAAAACAATTACAAGAACTAGTAAAATACAGAAAAAAGAATTTTAAAATGCTAACAATTATCATTATAAAATTTAACATTCAAGATTTTCAAATTTTTTGTATTTTAAATCATGGTTAATTTAGTACAAGTGACTCAATTATTTCTCTGCATATAAATACATAATATTTCCTTAGTTGTAAGGATAGTCGAGTCATTTGACCTTCAATAAGGTAAGCATTGGGTCTCAAATGGCTTATAGGAGAGGTAAGTAATATTTTCAAAATTTCAGGGGAGGGCAGTGAAATTGTCAGAAACCTCAAAGGAGGTTTTTGAAATTATCCCTAAAATTATTGGGAAATTTGTCAATTTGGCCTCTCACATTTTCAGGAAAAAACATTTTTTGTACTTCACATTCAAAATCAGTCAAAATAGTCTCTCAAATATAAAAAGTCTGCCTATTTGGTCTCAAAACTCATTTTTGCTCACTTCTTTGGTCAAAAATCACATGCCTATCTCACGTGCTTATCTCGATAAGGATGGCTAGTGCTTAAAATTATAAGTAAGTGAGGCAGGCGTGCATTTTTTGGCTGGAAATGAGCGAAAATGACTTGTGAAACCAAACGTGTAAACTTTTTTTTTTTTTTTTTATATTTGAAGGACTATTTTGGCTAATTTTAAGTGTGAGGAGCTAAAAAGTTCTTTAAGAAAATGTGAGAGATCAAATTAAAAATTTCCCAAAATTAATTCTCCATAAAGCTACAAAGACAATACGTGCAGTGTGCACGAGCAATAGGAAGAAATTATTAAGAGTAGAGGTGCCTATTTCTGTACAGACCTAGTCAATAAATTTCAAGAGTTTGCTCCAAATTAATTGCCAAATACATAGAATTAAGGATTAAAAGCACTAAACTCCCCAAAATTTATTCTCCTAAATTCATTAAATAGACACTTTGCTCCTTACTTGATGGGTTAGGATAAAAGTACCCTTCCTATGTTAATTATTGTTATATTTATTTTTCTCTTTTTTTTCCTACTTGTCCCTTTTCTTTTTCTTTTTTAATTTTTTCTTCTCTCATGTGATCAATCACTTTCTTCTCTTTGCTATTATTATCTATATTATTTTCAGTTTTCTTAAACTTATTCTTTAGTCATTTGTATCTTCTTTACCTTTTATTATTAAAAGTAATAATGATTATAAAGCATGTGTTAGGTATGCACTAGAGTATTTCAGATAGTATTTAAGTTAATACATCTAGGAGTTAGAATTAATTAATTATTAATAGCAAAGTAACAAATAAGTAGATCATAATAATATACTTTTTATCAACTATACATAATAAAAAATAAATAAAAATACTAGACACTTTGTTTATTTGATATGTATTTTAAGTAATTAAAATTCTAGGTTTGTGACATCTGTTTGAATAGTTTAATTGCTAATTATATACGCTTTTGATTATGACAGGCATATTTTCTCATGCTATATAGTTTGGCATGAATGTCCTAAATAAGAAAAAAGATAAACTAAAACAGTAATGAAATTATAAGTGAAAGAAAACTACAGTATTGCAATAAGAATATAATTAGTAAAACTAATAGAAAAATGAAGGAAATGGTGACATAAGAGAAGTGAAAAAAATAAAAAGAAAAAAATAGTAGGAAAAAAGATAAAGAAATGAATAAACAAGGAGAAAAATAAAATAATATTGCAAGGGATTTGTCTTAAAACATTCAGGGGAGGGATACAGTACCTATTTTATACGCCAAGGGATAGAGCGCAATTGCAAGTAAAGTTCAGGGAGATTTAGTGCATTTAACCTTAGAATTAAAGAAATATCATTCTATTAATAGTTTCTTTGACAAACAATCATTATACTTTGACTGTTTATAGTTTTTTTTTTTGAGTTAATTACATCCACCTCCCCTGTGTTTTTGCCAGACTTCCTTGAATTTGAAGTATTATTATAGTCTACACGGTTTGACTTGACAGTCACGTGACAAAAAGCTCCTTGACATTACTAAATTAACGTTGTTACTACCATTAATTAAGCTAGCAAATTGAGTTAAATTTCAAAGTTGCCCCTTGAAACTATTATATTTTAAGCTTTTAAAAATTATTAAGGAGAAAAAAGTGTGATAAAAAACATTAAGGGGAAAGAGTGAAAAACTAAAACGTACTCTTCTCAACTCTTGGCGAACGTTATCAATTTTCCCAGACCACCAGATACTTCGCTGCCTCCGCCACCAACACCTTTGAAGTTCCAAATACCTCGAGGCAGCCTCCTCACAGCCACACTACTCCTTAGCCACATTACCACTAAATCACAACCATGCCTCCACATTTGATTTCATAATTTTCCCACACATATGCCAAAAAACTTGTAGACGTACAATTCAAATCTATTAATTCCATAACCAAATCATCCTTGAGCTTGTTTCAATCTGATAATTTTTTCTTCCTTATTCTCCCAAAGTTTTCCTTAATCGCAAGGACACTTCTTGTTAACACCGTCCCGCAAATATAACATGCACGGCTCTTTCAATCAACATAGAGCGCAAGAAGCCCAGCTCACTCAAGTTTGCAAATACACAGAAATTAGTAGTGCTATTGATAGTGGTGATGGGGTGTAACTTGTAAGGCAATTCATTTTCCCCATCTTAGGTGGTTTAGCATGCAGTTAAGTGCAGATTTCTCAAGTAGGCAGATTAGCTTCTGTCCTTGTTATTGTAGGAGACAATGGGAGAGGGGCTTGGATGGTTGAAACGGGCAACAAGTCAGTTGGGAGATTCTATAGAGTTAAGAGGAGATGAGAACCTCTCACGAGGACTCTTTGCTAGTGAGCTTCTTTGAGAAGATAATCATTTGATTTTTTTTTTCTTTTTGTCTCTACTAGATCTAAGTAATTTTGCTGCAGCAAATATTTGCTGCTGGTGGCGATAAAAGTGTTGACAGGCAGCCAGTATCATTTCTACTCTACTTCATTTTCTACTTTTGCTTACATTGGTATGGCGTACTTTAGCAATTGCACGTTAAGATTCAACACCCTTTCAAGAGTGTTAGGCCAAAGGGGTGGACCGTGATAGTTTGGTTAAAACACGAGAAGGTGAATTTTCCATTATATCAATGATTATTAGAACCATCCGTCCCTCTCCACTGCTATCGTGCAAGTGCAATTTGACAAAGGTGATGGCGCAAGAAAGTATTTCAGTGTGGATGCCAGATTGCTATCGTCCGACAAGGTGATAATGTTAGTGTTTTAGTATTCGCAATAGGGTAGTACAAAGTTTACTAGTGCAACTACCCGGACTGTGGGCATGGTTGTTTCTTATAAACTCGCAACTAAATAACAAGGTATGGAAGTCCAATGAACATCAAGAATGAACCCCATAGAAAATTGGGGGAAAAGATTAAGTGCAAATAATTAAAAGTCACAAATATTGTTCTTCATATTCCAAAGCAAGTCTTGGGATAATTAGCCCAAGCTTCCAACTTACTAAATTTGGTTTAGTTGATTGATTCGTTCCCAAGTCAACAAGTCCTTTGATGCTAAAGGAAAACTTTATGGTCCGTGCCAATTCTTCTTAGAAGGAAACTTTAAGTTTCAGGCTCAATTCTTCTTAGAAGGATCACGTTAGTACTTCTCGGTAATCATTAGGCGCTTGGTAATACTCTCAAGCTCCTTCATCTTGTCCTCATATTCATCCGTCTCTCCAAGCTGATTCACATCCAACCATTGCATGGCATCCTCAATCTTCTTCATGTCAGCAGATGACAGACTAGAGCTAATGTTCTTACTCTTGATGGTGTCTCTCAAGTTGTATGCATAATCCTCCAAGGCAATCTTTGCCTTAACCTTCTTTTTGTGCTCCTCATCCTCAAACTTGTACTTCTCGGCTGCCTGGACCATCTTCTCAATTTCTTCTCTTGACAATCTTCCTTTATCAAAAGAGATGGTGATTCTACTTTTCTTGCCCTGTATTTGTATCCTCGGCAGAGACATTTAAAATGCCGTTGGCATCCAGATCAAAGCAGATATTGATTACAGGGACTCCTTTAGGGGCTGGAGGAATGCCCCCAGCGTGAATTTACCTAACAAATTGTTCTCTGTTGATCTTGCTCTCTCACCTTCGTACACCAGAATCAATACGCTAGTCTGGTTATCGTAAACTGTTGTAAATGGTGTCTCCTTTTTCGTAGGGATGGTGGTGTTCCTAGGGATCACAACACTCATGACCTCTCCATTACATTCTAAACCAAGAGACAATGGGGTAACATCAATAAGTGCAATATCCTGAGCCTTCTGGTTGCCCCTGCCGTCCAAGATTGCAGCTTGAACAGCTGCACCATAGGCAACGGCTTCATCTGGGTTAATGCTCTTGCAAAGGGTCTTGCCATTAAAGAAATCTTGCAACAACTGCTTGAACCTTTGGAATCCTGGTTGAACCACCCACAAGAACGATATCTTGGGACACTATGTTTGTCCATGTTGGCATCCCTTAAGCAGCTTTCAACTGGCTCCATGCATTGCCTGAAACAAGTCCATGTTCAGCTCCTCAAATCTTGGCCTTGTAATGGTTGATTGAAAATCAATACCCTCAAACAAAGCATCAATCTCGATTGATGTCTGATGAATAGAGGAAAGTATCCTCTTTGCCCTCTCACAGGCTGACCTTAATCTCCTAAGAGCTCTGGATTTCCAATGATGTCCTTCCTGTGCTTTCGCTTGAACGCTTGGACAAAGTGGTTCACCATTCTATTGTCAAAGTCCTCTCCACCAAGATGAGTATCTCCCCCAACAGCTTTCACGTCAAACATACTCTTCTCAATAGTGAGAAGAGAAACATCAAAAGTACCACCTCCAAGGTCAAAAATAAGTACATTCTTCTGGCCGCCTGTGTTGTTGAGCAACTCTTTGTCAAGACCATAAGCAATCGCAGCAGCTGTTGGTTCAACGATGATACGCAATACATTGAGGCCAGAGATGGCTCCGGCATCTCTAGTTGCTTGGCGTTGCGAATCGTTGAAATAGGCTGGGACGGTAATAACAGCATTCTTTACTGGTAACCCAAGGTAGGCCTCAGCAAACCTCCTTCATCTTTGTGAGAATCATAGCAGAAATCTCCTCAGGTGCAAATTGCTTTCCTCCCCTTTGTAGGATGCAACAATCAGGGGATTGTTGACAGGATCAGGAATGACCTTGAATGGCCAAAGCTTCAGGTCATACTCTACAGATGGATCAGTGTACTTCCTACCAATTAATCTCTTAGAATCTGTAATCAGAAATGATGATACTGCCATGAGAATTTTTCTTCAACTGTATGTCAAATGGCATATCAAAGAATTGATATAGAATACTACAGAACAACTAACAAGGTTATAGTTCATAGAAGCCAATTCCCAATGCTTCACACCACAGACTAGAGGATATTATTCATAAATCTTACTCCAGACATATACAGGCAACTTGCAGGGGATAATAACCAAATTACCAAAATGCATGACAAGTAAATTAATTGAGCTTCTCTATCACAGAAACACGGATTTCATGCAACAAATTATAGCTTCCAGAGAAGATCAATATGAGACTAAGCTTCAATTTACCAAACAGACCCACTAAACCTCCCATAACATCGTTAGAAACTCACATGACCAGAAAGCATGAGGTATTTTTTCCAGGCGCTGGACAACTACTAGTTAGCGACATAATGGTAAATATAAAGTGGTTAACTGAAAAAGAAATGGAAATATAGTCCTCTCAAGTAGAATAAATTGGAGGATTTATTGAACCATTTAATCTACAACCCTTTAAAAAAAGAAGGGGGGGGGGGGGATTGGTCGGGCCACTGTAGAAACAGCTTACAGTGGAAGATATACTAGGTCTCTACCATTTCCTTTCTTGTACTTTTTCGTGTGTGATCTCTGTTGTAGTATTATTCAGAAATATTTTGAGTTCTATTGAAAAAGAAAGTAGTGTGAGCTTACTTTCAGCTTGTGAGGAGGTTTGAAAAAGAATTGTTGGACCATAGCTGCATTCGTACATCTTTCTTAGAACAATAACAATGAAATAGGCTTCTTTCAGATTGTTTCAAACAGTAGCTCCATCCTTCTCTATTAGCTATAACAGTGAGATGGGGTTGTTACGATTGTTCTTTAGGCATGCCAAAAAAGCATTTATAATTGTTCTTTAGGCATACCAAAAAGGCATTGTCTATCTTCAGCTCTGCTTCAAGTCCTCCAACCTAATATCCAAGTCTTCCACTTAGCTGTTTCTACGATTGTAAGAACATTATCACTATGAAAGATGCCTAATTTACATAGCACCTATCAGATCATTATACATAGAAACCCACGTTGTCTCACCAAGCTTGACGTAATCAGTCTTCAATGGGGAAGAAACATGTGCATATGTATAGTTTATTGGATAGTGACCTTCACAATAATGCTCTGATAGAAAAAGAGGCAGGTAGAAGAGGATACCAATCTACATTTAAAAAAAAAGATCTCTAGTAAAAGAATACTCTTTGATGACATTTTCTGACCGAAAATGGTGTTGACGGGATTGATGGCAGCCTGGTTCTTAGCAGCATCACCAACGAAACGCTCGGTGTCAGTGAAAGCCACATAAGACGGCGTCGTCCTGTTACCCTGATCATTAGCTATGATTTCAACACGGTCGTGTTCCCAGACAGCCACGCACGAGTACGTGGTACCCAGATCGATTCCAATCGCCGGGGCACTTTTTCCAGCCATTGCAATGCTTGGTTTCTATTGCTTCAGAAAAAAATCAATGAGAGAACGTTCAGTTGCAGAGGGAGTAAAGTTGTACCTTTTAAAATTCTGGGATTGGTGGAGTACTTGGAATTTAAACAGCAGCGAGTTGACTTGATAGTGGATGACAGGCTCGCTTGTGGAAAAGTTTGAAAGGTGCGTGCGTGTTAAAAAACTCTATGCCCTCCAAAACTTTAAAAAACTTTTTTATGTCTAGTGGTTAGTATTTCGGAACCAATGACAGAATTTTACGCGGATATATAAGAGTTTCCATGATTTCGTTCAACTTGTTAAGTGGACTCCACTTAGCATGTAAATTAGTAAGTGTGGTCCCTATATGTTAATATAAAGTTTTTTAATTGATACAACCACTATTAACTATGCCTAATACGTAATTATTTCGAACTGATATGAAACTTCAACGCATGTGGACGTTTATCATTTACTATAACATTTTTTTAAAAACCCTTTTGGGGTGTATAAAAAGGTTACTCTATTATCCCAATTGGGAGGGGGGTACTTAGGCATTTTTTTAACTTTTTTAATTGTAGGATGTATATTAAACTTTCTACATAGTTCAAAGAAGCATTTTTAAATCCATTCTAGTGACCAATTTACTTAAGATAAGTTGGTTATTTTTGACCCAACTTGATATGTTGTAAAGAGTAAGTTCAAAGAGGCAATTTAAATCCATTTTGGTGACCAATTTACTTAAGACAAGTTGATTATCTTTGATCCTACTTAGTCACACGGGATCCTCAGTGTCACTTTTTTTGTGTCAATTCAGTGTCACTTCTATATTTATGCCAAGTGTCGTGTTTATTTAATTTGTCATATGTTGTTTATTTAAATTTCTTTTACCATCACATGATAAGTGGAATTGGCACTGAATTTAACATCGAGTAGTGGCATAAAGGATTCCAACTGCTACTTGATACGGTGTAAAAGAGTAAAAGTCTCTTAAGAGTCTAGTGTGATGTGCTGTGTTTCTTAAGACCTAAGAAATTGGTGAAGTATTTGATTACTTTTACTTTTATTACCAAAAATTTTATTGAAAAGACTAGCACTAATAGACTTGACTTGAGATTTGAGTCATTTTACAGACTACACTTAATATGTTTCTTTTCTATGAAACAACAAAAATGGAACGATAACGCCCATACAATTTGAGATTTTTACCTAAATAATTTTTATTCAATACTCTAGAATTAAACCAAAATTTGAGTTCTTTCCAAGTTAATAATTTCTTTATTTGGGAGAAAGCCGTCAATTCACCATTTGAGAGGATGACTTTAGGACAAGAAAACTAGATACAAATGGTAACTAAGGACAAATCACCTCAAGTCAACACATTTGAAATTGTGACTTTGAAGCCGCCTTTTAAACGGTGAAACCTTTATTTGGGAAGAATTCAAAAGTTTGAACTATTTTTAAAGTTTTTATTAATAAGCATTGGATTGTATAAGTAGATAATTCTATGCCATTTATGTGATAAGTAGGGATACGAGAAACCAACCAACACGTTTTAGGTGAGTTGGCCTTCAGCTAAAGCGTAAAATGCAATCTTGATTGCAAATTAGGTTCTTTAAATCTAAATGGTGTGCAGCATTGCACCCTTTTGATTTAGAGGTGGATTTTTCTTCCTCTAATCTTCCATGTCTCCTTCAGTCCCCAAGTTAAAGTAGTAGTACTTGGACATTGCTGATTAATTGAACAAAAATTCCGAGTAATCCAACTGGGTTATATGATGTCGTTTGACGAAACAGTTTGAAGTAGTGTACTTTGACTTGGAGTGTTTTGAGTTTATCATCATTTACCACATATTTTTATCCAATTACAATTTGCAAGTAAAAGATGGATTGCAAGTTCACGACAGAGGTAGATTTGCGGCCAAATCGATCAGCAGCCCAAATCCGGTCTGGAACTCAGGTGCTTTTGAGTTTTGATATAAGCATGGTATTTTTTCTGTTTCCTTTTAAAAAAACTGATAGTATTAACTACCAAAATTTTGTTGCATTAAATGCCGCTTGATTTGGAGCACTAATTGATCTAGTGATTGCCTGATTGGTGATTTTGGATCACTACACGGGAATTTGGTCTCCTCCCATTTTTTACAATGCACATTTAGATACAAGAAACCAAGCTTTTTGCAACGTCTTTGCTGCGGCACAAGGAGAAAGTGTGGCAAATAAGCAGCAAATTTCGCAATGGTTTACAACTTTTGCACAAAATGATGTAGTTTTAATGAAGCCCAAAAAAATGGAAAAAGAAACGAGGTTCTAAATATACCTAAATACCAAACTGAACGCAAAGTCTCAATTCCTAAATCTGAAAGCAAACGATGTTCCCTCTCTCTTCCACCTCTCAATTCCCTTCATTCCTAATGATGTAGAAATACCTTCGATTCCTAATTCCGGCTTTATGTAAGAATAATAACTTTGTCAGAGTTGATTCCAAAAATGCATCTTCAGATTGCTGAAATAGCACGTGGGTCCTTTCCTTTGCTAATTAATGACCGATAGTTGTCTAAATCAATTAATAATCAGAAAGATCAATTTCCAATCATGCTACACGTTCATATATGATTTTCTTTAATCTCACTAAACACTAAAGTTAAGTACGAAAAAACATACTCTTTACTGGCTATGACTACAGGCATCTGTTTGCTGATATTAATATAATAGAATTAGTACAGATTAGTTACATTAATCTTTCATGAGTTAGTTGGATTTAGTAAGTGAAGTTTTTAATTAACAAGTTATTACTTTTCTAATTTTAGAATTAGCAGAATGAGAGAGAGACAGAACATGTTGGCTATTCTTGTCATCCTATTTTTTTGTCATCAAAGAATAAGTTCTCTTATTTGTGAGTCAGCTGGATTTAGTAAGTGATTTTTTTAAGAGTTAAAACTGTACCTTTATAACCCCCCCAAAAAAAAATTTGCCATCTGTTTACTGCTAAGATAAAATTATTCAAAGGCATTTATGCAAATCCCAAGTGTCCAAGTTGACTAGTGGTATAGTTAGCTGGAGTTGTAAACAAAATTTAGAGAGACCATGCATGCAGATAAAGCAAATTATACATGTCCTAACTGAAATTGTATCTGATTGCAGGGAATGTGATTTCTGAACTGAGCATTAAACTGCTCTGACATCAGTTAAAATAAAGGTAAAAAACAAAAAAACCCAGTGGTAAACCTAATACACAGAAAAGCTCCCCATGGTTTCAAAATATATAACACGACTCCTCATGCTTTGAACTAAATTGTAAAGGTGACGGAATCCGTTAAATTTAACGGAAATGGACAAAATGACCAAAATACCCTGATATAATTAAGCAAAAGACAGCTCAAAAAAAAAATTTGTTTTATTTTCTAAATAGAGAGAATTAAGGGTTAAGGGGTAGAATAGGTATATTTGATAAAAATTAGGTATACAATTTTTTTTTAGGTTCCAATAAGTCATTTCCGTTAAATTTAACGGATTCCATCACCTTTACAATTTAGTTCAAAGCATGAGGTGTCGTGTTGTATATTTTGAAACCATATGGGGCTTTTCTGTGTATTAGGCTTACTACAGGGGGCTTTTTTATTTTTTTACCCTTAAAATAAAGCAGCTTCTAATGCTTGTAACTTGTTTGTGTCCGCAGTTAATTTTGGATTTAAGCTATTCTGATTGGAGTATATATTTTGAATTGCCGTGAACCTCTTTTTGCATAATAGATGCAATTTGAAGATGTCAACGATCAAGCTCCTTGAACCTGTATAATTAGGAGCAATAAAATTATTTTGGGTTTAAAGTAAACTGCAAGATTATGTTCTTTTTCTTTCATCTTCATTTTCCATTTCTATGGTTGAAATTAACTTGAAAGGATTATTTTAATATGTGTGATGCCCAGTACTTTAAGATGCCTCCTTACAGTCCTGGAAGATATTTGTGATGGGTCACTCAAGGTACGCCAAGAGAGATTGTATGACAGATCATGATTCATGGATGACAACAGGCCAAGGGAGAAACCTAATGCTCTCTTCTTATAAGAAGAAAGCCTCAACCAATCTTGGGAAAGCAGAGATATTGGAGCCATCAGAGGAGTCATTGATCCTTTGAATCTGGGTAAAGACACAACAGTACTAATCTTGTCATAGTAGTCCTTTTTTTTAATTAAAAGATTTTGGGTTAGTTTATCATAACAACTTTGAATAGGTTGCTTGATGTGTAAGAAGAAAGGAAAGACAATCATCATGGATATCCGATCCTTTTGCAGCATGAAAATTAGCGCCTAATTAGGATTTTTTTTTTTTTGCCTCCTATTGGTAATTTTGGCAAGTATAGCATTTTTATCTGGTTATCTGTGCTTTAAAATGTTGGTAGGATCTAATTGTTGACTATTGTAATTTCATTCGAATTTCTCTTTTGTGTAAAATGTCTCTATAGAAAGATTGTGTGTACTGTATTAATTTGTCCATCCGAATAGGTGATAATTGAGTAAAAAGAAGGGAAAGATACTCAATAATGGATTTTCTATCCTTCAACATTGCAAAATATTGTTTCTAATTGGTTCATTGCCTAATATTTGTCTTGAAATGGCTGTCTAGGTATTGTGGAATCCATTTTAGGATATCGTTCCAGGGGTAGCATCTTCAAAGTCCTTGCAGTCTTCTGAAGTTGAAACTGAGAAGAAAGACACCAAGCAGAAAGTTACAAAGTAAGTTTCCTTGCCTGCTTTTTGTATGATTAACTGCTGTCTTTAGGGCATATTTTATGATTTAACTGTTTGTTGCCGACCATGTTTTTTGGGTGCTTGTTATAGAAAGTTGAACTTGCTTTCATTTGGAGAAGAAGCAGATGAGGAGGAGAAGGAATTGGCTAATGTCAAGACCCGGATTAAGAGGAGTCATGATGTATTAGATGATCCATCTCGATGGTAAAACTTTCCTGCATCATCATTTCATGATGGTGCTATAAATTCCTCCATCATGAGATTTTGGCAGCCATCCAATATCTTAGCTTCGGAACATTTCTGCAGTGGAAGCAATTTTCAGTTGTCAATGATAGTGCAGGAACCGAGTTATGTCTCCCGACATATTGTTGATAAGCTAGGCATGCAAACACATGGGCCAGCTTTCATATCTGTTAGGTAAGCGAATTGCAGGAAAAATGGAAACAGGATCCGGACACTACTAGAGAAATATTGGGAAGAAAACTCTGCCGTAAAGAAGCAAAGGCTAACTCTTAGAAGTTGTCTCTTCTCTGAGATTACGTTTTTAAAGATAAAGTGCATCTTTTAACCAATCACATGAAAAATGTTAACTCAGAGTTTTTGATGTCCCAAAATTTCGATGGGTTTAGTGAAGTATGGAAAGCAATATGCTTTTGTCTTCACAATGCTTTTACTGTTGGTGTTCCCAGGAATCCACCTAGTATTTTTTATAGATTTTTTTTCTTCACCTACATGCTGTCAGTTTTGGAGGGACAAACTTTATGAATGTTGAATCACAAGCGCTTATTGAGGGGAACAACGAATATGATTTATTTTCTCCTGATCAGTAATAAATAAATTGCTTGGACATACACTTAAAATGAAGTTGCAAATGCAGATAGCATCTGAAGTTAAAGCTGCAAGGGGTAAGCAGTTGACAGTCAGAGAGGCTCCACGTTCAAAAAAGGAAGAACCACAGGGACAATCAGATGCCAAGTTGCCTGAAGCTTCTGATTTTAGTGATGAAGATGAGGCTAACTTTGATGCAAGGATGCGTCAGCAGATACTGCAAAAAAGAGAGGAGCTTGGTGTTCTTCCAACTGAACAGAAGACGGATAAGGGTGAGTTTGTACTCTGCAGAGAGACTTGTGAAACCAAACGTGTAAACTTTTTTATATTTGAAGGACTATTTTGGCTAATTTTAAGTGTGAGGAGCTAAAAAAGTTCTTTAAGAAAATGTGAGAGATCAAATTAAAAATTTTTCAAAATTAATTCTCCATAAAGCTACAAAGACAATACGTGCAGTGTGCACGAGCAATAGGAAGAAATTATTAAGAGTAGAGGTGCCTATTTCTGTACAGACCTAGTCAATAAATTTCAAGAGTTTGCTCCAAATTAATTGCCAAATACATAAAATTAAGGACTAAAAGCACTAAACTCCCCAAATTTTATTCTCCTAAAATCATTAAATAGACACTTTGCTCCTTACTTGATGGGTTAGGATAAAAGTACCCTTCCTATGTTAATTATTGTTATATTTATTTTTCTCTTTTTTTTCCTACTTGTCCCTTTTCTTTTTCTTTTTAATTTTTCTTCTCTCATGTGATCAATCACTTTCTTCTCTTTGCTATTATTATCTATATTATTTTCAGTTTTCTTAAACTTATTCTTTAGTCATTTGTATCTTCTTTACTTTTTATTATTAAAAGTAATAATGATTATAAAGCATGTGTTAGGTATGCACTAGAGTATTTCATATAGTATTTAAGTTTATACATCTAGGGGTTAGAATTAATTAATTATTAATAACAAAGTAACAAATAAGTAGATCATAATAATATACTTTTTATCAACTATACATAATAAAAAATAATAAAAATACTAGATACTTTGTTTATTTGATACGTATTTTAAGTAATTAAAATTCTAGGTTTGTGACATTTGTTTGAATAGTTTAATTGCTAATTATATACGCTTTTGATTATGACAGGCATATTTTCTCATGCTATATAGTTTGGCATGAATGTCCTAAATAAGAAAAAAGATAAGCTAAAACAGTAATGAAATTATAAGCGAAAGAAAACTACAGTATTGCAATAAGAATATAATTAGTAAAACTAATAGAAAATGAAGGAAATAGTGACATAAGAGAAGCGAAAAAAATAAAAAGAAAAAAAGTAGTGGGAAAAAAAACAAAGGAATGAATAAACAAGGAGAAAAATAAAATAATATTGCAAGGGATTTGTCTTAAAACATTAAGGGGAGGGATATAGTACCTATTTTATACGCCAAGGGATAGAGCGCAATTGCAAGTACAGTTAAGGGGAAAGAGTGAAAAACTAAAACGTACTCTTCTCAACTCTTGGCGACCGTTATCAATTTTCCCAGACCACCAGGTACTTCGCTGCCTCCGCCACCAACACCTTTGAAGTTCCAAATACCTCGAGGCAGCCCCTCGGCCCTCACAACCACACTACTTTTTAGCCACATTGCCACTAATCACAACCATGCCTCCACATTTGATTTCATAATTTTCCCACAAATAGGCCAAAAAACTTGTAGACGAACAATTCAAATCTACGAATTCCATGACCAAATCATCCTTGAGCTTGTTTCAATCTGATAATTTTTTCTTCCTTATTCTCCCAAAGTTTTCCTTAATCACAAGGACACTTCTTGTTAGCATCGTCCCACAAATATAACATGCTTAGATCTTTTAATCAACATAAAGCACAAGAAGCCCAATTCACTCAAGTTTGCAAATACATAGAAATTAGTAGTGCTATCGAAAGTGGTGTCAGACTGTCGATGGGGTGTAAGGCAATTCATTTTGCCCATCTTGGGTGGTTTGGCATGTAGTTAAGTGCATTGGCATGTAGTTAAGTGTAGGTTTCTCAAGTAGGCATATTAGCCTCTTTCCTTGCTACGGTAGGACACAACGGGGGAGGGGCTTGGATGGTTGAAACAAGCAATGAGTCAGTTTGAGAGATTCTACGGAGTTAAGAGGAGATGAGCACCTCTCCCAAGGACTTTTTCGCAGTGGACTTTTATGAGAAGATAATTTTTTTTTTTTAACACAGGGAGTATCTCAATTTTGCCAGACTAATCTCTCTGTGCTTGTGCACCCCGCCCCCCAAGAATACATAAGCATTAGAGAGGTGCTTTGAGAAGATAATCATTGATTTTTTTTTATCTCTCCCAAATCTAATTAAATTTGCCGCAGCAAATATATGATGCTGGTGGCAATAAAAGTGATAGTAGGCAGCAAGTATCACTTCTATTCTATTTTATTTTCTACTTTTGCTTAGATTGGTGTAGGGTACTTTAGTAATTTTTTTCCTGACTAGACCAAAGGGATTTTCTGGCATCTCATTTTAATTTTTTTTCATCACAGGTGGAATTCGAACTCCCGTCTTACAGTCCAAAGAGGAACTTAGTCCCTTTTTGGTGGCCACTTAGGTTTGGCTCGATGATTGTGTAGGGTACTTTTGTAATTGCATGTTAAGATTTAACACCCTTTGAAAAGTGTTAGGTTAAAGGGGTGGACTGTAATATTCTAAACCTCAGAGCGTCTAGTGGTAGTTTGGTTAAAACACGAGGGAGGTGGATGTAATTAACCCCTTTTTTTCTGTCAAAATAATCGTGCTGTCCTGTATTATTTCTATAATCACACTTTGCATGTGGCTCAGGTGTTACAATCCAATTGTTAAGGTATGAAACTTGGATTCACATCAAAGTTATGAGATATTAATGTGAAGTTTATATTAGGTGAATTTTCCATTATACCAATGATTATTAGAACCATCCGTCCCTCTCCACTGCTATCGTGCAAGTGCAGTTTGACAAAGGTGGTAGCCAGATTGCTATCGTCCGACAAGGTGATAATGCTAGTGTTTTAGTATTCGCAATAGGGTAGTACAAAGTTTACTAGTGCAACTACCCGGACTGTGGGCATGGTTGTTTCTTATAAACTCGTAACTAAATAACAAGGTATGGAACTTCACTGCTCATCAAGAATGAACACCATAGAAAATTGGAGGAAAAGATTAAGTGCAAATAATTAAAAGTCACAACTATTGTTGTTCATATTCCAAAGCAAGTCTTGGGATAATTAGCCCAAGCTTCCAACTTACTAAATTTGGTTTAGTTGATTGATTCGTTCCCAAGTCAATAAGTCCTTTGATGCAAAAGGAAAACTTTATGGTCCGTGCCAATTCTTCTTAGAAGGAAACTTTTAAGTTCCATGCTCAATTCTTCTTGGAAGGATCACGTTAGTCCTTCTTGGTAATCATTAGGCGCTCGGTGATACTCTCAAGCTCCTTCATCTTGTCCTCAAATTCATCCGTCTCTCCAAGCTGATTCCCATCCAACCATTGCATGGCATCCTCAATTGCATCCTCAATCTTCTTCATGTCAGCAGATGACAGACTAGAACTAATGTTCTTACTCTTGATGGTGTCTCTCAAGTTGTATGCATAATCCTCTAAGGCAATCTTTGCCTTGACCTTCTTTTTGTGCTCCTCATCCTCAAACTTGTACTTCTCGGCTGCCTGGACCATCTTCTCAATTTCTTCTCTTGACAACCTTCCTTTATCAAAAGAGATGGTGATTCTACTTTTCTGCCCTGTACTTTTATCCTCGGCAGAGACATTTAAAATGCCGTTGGCATCCAGATCAAAGCAGATATTGATTACAGGGACTGCTCTAAGGGCTGGAGGAATACCCGAGAGGGTGAATCTACCTAACAAATTGTTCTCTGTTGATCTTGCTCTCTCACCTTCGTACACCAGAATCAATACTTCAGTCTGGTTATCGTATCCTGTTGTAAATGTTGCTTCCTTTTTTGTAGGGATGGTGGTGTTCCTAGGGATCACAACAGTCATGACCTCTCCCTTACATTCAAAACCAAGAGACAATGGGGTAACATCCATAAGTGCAATATCTTGAGCCTTCTGGTTGCCCCTGCCGTCCAAGATTGCAGCTTGAACAGCTGCACCATAGGCAACGGCTTCATCTGGGTTAATGCTTTTGCAGAGGGTCTTGCCATTAAACAAATCTTGCAACAACTGCTGAACCTTTGGAATCCTGGTTGAACCACCCACAAGAACGATATCTTGGACACTATGTTTGTCAATCTTGGCATCCCTTAAGCAGCTTTCAACTGGCTCCATGCATTGCCTGAACAAGTCCATGTTCAGCTCCTCAAATCTTGGCCGAGTAATGGTTGATTGAAAATCAATACCCTCAGACAAAGCATCAATCTCAATTGATGTCTGATGAATAGAGGATAGTATCCTCTTTGCCCTCTCACAGGCTGACCTTAATCTCCTAAGAGCTCTCGGATTTCCACTGATGTCCTTCTTGTGCTTTCGCTTGAACTGTTGGACAAAGTGGTTCACCATTCTATTGTCAAAGTCCTCTCCACCAAGATGAGTATCTCCCCCAACAGCTTTCACATCAAACATACTCTTCTCAATAGTGAGAAGAGAAACATCAAAAGTACCACCTCCAAGGTCAAAAATAAGTACATTCTTCTGGCCGCCTGTGTTGTTGAGCAACTCTTTGTCAAGACCATAAGCAATCGCAGCAGCTGTTGGTTCAACGATGATACGCAATACATTGAGGCCAGAGATGGCTCCGGCATCTCTAGTTGCCTGGCGTTGTGAATGGTTGAAATAGGCTGGGACGGTAACAACAGCATTCTTTACTGGTAACCCAAGGTAGGCCTCAGCAACCTCCTTCATCTTTGTGAGAATCATAGCAGAAATCTCCTCAGGTGCAAATTGCTTTTCCTCCCCTTTGTAGGATGCAACAATCATGGGATTGTTGCCAGGATCAGGAATGACCTTGAATGGCCAAAGCTTCAGGTCATACTCTACAGATGGATCAGTGTACTTCCTACCAATTAATCTCTTAGAATCTGTAATCAGAAATGATTGATACTCCATGAGAATTTTCTTCAACTGTATGTAAAATGGCATATCAAGAATTGATATAGAATACTAAAGAACAACTAACAAAGTATAGTTCATCGAAGACAATTCCCATGCTTCACACCCCAGACTAGAGGACATTATTCATAAATCTTACTCCAAACATGCACAGGCAACTTGCAGGGGATAATAACCAAATTACCAAAATGCATGACAAGCAAATTAATTGAGCTTCTGTATCACAGAAACAGGGATTTCATGCAACAAATTATAGCTTCCAGAGAAGATCAATATGAGACTAAGCTTCAATGTAGCAAACAGACCCACTAAACCTCCCATAACATCGTTAGAAACTCACGTGACCAGAAAGCATGAGGTATTTTTACCAGACGCTGGACAACTACCAGTTAGCGACATAATGGTAAAATATTAAGTGGTTAACTGAAAAAAGAAATGGAAATACAGTCCTCTCAAGTAGAACAAATTGGAGGATTTCATTGAACCACTTAATCTACAACCCTTTAAAAAAGAGGGGAGGGGGGGGGGGGGGGCGGTTGGTCGGGCCATTGTTCAAACAGCTACAGTGGTAAGATATACTACGTCTCCACCATTTTCTTTCTCATTCTTTTTCGTGTGTGATCTCTGTTGTAGTATTATCCAGAAATATTTTGAGTTCTATTGAAAAAGAAAGTAGTGTGAGCTTACTTTCAGCTTGTGAGGAGGTTTGAAAAAGAATTGTTGGACCATAGCTGCATTCGTACATCTTTCTTAGAACAATAACAATGAAATAGGCTTCTTTCAGATTGTTTCAACAGTAGCTCCATCCTTCTCTAAAGCTATAACAGTGAGATGGGGTTGTTACAGATTGTTCTTTAGGCATGCCAAAAAAAAGCATTATCATTGTTCTTTAGGCATACCAAAAAGGCATCTATCTTCAGCTCTGCTTCAAGTCCTACAACCTAATATCCAAGTCTTCCACTTAGCTGTTTCTACGATTGTAAGAACATTCTCACTATGAAAAGATGCCAAATTTACATAGCACCTATCAGATCATTATACATAGAAACCACGTTGTCTCACCAAGCTTGACGTAATCAGTCTTCAACGGGAAGAAACATGTGCATATGTATAGTTTGTTGGATAGTGACCTTCACATAATGCTCTGATAGAAAAAGAGGCAGGTAGAAGAGGATACCAATCTACATTTAAAAAAAAAGATCTCGAGTAAAAGAATACTCTTTGATGACATTTTCTTACCGAAAATGGTGTTGACGGGATTGATGGCAGCCTGGTTCTTAGCAGCATCACCAACGAAACGCTCGGTGTCAGTGAAAGCCACATAAGACGGCGTCGTCCTGTTACCCTGATCATTAGCTATGATTTCAACACGGTCGTGTTCCCAGACAGCCACGCACGAGTACGTGGTACCCAGATCGATTCCAATCGCCGGGCCACTTTTTCCAGCCATTGCAATGCTTGGTTCTACTGCTTCAGAAAAAATCAATGAGAGAACGTTCAGTTGCAGAGGGAGTAAAGTTGTACTTTTTAAAATTCTGGGATTGGTGAAGTACTTGGAATTTAAACAGCAGCGAGTAGACTTGATAGTGGATGACAGGCTCGCTGGTGGGAAAGTTTGAAAGGTGCGTGCGTGTTAAGAAACTTTATGCCTTCCAAAACTTTAAAAAACTTTTATGTCTAGTGGTTAGTATTTCGTAACCAATGACAGAATTTTACGCGGATATATAAGAGTTTCCATGATTTCGTTCAACATGTCAAGTGTGGTCCTTATATGTTAATATAAAGTTTTTTAATTGATACAACCACTATTTAACTATGCCTAATACGTAATTATTTCGAACTGATATAAAACTTCACCGTATGTGAACGTTTATCAGTACAAAAAGGTTACTGGATTATCGGGGGTACTTAGGCATTTTTTTAACTTTTTTAATTGTAGGATGTATATTATAAACTTTCTACATAGTTCAAAGAAGCATTTTAAATCCATTCTAGTGACCAATTACTTAAAATAAGTTGGTTATTTTTTACCCAACTTGATATGTTGTAAAGAGTAAGTTCAAAGAGGCAATTTAAATCCATTTGGTGACCAATTTACTTAAGACAAGTTGATTATCTATGACCCTACTTGATAAGGTGTAAAGAGTAAAAGTCTCTTAAGAGTCTAGTGTGATGTGTTGTGTTTCTTAAGACCTAAGAAATTGGTGAAGTATTTGAAAAGACTAGATTTATGAATTACTTTTACTTTTATCACCAAAAAAATTCATTGAAAAGACTAGCACTAATAGACTTGGCTTGAGATTTGAGTCATTTGACAGACTACACTTAATATGTTTCTTTTCTTTGAAAAAGCAAAAATGGAACGGTAACGCCCATACAATTTGAGATTTTTACCTAAATAATCTTCATTCAACACTCTGGAATTAAACCAAAATTTGGCCTGAATAGGTTGCTTGATGTGTAAGAAGAAAGGAAAGACAATCATCATGGATATCCGATCCTTTTGCAACATGAAAATTAGCGCCTAAGTAGGATTTTTTGCCTCCCATTGGTAATTTTGACAAGTATAGCATTTTTATCTGGTAATCTGTGCTTTAAAATGTTGGTAGGATCTAATTGTTGACCATTGTCATTTCATTCCAATTTCTCTTTTGTGTAAAATGTCTCTATAGAAAGATTGTGTGTACTGTATTAATTTGTCCATCCGAAATAGGTGGTAATTGAGTAAAAGAAGGGAATGATACTCATAATGGATTTTCTATCCTTCATCATTGCAAAATATTGTTTCGAATTGGTTCATTGCTAATATTTGTCTTCAAATGGCTGTCTAGGTATTGTGGAATCCATTTTAGGATATCGTTCCCAGGGTAGCATCTTCAAGTCCTTGCAGTCTTCTGAAGTTGAAACTGAGAAGAAAGACACCAAGCAGAAAGTTACAAAGCAAGTTTCCTTGGCTGCCTATTGTATGATTAACTGCTGTCTTTAAGGTATATTATATGATTTAACTGTTTGTTGCCGACCATGTTTTTTGGGTGCTTGCTATAGAAAGTTGAACTTGCTTTCATTTGGAGAAGAAGCAGATGAGGAGGAGAAGGAATTGGCTAATGTCAAGACCCGGATTAAGAGCAGTCATGAATGATGTATTAGATGATCCACGTCTTCTGAAAGAGGAGAATCATACTGGTGATGTGGTAATCATTTATTCTTTTTGTCAAGGAAATCAATAATAACTGTGGTTCTTCACCTCGTGATCTGTTAGGAGCTTGTTAACCATCTACTGATTAGCTACTTGACTTGCAAAAGACTACTGTCTTCTTACTTGTTTCGGTACTAAATGGTGAAACTGTTTCATAACAGCACTACTTTACTGATTGTTTAAAGTATCTTTTTTTAATGTTTAGAGAGCAACTGGAGAGGATCTAGATGGTAAAACTTTCCTGCATCATCATGTCATGATGGTGCTATAAATTCCTCTATCATGAGAATTTGGCAGCCATCCAATATCTTAGCTTCGGAACATTTCTGCAGTGAAAGCAATTTTCTGTTGTCAATGATAGTGCAGGAACCGAGTTATGTCTCCCGACATATTGTTGATAAGCTAGGCATGCAAACACATAGGCCAGCTTTCATCTCTGTTAGTTAAGCAAATTGCAGGAAAAGGGAAACAGGATCCAGACACTACTAGAGAAATATTGGGGAGAAAACTCTACCGTAAAGAAGCAAAGGCTAACTCTTAGAAGTTGTCTATTCTCTGAGATTACGTTTCTAAAGATAAAGTGCATCTTTTGACCAATCACATGAAAAATGTTAACTCAGAGTTTTTGATGTCCTAAAATTTCGATGGGTTTAATAAAGTATGGAAAGTAATATGCTTTTGTCTTCACAATGCTTTTATTGTTTGGTGTTCCCAGGAATCCACCTAGTATTTTTTTTTATAGATTTTGCAAGAGTTTTTCTTCACCTACATGCTGTCAATTTTGGAGGGACAAACTTTATGAATGTTGAATCACATGCGCTAATTGAGGGGAACAACGAATATGATTTATTTTCTCCTGATCAGTAATAAATAAATTGCTTGGACATACACTTAAATGAAGTTGCTAATGCAGATAGCATCTGAAGTTAAAGCTGCAAGGGATAAGCAGTTGACAGTCAGAGAGGCTCCACGTTCAAAAAAGGAAGAACCACAGGGACAATCAGATGCCAAGTTGCCTGAAGCTTCTGATTTTAGTGATGAAGATGAGGCTAACTTTGATGCAAGGATGCGTCAGCAGATACTGCAAAAAAGAGAGGAGCTTGGTGTTCTTCCAACTGAACAGAAGACGGATAAGGGTGAGTTTGTTTTCTGCAGAGAGTTAAAATGAACCTATAGCTTACAAATCTTTTTTATTCATGCCAATTAACATAGTCAACTTGTATCTGTTCTAGCCAAATTTAGTGTTATAATGCTTAGTATTTGGTACTTTGGACTTAATTGGATTTGCAAATTTTAGAGAGTGGCAATTTACAACTATATATATAATATTTTTTGACCTGATAGAAAGTGTTTTATTATTTTTCTCCTGAAATGCTTTGATGTCATCATGAAATTACTATACACCTGCAACTAAGCTGCTTTTATATGCTTTTTTAATGACATTCTTCAGTAGGTTTTACATCATTATGCATTGGCTCAAGTAGTAATCCTTCCTACTGCCCAGTGAAAGCAGTCCGACAGAAGAAGAATTTTTTCTGTATTTTTATGACTCCTAGACTGATTGTGACACTTCAACCGTTAGCCAGATCCATAGGGTGGATAAGATGTACAAAAATGATTCAAATGAAACCTCATGCTGGATGGGATGTTTTGAACATATTTTATAATAGTACCTCTGCTCAGAGTGGGTAGTCCAAACCTCAGCTGAACTCATGGCTAATGCAGATGCTGACCTACAGTTGATGAACAATGCTGAATGTGAAAGACAGCTACAGAAGCAAAAGAAGCGCAGACGCCAAGGACGCGAGGATGAAGTATGCATTTGACATTCATATTGATCATTTTATGTTATACCTTGTATAAAACCTTCTGTTCTTATACTTATAATTGATGGTTATTGAGAGAACTTATTGTTCTTAGAGCAGTGGCTGAAGCAGTATGTGTTTTAGAGAGTAAGCACAGAAGACGTTAGTAAACGAATCCAAAATAATACCAGCATTAGAAAAGGGAAACAAAACAAGAAAGAAAAACATAAGAGGAGAGGTCCAACACTTTTTACATAATATTTTCCTTAGGTGTATAATCCTCTGTTAAATTCATTGACCGAGGTCAGGGCACAAAACTTTTTTGTTTCAGATGATGTGGTTGTGTTCTCTGGAAGGAGGGCTGTAGCTGTATTAGATCTGGAAATTTTTGCAATGACTTGATGGAGAAAATGGATGAAAAGTAAAGATATGGACGTGCTATTCTCTATATTCAACCTTCCTATAGATGGTTAACACTCTTGATTTCATTTATTTCTGTGATTCTTAGGTGCTGAAGAGACTGGAAAAATTCAAGGCAGCATTTTCATCCAAATCCAATGGATTGAAAGATGAAGATACAGGTGGTAAGGACGGTGTGCCAGATTGTATGGGGGTTTAGCTTAAGTTTGCTCCTGACCCTGTCAAGGTAATCTTCACTTCTTTATGCACCTTGCACTGTCAGCTTGAGTGTGGATTGAGATCAAATTGAAGTTGGCATTCTCATTGTTGAGTTTTGGTGCTATTGAGCATGCACAGCTAGCATGGATACGTAATGTAATGACTCTTTTGAGATGCCTAGTACTTTGATGTGAGGCAAACCTTGTTTATTTCATGCCTGTCAGTTTCAACGCCTATGTTGAAATTCAAGTTGCCCTGAGGATGTAGTCATTAAAGCTAAATAGATACAAATTGAATTCCACAATGACATTCAACTGATTTTGATGGATGGGGAAATGAATGCTGAATAACCTTAAAGGTCAAATTAGAATAAGGGAAGCAGGCCATAAACGAGTGAGTAGTTTTGCGATTTAGAGTTTCTATAGTGTGGATTGACTCTTTATGCACCTTGCATTGTCAGCTTGAGTGTGGATTGAGATCAAATTGAAGTTGGCATTCTCATTGTTGAGTTTTGGTGCTATTGAGCATGCACAGCTAGCATGGATACGTAATGTAATGACTCTTTTGAGATGCCTAGTACTTTGATGTGAGGCAAACCTTGTTTATTTCATGCCTGTCACTTTCAACGCCTATGTTGAAATTCAAGTTGCCCTGAGGATGTAGTCATTAAAGCTAAATAGATACAAATTGAATTCCACAATGACATTCAACTGATTTTGATGGATGGGGAAATGAATGCTGAATAACCTTAAAGGTCAAATTAGAATAAGGGAAGCAGGCCATAAACGAGTGAGTAGTTTTGCGATTTAGAGTTTCTATAGGTTGAAGAGAAATTGGCTTTGCTGTCTGTAAGGAAGTTGTGTGGTCCTCAGATTGCATTCTTTAGCAGATAGTGGAGCACACCTTTTATCTTGAGAGTCTGCTCATTCTTCTTAAGTTCTCCTCCTCCCCCGTTGTAATTTTATTGAATGTAGCTCTATTGGGTAGTGGATATGCGTTACTTTCCCAAATTTGGATGTGAATTTTATTGAAT
Source organism: Coffea humblotiana (assembly GCA_023065735.1). NCBI lineage: Eukaryota > Viridiplantae > Streptophyta > Magnoliopsida > Gentianales > Rubiaceae > Coffea > Coffea humblotiana. The sequence goes on along the minus strand of CM041212.1, from coordinate 22,128,605 downwards.
GTAGTTCTATTGGGTATTCAAGAATGGTTACGACCATATTTTTTGTGTTATTTCAGGATTTTGAGATATGAAGATATTTTTGAAAGATGCATGATGAAGTTGTGCTTTTGAAGACAAGCACTTCTTGGGATATATAAAACATCTTGTTATTGGAGTGAACTGTATTAAATGATAAAGTTTGTAGAATTTAACTAAAACGGTGTATGATACTTTATTCTAGTGTATTGTGGAATTTTAATTTTGTTATGATATTCACTTTTATCATATTTGAGCAAGATGAATGTTGTACCATAAAAAAATTTGATTTCTAACCTTTATATTAGTGACTTTTTTGCACAAATTTATGTCGCATAACATTTTGGAAATTTTTTGCAGCATATTTTTTGTGCCGCAAGTAGAGTGGCGACACTCAAGCATCGCAAAAAGTAATGCAAATACATGGGACATATATCCAAATTGCGTTGTCTTCTTTTGTAACGCGTACTTTTGCGACACAATTGAATTCTGTCGCTTTTGTGTCGCTAAAAGGTTTTTGTGGCACTTTTTGACCTTTTGCCGCACAATTCTGGCATCACAATAAGCCTATTTTCTTGTAGTAACATGTGTTTTCATTTATTAAGGAGAAACATGATTATTTTAAATTTTGACTAATTCTAATCCTTGTTAATAAATGAAAACACGTGTCATAGATATACACTACGAAAAATGGAAAGAAAATCCATCGGAGAGGAGCAAGTGTCACTATAGGCCTATAGTATCAAGATTAACGTTGCTGCTACCAGTAATAATAAGCATACCAATAGAGAAAACAGGAGCTGGAGCAATTATGATGTTTTGGTGGGCAGGTGCAATTATGTACCAACTGTCGATAAGGTTACAATGACAAAGTGTGCAGGATCAATAAGAAGAAACTTTAAGTAGAGATGTCTATTTCTGATTTCACTGTCTGCATATTTCACAAATCAAGTCAATAATTTGAACCTTGGCAAGCGTATGTTCCAAAAAACTAAATACATAGAATTAAAAAAATATATAATTCTACTTGAAGCTTTGCCAAAATAATCGTGCTTTTCTTGCTAGTTTTCTAATTAAACACAAATTGGACCTTGAAATCACTTTGTGTGTGGCTATGGCGTTGTGACGCACTTGTAAGGCATGCAACTTAAATCACGAGTGGAAGTATGGAACTTGGTTCTATGATTTTATATGACTATGGATTCTCCCACTTCATCGGCTAACTAAAGTTACTAAACTTACACGGTGACATTTCGATCAAGAAGCAAAAAATAAATCCTACAAATCTTTAAGACCCTGGTTGAAAATTGCAGCGAAGGCATCCATTCTAGCCTTGGGAAGAGACAAACCAACCTCTATATCCCTGTTGCGATCTCTGCCCCCACAAAGAGATACCGCCCCTGTTTTATCAATTGAAACAAACTCAAACCTTCTGGGCCTCCCCCATCCAAAATCCAGTTCATAGAAATTAAACTTTGGTGATCCAGCCACCATAAAAGTCCTATCCAAATTCAAATTCTGCAAGTCCACCAACCAATTTTCAGCACCATTAGAGAGTGTCTCTTGGCTTTGCAATTTCTCATTCATGGCTGCTCCAATCAGCCCAAGTGCACGAGGGATTCCTCCTCCTCCCACAAGTTCACCATTTTTCATCTTTGCTATGCACAGTGTAATGCAATTCCCAAAATAGTTTCCAGCCACAAGATGATCCAAACGCTTTCTGCAATTCCCAAAGCAGACAAAGTTCTCTACTTCTTCCCCATCAACTGCCTCCTCGCCGCGGATTTTACTAAACATATCCAAACATATGCACAAACAACTTTGAAAGATTTCATATAAGCTTGCCCTCGGAGTATAGGTGGCACTAACTTCCTAATATTTTCAACCTGTTCTGGGCTAACAAGAAAAGTTTGTCGAACTTTATAGCTGTTCGATGAAATGCCTGAACCACGATCAAGTTTACTGATGTTGTTCCATTGGTTCCAGAAAATTGAGGAGAGACCCTTTGGGTCTTTGATGATAGTTCTATAATAAAATGGTGGCCCTAGTGGTCCTGCATATACTGCGTTCACCTTTTCCTCAGCTTCGGCTTCTCCAGCTTTGGCATGAAACGCCCAAATCCTCGAGAACCTAAAGATGGTGCAAGCATCTCCGGCTGCTTGATGGCTTGTTATCCCAATGGAGAATCCCATGTTGGGAAACAATGTAACCTGGAGAGCCAGCACCGAAGATAGAATCGACCCGGAATCATCCGTCGATTGTACCAATTTCGGAACCAAACAATGAAAATCAGAACTGTCTCTTGCATGATTTGCCACTAACCATTCAAAATCCATCGCATTCGACTCCGTAACGATCAAGGGTACTGAATTTCCACGTTTGTACAGGATTTCGGGCGAGTCCAGACCAGAATTTGGAGGGATGATCAAGTTTCCCGCTAATGGGATATAATATTTGAGGGTTAAGTTAAGGGAATCTCTAAGTTTTGGGATGATTTCTCCGATAAAATTGGTTTTTGTGATCTCAGGGATTTCGTAGAAAACAAGGCGTTGGACGGGTGGGGCGTGTAACCATAGGATGTCAAAAAAACTTAGGCGGAGTGACATTCTGGACACCAGCCCCGGCGGTGGTGTCGCTAGACAACGGTCAAGCACGGTGGTTGGTTCCCCGGAAGGAGCCATATTTGGTTATGTGGATTATGCAGGTCTGGGAGTGTAGAATTGGTAATTGCAGATGTTCTTGATCCGAAAAGTAAGAAGGTTGCTTTCATCCCTTGATCTTGCAGCAAGTCCGTTAGGTAGTTAACGACTAGTAGGCAGTAGCTATAGTTATGAGGCAATCTTGATCCAACAAAAAAGAGACAATTTTTTTTTAATTTTTAATTTGTTGAGGTTTTGGTGCAAGTAATTAGATAAAGATTACTGCTGAGGCCTTCGATCTTGAGGTAATTAATTGGGTTAAAATAATTTTTGAGGCCCTGATTTTGTGGTAAGTAATCTAGGCTGTTAGCTAGTAGGCAAGTACTAGTAGTAATAAGGCAATTGAGAGTGGGTGGAGTAATCCTGCTTTCTTGGAGAGGTTAGTCAATTGATCTCCTTTTGGGTTAAAAGATGTAAAACTATTAGACATCGGAATATATGAATTTGGTATCACTGTTTAATCACTTCAGTTTCTTAATGGAGTCGGATCCATGAGTTATTTGGGAGAAAAAAAATTATTTTCCGCAAAAATAGTCTATACCAACTTTCTATTGTGGTTGTGGATAAGGTTTTTTTAACGGATATCTAGCATTTGTTAATACATCTAAATCACATCTAACTTGATTTATCACGTAAATGTACGTGCTAACTATTATTAGCCTCCCTTAGATTTATACACTTTATCAGATTAATTTTACTTTTTCAAAAAATTTAATACTTGATCTACAGTTTAACGATTGTCCAATGAGTATTCTTTAGACAAATTCTATTGCCAATTGTGCAAAGTACTCCTTTTTTTCCCTTTTTTTTTTGTTTAAAAGATAGGCGGTAATTTGCAATCACTTTTTAAAAAAAAAATCTCTCAGAGAGAGAGTGTGTGTGTGTGCTTTTTTTTTTTTTTGTGAATGAAAAAGACAGAGAGGCACATGAATGTTGAAACAATAATTGTAGAATTCATTGAGACACCCACCACAATAAATCATCTGTGTCATCAAATGGAGTCTGCCTCGTAATTTTCATCAGGATATTTTTTGTCGGTACATCATCAACGAGTGATGCACAATATGTTGCACTTTTCTAAAACTTTACCAATAATGTATATGAATGAGCAAAACTTTTCGTTTCGAAAAAAAAAAAGGTATATGAATGATAGCAAGATTCCCTGCAGGATTGCTGTAAACTGAATGCTATTTGCTATTAACGTCGTTTACTACCAAAAAAAAAAATCCCAGCAGGATATTGCGGCCCAATACGCTTATCATTTTGTATTAATGAACAGTGATTAATGGATCGTATCAGCTCTATATACAAATGCCAAAATTTGTGTAGACTCGATTTTCAAAAGCCAATAATTCAAATTGTGCCACGCAACTTCACCGAGTGATGTGATCTAACGTGAATCGTTGAGTTTTTTAACATAAAATCTACCCAAGTGTGAATCTATATACAATCCATATTTCTCAGTTTTTTCACGATACAAATGACTCTTTACACACAGTGAAGGTTTTACAGCGTTTTTTAACATGGGATTTGCCCAAGTGTGAACCTATGTGCAATCCCATCTTTCTCAGCATTTTCACACACGACACAAATGATGATTTCTTCACACACAGTGAAGGTGCTTCAACATTTTTTAACGTGGGATCTACCCAAGTGTAAGCCTATATACAATCCATCTTTCTCAACGTTTTCACACATGACACAAATGACTTCTTCACACACAGTGAAGGTGCTTCAACGCAGCCAAATCTCCCCACCACAAGGATCAGTGCCATCAACAACTATTCCATTAACTTTCTTTGATATCCCTTGGCTTCTTTTCACCCCAAACCAACCCCTTTTCTTCTATGATTTTCCCCCACTTCAGTACTCATGACTTCATACATAACATACTTCCAAACCTCAATCATTCTTTGTCCTCAACTCTCCAACATTTCTTTCCTCTTGCTGGAAATTGGTTATTCCTCCACAGCCCTCCAAGCCCCACCTCAGTTACACTGAAGGGGACTCAGTTTCTTTGATCATTGCTGAGTCTAGCTGTGATTTTGCTTTTCTTTCTAGTTATCAGCCAAGAAATGTACAAGATTTTTACCAGCTTGTACCTCAGCTGACACTTAGTAAGCCAGTTGAGACAACTACTAGACTTCCACTTCTAGCCGTGCAAATAACTATTTTTCCCAGATTTGGTGTCTGCATGGGATTTGGATTGAGACAAGTGGCTGCTGATGGGAGAACATTTGACAATTTCTTGAAGACTTGGGCATCCATTCTTGGTGAAGCAGGTAACAAATGTCCCCCACTGGCTTTGATGGACAATTTTCTGCCATGTAATGACAGGACTTTGATCCATGATCCAAGTGGGCTGGAGCTAATTTTCTTGAAACAATGGTGGCACCTCAAGAGTCTGCAAAAAGATGTGGTAAAATACGCTAATGGTTCAAATTTTGATGAAATGGTAAGAGCCACATTTGTTGTGGGTCCAATAGAGATGGAGAAAATAAAAGGGTGGATCATGACCCGGTCCATGAATATTTTCGGGTCAACCCGGTTATATTTGTCTCCCTATGTGGTAACTTGTGCATTTGTTTGGGTGTGTTGGACAAAAATCCACTTAATCCATGGTGGAGATTTTCCTGAAAAGCCACATTACTTTGGGTTTATTGCCGGTGGCATCACCCGGTTAGGATTCTCTGTGCCTAAATCTTACATTGGTAATTGCATTGCATTTTGGTCGATCCATGGTGAAGAGGGATCAATTAGTGGGAGAAAATGGTATCATATATGCTGCAAAAGCGATTGGGGATACAATTAAGGAGTTGGATAGAGAAGTTTTGGGCGAAGCAGATAAATGGATTTCGGATTGGGAAGTCTTGTTTGGGTCGGAGCCCCATGTCATGATTACCGGGGTCACCGAAAGTGGGCTCTTATGAATTGGACTTCGGGTGGGGCAGACCGAGGAAAGTGGAAGAAGTATCCATCAGTAAAACCCGTGCAATTTCACTTTGTGAAAGCAGAGATGTTATTCGCGGGATTGAGGTTGGATTGGCTTTGCCCAAGACCAAAATGGATGCTTTTGACTCCCTTTTTAGAGAAGGCTTGAAGACTTTGTGACTTTATTGTACTTTTTTAATCTCTTGTTTTCCCACCTTTCTTCTAAAATTTTTATTCCCTAATAATTGTGGTTTTGTGAACTCATATTCAACCCTTTTTTTTTTGTATTCCCTATAACATCTTTTCGATTATCAGGTAAAGGACATGTAGATAGAGAGAGAAAAGTAGATATATAATGGAAATCGATAAGTAGTTTGAATTTGAATAAGGTAAATTCAAGTCGAACTCGATTTTGAATTTGACTTTTAAATACTCGATGAATTCAAATTCAAACTCAAATAATGCACTACTCGAAATTGACTTGAATGCACCCCTGTACGTGCAAGCTTCTCTTTGTAAGAGAGTGAAGTTATCACAATAGTTGTGCTTGTTGCAATGGTCAGAACTATGCCAGTATAGTACCGATGAGTTGGCCACGAAAGAAAAAGAAAGGAAATTTGACAATTACTCCTAAATTTCTTATTCTTTTACCCAAACTGTTGTGGTCTAAATTCTATCTTTGGTAATGTTAACCAAACGATATATTTGAAATAAGTGTGCGTTTCAAATATGTTCATTTTTCCTTAAAAAAATATGTTCATTTCAAGCTCATTTACTTAAATTCCTCTTCACATTTCAAATTTAGGCAATAATGCAACCTAAGATTGTACCTTAACTAACTGAGTTAGCTCAGTTGGCCACCACAGAAGGGACTAAATCCTTCCTTGGGCGCAAGTTAGACGGTTGAACTCTCTTGACTGCGTTTTCTCTTCAGAATTTTTTTGGAGTATGGTTGAAAGTTATTTAACTTCTTTCGAGCCTCTCAATAGATTAGATAGATCCATTTTTCTCTCCTTTCACCTAGTATAGGATTAATTATAACAATATTGTTCTAAAAACTAGTATTGCTTCAAAAAAAAAAATTATCCCTTAAAGTAAGCGGTTTGCTTGTCCTCTTTTTCATGGGCAAGAAAGTGAAACAGAATAAGGAGATAGTGAATAAGATAATTTTTTATAGTATTTTACTATGGAATTTGCAGAGCCCAATTCTTTCTGACACTATGTATTTTGAGTTTGACATATACAAGAATCCAAAAACCGAAGAGAAAATTCTACATTTCTTTAAGACCCTCACTGAAAATAGCAGCAAGTCCATTCTAGCCTTGGGAAGAGACAAACCAACCTCCACATCCCTATTGCAATCTCTGCCTCCACAAAGAGATACTGCCCCTGTTTTGTCAATTGAGACGAACACAAACCTTCTGGGATTCGCCCATCCAAAATCCAGTTTATAGAAGTTAAACTTTGGTGATCCAGGCACCATGAAATTCCTATCCAAATTCAAATTTGTCAAGTCCACCAATTATTGTGGGTTTGGTCTATAGTCTTGTATTCCTATTAAAAATAAATAAATCTAGAATTAGGTATTAGTTTGCAAATTCAACATAAAATCATCTGTTTTCTTCTTCTTCTTCTTTTTTTTTTTTTTTTTGCTTCTTCTTTTTTTACCAAATAGGAAAAAAAGAAAGAAAGAAAGAAAGGCACATCAATTGTAAACCTTATGGATGATACGTGATAGAAACTATTTAATGTCATTGGTTAGAGGCTGTAGATATACTTTGAAATCAATCGGTTAAGGATACTCTTGCCTAAATCTATTGTATATTGGTAACAATAATTAGTGGTAACTGTAATTAGTGGGGGAAAATGGAATTGTATATGTGGCAAAAAGCTATTGAGGATTAAAGAGTTGGATAGAGAACTGTTGTGTAGAGCGGACAAGTGTTGTATCGGATGCAGAGTTTTATTTGGGTAGGAGCCCCATGTAATGATTATCGGATCACCCGAATTGGGCTCTGATGAATTGGACTTTGGGTGGGGCAGGCCCAGGAAAGTTGAAGCAAATCTCAATTTGGATGGCAATGAGGCTGCGTTGGGTTGGGTTGGCTTTGCCTGGGGCTACCATGGATACTTTTTTTGAGTGAGACTTCCTTTTATAGAGAAGGCTTGAAATCTTTGTTATTTTATTTTTGTTCTTGTTTTCTATGATTTTTCCACCGTTCTTCCAATTATTGATCTTTAGTGTAGCAGATTGTAGGTTCAAAGTTGAAACAATCCACTTAGAGTTAAGATTACATTAGCATTACCAAAGAGTCCAATCCGACTTTGGTATTAATTTGTTAAAGATCGGTGCTTTCGCTTTGTTTTCTTTTTCTTCTTCCATTAAGGTCACCCTGTTAATTAACCAGCTTGGAGGCTATTATGTTTTAATTGTACAACAAATTAAACTTTTCTACAACATTGCAACCTCATGAGTTCAATTTTGTTGAATGTTTATCGATGAGAATCTCTCTTAACAAGTGAAACATCGCGCGTTCAATTCGTAATTTAGTTTTATCACTTTTTATAACGAGTTTAATTAAGGATAAATGCGTTATCTTTTTTTTTCCCCCTTGAACACCATGATGTGCGACTAAACTCATTTAGCATTTTCCTAAATCACTTTCCTTCACTCATATATACTTTGAATTACATTTGAGGACTGGTGTGATTTGAAAATTAATCTGCAATAGAAAAAGATATTCTTTTTGTGATGAAACCAAGAAGGTGGAGAAGACAAAGAAGGACACGAACAGCAGCCATGCATGCACAAACATGCATAATGCATAAAAAAATGAACGATTATCAATCTATCATCAGTAGCGCTGTTAATCGAGCCGAGTATTTGACTGCGAATTCAACTCGTGCTCGAACTCGCTCGACTAAGCAGATGAGCCTTGAAGTGTGCTTGAAACTCGGCTCACCTAATAGGACATGTGACTTGAGGTCGAGTTCGAGTGCGAATTGATCACAATAAAAACCCGTAAATTTCAGTTCTATTGTTTTGTCTTGTAAAATGATATATTATGCCTTTTCTTATTGAACTCAAGCGAGCTATTCGAATCGAATAACAAACGATTCGAGCTTACTCGGTTCGTTAATTAATCGAGTAAATTTTTAGTTCGAACTCGACTCATTTACTAAAATTGACGAGTCGAGTTCGAGCCTTATCAAGTCGAGTTCAATCGAGTTTTCGAGCAGCTCATTTTGTTTGACAGCGCTAATCGTCACCCTTTCTAATTGAATTTTTATCAATTGTTTTATAAATTCTGAAAGTCTTTTTTGAACCAAAGACTTCCACGTAATCTTCAAACGTGGTGCAAAGTGCCAGAAACATCTGGGATTTTCCTTCATCCAAATTCATACCTTGACATGCATCCTCAACGCATTATGTCATTATGTATACACACGCACGTATCTGCATGAAGCTACGTACGTACTTAATGGCTTACATCATACAATATACATGGAATCCAGCAGCTATATATAAAGAATTATTTGTCCCTAATATCATGCTCATGCACTCTCGGTACAGTTCAATTATGTTATTTGAAAATTATGTACTTTGTACGTATTAGTTGTAATTAAGAAAACATGGCTAAGATTGAGCAGGTCTCAAAAAGATTGTACAGCGGCCACACGTTTGAACCTCCTTAAGAGATAGAACTCTTGAAGGATGTGAACTGAAATCTACATTAGTATAATTGGTGTTGGAGATTTGGAGATACAGAAGAGTGGAAGAAATACGGACTGTTTATTCAAAGTTTGTTGGAGGCAACTGAACACCTCACAACAATAATCTAACGACATTTTGTACAAAATTACAAACATTTGTTAATAATTTTGTGAACATGGAGGAGTCAGCTCAATTACGTGGGTGGCTATTTAAGGCAATAACTTGTCAAGGATAACCTGGATTTGTGACAGGTAATTACTGTAAGAAAGTAATGCTGGGGTAAATTAATAAAGGTGAATGACGTTTATTTACTGGGATTAAGTATTGAATGTGCCTGGAGAAATTTGGCCACGGCAATAGAGAAAAATCTGGGAAAGGTGTAAATACCAAGGAGATTATCACTGTCTCGTGGACAACCGAACATGGTAGCAAAAATATAAGTTTTGTTAATTCTTAGCCTTCATACTTTGTATGATATTTTATGTAATGTGTTCATGATTGTGTAGCATTTCAAGATTTTAAACTAAATTAAGGCTGTTCTAGAACCAAATCCAGACACAAGGCAAAATGTAATTTAAGACGAGAAAGCCAAAGGAAGAGGGTTGTTTGACTTGTGAGCTAATCACAACACAGATAAAGAGTATTAAAGTATTTGACTAAATCTTTGTTGTTGGCCAAAGGTGGATGAATCAATTACCTGAATTTTCAACCAACTTTGAAATTGCATGCATTTCTTACATTGAACCCAAAAGAAGGATCATTCACCAGTTGGATTGCCACTATTGAAGAAGCAACATATTAAGGTTATTGCTTATAGCATTTGTATAGTTCTTTTCACATATACTCTCAAAGTAAAAGCACAATTGTCAGGACTTCAATAAAGCATTGACAATCATACATTAATTATGGCCCTTTTTTTTTTTTTTGCTTTAGGACATATGGTCTTTAGCCTCTTTACCTTTATTTACTGAATCAAGATTCCAATCCCTTTGAAGAAATTTTGTGTAAATCAAATTTTGGAGGTTATGGCACAAAAACTATAGGTGTCATGAATAAAAAATACTAATCCAAGAAATTACAGTCACTTAAGATTATGATCTGTGAAGAACTTGTGTACTTAATCATTTTCCATTGCACTTTTTCTTTGGGCCTCTCCTTAAAAAAACAATTTCTCAATCTGGTTTGTTAATTAACTAAATCTCCATGTAGAAGCCATGTGTTATAGTAACTTAGCCATGTACAGGGAGGTAGGGGACCATGGCCACGTTGACCTCGTATCAACAATGGAGAATAAAATTGTTATCAAGGATACGTGGATGGTCATAAATGGGCTGACCTCAGAGCCTCTAATGTGGAAATTATTGCTTCTACCACAGATACACTTGGTCTTCATAACATTATAGGATCAAGTTTTATTTCTGATTTTTCACCAATATATGACCAGCATGAGGAAACAACCCTTATCTAAACAAAGTTCGGCCTCGAATGATTTGACCACATTTTCACTAGCAGTAAAACTTTACAGAATAGTAGAATGGATCAATGATTTCTACATTATTAGTATAATTTTCTTATTACCTTAGGTTTAAATCCAAGACACATAATCTCCATTTACATTTCAAGTTGTGTATATATTTTTTGAAACATATGCATACACTTAGACTTGCTCATGTTATGAATTCTTGCCACTGCAAGTATAAGAAAATATTAAAAACACAGTGTGGGTTTTTTTTTTTTTGGGTAAGTAGACATTTTTTTAATTACATGGTACGGATATATATTAGTATATTTTGGTGCAAAAATAAAATCATATTATTCATTCTATCTAGTACTCTTTAAAAACCCATCAAGAACTAGCTAAAGTTCAAGAATCAGTTCCTACGGAAAAGACAAAAAGCTTAGAAGTAACACATAATACGCTTTCGAAACTCAGGATGAAAAAGTTCGAGCAAAATTCCTTTGTTTTCACTATAGGATGAAAATCTAGTAAAAACAACAGAAAAGCAATAGTCATATCAATCCTTAAACACCAATTGCTCGGGGTAGCTTTTCCTGTATTTTCAATGACAAAGACTCGGCATTCATTTTGTCCAATTTTTCCTTAATCAAGATGACTGCTCTGAAAAAAAAGCAGCAAGATGTCAAAAAACATGATGACCCTTTGTAGTTTCGTAACACTTATTGTACCAAACATTGTCTCCTGAAATGACTCGAAGCTTTAATTTTATTCTTGTATACTAATTAATAAGTGATACATTGAATTTATGAGCAATGGTGATGAAAGCAAAGGCTCAAATTCAAGAAATTTTGTGATGTGTAATCCATATCCAGAGAAATGATTTCAAAAAGTTGTTTAGTTTCTTGGGATAGAAATGAAAGCAAGCCCGTGAAATAACGAACCTTTCCATATAATTGGGTAAGGGATCTAACAACCGCACCAACCAATCAAGCTCTTCCCCAAGCATTCATGCCCAAGGTCAAACACATTAGTTGGTCGCCATTTGTCAAATGCTCCCCAATAGATTAAAATTTACCTTGAGCTGTTTTTTTTAACTTCTTCTTTCGTATGAAAAAGCATCATCTCTTACAAAAAAGAAATGGCTTTATTTTTTTAAAATTTTAACTCAACAGTTTCCTTTTCTTACCCCCAGTGACACACAACATTAGAAGATGAAGAGATAAAGAAAGAGAACATTGACATGGAAAGAGGGCGGCGCCAAAATCCTATTGACTTGCTATCCTAATTTGTAGCAGTCCCTTGTCATCTATTTATATGGGTCGTCTTCTGCATTTGGGATCCTACAAGTTAAATTTGTTTCAAAAAGTTCATTTGGCCTTGCAACTTTCTACTGTTTCTTTCTCTCCTTTGACACTTTGATATTTCCAAAACCAACACTTTTCTTCAACAAGAAGGACCATATATACTAATGGGGAGATCACCGTGTTGTGATAAAAATGGCCTCAAGAAAGGTCCATGGACTCCAGAAGAAGATCTCAAACTCATTCAACATATCCAGATCCATGGAGCAGGCAACTGGCGATCCCTCCCCAAAAAAATGCTGGTAAGAAATTGTTTCAATCCATCATAAATTCTTGAAACAACATGAACTCCCTTTATTCATGATCCAAATTTTTCATCACCATACATGATTGGCTTTTTATTCTGAAATATCTTTCCATTGAATCTCATATGCAGGGCTTTCAAAGATGTTGGAAAAAGTTGCCGGCTTCGCTGGACAAACTATTTAAGGCCAGATATCAAGAGAGGAAGATTCTCTTTTGAAGAAGAAGAGACCATTATTCAACTTGCATAGTGTTCTTGGAAACAAGTAAGTCCTATTGTACGATTTCTTCATTTTGGTGTTTTTTTCTTTTTTTTCCATTTTTAAAGTAGTATCTATAATATTGTAAACCCTAATTTATTTCTGGTTTTTTTTTCCTGGTTTTAGGTGGGTCTGCTATAGCAGCTTCGCTTGCCTGGAAGGACAGACAACGAAATCAAGAATTATTGGAATACTCATATTAGAAAAAGACTCCTTCGCATGGGAATTGATCCAGTGACTCATAGTCCTCGTATGGATCTTTTAGATTTATCATCAATTCTCAACTCAGCTCAGCTTAATCTTTCAAGCCTACTTGGGCTACAAACTCTGATGAATCCAGAACTGTTGAAACTTGCTGCTACTCCTCATATCATCATCAATCAAGAAAACCCTGAAATTTTATTGCAAAAACTTCAAGAAATCAGTCACTCACGCTCAAATGCAAACCAAATGACCCCTATCAATCTTCAACCTACCCAAAATCAGTTCCAAAATACACTTCAACAAGTTCCCACTTCCAGTTCAAAGTCAAGCCTACTCCTGCGCAAGGCAACATGGGGGATATTCCATGGTTTCGACGAATTTGAATGGACAAATGTGTCAAGAAAATTTGATTGCTTCAAGCGCAAGTCTTCTTCCTTCACCAATTTATAGCTATGGAATGACCGATAATACTACTGCAGATCTTTCAGAAAGTTCAGCTTTCCAGTCATTAATGATAGCAGCAATCAAAACAGCCAGAATTTTGGTTTCGAGTCGGTTTTATCCACTCCTTTATCAGGTTCACCCTTGAATTCATCGTCCTTTCATTAACAGTTGCAATACTGAAGACGAGAGAGAAAGCTATTGCAGTAACTTGATGAAGTTTGGAATTCCAGACAGTTTAGACCTTGAATGATTTCATGTAAATATTAATTTTTGTTAGTTTACTATGTTTAGTGTGTGTGCTTTTCCTTCTGTTTCTTGTTTCCGAATGGGGCGTATGCTATGTTTTTTGGGTTTTGTTCCATTCACTCATATTGTATTGTAACATTCTGTTGTGTTTCATTAGCTTGTACCTTTTTGTAGCTTTTGTATGTCAGAATAATTGATATTTAGATTCCAAACGTAATTTTGTGTGCCATTTTCAACCTTGAAATGGTTTTGTACTTTTTTTCCCTAAATTTTTGTATATCTTAATTCCAACAGAGTAGACATATGTGCGCTAAACCAGTTAAAGAATGGACGGTGAAGATGGAATTTCAAAGTAATACAATGTATATCTATCACATCGAAATGAAAATTTTGAAACTTTTAAATATGATCAAAATGCGAGCCAATTTTGTAGGGTAAAATGTATTCTTTTTCTTTTCATTGTTTGGAATATCAAATTACTAAAATCTAGCAGTTCCAAGCACCATATGTCCTATATCCATACAAACTAAAGGGTTGGATACGTCTAAATGCTTATAATGCAGCCTGCAGTGCAACTAAAATGAAAAATATTTAAGTAGATTGATTTACCAACTGCTTGTAGATTTGTAGATTACATAATGTACTTTTGGATCACATTGTGAACATATTTGTACATACTAGGGATGCCTAAGTTGTACATACTAGGATTCCACCATGGACCATCCCATTTTCTTTATCGTTCCATCTACAACTTCAAGAAAACCAACAAGACACGGAAGAGACCATTTTTACTAAAACTTGTGGTTTCCACATTGTTGTCGTTAGGGTTGCCCGTGGCCTACGTAAAGCTGCAATCAAGAAACAACAATAATGTTTAGAAGCCTTGTGAAAATTCAAAAAAGTGAAATTTTGTCCTGGCACGCGCTTGTCTCGTAGTAATCATCAATTTATGAGACAACACATTGAGGGCAGGAAAATGTATTCTGTTGGGGAAAAAAAAATGCTGAATCGGCTAATTCATTTCTATCATTTGGATGAAGAAGACGAATTATTGACTCATCATTGAACCAAAGTTGCGTGTTGGCCTCCACTTTTCATAGCGGTAGGGATATGGGGTGCTAGACAAGATCGATCATCGACGATTACAAGTTCCACTACGGCATTAGCTTTTGCAAGTAGGGGCGTTAATAGGGCTTTTTGAGTCGATTTCAGCAAGTTTAAGTTCGCCCTCATAAGTTATATGAATTTTTAGGTTTTGATTTTTTGGACTTCAAGCTCATATTAAAAGGGTTAAACTCAACTTACACTATTATATGAGTTTTGGATTTAAATTGGACTTGGCCAAAACTCATAATTAAATACATAATCATATATAATATATATTTTATAATTATAAATTAATACAAATTTACATATAAATTATTAACATTTTATGTCATTAATATGTATTAGTATTCAAGGCACAAACTAATGTGTGTGCAGCTAATAGAAAATTATTTGTGAAATATTTGAGTATATTTATTGAATTATATTCAAGAAATATGGTTTCATATTTTGAAAATACATATGTAAAAATTCACCCAAAATAAAAGTTCTAAGAAGTAGTTGTTTGTTAGTTATTCATCACCATAATTGGTAGTTGCTAATTAAAAATTAAGATTTTACTAAATAAGTTGAAAACTAGAATATGAAAAAAAATTCATATTACTTGATAAAAAAATCATATTGGTAGTGAATAGTTATCAAAGATAGATAGATTTTTGTTTATACTAAAAGTTCCCTCATCATCAAGAGTATTTTAGAAAATATATAGAGTGACAAATTTTTATTTACTCCAAACCCCTCCTCTCCCTTTATATATAGTATAGATAATTAGAAATTATAGATATTATATATATATATATATATAATTATATTCATACATGAGTGGAGTTTTAATCGAGTCTGAGTCTAGTATGATTTAAATTCGGTTCACATTTAGTTCAAACCTAATATTTAGGCGCAAACTCTGTCCAATCCAAATAAAATTTAGGCTCGATAAACTTTTTTCAACCTGACCCGATCTCATTGAAAATCCTATCTACAAGATGAGTGCTATGTTTACACAATATGATCCAGTTGTTAGGAAGTTCAGCACAAGGAAAGGAAATAAAGGAGAGAATGGAATCTAGCCTCGGGTCATTCCGATGGTTAATGAGATTCTCTACAGAAAGATGATAACTACATGAGTTGACAGAGATAGAGCTGTGTTATCAATTTTGGTGCTCATGTAAAAGGCATTTTTTAGATTCTGGAGATGGCGTGCGGTCTTACTGTAATGTAGCCAATCTTGCCTCTAATGGGTGACCCCTTGCAGTCTAGCTAGATGTTCTTAACAGTTATATTTATGTATATTTTAATCTTTCTTGAGACTTATTAAATTAAAGAGTGTAATGACAATTAAGAACTTAAGATGTCTGAAATTAAATTGGTTTCTGTTAAAATTACATTTTCAAGGAACCAAGAAAAACAATTTCCTGGTCTTCTTTGTCAAAAATATTCTGGCAGACTAAAAATTTCAAACAAAAAAAGTTACTTCTCAATAATATTTGACAGCTTTAGTTCAAATTTTTTTTGAGAAGTAGCTTTAGTTCAATTATATCTCGTTATATACAAAAATTTCAATAGTACTATGATGGTTTTGTTCACGGATTTTAACAACTTCCCTTTACACCATGTTTGTTTACTTTTCAGGATAAAAAACAAACACTTCTGGTTGTACTTATGTTAATCAACTACTTTTCTTCTCTAAATTTTAGGCATGTTCACGCAGGATGTACCCCGATCACTAGTTGTTTATGGCTGAAAGCGTCCTACAACTACTACTATGAGAATTAACCAAAAGCACGTCCTTACAAATTCAAAACGTTGAAGAGACGTTTCCTTACTTGTAACAAAAGATTAAAATACGCAGGTGTAGTTGACCTACGAAAAAACCATTTAAGCAGTCTTTCCATAATCGACATTTCAGGTGAAATTCAAAGGTTTCACATTTACTTTTTCGCAATTCACAAAGTCCATTGGCATAAACCTGTCGTAGCCATCATGTCCCACAAATTAATTGTATTGATGCCACACAATCTCCATTTCACATTTTTTTTCAAGGTTTCCACCTCAAATCTGTTTTTTCTTTTTTTTTTCCCACCCCCTGTTCTTTGGTTTTGATAGTACTTTCATTTCATGGCGTGACTTTATATCCATAATTGATGGAAAGTGGGTAGGCATTTTCTGTGCATTTTATATCTTCTTTTATACTTTCTTTATTCTTCTTCAGCCAGGAAATCTTTTACTTATTAGTATTTTTTGGGTTCCTTTTTCAAACTTTATCTTCTTGTAAGTAGTACTTCTTTTGTTTTGACTTTTCTTCAATAAAAATATACCAAACTCTGTTGGCTAAACAAGTGTTAAATGGACTGGTTACCAATATGTCTTGTGACCAAGGATATCACAATTGTCAGTGCTTATATCTGTGGGATAATATTAGAAACCTTCCCTTGAGGTTTCTCGCTGAATATCACTTAGTACTTCTGAAATTTTAAAAATATCACTTATGGTCTCTAATAATTGCAAAAAGACTATATTAATTCTCAACTTGATACATAATTCACATATCAAATAAAACCAGAGCTCAAAATTTAAAAAAAGAAACAAAGTCACTTGATTTTCTTTTCCGTTTCTCTAACATTCTCTCTTACTCATTTTTTTCATATGACTTATGGCAATTTTCATCATTCAAAATTAGTAAATTGAATTTTGTTTATCTTTTACTTTTTGTGGATTGTGATCGAGTGGGATTATAATTTCTTTATTCATTTGATTTAATTTTTATAGTGATTAGTAGAACTTAAATGCTTGGGTCACATGTTGAAAAGAAGTTGGAAAAAAATATAAAGTTCATAAGAAATTGGTTTTGAACATATAGAGTGAAGATTGGTGTTATTGTATTTCTTTACAAATATCTTTTTATTTTTAAAATTTATATTTTTAGGTACTATAACTTTGTGATGTGGTGCTATTACTAGATATTTTTTTATTGTGGTGAATTTTTTGGAGTAAACAAAGTGGTTTAGAAGTACTTTTATTTAGCAAAAAGAGCAAAAGGTAGTTTAGAATTTTTCAAAGTTTTGTTACATCAATAAACAAAAATAAGGGAGGTAAGTGATATTTTTAAAGTTTTCAAGGGCGCTAGATGACATTAAGTGAAACCCCATGGGAGGTTTTGACCCATGTTTTTAAATTCGAACTGGACCGGCTAGTTCAACCGATTGAATCGGAAACTTGATACATGTTCGGTCCGAATTTGTTCGAAAACCCGAGTGACAAGGACCCTGTCAAAATCAGGTTTGACCGGTAACCCTGAACAACCGGAAAAATTTGATTTTTTTCCCAAAATTTAATTTCAAACATTTTTACTCCCAAAATTTTTAGCATGGACTTCAATCCTTGATTGCAAATCCACTGCTACTGCCACATATGGCTCTTCTGACACAATATTGAATGATCTAAAGTTAAGATTAAAAGAATTGATATAAAAAAAAAAGAAGAGAAGTAAAGGGAAAAAGAACATGAATAAAAGTTGATGATTTCTTGTAGTGAATAGAGAAAAAGATGCAAGAATTTAGGAGTAAAGGAGGGGAAAAAAAAAAGAAAGAAACATAAGAAGAAAACTGTAGCGGGAGAAGAAAGGATAAGGGCAAAGAGGAAGAAGATGGGTAATGGAGGAGAAAAAGTAAAAATTCAATCACTGTTCACTAGAGCCAGATTGTGGTACATATAATAATGGGTTAATTACATCTACCTCCCCTGAGATTGGCCAAACTACGAATTAGTCCCTAACATTTGGCCAAATTACAAAACAGGGCCTTCAAACTCACAAATCTATAACAGCTACCTCCTTGCCGTGTAATCAGAAGAACGGTTTGACCATTCATTTGTATGACCACAACAAATATATGTAGGGAATGTACCAAAGTAACCCACCATTAAAACTTATATTTTCTTTTGTTGTTTTATTTTCTGTCTTCTACTACCTTTGTATTGTCGAGGAAAAAAAATTTCAACCATAACAGGGGTAGCGTAAATGGTCGCGGCAACCATGGCGCCCTGCCTCCACCACTTTCAATAACTAAGATCAAGTGACATTTACCCATCTAACTTGTATTTTGTCTAGAAAGCTGTTTTCATCATGAAATTTGGCAAACAATGATCAAAGAACAACCACATAGAATGAAAACCATGGCTGTTCCTACTCTTCGCTCACTGAATAACAACTAAAAATTACAAAATTCATACCAAAATGATCATGAAAAAAATATGGGTATTAGAAAAAATCATTGAATAGTTACACCAATTTCTATTTATCATCTTAAACTCAAACCTCAGGAAAATCTAATTAACAAGTTTTTATGCTCTTCAACACTTTTTCTCAAGAACTTGAATTTGAAGGCATCTTAATCTTTCACGTTATGGTTTGGTAGAGGAATCAAAGATGGGAAGATGATATCAATGGAGAGGACTGGGTCATAGGAAATTTGAATTGGGTTGTTGACAAAGATAGAGAAGAGCTAAGGAAGCAAAGAGGAAAAAGGAACACCACTGGATGGAAAGGACTAATTGGAGAGCACAGTTCAGGCACGAGAATAGGAGACATGTGGAAAAGGAGGAGGAGGATAGTGGTAAAAGAATTCTGGGCATATTTGGGTTTTCTTTTTTTCCTTTATATTGTACTTTTTAAAATTTTTTATTGTTTTCATTGTTCAAAATTTTTAATCCTATTTTTTCTTTTCTTTTTTTTAATCATTTTGAACCCTTAATAAAGAGGGCATTCCTATCATTTCATTACTGCTGTTAGTTGGATTCTAACGCCGTCAGTGATAAGGAGGTTATTGTAATTTGGTCAAACCTCGGGGGATTGATTCGTAGTTTGGACAAACCTCAAGGGATGTAAATGTAATTAACCCTATAATAATTGATATGTACAGTGTACTCCACGTTTTAGTGAGCCAAGTCTAATAGCTGGACCTCCACTCTAAGGGCCTTGGCAGGTCCACACCATTGAATTCAAATCAGTTTTGGGGTTTCAAAGTTTTATTGATTTTATGATTTGACCCCTAGTGTTAGAA
Organism: Coffea humblotiana; assembly: GCA_023065735.1. NCBI lineage: Eukaryota > Viridiplantae > Streptophyta > Magnoliopsida > Gentianales > Rubiaceae > Coffea > Coffea humblotiana. Next base: position 22,108,867 of record CM041212.1, on the reverse strand, counting down.
AACTATTAATACACCTAGAAACATTTTATAATTTATAAGTTCTGTCCTAATTCTACTATTATTTTTCAAATAAGCCCTCCAATTTAATTCCAAACTTGTTGAATATGTATTAAATTGCATAGATTGCTACTTGATTATATTACTGTATTTATATTTTCTTGCAAAATATTTTAGAAACATCAAACGTCCATGAACATAATCTTGAGATTATTATGCTTTTAGAATTTTACATAGTACATTAATTTTTAAAATTAAATATATTTATGACATCATAATGACGTCATTCGATTCTTAAATGGGTTTAACGCCGGTCAAACTCATTGACCCTTGAACCCTAATCTCGATCGAGTCACTGCTCGGGCCGAGTTTCAAAACATAAACTTCTGACATTTTCCCTATCTAATACCAAAAAGGATAAAACCAAAGGGCCCATAATTTTATTATCTACAGATTGGTTGTGAGAACATAAGAGCATGTGTGAAACATGGCATATGGCTCGAATTTAAGTATTGGACGTCGGACACCGAACATGGTCAAATAAGTCGTGGAGATGCCATGCACGTTTTCTTAGTTGTTCCACAAGCATGAAATGTTTATGTAAACAGCATGTTAAGGTTGAACTACAAATACTCTTTTTATTTTAATTTTTGTAATAAAGACAACTACATAGTACACAGACTCAAAATTGGATTATTGCACCACACAATTCTTAGAGTCTGAATGTAAAAGGTCCATTACAACAAAAAAAAAAGGGTCCTACCATAATCGTAGCTTTAAAAGCCATGAAAAGTTCCAGTGAAGTGCTTCATGTACATACATATAAGCACCAATTACTTTTTCCACTACACATTTCAAATGTGAATAACACTTTGTATATCTTAAATGCTGTCAATACTTTATGGATTTGGACAGCACAATTGTTGTATACCTTGAAAAGTAATTCTATTCCCTTGTTGCAGCAAAAACATGGCATAACTAGTCACATACCTTGAATAATGTTTGGAATAATTATTGTTTGAGTCCCTAATGTTAGGGTAACATTACAATATTGTCCTTCACATTTCACAAAAAGATCAAATGTGGATCCTAATATTTTTTATGTAACTAATTTCCCCGGTTGATTACTCTTGGTGTTGGAGGAAGATGCCAAAGCTTAAACATGGCTAGGCATTTGATTGAAAGTAATATAGTTGGGGAATGGAGATGCATCTCTGAAGTATGATTTGTGGCATCCAACTGAAGTTTAAAATAGAGAACCTTTCTTCTTTTTTTTCATTTGTAGCTCTAACATGATCAAATTCCTTAGTTGTTAATTCTCCTTACTCTTCCTAAGCTTCTTCCAACTGAAAATTATCGATTGGACATCAATTATGATATTCCTTACTACAACTTCAGGCTACTCGACAGGATTGAAATCAACTGGCTTTCTAAAGAATCTGGTCTTCTAGAATTAACAAAACTAATAGTTAGTCCCTTAGAGTTTTAATGCACAGTAGGCAAAATTTCATTTATTTTCCTGAACATGAGATTGTTGTGCACATTAAAGTTTGCATGGCCATTGATTCTTAGCCAGTCACAACCTATTATAATACAGAGGAAGCATGTTAGTCCTGCAGGCCAAGAGATAAGTTGCCGATCGACCAAGTTGGTCCAAAGGGAAAGCAGATGGAAGACATCTTTGATACTTGCAGTTATCCAGGTGCAAATCTGTAAAATCATCTCTACTTCATCAAGTATCTTCATCCACGACTAGTATTTCTCCAATCTTCACCACAAATTTTGAGCTTTGGCCAATCGCAAGTAAGCGACCTCATAATTATATTTTCGCCTGTATGCAATAGATAGGTCAGAGGATTTAGCCAGAATTATCTCACTACATACATTACGATGTAACACTATCTGAACAAGTCATTATAAATTACTGTGCAAATTTGTGATAGAACCGCGCAGTTAATACGTATAACCCTTAGGAATAATAGCTGAATATCATACCTCTGTTACAAAACTGTATGAACAGTTCTCGATAAATCGTAAGGTAAACTGTGTTATACAGTCCAAGAATCATTCTTGCTCATTTCTCCAAAAAAAAAAAAAAAAAAAGCCTGGGATAGGGAATAATTTGCTATGCTCACATTTACTGTGTCACCTGCTTGAGCTTTGAGCATTTTCTTGTTAGACCACCGAAATCTCCCTTCCTTGAACATGCTTTTGATAAGTTTTTTCTGGAATAAGCCTAAACAAACATGCCTAGACTCCTTAACGAAAACCCTGTTATTGATTATCAGTTATTCCTAAGAACAAGTCAGAGTGTACATGATTAATTTCAATTTGTATCTTGTAATGGATGACGCACTAAACAATGTCGAATTTCATACCTTAGTCCCTAAATCGATACTATCTCCTATTGATAATTCCATTGCTGGCTCTTGTATTAATTACTGAATCAACCTCTTAGTCTTCAGGTTACATTATTAATTCGATATCCATAATTACTGATATCTCAAGGAATATCAAACACCAAGATCTACTCCTACCCCAAGGTCTACTTGTCAAGCAGAATTGCGTCCATATAGCTCGAAAGGCCTCGTGAGCCCAACACGCGGGCAATACATGAAGTCATTGACTTAACTTCTTAACACTAGAAAGATTTTTGCAGGCCTGTCTAACAGATCGCCAGACCTATAGTCGACCTATAACAACACTCTATTGATTAAAATGATCTGAAGTTCAAAACCCTCCATTCGTCCTATTGTAAATGCTCCTCCGGTTGATGTATTAATCCAATCTCCTCGTCTATTTATTACCGAACTCCAGCCCGTCTCTCCTGTGTCGTTTTGCAGGAACTTCGGTATTGGGCCTGCTGAGCTCGCACTCCTCGAGAATCCTATTTCGTGCATCGGACAGTGCTCATGTAATCATATGGCATAGCTTGATGGACCTAAATTGATAAACAAAAGTATACCCACAAGAGCAAAATCAAGAAAAATTCAAAGGCATGTCAGATTACTCCTTTGATCTAAATTAAATTTTTATACCTATTAATTTTTTCAGATACAGTCTATTTAATTTTTTTCTTCCTCTAAATTAGATTATAAAAATACCGTTTGCAGGAAAAAAAAAAACCGACATGGAGGCAAAGGAATTTCTTCTCTGTAGAATGAAACAAGGCTGCTGCGGCTACTCTGATACAGAAACGACTCCTCAGGCTATTCCCTTCTGTAAAACCTATGCGGCTGACTTATCAGGACACCCTTACACAAAACGTCAAACAAAATACTAATAACACTGACTAATCACTAAAAGTGATGGGTATTAATTCCATGCAACCACTGCCACAAACCAATCATGCAACCAAACTCTACTAACCAAATAACGACACATAGCCACTTTGTTAATAAAACATAAATGTTTGGTTTAATTTTTCTACAAAGATATTGATAATCTGATAGTGATGAAGAAAATAGTACAATTTTATGATAGGACTTCAACGGACAATGGCACCGGGGGGCATGGACAATCTTTCTGGGACCAATGCACAGATACTCTCAACTGTCCCTGCTTAACAAATCCTATCCTTTTTTTTTTTTTTTTTACGAGTGTAAACAAGGCCGATAATGTTTTAAAAGATAAGAGCGTTGAGCGGGTCATTTTATATTTGCTGAAAGCCCTAAGGCATGAATCGTAAGTCCCACGAATTTTGATATTTTAAATATATAAAAAATTCATAAATTAAGTAAATTACAAAACTACTATTGTTGTCTAACAAGTAAAATCACAATATAACTTTAAATCTTACATTAACCATCTAGAATCATATTAATAAAAAATAATTATATTTTGAGACTAAAGAAGGAAAAAATATAGGAAACAAAGTCAAGGATACTTTATTGTAATTTTTCCAAACTATTTCTGAAAGGAAAATAAATGGAATCATTCTACAAAATTATTAATGATTAATTATATTTACCTTCCTTGAGGTGAGATACGACAGAAGCTTGTTGGCGCTGCACCTGCAGAATAAATACAAGGCAGAGCAAGTTGCTTTGCATGGACCCCAAATAATAATCAAGTTGCTATAAAAATGGAGGATGTGTAGTGACATCTTGGGATCTTAAACATGAGAGGTACCTTTAAGTCACTGAATTATTTAGGGATTTGGGATGTGCACTTGGGATTCGATCTAGCTATCTCCGTGGTTAGTATTTTCTGAACAAATCAACTACTTTTAGACTAGTTGGTCACCGGATAGAATTTTAAGATTCTTCATGAGTGTTGTTTAAGGAATTAAATTTTCTATTTGCATTCTTTTTTAAAATTTTCTGATAGTTTCACCGACAAATGTAAAGGTATTCGTTTGATTCGGTGGCAGCTCAATCCCATTTTGAGCTCCATCCCCCTACTATAAAATTGAAATAGATATAAAATAAAAATTAGGGGTAATTGCAGAAACCTCCCCTAAGGTTTCTGACATTTGCACTGACATCCCCTGTGGTTTGAAAAATTACACTGACCTCCCCTGAGATTACTAATCCTTTGCAAATTTAGTCCAAACGATTAAAATATTATTTTAGGGAGTGAAATTAGAATTTTGTACCAGATTTGCCCTTTGTGCTACATATCCAATGAATGAAAAAATACTATAAATCAATTAACAATTAATAAATTTTAAAGAGTATAATTTATGGGCAAACACGTATTACTCATTTAAAGTACCGGCTCTTTACGGGTATTTTACTTTCAAATATTTAATTTATGATAAATATATCAATATTTGTAAGTAAAATTCAAAAATTGTTATAATAATATTCTTGCAAAAAGCAAATCGATAAGTTATTTATTTAATATAAATTAAACATTTTTAAAAAAAATAAATGGCCCATAAAGTATTAATTTTTTATGACTTTCATTCATTACACGAGTAAAGTATTAGCTCTTTATGTGCATTTTATTCTGAATCATTTAATTTATGTTAAATATATAAATGTTTGTAACTAAAATTGAAAAAGTGTTATATTAATATTTTACGGAAGAGAGATTGGTAGGTTTTGTATTTAACAAAAATTAAATATTTGAAAGTAAATATAAATCTGTATTTGAGCGTAAATATTTGTATTCAATTAAATGTTTGAAAGTAAAATATCCTTAAAGAACCGGTACTTTAAATAGTTACCGCCTCTTTATAGGCAAATACGCATTACTCATTTAAAGTACCGGTTTTTTACGGATATTTTACTTTCAAACATTTAATTTATGATAAATATATCAATGTTTGTAAGTAAAATTCAAAAATTGTTACAGTAATATTTTTGCAAAAAGAAAATCCGTAGGTTATTTATTTAATATAAATTAAATTTTTTTAAAAAAAAAAGAAATAGCCCATAAAGTATTAATTCTTTATGGCTTCAATCCATTACATGAGTAAAGTATTGGCTCTTTATGGGTATTTTATTCAGAATCATTTAATTTATGTTAAATACATAAATGTTTGTAACTAAAATTGAAAAAGTATTATATTAATATTTTTACGGAAGAGAGATTGGTAGTTTTTATATTTAACAAAAATTAAATATTTGAAAGTAAATATAAATATGTATTTGAGCGTAAATATTTATATTAAATTAAATGTTTGAAAGTAAAATACCCATAAAGAGTCGGTACTTTAAATAGGTAATGAGTATTTGCCTTTAAACTATACTCCTTAAAGTTTATTAATTGTTAATTGATTTGTAGTATTTTGTCATTCATGGGACATATAGTACAAAGGACAAATTTGGTAAAAAAATTCTAATTTCACTCCCTAAAACAATATTTTAATCGTTTGGACTGAATTTGTAAAGGATTAGTAACCTCAGGGGAGGTCAATGTAATTTTTCAAATCACAAGGGAGGTCAGTGCAAATGTCAGAAACCTCAGGGGAGGTTTTTGCAATTATCCCTAAAAACTATCATATCAACAAAAAAAATATTCCATACAAATTTAAATATAAATTCAAATAATTAGATTTTTTTAATAAAAAATATTCAAATAGATTCGACTTTAATCACTTGCATTCGAATTTGCCTCAGAATGATTTATAGGAACAATTTGTCACCACCCCAATTGAAAAATCTATGTAATTACTAATTAAAATACAACTGAACCTTCCCATCCCCAATTATTTTGCACCGACGCCTTGGCCCTCCACTCTTGACGACAAATATGAGCTCATATGTGCATTTATGAACTTGACCAAAAAGCCAAAAAAGCATCTATTTTTGTTTTTGGTTATAAAAGAACATCTTTCCATCACATACCACACAAATTCTCAAACTGCACCAGCCAAGGCAAAATGGCTACACCCGGTGCAGTCACCGTGCTTAAGCATTCTTTAGTGTCACCACCGTCGTTTGCGGCGGCCACTGAAATGTCTCTTCCTTCAACATTCCTTGATATGGCGTGGTTGCACTTTTCCCCCATCCAACGCCTCGTCCTTTATGAGGTACCTCAGCTCTCTAGAGCCCATTTCATCGAGCACATCATTCCTAAGCTTGAACAGTCACTCTCCTTGACGCTCCAACATTTTCTTCCCCTAGCCGGGAATTTGATAGTTCCTTCCAATTCAAATTCTGGCACGCCAGAAATTCGTTACAAAAATGGAAGTTCACTAGCACTAATCATTGCCGAGTGTACCACGACTGATTTCAATTATCTTACAGCAAACCATGCACGGAATTGTTGTGATTTCATCCTTTGATTCCTGAATTGAAACCATCTACTGAGGATGATTCCAGATCCACAGCCAGGATTACCCCAGTTCTTGCTCTCCAGGTTACATTATTTCCAGACTGTGGAATGTCTATTGGAATCTCAAATCAACACACTGTCGGAGATGCCGGTAGCATTTTCGGATTTATGAAGACGTGGGCTGCTTTGAGCTCCAAATTTTTTGAAGATAATATCGACAGAGATGATGTTGCGGCAACTCTAGCAAGTTATTCTCCGCCATGTTACGATAGGACTATGATCAAAGACACAAAGGGACTTGGCTCAATTTTTTGGGACAAGGGGTCCTCCTCATAAAGCTTTTTCAAAATGAGAGTTTACGGATACTACAGCAAAACCTATGACCAAAAAAGTTCGCAGATCTTTTGTTATTAGCAGAAACAATATGAAAAACTCAAGATTAGCCTTGCAAAAACGGCCAGCAATTAGTTCATTTATCATCATTTTACGGTTAGTTGTGCCCATGTTTGGACTTGCTTGGTAAAATGTTCGTGGTCGCAAGTGGAGAACATGTGGATGATGAATGAGGTGGAATACTTTTGTTGTGCGGCGGCTGATTGTCGACGACGTATCGGATCCACCTTACCTTCCCAACTATTTTGGCAATTGCCAACACTTGTTAGCACAAATGAAAAAAAATGGAAAGTTAATTGGGAGAAGGAAGGAATTTCCAATTGCCAGTTGAGTTCAATCGGGAGGCCATTCATCAAGATTGAAGATGATCACTCTTCGATGGTGCTGACAAGTGGTTGCCGGATACTGTGGGTATAAATATGGACAGGCTTGTTTCCGTGGCTGGCTCACCAAGGTATAACTATTACAATCTGGATTTTGGATGGGGAAAGCCTAAAAAGTTCGAGTTCATTTCGATTGATGGCTCCGGGGCCATTTCTCTTAGTGGGAGTAGAGAATCAGATGGAGATATTGAGGTTGGTTTATCCCTTTCCAAGCCAAGAATGGATGCTTTTACGGTTATTTTTAACGACCGGCTTAATTCTCTGTAAAATTCTACGGTAAAAGTTAATTTTGGGACACTTGCATGTCGTTTCTGGTTTTGGCTGCTACGTACTAGTAAGAACTTTATTTGTTAGTTCTACCAATTATGATAATACAATGAGATTATGTTATTCATTGATTTCTTGAATTATTGAGGATCTTACGCAATGCAAGGAGCAAACATGTCATGTATAGCTAGGAAGGGTAATTGATCTGGAATAAGACTTTTCAATGAAACATTTTATTATACAGTAAGCCATGGTACATAGGAAAAAACATGGACCACACCGTTAGCGGCAACAAATATTGATACTAATATTTATATTTGTTTTTGTATTTTATATTACTGTCCATGCCACACCGTGTTGTCACCACTAGTGATGACAGAAGCCCCTGATCCAACATGGATGGCCAGAAGAATTGTATGTTAATCGTCCATATGCTCATACTTTGCGATGCACTGTTTGAAATTTTTTTTAATACCCCGACAGCATCTTGTTACCAACCATTGAAATAGATACATAAACATGAGGATCGAGCAGCGTTTGACTATGGAGGGGGAGATTGGAATAAGTCTATCCTTTGCCGGTTTCCCTAGATCTAACGAGGTATTTGTTTTCCACTGACAGGTAAAAATTGTTAGAAACCAATTCTATTCCTTTTAAAATAATTTTCTTTTGTGACAGACATGAAAAAAACTATGTAGAACTGTTGGAACTTGGAAATGAAATAGAATAAACGTGGAATTTTCTAAAGATTGAAATATCCGAGAAGTTCATATCGGTTTTAATATTGCAACAAGTAAGAAAAAATTTATTCGAAGCTTTTAAATTTCTGTCAATTGACTTCTCAATACTGAACACGATTTCAGACAAAGTAATATGGCGTAGCATGAAGCAGGTTCATCCTCATTCGAGAAAATGAAGGATTGAAGAACGAATCTATTCAAAATTTGTGTACAACAAATTCTTTGACCAACTAACGTGGCATGTTTTGTTGAGAAGCTCAGGATCCTCGTTAAGTCTAAGCACGGGCCAGTTACCCAAATTATGAAAACGTGGTCTAGGGAAAATTCTTGATATCTCTTTCTAGTGTCCTTATGATGGCTTCAAATCCTCTGTCCCCAAAATAGTTTTTGTCTCCTCTGTCCCTTATTTGTACAGTTGCCACGTGTCCCTAGCCTTTTGTTAACTCAAATTCAAATAAACCGATAATAATCGGTTTACAAGTTTTGTTAATTCAAACTCAAACAAACCGATAATAGTCGATTGATAGGTTTACTCAAAGGCTGATTTTACAGATAACTCAAAACTATTAAATAATTAATTTTAAATCATCGCATTTACATAATTACGAGATGCTAGAAAAATTAGAAAGAGCTAAATAAGTTGATATAAACACACACATGGGGTAGGGTTTAAGAAAAAGATGATTTGGGGTAAAAAATAAAGAAGAGTTTTAGTTGATTTTTATGTTTATGGTCAACAAGACTCTTTTTTGTTAAAAAGAAAATAAAAAAAGTTTTTAGTTATTGGTTTGGTTAACAAAACTTGCAAACCGATTATTATCGATTTATTTGAGTTTGGGTTAACAAAAGGTTAGGGATATGTGGCAGCTGTACAAATAAGGGACAGAAGAGACAGAGACTATTTTGGCGGACAGAAGATTTGAAGCCCCCTATGATCCATTAGAAAATGGAAACTACTTTTTGCCGGAATAAAAAAGAAAAAGTGGTTACTGTCCCTTAACCATTGGTGTTTGGTTTACTAAGTGTGTTTAAATAGTAGATTATTTGAGATAATTTTTTTAAAAATATAATAATATTTTTTTAATATAATATATATAAATAAAAAGATGGTTAAGAAATGTGTTTAGAAATATTTAGTTTACTTAGCGTCTCATTTTCATTAAAGACAAAAAGAGAAATGTCTACAAATGGATCGCTACCAAACAATAATGTGGACAATAATTGATGGATTGTGTAGTCAAAAATAGTGGCTTTGTAAGATAAAAAAACTTGACAATGACCATGCAGTGGATGGAGTATAGAGAAAAGTCTTTTCAACTTCCGTGACATTTATCACAATGCCAGTCCCAGACAGCAGTTGACCAGTCAAACTCAGGAAAAGCCCTTTCTTTCAAATTTTACCGTAGATGAATTGGTCATCTAGTGAAACACAGGGTACAAACCTAACTGCACTGTAATAAAATCAAGGTAAATTACTCCCTCTAATCTCCCTTCGTACAGTTGCACCCTCACTTAGATAAGTTAAAAAGTAAGAATGGGAGCTGGAGTAGTGTAGAAAGTTGACACTTGTATATAGGATTATAGAAAGAGATGTGCTCGAGCAATAATGAGATTGAAATAGGATTATAGAAACATAAAACTTTGTCAGCTGTGCAACATTTTGTTAATTATGAGATGTGCACAATAACAAATTGTTATCTTTTGTCGAGCTAATTAAAGAACTAATTAGCGGACAATAAAGTATAAGGAGGTAGTTACTTCTTGCTGGCCATACCTCATGTATTATTGGCACAATGTGATGCTTCTATTATTATTATTTTTTTCTTTACTTTTTCATCCCCTTTCACACCCTTTCCATTCCAATTATCGGATATATAATTCGAATCCTGAACTTGACTACAGGAAAGTCTCCATTATTATACAAATTGCTTCCTCTAATTTCAAATTATATGCTTTTTGAGACAAGAGAGTCTTTTATTTTTTTTAAAGCAAAGCAGGACGAAAGATTTATACCTGAATTATTATTATTTAGAATCCCAAAAATTGAAGTACCAAACTTAATGGATAATATATATATATATAATAGACAAATGCATAGGAATTGCCATTAGATTATCAATGAACAATCTATTACTTCCACGGTCCCTACAACTTTGTGGTATTTAGGGAATTGTGCGATTTATGAATAGTGTTCTTTGAATTTGAATTGGTTTGTACATCTGCTATGTGTGGTTGGGACAAGCTAAACGTATAAGTTGGGTCCAAATTTTTTATGTGTTTTAAGTACATTAACTGCGCAAGTGGTGCGTGTTGTGCCCCTTAAGTAGATTGGTCTGTTTCTCATAACTTTTGTCTGTCACGCATGGGATTCAAACAGGTAATATCATACGAAGGAAAATTCACAATGGATCCACCAAATTTATTTTTATGTATTTTTTATCCCACCAACAAAGGGTAAGAATGGACAACAGAAGAAAATCTTTTTATCATACGCCTATTTGGTAAGTGGAATATATTCTTGGGCAAAACCAAAAAGGGAAGCATAACATTTTCATGAGACCAGTTGTTGAAACAACTCGTAATAACTTCAAATAAGGAATAGCTTAGTGGAAACTGCTTCTTTCTTGTTGGTTGGCGCACAACCAACCTCACCCAGCTTAGGGGTGTAATCGAATCGAATCGAGTTTGAATAGTGCACTACTCGATATCAACTCAAATTAAAAATCTTGGACTTGAGATCGAGCTCGTCGCACTCTTGAAAGTTGAGATTGAACTCGAGTTCAATTTTATTTTGCAATTACTCAATCTCATGCTTGAACGTGTGCTCATCAAGGCCAATCAAGCTTAATGGAGTCTAATTGAGTTTAAGAAATAAAAATTTATATTTTACATAATTTTTAAAAGGTGACAAAATAGACCTTTCATACTAATAAATAAATTTTTTTAAAAAAATAATGTATATATGTGAAGCACAATTGAGATCGATTAAGTTCGATGAACTTTTGAACTTTACATATTAAACTCAAGTTCAACTCGTCAAGTAATTCAAATTATTCGAACTCAAACTTGAACTCGAATTCGATCAATGATAGTTCGAATTCGAGTTTTAACTGAACAAACTTGAAAGCTATTCGATTAAATTTAACTCGTTTGGACTCCTAACCTAGCATACCTCATAATTGGGCTAATTCCTTAGTGTATCGATAAAAAAAACAAAAAATGGGACAAATATTGATCTGATAGGATAGTCTTCTAAAACTATGCTTACGGTGCCTTACTAAGCACGCAGGGCGGGAAATACTTTTCTTAAAAAAATTGTAGGCTCGCGGCAACCTATTTAGGCCCCTTTTTTTGTTTTAATTTGAAGCCGAAGATAAGTTAATGGTTAAGTCGGAGGAGCTTATCAAGTCTCATTCACATTTTCATCAAGAATCTATGCCATTGCTCACTGATTACCTTTGATGAAGATATCAAGGGCTGTCATCCCGTTTTTCCTAAAATCAATTCAAGTATCATTTTGCAGGATTTGTGTGTGTCAGGGGATTTGACCAAAATCAAGAGCACCTCGACCTCTCCAGCGCAGATTACATGAACCTGCAAGTAAAATCACCAAGAATAAGTACAAAGCCAATTAACAGGAAGGCTACTGCAAAAGATACCAGTTCGGAAAACTAACCAAAACTTGTCCATAGAAAGCAGAGGAATACATCTAAATAGATTACAGTCCATAACCATTGTTTGTACTTTCAATTGTTTCATCTCTATGTGGGAGATGCCAACATCAGATGTAACTGAGGTGGCATGAAGAATTTTCCAAACTTGGCGAGAATCCCTTGAAGCAAGGGTATTAGATGTAGTCACAACTCAAATTTCTCAAGATAGTGCTCCAATTAATTAAGCCAATTTGTCTCACGAAATATCAATGGCAAGAGATACAAGAACTAAATTTTAGACCAACTCCTCTGACTTAGCCATTAACTTATCTTGTAGCAGATCAGACATGAACAATTAACTGCACATGTTAAATGATGTCTAAACACAATTGCTAAATGAAAGAGAATATTAGTACTCATTACATAGCCGTTTAGGTTGTAGATGGTTCCTTCTATAAGCATACTGTCAAGTTATCTTGTCAAGTTATTTAGATCTAACAAGGTATTTGTTTCTTACAGGACTCAAACAATGACAAAAAAAAATTGTAAGAAACCAATTCCGTTCCTTTTGAAATAAGTTTTTTGTGAAAGACATGAATAAAACTAGAGAGAATTGTTGGAACTTGGAAATGAAATAGAATAAACGTGGAATTTTCGAAAGATTGAAATATCTGAGAAGTCCATATAGGTTTAACATAGCAACAAGTAAGAACTAAAAATTTACCCAATGCTTTCAAATTTCGGTCAATTGACTTCTCAATACTGAACACGGTTTCGGACAAAGTAATATGGCGTAGCATCATGCAGGTTTGATCCTCATTCGCGAAATGAAAGATTAAAGAAACAAATCCATTCAAAATTTATGTAAAACAAATTCTTTGTCTAACTAATGTGGCGTGAATTGTTGAGAACCTAGGATCCTCATTATGTCTAAGCACAGGCCAGTAACCCAAATTATGAAAACGTCGTCTGGGGAAAATTCTTGATATCTCTTTCTAAGGTCCTTCTGATTTATTAGAAAATGAAAGCTAATTTTTGCCGGGATGAAAAAGGGAAAAGTGGTAACTGGGGCTTAACTGGTGGTGTATGGTTTACTAATGTTTAGTTTACTTATTCATTTGGGCGTTTGGATTTCATCAAAGACCCAAAAAAGAGAAATGGATCGCTACCAAAAGTAAGTGGACGAACGCTTGACAAAATTTTCACCTGGTATGGTCCTAAACGGGTTCTTCCAGTCTCATGCTTACAAGCAAATCTATGCGGTCTCAATTGTCAAGTGAAAATCTTGCCACATCAAATGTGTGGCTTCGCGTGATCCACAATAATATGGACGATAATTGAAGGATAGTGTAGTCAAAAGTAGTGGCTTGGCAAAGAACAAAATTTTGATAATGACCATACCATGGGACGGAATATTTCATGGGATAATTTCAAAAACATCCCTTTCTGACACTTTCATTGACATCTCCTGAGGTTCTAAAATTTTATTGACCTCCACAGAAAATTGAGGCCCTTTGTTGACATCATGAAGGCTAAAATTACTAGTATATCCTATGAATTTGGGGTTTATTACTACTGTATAGTTGGGGGAAAAGGCATTTAAAGTAGTTAATTAAGTTTAACAGCAATAACACAATTAGACATGAACTTAACCTGGATTAGTGAGGAAGGCGCCAACTGAGTCACAAAATTGACGCCATTTTTGTGACTGTCATGATTTGACAAGGAGATGGGATCACTTATGTGACATTCTAATCATATAAAGTGCAAGGGAAGATATAGAGAGAAGAAGAAACAGAGGAAAAAGAAGAACAAAAATAGTTGCAAAGTAAAGATTTTGTACTCCTGATATGCCACTGGAATAGTAGCAACAAACTGAAGAATTTGACTGGATGAAATAGTTGCAACCACAGCCATTACTGGTGTTGCTTGATCAGCCATTCCACCTCTTGCTGTTGCTTAATTCTTGATATTGAACATTATATGTCTGTTAAGTGGATTATTGTGTTGATCATTGACACTTAAGTCCTGCATTGAGGTTGCTTCTTCTGCTATTAACTTCTTCTTCTTTACCACAATCATACCATTCAAAATACTTGCACTTTGCACAACAGAAATACAAATTGTCCAGACTCTTTCCACACTTGGATATCTTCACTGTTGCCTCATGATTACAGTGACAATATCTATTTTTAACGGTGAAAGATATGGGTGAATTCCATGATTCTCCCTTATGGCTTAAATATGCATAATTTTTGCTAAAATTTTTCAATCTGAACTCTAAATGAAGCACAACATATTAACTTTGTTATCGCTCCAAAACTTGCAGCAAAGAATGATAATAGCTTGAGGATGTAGAGGTAGTTAAGCTACTTTTTCTGCTATTGCCTACCGAAAGAAATATTTGCAACTTGCAGCTAGCCGTTGCAATTGCTACCAAATCACTGCTTCAAGAAAAATCTAGGGCTTACAAGTTTTTGTATTGCACTTACACCTCCTTCAACTTTAGTAATCAATGTAATCAGTTAATCTTCTTTCAATATTCTACTAATACAAGGACCAAAAGGGCATCCATGGAATAAAAATATCATCTCACTTATGAAAATAATATTGTAATGTGATTTGGACTGCATTGTTGCCAAAAACTCAAAAGCAATGGATGTAAGTGAAATTTTTAGAATCTCAAAAGATGTCAGTGAAAGTGTCAGAAATCTTAGGGGTGGTTTTTGAAATTATCCCAATATTTGATATACAATCACCAGAGAAAAGTCTTTTTAGTTTACATGATTATGCAAGTCCCAAACAGCAGTTGACCAGTCAAACCTGGGAAAAGTCCTTTCTTTCAATTTTTACCTCAACCAAGTTGGTCACCAAATAAAACACAAGGTGCAGGTCTGATTGTACTGCACTGTAGCAAAATCAAGGTGAATCGCTCTCCGCTAATCCCCTTGATCTAGCTGGACCCTCCCTTAAATAAATCAGAATAATAGTAAAAGTAAGAGTAATGTAGAAGTTGACACGATACACACATTTTTTTTTTCAAATTTTCAAGTTTTCCTTATTTTTTTTCTCAACTTGTGTTTGATGTCAAAAATTTTATAGTATTTATTTTAAATTTTGGATCATTTGAAAAACTACAAATGCTTGTAAGAAAATTAACCTACATTATATTTTTTTTTGGAAATTTTTTTGTAATAATTGATTGTAGCCTTTTTTACCATTTTTTTAATTTATGGTCAGTTTCAACAAATCTATAGATAATCTACATTATATAAATTTGTATTAATTGTACTTTCTTTATTTTTTTATCAATTAACTCATATATTTCCTTTTCTAATTTGAACAAAGAATGACCTTCACCTTCAAAAGATTCATATACATATAACTATTGGCTCTTGTCTTTTCTTTTGTTTCTTTTGATTTTTTTTCTTGAACTTCTTATTAGTCCAAAAAATATTTGACTTGAATTCTAAGATTGCCTAATATGAATAAATTCCTTTATCTTTTTTAATTCCTTTTAAATAGGTGTAAATCTTATATATATTAACAGCGTATACACTTACACCGTTGGATCCATAACGTATGTGTAAAAGTTCAATTTTAAATTCAAATTTTATATAGTTATCATTTATACAACACTGACAGTGTATACGAGAAAAAGCACTTTCTTTCAATCTTCTGTTTTCAAATACTTTTTTCTTCTTTTTGCTTTTTCTAAGTTTTTGTTAATTTTTTCTCGACCTTTGTTTGATGCCAAAAGTTTTATAGTAGTATTTATTTTAACATTTGGATAATTTGAAAAACTACAAATGCTCCCATGAAAAACGAAGGAATCTTTCCATCATTTACGCGGGTAACACCGAGGGAAAATGGCTGAGGCCGAATCAAATGTTTTCGAAACATGCTTATTTGTAGCAAATAACACCAAGAGCATAGAGGCAGTCCATGGAGCAAATAAGTAGGGAAGGGTGATTGGTCCATCCAGAGCAAAGTGCTTCTACTACAATTTGATCTATTTAATAAGCCAAGCTAAATATAAAAAATATGATTATTGTAACAAGAATTGTACTTCAACAGTGAATCCGCTACTCGATGCTTGCTTGAGTGTTGATTTTATACGTAATCAAAAGTAGCTAGTCTTGATATTGCGAATGAAATTCTAGCAAATCATCCACACAAAAGTTGCTTCATCATTTAGTGCAACAATAAGAACTACAAATATCTGATAGATTAATTGATTGGTCAAGTACAAGAAAAGCAACCAAACTAATGTTCCTAAGTAGTGAATTTCATTTTAAAAAGAAAATTTTGATCTTGACCACATATATTCATAGAAGACTGAGGAAAATGTGAGGTAGAATTTTTGGTCACACGAGTAATTGTTGGTTGATATCATATTAGAAAAGCAGCATTATTCTAGAAGTTGATAATGCACTGCTACTCATGGATACCATTACGATTGTAACTCTTTTTTTTTTTTTAAACTTTCCACACCTTTCCACGTCAGACACAAACAACAACTATATCATCATTAGTTACCAAAGCATAAAAATTTTTCAATTAAAATTCTTAGCAACCCAAGTCACACGAGAAACAGAAAATTAACTAAGCATAGTCTACCATACACAAACAACAACTATATCAACATAAATTGCCAAAGAATTAAAATTTTTCAATATAAAATTATTAGAAACTAACTGGTGAGCCTTAAAGAACTCTTGAATCCTCTTCAACAAAAATGAGAATCCTCACATATGGTTTAAAAACCCTCTGTTGTTCTAATTGAATTGATGTCTTACTCCTGCAGCTTTCTATGCTAGAGAAAACTGCACTAATCGTCCCTCACATATCACAAATGTGAAAATTTAGTCCTTCAGAACAAAAATGATCAGTTTTAATTCCTAACAAACAAAAAATGATCACCTTTAATCCTTTTTCACTTTTCCGAACAAATTTTGGCCGGAGCTCAGTGGGTCCACATACAATGCCCAATTTTTAAAGGGTAAAAGTGGCAAATCACTGTTGACCAATTATGCGAGGGATCAAGTGTGCAAAACTTTAGTTAAATATTCATAGAAAAAAAACACAAAAACTAAGAAGCATATTTTTGGCTGCAAATTCAGGATAGTTGTCTTGGAGAAGAAGAACAACTTGTTTTGTAGCAACGGGAACTTCCTTCCTGGATGATTTGAGTGAGTTCTTGGGATCATTGATCTGAAGCAAGGAATTGACACCGCCAGGCTTGAAATCAAGCTTTTGAATTCCCTTCTCCATAAGCTGGACTCTCCATCTCAAGAACTGAATGCGCTTCTCCTCAGTCCCAAATGTCTTCTTGTAGAGCTCCTCATCATCCAAAACTCCAAAAATGTCACCGTGTAACTGTCAAATGCAAATCTGAAGGTTGCCGTTGGAGAAAATATGCATCCAGATTGGCTACCACCCAGCTCATCTGCATCAAGAAAATGAATGCCAAGCATACTTGTGAAGGAACTTCGGTAAAAGCTGGTTACAGAGCAACAAGGGTGGAAATATCATCAAGGAAAAGTTGAAAGTTTCTCCAAATTACAAGCCTAAGGATATTGCCGTGGACATAAAGCGTGAGTATGGCATTCAGTTGAACTACTGGCAGGCAAGGCGTGCCAAGGAGATTGCCCGTGAGCAGCTTCAGGGATCTTATAAAGAGGCCTACTGCCAACTACCCTTCTTCTGTCAAAAGATAATGGAATCAAATCTAGGTAGTATTGCTACATTCGTGACAAAGGAGGACTCCGGCTTCCACAAGCTCTTTGTCTCGTTTCATGCATCAATATCTGGTTTTCGGTGACTCCTTTGGAGCCTTTTTAGCCACTTCTTTCTTAAAGAGCTTGTTCCCCAAAAATGGCTTCTTCCAGTTTCGATTTCAAATCATTCAAAGCCTTTTTCTCAAACTCTCTGAGATCAGAAGGGAAATTACTTTCTTCCCTATAAGAAGAACTCTTCTCAACCATCTTCCCTTCTTTGCATTCATCACCGTCAATCATATCCTTCACTTGCTACACTTTCTCCATCTCCTTTTCTTCCTTCAAAACCTCTTCCTTTGTAACAGCCACTTCAGCCACCGCCTGAGTTGCCTCTGATTTCTCCTCAAAAGTCATGGTAACAATGCCTAAAATGAACGCAAAACCACCAAAAAAAAATGAACAAAATCATTCAATAAATTAATCAATTACAAACCAAATACGTAAATTAAAGAAAGCCCAACTCACTTGTACTTCTGATTTTGTTGAATTTCTATCACAAACTCTCCTCTTGCTTCTCCAATCTCCACTGCTGGTTCTTCTTTGGCCCTTTGAAAAGTTGAGAGAAGGAAATCAAGAATGGTTTGACATGAAGGGGAAGAGGGAGGGGGGAATTTTACTTATGATTTGCCAATTTTATCCTTTAAAAATTGGGCATTGCATGTGGACCCGATGAGTTCTGGCCAAAATTTGTTCAGAAAAGTGAAAAGGGACTAAAGGTGATCATTTATTGTTTTTTAGGAATTAAAATTGATCATTTTTGTTCTGAGAGACTAAATTTTCACCTTTGTAATATGTGAGGGACGATTGGTGCAATTCTCCCTTCTATGCTATACATCAATCAGAAAATGGTGCCTGAATTCGGCGCTCATTTTTTCATGGCATTTTGGATATTATTTATACTCATAAATTATCATTTATTATGTTAATCGTATTTATAACTAACCTAGGTAAATTTATCTAGATAATTGTGAAATAATTGCTAAGTTGTGCGGGTACTTAAATCATTTCACCCATGATGATGTAAGAATTGGCACTCAATATTTTGTCAGAGGAAATTTCTAATTATTTTGAGAACCTCAGAGGAGGAGAGTGAGATTGTCCAAAATGATCCCTTCTTTCAACAGATGGTACATTAGGAGCAGGGTAGCCCTACAGATTAAAGTTGCTCTGCAGGAACCGCAAAGAGTCGTAATCCGGTAGTGGGAAAAAATGGCGGATGTACACTGACATCTTGGAATTTGGTCTAGTTTCGACTGTGCTAAAATTAGATGTCGTGAACGAAATTCACACGTACATTAAAACTTACTAAAAAGTATAGAATTATACACATAAAATTACACAAAAAAAATTACAAACAGCACAAAATTAGGCAAACTCAACAGAAGCATTTTCAATTACTAGTATTTTGACCCGTGCATAGCACGGGGTTATATTTCAAATCAAAATAATATTTTATATATTTTATATATTATGGTACAAAATAATAAATGTATATATAAACTAAAAATTTTAAAGAAGTGTATGCTTAATATCTTGAAAAAAAATTTAATATATAATGATTTACATATAATATCTGACAAAACATATTATGTTATACCCATCAAAACTTATAATATAAAAAAATAAATTATAATCAATTTATTTTCTTTCATTTTTAGAAAAAAAAATCTTTCTCCTATCTTGTGCCCCTAAAATTATTGACTTCATTTAGATTAGTATTTTTCATAAACTTTAATGTATATTTTAAAAAAAATTCTCCGTAATATGTGTTTTTAGGGTTTTCAAAATTATTAAAAATCACCATCATTTCTCTCTTCTCTTATACGCCAGCTAGTCATCAAATGCCTCCTACGACTTTCATATCTTCTATCATGGTACCATCCTCTCTATTATTTTCTTTTTTATCATTTCTGTCATATCCCTACAATCCCCTTTCTTCTTTTCTCCCTTCTCCGTCCATCCTTGTAACCCATATTTCTTCTTCAATCTTTCCTGTTTCTTTTCAACATCTCACCATTTTCTTCCCTTGCTCCTCCCCCTATACCTAACCTCTAAATTCATATCCCTACGACCAATATATTTAACTTTACCTATCATAATGAAAATATAAAATTGAAAATTAATTACAATGGTTGTAATTATTAGTATCTAAAAATGGAAATGAAAAACTAATAATATCTATAATATTCTCAAGGACTACAATCAATATATATATATATATTAACATAGCAAATACATATTTACATATGAAGACAGCAATAAGAATACATAAAATAATTAATGATACCAATAGTTATCCTTAGTGTTTGGGTTTTGTACTCTTATTCAAATCTATTGTCAAATTTGAGCCAGATATATACAAATTAAGTAGTATTTTAGAGTTGAATGTTCTATATCTTTCTCTTAAAATAAAATATTACTTTTTTTAAAATTTTTGGTAGAATTGGTGTTGTTATTATCATTATTTTTTTTATCAAAAATGAATATTTCAAAAAAAAATTCCACGTTAAAAGGCTAGTAGTACTTTGTTTTTTATTTAGTGATTTCATAATTTGGATTTCATGAATGGTACCATTCTTGATTTTTTAAATCCATGACATTATTTCCTTTTTGTTTTCTATTTAATTTTGCCATTTTATTTAGGATTACTAATTTAAAGATAAAATATTATCATTTATTTTTTTACTTTTACTAAGTTTGGCAATGTTTTCTTTTTATTTACCCTCCCACTAATAAATTTCAAACCAAATTCCTATATAAGCGAAGCCACTACTTTTTGAAATTAGAAAGGCACGGGAGCCACTTCTTACTTAAGAAAATATTATTTGCACTCAATTTTTTATTATTTGCAAATCCACCATTTGTTTTATCATATAGTCTAATTACTGAAAATTATATGATCAAAATGATTATTGAAGTGTGAATAACAAAAATGGAGTGTAAATAATCTTACTTATTTAAATTAATAAGAAAGCATGAAAGGATGTTATATTTGTTATATCTTCTTATAGTCTTATAGAAGTTTTAATTGTTGTAAAATCATAAATAATGCAAGGTAATCGGAAACATGAGGGGTTGAAATTCAAATAGGATAACATGCACATTAACCAATAATTTGAAATGAAATGTTTTAAAAAGTAACCAATAATTTCAAATGTGAAGAGTAGATATGAAAGTTGAGAGAAATATATTTTATAAATTAAATTAAATACGAAACGCTAGAAAAATGGAATTGGCAGTGGGAAGATGAGTGGGGGTTTGTTGCTAAAAATTCCTTCTCAAATTTATATAGATAAAGATTTTTTCACCCGTGCCTGTGCTCCTCCGTTCTTCACTACAAATACAAGCTCATATATCCATTCGCCAACCAGACCAAATAAGAAAACATCTCTCCTTGTTTTCTTAATAGAAGAACACCTTCCATCAAACACACAAATAGCACCAACCAAGGTAAAATGGCTACACCCGATGCAGTCACCGTGCTTAAGCATTCTTTAGTGTCACCACCGTCGTCTGCGGCGGCCACTGAAATGTCTCTTCCTTTAACATTCCTTGATATGCCGTGGTTGCACATTTCCCCCATCCAACGCCTCGTACTTTATGAGGTACCACATCTCTCTAGAGCCCATTTCATGGAGCACATCATTCCTAAGCTTGAACATTCACTCTCCTTGACACTCCAACATTTTCTTCCCCTAGCCGGGAATTTGATAGTGCCTTCCAATTCAAAGTCTGGCACGCCCGAACTTCGTTACAAAAATGGAAGTTCACTAGCACTAATCATTGCTGAGTGTACCACGATTGATTTCAATTATCTTACAGCAAACCATGCACGGAATTGTTGTGATTTTCATCCTTTGATTCCTGAATTGAAACCATCTAACCAGGATGATTCCAAATCCACAGCCAGGACTACTCCAGTTCTTGCTCTTCAGGTTACATTATTTCCAGACTGCGGAATGTCTATTGGGATCTCAA
This sequence comes from Coffea humblotiana, assembly GCA_023065735.1. Taxonomy (NCBI): domain Eukaryota; kingdom Viridiplantae; phylum Streptophyta; class Magnoliopsida; order Gentianales; family Rubiaceae; genus Coffea; species Coffea humblotiana. Next base: position 22,086,950 of record CM041212.1, on the reverse strand, counting down.
ATCACCACACTGTCGGAGATGCCGGCAGCATTTTCGGATTTATGAAGACGTGGGCTGCTTTATGCTCCAAATGTCTTGAAGATAATATCGACAGAGATGATGCTGCGGCAACTCTAGTAAGTTATTCTCCACCATGTTACGATAGGACTACGATCAAAGACACAAAGGGACTTTGCTCAATTTTTTGGGACCAAGGGGTCCTCTTCATAAAGCTTTTTCGAAATGAGAGTTCTACTGATAATACAGCAAAACCTATGACCAAAAAAGTTCGCAGATCTTTTGTTATTAGCAGAAACAATATTGAAAAACTCAAGAGCTTAGCCCTGCAAAAACGGCCACAATTAGTTCATTTATCATCATTTACGGTAATTTGTGCCCATGTTTGGACTTGCTTGGTAAAATGTCACGGTCCAAGTGGAGAACCTGTGGATGATGAAGAGGTGGAATACTTTTGTTGCACGGCTGATTGTCGACGACGTATGGATCCACCTTTACCTTCCAACTATTTTGGCAATTGCCAAACACTTATTATGACAAATGAAAAAAATGGAAAGTTAATTGGAGAAGAAGGATTTCCAATTGCAGTAAAGTTAATCGGGGAGGCCATTCATCATAGATTGAAGAACAATGATTCACTCTTCGATGATGCTGACAAGTGTTTGCCGGATACTGCGGGTATAAATATGGACAGGCTTTTTTCCGTGGCTGGCTCACCAAGGTATAACTATTACAATCTAGATTTTGGATGGGGAAAGCCTAAAAAGTTCGAGTTCGTTTCGATTGATACTTCAGGGGCCATTTCTCTTAGTGGGAGTAGAGAATCAGATGGAGATATTGAGGTTGGTTTATCCCTTTCCAAGCCAAGAATGGATGCTTTTACGGTTATTTTTAACGACCGGCTTAATTCTCTGTAAAATTCTTCGGTAAAAGTTAATTTTGGGACACTTGTATGTCGTTTCTGGTTTTTGGTTGCTACGTGCTAGTAAGAACTTTATTTGTTTAGTACTACCAATTATGATAATGCAATGAGATTATGTTATTCACCGATTTCTTGAATTATTGAAGAAATTACGCAACGCAAGGGTAATTGATCTAGAATAAGACTTTTCAATGAAAATTTTCACTATTCAGCAAGCCATGGTATATAGGAAAAAACATGGACTGGAAGCCTCTACTATCGTTAGCGGCAACAATAGGATATAACAAAATCTTATTGTGTTAATATTTATATTTGTTTTTGTTAATATTTATATTTTATATTACTGTCTATACCACACCATGTTGTCACCACTAGTGATAACAGAAGCCCTGATCTAACATGTATACATAAGGCCAGAAGAATTGTATGTTAATCGTCCATATGCTGTTCTTTGTTACCAGCCATTGAAATACATACATACACATGAGGATAATCAAGTGACTATGGAGGGGGAGATTGGAATAAGTCTATCCTTTGCCGGTTTCCCTAGATCTAACGAGGTATTTGTTTCCACTGACAGGTAAAAATTGTTAGAAACCAATTCTATTCCTTTTAAAATAATTTTCTTTTGTGACAGACATGAAAAAAACTATGTAGAACTGTTGGAACTTGGAAATGAAATAGAATAAACGTGGAATTTTCTAAAGATTGAAATATCCGAGAAGTTCATATCGGATTTAATATTGCAACAAGTAAGAAAAAATTTACTCAAAGCTTTTAAATTTCTGTCAATTGACTGCTCAACACTGAACACGATTTCAGACAAAGTAATATGGCGTAGCATGAAGCAGGTTCATCCTCATTCGAGAAATGAAGGATTGAAGAACGAATCTATTCAAAATTTGTGTACAACAAATTCTTTGACCAACTAACGTGGCATGTTTTGTTGAGAAGCTTAGGATCCTCGTTAAGTCTAAGCACGGGCCAGTTACCCAAATTATGAAAACGTGGTCTAGGGAAAATTCTTGATGTCTCTTTCTAATGTCCTTATGATCTATTAGAAAATGGAAACTACTTTTTGCCGGAATAAAAAAGAAAAAGTGGTTACTGTCCCTTAACTATTGGTGTTTGGTTTACTAAGTGCGTTTAAATAGTAGATTATTTGAGATAATTTTTTTAAAAATACAATAATATTTTTTAATATAATATATATAAAATAAAAAGATGGTTAAAAAATATTTAGTTTAGTTAACGTCTCATTCTCATCAAAGACTAAAAGAGAAATGTTTAGAAATGGATCGCTACCAAACAATAATATGGACAATAATTGATGGATTATGTAGTCAAAAGTAGTGGCTTTGTAAGATCAAAAACTTGACAATGACCATGAAGAGGATGGAATAGTTCGTATTCAGTCAGCTAGAGAAAAGTCTTTTCAACTTCCGTGACATTTATCACAATGCCAGTCCCAGACAGCAGTTGACTAGTCAAACTCGGGAAAAGTCCTTTCTTTCAATTTTTACCGTAGATGAAATGGTCATCTAGTGAAAAAAAAAAAAAAAAAGAATTGGTCATCCAGTGAAACGCAGGGTACAAGTCTAACTGCACTGTAATGAAATCAAGGTAAATAACTCCCTCTAATCTCCCTTAGTACAGTTGCACCCTCACTTAGATAAGTTAAAAGTAAGAATGGGAGCTGGAGTAGTGAAGAAAGTTGACACTTGTGTGTGTGTGTACATATATATTTATAGAGAGAAAGAGACATGCACACAATTTTTTTTAATTTTCAAACTTTCCTTAATTTTTTTTTCTTGACATGTGTTTTTAAATTTTGGATAATTTGAAAAACTACAATTGCTCCCATCAGAACAAAGGAATCTTTTCATCATATACACAAATAACACCAAGGGAAAATAGCTAAGGCCCCATTTGGGGTTACATCTTTTGGTAAAAAAGTATTTTTATGTGCTAAAAATACTTTTAAAATGTTTGGTGAATATCATTCCATAAAATTAGGAGTAGAGCTTTTAATGTTACAAGCACTTTTAGCAAAAGTTCAAATTTGATGCTTTTAGAGTAACTTTTATGATTTAAAAAATAAAACATCAAATTTAATTATCTTATCCTATATTATGAACCAAATAAAGAGATAAACACTTATAAAAATTTTTAAAGTACACATTACCTAATATAATAAATATTTATTAAATTATGTTACCAAACAATATATTTATTAAAAGTTCTATTACGGAAGTACTTTTTCGCTACTGAACTTTAAACGGATCCAAAGACTTGTCCTTTATGAAGTCCCTCAAACTTTCTGTAGCCCATTTTGGCGATCAATTCATTTCTATGCTTGAACATTCACTCTCCTTGACGCTGGAACATGTTGTTCCCCTCGCTGGGGATTTGATAGTTCTTTGCCTTAAAACAATAACGACCCTTAGATTAAAGTGTAATTGTACTTGTTTGAACCTCTTTAACCTCTTTCTTCATGAAATTTTGTTAACTGTCATGCCAAGAACTGCGTGAAAGTATTTGTTTACTTGAGATGTTTTTTTGTTTTTAGACTGCGAGTGATCCTTTGGCAGCTTTGGCTGACTCTTCTCTCCCACTAAGTTTTTACAGGTGCTTCATGATAACCGGGCGGCATACTGTTTGAGACTTTGTATCTTAGAAATTGTTCTACTTAACTATTGCCTTTGATCTTCATCTACTTTGCATCTGATTCATCTGTTGATGTATGAAGGTGGAATTTGGACTTTGTTATAAAATTGGATTGAAGCTACAGACTTCAATCTTTGGATTTATCTGTTTTTGTTTCATAGAAACGGAGACAAGGTCCATCATTTTCCTTTTTCTTTTTTTTTTGGTAGTTGATTAAACAGCTATACACTTTTTGTGAAGATAACAATCAGAGCACAAGATTTGGTAGAATTAAAGGCTTCGTTGTGTAACTTTTCATTTTTCAGATATTCATAAGTTCTGAAAAATCCTTTCTCCTTTTTAGATACACTTTAGCAGCTCTTTTTGTGTAGTATCATATATTATTAAGCTATTACCATCTAAGTCATCGACAAGTTAAGAGTGCACAAATAAGGATAAATGAAAAAGTAAAGTGAAAATTTCAATTAAGCTTCACTAAAATCACTAAAGATTGAAAAAAAAAAAAAACTTCTTCCTTAGTGTATCGACCACCAAAAAAAAAAAACAGACAAATATTGATCCAATAGGATAGTCTTCTAAAACTATGCTTACGGTGCTTACAAAGCCAAATAAAAGGAAGGCTACTGCAAAAGATACCAGTTCGGAAGCTAACCAAAACTTGTCCATAGAAACCAGAGGAATACATCTAAATAGGATTACAGTCCATAACCATTGCTTGTACATTCAATTGTTTCATCTCTATGTGGGAGATGCAACATCAGATGTAACTGAGGCGACATAGAGAATTTTCCAAACTTGGAGAGAATCCCTTGAAGCAAGGGTATTAGATGTAGTCACAACTCAATTTTCTCAATATAGTGCTCCAATTAAATAAGCCAATTTGTCTCAAGAAATATCAATGGCAAGAGATACAAGAACTAAATTTTAGACCTTGTAGCAGATCAGACATGAACAATTAACTGCACATGTTAAATGATGTCTAAACACAATTGCCAAATGAAAGAGAATATTAGTACTCATTACATAGCCGTTTAGGTTGTAGATGGTTCCTTCTATAAGCATACTGTCAAGTTATCTTGACTAGACAGAGGAAGAGTTTCTGGGCATGACTATATCTGTTCTTAGCTTTTAAGAAGCAATCATACCTTTCCAGAAGCATCGCTGAATTAGAGGAGTTGACAAGCCTACGCGGAAATCATTACTTCAGGTTACCTTTAAAAAAAAAAAAAAAATCAGCCCAACAGGAAACAACATCTGGAAAAAAAATAAAGCTGTCAGGTTTTTTTTTTTGCGGCCTCTAACTTTACTATGCCTGTCGTGTTGTTAGCAGGACAGGCACAGTTTTAGACATTCCCTTTGTAGATCAACAATTAGTCGATTTTTTTTTCATGGATAATCTAAGGAATTAGCCTCATAATTGCAGGATTTCTTCTATCCACGTGGATGACTTTTATCTAACTCATAAATGCAAGAATGGCAACTTTTGGCTACAGGCAATGTTGCATTATTTCAATAGATAGTATATTAGAAGCATGGTAGACCTGTTGATTAAAGTTGCTCCGCAGGAACTGCAAAGAGTCGCAATCAGCAAGCTCTTCGGCTTATGATTTAGATGGGCAGCAAGCAACCATAATGAAACATGGCATGGCATGGGAAAGGCGACGGAAACTCAAGGGCCCGGGGAGATGGCAGTTTTTGTTGTGGATTGTAAGACATGGAAGGCTGCTCACCAACTCAGAGAAGCACAACAGACACCTGCATCCTATTGGACAGTGTGAGATTTGTGGGGCAAAAAGTGAAACTAATATTCATGCGCTACGTGATTGTGAATGGACAAGTGGTATCTGGAGCAAGTTAGTTCAGCAGAAATATTGGAGGGAGCTCAAGTCTAAATCTCTGAATCTATGAGTAGATTGGAACATTAAGGAAGGCGAAATAGGTAGCAACAGGGAGATTTTCTGGCCTCTTTTGTTTCAGCGGGTGGTTCATTGGGCATGGACAGCCAGAAATGAATGGATACATCAGGGCCTGGACAGGAAAATGAGAGTCCGTTCGGAACAGCTTGTGAAGAAAGTGATTGATGTTCAGGAACTAAATTCAAACTTCCACGGGACAGGAAGAAAGCAGCTGCAATACGTTAACTGGGAAAAGCCCCAAACAAGGATGGGTTAAACTAAATGTTGATGGAGCTTCTAACCACAATCCAGGGAAAGCTTGTGCTGGAGGGTTGATCAGAAATGAATATGGTCACTGGATTGAAGGATTTAGCGCTAACCTGGGTAATGCAAGTAATGTGGCTGCAGAGCTTTGGGCTAATCTTCTGGGACTACGAATTGCTTGGAATTCAGGATATAGAAGAGTAGTCAGTCGGATTCCAAGGTCGCTGTTTCATTGCTTGAATCAGCTTCAAATGAGAGCCAACATTGGAATATAGTAGCAGAGATTAGAGACATGTTGAGCTGGAATTGGGAATGCAGATTGGAACATATATGGCGAGAAGGAAACAGTTGTGCGGATCACTTAGCTAAACCATGATTTGACACTGTTTAGGGACCCATCTCAGACTCCAAGGTCGCTGTTTCATTGCTTGAATCAGCTTCAAATGAGAGCCAACATTGGAATATAGTAGCAGAGATTAGAGACATGTTGAGCTGGAATTGGGAATGCAGATTGGAACATATATGGCGAGAAGGGAACAATTGTGCGGATCACTTAGCTAAACTATGGTTTGACACTGTTTAGGGACCCATCTCAGACAGTTAAAGAGCTCCTGGCCAGGATGTTTGGGGAGTGGCTTGAGCCAATGGCTCTCCTTAGCACCAAAAAAAAAAGAGTCGCAATCAGGTAATAGGAAAAAATGGCGCATGTATAGGGTCAACTTTGGAATTTGGTCTAGTTATGGCTGTTAATGTAATTTTAACAAGATATAATATACATCTAAATAATTATCTATTATCATGTATTAAGTAGATATCGTAAACGAAAGTCACACGTACATTAAAACTTAGAAAGTATAGAATTACACATAAAATTATGCAAAAAAATGATCCAACAACATGAATTAGACTAAACTCAACTGAAGCATTTCCAATTATTTTTTCACCCATCCAACGGCCCCTAGGCAATTAATGTCACAAAGGCTCTTAGGGTCTTTGTGGAGTAAGACCGATGTTTTCAAACTCGGACCGGACCGGCCGGTTCAACCGGTTGAACCGGGAACCGGCTAGTTGACCAGTCCGAGTTAATCCCCAGAATCGGGAAATCAAAAATTCGGTCAAACCAGGTCAAAAACCGGGTTTGACCCGGTTTTGACCGGAAAATGAACCCGTTCTCCTTTTTTTTTTTTTACTTTTTTGAAAGGTCAAAATATTTTAAATATGATGTTTTGACCCTTAAGTTGTTAAAAATTGTTAATATACCTCAAATATTTCATACTTTATAAATGTTGTCTTAAAGTTTGGTATTATTTTTCAATTAAGTACATAATTTTAATTCTAAACTTGTTAATGCTTATTCAATAATATAAATTGCTACTTGATTGTTCTAATTTATTTGTATTTTCTTGTTAAATATATTTGAAACATCAAATATAATGAGTATACCTTTATTAATATTAACATGTTATTAAGTATTTTACATATAATATTTTAAATCTTAAATAATTTTTATTTATGACGTCATCCGGTTCAACACCTATCGAACCCGGTTGAACCCATTAACCCCTGATCCCTGAGCTCGACCGAGTCGATATCCGGTCCGGTTCTGAAAACATAGAGTAAGACGTAAAGATTTCGAACACGCGTGACAAAAGGATCCAACATCCCACGTGTGCCGACAGGCATGTAGGAAGATAGGTGGACCCGCTTGCAACGTGGTCGAAGGCCGCTGGCGGCTATTCTGATTTTTATTTTTGTCACAACGATAGAATTCCTATAACCTAATTTGAGAAGAGGGGGAGGGGGACTCGATGTCTAGGGTGAGGGGGAGTACAGACTCCATCAAAAGAAGCCAATTAAGACCGCCACATATTATGACAAATTTTGACGGGGGGGTCAAGGGTTCAGTTAAACTCTTAACCTCCTGTACCACCAAATTGATGGTGACCACCAGGCCAAAGGGCTAGTGGCCTGGCGGCTATTCTGATGTGTGATGTATGTATATATATATATATATATCCATTCTGCACTCTTGACCCATACATACGAGCTCGTGTATCCGTTCACCAACTACACTAAAAAAAGTAAAGAAGAGAACAAAACATCTTTCCTTGTTTCCTTAATAAAAGAACATCTTTCCATCAAACACGCAATATAGCACCAACCAAGGTAAAATGGCTACACCCGATGCAGTCACCGTGCTTAAGTACTCTTTAGTGTCACCGCCGTCGTCTGCGGCGGTCACTGCAATGTCTCTTCCTTTAACATTCCTTGATATGCGCTGGTTGTACTTTCCCCCTATTGAACGCCTTGTCCTTTATGAAGTACCTCAGCTCTCTAGAGCCCATTTCATCGAGCACATCATTCCTAAGCTTGAACATTCACTCTCCTTGACACTCCAACATTTTCTTCCCCTAGCCGGGAATTTGATAGTTCCTTCCAATTCAAATTCTGGCACGCCCGAAATTGGTTACAAAAATGGAAGTTCACTAGCACTAATCATTGCCGAGTGTACCACGACTGATTTCAATTATCTTACAGCAAACCATGCACGGAATTGTTGTGATTTTCATCCTTTGATTCCTGAATTGAAACCATCTAATGAGGATGATTCCGGATCCACAGCCAGGACTACCCCAGTTCTTGCTCTTCAGGTTACATTATTTCCAGACTGTGGAGTGTCTATTGGAATCTCAAATCACCACACTGTCGGAGATGCCGGCAGCATTTTCGGATTTATGAAGACGTGGGCTGCTTTATGCTCCAAATGTCTTGAAGATAATATCGACAGAGATGATGCTGCGGCAACTCTAGTAAGTTATTCTCCACCATGTTACGATAGGACTACGATCAAAGACACAAAGGGACTTTGCTCAATTTTTTGGGACCAAGGGGTCCTTTTCATAAAGCTTTTTCAAAATGAGAGTTCTATTGATACTACAGCAAAACCTATGACCAAAAAAGTTCGCAGATCTTTTGTTGTTAGCAGAAACAATATTGAAAAACTCAAGAGCTTAGCCTTGCAAAAACGGCCACAATTAGTTCATTTGTCATCATTTACAGTAATTTGTGCCCATGTTTGGACTTGCTTGGTAAAATGTCGTGGTCCAAGTGGAGAACAAGTGGATGAAGGTGAGGTGGAATACTTTTATTGCACGGCTGATTGTAGGGGACGTACGGATCCACCTTTACCTTCCAACTATTTTGGCAATTGCCAAACACTTATTAGGACAAATGAAAAAAATGGAAAGTTAATTAGAGAAGAAGGATTTCCAATTGCAGTTGAGTTAATCGGGGAGGGCATTCATCAGAGATTGAAGAACAATGATTCACTCTTCGATGATGCTGACACGTGGTTGCCGGATATTACAGGTATAAATTGGGACAGGCTTGTGTCCGTGGCTGGCTCACCAAGGTATAACTATTACAATCTGGATTTTGGATGGGGAAAGCCTAAAAAGTTCGAGTTCATTTCGATTGATGGTTCCGGGGCCATTTCTCTTAGTGGGAGTAGAGAAACAGAAGGAGATATTGAGGTTGGTTTATCCCTTTCCAAGCCAAGAATGGATGCTTTTACTGTTATTTTTAACAATGGGCTTGATTCTTTGTAAAATTCTACTGTAAAAGTCAATTTTGGGACACTTGTATCTCCTTTGAGCTTCTACATAATACTAACAACTTTATTTGTTAGTACTACCAATTATATGTGTAAAGACGATTATAATAAGGGAAAATCACCAACCATTGAGATAGATACATACACATGAGGATCGAGGAGCGTTTGATAATCAAGTGACTTTGGTGGGGGAGATTGGAATAAGTCTCTCCTTTTCTGGTTTATTTAGATCTAACAAGGTATTTGTTTCTTACAGGACTCAAACACTGACAAGAAAAAATTGTAAGAAACCAATTCCGTTCCTTTTGAAATAATTTTTTTTGTGAAAGACCTGAATAAAACTAGAGAGAATTGTTGGAACTTGGAAATGAAAAAGAATAAACGTGGAATTTTCAAAAGATTGAAATATCTGAGAAGTCCATATAGGTTTAACATAGCAACAAGTAAGAACTAAAATTTACTCAATGCTTTCAAATTTCAGTCGATTGACTTCTCAATACTGAACACGGTTTCGGACAAAGTAATATGGCGTAGCATCATGCAGGTTTGATCCTCATTCGAGAAATGAAAGATTAAAGAACAAATCCATTCAAAATTTATGTAAAACAAATTCTTTGTCTAACTAATGTGGCGTGAATTGTTGAGAACCTAGGATCCTCATTATGTCTAAGCACAGGCCAGTAACCCAAATTATGAAAACGTCGTCTGGGGAAAATTCTTGATATCTCTTTCTAAGGTCCTTCTGATTTATTAGAAAATGAAAGCTAATTTTTGCCGGGATGAAAAAGGAAAAGTGGTGTTTGGTTTACTAATGTTTAGTTTACTTATTTATTTGGCGTTTGGATTTCATCAATGACCGAAAAAAAGAGAAATGGATCGCTACCAAAAGTAGTGGACGAACGCTTGACAAAATTTTCACCTGGTATGGTCCTAAACGGGTTCTTCCAGTCTCATGCTTACAAGCAAATCTATGCGGTCTCAATTGTGCAAGTGAAAATCTTGCACATCAAATGTGTGGCTTCGCGTGATCCAGTTAGAGGCTTAGAGCCACAATAATATGGACGATAATTGAAGGATAGTGTAGTCAAAAGTAGTGGCTTGGCAAGAAGAAATTTTGATAATGACCATACCGTGGACGGAATATCTCATGGGATAATTTCAAAAACATCCCTTGAGATTCCTGACACTTTCATTGACATCTCCTCAGGTTCTAAAACTTTTATTGACCTCCCTTTACAGAAAATTGGGGCCCTTTGTTGACATCATGAAGGCTAAAATTACTAGTCTATCCTATGAAGTTGGGGTTTATTACTACTGTATGTATAGTTGGGGAAAAAGGCATTTAAAGTAGTTATTTAAGTTTAACAGCAATAATACAATTTTGATGTCTAATGGATGAGCTTAATCTGGATTAGTGAGGAAGGTGCCAACGAGTCACAAAATTGGCGACTGCTATGATTTGACAAGGAGATGGGATCAATTATGTGACACTCTAACCATATAAAGTGCAAGGGAAGAAATATAGAGGAGAAGAAACAGAGGAAAAAGAAGAACAAAAATGGTTACAAAGTAAAGATTTTGTACTCCTGATATGCACTGGACTAGTAGCAACAAAGTGAAGAATTTGACTGGATGAAATACTCGCAACCATAACAGTACAAGTACAAATTTCATTCTTATCTTAACTTTCCTTTCCTTTACTGGTGTTGCTTGATCAGCCATACCACCTCTTGCTGTTACTTAAGTCTTGCTATTGAACATTATATGTCTGTTAAGTAGATTATTGAGTTGATCATAGGCACTTAAGTCCTGCATTGAGGTTGTTTCTTCTATTATTAGCTTCTTCTTCTTCACCTCCATCATATCATTCAAAATACCTGTACTTTGCACAACAGAAATACAACTTGTCCAGATTCTTTTCATTCTCACATATCTTCATTGTTGCGTTACGATTATAATGACAATATTTGTTTTTAATGGTGAAAGATGTGGATGAATTCCATGATTCTCCCTTATGGCTTGAAGATGCCATAATTTTTGCTAAAATCTTTTCACTCTGAGCTCTGAATGAAGCACAACAGATTAACTTTGTTATCACTCTAAAACTTGCAACAAAGAATGATAATAGCTTGAGGGTGTAGAGGTAGTTAAGATACTCTATATACTATTGCTATTGAAAGAAATATTTGGCCATTGCAACTTGCAGTTAGCCATTGCAATTGCTACCAAATCACTGCTTCAAGAAAAATTTTGTGCTTACAAGTTTTTGTATTGCACTTATACCCCCTCAATTTTAGTAATCATTGTAATCAGTTAATCTTCTTTCAATTTTCTACTAATACAAGGACCAAAAGGGCATCTATGGAATAAAAATATCATCTCACTTATGAAAATAATATTGTAATGTGATTTGGACTGCATTGTTACCAAAACTCAAAAACAGTGGAGGTAAGTGAAATTTTTAGAATCTCAAAAGATGTCAGTGAAAGTGTCAGAAACCTCAGAAATCTCAGTGGAGAGGTTTCTAAAATTATCCCAATATTTGGTATACAATCACCAGAGAAAAGTCTTTTTAGCTTACATGATTATGCAAGTCCCAAACAGCAGTTGACCAGTTAAACCTGGGAAAGTCCTTTCTTTCAATTTTTACCTTAACCAAGTTGGTCACCAAATAAAACACAAGGTGCAGGTCTGACTGTACTGCACTGTAGCAAAATCAAGGTGAATTGCTCTTGCTAATCCCCTTGATCTAGCTGGACCCTCCCTTAAATAAATCAGAACAAGAGTAAAAGTAAGAGTAATGTAGAAGTTGACACGATACACATTTTTTCAAATTTTCAAGTTTTCCTTAATTTTTTTCTCAACTTGTGTTTGATGTCAAAAATTTTATAGTATTTATTTTAAATTTTGGATCATTTAAAAAACTACAAATGCTTGTAAGAAAATTAACCTACATTATATTTTTTTTTTGGAATTTTTTTTGTAACAATTGATTATAGCCTTTTTTACCATTTTTTAAATTTATAGTCAGTTTCAAAAAATCTATAGATAATCTACATTGTATAAATTTGTATTAATTGTACTTTCTTTATTTTTTTATCAATTAACTCATATATTTCCTTTTCTAATTTGAACAAAGAATGACCTTCACCTTCAAAAGATTCATATACATATAACTATTGGCTCTTGTCTTTTCTTTTGTTTCTTTTGATTTTTTTTCTTGAACTTCTTATTAGTCCAAAAAATATTTGACTTGAATTCTAAGATTGCCTAATATGAATAAATTCCTTTATCTTTTTTAATTCCTTTTAAATAGGAGTAAATCTTATATACATTAACTGTACTTTCTTTCAATCTTCTGTTTTCAAATACTTTTTTCTTCTTTTTGCTTTTTCTAAGTTTTTGTTAATTTTTTCTCGATCTGTGTTTGATGCCAAAAGTTTTATAGTAGTATTTAGTTTAACATTTGGATAATTTGAAAAACTACAAATGCTCCCATGAAAAACGAAGGAATTTTCCATCATTTAAGCAGATAACACCGAGGGAAAATGGCTGAGGCTGAGTCAAATGTTTTCGAAACATGCTTATTTGTAGCAAATAACACCAAGGGTATAGAGGCAGTCCATGGAGCAAATAAGTTATGTGTAGGGAAGGGTGATTGGTCCATCCAGAACAAAATGTTTCTACTACAATTTGATCTATTTAATAAGCCAAGCTAAATATGAAAAATATGATTATTGTAACAAGAATTGTACTTCAACAGTGAATCCGCTACTCGATGCTTACTTGAATGTTGATTTTATACGTAATCAAAAGTAGCTTCATCATCCACACAGCAGTTGCTTCATCATTTAGTGCAACAATAAGAACTGCTATATCTGATAGATTAATTGATTGGTCAAGTACAAGAAAAGCAACCAAATAATGTTCCGAAGTGGTGAATTTAATTTTAAAAAGAAAAATTTTGATCTTGACCACATATATTCATAGAAGACTGAGGGACTCTTTTTAAGTGGTTGATATCATATTAGAAAAGCAGCATTATTCTAGAAGTTGATAATGCACTGCTACTCATGGATACCATTACGATTGTAACTCTTTTTTTTTTTTTTTTTTACCTTTCCACGCCTTTCCATGTCATACACAAACAACAACTATATCATCATAAGTTGCCAAAGCATAAAAATTTTTCAATTAAAATTCTTAGCAACCCAAGTCACACGAGAAACAGGAAATTAACTAAGCATAGTCTACCATACACAAACAGCAACTATATCAACATAAACTGCCAAAGAATTAAAATTTTTTAATATAAAATTATTAGAGACTTACTGGTGAGCCTTAAAGAACTCTTGAATCCTCTTCAACAAAAATGAGAATCCTCACATATGATTTAAAAACCTCTGCTTCTGTTGTTCGAATTGAAAGTGATGTCTTACTCCTGAAGCTTTCTATGCTATACATCAATCAGAAAATGGTGCCTGAATTTGGCGCCAATTTTCTCATGGCATTTTGGATATTATTTGTACTTATAAATTATCATTTATTATGTTAATTGTATTTATAACTAACTTAGGAAAATTTATCTAGATAATTGCAAAGTAATTGTTAAATTACGCGAGTACTTAAGTCATTTCACTCATGATGATGTAAGAATTGAAACTCAATATTCTGTCAGAGGAAATTTCTAATTATTTTGAAAATCTCAGAGGACAGGAGTGAGACTGTCAGCAACCTTAGAGGAGGTTTCTAAAATTATCCCTTATTTCAACAGATGGTACATTAGAAGCAGGGTAGCCCTGCAGCTTAAAGTTGCTCTGCATGAACCTCGAAGAGTCGTAGTCCGGTAGTGGGAAAAAATGGCGGATGGACAGTGACAACTTGGAATTGGTCTAGTTACGTCTCTTAGCCGTAATTGGGAAGTAAGAAAAAATGGCGGATGCACAGTGACATCTTGGAATTTGGTCTAGTTACGTCTGTGCTAACACGTACATTAAAACTTACTAAAAAGTATAGAATTATACACATAAAATTACACAAAAAAAAATTAACAAACCGCACAAAATTAGGCAAAACTCAACTGAAGCATTCTCAATTATTTTTTCACCCGTGCCTGTGCTCCTCCGCTCTTCACTACAAATACGAGCTCATATATCCATTCGCCAACCAGACCAAAAAACAAAAGAACAAAAAAGAAAACATCTCACTTGTTTTCTTAATAGAAGAACACCTTTCCATCAAACACACAAATAGCACCAACCAAGGTAAAATGGCTACACCCGATGCAGTCACCGTGCTTAAGCATTCTTTAGTGTCACCGCCGTCGTCTGTGGCGGCCACTGAAATGTCTCTTCCTTTAACATTCCTTGATATGCCGTGGTTGCACTTTTCCCCCATCCAACGCCTCGTCCTTTATGAGGTACCTCAGCTCTCTAGAGCCCATTTCATCGAGCACATCATTCCTAAGCTTGAACATTCACTCTCCTTGACGCTCCAACATTTTCTTCCCCTAACCGGGAATTTGATAGTGCCTTCCAATTCAAATTTTGGCACGCCCGAAATTGGTTACAAAAATGGAAGTTCACTAGCACTAATCATTGCCGAGTGTACCACGATTGATTTCAATTATCTTACAGCAAACCATGCACGGAATTGTTGTGATTTTCATCCTTTGATTCCTGAATTGAAACCATCTAATGAGGATGATTCCGGATCCACAGCCAGGATTACCCCAGTTCTTGCTCTTCAGGTTACATTATTTCCAGACTGTGGAATGTCTATTGGAATCTCAAATCACCACACTGTTGGAGATGCCGGCAGCATTTTCGGATTATGAAGACGTGGGCTGCTTTATGCTCCAAATTTCTTGAAGATAATATCGACAGAGATGATGCTGCGGCAACTCTAGTAAGTGATTCTCCACCATGTTACGATAGGACTATGATCAAAGACACAAAGGGACTTAGCTCAATTTTTTGGGACCAAGGGGTCGTCTTCATAAAGTTTTTTCAAAGTGAGAGTTCTACTGATACTGCAGCAAAACCTATGACCAAAAAAGTTCGCAGATCTTTTGTTATTAGCAGAAACAATATTGAAAAACTCAAGAACTTAGCCCTGCAAAAACGGCCACAATTAGTTCATTTATCATCATTTACGGTAATTTGTGCCCATGTTTGGACTTGCTTGGTAAAATGTCGTGGTCCAAGTGGAGAACATGTGGATGATGAAGAGGTGGAATACTTTTGTTGCACGGCTGATTGTCGACGACGTATGGATCCACCTTTACCTTCCAACTATTTTGGCAATTGCCAAACAATTGTTAGGACAAATGAAAAAAATGGAAAGTTAATTGGAGAAGAAGGATTTCCAATTGCATTTGAGTCAATCGGGGAGGCCATTCATCGGAGATTGAAGAACAATGATTCACTCTTCGATGATGCTGACAAGTGGTTGCCGGATACTGCGGGTATAAATATGGACAGGCTTGTTTCCGTGGCTGGCTCACCAAGGTATAACTATTACAATCTGGATTTTGGATGGGGAAAGCCTAAAAAGTTTGAGTTTCATTTCGATTGAAACTTCAGGGCCATTTCTCTTAGTGGGAGTAGAGAATCAGATGGAGATATTGAGGTTGGTTTATCCCTTTCCAAGCCAAGAATGGATGCTTTTACTGCTATTTTTAACAATGGGCTTGATTCTTTGTAAAATTCTACTGTAAAAGTCAATTTTGGGACACTTGTATGTCGTTTCTGGGTTTTTGGTTGCTACATACTAGTAAGAACTTTATTTGTTAGTACTACCAATTATGATTTTTTTTTTGAAAATAGTACTACCAATTATGATAATACAATGAGATTATGTTATTCATTGATTTCTTGAATTATTGAAGATCTTACGCAATGCAAGGAGCAAATATGTCATGTATAGCTAGGAAGGGCAATTGATCTAGAATAAGACTTTTCAATGAAAATTTTACTATTTAGTAAGCCATGGTACATAGGATAAAACATGGACTGGAAGCCTCTACTATCGTTAGCGGCAACAATAGGGTACTGTACTGTGTAGACAATAATATAACAAATATTGATGCTAATATAACAAAATCTTATTGTGTTAATATTTATATTTGTTTTTGTTAATATTTATATTTTATATTACTGTCTATACCACACCGTGTTGTTCTTTGCGATGCATATTTGAATTTTTCTTTTAATACCCCGACAGCATCTTGTTACCAACCATTGAAATAGATGCATACACATGAGGATAACCAATTGACTATGGAGGGGGAGATTGGAATAAGTCTATGCTTTGCTGGTTTCTCTAGATCTCTAAAACTGTTTGGAACTTGGAAATGAAATAGAATAAACAAATATCCGAGAAGTTCATATCGGTTTTAATATTGCCAACAAGTAAGAAAAAATTTACTCAAAGCTTTTAAATTTCTGTCAATTGACTGCTCAATACTGAACACGATTTCAGACAAAGTAATATGGCGTAGCATGACGCAGGTTCATCCTCATTCGAGAAATGAAGGAATTGAAGAACGAATCTATTCAAAATTTATGTACAACAAATTCTTTGGCCAACTAACGTGGCATGTTTTGTTGAGAAGCTTAGGATCCTCGTTATGTCTAAGCACAGGCCAGTTACCCAAATTATGACAACGTGGTCTAGGGAAAATTCTTGATATCTCTTTCTAGTGTCTTTATGATCTAGGCTAATTTCTTAGAATATATGTATAAAAAAAAATTCGTCAAATGTAACTCTGACATAGGGTATTTCCCAATCTATATTTGTCGTGCTGAGTCAGCACGACAGCACAATGAATTTCCATTCCCGACCAGATGGTGTCAGCCGCTTAGAACCGCTGCCAAAAATTTCAGTGCGGTCAGCGGCGCAATTTTTTTTTTTTTAAATCAGCCTGTCCCTAGCCATGCTGACTGGGCACGGCTCGGACAAGCGGTCAAACAAGAAAAGGGCCAAGGCCTTTGTTAGCCTTTTGTCAGCCAGGCCATGTGACGAGCATCTTCAACGTATGGAATACATGAATCCTTCTTTAATTAACAACTATTATGCATTTAATAATGGTTTAATAATAATACAAATTTTAAGTAAAAGACAAATGGGATATTTACAATACAAAAGGCATCTGAGGATATGAATAATGAGGTTAGGTTAATGTATTTATTTTAAAAATTAATGAAATGAATTATATTTAGGATTATGGTTAAAATTTAGTTTAATCAAGTTATTTTGAAAAAGCTTGGTAATGAAATTTATTTAGGGTGGCTGTAAAATCCAGAATTAATTCAACAAAATACACATTAACATCATAAAGAAAGGCCAGGACTCCAAATATGAGAAATTATATCCATTTTTTGCAAATGTTGAGGCCCTAGCATAATTATGCAAAAGTTAGGGGACAAATTATATATGGACTTAAATGAAAATCAGTGAACATAAGAACACAATCAAATTTTTAGAAAATTAAAGAATGCCTAAAACTCATAAAATATCTAAAACTACATATTAAAAGAAAAACAAAGGAAAGATAAAAACAAAAGCTTGGTCCACATTCTTTAACTCAACCGAGTTCCATAACAAATTTGGACATTTGGTTGAGGCGTCTGATCCAAACAGAAATTATCTACGTGACTCTAATACAATGAATGTAAGCCCAAATGAAATATACGAGTAAGTCCAACTAATTAAAGAAAATTAAACCCTAAACCATTCATGCTGACTGGTTACGGCTGGGGACAGGTATTCGTTAAAAAATTTGACCGTGCTGACTTTTAAAAAAAAAATTTCTTCGCCAATTATTTACCCAATTTATTATGCTGGCGTGCTAACTCAGCACGGCAGGTATAAATTGAGAAATATCGCATGTCAGAGGTGCATTTGGCGGATTTTTTTTTTTAACATATAATCTAAGAAATTAGCCGTGAAGGTGGGTTGCATTTGCCTCACTTTATTCATCACAAATGAAAATACAAGGTGTTAAGGGGGAAAAAAAAAGAAGAGGTCTTCAAAAATTCCAATTTATTCTTGAAGAGGCAAAGACAAAAAATTCTCTAATTCAACTTCATTTAGTCAAGAATGTGGTAAAAAGTACAAGTAAACCCCCACCCTTTCCTTTAAGTATCTCTTGATAAAGGTGTCCAAAGAATGCTATTTGTCATGCAAATAGCACAATTCTGGTCTTCATGATGCTCAATGTAGAAGAAAGGGTTTGAGAATTATTACTACACATGAAATCATGGTATTGTTAAAAAAGATACAACGTTTTAAGAAGCCGGAATCTTTCATTAGTTTACATTCAAGGCATTAAGAAATCCAAGAATTACTAATAGGTAATTGTATCATGCTAGTAGTAGCTTTAATTTTCTTTTTCGGGTTACATTTCATTATCGGCCTGCAACACTGCAAAAGTGTCAGCCGCAGCCGTGACCGCAGCCGTGACCGCAGCCGTGCACAATTAGCACGGCTGCAGCTGACATATTCTCACGCCTCTGAAATTTTTGTCAGCCGCAGCCATGCACAGTCAGCACAGCTACAACTGACACATTCCGATACCGCTGAATTTTTTGCAGTCAGACTGCGGAGGGAAATTTATTTGTACTGCCGTGCTGACTCAGCACGGCAGGTATAGAATGAGAAATATCTCATGTCAGAGCTGCATTTGGCGAATGTTTTTTTTATATGAATATTCTGAGAAGTTAGCCTATGATCTTTAGAAAATGGAAACTACTTTTTGCCGGAATAAAAAAGAAAAAGTGGTTACTGTCCCTTAACTATTGGTGTTTGGTTTACTAAGTGCGTTTAAATAATAGATTATTTGAGATAATTTTTTTTAAAAATATAATAATATTTTTTTGATATAATATATGTAAATAAAAAAAATAATTAAGAAATATGTTGAGAAACATTTAGTTTACTTGGCGTCTCATTTTCATCAAAGACTAAAAGAGAAATGTTTAGAAATGGATCGCTACCAAACATAGCGGAATACTCGTAGAAAATTTTAACTTGGTACGGTCCAAAACAAATAATGATGGATTGTGTAGTCAAAAGTTAGTGGCTTTGTAAGATCTAAAACTTGACAATGACCATGCGGTGGATGGAATTAGTTCGTATTCGGTGAGCGAGAGAAAAAGTCTCTTCAACTTCCGTGACATTTATCACAATGCCAGTCCCAGACAGCAGTTGACCGGTCCAAACTCAGGAAAAGTCCTTTCTTTCAATTTTTACCATAGATGAATTGGTCATCTAGTGAAACACAAGGTACCAACCTAACTGCACTGTAATAAAATCAAGGTAAATTACTCCCTCTAATCTCCCTTCGTACAGTTGCACCCTCACTTAGATAAGTTAAAAAGTAAGAATGGTAGCTGGAGTAGTGTAGAAAGTTGACACTTGTATATAGGATTATAGAAAGAGATGTGCTCGAGTAATAATGAGATTGAAATAGGATTATAAAAACATAAGGCCCTCTTTGGATTGTCATTTTCGTCGGAAAATTACGTCGTTTTCCGTGATCACATTTCCTATTACTTTTTTCCCTCACATACATCAAATCGCTACAGTATTTTTTTTATGAAAAATCATGAAAAATGCAATCCAAACGGGCCACTTTGTCAGCTGTGCAACATTTTGTTAATTATGAGACGTGCACAATAACAAATTGTTATCTTTTGTCCAGCTAATTAAAGAACTAATTTAGCGGACAATAAAGTATAAGGAGGTAGTTACTTCTTGCTGGCCATACCTCATGATTATTGGCACAATGTTGATGCTTCTATTATTATCCTTTTTTTCTTTACTTTTTCATCCACTTTCACACCCTTTTCATTCCAATTACTAGATACATAATTCGAATCTTGAACTTTGGCAACAGGGAAGTCTCCATTATTATACAAATTGCTTCCTTTAATTTCAAATTATATGCTTTTTGAGACAAGAGAGTCTTTTTTTTTTTTTAAAAGCAAAGCAGGACGAAAGATTTATACCTGAATTATTATTATTTAGAATCCCAAAAATTGAAGTACCAAACTTAATGGATAATATATATATATATATATATATATAATAGACAAATGCATAGGAATTGCCATTAGATTACTTCCACGGTCCCTACAACTTTGTGGTATTTAGGGAATTGTGCGATTATGAATAGTGTTCTTTGATTTGCCATTTTTCTGTCTCTGCCCTTGCTTTTTTTGAATTTGAATTGGTTTGTACATCTGCTATGTGTGGTTGAGACAAGCTAAACGTATAAGTTGGGTCCAAAATTTGTGTGTGTTTTAAGTACATTTAACTGCGCAAGTGGTGCGTGTTGTGCCCCTAAGTAGATTGGTCTGTTTCTCATAACCAATGTTTTAAAAACCGGACCGTTAATTGAACCGGTGAAGTGAAAGGGTCGAGGTTCAACCGGTCGGATCGGTTCAACCCCGGTTCAATGAATTTTTTAAAAATAATTTATATAAATATATATATGTATAAAATAAGACATGTAATGGACTAATTTAATACTTTATTATTGATGAAAAGTTACTATTTTTTAATAACTTGGATTTTTAAAAATAAAATTTTTAAATTATAAGTTAAAACAAATAAATTTCATCTCAATTTCAATTATATCTAAATCCAACCTAAAAATATCACAATATTTGAAATTATACAAAATTCACGTCTATTGAGAATTTGGATATTGTGAACTTAAATTTTAATTTATGTTTCGGAATTTATAGATTGCAATTTAAAAAAGAAAATTTGGAGTTTTGAAGGAAGTGAAGAGAATCGAAAAATAGAAATGTAAACTTGATAAGAAACAAAAAATGAGATAAATATGAGTGGTTGTGGCATTAAATAATTTGGGTTAAAGAAAAATAATTTTTTTTAACTTTTTTCAATTTAATGGACAAAAACCAAAATTAAAAGATGGAAGAAAAATATCAATAAATTAAAATAAAGAGTTTGATTAAAAAGGGAGTGATAAAAGAAAAAAGGTGAGAGAGAGAGAGAGAGAGAGAGAGTTTTGATTGAAAAGAAAGTGCCATGAGAGGATGGGATTTTGTAAGAAAAATAGAAAAAAGAAAATATGGAGTATTTGTTTATATAATAAGTATCAAAAAAAACTAATAAGATGTGATGGTGCAACGGTTAATACATTGGTCTTCTATTACAAAGGTTGGGTTCGAATCTTGATAGCTACAAAAAAAAAAAAAAAAAAGAAAACCGTAACCGCCGGTTCGACGGTTTTTCACGGTTCGACTGGGTTTTTGACTGGTCTCTGGCAAAGTCAACTATGCCATAGAACCGGACCGGTGCCATGGCCGGTTCGCGGTTTAACCGGTCGAACCGGCCGGTCTGGTCCGATTTTCAAAACATTGCTCATAACTTTTGTGTCATGCATGGGATTCAAACAGGTAATATCATACGAAGGAAAATTCACAATGGATCCACCAAATTTATTTTTATGTATTTTTTATCCCAACAACAAAGGGTAAGAATGGACAACAGAAGAAAATCTTTTATCATACTCCTATTTGGTAAGTGGCATATATTCTTGGGCAAACCCAAAAAGGGAAGCATAACATTTTCATGAGACCAGTTATTGAAACAACTAGTAATAACTTCAAATAAGGAATAGCTTAGTGGAAATTGCTTCTTTCTTATTGGTTGGCGCACAACCAACCTCACCCAGCTTAGGGGTGTAATCGAATCGGATCAAGTTTGAATAGTGCACTACTCGATCTCCATTCAAATTAAAAATCTTGGACTCGAGATCGAGCTCGTCGCACTCTTGAAAGTTGAGATTGAACTCAAGTTCAATTTATTTTGCAATTACTCAATCTCATGCTGAACGTGTGCTCATCAAGGCCAATCAAACTTAATGGAGTCTAATTGAGGTTTAAGAAATAAAAATTTATATTTTATATAATTTTTAAAAAGTGACAAAATAGACATTTCATATTAATAAATAAATTTTTTTTAAAAAATGTATATATATGAAGCACAATTGAGATCGATTAAGTTCGACGAACTTTTGAACTTTACATATTAAACTCAAGCTCAACTCGTCAAGTAAATCAAACTATTCGAACTCAAACTTGAACTCGAATTCGATCAATGCGAGTTTGAATTCGAGTTTTAACTGAACAAACTTGCAAGCTATTCGATTAAATTTAACTCGTTTGCACTCCTAACCAAGCATACCTCATAATTGGGCTAATTACTTAGTGTATCGATCAAAAAAAATTGGACAAATATTGATCTGATAGGATAGTCTTCTAAAACTATGCTTACCAGGCTGGGAAATACTAGTGGGTTTGTTTGGATAGTTCCATTATCCCAAATAATATTTCGCTTGCATCATAAACACATTTGCCAACCCACCTTTTTATATTCCCAATCACCTTTATCTCACATACATCACATCAGAAAAAGTGCTACAGTAATTATTCCAAATAATATTTCAAATAATACCCTATCCAAACAAACCCAATTTTTCTTAAAAAAATTGTAGGCTCGCGGCAAGCTATTTAGGCCCCTTTTTTTGTTTTAATTTGAGGCCGAAGATAAGTTAATGGTTAAGTCGGAGGAGCTTATCAAGTCTCATTCACATTTTCATCAAGAATCTATGCCATTGCTCACTATTACCTTTGATGAACATATCAAGGGCTGTCATCCCGTTTTCCAAAAATCATTCAAGTATCATTTTGCACGATTTTGTGTGTGTCAGGGGATTTGACCGAAATCAAGAGCACCTCGACCTCTCCAGCGCAGATTACATGAACCTGCAAGTAAAATCACCAAGAATAAGTACAAAGCCAATTAACAGGAAGGCTACTGCAAAAGAAACCAGTTCGGAAACTAACAAAAACTTGTCCATAGAAAGCAGAGGAATACATCTAAATAGGATTACAGTCCATAACCATTGTTTGTACATTCAATTGTTTCATCTCTATGTGGGAGATGCAACATCAGATGTAACTGAGGCGGCGTAAAGAATTTTCCAAACTTGGAGAGAATCCCTTGAAGCAAGGGTATTAGATGTAGTCACAACTCAATTTTCTCAATATACTGCTCCAATTAAATAAGCCAATTTGTCTCACGAAATATCAATGGCAAGAGATACAAGAACTAAATTTTAGACCAACTCCTCTGACTTAGCCATTAACTTATCTTGTAGCAGATCAGACATGAACAATTAACTGCACATGTTAAATGATGTCTAAACACAATTGCTAAATGAAAGAGAATATTAGTACTCATTACATAGCCGTTTAGGTTGTAGATGGTTCCTTCTATAAGCATACTGTCAAGTTATCTTGACTAGACAGAGGAAGAGTTTCTGGGCATGACTATATCTGTTCTTAGCTTTTAAGAAGCAATCATACCTTTCCAGAAGCATTGCTGAATTACAGGAGTTGACAAGCCTACGGGGAAATCATTACTTCAGGTTACCTTAAAAAAAAAAAAAAATTCAGCCCAACAGGAAACAACATCTGGAAAAAAAAAATAAAGCTGTCAGGTTTTTTTTTTTTTTTTTTTTTTTGCGGCCTCTAACTTTACTATGCCTGTCGTGCTGTCGGCACAACAGGCATAGTTTTAGACATTCCCTTTGTAGATCAACAATTAATCGATTTTTTTTCATGGATAGTCTAAGGAATTATCCTCATAATTGCAGGATTTCTTCTACCCACGTGGATGACTTTTATCTAACTCATAAATTCAAGAATGGCAACTTTTGGCTATAGGCAATGTTGCATTATTTCAATAGATTAGTGTATTAGAAGCATGGTAGACCTGTTGATTAAAGTTGCTCCGCAGGAACTGCAAAGAGTCGCAATCAGCAAGCTCTTCGACTTATGATTTAGATGGGCAGCAAGCAACCATAATGAAACATGGCATGGCATGGGAAAGGCGACGGAAACTCAAGGGCCCGGGGAGATGGCAGTTTTTGTTGTGGATTGTAAGACATGGAAGGCTGCTCACCAACTCAGAGAAGCACAACAGACACCTGCATCCTATTGGACAGTGTGAGATTTGTGGGGCAAAAAGTGAAACTAATATTCATGCGCTACGTGATTGTGAATGGACAAGTGGTATCTGGAGCAAGTTAGTTCAGCAGAAATATTGGAGGGAGCTCAAGTCTAAATCTCTGAATCTATGAGTAGATTGGAACATTAAGGAAGGTGAAATAGTAGCAACAGGGAGATTTTCTGGCCTCTTTTGTTTCAGCGGGTGGTTCATTGGGCATGGACAGCCAGAAATGAATGGATACATCAGGGCCTGGACAGGAAAATGAGAGTCCGTTCGGAACAGCTTGTGAAGAAAGTGATTGATGTTCAGGAACTAAATTCAAACTTCCACGGGACAGGAAGAAGCAGCTGCAATACGTTAACTGGGAAAAGCCCCAAACAAGGATGGGTTAAACTAAATGTTGATGGAGCTTCTAACCACAATCCAGGGAAAGCTTGTGCTGGAGGGTTGATCAGAAATGAATATGGTCACTGGATTGAAGGATTTAGCGCTAACCTGGGTAATGCAAGTAATGTGGCTGCAGAGCTTTGGGCTAATCTTCTGGGACTACGAATTGCTTGGAATTCAGGATATAGAAGAGTAGTCATTGAGTCGGATTCCAAGGTCGCTGTTTCATTGCTTGAATCAGCTTCAAATGAGAGCCAACATTGGAATATAGTAGCAGAGATAAGAGACACGTTGAGCAGATTGGAACATGTATGGCGAGAAGGGAACAGTTGTGCGGAGCACTTAGCTAAATTGGGGAGATGTTTAGGGACCCATCGCAGCAAGGATGTTTGCGGAGTGGCTTGATCAACGTGTAATAAAAAATAAAAAATAAAGAGTCGCAATCAGGTAATAGTAAAAAATGGCGTATGTATAGGGTCAACTTTGGAATTTGGTCTAGTTATGTCTGTTAATGTAATTTTAACAAGATTTAATATACATCTAAATAATTATTTATTATCATGTATTAAGTAGATATATATCATGAACGAGAGTCGCAGGTACATTAAAACTTAGAAAGTATAGAATTACACATAAAATTACGCAAAAAAATTTACCAACAATATAAAATTAGACGAAACTCAACTAAAGCATTTCTAATTATTTTTTCATCCATCCAATGGTCCCTAAGCAATTAATATTACAAAGGCACTTAAAGTGCTTGTGGGGTGAGAGGTTAAGGTTTCGAACCTTACCTCCCATCAATTATCACTTCACGAGACTTCTCCAAATTCAACAAGTGACAAAGGGCATCCATCTAATTTTCTTTGTTCCTAATGATCTAATTGGGTCTGTCCCTTCCTAAAAATAAAAGAATGTGATGTTGATATATATATATATATATATATATATATTTACACACACGTACCAAAAGGATCCAACATCTTACGTGTGCCGACAGGCATGTGGGAGGATAGGTGGGCCCGCTTGCTACGTGGCAGAAGGCCGCTGCACTCCTGACCACACATACGAGCTCATGTATCCATTCGCCAAACTACACCAAATAAAGTAGAGAAGAGAAACGAAAACATCTTTCCTTGTTTTCTTAATAAAAGAACATCCTTCCATTAAACACACAAGCAGCACCAACCAAGGTAAAATGGCCACACCCGATGCAGTCACCGTGCTTAAGTACTCTTTAGTGTCACCGCCGTCGTCTGCGGCGGTCACTGCAATGTCTCTTCCTTTAACATTCCTTGATATGCACTGGTTGCACTTTCCCCCTATTGAACGCCTCGTCCTTTATGAAGTACCTCAGCTCTCTAGACACATTTCATCGAGCACATCATTCCTAAGCTTGAACATTCGCTCTCCTTGACACTCCAACATTTTCTTCCCCTAGCCGGGAATTTGATAGTTCCTTCCAATTTAAATTCTGGCACGCCCGAAATTCGTTACAAAAATGGAAGTTCACTAGCACTAATCATTGCCGAGTGTACCACGACTGATTTCAATTATCTTACAGCAAACCATGCACGGAATTGTTGTGATTTTCATCCTTTGATTCCTGAATTGAAACCATCTAATCAGGATGATTCCGGATCCACAGCCAGGACTACCCCTGTTCTTGCTCTTCAGGTTACATTATTTCCAGACTTTGGAGTGTCTATTGGAATCTCAAACCACCACACTGTCGGAGATGCCGGCAGCGTTTTCAGATTTATGAAGACGTGGGCTGCTTTATGCTCCAAATGTCTTGAAGATAATATCGACAGAGATGATGTTGCAGCAACTCTAGTAAGTGATTCTCCACCATGTTACGATAGGACTATGATCAAAGACACAAAGGGACTTTGCTCAATTTTTTGGGACCAAGGGGTCGTCTTCATAAAGCTTTTTCAAAATGAGAGTTCTACTGATACTGCAGCAAAACCTATGACCAAAACAGACAAAGTTCGCAGATCTTTTGTTATTAGCAGAAACAATATTGAAAAACTCAAGAGCTTAGCCCTGCAAAAACGGCCACAATTAGTTCATTTATCATCATTTACGGTAATTTGTGCCCATGTTTGGACCTGCTTGGTAAAATGTCGTGGTCCAAGCGGAGAACAAGTGGATGAAGGTGAGGTGGAAAACTTTTATTGCCTGGCTGATTGTAGAGGACGTATGGATCCACCTTTACCTTCCAACTATTTTGGCAATTGTCAAGCACTTATTAGGACAAATGAAAAAAATGGAAAGTTAATTGGAGAAGAAGGATTTCCAATTGCAGTTGAGTTAATCGGGGAGGGCATTCATCAGAGATTGAAGAACAATGATTCACTCTTCGATGATGCTGACACGTGGTTGCTGGATCCTGCAGGTGTAAATATGGACAGGCTTGTTTCCGTGGCTGGATCACCAAGGTATAACTATTACAATCTGGATTTTGGATGGGGAAAGCCTAAAAAGTTCGAGTTCAATTCGATTGATGGCTCCGGGGCCATTTCTCTTAGTGGGAGTAGAGAATCAGATGGAGATATTGAGGTTGGCGTATCCCTTTCCAAGCCAAGAATGGATGCTTTTACTGTTATTTTTAACGATGGGCTTAGTTCTCTGTAAAATTCTACGGTAAAAGTTAATTTAGTGTCTCCTTTTGGTTGCTGCATACTACTAAGAACTTTATTTGTGAGTACTGCCAAGAGCAAATATGCCATGTACGCCTAGGAATGGTAATTGGTTTAGAAAAAGACTTATGAATGAAAATTTGTTCTACTCAATAAGCAATGGTATACAGGAAAAACCTGGACGGGAAGCCTCTTCTATCATCTGTGGCAACAACAGGTGCTGTGTTGACAATAATACAACAAATGTTCGTATAATCTTGTCGTGTTAGTGTTTACATTTGTTATATTAATATTTATATTTTATATTACTGTCTACACCATAACGTATGGTCGCCACTGGTGATAACTGAAGCCACTGGTTATACAACATATGCTACCCTTTGCGATGCATATTTGAAATTTTCTTTTGATTCCCCGGCAGCATCTTGTTACTTTTTGCCCTCATAGTGCAAAATCAGTGGGACTACCTTTTTCCTTTTGTTTTTTTTTTTTGAGGAAATCATTGGACTACCTCAAATGCAGCAATTATATGCGTAAAGACGATTATAATCAGGGAAAATCACCAATCATCGAGATAGATACATACGCGTGAGGATTGAAGAGCGTTTGATAATCAAGCGACTATGGTGGGGGAGATTGGAATATGTCTATCTTTTTCTGATGTCCCTAGATCTAACTTGGTATTGGTTTCCACTGACAAGTAAAAGTTGTGAGAAATCAATTCCGTTCTTTTTAAAATAATTTTTTTTGTGAAAGACATGAATAAACTATATAGAACTGTTGGAACTTGGAAATGAAATAGAATAAACGTTGAATTTTCAAAAGATTGAAATATCCGAGGAGTTGATATAGGTTTAAACGGGTTCTTCCAGTCTCATGCTTACAAGTGAAAAAAAACTATGCGGTCTCAATTGTGCAAGTGAAAATCTAGCACATTTTTTCAAAAAAAAATCTAGCACATCAAATGTGTATCTATGGACAATAATTGATGGATTGTATAGTCAAAAGAAATGGCTTAGTAAGATCAAAAACTTGATAATGACCGATAATTGAGTCTTAGAGCCACAATAATTTGAACGATAATAGATGGATTGTATAGTCCAAACTCCGAAGTAGTGGATGACATGATGACTAGAGAAAAGTAGTGGATGGAATATTTCATATACAGGCACTAGAGAAAAGTCTTTTGAGTTGGAATTTTGTTACATGACAATGCCAGTCCCAGACAGCAGTTTACCCACTCAAACTCAGGAAAAAAGCACTACTTTCTTTCAATTTTATGTTTTCAAATACCTTTTTTTTCTTCTTTTTTGCTTTTTCTAAGTTTTCCTTTATTTTATCTCGACCTGTGTTTGATGTCAAAAAAAAAGTTTTATAGTATTTATTTTAACACTTGGATAATTTGGAAAACTACAAATGCTCCCTTGAAAACAAAGGAATCTTTCCATCATATACACCGAGGGAAAATGCAAAATGGCTGAGGCCGAATCAAATGTTTTCGAAACATGCTTATTTGTAGCTAGTCTTGACATTGCGAGCGAAATTCTTGTAAATCATCCACACAGCAGTTGCTTCATCATTGAGTGCAACAATAAGAACTACTAATATCTGTTGATTTGGTAAAGTACAAGAAAAGCAGCAAAACTAGGGTTCCTAAGTAGTGAACTTCCTTTTAAGGAGAAAAAAATTTGATCATGACCACATATAATCATGGAAGACTAAATATGCAATCACCAGAGAAAAATGTGAGTTAGAATTATGCAAATGTTCGGCCTCACTTCTTGTTTATGGTTTTCTCAAGTAAAGCCTTCTGTTACAAGAATATTGAAGCGGTTGATATCAGATATGCAGCATTCTTCTGCAAGTTGACAATGCAGTACTACTCATGAATACTACTGCACTTACAACCTTTTTGCCTTCTAACCTCCCACCTCTTCTCGTACCTTTTCTACTCTCAACTGTTATACCCAGTGTTCAAACCCTGAATCTAGCGGTGAGGAGAGCTCTACGATTATATCTTGATTATTCATTAGGACAATAGATTATATTCAAATTAATTTACTAGATGGTTTCTTTTTCAGAGGCGCCATCAACTTTTTCAATTATCTATGTGCCAAGGGACTGCACATTAGCCACCTATTTCACCTTAGACCAATCATGTCTGCTGGGGAAAGTAAAGGGAGTTCACACGAGTGAACAAGAATAATACACCGATCGACGGAAATGACAAGGAGAATATCATTCCAAAGATTGAAGATCTACTCTTCATTGACACTTGAGATTATTTCCTTCCCCTAGCTGGGAATTTGATAGTGTTCCTTCTAATTCAAATTTAGGCATGCCCAAAATTCTTTGTACCCATCAAATCATAGCACTAATTTTTGCCCAAGTGTACCACCATTGATTTCGGTTATTTCTTATAGCAAGCTATGCACGAGAGAGTTGTGGTTTTGAGACAAGTTTGAGGTTAGCAACACTTAAGTAAAATTATCTCAAGAACTAAAAAAAAATTTGCAAATATTATTTGCTCACATCATAAACACGTCTTCTTACTACCGTTTTATCTCACATACATCACATCACAAAAAATGCAACAGTATGATCATCTCAAATAATTTTTTTTCCAGATAATCTCATATCGAAACACACTCTATATTGCTTCAAAAATAAATTAAAATTACTGAAACTTTTTAATGTCCTATCAATTTATTTATTCATACGCCCAAAACAATGGGATTTCTTCATGTAGGCCATGTTATCAGAAAAAAATACTCAGGTTCCTTGCCATGGGTTAAAAGAGCACTGCTCCAGACTGAAGAAGGTTGGGCCATAAATCTCGAAAACGAAACTTTCGAGATTCCAGGCCCAATGCAAGTCATCTTCCATGATCTGTCAGATGGCTTCTATCGACAAAATAACAAAATAGATGATACAAAAATTAGTAGGTTTAAATTGCACTTATCTCCCCTGAAATATCATTATTACGTCCCTCATGTTTGAGTCAGATTAACATATCCAATTAAGAAATAGAGAAAAAAAAAAGTCAGCATAACATATCCAATTAAGAAACAGAAAAAAAAAAAAAAGTTGGGAAGTGACAGGCGAAGGAGACTTAATGCATTTCGAGATGTATGAAAATTTGCAATTCTCTGGACCAATGTTATCATGTATTTGCTGAGAAGCTTTGGATCTTCTTAAGTTTGCACAAAGGGCATTGAACCAAATCAATAACACAGCAAAAATTGATAAAGGATCTGAGTTGTCATCTCAAAATCAATTGATTATGACTAAAGTAGTCTAAGATTTTGTTAATATGGCTAAAGTTCTTTTAAAGAACTGATGTGGGCAGTGATGGAGGCAGCATGGCCAGTAGGGGCTCCCAAAAATCCTCTTAACTGTTATGAAATTTTACAATTTCTGCCATCAAGTTCTTTTCATCTAATACTATATATTACCTTCTTTTCTTCATTTTTGTTTTATAGAAAAATTCAATGTCTATTCTGTTTAAAACTTACAAGATATTTATATACAACATTCACGAGCTGCCCTCTTTTTATATATTCTTGGCTCCGCCATTAGATGTGAAACATTTTTTCTCCTAACAAAAATGAATATTATCAGTTTTGGTGATAGTGCAATTGAGAATTCTTGGGACTATTCTAACATCTATTTGCAATGTCACTGTAAGTCATTGGATAATGAAACAAATGTTTTCGAAGTGGCAGATTAGAAGAAGAGCAAATACCACTTTTTTGTGCAATGCAGTGGTTTCTTTTTCTCATTTTTGGTCCATCAGTGAGATGGAGAAAAGACTAACTTGCTTTGATAAGTTAGCCACTAAGAAGAGATTTAAATTTCCCATGGGTCGAAGATCGAGTGTTCGAATTCCCTATTTGCAATTCGAAAAATTCAGCGAAGGTATAATAATGTATATCTCTGGTTTTGATGAGTCTTTCCTCTCTAACCCATTATATAGCATAATTATGCTCCCTCTCCCTCTCTTTAAAGTAGGATAAAATAGGTTATAAATATTGTTACTTTAAAAAAAAAATTTAAGTAGGATGCAGAAAGGTTCCAATGTGCAAATTTATTAGCTGGCTGCTCATTTTTTGTGCTAATTTTGTACATGTTAAACTTGATTGTAACAGAGAGAAACCATCAAGCTTATCTTCTCATTTGCTCAACATACTTAGACATGATAGGACTTATCTGCCCAATAAACAAAAGGGAAAAAAATTGCAGTCTTAACATTACTAGAACTAAAATTCTTGCACATCATCTGTATAGCTTCTACTTGATACCGATTGGTGCAACAACATAAAGAATCGTTTGTTGGATCGCATACTCCTAAGTAGTCTAACCAGTGTTCTTCTTAATTCAGTGAATATTTAGGCAAAGACTAGTTGAAAAGTTCTTGTTACATGCTCTAATTGAGAAGAAAAGTTTAATCATGAGATTCATGACCATATGTATATAGTGAAGACTTCGTATATAATCACCAGATGAAAAGTCTTTTTTTTTTTCTACTGTCATTGTATACATCTACTCTTATTCTAACATATATTAAGGGGGTGATTCGATAAGATCATAGGAAATCGACGGGAACTGAATCACCATCAAATTATACAAGTGCAAAAAACACACATATAAATTTAAGAAAAATCACGTTAAATAATAACTTTTGTTAAATAATAACTTTTGATGAAAGTTAAGATTTAAATTTTTAAACTCTCACCCGTAAAAAACATGGCCTTGAGAGTGAGAAATTCGTTAGACGACAGTGCCTCATAATTGAAACATAAGGCCCCCACTCGGTTATGGTTTTCTTCAGTGGAGTCTTCTGTTTTGCCAGCATATTGAAGTGGTTGATATCAATTATCACATTGAGAAAGCTGCATTCAGCGATGGTGGCCTCTTTTCAAAAGTTGACAAAGATGCAAACTTTTTATCTACTATCCTGTCATGATTGTCAAATAATTCTTCTCTGAGGAAGTTCTATAGCAATAGTGCAAAAGAGGATCTCCATTTGTTACATTTGAACTCAAAGTAATCAAATAATGGAAGACAAAAAGTTACCAGGTTAAAGATGAGATGGATATGAAGAACCCTCGTGCAATAACCGATCATCCATTAGTTTTGAAACCCAAGGAGCTCAGTAGAACTAAACTTCAAAAACTGTTAGCTGGGGTCGAAAGGGTTTAATGACAAGTAGATAAGAGAAACTGTGGAAATATATTACACAGAGATTTGCACCTTTTTTTCTGGGAAGTAAACAGAGATTTGCACTTCAAGATGCTGTCTTAATTTTTGTATGACTTGGTTTAAGCTTATTATGCTCACAAGTTTTTGCCTAATTTAAACATTTTGATAATGTGCTTTCTTCGGGTGCATTCAATGCAAGACATACTCGTCATTTGGATTGATATTTTCTATAAAAAAAATTTACGTTTTTTTATTAATATAATTTTTAATTATCATTATTTGATATAAATCAAATTATTATAATATATTTTGATCAAAGCTCTAAAAAGTAATAATACAATCTGGAGTTCTTGTCTTTCTTTCCACTGCGATAGCAACTTCCATTTTCTTGATCAAGGCAGTCATTGCCATGAATCAATTCACTAAAAAGATTTCAAATAAGAAGAAGAAGAAGAAGTCACATGACTAATGAAACGTGTTCAACTTCAGTTTAAGGCTAAGTTTGGGAGTTTAGGATAGAAAAGAGAAGAAGAGAAAACTTAAGTTATGAGAGAAGAGAAGAGAAGAGAAGGGATTGTTACGTTGTTTGGGAGTTTTGAGAATTAGTGGAATAATTTTGGATATAAAACTCATTAAATATTTGTTCAAGACATTTTTAAGGATAAAATAGGTATTTTAAAAAAACTTTCATAAGCTTCCTCCAACTTTCTCTTCAAGTTGGGAGAAAAAATTTTACTTGCTATTTATCCTCTTAAATCCTTCCATTTCTCTTTTTTTCTTTCCTAATAAAAACTAACAAATAAAGAAAATATTCACTTTCTCTTCTTTCCCTTTCTTTTCTCTCCAAATCATCCACTCCCAAACGAACCCTAACAGTTTCCAAGTTTTGTATGGGGTGAGGGGTAACGTAAAAGTTGGTAAAAACCAAACAAAAAAAAAGTCTGGCCAATTGTACAATCAATCTGAAAGGTAAGTGTGTGTCTTCAGCAGCTGGATGTGGGTCAATCCCTGATTTCCAACTCTATGATATGATTACAACTTTTCTCTTCACTTTTTTGCACAAATACCAAAGTCTTCACTCCTGTTTTGTCTGGTCTAACTTGAGATTATTCACATTAATACAATATATTAATAAAAAAATACATCATTAGTGAATTTCTTTAATTGAAAAAAAGTAGGTATCCGCTATTGGAAGCCCAAGTTCCAATAAAAGATGCAAAGAAAAAGCGAAAAAATATGTACTACCACATTAGTAATAGAAATAAAGAGACGTTACTGATTCGAAAAGTAATCGTCTTTTTTCTTTATTTGAAGCAGAAAAGTAATCATCTTGGAGTTGGGATGGGTCAGGTAACTTTTTTAATTTTCCCAAAGAACCTTTTTGTCAAAAGTAGATTTAAAAAACTAAAAAAACTTTAGAAGCTTTATTTATCATGGCCTCGTACGTTATTAGTCATGTTTGATAGATCATTTTTTTCTTTTTTTTGTCTTTGCCTAAAGTCAAATTCGTGTTGTGTTTTTGCACCTAACTTTCTTCCTCCCATTTTTGAATGTCACATTTTCACTTTAAACCAAAACAACAATTTTCATAGCCTTTATCTAGCAAACTTTTCAGAACAAAAGGTTCAAACGATTTTCACAGCCATCTTGTTAGCACACATCATTTTTATTGGGAAATTACTGCATTGATGTTCTTTTAAAATTCCATGATGTTGTTCTAAACATTACACTCAAAAGCCACTCTCTAAAATTGAAAAAGGTATGATAATGACAAAAAGGTATAAATTCTATTCATTTAACTTTTGTTTTTCATTGCCCCGATGTGCATTTTGATTCTGCAACAGAAGAAAATCACATAAACAAAAATCAAGTCATCTGCAGCTACGAGAAGTAGAGCAGATAGGACAAACTAAAAATGCTTTAGATTCCATTAACAGTTGGATTAAGTACAAGTAGAATGTTGTAATCTTGGATGTGTATGATTTTATCACCAGAAAACAACAATAGAATAAAACCCTAGGAATGTGGTGCAAATTCGACCTTAACCAGAACCATGTGGTTTTATTCTTTAATCTTTACAACTTCCTATAAATTTAAGCTATAGATCCTTAAGCCTATGTTTTAGATTACAGAAACATATGCTACTACACTTTCTTACTTATTTTATTAAAACAGAAACATAATGCATGGTGATTAATAATCACTAGTGGCTTTGTATGGATAGTTATTTATTTACACAAATTTATTTACTTGTATTATAAACATTTTTTTCAATCACTTTTTTATCTCACACATATCACATCAAAAAAGTGTTACTTGTAGCAGTATTAGTAGTTTAGTACTGAGAAAAATTAGATGCAGGTACAAGATTATGGACTTGATACTTCAAATGTGTGCCAAAGATTTTAGAACCGATTTAAAACATCACTATTATAAGAACCCTTTTGCAGATTAAGGTAATTTTTAATTTCCAAATACTTCAAGATGATTTTGTTTGTTTAATTTATCCTGAAGACTCTACAAGTCTCCAAGAACAACTGGAGCATTGGTTGTCATGCAACGAGGATAGTTTGTCTTGTTGGAGTTGGTAAAAAATGCCAAGAAGATACCTAACCACAAGCACTGCGTCATGCACATACTGCCGATCACAAGAGTCTGTCAGAGTAATGTTGCATCCCAAAGATGCCCTCCTTTTTTCCCAATGTATAATATAGTACATGTGTTCTTGGCATTTAGCAATGCCACCATATCATTTCTCGTAATTGCAAATTCTCCTTTTGATTTTGCCGGAGTGCATGGAAATGAGATTCACAAAGAAAAACAGATTATTGTTTAAAAGAAAGGACAATTTCAGATACCTCCCCTGAGGTTTCTGACAGTCTCGCTCCCCTCCCCTGTGGTTTCAAAAATACCACAAACTTCCCCTAAAACTAAACAGGCAGTCTCAAAGTAGATCCAATTAAAAAATACAAACAATAAAAAATGGGGAGTTGGAGAGAGAAACAACTATATACCATAAATGCCCTGATTATCTTGCATTAGTGATTTTATCTATATGACTAATACTAATTTGCCTATAAACACCTTACACGGGGTGATCTATGAGGTACAATTAGTTTACAAACATGTACATTATGTTAGATGTTAGTTACTTGCTTGTTTCTATATTGGTTAAAGGATTCTAATTTATCATTAATTACATTAATTGTGTTTATAACTAACTTCACCAAATTTGTCCTGATAATCACGAAATATTAGAGAGGTAGTTTACTTCAAAAGTAGCATGTATATAAATACTTAGTGAATGTACAATCTGGTTGAAATAATATATACACCGTGTTATTGACCAAGTACGATGCACAAAAATTGTTGAACATGCAGTTATTTGTTCACATGCATATAACAATTAGTCATCGCAGCAATATGCATAGTGCAATGGTATGCATACATTTGGAATGGTTATTGGTGATTTGACCCACTTGTGCATCTCCTTGCAAGCTGCAGTGGGTATATAATTTTATCTATATGACTAATACTAATTTGCCTATGAACACCTTACACAGGGTGATCTATGAGATACAATCAGTTTACAAACATGTACATTATGTTAAATGTTAGTTACTTGCCTGTTTTTATATTGGTTAAAGGATTCTAATTTATCGTTAATTACATTAATTGTGTTTATAACTAACTTCACCAAATTTGTCCTGATAATCACTAAATATTAGCTAATTTGTGAGGGTATTTAAGTCTTTTTTTGCCATGATGATGTAAGAAATGGGATCTAAAATTCTGACAATGGAGGTTTGTGATATTTTTGAAACCATAGAGGAGAAGAGTGAGACTGTCAGAAACCTCAGGGGAGGTATCTGAAATTATCCCTTAAAAGAATGAAGGAAATGACTTCATTTGGATTAGCTATTTTTTGGGGTATTTTTGAAATATTTTACTATAGTAGTGTAGGTGAAAAAATTTTAATGTAGATGAGATTGTTCTTAGTGTTTTTGGTGTTTTTGAGGTTATTTTTATTTGTATATTACTGTAACATTGTACATGAAAAACTTATTTTTTAAAAAATGATCAATCCAAACAGAAATGAGTAGAGTTAGGGGTTGGTTTATAGTTGATTATGTGATAGCATTTATTTGATTGACTTCGAGTATAAGTTAATAATTTCACGTAAAAAATTTCATTCTATTTGAAATGGATCAAATAGAATTCACTTGGGATGAAGCTATTTAAGTTGACAAATTCCTGGCTGCATTTGAATTGAGGATTCGACCAACAATTTGAAATATTTTTAAATCTTTCTAAGTTTTTGGGATTAAAAAGGAGATTTTTTAAACTTTGTAATTCACAAATTATTTAATAAATATTTAAACACTAATATAATTAGTAAATCACAATTAAAATTTCCCTGAATCATCAATAAAAGTTAAAAGAATCTGAAAGGATTACAAATTTTTCGTTGAAACTCTTAATCTACTTGCATCCTTAATCTTTATTCTATTGAAAAAAAATTTATTAGAATGAAGTTGTTTAGTGAGTTTTAGTCTTTCAGAACCAGCAATCAAAGTCCAAATGATTGATCTCACATGACTTAACCAAGAAATTATTATTGAAGTATTAGAAACCTCAAGACCTCTTTAAACAAACAAAATTTAATTTCAGAGGCAAATTGCATTACTTGATTTCATCTTTAGACAACAATTTTTCAAATAAATACCAAACTTGCTTCCTGATTGTAGAGGAGGTTTTGATCTAATGATTAAAATTAATAGCCTAGAAATTAGATACTTTGGGCTCAAATTCTCATATTTCATTCTCGCTTCTTAAATTTTATCTCTTCTTTGCAAAAAAGAAAAAGAAAAAGAAAATAAAAAAATTGCTTTCTAA
The DNA here is from genome assembly GCA_023065735.1 of Coffea humblotiana. Classification (NCBI taxonomy): domain Eukaryota; kingdom Viridiplantae; phylum Streptophyta; class Magnoliopsida; order Gentianales; family Rubiaceae; genus Coffea; species Coffea humblotiana. The sequence goes on along the minus strand of CM041212.1, from coordinate 22,049,411 downwards.
TTTCAATGTAGAACTAAGAAAATATACATGTAATATAATACCCAACCAAATTAGCTGAATACTAAACTTCGCTTAGATGGGTACTCAACAAAACTACACATTGGTATAATCACTTTCAAGACCATAAAAATTTTCCATGCATCCTGCACTTAAGAATTTCCCTGTGATAATGGAAGTTTCCATCAAGGGCCATGCTCCCACTTTGTTATTAGATTACAAAAACGCGTCACTCAGTTCAGTTCATTACAGCAATCATCATTGGCCTTTTTCTCGAAAGCTTTGACCATTTACTCATGGATACCCAATTATGTCGTTGAAGAGCCTTCATTTTGTCTATTGCTCTTCATCAATCTTCAAACTAAAAAATTTCCTAAAAAATCATACTTTATTTTTATTCAGGATTTGGTTAACTGGTGTCCCAAGACTAGTTTTCTAGTAAAACTAAAATTAATTTCTGAGAATGCATTAGATGTAAATGTGTGTATACGCATAATAAGTTAACTGTAATTTAGGTGGGGTAACGAGCGTTTGCTGCGACATGTGTTATAAAAATTCATTCCTTTATTCCTCGAACAATTATCAGAGACACTAAAATTATCAAAAATTATTTAATAACTTAATGAAAAAAAAAGACACCAAAAGGAAAGAAAGACTAAAGTCTCCATGTTGGGATATATTGTATTGTTACCTTATTAAATATAACCAACGGACACTCTAGTCTCACTTCAACTAAACCCTCCAAGAAATAAAAGAAAACAAAAGAATAGAGAGCCTTTCCCTTTCCCGTCCTCCAGAATGGAGCAGGAATGAGAGGGAAGGAGACATCAGAAGCAGCCAAATTCTCGGACAGCCTTTCCCTTTCACTCTGTCGTCTTTTGTCTGCGTGGTACTCCCAATTCTCCTATAATCCTTTCTCTTCGGGCCCCTCACAAAACCTTTTCCTTTTTCCTGTCTAGTCACAGAACCCATCTACTCCTGTACTCCAACCCTTAACCTTGTCCAACTCTTTAACTGTAGGCTTCGTTTTGGAGTTGGGGTTTTGGACAGAAAAGAAAGGGAAAGAAGTGGTTTTCCTTCGTTTGTGGTTTGTAGTAAGAAAGAAATATGAGAAAATGGGAGGATTCAAAAGAATGAAATGTAATACTTCGGTAACCAAAACTTTTCCTCCCAAATTGAACGGAAAGGGAAGGAAACTTTGAGGAAGCTTATCAAAACTTTTTAAAATACCTATTTTGTCCTTAAAAAGATCTTGAACAAATATTTAATGACTTTCATATTTAAAATTATTTCATTAATTTTCAAAATTCCCAAACAATATAACAGTGCCTTCCCTTCTCTTCTCTTCTCTTTTAACTTGAGTTTTCCCTTCTTTTCATTTCTATCCTAAACTCCCAAACTAAGCCCTAGTGTTAAGGAACTTTAGACGGAAACATTTTTGGAATCATTTGGTTCAATATGTTTTTAATTATTTTTTATTCTAAATTAATCATACTATAAAAAATGGTACAATATAATTTTTAAAATCTTTATTAAATACATTTATGTATCATCTTTTTATTTAATATATATATGGCATTACAGAACGCACAACAAGAATTTTTTTGTTTTGAACAACCACAATCCAAACAGAAATATAACGAAATTCCAAGTAATCTAATTTTGAAAAAAGTCAACTCCTATGAGAATTTTCTTTGCTTTTGCTTTAAATTAAGAGGCACGAATAATTCGATTGGCAACTTTTGGGTATATTGACCAATCCATAAGACTTCTACCCTCAACTAATTTAGCTTACACTATACATGCGAGTTGGAGAAGTTATTTTTAATGAGAATATATTTTCTTTTTAAGCAATGAGAATAATAAAGAAATTCTCACTTACCAAAAAAAAAGACAATAAAATCTTATAGACCTCTTACTTTTAAACCGTTTATTCCTTGACTAATCACTACTTAATCAACACACTATTAATGTCACATCATCATACTCTACCATTAATTTCTAAGCTACTCCGAGTTACTCAACTAAGAAAACTCGCTGAAACTATTGTACAAGTAGCAATTTACACTTTTTTAACTGAGATTTAATACAGTAAGACATCCGGTTCACACAACTACAATACACACACATTATTCAAAAAGGAATGGGGTGGATACTGTTCGATTTGATGTAATTAGTACGATTATTATATTCCTTTTTAAAAAACTCAACGTACGTTCATAAACAACATGATTATATTTATATATTGAATTAGTATGTAAAAATAAAATATGTGCATATAAGAAAATAATATTAATATACGTAATTCATGTAAAATATGCAACAAGGGCGCAATCCCATCAAAAATCTCAACTTTCCCTGTCCTAAATCCATTTACATGGTACATAACTTGAGAGCTTTGATGGAAATGTACATGTTACATGCATAAGCCAATCTTTACTTCTTTTTTAACATAATAAATCTCTTTATATATAAGAAAAAAAAGGATCTCCTTGTATGATGAAATAATTTGCGTGAACCTTTAGCTCTTCAACCTGTGAGTATTAGACAGATCCCTCCTCAGCCCCTAGCCAACTTTCTTTATAGGACTCAACAAACCACAGAGAAAAACAAAGCCACAAAAGAGCTTCTCCTTGGACCTTTTAGCCCTCTCCTTTCATTTCCCTCTTCTCCTTCAACTAGTAAACCTTCTTAGCTCTCAGCACCCCTTTTAGCTTTTCTCCTCAACCCCTTCACTTTTGCCCAAAACGAAAAAGCATTAGAGGCAAGGAAAGAAGAAATCTATCTCACTTGCATTATTACTAGTATTATGAAGGTCCAATGCACAAAGAAACGTCGACGTTTCACCTTTTCGTTATCTTTCTTGGTTATCTTCCCTGCATTATTTTCCACCTTTGATGTTTGTTCCGCTGGCTTGCTCTCCCAGCCGGCTCAGCCATTAAAGCCGGGAGACTATTCATCTTCGAACACAGTCCCCGCATTTCCCGTTCAAACGCAGGCCCAAACTTGCCGGCTTGACCTCTCAGACGAGCTTTTCGGCGGCGTCAGTGCAGCTTGTGGGCGTGACCTAGACAGAAGCCGATGCTGCCCAGTACTGGCAGCGTGGCTGTTCGCTGCTCATGCTCGCTCGGCTTTGCAGGTCAGCTCAGCTGCTCCTCCGACCAGCTCCGACATGCCCATGATGCCGGACGACTCGCAGAAGTGTGTGAACTCGCTGCAGAGCTCCTTGCTCAGCCGCAACATCCATATTCCTCAGCCTAATGGCTCTTGCGACCCCGTTTTGTGCTTTTGTGGGATTCGCCTTCATCAGATCACTTCCTTGAGTTGTCCAGCCGCGTTTAATCTGACGGGCTCCCGGAATGCGACGCCGACGGCCGCGGTCAAGAATTTGGAGAAGAATTGTCATAACTCTTCTTATGCTGGTTGTACCAAGTGTCTTGGTGCGCTCCAAAAGGTTAGTTTCGTAATTTCACTCGCTAATCATTCATTTTGTTCTTATCTTATCTTATTGTATTGAAAAAGAGTCTTTGGCCATTATTAGTTCTCTCATTAGAGAATAATGGTGAGACAATTGTCCTATATTGTACTTTCACTTATAATAATTGTTTCTTATTCTTCCTTTGGTCTCCTTTTGAAGTTAATGATATAATGGCTGCATAATCATCATTACTTTGACTACTCATTTCATATTTGGGGAAAAAACAAAAAAAAAATTGCTTTCCATCCCTAAAAATTTACTCAATTTCAAGGACTCAACGTTCCGTTTGAATTAGAGCAGAGATTTTGAAATATTTAAGAATAGTAGAGTTTTTAGAATATATTTTGAGATATTTTTTAAATATTAAAAATAATTTAGACTATTTTTTAAATTATTTTTTAAAAATTAATATTTGAAAATTTAATTTTTGAAAAAACTGATAGATCCGAACAGATATATTTTGTCTATAACGCGCTCATCTATTTTTCGTGAAAGCATTGTTCACATTCTTCTTTTTTCATCATTATTTGATTAAATCACTTTCAATCAATTGTCCATTCTTTTGATGCTAAATAAACACATATTTTTCTCTCCCTTAGGGGAGGGAAAAAGATATAATCCCTATTCAAAGCATCACTTTTGACTTCCAAAAATTTATTCAAAGCATCTATCGATTTATTATTGTTATTATTGTTTGAAGCATATCTATCCATTGATTTTAATCTTTGTTACTTTAAGCTTGTTATTTGACAATGCTTCAAAAAAAACAAAAAGCTTGTTATTTGGCAAGATTTATAAACGAAATCTCTAAATGGCCCTTGAATATATTGCTTATTTGTAGTTAAACGGCGAGGTTAAAAACGGAACTCAAAAGATGGACGTGGAAGACGGGGACCGAGCAAGCAAAATGTTAAGCAGGGATTGCCAGCTTATGGGGCTGACGTGGCTACTAGCTCGAAACAAAACGGCATACATACCCACCGTTTCGGCAGTATTGCGGGCAGTTATGTACAGTGCTCATCCTCCTCATGATGCTAAATGCAGCCCCGACCAAGAAAACATGCCCTTAGCCGTCGATTCGCTGCAGTTTGAGCAATCAGAGGCCTCATCTTCGCCGTCCATTTCCACAACTTCTTGGTCAATCAATATTCTTCTGTTTCCGATTTTACCCTTAATCATTATTGGAACTCTACTCGTGTGAAAAAACAGGAACCTTTTGGAAAGGAAAAAAAAAACCGGCTGCGTTTGTTTTTTAGCATGTGACGGGTTGTCGGGTGGATTCACGTGAAGCTAGTTGACAAATTGTGTGGGATGGAGGGGCATTCTTGTCTTTTTGTACCACTGTAAATTTTTGAGGTCACTTTCACAGATTTCTACTTTTTGACATGCGGTACGAGGACAAGATCTTACTTTTACTGCGGAGAGTGACCTTACATTTAGTCTAGGTTTTGATGTTTATTAGGTCATTTTATGGTAGCTTTTTTAACTTATTGAATTACTCCTATTTACAATTTTATGTTTTACTTGATTATTTTGGACACATTTTACTGAGGAGAAAGAAGTTGTAATTTTGATGCTTTTATTATTGCCGAACTACCTCCCCTTTTTGTTTTTCTTTTCTTTTAAAGGTCAAACTACCGATATATATTGTCAAAATAATTTTGAAAATGCAGTTATTCATAATATCCCTAATTTGATCAAGATAAAAAGCATAAGATGTCGAAGTATAAACTATAATGGCAACCATTTCAAGAATTACTACGCTAAGATGAGGCCGCTTTGTGAGTCTACAAAATCAAACTGTAATTATGTATATTGGAACCGAGATTGGTAATAAGTCTTTCTTAATCTGGTAAGTAGTAAATGAACAAACCCTTTTTTTTTAACAAGATTACAGCTCAATAATATTACAAGTCAATCTAGAAATGGTGGGTAGGACGCCCACTAGCATATAATCAGATGAAACCCACATGTATAGTAAAACTTGAATTCAAAAATTCTTGAGAATTCAACCTTAATTGTTTTATCACTAAATCGAGAAGGTAAATACCGAACCCTCACTCTATTTGCTTGTCTTAATGAGAAAATGTCACCATAATCCAAATTGGGTGTCTAATGACATCTCTCCCGACCAAAGCCCATTGGTGGAGATGCAAAGCCTTTGTAGTTTTTTTTTTTTTTTGGGTGTTGTGGAACATTTGGATACTAAAACAAGAAATTGATTTGTGTCTTGGTGAGTAACGTTAAACATTTAATCATAACAAGTAGGAGGAAAAAGATATAATATACAGTTATGATCAAGTGAATTAAGTTATAAAGATAGAGAGAAAGATGCACGGATGAAGTTAAACCTAAGGCACATACTATTCATTTTTTGAAATTTGAAGTTTATGTTTCGCTCAGTATAGGGGTGCAAATGAGGCGAAACGAGTTGAGATTTGAGCTAATCAATCCGAGTCTCAACTTAGTTTTATGAAACTCAAACTCGAATTCGAGTTCAACAAGTTCAAAATATAAAAATCAAGCTCGATTTCGAACTCGAGTTCGAGTTTAAAAAAATAATTTTTTTAAAAAATGAATAAAATAATACTTTTTAAATAAATAATAAAATATTAGAGATATATATATATATAATTTTATTATTAAAACAAAAAGTAATATATATATATATATAATCAAATCGATTCGCTAGTTAACAAACTGAATATTTTTTTATTTCAAGTTCGAGTTCGAGTTTAACTTGCTCGAGCTAGCTCAGTATAACAATGCTACAAGTAAAATTATATGGTACATTTGCCGCTTGGTTTTTGAATGGGGCAGATTATCGCAGTAACAATTAACAACGCGGATTTTCAAACATCGATAAGAAAACAAAAAGCTTTTCAACTTTTTGGGTACACTCGAAACTCGAAGAAGGGTAATTCCCCAGGACTGAGCATGTTGGTCGTATAGTTTTTTGTAGGTGATCATATTGGACACATAAAAGCATCGAACTTAACATTATTGTTTATTTCAAAACAACAATATATAATTCAGATCTTAAACCTTTAAAATTGGCTCAAATAATTAAATATTTTTTTCTCTATAAAATAGTAATCCTTCACACGTAATTTGGGGAGAGAATCACGGTTGGATGTTTGTCGCCATATTGCTTGTTTAGCATCTTGTGTTTTCTTTTGCTTTGGTCGGTTTTGTTCAAATTAGTTTTAGTTTTTGTGGCAAATCCATCTAACTGTAATTGAAACTAGTGGCTGACCCAACCATTATATTGATGTACTTAAAAAAAGATGAGGATTATTGGGAGTTAATTAAGATAAACAAAACCTCCAAAAAAAATTCAACTGCCTTATCTCTAAATGCAACTGTCATAAACTTTATATTGAAGGCTATTTTTGGGATTTAAAAGGTGATATCTGAGTTGTTTTATTTACATAGTAAAATGAAAATCAGAATAATAGATCAAATAGGATCCGTTTGGTCTACAAAACAAAAGTTTGGTGATTGAATCATTTCAAAAAGAAAGAAATGTACCATTTGGTCTATAAAACAGTTAGTTTGGTGACTAAATCATTTTAAAAATTTACTAATTATCCAGATAAAAAAAAGGGAAGCGCTTAAAACTAATTCAGATGCACTTAAGTATCTTTCTACTACTTGATAGATTATCTATGTTGGTTTTCTAGATTATCTATTAGATGCATGATAATTTATCTGAATTTAAATTTGAAATCCAAATTTTGTTCATGTGGCAGTATATACATTATCAGTTTATATAAGATTTACTCTTTCTAGATATGAAAGTATTGTAAAAATTTTGAGTTTTCTATTGAATGTCAATTTCTGTTCCCAAATGCAGATTGCCCAAAGACAATGGCCCATTGTTAATAAAAGCAAAAACAATGGCCCATTGTTAAAATACAATGCTCTTTGTCAATTTTCGCTACAAAATTAATTCCCATCAAAAGACTAAAAACTTTGCATCTCTTTACCAGCAAAATTTGGAGTCTTAAATTAAAGATCCAAATGTTGGTAACATTCACTTTCATTCATGAATAAGTTCTTCGAGTATTATATTACAAATTTCTTCGCATAAATTTGGTATTTCTTTCACTTACCAGAAACAATTTTGGAACCCAAATTAAACAAATACTAATGATGTTAGACTGTAAATGTCCTGTTATTATTTGGTTTTGGACATGATGTATTTCTCCTTTTAGACAACAAAAAAAAAAAACAGTTATTCTGTCTATAAGAAATTCAAGAAAAGCACATACCATCCCTATAGTTTTATTCCCATCAAAGAAAGGCAAATCCAATAAGTATAATTAAAATATTGCACCTTGCAAGGAAAAAGGTATTTCGCATATCTTTTACTAGGGTATAGAATGGTTTTTTTTTTTTTCACTAACATTTCCTTTATGAGTTGGATGCAAGAAGCATAAACAATGGTGAGAGAGAGGGAGGAGAGCTTCTTGGGAGATTAACAATTAGTCAATTCCATTAATACAAATAAAATGTACAGTTTTTAAACTTTGGGATTTTCTATAACATATAATTACTGTAGGTGCATGTATTTAATTAAATGTGATTAAGTATCTAAATATGTGTATTGTGCAGCCTTGATGTAGCATAATAAGCTGCCTCTAAAACCAGATGTGGCAATTTATTCTTTTGCTCATCTTTTTTATTTTTAATTTTTTAACTAACTACTTAGATTTTCAGTTGTCATGACTCATGAGAACCTCCATACCAGAAGCAAAATATGCCAAAGTATGTCTACTTTAAATTCATTACACTAATTGGCCTAAAAAGTGATGTTAACTTCATTAAGAGACGGTGGAAGTTTTTGATCTCTTTGGCCTGCAGTAAAGCAAACATATCATGAATATGACTACTTAATAGAGGAGGTTAATTATTGTAACTCCTGTTGTCACATTAAGTTATTTATATCCCATGATTATTCAGGACAGGAAGATATACAACATAGAATCAGTGGCAAAAATTTCAGCAAGCAGTTCAAATATCTTTCTGCCATTCTTGAGAAACACAAGGATATCAATTGTCTAATGCAAAGTTTTGACTGTACAGCTGATCAAGAAAACAACCAAGAACATAAAAGTGTGAACAGGGTGTGAAAGCAAAAGACCCTGCTCTGTAAGCCTTAAGATTTCTTGGAGTCATATTTTTCCCCAACTATCTAAGGAGCTTATGTATAAATTGATTGCCATGGCAATAAAATTCACCTTACATCAAAGGAGAAACAATACTAGGAATGGCTCACCCTATTATACCTAACTTGAGGAGCAGATTGTAGGAAAAACTGAAAAACTATTAGTGACAATGCTCACCAGCCTTTGCCTATGAGCCATAACCAATCAAGAGTAACCCCTGCAAATATACCTCCTAGGAGAAACAATACTAGTATATTTCCCAAAGCATTCTGTTCTGGTCCCTGCACAAATCAGATTGCCAAAAGTTCTATAAGAATACTGTGCGGATGCTAGGAAGATTAGTTAAATTAAATATGTTAAATCCAAACATACCTTGTATCCCTTTGGGGCAGAAGTAAGGACACACACTGTAAGGTAGCCATTACTAAACCCCAGAAAAGAGGTAAGCATTATCATCCAGCCCTGATCACCATACTTAGCTGTGAAATAGAAGGCAGGAATGAGCAAGAATCTAGAGAGAACTGCTGTTGTAAGTCCCCGACGCGATTCCAGCTTTATGCGTTTCCAAAGTGGTATATATCTACCTATGAGATCCCAGACATTATACATTGCAATCAAGACAAGGGCATACCTGGAATGACATATTTCACAAAGTCCTTCGTTTGGTCTAGATAACAACAGAAGTACACAGAGGAAAAATACAAGACAGTTGCAACAGCTCTGTTCCACGTTCATGAGTGAGAAACACCAAAAAAAAAGGCAAGCAGCTGTCGTCAAGTAGACTTACCAGCTTCCCAAGCTGTGTGATCCAGTGTCCTCGGATAAAAATCCAGGGAATATAGAGAGCGTTAGAACGTATATCAGAAACATATCTAATGCATAATCAATGTTCTGAACTAGTAGTTGTTTGTTGCTCAATCTTTCGGGCTGTTTAGGATCTTGACCAACCTGAAATGGTGATAAAGAAGTTGATAAAGTCACTACCAAGATCTTGAATTCACTAATACATTAAAAGAGCTATACTTGTTCAGGCTGCCTATGAATTCCGCCTGCAGCAAGGTCAGCAGAAACAGTTTTTGATCCCTCCGAGGCTGCCTTAGAACGATAGTACTTCACGATTGGTAGCTTAGGGAAGACAAATGCGTAAAGAAGGACACAGAGAAGCTCAAAGAATGTTGAAACAGCAAAGAATAGAACTGCAGTTATTTGTCAACTGTAGGCTTTATTATATGAACAAAATAACACAATCAGAAAAGACTAACTGCAGAAAAGGGAAATCATAACTTACTGGCTCCCTTTCGAAGGCCATCCTTGGAATTTTCAAATGCCGCTTTGGTAATCAACCTCAAAGCAGATGTTAGTGCGCCTGACGCAGCTAACCCCGCCAGAAAAGACTAAAGCAATCAAATTAAAGAATGTCATACACAGATTCCAGAAGAAAAAACTATTCAGATACAGCATAACACGAGAAAAGAGAACTAACCTGAATGAACTCTGGCAGCATGAATGAGAGATCTCCAACCATTCCACCCTGAACATGAGCATCAGCGATTCCAAAAGCACCGCTGACAACACAAATTCCAATAAATGTTCCAATTCCACCCCTTCCAGATGTGGCTAAATCCAGCTATTGGAGCAATTGAATGTAAAAATCAAATTAATCTCAAATACTGTTGATATGCTGTATAATGGATAATGGGGGAACTGGAAATAACTGAAACCAGTAAATGTCTTCTACTAAAAGACTCATTTTTTTTTTCCAAGAGCTATGGTGAAATTATGTATATGATACAAGTAAGTGCACTTGCCTAAAAATTACATTCTTTCACCTATAGTGTAAAGCTTAACATTAAATCCAACGGAATAGAAAGAGAATAATACTTACAACGAGTACTAAAAGCGTGCTAACAAAGAAAAGACTGTATCCAAAAAGATTTCTCTTTCTTGTATTGATCTTTGCCTCATTGTATGCTAGCACTGCCAGGGTTCCTAGTGCAAATGGCTGATATACAAGACTAAGAACCCTTGAGGGATGGTAACTCTGCAGAGAAGAAAACATTCACTTGGTCAACTACAAATGCTCATACCTCCAATGAGTACAACCACAAACCGTGCCATCTGACAACTGGGGTTATGAGACCCATGTTTGAATTTCCTAATTGAAGTAGGAATCTGATTGCTGTCTTATTAATATGGATTATTCCAAGAACGGCATGAAAACATTAAAAGACTAGGAATAACTTGTTTCTCTGAAGACCTTTGAGTGAATAAGTTGGGGTTTGCTGCTTTAGGTATTGTCCATCATTCACAAGGTAATATTGTCTTGCATTTGTTTGTGCTAACAACTGATATTACAGTTTAGGTCTGCATAATGTTTAGTCCACATGGTATGCTACTTCTGCATTCTTAATAGAGATACCTTTCTTTATGAAATGTTTCTCTTAAAATGCTGGTTGAAAAACATTACGACATGAACTAGCTTTTGAGGAAAATCAAAAGATATCAGATTAATAACTGAAGAAAAGCAGAGTAGAACACAAAGCCATTAAGTTATCTTACTTTCAGTCGAGGATTGGAAAGAGTAAAGAAGTTTAGTTGGTGTTGTCATTATGCCAAACAATGAAGATTAAACATACAACACCGAGAAATTAAAACAAAACTCATTTATTATGATTGACAAACTTTTAAGCCGACAAGGCAGTAAAATTAGCAGTTTCATGAGGCGTTTATTGTTGTAACAGAAAATGGCAAAATCCAAGATGAGATGCTTCCATTAAACATCCAAAGATACATATGATGGGATCAATTTCAGGCATTCAATTAGTGAAAAACCCTTCCTTAAAGAACAAAAACTTTTGCACTATAATGAAGTAGGCACAATGTCAATGTTTTTTTTCCAAGGAATGATCTGGCTATATGGTACTCTGATTGAGGAAGAAGCTAATATTGTGATCAGGAGAATGCCCTTTATGCATGTAATTCTAAAAGATAGAAACATCTACAAAAATAAGTATCAATTAAGGAAAAGCTTCAAGTCGGGTCAGAAATCAACATTGACAACCAACAGATTCTTCAATGACATATGCGATTACCGGAAATAAGTAGACATAATAATCCTCTATTGTCAGCATACTATTCCAAGAAAACAAGCAGCCATTTCCAAGAAGCCAACAGACTACCATTGCAGCAAATTTTCCCTGCCAAAGGCAGAAAAAGAAATTAACATGTGAAATAAAATATTAATAGGATATTGAAAATCAAGAGTATTAGCCACAAACCTCAAGCCTAACTGGACCACCACCACTTCCATTATCTGTATCCATTTCTGCTGAGCACCCTCAGAAAGCTCCTTGAAAGTTATATGCTACGTAAACCTAAAGAAGCAATTCATAACAGAAAAACGACATGAATTCTGCAAAACCCCTAAAATCAGTTCATGCTGTGATCACAGCAACATGAGAATGTTCTGATACAGACAAAAAGATGGAAAAACAATTGAACTCTTCAGTTATTTTGGAGCAAATGGTGAAGAAAAAAGCTACCCTTATTCTGTTTTTATTCAATCCAGCATGGAATTAGGATAAGAAAAGCAACAAACCAAAATAAAACTTTGACGCAAGAATTTCATGCTATCTCATCGTTCAACAAGAAGAGTTATCATATATACTCCAAACCCAAAATTAAGAGAGTAAAAGAAACTAAAAGATCAGTCCGACAGTACCCTTTGGCGCAGAAGGGGAAACAAGGGAGAGGAGAAATTGAGGGGGAATTGAGCAAGCCTTGTGTGATATGAATGAATGGAGAGACGTGTTGGACTATTGCAGGATTCGCAGGACCCTTTATATGCATGAGCCGCGGGATTCTTGCGTGGAATCGTTCATACTATGGAAAGAAACCACAGAAGTCAGACTTGGAGGAATCTTGGGCTAGAAGTGGTGCATGTCTAAGGATTCCTTAGTTTCTAGTTTTTGGGAGGATACTGATGGCCATGGTGTGAAGACGTATTATGTTATTCATGTTAGGGTCATAAATTGGAAACATCTAAATTATGGATTTGAGAATAAGTTAAGTTATGTCAAATTCAAATCGATTGAGCCGGATAATTCTTACCACATTTGGCGGAAATTCGTATAGTTTTGATATAATTGTGAAATTTACACCAACTTAATGGTACGAGTTGACAAATTTAAATTTATATTCAAATTATATCAATTTATACAAAAAATTATAAAATTTACATCAACCAATTTAAATTAGACAGAACTCAATTTACGAGACTCAATCTTGAATTATCACATAATTGAAAGAGAAAGGCTAGGTATATACTAGTTCATCCAAAATCTACACTGTGCACAATTTTTTATATTAATTGTACAAGTTATCACTGAATTCTTTTATTTTTTCTTTTATCATATGACAGGTCGTCACTCGTCAATGAGTGGGTGTGGATTTGGAATGAAAGGTGTGAATTTGGCCTTGCTAATTAAAAATGCCCATGTTATCACATCACTCGGCACAAAAAACTCTAATCAGGTGGAAGTATCAAATTTCGTAAGTCCAAAGCCCCTTATGTACTGACTACAATACATAGTTACAATTGTCATGAATTGACGTAAAATATGGTATAAAATAAGCTCATTTAGGCACATAGTTAGTACGATTCGATGAGGAGAGATTGGTTTGATTTTGTTACTTCTCCTTTTTTTTCAGTACAGAATGTTTAACGGGTGTCCAATAAATACTCGTTAAGATTTATTTTAGATATTAGATTTTAAAAATATAAAATTAATTAAAAAAATATATAAATATAAGAAAAGATAAAAATTATTAATATGTATATATATATATATATATATAATAAGTAGGTTAGATGAAGTTTAAGTTTATTAATAAGTGTTCATTAGAAATCCCGTACAAGAATCCTTTGCGGCGTGGCATTTCTATCTGGAACAGAAGCCTACAGCCCTCTATTGACCTTTCCAATCCCACATCTCCACTTGGATAAGTTTTTGACCCATTAGAACACGTGCGTTTACTTGTTAATTCGTACACGTGCTCTATGTAAACTTTTTTTTTCCCATTTTTATTTCTTTATAGATAATTTGTGATATTAGAGTATTAGATAGTGAAAGTAGACATAATACAATAATTTCAATTGATTTAATAAGGAGATTGAACTAAATAACCACAGGGCACCAGATTCAAATCTCACACTTTGATTGTAGAAAAAAGCACAAATCACGTAAAAAAACTCACGAAGAATCGAAAGCTTAGAAAAAAAAAATCATTCATTAGTTCTGTCATTTTTAAAGGAACGATGAAAGTGCCTATTTTTAAATGCATGCGAGTTTGTTTGGATTGAAGATTATTTAGAAATTTTTAAAAATAATATTGTAGTATTTTTTAGAATGTGATGTATATATTTTTTTAGTACATTAAACTCATAAAAATTGGATAAACTAGTCTCTGGATGGTGAGCTTGATCACCAAATGAAAATTTTATTTTGACCTAATGTACAAGGACAACCAGGAATTATTTTGATAAACTTTTAAGTAGGTTATTCATAACAACCTGAATGGGTCTCAAAAACTACAATCATATGTTCATAACCCTTCCGGTTTTGCATTTGATTTTAATTGGCCCAAGACAAGTGCAAGCCCAATCAACATATGAACATTTTTTTTGTTTCATAAATCACGTTCATGAAAACTTAAGCCCCTTTCCATTTTCCTACGGGGTTTGGACTTCGGAGTCTCCCTTTGAACTAGCAAAAGAAATACTAATAATCTATTTGTATTTACAAGATCCTGTCTCATTTGTGTTGATCTCCCTAGTGTAAAAATATTTAGGAAAGTTCGATTTTGTGCTCGCTTATAAGGATTAACTTTTTACGAATTTCAAATTCGAATTTATATTATGTGACATAATCTAAACTAACAGGTGACGAGCCTGTGCAATAATAAAAATCTAACTACCACCAAAAGCAGTAAACAATCAATTTCAGGTACTAGAGCAGGGACTTTGGATGTGCAACGGGTTACTTGATTCACCCCAACTCTGAAGAGTTTGCTTAATCCGATATACCAGAATTGATTATCTGACAAAAAATTATTAACTCGTAGACAGTGGCAAGCAGGGTTGTCTCCTCAAGGATTGGGGATAATTCGTTTCTTCTAGAGTCCAAAGTATGGGGGGATTTTTGGAGAATATAAAATAACTATTTAACTAACTAATAGAAATAAATAGGAATTAATTAATAACCAATACGACTCTAGTCAAAGGTGCAACTTTTCAGACACGGTCCATTAAACTGATCATCGATGCAAAGATAATTCAATTACTTATTAATAGATTGGTTATAGTTATCATACACGCGATAAACAACCAACCTTTCCTTACTTTTTTGATAGTCAAGATATGACCATTAATTATTTCTCTAACCAAGAAATAACTCTAGGTACGACCATATGATTTAATTTCTTGTTTGCAATAAGAATTAGAAAAACTCAATCCTAAACGTTTCCCTAACATGAAACCAATCACACTAGTCGCTACTGATATTAATCAATTGAAAAATTACGGATTCAATCAACTAATCTGGCAGTAGATTATTAGATTAATTCGAATATCGGGCCCTTGACATTCATATAACATAACAATCATAAGAAGTTAAACCAGAAAACGTACAAATACTAATGAATAAAAGAAATAAGTAAAATAATTCGATCTCACAAACGTTTAGACCGAATCCTCAAATTGACCTTCAACTAGAAAAAGAGATTTAGCTACTCATTATTGAGAATAAACCATGAAAATCCCTTGAAGCCACTCGCATCAGTGTTCCGCAACAGGGAATAACGAAAGAAAGAAAAATGAAGAGACTAGCCAAGCGGCCGTCCTTCCTCCCCGAAATTTGCTTGATTGATTGGTTTCCTAATACCAATCAAACTCCTAAAAGATTCCTAGTACCAATCAGTTTCCTAAAAGCTTTCCCTGCCAAGGTAGTAATCATGCGGGATTCCGGCCTTTTTTTCCTCTTTGTTTTCTAATTGAAGTCTACTACTTTGGCCGTCCATTGGCCAACCAAAAATAGAATTCTAATTGCAAAAGAAAACTTCTCTAACTAACTCTAATTGTTCTCTAATAAGACATTTAATAAAAAGTGATAGTTTCCTAATTTTCATCCAATACTCCATGTAGACTCCATCTTGAATTGGAAAACTCTTGAAAAATCACTTCTTTTATTATTTTTTTGCTCCACCTTCATACAATTGGCATAAAATACCAAATATAAGTAGAATCAATCAATTAATATAATATTTGGTAATATCAACGAGGGAAACAATCATAAAATTAATGATAAAAATGTAACTTATCATAAACCTATTATTGTAAAAAAAAATTGTATCCTGATAGTGTATAAAAAACTTACTTCACTTATAAATGGATTATAATTATTCATGATATCTATATACTATTTGAAAGACATGCATATAATGACTTAAAATGGTGTTGAACATGCATATATTAATGAGTTATTTCAATTGTAAAGGATAATGTTTACATGATGAAATGATTTCGAAAAGTAACTAAATATCAGTAGTACAATCGGTGGGAGTTGAGAGGAATGTATTTTGTGAACTAAATTAAATGTGGAAATGCTAGAAAAATGGAATTGGGAGTGGGAATGTGTGGAGATTTGTTGTTGAAAACCCCTTCTCAAATTTATATAGATATAGATTATTATTATTATGTTAAATGTAAATCCGTGCATAGCATGAGTTGCAATACTAGTCTATTTGTATTTACAAGATCCTGTCTCATTTGTGTTGATCTCCCTAGTGTAAAAATATTTAGGAAAGTTCAATTTTGTGCTTGCTTATAAGGATTAACTTTTTACGAATTTCAAATTCGAATTTATATTATGTGACATAATCTAAACCTATTATTGTAAAAAAAAAAAAATTGTATCCTGATAGTGTATAAAAAGCTTACTCCACTTATAAATGGATTATAATTATTCATGATATCTATATACTATTTGAGTTCTCGCTATAATAGCACTAACTATGACTTGTGAGTTTCCAATAAATGTATCAACCAATGGCTGGAAGTTAAAAAGAGTTTGATTCTTTCATTGTTGAGAAAGATAACGTAACACTAAAAAAAATAATAATTCAAGGCCATCTTTAAGCTAAGGGGTTGTTCAAGACCATTTTTTTTAGGGTAGTTCTTGTCAGCGTCAGAGCTACGTATAATTGAGAGGGCGTTCAATTTTCAAAAAGAAAAAAAAATATTAAGCTTAGATAGTTTAGAAAATTTTAAACTTACTCCTCATTGGACCACTATAATTCATAAAATTCTGTTTCCTTATCTATATTGGGTCCGAGAGTAATTAAAAATTTTCATATTGATTACCTTTACGACGTTAAATCTACTCAAGAAAATATGGATGTGAATTCAAGAATTACTTTTCCTGCCAAATTTAAACCCAATTTAAACTTAAAAACCATACTTAATATAGAAAGAAAGGATATTTCTATAATAGAGTTATAGACGGTGGTAGTAGGGTAGCAGGTTTTGAAATCGAGCTTCCCTTAAATTGGAATGAACAAACCTTATCAGCTGAGTCAATCCTAGCCCAAACTCAACTATTTCCAACAATAGCACATGTCCATATGTGACGTTTACTCATTCTTACTTCAAGTGTTTCATATCAGGTAAAACTCAAGGTTCATGACGAAAATTAGAAGGATATATCTTAGAAGATGAATCTACACCTAAATGCTTTATAACCCTTTAAGAACAAAATAAGGTAATTTTTTTTAATCTTATTGGGATATAAAATTTTCCCTAAAAGTGCTAACAGGTAAGTTTAACTACCCTGCCCTCCTATCTATTTTTTTTTTCTTCTTTCCCAGTCCCCTTCCAAACAAGTAAGTTTTACTTGGCCTTTATCCCAAAAACAAAAAATTACTTGAAGACCATTCCTTGCTTCTTTCCTCTCAAGCTTTGTCATTTCATCATCTCTTAACGAATTTTGGAGTCTTTTCCATAACTCAAGAGATTTCTCCAATTGTTGCCATGCATGTTTGTGAAACAGAGCAGATTGGATTTTCCAATACAAAGTAAAACCTTTTCCCAATAAACAACAAGTATTAGATAAATGATCAATTTATCCCTCTCACCCTTGTGCCCCTTATTCCAAAACCCTACATGTACGATATGAGATGCAAGAACATTACTCCTAGTTACAAAATGCAAAGGGGGAAGTATAATAATTTATGTTGTTAGTAGTTGATACCCTCATTTATAGTAGCTAATACTCTCGTCATCTTCAAGATCAAACTAGCTTAAATATGTGGTGTGAAAAGCCAATTACATAGTTGACTATGAATTAAACCTCTTCCGCACCACCTCATAAGAACTCTCTCAAACCTGCCAAAGAAAAAAAACTGCATTACATCTGTCTCACATACAGGGAAAAAGAAATAAAACACACACACACACACACACACGCTACTCTAACTCATTAATTCATTTAAAGTTTCCCCAACAACCTTTCAGTACAAACTCAGCAGATCAACTTCATCACATCCCATAGAGTATTACTATTTAAGACAACTGGCTACATGTGTATTTCTCCATTCCTCTCATTCATTGCTCATAGTAAAACTAACAATGGGGCAGTCTTCATGAAAACAATGTCTATTTTTCCTCATCAAAAGTAGTTGGTGAATTTAAACCACTTGACCCTGAGGAATTCAGAAGACAAGCCCACCAAATGGTAGACTTCATAGCTGATTACTACAAAAACATTGAAAACTACCCAGTTCTTAGCCAAGTTGAGCCAGGATATCTCCGAAACCGTCTCCCCGAAACACCGCCGTATAAGCCCGAACCATTCGACAACATTCTCAGGGATATTCAAAATGACATAATCCCTGGAATGACTCATTGGTTAAGCCCTAACTTCTTTGCATTCTTCCCTGCAACCGTGAGCTCAGCTGCGTTCGTCGGGGAGATGCTTTGCACTTGCTTCAACGCTGTCGGGTTCAACTGGCTCGCCTCCCCGGCCGCCACCGAGCTTGAGATGGTTGTGATGGATTGGCTGGCTCAGCTGCTTAAACTTCCCAAGTCTTTCATGTTTTCCGGCTCTGGCGGTGGTGTCATTCAAGGAACCACCAGTGAAGCCATCCTCTGTGCCCTTGTTGCCGCCCGTGACCGGGCTCTCAAGAGCCTCGGCGCCACCGGAATCAGCAAGCTTGTAGTTTATTGCTCCGATCAGACTCATTCTACGTATTCTAAAGCTTGCAAGTTGGCTGGTATTTTTCCATGCAACATTAGAATAATTCCCACGTCCGCTGATAGCAACTTTGCCTTATCCCCTGTTGCCCTACGTGGAGTGATCGGAGCTGACGTGGCATCAGGCTTGGTCCCACTTTTTCTTTGTGCTTCTGTGGGGACCACTTCAACCACAGCCGTCGACCCAGTGAGTCAGCTCGCTAAGGTGGCAAATGAGCACGAGGTATGGATTCACGTGGATGCAGCCTATGGAGGCAGCGCATGCATTTGTCCCGAGTTCCGACATTATTTAGATGGAGTCGAGCGAGTTGACTCACTGAGTCTAAGCCCGCATAAGTGGCTACTCAGTTACTTGGACTGTTGTTGCTTGTGGGTCAAGAAACCCGACTTGCTAGTTAAGGCCCTCAACACGAATCCGGAGTATTTGAGAAACAAACGGAGCGAGTTGGACACGGTGGTGGATTATAAGGATTGGCAAATCGGAACCGGCAAACGATTCAAAGCGCTCCGACTGTGGCTCATTATGCGTAGCTTATGGTGTCGCAAATCTTCAGAGTCACATTCGATCCGACGTCCGAATGGCCAAGATGTTTGAAGGGTTTGTGAAATCGGACCCATGGTTTCCAGATAGTTGTGCCAAGAACCTTTTCACTGGTGTGTTTTAGGTTGAACCCGTTCAAAGAATCCAACCCGTCTTACGTCGAACTTCTCAACAAGAAACTACTGGACTCAGTTAACTCAACGGGTCGACTCTACATGACTCATACTGTAGCTGGTGAAGTGTACATGCTGAGATTTGCAGTGGGAGCCACGCTCACAGAAGAACGCCACGTGTGTGCCGCTTGGAAGTTAATAAAAGAGTCAGCCGAGGCTTTGCTCAAGCGGCGGAGTTATTACAACGTTGTTTGAAGTGTTTGATAAGGCTGCTATTGTTAATTTGCTGTCTAGTATCCGACAAAAATGTTGGATGGTTTTATAGTTTTCAGGTAAAAGTCAAAAGCAATCATGAAAGTATAAATAGCAGTACTACTACATGTATTTGCCCTATGACTATAATAAATAAAGTTGGCCTTTTCTACATTTCTGCTAGGAAGATGAAGCTTTTAGATTGACCATATTTTGGATTTTTTTTGTTTACATGTGTCACGTAAGAAAAGGGTAGTCATGATTCGATTACTTGTAGAATTGAAGACGTTATTCCACACAAGAATGAACCATAAAACCTACATAAATAAGTTTACGCACAATGATAAAAGAATGGCTCGTCACTGTGAATGTATATTTACATGAAAATTATGAGACTAATTCACCGTGAATTTGGGCAAGTACAATTACCGATAGCCCGTTTATCTGCTATTGATGTGTTTATTATATGGTATGAGTTACGGTTATACTATATTGTTGTGTACTAAGTATATGGAATATTATTTTGTTCATGTACACTAACTCTTGAACGAAAACTACAATGTTGAGTCATCAGAAACCAAATGTTTTAACAAATAAACAGCATATGTTACAGGCCTAAATGAATGAACATGATTTTTCTACAAAAAAAATTGTAAATAATAGCAAGAATTTTCCTAACTTTAGGTCTGTAGCAATTGCATGGGAACTTAACCAATCTTTTTTGTATAGTTGACCATATGGTGCAAGAATTGGTTTGAAGTTTTAAGCGCGTAAGCACAGACACAAATGGTATATAAACTTCCAAACGTAAAAGATTTTGTAGTATATTTTGCTACGTAAGTGCTTGCCTGCATTTTATGGCTTGTGAAATTTAGGACGCATGCATGAATGCTATTGAATGAAGAACCATTTTTGAAGCTTATTCTCTCTGGGCAGATATACATACATGAATTCAGTAATCAATTTTGCACCGCTTCGACAATTAAAGTTCCTCTTTGTCACAAATGGACACTGAAATCAACTAAAATGATGTTCTTGACTTTCGAGTCTTAAAGAAGGCAATGACAAAGCAATTCTTGTTCTTTTCCTGGCCAATTCGTCAAGCAATTGGGGGCTTCCCTCTTAGTGCTTTCTGTGACGTTTCTTATTTTAATGCCATAACGTTTGTAGCTTTCTAAATATTTTGCATCATGATCTATTCACGGTTTAAAAACACGCTTGAATGTACAACTTATCCATTCTTTTAGTAATCCCATGCTTTTTTTTTATGACATAAAAATTATAAGGTCAAGATAATTACAATTGGCAGCCAAAAATCTTATTATTTAATTTAGTTGGTCTTCTCAACTCTATGAAGCCAAGCCCAATGGTGTAGAGTCTCAGTTATGTGTATCCGGGCAACTATTGAGTTGAGTAATGTATACTCAAAATCAATTCACAATGAGTGCAGTGATCCAAATCTTATTAATTAATTGGATTCTTCTATTCTGTATCCTTAATGCGGATGATAAGAGGTGAATCTGGACGCTAATTGTTCGGAAAGGTTTAATATCTCTTTGCTAAAATTTCCTAAATAATAATGTTTAAAATTTGAAGTGAGTCTACTCCTTATATTTCATATACTTATGGTGCGCCAAAATAGAAAATACCTAATTAATTTAGTTGGACTTGAGTAACCAATGTGGCACTAGGTAACAACAACATGCATATATAAGAATTTTAACAAAGTGCCCAAAGGAACATTTTCCATAGTCCAAATAAGAAAGTTACCCCAGTTTTGGACAACAAACACATAAGTCATATCAATATACTTCAATACTCAAACTATGTTATATGGAGAGAGAGAGAGAGAGAGAGCTCACCGCAACTAGAATCTCCCTATATAGAACAATCTTGATGACTATGTCACGAGTGACCAAGTTTCCCCATGCGAAATTGGTCCATTTTACGCAGGTCAACCTTACCAAAAAACCGCCCACATGTTGACTTGTGAAAATTCTCTTTTCTAGCTTTTGTCTGGTGTCATGGCTTGCTTCATCCAGTCCAGTGGCTGCGTTTAGACCGATGGGAGCGCAAAACGAGGGACAATTTGATATGATCTCACCGCTTTCATCTCTAATTTTGTGCAATTGCGGGTATGGCTGTCAAAGACCCACCCGCTGCATTTACGCATATGGATCAAAGCCATGCTTCTTCCAACTGCCTTCTACTTAATGATAGCACTATAAGAAAAATGTTACTACAAAAACATCAGTTCTAACTTCTAACCAATCTCCAAACTCCCATTCGTGTCTTTTTTCTTCGATATTCTTGTCACATGTTCCCATTAGGGTAGAATGACATTTGTTGGGATACAAGATTTCAGATAGATACAGTAAACAAGCATAATGGATGGCTCTATATCAAATCAATGATACAATACTCTAAAGTACTATTGCACGAGACAGGATTTATTCAGTACGCACTCTCGAATGACGGCTGCAGGTTCCTTTGTAAAAAAAAGAAAAGAAAAAGAAAGTACTCTAAAGGGGGCTGCAGAATTTTTTATGAATAAAATAGTTAAATGGGATAAAGTCTATTGGTGGAACAAAAAATTTTGGATGCATAGTTATCTTGGTTGGCCTTATTAGGTCTCCGTGCAACCAAAATATATATAGGAATGCTTGTTTTATATATAGCGGATTGTTCTGTTTAATAAGGTGGTGTGTCATATAATCAATGATTGAATTAAGTGACATGCCAAAATTGCTCGAAAACTAAAGTTCAACTATTTGATTTAGCAATTTTTGTTCTAATCAAGATGCTCAAGATTATTGAACCATCCAAAAGTGACGTATAGATCTGATGGTGAATGATCTAATTTCTCAATACAAGCATCTGCTCATTGAGACAAAACCAATTGTTAGGTCGGACATTTCTTTTTTCTTTTTTGGTTTTTATGACATTGATACACGTAAATGGGCAAATAAGTAAAGGAGTCTATGTACAGAAGAGACTTGCCTCATTTTGCTTTTATCCTAGGGTTCAATGAATAAAAGCAAGACTTATGAGCTGGAGACTGCTAAAACAAGGCTCTTGTGCATGCATTCTTGTTAGGGATGGCCTGTTTTAGAAAGTTTCCCCCACCCCATCCCCCACTTCCCCAACCCCCGCCCCCGCCTCGCTACCCCCGCGAGTGCACTTGCCCCACCCCACTATCATTATTATTATTTGTTTAATTTAACTTTTTCAATTTATATAGATCTAATAATAGTTTTATTAATCATCCTTTTGAAGTTTTGGCAAAAAATTACATCATTTTATCACCATAATAACATAACACATTATTTATTTGATACAATATATTTATATAATAACAATAGCATGGTATTTATTATGCACACACACATACACACAATATTAAAATTTAGGTGGGGTGCGGTGGGGGTGGGAAGGGCTCAATACTATTGCATGTTGTGCAATTCCGTCCAATCATTGGTAAATGTTTAAATTTTTTATGTAAAAATATATCATAATATTGTACTAAATTTATGTCAAATATTTTATTCATATATACTACTTTTACCCTGAGTAAAATAATGTAATGTAATTACACATCAAATAATAAAAAAAATATAATAATTGAACCGAACTGTACCGAACCTCAACAGCATTGGCCCCTCTTGTTGGCAGGGGCCCCATTTAATGCGGAGGGAGAAAAATTCCCCTCACTTCCACCCCATTCCTCCTGTCCCCATTACCATCCCAAATTCTTGTCAAAGTAGTCTAGAAACTCTGCAATATTTGTTCTTTACATTTTTCTCTTATTAAGTTTGTAAGCAAATCTCGAACACATCAAATCTCTCGTGGTTAAATCCTGCATTAGTACCCACTTTGGGCCACTATATCTGGCCTTCCTCGTAAAAGGTAGGTTTTTTTTTTTTTTTTATCCAATCACATCCACTGCTGAAGAGTGCTTATGGTAATTAAATGTGTATAGTTTAACACAATACGGACAGCACTTCAGCCGGGCAAATTTGTGACTAGACTAAGTTAGAAGTTGAACCGATTAAGGAAGGAATTCGTTCAACCACAAATTCAATGACCAATAAAACAGTGGTTGAACCGCTAACCCAATGAACTTGTGGCCTTGCTGGGCTGATGTTTGGGCCCTGTCCGTTTAAAGTCTACATTTCCTACAGCACGGTTGCCATGCAATTGGGCCATCACGTTATTGTAAAGTATTTTACCCTTAAAATGCTTTTAAGTGTATTGTTTCTATACATAGTTCAACAAGTACTTATTGTATTGAATAATGTGTAATTTGAACTTTTTAAAATGTATTCATATCTTTATTTAGTTCATAATAAAGGATAAAATGATTGAATTTAATGTTTTATTCTTTAAAACACAAAAAGTTATTCTAAGAGTATCAAATTTGAACTTTTGTTAAAAATGCTTTTAACACTAAAAGCTTGACTTGTAATTTTATGGGATTGTGTTCACTGAACGCCTCAAAAGCACTTATAGTACTCAAAAGTATTTTTTTTTTTACCAAAAGCACCGTAATCCCAAACCAGCCTTTCGTATCATTTCATCTCTTACAACAAGGAAAAACAGTCAAATAGTTTTACTCACACAAGCATGCATTTAATTCTGAAATCAACATCTCTATGTAGAGCTTCATATTATACAAACGCCACCAGACATTCTGTCATATCCACCAAGGTGGTCCAAATTCGATTGTGTGATTGTGTGGTGACTTTCATCGACTGCCTAGAGGGATATCAATTGTAGGGTCAAATTTCTGAGATAGCGACATCAAATCCATTTAATGGAAAGTTTATAGGGTTTAGCATCAAATCAACAGGACTTTCAATTGGTGTCTCATGAGTAACGAGCTCTTAATATGCCTTGGATGAGATTGATGGGATCCTACATTGTAGGCTTTTGTTAGCCCAAAAACATAACAGACAACTTTTTTGATGTCTCCCTTGATGACTCTTTTTGGCCCAACATGGACCAAATCCAGATTGGATGAAAACCTCTTATAAGCTAGTTCGACCTTGTCTTTTAAAACTTTAGTATTTTCATTTGTGCGCCTGTTTAAACTAAACGCTCGTGCAATATCTCAAACAGTTTTGTTAGATAATGTTGATTATGGTAAGTAACTTTAGAAAAGTTTAAAAAAAATGGAAAATCGAGAATAGATCAAGTGCTAGATCGTGTACAAGAGCTAAGCAAGGGAATACTAAGGTGTTATAATTGTTGAAAGGTGATAAATATGCGCACCTCTGTTGGTAAGACACTTGGCTTATAATCGAGAGTTTGCTGGTTTGAATTATTAAAAGGTAATTAAAGAATCACTGTCGATTCTCTTAATTTAAAAAGAAAGAATTGACAACTATATGCATTATAACGTAAAATTGTAGAGGTTTGGATTCAAAGTTTCACCAAAAAAATAAAAAAGGGTTATCCTTCCAAAACTGAACTGCAAAATTACAAGTCATAAAAAAATAATCAAATTTTACATATACTATAAGATCTAAAAAGGGTAAAGGAACTCATATAAACAGCCTATCTTCCATGCCAGAATAAAGATCTTTATTGTACCTATATGTGATTATTATTCTTCCTTCAAGACATGATAAAAAATCATAGAACCATCAACAGGCAGTAAACAAAGAGAAAGAAAAAGACAAAGGCATGCAAGATTCAACCCTACATGCACTCAAAGCCACATTTTGTCTTTGTTCCTCATCTCCATAAACAGAAAGGAATAAAAATTCTTTTTGTTATCTCTCTCCTAATCTTTTCTTTCCTTTGTTTTTAACCCCCCACCCCCACCCCACACTCTTCCCCTCCTCCTCAATAGTGATAGCAGCAGCAGTAAAAGTCACCAACCAAACCAACCAAGAAGACCAAATCAATACAATGATTTATCATCTCATCAGTCATCGGTCTACTCACTCCAACCAATTTTTCAACTCCTCATCCATTTAAAAGAATTCCAATTCATTTCCATCACTATCAAACCGGTAGTAGTCAATGCTTGCTAGCTCAAGTGGACTCTGCCTCAACCTTTTTCATGTTTAGTTCTTTGATGCAAAAGATACAGTCACTCTCCAATGGACCAGTGCTGCCCTTCTGCTATGTTTTCAGGGTCATAAATTTATAGGGCTTTTAGTCTTCCAATCTCGCATCAATATAAATTCTTGAAACATTAATAGCTGATAATAGAGCTTGAAATATTAATTCTTGCTAGCACTTTTGCCACTGGGAAAGCTTCTCATTATATGCATTTTGGCTTTTGAACCCACCAATCTTTCGACGTTTCGGGACTCTCTCAAGCCTAAATGTGGCCTCACTCGGGGTTGGTCTGCTCGATGTCTGAGCTTGATGAGCTCGAGCAGTGCAAATCCAGCACATTGGCTGGTGTGTTTGAGCTGGAAACCATGTCCAAAACTGACTCATAATCTTCCATTGCCATTTCTTGGATCATTTTATAACAGTTTAAAAGATTTTCCTGTATCAAGGTTGCCCACATAACAAGAACGTTTTTATCAGTAAAACAATCGCCTGGAGAGAATCAAACCCTCGTTCTAAAAGAAGACATGGGAAGGGTGGGAAAAGCAATGCAGGCACAAGAGAAGAAAAGGAAGACAAGGGGTATTACCTTATTTACATATGAACAGCTTGAGATTGCATTCCTAAAACAGGGAAACTGCAGAGGGAATAATTCATGAGAAGCAGAGAGAAGTGCTGAGGCTGATATTACTGATGGCTTGAATTCCCACAACTTGATTTCTGAAAATGCAAAACAAAACTTTATCAACCCTTCTGTTTCAAATGATAATGTTGTTAAGCAACACAAAGGATATGAGGGCTCAAAGCCTTAAACATGATGTGGATATTATTTACCATTTTGAGCTTTGAGGATGATTTTAGTAGCTCTAGATTTGAGGGCTTTGAGTTGACGGAAGGTCTTTGAATTTGAACAAAGAGATGAAAGCAGTTGATGAAACAGAATGGTGTGATGGACCTCATTCGCCATTTAAGAGCTCCAAGTATGAACAACTCCATTCTTTCAATTGTTTGTGCATCAAATATAAACCCACCATCATGCTGCAACGATAAAATGAAAAGCCATTTTCTTTAAAAGTTCAGCAAATTTTTGTTTTTACCAAATAATTCAACGTAAAACATAGCATACTTACCTGAATATCGGAGACAGAGGACTCTGTTTTTCTCATCTTCATAGCTAATGAAACACAAGAAACTGCGACAAGTCCCAAGATCCATGGCTTCTCTTCCTGCATTAAAAAACATCTACTAAAACCAACATTTCACTTAAGCCAAAAATATGAACAATTTTGAGTGAAGAATCCAGTTACCGATAATGGTTGGCTAGAGAGGAACCGATCAAGATAATTGATGGCAAGATAAGATAATAACGGATCAAAGTTCTGAGAGAAGTTCAAGATTAAAGAGACAATTTTCTCTCTAACATTATACTGAAGGTCATTTAGACTCTGACTGTAAATTTCTGAAGGCATGTGATCAGCTTCAATGTTAAATAGGGAAGTCACAGTTGAGTCTTCTTTGAGCAGTTCTTGAGAAATTGGTAAAGGGTTTTTCAAGATTGAACTCGAATTCCATTGACGGTGGCTTGAAGGAACCTTTTTTTTTCTTGCTGGTTTTTTTCACTGTTATTTATGGAATGAAAAAAGGGCAGAGAGAATGGTACTAGTACTAGTTGTCAACTGCAGCAACTACTACATTGTTGAATGAAGAGAGGCAAGAGAGAAAGAGAGAAGAGACAGAGGAGAGTTAATGATAAGAAGAAGAAAAGGCGAGACACTGAGACTTGAGAGTTTGCTGTCTCTTCTTAAAGAAAAGAAGCCGTGGAGAGACTTCAATTTCACGTCTTTGTGCCTTTATTTTGTTGGTTATTTTACTCTTTCATCGTCGGGAAGGAATATAGGGAAGGGAGGTGGTTGTGGAGAATATAATAGTTGTAAAATTAAATATGTTTAGGTGGCATTAAGCTTTCTCCATTAAATTTATATGTCTGCATATAAACCCCTCCCCCCACCCACACACACATATACGTGTATATGTCTGTATACGTGTATCTACATATGTATGTATGTTTGTTATGTATGTAGTGTGTACATGCAGGCATATACATATATATATGTATGTATATATATATTATAGGGAAAATCGTTCAAAATATCCCTTACATTTTATAAAATAACTTTTTTTGTCCCTCATTTTTAAAAGTGTAATTTTACTTCCCTTACAAATTCATTTTGATTAACTTTGGTCCCTACTTAGGTTTCCGACTAGTTTTTAGTTGGAAACGCATCACGTGCCTTGCAGGTGATTATTTTTTAGGGGTAAAATTGTCAAATCAAATTTTATATAATATGATCTAGAGTCCCCTCACATTTCACAAAATAAATTTTTTTGTCCCTCACATTTGATAAAATGAATTTTTTCATCCCTCATTGATCATGTATATGAATAGTTTTTTTTAATCCACGTATATATCTATTTGATTTCACCTGAATAGTACGAATAACATGTAATATATTTCTATTTAATTTCACCTAAACAGGTTAATTGTAATTGTACACATGCTATTCAATAGATATATACATAGGTTTAAAACTAACAATTTTATTTTAAACTCATATATATATCTATTTGATTTCACCATGTGAATTTAATTCAATATTTGTGGTCTTTTTTCTTTTGGTAATAATTCATTTATTGAGTTGTGTAATAAAACCATCTAATTAATGGTTCATAACTCGAATTCTATAGTCATGCTAATGAATTGTAGTTTAAATCTGAAATTTCTACTTGTCACATTTAAGACCAACAGTTGAATTACTTGCCTTATGATTGTCTTAAAATTTGAAAGTGCAAATTACTTACTTTTTTTTGTCATACTTTTCCTTTGATTATTTTTTTTGTTCAAATTTAATTCAATATAAATAGTCGACAATGTCCAATTATTTGATTTCGTCTAAATAGGTTAATTGTAGTTGTACACATGTTATTTATATTACTCAGGTGAAATCAAATAGATACATTACATGAATTTAAAAAAAATTATTCATACACATGATCAATGAGGGATGAAAAATTCATTGTATAAAATGTGAGGGATGAAAAAATTTATTTTGTAAAACATGAGGGATAAAAAATATTCATTTTGTGAAATGTGAGGGACGAAAAAATTCATTTTATGAAATATGAGGGACTATGGATTGAACTGTGTAAAATTGATTTGACAATTTTACCCTTAAAAAATGATCACGTGGCAAGACACGCAATAGATTCCAATAAAAAACTAGTCGAAAACCTAAGTAGGGATCAAATTTGACCAATATAATTTTGTAAGGGGACGTAAAATTACACTTTTAAAAGTGAGGGACGAAAAAAGTCATTTTACAAAATATGAGAGACGTTTTGAACAATTTTTCCTATATTATATTAAGTAAGGAATGAATGAGATTTAAAAAATGGGGAGCGAAAAAGAATTTTAAATCTAGGACTTTTAATTCATTATATCAAGGGAGAAAGGGATACGCATATTCATCTATTTTCTTGACATTTATTTTCTTGGCTATATCAAATTTATTTTTGATGTTAATGTAAGGATTTTTCTTTTGACTTTCTAAAAGTAGTATTAATACAGGTATTTTTCCTAAAACAGAAAAAGGAAAAAAAGACACAAAGTCTATAATCAACAGGCAAGGTTAAGTGCATTAATGCTGAAAATGGTAACATTTTATACATTTGGCAGTTTGTAGTACGAGGCTGAGGATTGTTCAAATTGTAACTCCAAGCTTCTCCTGGTTAAGAAATTTTAGGGTCTTGACTTTCATGCTTGCTTATTCTGATTTGAAATAATTAATTGATAAAATTTACATAACCAGCAGGAAAAAAAAGAATATGTTATGTGGTAAAAGCACATAAAAGCAGTTTTATGATGTGAACATGATCTTTTGGAATATGGATGACAACTATAATAATTAGCACGTTTAGTTCATTTGAAGTTATAAAAAACAGAAGTTTGTAATGGTGCCATGGTGGTTAAAGATTAAAGGTGAATAACAAAATATGAGATCTTGACAATTCACTTACCAACCATCAAATTTGTCCATGTCTCTACAATTTTAAGGATTGTGATTTACTTTCTATAGAATAGCTCTTAACTTAGCTGGCGCTTTAAAATTTGGATCAACGACTGATTTGTTTTCTCCTAAGATGAATAAGAAGTACAAACAAAAAAAAAATGCTTTCTACCATTTGCATCAAATATTGCAAAATTTAAGAACGATTTTGGATGATTCAATAGGATAGGTAATACTGATTAAGTATAATTTATAGTGTTAGTGTGTTTAAAAAGTGAAATTAAAATTAAAAAAATGTCTAAACATAAAGGTATAAGAGGACAATAAATATGAGTATGCGCATTCATAAGATAAACGTATCACTTTGATTTTGCGCCATTCATAAGATAAACGTATCACTTTGATTTTGAGCATGCATTATGAAATTTGATTATGTAAAATAAACTTGAATATATCCCACGTAAACCGCATTAATAAATAACATATATCCTAGATTATTTTGTATAAAAAAGTGGTTATAATCCTATTTCTAGAACTATGGATAACAATTGGGGCGGGTGTCTGCGGGCATCTGCCCTGCGGGGGGGCTAATGGGGTGGGGGGAATTTTCCCCCCCCCCCATTTAGAAATGGGCCCAGGGAACCCATTTAAAAAAATAATATATATATGTATGTATATAATTATATATATAATATTTAATTTAATTAGTTACAAATTTATAATAATGATATTATTAGTTATATGTATTATATAATGGATATTAATTTATGTAATATAATTGATATTATCAATTTTACTAATAATTATACATGTCTACTAATAGAAATTATTAATTAGTTATAATAAATTAACTAATACATTTATACTAAATTCCTAATTACATTTAACACAATAACACTTTTTTCCTTAAAAAAACAATAATGACTTAATAATTATATTTGTGTCAAAAGTGAAAACTTAATTACTTTAGTAATATTTTTTCATCATGTTAGATTGTATTCAAATAACTTTTGTTTGATTATTTTTATGAGTTGTGAAATTATAATCGATAATAACTTGGTGATGTGTTGATATTTTAATACTTGATTATTTGCTAAAATTTGACTATAAAAAAAAATTATCTGACAATTTTTTATTAGTCCTACAGGTGGGAGCGGGGCGGGGCGGGGCGGGGGACGCGGTAGGGGCAAGGGGAATTAGTGGGCATCGCGGCAACCCCGCCCGTTGCCATCCCTATCTAGAACAAGTCCAAATTCATATAAACTTGTGAATATTATGGGCAGAATTTATACTAACAAAATAACTGCATCCATGACAAAGAATAGTTTGCACAAATGAATGAATGATTGCTGCATTGATTTCTTATGTCCTCGAAAAATTGACAAAAATAAGTGGGTCTATACCTACGTTCCTTCCACGGGTTGATGCATCACTAGACATGGAGAACGACAAATTAAGACAGTTTTGAAATCTTGCCTCTTTGCATCAAACCAAATAACTACTCCAAGTGGAAGAAGTGTTGAAAATCCACTCCCTAAATTCATACAAATATTAACCTCCAAATCTCAGTACAAACCAACAGTGTGTTTTCAACTCCGTGGCAGATTGACAGCTTAGGCTTTGTGTCCTCAAGTGTATGGCCTTTTCTGACTCAGTACAAGAAGATTATCAATAAGACAAACATAATTGGAACTTCAATGCAAGCAATACGGCTATGTCACTCTAGTTTGAAGTGCAGCTAACTAAAACTCTTTTTATGGGTTTTAGAGGAAACTAAAGTCAATGTGGAAGATCCCTTTGCTTTTGATATAAGTCAAAGCTCTAGGTTTAAATAAACCAAATTTGTCTTCAATAGTAGTAGTATTGGTTTTCCCATAAAGGCAGACTTTCAGACAATGGATTACTGGAACAAGACTACAAGAGCTGAAAACAGAAGGAAAATCATACACTGAACCACATATTATACGGCATACATAAGTATAAGTTGAAAGATGACTCATCTCTTGATATTTGGAATATCTTATATTTGTATCTATCGTTTAATCATATTGTGTTTTTATTTTTCAACAAGTCATATTGTATTTTTAGAATTGCTTTTTGTAAGTAGATTCAAAACATCATATATTTATGTTAGGAGTTTCAAGTGGTGGAAATATTTAATAGGACATTCATTTTTTTTTTCTATTTTCCAGCTATTTATATGCAGTCACAAATCGTACAAAACACATACTGTCATGTTAAAAGAATTCTGTATGAAAAATGGATCTTGTGCTTAAAGAAATTTGTACTTTTATTAGTCATCAAATCTCCTAAACGTGTCCTCAAGGCCCAATTCAGTTAGTAGAGATATTCATCAGGTCACCGTGAGATCTCTAATTCAACTCTCAAATCCTTCGTTTCCTTCTTTCTTCTTGTAATTAAGGCTTGAAAGTCACCCTTTGAATTAAAAAAAAAAGAAAAAAAATCTCCTAAATGTATATCTCAAATCCGTGTGATCCGTAAGTATATAATGTTTGGCTATGAATTTGCAATGGTAAAACTTTGGGACAAGACCAGAACAACCAAAAACTATTTAACCAGTACATGATAGAAATTGCCTAGTATTCCTATTAATAGGTGAAATTTCAATTTTTGATTTATTTCGCAAATTTGGGACCATTCAAGGGCAGGTTTTCTTTTCCGTTCGTATTGTCTCAGAGTTGACAGGATATGCTGAATCAATGTCTTCAGAAACATTATTGCTTGTGACCTTTTACGTAAAAATCCTCTTCTCTAGTAGAGACTTGGATCGAAAACTGGGGAAAGAATGGAAGTAACTAGGGAATATAAACAAGTTCGTTTCTATTACTTCATTGACCTCGTTTGACCCAAGTCCTTTGGAGAATTAATCCTACATGCAAATGAACATATTGCCATAAAAATAAGACAGAATTTAGGTTTCTATGCTATATGTAGACATTAATCTTTTATCTAATGTAAACCCTAATGTTAAAATAGTCAAATAAATTATTTTTCACTTGACAAAGCTATATACTTGCCTAAATTGTTACAGGTAGATTTCTTTTTAGCTTAATTATGTATAAAATTTGTCATGTTTTATCCATTATATACATTGAAAAATTTTAAATCTAGCGTCAAAATTAAAATTCATTCATACTATTATTGATTATGCTATAACATATAAATATTCACCAAAAGTAGTCTAGCTTGATGATTGTTGATTATGTGTCGAACTTATATTTAAGATAGGCTCGTAAATATTACGAGTTACAACCAATAAATACGAGTAATAATTTGGTATTTTCCTAGTACTAAAGGTATAAATGAAATGATTCATGCTGGAATTCCATGTGATGATGTGAAGCAACAATGGTTGATGTCCCTCAAACTGAGATAGGTGGGTGATTCAAGTACTGCTATAATTTTTAGGGACGGACTTATTAGAGACAGAATCCTCATAAAAGCTTTTGGTTAGTACATAATGCCTACGCTTGGACAAGAAACCTAACCATGGTCCCTCAATCAGTGAAGGTATAAAGCTAATTGGAAGAGTACCATTGCTGCAACAAGTCTTCTAGTGAACAGAAGGGTCTCATGTTTGGTCATTAATTTTTAAGTTCTTTCAGCTTTCAGGCCCCCACAAGGCAAAAATTCCGAACCTACCTTTTGAAATAGTTCACCAATCCAT
The DNA here is from genome assembly GCA_023065735.1 of Coffea humblotiana. Classification (NCBI taxonomy): domain Eukaryota; kingdom Viridiplantae; phylum Streptophyta; class Magnoliopsida; order Gentianales; family Rubiaceae; genus Coffea; species Coffea humblotiana. The sequence goes on along the minus strand of CM041212.1, from coordinate 22,015,735 downwards.
GGAACTCTTTGACCTACAGTTCTTTTGTATGAGATCCATAAGAACATGGCTATGCTGATATAATTTGGTTTTGTCGGTAAGGTCAGGTTGGATCACTTCTTTAACAGGAAAAAAAAAGTTGAATGTTCGAGTTTCGCTGTCAATGTGAGGATTATATTGATAAGTGATCTATAAGATTTTTTGCAAGTAACTTACAGTTCTAAAAACATGTTCTAATATACGGTGATGATCGGAATTGAATCCATTCAAACCTTTTCTAACAAAGAAGTGATAAAAATAAGAGCATGGCCAAAAAGCTCTCACAAGGCGAAAAGAGAACATATGGAACACAAAAGTCACTTCTTACTTTAATTATAGAGCACCATTAAGAAAAAAAAGAAAAGAAAAGATAGATTACTTGTTAGAACAGGCACAGTCTCCTATTTGACAACCGAAGATGGAGAAATGCGGGTCAAATATTGACTTTTGGTTCTTGACCTAGTCAAACGAATTATATCATGTATATTATATACACCAAATGAATTACATTGCATAAATCATACCTAATCCATTGCATAATTTCATATACTGCTTAAACACAAAGAATGCACCTAATACCTTGAAAATCATTTGTCAAACAAAGAAAAGGCGATCTTACAATTAACAATAAGACGTTGAGTTATTATGATTTGTTTCATACAAAATTGTGACAATTCATTCTGATGCATATCATTTTCTTTAATGAAAGTTTGAAAATTATACACTGATAATGTATAAAAAAAAAACTTACTCTATGCCTATACATGTATTATTTTCCTTTCCCATTGAATTTCAGGCTATTAGGTGACCGTCGGTAGGAAAGACAAAGGTAACATAGATAGTTGTAGTCTCAGCTGGAAAAGTAATACTCAAATAGTGATGCAAAATGTGTCAGACAGAATAAACCACCATTATAGTGGAACAACCATATTGAAAATGACTATTTCGATTATTTCTGTATGATTATCTGACGCAATTCACATTCTGCGGTCAGACAAGTTAAGGTCAATGTCTTTCTTCGGATTCCAACAATGTTATGGGATTCTAAGTGTATATAATTACTAAGTATAAGATCACTTTCTGGGCACAAATTGTACTAGCAAAAAAAAAAAAACAGTAGAAATCAAGTTTTACTCCAATAAGAGTAAAATATGGTTGGAGACATGACGAGAGACACAAAAAAGAATGGGGAAATGAGAAGAAGAAGGCAAACAGCTTTTAAAAGTGTTTCATAACTTCGAAATGCCTTTGAAGAACGTTCCCTTGCGTTTCTTTTTACATTTGTTCTGAGATTGCCCATCTCGTACGTTTTGCCTTTATCTATTCATTTCTGGAAGCTTTAATTGGTTTCCATCTTTTACTACTCTTACTTTCTTTAGAATCTTTACTTGGTGGTAGTGTCTTACTTTCTTTCCCTAACATTGCAAGTAGATTCTCACTCCATGCATTGGTACTAGAGAAAGCCTATTCAAAGAGAGAAATCATCTCGATATTTTAACCTATCTCGTATTTGGGAGAGGAATGGGACGGATGATTTGAAAAAAGGAATATAAATGAGAAATCTCGAATTTGAACTCTTTACTTATAAAATATAAAAAAAATCCTAACCCATTTAGAATAAGGTCAATCTTGGTTATTTGTTATTTAGATGTGAAGGTTATTTAGATAGTTTTAATATTTTCAAAACAAGATAATAATGCAAGAAGGTGTAAGTAAATTTAAAATAGGGGAATGTACATTTAGCTTTTCTTAATGTAACTTGGAGCTAATCCACACCCATTCCTAGGAGACCTCGCTCCAAAACTCTCCACATAGGCAACAATTTTAGAGGGTAAAATTTATGTACTAAAACAACTTTACAACTTTTCAAAGTCATTTCATTGGGAAGATAGGAAGGTTTAAAGCCATTCTAGACAATTGTGCATATTAGTTTACATAATGTACATATAATTCAAGTCACACTACTATCTTACAATTTACACTTTGACAAAGTGCATCTTTTAATGTGGAAGAAGAAAACAAAAAGAAAAACTAAAAGTATTGAGATTTGGCATGGAAGAACATCCTTTATCTCCCCTCTCCATTTAAACTCACTAACATGAACTTTTCCGTTCCTTTCTTTTCCTTTTTCAAGCCAAATGATAAACTAATAAGTCTTTTTTTTTCCCCTTCTCCTTTCATTTCTAATCCAATAAAATGGATGAAATTTGTTTTTCTGTACTCTCATTTCGTTTATTTTCTTCGGAAGTCCTTTCACTTCCTTTCCCTCCCTTTCCTTCAATCCAAACGGTGAACTCAAAAAGACGATGCTTAGAATAGACCCTTAAGGCCGTTTGTCGCATAATTTTTGTACAACAGATTTTGAAACTATTTTATACTTCAAAATATCCTCACTAATGTGCTGCTGAATTTGGCCAAAATTGCAGGCTGTGAACTATGTGTTTGTGTGAAGGGCAGCAAGCAGGAAAAATGAGCGGGAAGTGAATGGAGTGGCATACACAGAGGGAGAGATACACACATGCAATCACATGATGAGTGGAAATATCACGCCATTCCCCCATGCAGAAAACATAATCATTGTATTTCTGTTAAATTTGATAGCTATATATCCAGTAGAGCCAAGAGTTACATATACTACAACTGGAGTGGGGCCTTCATCTTCTGCTTGGGACAAAATCATAAACCTACATTCCATTATTTATGTACTTTTGGAATACATTGCCAGTGCATTTGCAGGAGGACACATTGAACATCTTAATTTTCAAGGTCAATCCCCCATTTTTTACTCCGATAAATGTGTGGTTTTTACAATATTAGTTAAAGTATACTTTTCGAATGTTATATCATTAAGGTTCGATCGTGACGAGGGATTGGATTGGATTGAATGGTAAGGTGGAAGGAATTGTAAATAGAATTTACTGAATTCAAGATTTCTCACTTACAAAAAAAAAAAAAATTCCATCCTTCTTTGTTTGAAAAATTTTCTAAATTTATCAGTAAAAGAAACTATAAGGGCTTTAAATTCTATTTTAATCTTTCATTTTGTTCCAAATAATCAGAATCCAACTCATGCCCTAAAAACTTAAGTTAACACTCCTTATCTAGACATTACACATTCTTTCTTCCCCAAAGCCAACTTATGAACCTAACATCAAGTCATAACTTCACATCTTGATTGAACATTTTCACTATATCAGACGAACATTTTCGTTTTAATGAATCCTCAAATCATCAGATTTTTTTTTTACCCTCTCACCCTTTTCATTTTCAACTGTCAGATCAAAACCCTAAAACCATTACATAATAGTACATTATTGTCATAAAAATATTTTAATAATGCTTTTTCCTACTTTGTCAAGTGCAGAAAAATCATTACAAACTATTTTATGTTTGACTTACAAAGTCGATGATGTCAATCGCAATGTACTAAAGAAATAATTTAAGAAGTTTGATCAACTGGTCTGGCATGAAAATGAAATGATTGATTGCCTAAATATTTATACCTATTAAACTGAATACTAATATTTTGACTAAGTTAGTCAGGAAAATATCTAAGTACGGCAACTGTGTCACAATGATTATTAGTCAAACTTTCATACAATCTTTTGAAATTGAAAAGTATGAACGCTTGTTTTGAGAAAAACGATACATCGACAGTAAATCAGCTTTTCAGTAGTTATAGAAGTTTATATTTCCTCCAGTGTAAATTTAAAAAATCAGAAGTAAATCAAGATGGGCTACAAAAAGACCCATCCTGTGTCACGTTCGAATCGAGCGTCGGAGCCCATAAATGGGTGAGTACAAAACACCGATCACATCGCTTTAAAACTCACAGCCCGGACGCTATCTGTGGGCCTCACGTTCGGGCCAGGCTGCAGGGTTTAATCTTTGGAAAACATGACACGAAGATTTTAGGCGCCGTTTGGATTGCGGGGCTGCAAGAGGGAGAAAAGGAGAGAAATTGCAGGGATTTTTATTCTTTTTTTTTTTTGGATCAAAGGAAAGGATAGGGAGGGAACGGAAGGGATAGGATCTAATTGGTTTGTTTAATTATGTTTCCGTCTAAAGTGGGAAGAAATGGAGGAAAAAATGAACTAAATTTAATGCTATAATTAAATTTTTTTCAAAAGATTATTTCTATAAATTTTTTCAGTTAACTAACACTTGCTCTTTTCCTTCTTCAATTCAAATAAAACTTGAGTTATTTCTTTTTTGCTCCTTGTATATCTAATCCAACAAGATGGATGGAAATTGTTTTTGCTCTTCTCTACTTTACCTTTTTTTTTGCGATGTCCTTTTCTTTCATTTCCCTTCCTTTCATTCAATCCAAATGATGCCTTATTGAATGAAGCCATGAACCAACATGAATGAAAGTTTTTAGCTTGAAAAAGCTATAAATCATGATTGTGGTTATATAGTGAGCCATTTTTGTTTAAAACCAGTTTAAACTTGCAATTAGGGTTAATTGATTCCAAACTGCCCCATGTATTTGGGCTAAACCAGGATATCATTATCACAATTTTCCCTTAATTCTACACTAGATTACCAAATCCCTAGTTAGTAACGGTGATACTAGAATCTTTAGTCTTTCAAAATGTCTAATTTCACCACAAGGAGATATTATTTGCAAGAATTGTTCCACCAGACACCAGGCTCATCTCTCCCCTTTTCATTGAAAACAAATTTTTTCTCCCTTTTTGATGGACTTAGGACACTCAATAAGTATACAAGAAAGAAAATGGGGTCTCATTATTAAAACTTTATAATTACCATCCACTTCATGAATTAAGCATACAAGAAAGAAAATGTGGATTCATTATTGCAGTTTTAAAATTACCATCCACCCCATGAATTAATCATACAAGAAAGAAATGTTAACTCATTACTAAGGCTTTAAAATTACCATCCACCCTATTATTTTAACACTTATGCAGAAGAAAATTTTTAGGACTTTTGAAGGTTTTTGAAAAAATTACTTTAACACTTTTTTGAAGATGTGATGTGCTTAAAGTAAAAAATATGATCGAAAATCGTGTAAAAGAAATATTAAGACAAACTGAAATATTTTTCCAAAAACATTAACAATCCAAACAGGGTTTCTTTTTGGCGCTTTTAAGAGTTAAAGCACCAAAAGATGATGCCTAAAAATAATCAAAAAAACAATCTAATTACTTAAAAGAAGATTCAATTGTTGCTTGATTTTAAAGGTCAAAAAAGCAAAAAAGGGCAAAAGAAATAAATCATAACTATAAAAAGAACAGCCCATGATTTCAGTCCATGATATCCCGATTCTTGGTATGTGGCTATCCAAACCACTGCCTTATCTTCCTATGCCTAGCAAAAATTGTGGCTGTCACGCGCTCTTCCTTTATCCTTTTGTTGTCATATTTTTTAGTCGCCTTACAAAGAAATCAAAATCCCACCAGAGTCCTCAACGTCTACATCTCCGTACACCTTTCTTCCTAGAAGCCTAATCTCTACAATGGCTTCCTCCACTCTCTCACCCGTCACACCTTCTCAGGTAATTCCCTCATCAACCCTTTATTCTATACTTCACAATTGTCGCTCCAGAAAAGAGTTTTCTGTAACACGTTTGTTTGGATAATAAAAAGGTGATTGGATAACGTGTCTGAAGAATCATTTTCTTCTATTTGTAGCTGTGTTCAAGCAAGAGTGGCATGTACTGCCCATCACAATCATTGTTTCTGAAGCCAATGATGATGAGAAGTGGCAAGTTAGGATGGGGGAAGGATAAGAGGATGAAAGTTTCTTGCATGGCCACAAGTGTGCCTGCTGATGATAGAGTGCCCGATATGGGAAAGAGGGAGCTCATGAACTTGCTTCTATTGGGTGCAGTTTCACTTCCCACTGCTATCATGGTTGTACCTTACGCAGCTTTCTTTGTTCCACCCGGGTAATTTTTCTGTTTTCTTGATCCCTATCTAGTTTGATCCTTGTCCTGGTTTTGTAACTGTTATTGACTCGATTTATTGCATTTTTTGGATTAATGAAATAATTAGTTATTGAGTATTGTTAAGAGAAATTTGATTCCATATTTTAGTCTTATCACTCTGGTGTAGATATTATTGGAATGTGATGTGTCCAATTGAATGACAATCTAAAATTGAGCTCTTAAATCATGACTCTGATTGGCTACCTCAACTTTGTTCTTTTTGGAGTTGTTTAGATTAATGATGGTACCTTGTACAAAACCATGACTAAATGAATTCGTGTGCGGTGTTGATTCAAATTTTTTTCTACTTACAAAAAGTAAATGAGATTGAATCCTTGAGACAGTAGGAATGATTCACTTACTAGTTGTGCTGCTCAAAGATAGAGTTCAACTTCTTGATTGAGACTTTGAGATTGCGAAAAGAAAATTTTTAGTTTTTGGAACATCCTTTTGGTCTGTCAATTTTACGGTGAGTAATTGAGGGCAACAAGCCTCTTCTTGTTGTGATTGAATGGTGTATATCCTTCTTAACTGGATTTGATTGCAAACTGGTCTGACAATTACTTTTCTTGTTACTGATAAGCTGCTTGCTAGTTAGTGTGTAAAGCCTTAAGAGCTAGGTCTGTTAAGTAGGAAAGCTTCACCTTTCTCTTGAAAACTATTATACCACTTTCTTCACCTTTACATTGCTGGACCAATTCTCAGTTCCCTCAATAGAATGCCCAATTTATAGGAACTACCTTTGATAAATTGATGGTTGGATATTAGTACCCTCTCCTAGTTTTTGCCATAGCACCATTTTGCAGGTGGTGCTCTCTCTTTGTTTCTCTGTAAGCCCTGTGCTTGTCAATGCTACAAGGTTTGCTTTCAAAGTAACATGTGGTGGTTGGTCGGAGTATATGAACAGTGAATTAATAGTTAATCCATTCTGTTTTAGGCGAGTATGCTATTGTGTATGGACAGTTCAACGCTGTCAAATAAGTTAAGTGAGTGTTTATTTGTTTGGTGATGACTATCAGAACAGATGAAATACCTAGATATTCTGAATTTCCAATGCTTCATCGTGACCTTTCACCGCTTTCGTTAAGAATATGGTCATCTAGATCACAGATCTATCTTGAATATAGAGCAAAATTGGCTATGCAGATCTTACCTGTCATGAAATGTAGAACACTAGGGGTTGGCTTCTTGAAACATGTAGAAGGAACAGCAATCAATCACCAGACCAGGAAACTGTTCTTTAGGAAAAGTTTGAGAAATATGAGACCTTGTTATGTCTTGTCCAATGAAAGATAAAAGATTGGCAGTGGAGTAAAGCTGAAGAGTTCCCCACATGACATCATGTGCTAATTTTAGTTCTTGCAATCTTAAGCTACATATGTTTGTCTTTTGCTTCTTCTAGCGAGTAAGATTTTTGTTCCTGTAAAATTTGGAAGCTTATATTTTTCGTTTGAGAAATTTACCTGGAACAAAAATCTAAATTTTGGAGGAATAGGTCTTTCCTGAATCTAGTAAAGCAATGCATCTGCCAGCTCCATAGTTTATCTTGTATAGCCAGCATGAATTGAAATCAGAACCTTACTCCTTTGTACCATCCTCCCCTGCCTATTCCCCTATAGACTTTCAAGGGCAAGGTGAGAGCCAAATTGATATAATTTTCATTCAATTGTGTTTCAGCACAAGGAAAATGGTAGAAGGAGCATTTGAATTGTCAAACTGATTGTAGTTTGGTGCAACTTGATTGTTGTTTGTAGAAAACTAACTTTACCACTTATTATTCTACTTAAATCCAAAGAAGTATCATAACTCTAGACTTTGTTTTGTTGCTCTCAGACTTTCCATCTGCATGATTTTAATTGTGTATCGAATGCCTTATAATGCTCTCATTTGCTTTGACTCTGAGAACAGGTTAGGAGGGGGTACTGGTGGTACTGTGGCAAAAGATGCTTTAGGAAATGATGTCCTCGCAGATGTTTGGCTCAAAAACCATGGGCCTGGTGACAGAACCCTTACACAAGGGTTGAAGGTACAACTGGTTTAATTCCTTTTAGACTTAAGGACTGATGCAAAGTCATTTTCAAGTTTTATAGAGTGACCATAAAATGATAATACAAAGCAAGGGGTTGTCCAGAGCAAGTAATTGCTACACCGATCTATTCCTTTCAATCGTAAACAAGGTTACAGTATTAGAAAGTGCGGAGATGTCCAAATTTTCTTTAGAGAAATGGAGTTTAAATTGATAAACTTAGAATCGATCCTAATTCCATTGTCATTGTTGTTCATATCAAATACCTACCTATCTGTAACTAAATTCCATTCAGATTAATAAACAGACAAAAATACTGGATAAATTAAAATCTTAAGCACAGTTTTTCTTTTATCATTTGGTGTGCAAAACATGGTCCTTCACTTCAGAGGACATAATGGAGAAGGATGCCAAACAAGATGGAAGAATAGATGCTGCTTTCCAAGCATGAATGTAAATAGTATACTGCTTAATGTATAAATTGTTCTCACCATCTATATAATGAGTAACTGTATAATTACATCCATTTTCTGTTTTCCTCTCAAGTAAACCAGATGGAACAGATAATGTGAAAAAGCATTTTTTTCATAGTATGTTCTTCGCTGGAACTCAGGGTGATCCTACTTACCTGGTCGTGGAGAAAGACAGGACACTGGCGACTTATGGTATCAATGCTGTCTGTACCCACCTTGGTTGTGTGGTTCCATGGAATCCTGCTGAAAACAAGTTCATCTGTCCATGCCATGGATCTCAATACAACAATCAAGGATTGGTTGTTAGAGGACCTGCTCCTCTGGTCAGTTGAAATGAATCTCAGTAGACAAATTACCTTTCACTTGTCAAGTTGATAATAATCATTAATCATATCTGGATGCAATCTGTTGTTGGAAGTATAGTTTACCAGTATACTGCTTTAGTATTCACAAGGCTATTGTCTTATCCCTTTTCTTCTACATTCAGGATGAACTGCAAACTTATATTCCTTTATCCATCTGAGTCTGTTTACGGACCCTATCCCCCTTTTTCCCTCTCCCTCCGTGTTCTCCACCTTTCTCCTTTACAGCTTGAGTTTATATGGTTCAGTTAATGATTGACTGTATCTTACTTGTTTGAGCAGTCCTTGGCCTTGGCTCATGCTGATATCGACGAGGGGAAGGTAGTATTTGTTCCATGGGTTGAAACAGATTTCAGAACTGGTGAAGACCCCTGGTGGGCTTGAATTTTCCTCGGCTTCTCGGCGTTTTGCCTTGCTTTGTTATTGCTCATTTCTTTTCAAATAGATCATAATCTGTTGTAGAGTTTATTAAAGGTCACGCGTCAATGATAAGAAATAGATGTGCAATATGTAAAATTGCATAACAGCATTGGCAATCCATCAACAGTTTCCATGCGCTATTGTTTAATCATGTGATTGTATCCATCCTTTTCTTTCTTCTTCTTTAATATATTCTCAAGAAGGGAGGAAAATCTGGTTTACTTTGGACCTATGACCCTTTACAATACAAATGGAAATACCTTTGCTATGGGAAGCCAGTACATGAAAGGCTCTATGGACTATGGGAAGGGGGAACTTCAGTGGCATGCCATTTTGAAAATACCATGGAAAATATTCCTACCTTTTTTCATTAAATGTATAAGATACATTATAAACTTTTTCCGTATTGTACTATCTCACTTGGGAATGATAATAAAATTCTTCATTAGGGTAAAATGTGTCTTACATGTTATCTGTGTAGACTCAAGAAGCTCATTAGAGTAAAATTTTCGGATTAACTTTTTATGTATTGACAATACAGTGATTTTTTTATACTAGTAGTTATGAATGTATGTCACATTTGTATGATTTAAATTTTAAATTTGAATTCATGTTATGTGACATAATTTAAACCTGTTAGTATAAAAAAAATTTACATTGACAATATAAAAAATTTACTTAAAATTTTCATTAGGGTACATGTATAACATTTCGTTTATTATTAACCCGTATGATTTTTCTAAGTAACTTTGGACCTTGGGCTAACTTCTTAGCCCAAAATGAGAATGACTATATAAGAAAATTGAGTAAATCACCGATCAGTCATCAAACTATTGCTTTTATACGTATTTTGCCCCTCATATATTTTATGTAATAATTAGACCCTTAGACAAGTCAGCGTATATGACATACCAAAAAAAAATGAAGACTCAATCATCCAGTCGGCTCTCAAACTATTGATTTTTGTATGTTTTCAACCCCTTATCTATTTTATGTAGTATTTAAGCCTCTAAACATGTCAATGTGTATGAATTTGGCCCCTTCTCTCAAAGTCACTCACTTCACAAACTCACATGGAAAAGCACACATCAAACACACACACAATTCAGGCACACAGGACAGAGTCGACACACTAGTTTCTAGCACATAAGAAAAAGAAAGGAAAAGATTGAAAGAGAAGCAATAGGAGAGTTTTTCAAGGTCAAGTGGGTTTCATAGAAAACTTTAACATTTGTTTGTGAACTTATAATTTCATGACTTTTTTTTTTGTGGATTGGTTAGTTGTTTTAAGTTTGACATCTTATAAGGAGTATGTTGGTGTATTTTATTTTATTTTTGATGATTATTGGGGTTAATTTGATGTAGTTTAAGAGACACAAACCTAGATATGAATAATCATTTTCGCCACTTTTCGATCATTTTTTCATATTGAAAGTGAAATCTACACCAAAAAACTAAGAGGAAGGTGAATTTTGGGATAAATCAGTGATCAAAGTTTTTCGGCGGTCGACAGCCATCCCTCGCGGCCAATGGCAGCTTGACAGCCAGTGATGTTGCTGGAAATCCCATGGCTACTAGTCAACTTCTTGAACAAAAATGAGGAAGAAGAAGAGAGAAAAAGAAAAGAAAAAAAGAAAAGAAAAGAAAAGAAACAAGAAAAAGAAAAGGAAAATATCAAATTTTACTTAATCAGTTTTTTTTTATAGAATGGTCAAATTTATACACACTGACTTGTTCAGAAGATTAAGTATTACACAACATAGATGAGGGGCAAAAAATATAAAAATCAATAGTTTGAGAGTCAGTTGGGTGATATACTATTCGCCTCTTGGTTTGCTTTTTGTGAAGGGATGAAATTGTCCCTTGTGCCATGAGTTCAAATGACTTTTTGGGACGGAAAGACCAAATTCATACAGACTAATTATTACATGAAATAGATTAGGGGTCAAAACGTACAAAAGCTATACTTTGAGGGCTGACGAGGAGATTTTCTCTACATAATTTTTATTAGGTTATATGTACAACATTTCATTTTATGTATATGTATAACATTAGACCTTGTTTGGCAAGTGAGTTTTTTACCAAGTTTTTTCTACAAATTTTTTAAACAATTTTAGTTGTAGTAATCTAAAAAGAACCCCCTCCAAAATTTTTAAAATACACAACCCAAATATACCAAAAAAACACACAAAAAAGTTTCCTTTTCTTTCCATTCTTCTTCTTTCTTCCCTTACCTCAACCTACCACCACCTCTCCCGCTGGCCGACAGTGCCAACGACTCATCTTTTTTTTTTAAAACAAAATTTCCTCCCTCTCTCTCCTCTCCCTCCCTCTCTCTCTCATCCACTCCTCTCTTCTCCCTCATTACCTCCTCCTCTGCTACTTTTCCTCTCCCCTACATGATCTAGTTTTTTTTTGTTATTCGTCATTTATTTATTCTACTCCTACTCTAGCCTAATTTAGGAGGAGACCCACACGATCTAGTAGCGTAACCAAATTACATGAGGGAGGGAGAGGGTGGCGAAGGGAGGGGCAAGGAAATGGCTGAAGAGAGGAGGAGAGAACTAGGAAGAGGAGAGGGAGGGGAGAGGAAAGAGGAGAGGGGATCGTGCAAGGGAAGAGTGAAAGTGGTAGGGGAGAGAGAATGAGGGGAGGAGACTGAGGCAAAGAGAAATGAGGAGGAGGAGGAGGAGAGAGAGAGAAAGAGAAGAGAATTGTCGACATTGGTTGCTAGTGGAGGTACCAGCGATGGTGGTCGACAATGAGGTGGGAGAGAGGAGGAAGAATAGTGAGATGGGGGAGAAGAAGAGAATAGGAAAGAAAAAGAAAAAAAGATAAAGGAAAATTTTTACATAATTCAAAAAATTCCTCTACAAATTTTATAGTAAATTATAGTAGAGTTTTATACAAATATCCAAAAACTCATTTGCCAAATAGGGCTTTCATTTTATTATGGGTTAAAACAAAAAAAAAACTCTTGTGGTATACCTAATATACAGAAAACCCCCCATAGTTTCAAAACATTCAAAATGACACATCATGTTTTGAACTAAATTGTAAACTAACAGAATTCGTTAAACTTAACGAAAATAACGATTTCGACTGTTAAACTTACCGGATTCCATTAACTTTACCGTTAACTTTACTAGATTCCATTAAAATTTCCGTTAAATCTACCAGATTCCGTTAAATTTAATGAATTCTATTAGTTTATAATTTAGTTCAAAACATGAGGTGTTGTCTTGTGTGTTTTGAAACTGTGAAAGATTTTTCTGTGTATTAGGTATATCACAGGGGACTTTTTTGTTTTTAACCCTTTTATTATTAACCGGCATGATTTTTCTAAGAAACTCTGGACCTTTAGGTCAGCCCAAAACAACGATGACTATATAAGAAAATTTATGCCCTTCGCATCGACAATCCGCTGTAGCACTTGGTAATTCCTGATGGTATTGGAATCCAGGTTCGAACCCCGGCAGCGGAAATCTTTTTTCTCTTGGGTTTATAAACGAACTGTAAGAAGCACTAGCTCCATCACCCTAGTTCTTCTTATGGGCACGTGTTCACTATCTATTTGCTGCTAATGAATTAAAAAAAAATCACCCACGAGTCTGCTTATTGAAACTTTTTGTTCTCTCCTTAAGAAACAATGCTAAAAAACTTATTGAGTTTTTTGCCAAGTTTTTTCTACAAGTTTTTTAAAAATAATTTTAGTTACAATAACCTAAAAAAACTTTTCAAAAACTTTAAAATACACAACTCAAAATAACAAAAAACACACAAAAAAGATTCCCTTCTTTTCATTCTTCTTCTTTCTCCCCTTACCTCAATCCACCACCACCTTTGCCGTTGGCCGACAATGTCAACGACTCATCTTTTTTTTTCCCTCCCTCTCTCTCCTCTCCCTCCCCCTCTCTCTCTCTCTCTCATTACCTCCTCCTCTGCTACTTTTTCTCTCCCCCACACAATCTAGTAGCATAACTAGATTGCATGGGGGGAGGGAGAGGGTGGCGAAGAAAGGGGGAAGGAGATAGCCAAAAAAAGGGAAGGAGAGGGATAGAGAACTAGGAAGAGGAAGGAGAAAAGGGGATCACGCAGGGGGAAAGAGAGGGGAGAAAGGAAGTGGTAGGGGGGGAAGAGAAAGAGAAGAGGACTATTGGTGTCGGTTGCTATTGGAGGTGCTAGCGATGGCAGGCGGCGAAGAGGTGGGAGAGAGGAGGAAGAATAGTGAGATGGGGTGGAAGAAAAGGATAGGAAAGAAAAAGAAAAAAAAAAGGAAAGTTTTTACATAATTAAAAAAAAATTTTACAGTAAATTATAATAAATAGTTAAATTTTATACAAATATTCAAAAAAACTCATATAAAACATTCAAAATATTCACTTGGCAAGCAGGGCATCATTTTATTACTAACGGGTATGGTTTTTCTAAGAAACTCTGTACGCTGAGGTCACTTGTCAGCCCAAAACGAGGATGACTATATAAGAGACTTTTATGCACTTCGCATCAACAATCCGCTGTAGCACTTGGTAATTCCTTCTGTCTTGGGATCCGGGTTCGAACCCCGGCAGCGGAAATCTTTTTTCTCTTGGGTTTATAAACGAACTGTAAGAAGCGCTAGCTCCACCACCCGATTTCTTCTTATGGGCACGTGTTCGCTATCTATTTGCTGCTAATGAATTTAAAATCACCCACGAGTCTGCTTACTGAAATTTTTTGTTCTCTCCTTAAGAAACATTGCTAAAAAGATATGTTTTTCTCTTAAAGCACATTTTAATTTACATGAAGAGACCTTAAACTACTTTTTGACCAAAAAAAAAAAACATATGTAAACATTATGTGTATCGGAGGAAAGATCGTCAGCTGGTTATTTGCAGAGGAAAGATCGTCTAAGGCATTATGTGTATCAGACAAAAAATGAACTACATGATAAAAAATAAAGAGAGAAAAGGAAATAAAAATCCACCAACAGCTTTACTTGGGACAAAATGATCAAACTTTATTAGGATCAAATGATTTATCTTACGAGTTATGAATAAAATGACAACCATCCATATTAAAATTTCTCCATATTCATGCATCCAAAAGAACAAGATGATGAGATTCTTGTCAAAATAATATAACTGGTTGGCGGCAGAGGTGGTGGTGGGTTGAGATGGAAGAAGAGAGGAAGAAGGGAATTCTTTTTCAGTGTATTGAATATTTTGAAATGTGTAATTTAAAATTTTGAAGAATTTTTTATAATTATTAGAACTAAAATTGTTAAAAAATTAATAGGAGACAAACTCACTTTGCCAAATAGAACAAATGTTATGTGATGCATAATGTTGTTAGAAGCACTGAGGGTATAGTTTTTTGTACCCTACCAACAAAAATCCGCTGTAGCTCTTGGCAATTCCTAAACATGTTTTGAATCCGGGATCGAACCCCGGCAGCGGAATAATTTTTCATTTCCTGCCTTTTTTTCTACTAACATCAACAAGCACTGGCTCCACAGAGTTTTTTTAAGGTCACATTTTCAATAAAAATCTGCATAAGCGCTTCTACTTGTTGGAGAATTTTCTTATCTCCTAAAAAAATTGCTAAGAAATAAGAATCCTAAGTGGAGAAAATATTTTTATTTCTCAATGAGAAATAATCTCTAAGTGGAGAAAATAATCTCATGGAACACCATAAATAAGATATTTTCTAAATTTAGCATTATTTCTAGAAATTCGCCAAATTTCTCCATAATTGTACAGAAAAATGTTAATAGCATTCTCTTATTTATTAATGGCACTTCTTTTCACTTTTTTACTCAAGCGAAAGTATAAAAATACCTATACTCTTCATTTGAATGGCAATTCCATTGTAAGGTGTGATCATAAATTCCGTCAAAATTAGCTGTATTGTTCACTATTTGTCCACATGAATTTTGTCCAACTAGTGTTTCATCTAAAAGTTTAAAATAACATTTTGGTAACTTTATTGAGCTCGTATTTTTTGGTCAAAACTCTAGGGTATTTTTGACTTTTTAGAGTGAATCATAAAATATGTAATCGCAAAAATTGTAATACAATTTTCTAACAAACCCGCGCTGAGGTAGTTCAACTGGTTCCGCTTCAGATTTTTACTCAAGGCCTCTGGTTCGAGTCTCAATTGTTAATATCTTGGTCATTGGTCAAGCCTGCTCTGCCTGGACGATGTGAAATTAGTTGGCCATAAACCCCAATGCCCACAGTCTCCAAAAAAAACCTCTGGGCCTTGAAATCTGTTCATGAGCCCAAACGAGCTTAATTTTAGTATAATTATAAATATTCTGATTCATTTGCCAACAAAAGTCCGCTGTAGCGCTGGCAATTCCTAAATCATGTTGGAATCCGGGCTCGAACCCCGGCAGCGGAAATTCTTTTTGTGGGTCGTGCTGTTTTTTTGAGCAGCCAGAAGAATTTCTGACTCCCTTGACACGTTTTTCATGTGTATTTGTCACTAATTAAATGAAGAAGCACAAGCGTGTCTGCATGCTGAAGCATTTATAATTCATGAGTTATTTTTTGGAGAAAAATATAAGTTTTTGTATCCAAACTTTGCCAGATGTGCAGTTTTAGTCTCTAAACTTTGGACGAAAACAAATCTGGTACCTACACTTTTAACTTTTGAACATATTTAGTAATCTTGTCGATTTTTTTTTTTGTGCAAATTGTTACTTGAAAAAGTTACGTGATAGTCACATATCTAACAATTATTAATAAAAAATTGCCAAAAAATGTAAAACATCCTTTTGATAAAATTATTAGTTATTAAACTTAGTATTTAGTGTCAGAAGGATATTTTACTTAATAAAATTATTAGTCCTTAAATTTATTACTTAATGTCAAAAGAATATTTTACGTAACATTTAATGTAAGAAAATTTTACATTTTTTTGACATTTTTTTATAGAATAGTTGCCGGACATATGACTATCACGTAACTTTTTTTAGTAGTAATTTGGAAAAAATTCGTCAAGAGTACTAAATGTGCTCAATAGTTGAAAAATTGGGTAATAAATTTGCTTTTGTCAAAAATTTGGGGATTAAAACCGCTTGTGTACCAAATCTGCATTTATTTTTCTATTTTTTTATCATAAAAAGACCTTAAAAATACTTAATTGACAAAATGTTGGACTTTGTTCTTTGTGTCGTCAGCCCGTAAACGTCATGGTGTTGTTAGAAAATGGATTAGGTATAAAGGAAATAATTCGTTGTTGTTTATTTTCATAGTATCATTACCCTAACACAAAATGCTTAGGAATATAAAAAGATTCAACCACAAGGTGTTGACTAAAACTCTTGTCTAATCATTCTAATCTTTGATCGTGTGGGTGAAGGGCAGGCCGTAAGTTTTATGACACAATTTGACAGCATAAAACAAAGGGATTAACATTTTCCTAGGCAACATGGAATGCTAGAAAATATCAAATCAACTTGTACTTGTTTTTGGACTATGGGGACATTCTAAAACGATAATTTGGAAAATTGAGAAGAGATGCCATAGCTTTCAAATTAAAGAGTTAACTGCAAAGAAAATGAACAAGAAAATGAGAAGTAGTGGGAGGGAAAAGAACCATCAATCTTAGGCTAAATTCCACTTTGGACTTTTAAACATTAGATACATTTCCATATTAGTCCTTAAATTTTATTTTTGGACTCTTTATCCCCCCAAAGTATGAAATTCATCGACTTTAGTTCTTAAATTTCAATTTTGGACATTTTATTCACTCAATTATGCAATCCATTCCACGGAATTGTGAAAACCAATAAAACAGAGGGCAAGTGATACTCAAACTTTAAGATTTAAAGTGGGACGATTTTTGCATTTTAAGGGATAAAGTGTCAAAAGAGAAGTTTAAGGACTAAAGTGAAAGTTCTAATCTTTGATGTTAAAGATTAGCCATATTGAATTTTCTCTATATTTAAGTGGGAAATATTGATAGTACTCATTTATTTTAATAGTACTTCTCTTGACTTTTGTACACGCGTGAAAGTATCAAATTATTCCTACTCTTCGTTTTAATTAGGCCTTCATAAAAAGGGATTATTATAAATTTAATAAAAGATAGGAGTATTTTTGTCTAATTCACATGACCAAAAGATCAAAGGGAATGTGATTAATAAATAAGGGAGTGCCATTAACATGTTCCTGTTTATGCATTTTATAAGAATAACATGATGAAATTCTTGTCAAACTTTATATTTCATCGGCAAGAATAAAGTTAAAATCAATTTTGTTGAAATTGTTATTTCCAATCAAAATTTGATTGCACTGCTGAGAGAAAGTCTGTAAAATGTGTATGCTTCATCCATAATTTTCCAAGAACCACTGGGCCTTGAGGCCTCATGATTAAGCCCAAACGAGAACACCTTCTTAACATGAAAGATCTGCTGCATTCTTCTTCGTATTTGCTTTACATGAAACATCTGCTATAGCTCTCCAAAACCCAATTTAATTGATAAGAATATGGATTAGGTAATTATGAGATACTTTTATTACATCATAAAAGCTTTTTACAATTAGTTTTTTTTAGTCTTTCCAATCAACTTTTTATCTCTTATACATCAGATTACAAAAAAGTATCACAGCATTTTTTCGAAAGTTTTTTTTTTTTTTCAAATAACCTTCTAACCAAACACATATTTGAGAATAATTCATACTTGAAGGATCACCAACCATTCTACAGAAATTCGTAATATAACAAAATGTACATGTATAATGTTACGTGATACATAATGTTGTAAGAATTCGAACCCCGGCAGCGGAATAATTTTTCTTTCCCTGACTTTGTTTTTTTTACCAATAACAAAAAGCTTTAGCTCCACAGAGTTTTTTCAAGGTCAAGTTTTCAATATCTATTTGTCACCTCCCAAAAAAGAAAAACAAACTGCATAAGCGCTTCTACTTGTTGAAGCATTTTCTTATCTCCTTAAAAAAATTGCTAAGAGATAAATTATTCTCAAATAGAATAATTGAATTGATTTATAAGTTACATTTTCAGGGAGGAAAAAAACCTCAAAATATATATTTTTTAAAACAAAAAAGTTGGACATTCGTCAGCATGTAAACGTCATGGTGTTGTTAGGGATAGAATAGGTAATAGAAATAATTCTTTGCTGCTCATTTGCGTAGGAACTCCTCCAACTCCAAGACATTATGCGTGGGATATAGACAGGGAATTCACGATGAAAAAAGAAAGAAAAAGGGAAAAAATTTCAACCAAAACGCGTTTGACTAAAAGTCTTGTCTAATTATTCAAATCTCTGCTCAAGTGGGGAAAGAACAGGCCGCAATTTCAATAACATAATTTAACTGCACAGATTAAAAGAATTGAACCCTTTTGACATTTAAATGAAGCAGCTTCCTAGGCAACCATATAATGTTAGAAAATCTCAATTAGACCTTGTTTTTGGACTATATATGGGCTGCTTTCTGAGAAGAAGCTAGGAAAAATGAGAAGGTTTAACATCAAAGAAAGTAAAAGAGAGGGTGGAAAGCAACTAATGAGTTTTATGGGTATCATTTAGAATTCGCATTACATATATAATTACAACCTTCTAACTAACATCCCTTTATTTCATATCTACTTACTTTAGAATAGGAAAATCTTTTAATTGTCTCCAGCATGAAAAGGTCTCTCACCCCGGCATGCTTATTTATAAAAAAAAGTTATTCCAAGAGCAATTGGAATATATTGTGCGCTTGAGAAAAAACTAAGCAATTGAAAGAAAATGGATCCCTAAATTTTTGAAGTAACTGATTAGAGTTACTCCTTCCGTCCCATAAAGATAGGCCTATTTCTTTTTTCTCACAAGTTAAGAAATTTAGCTAATGTAGTTGCAACAATTATTTTTTGTTTTTACTTTCCTCAAATACCCTTATTAATATCAAGTCATTCATTCAAAATAAGAGTCACATGTTACTATATCTTAGAAAAATGGTAAATCTAGTTATTAGTGCTGTGTTTAATATTCTAAATAGGATAATTAACTAATGAAGTAGTGCATTTGTTAATAACTACATACATTAAATATGAATATATTAGTAAAATAACAAACTAACTACTCTTTAAAAAAGGAAATAGGTTTATAATTTGGGACAAACACAAAAAACAATTGAACTTATTTTTATGGGACGGAGGGAGTATTTCATATGTCATACAGTTTTTTTTTTATTTATTTATTTGGCTATGCAAAACTCTTTAAATTAGTACTGCATTCGACAATTAATATCACTTATTGTTCATGCTCTTAGGGTGTTAATTACCTAAAAATATATTTTATTGAAATTTGTCTATTGTGTATTCCAATTGCGTGTACTTTCTACCTTAGGTTCCTGAAGTGGACTCGATGAGTCAAATTGAGGGTAAGCAGCTCAATGGACAAACCAAAACAGTAGTCCCTACAAATTCGACAAATATGAAATGCATGCATGTTACCAGGTCGATAAAAGGTCAATTAGTCAATTACTATCCCAAAACAATGGCCATTAATATAGGCCAATAGTCAATAAATATTAAATTCATGCAGGCTACGTGGAATTCATGCATGTTTACCAGGTCAATAAAGGCCAATTAGTCAATTACGATCCCAAAATATTTCACAATCACGTTTTGATCACACTTCAACCCCATGGAAGTCTAAAGTCCGAGTAAGAAGATAGTCAATTGAGAAGGAAAGGTGATGTTGAAAGTCGTCTTCTAGATACACATATAAACGACATCCAGGGCCACGCTTTTGATTCTTTCGTGCGACATATGAGACTGTGATCAATACCCCAAGTGAAAAATTAATAAATGCGTTGACTCCATGAAGAGGACTTAATGTGAAACCGTGAATAAATTAATCAGCAGAAATTTAAACAGTGCAGGAGAATTCGAGATTTTAGGAGTTTCAAAACGTTCACAACTGACAGGGGTGACAGGAGATTTCAGACTTTGAAAGTGAATTGCAAAGACTGATTTGGAAACGCTATCTGAAACATCAAAAGCTGTGATCAGACCTAGAATTTGAATACTGTTTGCCCCTTTGGTACTTCAATGACTTGTTATTGCTAATTAATTTCACTATTAGGGGCTTTTGACAAAGTGTTTTTTTTTTTGGGGTGCTGACTACAGAGTAGTTTCCTTTTCAAAAGCTTTTCCTTTAATTTACTAGCACTGATGACTTAGAAAGTAGTTTTATTAACTTTTGTAATATTCTATCCTAAGACAAGTTGTAGAAGCATCCATTTGCTAGTCATTCAAAAGCAACATTGAAACAAAAAACTTCAATCTTCATTTTAGGGGGCAGTTGTTACAAGACCCTTCAAACTGCTTTTGATGTATATTAGTTTTTTTTTTTGGTTGGGTTGAAAGCATCAATATGTCCCCATATCACATCCAATTAAGTAATTTTGGCTTTTTGGCATACTGGCAACTATTATTTTCGACAACTATTTATTTTCATGTGGTTACCAGAAGTTTGGTACATGTATGTTGAAGAAGAATTATCACAGAAATCCTTTTACCCAGATTAATATTCGAATGTTGGATTTCGGATTTTTTTCAATTTATTACTTTAGTATAATAATCGAAGTATTAAAATTCTTGCATTAAGTAAAGTCCTTCATGTTTCTTGACAAATGAAATATGTTCTTGTGACAAATGCACAATTAGTTTTGGACCCAGAAAGTTCTTTTTAATACCAAATTTCCTATAACTACTCTATGAATTATATAGAACAACTATTAACATTCCAAATATTTTGAAATACATAGACAAATTAAGTACAATCAGATTTAATGCGAATATTAATAAAAAGAAATGACCATTATCACTTGACAACATTGAATAACTTTTTTTTGGAGCAAATGTGAATTTTCATTGATGTATTTGTAAGCATATACAAAAAGCAATCATCTCCATTACATCAGAAAGAAATCGACTAAAATAATCTATGTTCACTATACTGTTCAAATTTCAAATAAAAAAACTCTATCGAGTATATATTATCAAAACAATATTGAACGAACTTATAGTAAAGCATCAGGTGCTGTTAAAATTTGCTCACCGTCGATGATGAAGAAATAAAAAAAAAAAAGAACGTAGGAGCTAAAGAATACACATACGAGCAATGTCCAACTGCTTATTGAACTAATCCCAATTTATGAGATAATATCAAGGGCGTCTGATGAAATAACATCTTTCAAAGATTTTTTCTTTTTGAATAAATTCCAATGTATGTACTATTGAACAGAAATAGAAGTCCAAGTTTGTAAATTTATTTTAAACCCGATCTAAGCACATTTAGGGGCTATGAAAATCCATCAGACATGTAAAGTCAATAGGAAAAAGTAGGAATTTGTATTTTTTTCTTTGAAAAAAAAGTAGGAAACCAGTACTTTAACATTGATGTTCATATAATTTGCACCTCTTTTTCTGAATTCTTTTTTGTCATTTTTTTTCCTTTTCGAATTCAATGCTTGATAGAGTGATATACTTACTTTGATCAATAATGCACGTCTTAAACTACATAGATGGTTGTAATTGTACGATCACATATTAAGAACTTTTTGTTAAAAAAAATCTTAATTTTTGCAAAGTACCCATTTGAACATTCATAATTTCGTGAGGCTATAAAACATTTTCTAGTTTGGGGGTGGCAGGTTGGGAAACTTGCATTGCTTCTTGCTACTTGCTAGTCATGTACATTGTTCAAAGTCAATACTAGCCGGGTCATAATGATAGAACAGGACCTGCACGAAACAAAGGGAGGATTCAGACTATAGCTCCAGAATCACTTAGTAACAGTTTTGAAAGAGAATGTAAAAAATGGAGAGGCGACATGCTCCTTGTGGTTTGCCCTTGATAAGTGGTGCCCTTTAGCCATGCGACAGGATGTGATTGGTCACTTTCTGCCTTTGGTCATATTTCATTTATACGTTATGTGGACCATTAGGCCATGAAACGAACAACCGGGAACAAATGATCAAGTACAAATTGCGAGAACATGTTTATGGGTAAGTATTTACAAAAAGTTCAACAAGCTCTTGTGTCTGCCGATGAAGATGCTTGCAGTGAACACATACAGGAGGGACATGGTGTAGGTTTACCATGAATACGTGCAAAGAGGAGATTCTTGTTTTAGTAAGATAATGCTACATAATGACAATTTTAGATTTATATTGGTGCTAGTTAGAGTGTAAATTAATCAAACTGCTTGACTTGGACTCGTGAATAGTTTGGTTAAATATTTGACTCGAACTCTGCGTTAATCGATTTCGAGAAACTTGATAAGGTAATCGAGTTAAATTAGAGTAGAAAAAATCAAAATTCACATACTCATTGAACCTTATCGAATAGTATATTTATAATAAAGTTTTTAATTATTTATTATAAAATTATGAAAGTCACTAAAAAATCGAGGTTGAAAACTTGATTGAGCTCAATTTGGTCGAATTCTAACTCGAATAAGGTAAATTAAGCTCGAGTTTGAGCTCGAACTCAATTTTAAAGAACTTGATGAACTCAAACTCAGTATTTTTATTCGAGTATCGGTTCGACTCAATAGCAACCCTATCACTCATGAAAATGTAACTATCATACATCTTGCAAAAAGTTTTATGCCAATGTAATGTATATGTGTAGGGTAAAAAACAAGAAAACCCTGTAATAAATCTAATATATAGAAAAGCTTCTTATGGTTTTAAAACGTACAACACGACACTTCATGTTTTGAATTAAATTGTAAAGGTGACGGAATTCGGTATAATTAACGGGGACGGACGAAATGACAAAAATGCCCTGATATAACTAAACAAAACGCAACTCAACAAAATCATTTGTTTCATTCTCTAGAGAGAGAGAGAATTGAGGTTAACGGATTCTATCATCTTTACAATTTAGTTCAAAACATGAGATATTGTTTTGTACATTTTAAAATCACGGAGGGCTTTTCTGTATATTAGATTTATCATAAGGGACTTTTTTGTTTTTCACCCATATATGTATAATGTAGTCGCAAAATCGATAATCAATCACTTCAAGGCTATAGCGAAAATTACACCATCATTATAAAAAAAAATTGCAAATAACAATTTTCACAGTTGTTGTCTACATCTTATTTGCAGTACATGACACAATCTTGGAATAAACAAAACAGTTCTCTAACTCTTTACCATACCAAAACTGACAATCTTTGGGCTACAGTGTGATAGTACTATTCTTATAATCAATCCATACCATCATATATGAACAAAGGAGGTGAAAGAAAAGTGAATTCTTCCTCCATTGGTGGTAACGCAAGAACATTACTGTTATGGGATGCATCCAATATAAAGGGCTGGGTCCAGAAACTCTCAAAGGATTCAGCAAATGAATATTCCACTGAACTATTGCTGTCAGAAAGGCTGGAATCACAAATTAAAGACGACATTTTAGTATCAGCAACAGGTGCAGCAGCAGCAATGTTAGGCTCCATTTCTCTCTTATCATTAGAATCAGAATCGGAGATCGCAGCAGATAGCTTGATTTGATTTGCATCATGCATATGCCCGGTTTTTTGATCACTGGTTTGCTTGATAATTTTGGTTGATCTAGGATCTTGATTAATGCGTTTCCTCAGACGAGTGTGCCAATAATTTTTTACTTCATTGTCTGATCTTCCAGGTAATTTCCCAGCAATGGCTGACCATCTGTAGCAGGAAAAACATCATTTCAGTTAGTACTTATGACCTAAACATCTTTTGAGCCCTAAAAACATGGCAACAATTACTGTAACTAATAACGGCAAAATCATACCTGTTCCCTAATTGCTCATGTAGTTTGATGATTAGATCCTCCTCTTCAACGGTATAGTTGCCCCTTTTCAGACCAGGTCTCAGGTAATTCATCCATCTCAATCTGCAACTTTTCCCGCACCTGGAAAGCCCTGGCAAAGATCATCATCTTATTAGAGGAGGATATACAAATTCTTGCATTTTAATCACCTAAATCACTTAATTTTGACTGAGTTATAAGAAAAAAAACTTAAGGGAAAAAGTTAAGAAAAGAAATTGAAAATTTCTTATCTGTGGTCCTACTTCACATAATTTTCACTAAAATTCTAAGACAACAAATTAAGGAAAAAAAATTAAAATTTTCTATTTGATCTCCTCTCTTCCATAGACTAATAATATACAGAAAAAAACATTACTGATCATAGATACCAGAAAAATATTGCTACTAGATTTCTTTTGTGTATGCTTTTCAAGTCAACTAAAAAAATTTAGAAGTAGAAAGGGGAGGAAGAGAAGGAGAAGATGGTGTTAGTGGCCGGGCGGTTGAGAAGGAGGAGGACTACAAAGAAGTTATAGATCCTTAGTTCTTGAGTAATCCTGACCAGCGAACTTAGGCAGCTGACGCCAATTCCAGTGGCCATATCTTAGAACATAGGCTCTCAACTTGTTGTCTTCGTCTTCACTCCATGCACCTTCTTCAGTCCCTTTTTGTCAATATATGGGGATCTTACCATGTTGCTGATTCTCTCTTTCTCCCTGGCTTTCTGATCAACCCCTCTTAAAGAAATCAACAGTCCAAACATAACATATTTATTGTGGTACAAATTCCAGGGAAATGATATATTCAGGTCACAAAACGTGTTTGTTGTCCAGATGGGGTAGTCCGTAGTCAACTACAAGATTCCTTCAGTTAGTAGGTTCTTTATCATTCTAATACCGTACATGCGATAAGACATACGTGCTTGTTTGTAATAGGTTCTCCTTTTGTTAAGTAGATTATGATGAAGCTAATTATTCAAAATCTATTGTACTCGATTATAAAAATTGTTTTAACAATAACAGTTTTTCATGCACGCTATATGTGTAAAAAATTTAATTTTGGATAGGATTCAGACTTGCAGCGTAAAAAGTTTATTACATTGTGTAGGAAAAATAGACAAATTTTTGTTTAGTATTGTTTTTTATAAAAGGTATATTTGGTATGTTTTGAAAAGGTAAAAGCTGTATTGAAAAGCATTTTGCTGGTTGTTCTCACAATAATTTCTTCCAGCTTAAAATAAAAAAAGAAAGAGCCCAAGTCAGTCAAGCCAATGGCAAAACATATTCTAGCTTGAAGAAAAGGCATAGTCTAGATTAAAGTCTAGATGTGAACAAACCCTAAGTGGACTTAAAATCTATCTTAAAGTCCTGGTGATTTGCTTCTAATAGTTTGAACTCTAAATTGTCGTATTCTTCACTCTTACTTAGACACTATTACATTCCATTTGGAGGAATTAAGACTGCAAATCAAGTATAAGTTGTTAGGAAAAAACGATGAATTGAGAATTAATGGGAAGAATTGGACTTTTGAGCCATTGGCTGTGGAGTAGAAATGTGACCTAGAAGACTTGATATGACAATATTTAGTTGGATTCCCATTGGAAATTATTTTGAGTCAGCTAACGCTGACAGCATAATGGATAATGAAATTTTAGTATCTATTTGAAATTGGTGTAAGTTCATCAACTGATTTAAACAAGTGTAAATCTGGAATTGGTGAATCAACGCAAGTTTTCTAGTCCACTTCATGATTTCTCCCTCTTTTCAATTTCTCAAAGATGACATGCATCAGAAGACGTTAACTTTAAAAAGTATTTTACTTTTTTTTTTACATTTATCATTTTTGCTCTTTTTTGCCCTTGACACTGTACATACAAATGAACTTGAGATCCGGATTCTCTCCGGTTAAATTTTGATCCGCTGTTAAAATCTGTTTACATGTTTCCTGGTGGAGTCTTGATGAATAATTAGAAATCACAATTAAAGATTCAAGAAACATGATGATTAATATCAATGGCTACGATGGTGATTAAACTATGAGAAAGGAACATAATACTTCACTGCCGCTAAGTATTTCATTTCAAAGAAAAGTTTTTCTACATATTTGAATTGAAAGAATCCTATATGAAAACTTACATCACAAGTCACAACAAAGATCTACTTTGCTTCACTAAGGAAGAAACTTCCTTTTTCGTCTTATAGCCAGATGGCTCCTCTAAAGATAAGCGAGTAAATTTCAACCTGCATACGTACGAGCCATCCTAAAGATCATTATATCTATGTGGTCTACAGAGACCAACTGCTTAACAAAAACACTTTGATCTTGATGTAGCATCAACTTCAAACATTACATTTTGCTTGTGGATATTGTCATATCCAAGGTATTGCTTATGGGTGTAGCAGATTGAATTAATTAACCACGTTAGTGACGAAGAGAGAAAAGGAAAATTGAAGTGAAAATTTGTTATACCACAAACCGGATGCCAATTTTTTTTTTTTTTTTGCCACTTCTTGTGACCTATAGAGTTTAAATCTATCCCAAATTAAATGCACATCTTGTAAACATTTTAGATTCAAAACCTATCACTTGAAAAAAAAAATGCACATCCTGTGCTTTTTTAAGTAACGGTTATAAGAAAGCGAAATGATTCCATTGAAATAGCTTAATTTTACAAGTTTGACAGAACCTTTCTTGTGCAAAATCAGTTAAACTTTTGTTTATAGAACTGTTTTCTCGCACCATGTATAAATGATAAACGCTTTCCTCTTTACCAGTTACTTTTAGAATTTATTTTATTTGACAGCATACATAGGACAAGATCGAAGCATGTACAAGAGAAGAAGATAGTATTACAACTTAACCTATTTATTTCTTTCTCTCATATGTACTGAGCAATAAAAACCTGCAAGTGCCACACCACCATCATTACAGGAGAAACCAGGAAGTCTAGGAGGACTTTTGACTTGATAAAGTATTGAAATTGCATACTGTAAGTCGATTTTCAACTGCCTCAAAAAATTGAAAGGGCACTTAAAGTACCCACACGGCCACACCCATCTTCAAGAAACACCTCTAATGCTGTCAAAAACAATCGCTAAGGTGCAAAATAGTTAGGAAAAAATTCTATTGTTCTACAAATGCATACATATATATACTCAAACACTAAGGCCAGGTCGTGATTTTTTGCGACTAGATCAAAGAAGGTGATAAGAGAGGGGAATGGAGGTGGGGAGTCTTTAATATGTTTGTACAAGTTAAATTGTCATCATGGCTTCTCCCAATTGATTGATTAATGTGGCACAACAGAAGTTCAAGGCAGTAGATTGCTGGGAATAATAGTTTAAATGGCAAATCACAAATAAGTGATATCTCAGGGGGGCTTTTTACAATTTAGCCGAAGATAAGTACCTAATCTTTATAATAATGTACAGTAGAGCTATTTTTCTTCAATGCCGTTGATTTTAAGGCCATTTTGATGGATCTACAGCATTGTTACACATTGGTAACCACTTAGACAATTAATCATCTCCCTTTCTATTGTTGAATTCGTGGAAACAATCAATGCCATCATCAAGAAATGAGGAGAAAGGGTACATGAATTCCTCCTCCGTAGATGGTAACCAGGGGTTGACACTAATATAATTGCTAAATGATGTATCCAACGCAAAGGGTTCAGTCCAAAAACTCTCAAAGGGTTCAGTCAATGATTCCACTGAACTGTTGCTATCATCTGCAACCCAGTCTACACAATCAAAAATTGTGGAATCACAGCTTAAGAAAGATATATCCGTATAAGCATCGATAGAATCAGCAGCAGAAGCGTTTGGATCCATTTCTCTCTTTTGATCAGTACTGGAACCAGATGTAGACATTGCAGAAGATTGCTCATTTTGATCTGCATCATCCATATTCTGGGATCTTTCACTAAGTTGAGTTTGTTTGTTGCGCTTTTTGAGATGCGTGTGCCAATGATTTTTTATATCATTATCCGTTCTTCCTGGTAATTTTGCTGCAATGGCTGACCATCTGTTATAGGGAAAATACCACTGAGTTAGTACTAAATTCTATTACCTGAACATCATTTCAGTCTCAACAGCCATACATTGGATGTTGAGATGAATTTTAGCCCTAAAATCATGGCAAGACTTGCTAGAAAAACGACTTTAACTTCATACCTGTTCCCATATTGTTCATGTAATTTGATTATTAGATCCTCCTCTTCGATGGTATACTTGCCTCTTCTAACACCAGGCTTCAGGTAATTCATCCATCTGAGTCTGCAACTTTTGCCACATCTAGATAGACCTGAAAGACACCTTAAATTCGTAAGAGAGGCATATAATCAAGAATCAGACCAAAAAAATTTGCAAACAAGAACAGTAGCTAGCTATAATCTGTTGTCTTTGTTAGACTGGTGAAATGCATATCAATTTTGAGGAACAAAATATCCTGAGCTGCTTACCGGCAAATTTAGGCAGCTGCCGCCAGTTCCAATGGCCATATCTTAGAACATAGGCTTTCAGCTTATTGTCTTCTTCTTCACTCCATGCCCCTTTCTTCACTCCATTTTTGTCAACTGATGGGGCTCTCACCATTTTTTGCTTCTCTATTGCCTTCTATCTTTCTCAGCCACTCTCAGAAACTATTGATCTTCTCTTCAGGAGGGAAGTGAAATCAACTTGTGCCAATGTCACTATATATACAAGCACAAACGCGCAGAGACTTGGAAATACAAACGTGTTCAAAAGTGTAACTTACTGTTGAAAAGTACAAAACGTGTCTTGTCTTTTCTACATCGGTTAGACCTTCCAAGTTTAGCATCCAGTAGGTCGTAGGCAGGTTCCTAACATTTCAAATGGTACATGCAGTGAAACATGTGTAGTTTAAACCTTTGAGGTTTTTTCCCCCTCCAATTCTTGCTCGATTATGTTAAAGGTATGGATACATTTGTTAATTAAGATAAACTCTATTGTAGTTACGATTCTATTAATGGATTTTAAATTTATATCCCTCTTGAAATTGTATGTTAGTTCATATGGTATTTTGTAAAATCTTTTCATTTTGCAAAAAGAAAAAGGAGAGAGAAATGTTAATGCCACTTGACTTTCTTATATTGGCACTTTCACTATCTATTGATCGTATAATCTAAAAAATGGAAATTATATCATAAAAAGATAGTAGTAGGAATACCATTATCAATTTCCCGTGACTTAATGATTACTTTTAGTTGGATTTTATTTCCTCTTGGAGTGTGAATTAGGATTGAATTTTTTAACCTCTTACAGCACTATACTTGGAATAAAATCTAACTAGCAAGCTTGATGCCATGGTCTGCTTCGAGTACTATTGGTGCTCCATATATGTATAACCTATATATATACATATATATATATATATATATATATATATATATATATATATAGTTTGTTAGGACTAATTTCATTTTGTACCTCCGAACTTGTATCATTTTTTCACTTTGCACCCTAAACTCTCAATTTTAGACACCTTTAGCCTAAAATCTCAAGTTTATCTCTTTAACTCTAATCAATAATAATGCCAGCAAAATTAATGGAATAGAGAATCATATAAATCCATGACAATTTATTAAAAGTGGTCAAAAGGAGCAAAGAAATCGCAACTAGAATAAAATATATATCGTCATTAATTTGCATGATCTTGTATCTCATTAATTTTGCTAACAATATTAATTATTAAATAGAACACACTTTTGTCTAATTTTCTCTAGTTGTGATTCTTTTTTCCTCTTGACCACATCCAACACATTAGTATTGATTTGTATGATCCTCTATTTTGTTAATTAAGCTAACATTGTTATTAATTAAATTTAACTATGACAAATTTAAGAATTTAGAGTGTAAAACATTTAAAATTGAGAATTTAAGCTGTAAAGTATCCAAAATTAAAATTTAAGGTATAAAATAAGAAAGTGGTACAGGGTTGAGGGTGCAAGTGGAGTTAGTCCTATTTTGTTATGAGCTCGAGTCTAGGATGATTTTGCACCATATGTGATAGCGCAATTGAAGATTCAAAACCTAGTAAAATTGACAAAGGCACAACTTAAATCTTTCCTTGTTCTTTTTTGTTGTATGTACCTACATTCGCCAAAGATGAGTGGTTGTCCACATATAACACATTTGTTGAACAAAGAGCCAGTGCAATGCTCTGTATACTTTGTCAAAACTCAGAATCATTTTTAGCCAAATAAATGGTGTAATTCAACTTCTCTAATTCACCGCGTGTACCATAAGCATCCAACTAAACATATTAGCCATTATAATCACGTTCAATACGCGTAAAGTAAGACATAATTTATACAGAAAAAGGGAAACAAGCATATGATGTTTTTCTCTCCTATGTATTTATTCTGGCATATAGTCTGATTTCATAGAGCAAAGACCACTCCTGATGATGAGGCAAAATTAAAATAGTTACAGGTATAGACAATTATGCAATGTCATACTCTATAATCATGGACTATTTTTTTTTTTTTTTTTTGTTAACGCTAACACTTTTGGATGCTTGCGCAATTTGTATGGCGTCATACATTTTAATTTGTTGCAACCCGGACAAGGAAATTGTTTCTTGAGAGTGCTTCCAGTATACATCGTTATCATATTGTATTTTTTTTTTCATATTTGTTTGAGATTTTGAATGGATTCATCCCCCCTTTTGGTATGTACATGAGTGGAACCATCGTGATTCACGAAAATAAGACAACAGTATTAAAGACTGCAAGAAACATAATGATGAATGGATCAAAGTCTTCGCTGGAAATAAAATAACAAGATGAAGTAAGCCGTTCACATGATCACATAAGGGGTTGCTTTCTTTAAGAGGGATGAAGGAAATTGTTGATGCTGTTCTCTGATTACGTACGTTTTCAGTATATTTTTATCCAACAGTTCAAGAATCTTGTGTGAATTTGTGCCTCAAAAAGACACGGTACACTTTTAAATTCTGAGAGTTAAATTTTCTCCTTAAATGTTCTGCAAAAAGAAAACACAATCACGAGATTGCTGATATCTTGACTTGTAATTTGATAATTTCTTGGATAAAGTGTGTTAGAGATAATCAAACTATTCTAAAATCACACTTAACCCATTAAACTAATTTTCGTTCCAATTAACCTACTAAAATCTTTAAACTGATGATATCACCCATTCCATCTACTTTACGAGTTAAAACAGATTAAAGTCATAATCATGTGCATCACACACTACTACTTCAATTTTGGGGGTTGGTGGGGGGGGGGGGGGGGGGAATTTTAACGTGTTGTGTTGCTATATCCACTCATCCTAAAAATAGTTTAGTAGGCGAAACAAGAATTTGGATTAATTTGGTAGGAAAAGGCTTCCTTTGTGATTAATGTGTTTCTTCTATTTGTCAGACGTCTTAACTTATTCGTCCTGCAAAAGTTTAAACCAAAAGAGAAATGCACTTAATATCTTTTAAGTTTCTGCATGGTGAAATTGGATTATAATGAAAACCCAGTGAAAATTTTCTATTCGTAGATTAAATGAGATGCCTGTCGACCAAGGGCACCAACAAAACAAAATCCACTGATCAAATCATCACTGGCTAACGCCTCCAACTTTTCCTCCACCTTTCAAAAACACAAAAGCATTCAATTGAGGGTTGCTTGTGAATCAACTGATAAGAGTGTCGCAATTTACACACCTGATGTAAGAGAGCGTTTTTTGGGAAAAAAAAAATTATAGGTCTCTTCGGCCAGGTTCATATTTGATATCAAGAATCCAGGGAGAATCACTAGAGCACAAATACAGAAAAGGATGAAGGGAATGTGTGAATGATGAGAACGAAGTCAGAAAATGGACAAGAATTCCATAGCTGCAGCCACCAAAGGGCCTAGCTCATGAGTCCTAATAATATTTCAGAGAGAAATACCATTCACTTAACTTGATGGCCTAAAGTTATTAGCAATGATGCAATATCATAATCACATAATTGTCCTTTCTTAAAGTAATTAAAGATTACAAGTGCCCAGAATTTTATATTCAATGAGCTGCTCATTTTTGACTATGGTTTGGCTAACTGGCTTTACCCATTTTCAGCAGAATATTTAACTTTTGCTTGGAAACAAAATCCTAAACCAAATCTAATGATCTAATGACATTATTTAAGGAGTATCTTAGGAAGGTATATTCTTGATATAAAACAAGCTGAAATAAGTAAAAGAACATTGACGTGTTGTTTGTGTTGTCAGCTGGCAAACGTCATCGGTGAGGTTTACATTGGATAAGGAAATAAAAAATGGAAATGACTTTGTACTATTTTTTTGACGGCTTTCTACAAAAATAATCAAGTGTTTTTTAGTCCTTCAAGTTTCTTATCAAATCAAATAAGTCTGTGACAAAGGTAGTAGTCTATCACTAAAGAGTAATACTTCTAGTATCATGGTATCATAGTATGCTTGTCTCATTAACAAATGTTACGCTTGTTGATTCTAGAAATCCATATATTCTCGTCCCCACTCTCAACAAATTATACATGCATACCGCCTTTTATTTCCAAATACAAGGTTCATCAAACTCGAAAATTTGTATCTTATTTGTAGTACACTACAAAAATTTGGAATAATTACCCTAAAAAAAAAAGTTTTTTGAAGGGCCGTACCAAGCTAAAAGTGACAATCTTTGAGATACTGCTATGTAGTATTATCTATTCTTGGAACCAATCCACACCATCATGAACAAAAGACCAGAAAGAGTACGCAAATTCTTCCTCCAGTGGTGGTAATTAACCAATGAGCATTATCTTTATATGAAGTATCCAAGTCATAGGGCTGTGTCCAAAAAACTCTCAAAGGGTTCAGTAAATGGATAGTCCACTGAAATGTTGCTATCAGAAAGTGTGGAATCAGAGCTTGTAATGGAGCACAATTCACTGCAAGCAAGAGGTGCAGCAGCAGCAGCAATATTAGGCCCCATTTCTCTCTTTTGGTTGGAATCATAAGCAGACATTGCCGGAGATTGCTTGAGTTGATGATCACCTTGCATCACATGCTGTGATTTTTCACTAGTTTTTTCCATGATGATTTCAGTTAATGTATGAGCTTGATTCATGTATGAGCTTGATTCAAGCGTTTACTAAGACGACCATGCCAATAAATTTTGACTTCATTATCTGTTCTTCCTGGTTGCTTCCAAGCAATGGCTGACCATCTGTAGTAGGAAAAACATCACTACAGTGAGTAATTAGTATGACCTAAACATCTTTTTAGCCCTAAAGCACGGCAAGAATTACTAATGTTAGTAAAAAATCATACCTATTCCCGAATTGTTCATGTAGTTTGATGATTAGATCTTGTTGGGATCCAAGCGCGGAACAAACTACTATTGAGACATGAAGTATATAATAATTTAATGACAAACAAGTCACAAACATGAAAGATAAATGACACGCAAGATTTAACGTGATTCGATTCCATTATTGAGCTTACGTCTACAGAGAGAAAATTCATTTTTTATTATGAGAGGGAAACCCTATACAAAAGCACAACTTGAATCCAAATCTAAGCCTTGTATACCATATTTCATCTCCCAAGAACCCTCTCTCATGCCATGTACATAAGACTACATGTCGCCCTTGTGTATTCTTGTGTGGTACTTTATAGTATGTCAACCTACCTATTTATGGAAAATATTATTTGGCTAAAAACCAAATAACAATAGAAAATCAATGCTAATTCTTAGATTTGTACAGAATAAGAAATAACTTCTAAATTCTAAACAAAATAGAAAATAACTTGGCAACTACTTCAAATAACTAAATAATTAGGAAACTAATTACTTGCATATAAAACAAGAAATTTGCCTAAAGAAATTAAACTAATTTCCTAACAAATCTTCACCTTGACGAATATTTCTTGTAGCAACCACTTGCCTTCAACAACCAAATAATATAGTACCAGACTACACATTTGAATCAATACAGCCCTGACATCTAATTGATTTAATCGGCAAATGATCATGTGTAAATACCCCCAATTCAACATCCAGTTGACTCATGAGAAAGTGTCTTAATTTACCATCTCCCTTCATAGGATTTCTTCTCATTACCACTTGTAACTCGGGATCCCCTTCTGTGAGTTCTAACCCTAATTATTGAAGCAATCAAGTGGTAAAATCACCATATTTCTTCCTATTCTCAAGACTGTTTCGTCATGCATGGTTTCTAAGACTCCACTTGCAGTATAAAACTTGTAACTATCAAAGTCTTCTTCGTTTGGAAATTAGATCCCTTTGTTTCTTTAGAACACATGCCACACCACCTAAAAATTATAATTTGAATCTAAGAACCATCCGAGATGAAATATTAACTGTTGAAATTGTGAGAATATCTCCATCGGTTCATGCCCAAAATCGATAATGGATTTCACCTTTTTCTTAACCATTGAATTACATATCTAGACTCACCGTCAAATATTTCCATGCTTTCTAACTTCTCATCCTTCAACTTCAATGCTTCTTGTCAAGCCCTTGAAACAAGGATATTACCTATTAAATTGTTCAATTAGTAACATTTACCAACTCATTTGATCTAAATAGTCAACCAGGATCCAACTATGAATCCCGCTCTAATATCAATTTGTTGGAATCCAAGCGCAGAACAAACTATTGAGACATCAAGTACATAATAATTTAATGACAAATAAGTTACAAGTATGAAAGATAAATGACACATAAAATTTAACATGATTCACCTCCATAAGATTTAACGTGGGTCGACACAACGTGATCTACTCTCGTAAACATTTTATTACTTGTAGTATATCACTCCTTTTTTGGAATTAGTCTATTTTTTTAAGTACTACTAAAATTTGACTACTACGTTTCTCTTTTGTGTGCTTTTCAAGTCACTTGAAAAAATTAAGAGTGTTAGAAGGAGGAGAAAGAGAAAGAGAAGTTGGTGGTAGCGACCAGGCAGAAAAGGAGGAGGGGGAGGTGGAGGACTAGAAAGAAGTTATAGCCTCAGTTCTTGAGTAATCCTGACCAGCGAACTTAGGCAGCTGGCGCCAATTCCAATGGCCATATCTCAGAACGTAGGCCCTTAACTTATTGTCTTCTTCTTCATTCCATGCACCTTCCTTTAATCCGTTTTTGTCAATTCTTGAGGATCTTACCATGTTGCTGATTCTGTCTTAGTCTCTGGCTTTCTCATCATCCACTCTTAAAGAAATTACCAGTGCAAAATATCACTATATATATTGTACCAGAAGCTCGGGGGAAATAAAACGTGTTCAAAGTCAATTAAAAAAATTTGTTAAGGCCAAAAACGTGTTTTTTTGTCCACGATGGTGTATTCCTTAATACAAGTTGCGATCCCTTCAGGTGGAAGGATATTTCTTACCCTAATTGGCTAAACTTCACTTTGAACCCTTAATTATAGCCACACTCTCACTTTAGTATTTAAATTTTAATTTTGGATACTTTATTCGTTGAAGTATAAAATTCATCCTACTTTGGTTTTTGAACTTTAATTTTCAATACTTTACTCTCTAAAGCATGAAAATGAAATCTATTCTACCGAATAGTGAGCAAGTGAAGTTTAAAATTGAAGTACTAAAGTAAGATGGATTTTATACTTTAAGAGATAAAGTATCTAAAAGTGAAGTTTAAAGACTAAAGTTGGATGAATTTTATATTCTAGAGGATAAAGTGTCCAAAATTAAAATTTAAAAACTAGAGTGAGTATATGTTTACATTTTAAGGGTTAAAAGTGAAATATACCCTACCTTAATTGCACGTGCAATGGGAGATAATTGCTTATTTACAATAGGTTTTACTTTTGTTAAGTTGATTATGAACGAGCTAATTACTGAGAATCTATTGAAAAAAAGAAAATCATATTTGTATTGGATTAACATGTCCTACACTATAGTTACATAAATATTTTCTTTTGTTTTTTTGTAGTAACCATTATAGATGTATGGTATATGTGTAAAAAGTAAAATTCAAACTTAATTGAAGTTATATATCATACATCCATACTTGCAATTAATGTAAAAAGTTTATTACACTATGTAGGAGAGATTAATACATATACCTTTAGAACTTTTTTTTTTTTAAAGTTTGACTTAGTATGTTTTGACATGGTAAAAGCAATATTCAAAAGCAGATTGCTGGTTGTTTCACACAGGAAGTTTTTTCAGCTCAAAATAATTAAAAGAAAGAGCCAAAGTCTATCAAGCCCATCTCAAAACATCTTCTACCTTAAACTAAAAAGGGCATAATTTAGCTAAAAGTCTCGATGTGAAAAAACCCATCTTAACGTCTTGAAAATTAAGTTCCACTAGGAGGAAATGGGAATGGGAAGGATCGAGCTCTTGGAGTTGTACGAAATAGGGATCTGATCACCAAGAAGACTTTACATCAGAACCTTCCATATTTAAACGTTTATAGGTAGAAACGATTTTAAGTTTGTGAGTCTATTTAAACTCGTTACAAGTTTATTTATTGATTTGAACAAGTGTAAAATTAGAATTGAAGAATCAAGGTCTCTAAGTTTTCTAGATCACTTCTTTAAAATTCTCCCTCTTTTCACTTCGTCTTAATAGTCATTTACATCTTTAAAAATGACACACTTCAGAAGATGTTCACTTAAAAGTATTTTTCATTTTTTCTTTTGGATTTTTATTTATTTTGTCATAGTTTCCCCTTGTCAATGTACATATAAATGGTTGGTTTTAGGCTGAAGGAAAGTACAACATGAACTAGTGCATGAAGGAACATGAGGCTGTATTAAACAATTTTACATCAGCATATTGCCAAAGAGTCTGAATAGTCAGTGAATCTGGACACCATTCATAAGGTTGCAGAGGGCTAACAAAAGAGCAGTAGATCGATAATTATCAAAATTCATGGCTCCCTGATTAATAAATATGGTTATGACAATAAATTTTTTGGATTCCCACACATCTGAGATGGTCCAATGCAAGGAATCTGTTGCAGTGGTCCGCTAATTGCGGTAGCAAATTATTTCTTAAGAATGTGAGCATTATTCAAGTCCATACAACTAATTATTGAAATTTTAAAATTGTTTACATGTTTCCTAATGGAATCTTGATCAATGATCTAATTCAAGAAACATGATGAATGGTTACAAAAGGTATGCTGATGATAAACCTAGGCGAAAGGAACTTACTGATTCAATCCCAACAAGTATTTCTCCTCAAAGAAAAGTTCGTGAAGGCACTTTTTAACTTGTTGAGATTATTGTAGTACCCAAAATGTTCCTAAAATCTCATAGTGATGCATTCAAGATTCTTGTATGAAAAAACAGAAAAAAAAAAAGAAATTGTTGGATGAAATCGTACATGAAAAGAAAGACCTAGGTTTCTACTCAAAGCTTGTTTAGGAAAATAAACATTTCTACCTCTGTTTACACAGCAATATATACAGGTCTTGACTCCTAACAATATATGAGTCATTATTGTAAACGAGTGATGGATGTATAACGACAGGAAAATGAGATTTTATATGAGTTATTATTTTCCTCTTTCATAAGAACGAACAAAATGAATTGAACAACGAAAAGCGATGGATGGTAATATATCAAAATTATAGCCATAGATGGCCATTCTAAAGATAACCCCGTAAATTGCACCCATATAGCCGGTCTACAAAAGGCCAACTACTGACCCAAAATATTTGACCATTATTTAGCTAGCTTGGACGTCAAAGTTTCCATTTGCTTATGACAATTGTCCGTCCCAGGATGCTTGGATGTAACAGGTTGAAGTTAACCAGATAAGTCACCGAAAGAGAAAGGAAATATTAACAATGCCACATTCTTCTTTTTTGCGCTTTTGTGTTACTTATAATATAATCCAGTGTTCAATTAAGTAGATAGAAATAGCTTAATTAGGAAAATTTGACACATAACTTTTCTTGTGCAATAGAATCTGTTTTAACTTTCATGCAAACTGCAAAGAACTGTTTTTCACTCGTGATACATAAATGACAAACTCTTTTATCATTACCAGTTACTTAAAATTACCATATACTCCTAAACTATATACCCTTATGTAACTATCAGATTTTAATTCCAACTCTAAACTCACGATAGTTAATATATTTATCTACCTAAATTCGTGTCAATAAATTTTGAATTCATGCCATATTTATGAAACAGCTATGTCTTGTTGTCAACAACAATGACTTTTTTTTTTCAATTGTATCTAGTAGGAAAGAGATGGGATTTAATAAATGAGGAGGGGAAAAGGGATTAGAATCCAAAATCTCTAAATCATGAAGGGTTAATCTTAACTACTAAATTAAGGCCTTCTTGATTTAACAACAATAACTAAAGTGCAAAAATATGGGGAAAAGAGTTATTATTCTACAAACTCATACGCAGATTGGTCAACACAAATTAGAAGTAATTGGTGATTTTCTGCAAGTAAATTCAAAAAAGGTAATAAGAGAGGGGAATGGTGCTCGGGAACCTTTAACATGTTTATACAAGTTTAATTGTCACCATGGCTTCCCCCAATTAATTGATTAATGTGGCACAACAGAAGTCCAAGGCAGTAAATTGCTAGGAATGATAGTTTAAAGGGTAAATCACAAATAAGTTATATCTCAGGGGGCTTTTTGCAATTTTGCCAAAAGATAAGTATCTAATCTTTATAATAATGTACAGTAAGCAATTTTTCTTCAATGTCCTTGATCTTAAGGCCACTGTGATCTATCTATAGAGTAGTTACACATTGGTAATCCTTCAGAGATCTAATTATCCGGCTTTTATTGATTGAATTCGTGGAACCAATCAAAACTATCATCAAGAAAAGAGGAGAAAGGGTACATGAATTCCTCCTCCATAGGTGGTAACCAGTTGTTAAAGGATGTATCCAAGGCAAAGGGTTCAGTCCAAAAACTCTCAAAGGGTTCAGTCAATGATTCCACTGAACTGTTGCTATCATCTGCAGCCCAGTCTACACCATCAAAAAGTGTGGAATCACAGCTTAGGGAAGAGATGTCCGTGTAAGCATCAAGAGAATCAGCAGCAGAAGTGTTTGGATCCATTTCTCTCTTTTGATCAGTACTGGAACCAGATGTAGACATTGCAGAAGATTGCTCATTTTGATCTGCATCATCCATATTCTGGGATCTTTCACTAAGTTGAGTTTGTTTGTTGCGCTTTTTGAGATGCGTGTGCCAATGATTTTTTATATCGTTATCCGTTCTTCCTGGTAATTTTGCTGCAATGGCTGACCATCTATGATAGGAAAAATACTACGGAGTTAGTACTAAATTCGATTACCTATACACCATTTCAGTCTCAACAACCACACATTGGATGTTGTGACGAATTTTAGCCCTAAAATCAAAGCAAGAATTACTAGAAAACGACAGTAACCTCATACCTGTTCCCATATTGATCATGTAATTTGATTATTAGATCCTCCTCTTCGATGGCGTACTTGCCTCTTCTAACACCAGGCTTCAGGTAATTCATCCATCTCAGTCTGCAACTTTTGCCACATCTAGATAGACCTGAAAGACACCTTAATTTCGTAAGAGAAGCATATAATCAAGAATCAGACCAGAAAATTTGCAAACAAGAACAGTAGCTAGCTATTATCTGTTGTCTTCGTTAGACTGATGAAATACATATTAATTTGAGGAACAAAATATCCTGAGCTGCTTACCGGCAAATTTAGGCAGCTGCCGCCAGTTCCAATGGCCATATCTCAGAACATAGGCTCTCAGCTTATTGTCTTCTTCTTCACTCCATGCCCCTTTCTTCATTCCTTTTTTATCAACTGATGGGCTCTCACCATTTTGCTTCTCTACTGCCTTTTATCTTTCTCAGCCACTCTGAGACAGAAACTATTGATCTGCTTTTAATGAGGGAAGTGAAGTGAGCTTGTGCAAATGTCAGTATATATATCAGTAGATAGCCAAAAAGACTTGGAATTAGAAACGTGCTCAAATGTATAAATTATTCAGATGATAAAACGTGTTTTTTGTCCACATGGGTTAGACCTCATGAGTAATTGATAATACTCAAGTAGGTCGCAGGAGGTTTCCCAAAAGTTCTAATACGCCAAGCAACGAAAAATGGCTGTGTGTCTGAACCGACCAATATAATGATAATAATAACAATAATAATAGACAGAAACATGGCTAAGTGGACTTCAAATATAGATCAGATCTCGAAGATTTGTTTTATATAGTTTAAAATTTTGAGGGTTTTCTAAAATATTGGTAGATTAAATTAAAGATATTGCTAGATTGGATAACACAAACTCTTTTTTATACTTGCAATTCTACTAATATATGTTATGGTGGTTAGGTTTGTATTTCTCTTTTAATGATAGTTTGAGTAGTTTACATCCTTTTTCTCTAAGTCTTTTAATTTGTGTTAATGCATGCATGAGTTTCAAAATAACTTATATTTCATTATCTCCAGTAATCATTGGAAAAAGGAGGTCTTCATATATTCTTCACTTTTTACTAGGAATTAGTTTATCTGTTGCTCTTGGAGGAAGTGGTAGTGTGAAGGTTTATAAAATTTCAACCTCTCACAGTACTGTGCTTGGAGTAAGGATCTAACTAGCAAGCTTTGATGTCACAAAATAGTGATGGGATTTTCAGCCTCTTACTGTGCAAGATGTAACATGGCAATTCAACATTCTATTTTCTTATGAATTCCAGGATGATTTTTCAAATCTTTAGAGAACTTGGGTTCATATCTTTGAAAAAGAATCTGAACGCTAATTAACAAGAACTACTGGTAATTTTCAAAATTCACCAGTGAATTTGGCTTATGCGTTATATGAACAGTCTGATCATGAAATAAAAGGGATTTGATCATAATCCCTTTTATTACTCAATCTGTATATCCTCTGTGAGAATAATTTTCAACTATATAAGTTGTGTAGTTATTCTAGTAATTAAGGCACTTAAGTCTCTCATGCACGTGTAGTATTATAGCATCCACATAAACTAATTACATTCATGCATGTTGAATACGCGTAAAGATAGACATAGTTTATATACACAAAAGAAGTACATGATGTTTCTCCCTGGCTTCCATTCAATGTATACACCGGTATTATGACTTCAGAGAGCTAAGACGTCCACTCCTGATGATCAGGGCAACTTA
Source organism: Coffea humblotiana (assembly GCA_023065735.1). Classification (NCBI taxonomy): domain Eukaryota; kingdom Viridiplantae; phylum Streptophyta; class Magnoliopsida; order Gentianales; family Rubiaceae; genus Coffea; species Coffea humblotiana. Next base: position 21,974,521 of record CM041212.1, on the reverse strand, counting down.
GAAAGTGACATTTATAGACAATTATGCCAAATTAATTAATTAATTAATCATAGACTATTGTTTGGACACTAAAATCGACGATAAGATAGGATTCAGGAAAAAGGGTCAAGGAATTCAGTTAAAAAAGCAGGCTAGCTCTAGGAAGGGAAGTGTAAATCATCTAAATTGACATTTGAGAAGGTCATACAAACTTGTATTAGTTTGCAGCTGAGTCCTGTCAATATTTTAGAGAGAAAATGCCATTCATGATTCATGACTAAGGCATATCCGGGAACTAAGAACTTAGTTGGCCTAAAGTGATTTGATTTTGATTAGTGATGATGCACAACATCATAATCGCATAATTGTCCTTTCTTCAAGTAAGAGAACAAGTGCGTATATTACATATTCAATGAGCTGCTTTTTTTGACTATGGTTTGGCTTTACCCATTTTTAAAACAGAAATATCAACTTTTGCTTTAGAAATTCCAAAAGCAGATCAAATGATATGAGGGCCTTGCATCAGCAAATTACGAAAAGTATCTTAGGAAGGTACATTTTTTTATTTATTTAAAATAGGATGAAATTGATAAGATTACAGTACAATGAATTTCAACTTAAATTTGACATGTTGTATGTGTCGTCAGCAAGTAAACGTCATCGCGTGGTTACATTGGATCAGGAAATTCAAAATGGGAAATAGTTTTAATATTACTTTTTGATGGGCTTTTTGCAATGATGACCTCAAACTTTATTTGAAATTGTAAAGATAATCCAACTTGGAGTGGAAGACTTCAACGGACACTAGCGGATTGTAATGTATAAACAAAATGAGCTAATTATAAAGTGTCAAATTGTGTTCTTTTGGAAAGAAATCCCACCCCAATAAACAAGTTGTAAGCCCCAAAGGACATCTTCTCAATTCTAAGTACCAAATGCAAGAATAAAAATCATATGATGTACAAACATATGAATAGAATGTAATACCGAATCATATTATGTACAATAAGACGAACAAAATATAAGGTTGATAACAAAAATAAAAGCTTGTTAAACATGCAAACTAAGTATAACTATCCACTCACAAGATGCACAATTAAACGAACAAAGGATGAGGATCTAATATGTGAAGATAATAGCTTATGACACAACCCAAGCTACTACTCCCAAGTCGCAAGGACCTTATTTTGGGAAGCTTTTGAAAAGTTGGACTATCTTTGTAATTTTGAATAATAATTAGATTAGTTTTCTCAAAAAAAAAAAAGCCCCCACTTATTGAAGAGCAATCTTGGAACACATCATGTGCGGGAAATAGGCAGTGTGAACTCTCTAATCAATTACGAAACAGACAGAACATAAATTATTCAACCACAAGGTGTGAACTAAAAGTTAAAAACAAAAAAATAAAAAGGAAAAAGGTGTGAACTGAAAGATTTGCCTCGTTATCATGGCCTTTCATCATGTTGGGGAGGGGGAATGAACTAACCTTAATCTTTAGGACAAGTTATTATCATAAAATAAAGGGTTGAACAATTCAAGAGTTTCCTACGAATATTAGATAATTAAAATCTCAAGTTTTGTACTTGATTTTGGACAATGGTGACTTTCCAAGAAAGTCATTTGGAAATGGAAGAGATGTCCTTATCCTTCAACTTAAAAAATGTTATCAGAAAAGAAAACAACGAAGAAAGAGCATGTGAAAGTGACGCGGGAGAAAAACTATCAAATTTTATGGTTCCATTATCATATACAGCAAGAGAAATAGCCGTTGCCATTGCTAGGAATCGTCAATCTCAAATTCCTATATTCCTGTTGATTTTTTCAAAATCAGAACACGTTTTCTTTTTTATTTTTAGTTAAATTTAAGATAACAAACCTCTTTATGAATACCAACCAACTTTAATCTCTACAATTCAGGCTTTAGATGCTTGATTCTCCTATATTACGTGCGTCAATATATCTTAGGTAAAATGGTATATCCTGCTGATGCGTTTCTGGATAGTTGAGATAGCTGGCTCTGTAAATCAATTCATGAAGGGACTTCACGATGAAATGAGGTTTAGCAGCTCAGTTGACAAAACAGTAGTCCCTAGAATTTGGCAGTCATCATCAGTCAAATGTGAGTAATTAACTGTCAACCAACATATATGGGAGATACATCTCTGAATTAATGGAATACCTAGCTAATCAACAAGAACATATGATGCTGATGCATGTATTAAGCTTGGAACGTCAAAGTTTACTTTTAGTTGTGAACATAGTTCTGTCCAACCACCATACAAGTAGTAAAAGGAGGCTGGATAAAAGCTGGCAAAGAGACGAGGGCAAATGATGTTGAATGTTTTTCGATTAACATATTCATGACCATGCTTTTCCTTATTTGTAAATTAATAGCACTACGTTGATCGAAACATAGAAAAGGTAAAACTACGCCATGATCTTTGAAGAATTTTGATTAAGGAGCTTAATGTGAAAATTCAAGTTTTCAAAGTGCTCACAAGCGAGGTACTTGTAGACGTTTGAAACTGAAGTTCAGACAGCTTTTTGATGCCTTAGGAGTAGTGTATACCATTGGCAAAGTTTGACAATGAGCACTAAACACTTCTTGGGAGAGTATTTGGAATACTATTGATCAACAATACCAGTAAAAATCGCAAAAATGCGAGTGAAAGTCCTTTATAACAAATTAGAGGATATAATGGTCTAGGTTGAAATTTTTGGACGTAAAGATTTTGGGTTTAAATTTTTTTTCCCTTTCTCACTTTTTAAAATCCATCTTTCTTTTTATTGGAAATTTTTTTTAGAGGGAGGGATTTGTTGGATTAATTAGGGTCTAGAGCTAAAGTAGGAGAATAAAGAGTGCGGTCACTTTCTTTATTTATCAATTCGAACTTTAACCGCATAGCATTGTCAACTTGATATTTGCTATTTCTATTTGGAATAGTAAAAAAAAAAAACCTAATATTTTGGTTTCAAATCTCTTAAATGCGACACCTGGATTGGGCTTCATGAGTCCAAGCAATTACTTTTTTTCTACTCAACGTAATTTTGAAGTGATTGGGTGGTTACCAATTTGAGCACACGAAACGTTGGATAACATTCGTCTTAACGAGGAAAGTGTACTAAATAAATTACGAGGCTCCAGTTGTGGCAGGCATATACATATTATATTTTTGCTTTCTCTCTGTTTCCTAGGATTTCCTCAGAAGCTAAATTATTAAATTAAGATAATTATTCTAGATTGGATACTATTTTTTCAGGCAATATCTCGATTAATGTGAGACTACTTTCACCTTACATCTTTTTGCTATTTTTAATTTTCAATTTTGCCTGGAAATTTGTTTTTGAAAACTTTGACTAAACTGAACCATTTTCTACTGCTCCAATTCAAAACCAGTCATTTGATTATGCTTGAAGAGGATATAGTTATCTCATCAAATATACATGATGACTCAACCAATTATATTTTTCCCTCAGAAGTACTTAAGAGTAAGGTTGAGGATATGAAGGGGCCAATATTGGTGAAAACATTGGACGTGCAAGTGTTATTAGTCTACAAATTAAAAACCGATGTGCATAAAGAGATCAGGCAATCCTGCACAAAATTAAATGTCATGTTGATTCTTCAGTTGTACAAAAAAACCTGAAAAACTACACAATATTGAGCTCAAAACATAAAGAACTGGATACTCTTGTGAAGATATTATGTTTGTATTCTTGAAGTGCGGTAAACAAGTATAATTCTCGGAGCTTCCAAATTCAAAATTTTAATTGAAAACTAATTAGCGTAGAATAATCAGGCCACTTTTCTTGTATCAATCGTGAAACTAATCCATATCTTCATCAAGAAATGAGGAGAAAGGGTATGTAAATTCTTCCTCAACAGGTGGCAACCAGTCATAATTAATTACTTTAAGATTGCTATATGATGTGTCCAAAGCAAAGGGTTCGGTCCAGAAACTCTCGAAGGATTCAGGTAATGATTCCACTGAACTGTTGCTGTCTTCTCCAAACCAGTCTCCACCGTCAAAATGTGTTGAACCACATCTCAAGGGGGACAACTCGCAGTTAGTATCAGCAGCAGGAACAGCAGCAATTTCAGTCTCCAATCCTGATCTATTTTGATCAGTAGTGGAATGAAATATGGATATTGCAGAAGATTCCTTGTTTTGATCCGCATCACTATCCATGGGTTGGGATCTTTCGCTAGTTTGCTCAATTTTATCCTTTGGTTTTGAATCTTGTTTGGTGCGCTTTCTGAGATGAGTGTGCCAATAATTTTTTACTTCATTATCCGTTCTTCCTGGTAATCTTGCGGTAATAGCTGACCATCTGCAATTGTGGAAAAATCACTTCAATCAGCAATGACTACCAGCCGGACCAAAACTTTATTTTATTTTAGTTTTTTGCCTCTCTCAGAAGAAAACTAAAACGAATTCAAGGTTAGTTTAGCCCTTAAAACATGTCAAGAAGTTCTGCAGAAGGGATAGTAGCTTTATACCTGTTTCCCAATTCTTTATGTAACTCCAGTATTAGTTCCTCCTCTTCCTCACTAAAGTTGCCTCTTTTTACACCAGGCCTCAGGTAATTCATCCATCTCAGTCTGCAACTTTTACCACACCTAGATAGACCTGAAAATCACCACAATTTCATTAGAAGAAGATACATTATTCAGTGTTACACCACAGTTTACTAACTGCATTGCATTAACATTTCTCAGTTGTTGCTAAGTTGAGAATGATTGACACAACCATATCAAGAAAACAATAGTTTTTTTTATGATATACCTGCATTGTTAGACTAATTGCAGAACAAGATTTGAAATATTAGTACACTTCTTCTCAGCGACACAGACAAATCTATGGAACAATAAAGTTAAACTTTGTGCGAGTCTATCTATTTTAGTTTATTGACAAAATAAAAGACTAAAAGAATCAAACTGGAAGAAGGATCCAGATGGTGGCAGCATAGAGGAGGATGACTTAAAAAAAAATAGTTATGTAACTCTAACTCCTCACCGGCAAATTTAGGCAGCTGTCGCCAATTCCAATGGCCATATCTTAGAACATAGGCTCTCAATTTATTGTCTTCTTCTTCACTCCATGCACCTTTCTTCAATCCACTTTTGTCAATCCATGTAGTTCTCACCATTTTGCTTCTCAACTCTTTTTTTCTCAATTTCAATCCCTCAAAAGCTATTGTGCCTTAAGGAGTGAATTCAGGTTGTCCAGATAACTAGTTTATATATAAACAAACACGTGTTAGGCAACAATTTTTGTTTATCATCTTCACAAAACGTGTTTTATCCACATGCATGCGCAGATCTCAAAAAAATAAATAGTACTTGTACAGGATTGACTATTGAGATCCACGTTGGTCATGGGAGGTTTCGTAGACTTCTAAGTTCTAATAAGACAAGCAATCAATCCTCGCTTAAATGTGGACAAATCCAGCATTAGATCGTGTTTAGTTTTTTAAATACTATTTCCTCCTCTTACTCGGGACTGAGGAAACTGGTCCAAAGGTGGACTCCGGGTGTTTGGTTCTTTTCATGGGTGGACTCGGGATCCAGGCCAGGACCCACTTTATAGTCTGCGTAAATTTTAGGGGAGGAGAAAATTTTAAAAATTAAGGCATGATAATACAATTCTTGTGTTCTTGATATCACCCGGTCTGCCCTTAATTCCAGCCGTGTAGAGCAAGAAGTGGCTAGCTAGCTTTGAGGGCTATTTTCAGTAAGATTTGTGCTGCAATACTTGAGCAAATAAGGTGCGGAAGTATAGTGATATGTGCTACAAGGAGTGGTTTAGCAACTTAGAGGTCCAACATTTGGGAAAAATGCAAGCAAATGATTTGTTTTTGGGGATGATTTCAAGAATATTTTATGATAATACTTTATTGGAAAGTTCGTAGGTGATAGTATAAAAAGATGGTTGTGGAAAATATTGAAAATTTTTAGCAATTTATAAAATGATTTTTCTAAAAGCTTGCCATCTCAACACGCTAAGGTCCATTTTTTTTTTTGTAAATTATATTGTAGCAATGTAATTTATGTGAGATTAAAAAAAAGATAATTAGAAAATATGTTAAGGGAATGTTTCAAAAAAATCCTGAAAAACTCACAATCTGAACGAGTCTTAAATTTTCTTCTGATGGTGAAATTCTCATTTTTCCACACACAGTACAAAGAATTTGACTAAATTGATGTGAATTCAAACATGCATCTACAACTTGTTTTTGTCTTTTTTAGTTTTCTTTTTTTTCTTTTTTTTTGGTCGTTCTTCACTTCAACACATTTATCTTGGGGTTCATGAGGGGAGTCCTCAACATTTTCCTTCACTCTTAGTCTAACTCTAGAAACTATTCAAGACTGAAGTAATCTTCTCAACAGTCAATTCATAAAAGACGTATAACACTTGAAAACGCGCACAATCGAAGATACATAATTTGGCCACAAAGCGTGATCGTATCCACATGGGCGGCTGAACTCGTTGGATGTTTCCTCAGATGTCGAATCTGAGTTTACTAATGCCTTGTACATGATATGACTTTTCACTCCAACGTGAAACAATGAAGGGAGAGAGCAGCCAATTTCATGGCCACATATGGCAAACCGTGTTGTACTTAAAACACAAACAAAAAATTGAAAAATCATGGATTTAATTCCTATACATAGTCTAATGCTCCGGTATATTAAATCGGTCTGTCTGACTGGTACCCCATAAGCACTCGTTGAAATATCATATTTTTTAAAATATAAAATTAATTAGAGAAAGTAAATAAATACAAGCGAAAACAGGTAAGATTAAATAAAAAGAGTATATAAATACAAATGAGGATAATACTTGTAGGTATATGTATATACATGATAGGTTAAGTGGATATTAAGTGTGTTAACGAGTACTTTATGGGCACCCGTTAGAAAAACTTATATTAAATTTGTCGTAGAATCGGCTAATTCAGTAGGAAAAGATTTTGTGAACACTTTTCTATTATTATCGATTTTAGTATTTTATGATGAATCACAACACCAAAAAAGTCCTTAGTTATGTTTAAAACAGCAACAAAGTCTTCCAAAAAGTGAAGTAAGGCAGACATGCTATCTTGTATCCGCAATGTATGCTCATAATATTTGTTGCTTTGAATATATTCATATATAATCTACTCGAAAAGTAAAAAGATACATTAGAAATTATAATCTATTAAAGCTGATAAATGCTTATATAGTGGTAACAAATTATTAAAACAAAACAAAACGTAAACATAACCTTGTTAGACGGTGTTGTGTTTTCAGTGGATTCCTGGCATCTGAAGGAGGGTAATCAAAAGGTCGCTAGCCATGGATTTTTCTGAGTACTTTGTCAACTCAAACCAGTGAACGCTGTGAATGAAGGTACAAGATATCAGGGTTCAAAGCATACGCATGTCGACGCATGTCCCTGATGCCAAAGAATAATGAAAAAAAAAAAAAAGACTTGATTAATTTAGATTTGGACCACGAATATTGTAAGGTTTTTAGACTAGAAGATTGAAAGGTAAGATTTTATTTTCTTTTGTCAGCATTATCAGATATTTACGTAGGATTGGTCTACTAGTTCACTTTTAGATCATGCAATAACTCTATGAATATTCTTGCAATAATATTGTACATCTTTCATCATCAATTTTCTTACATATACCACACATGGTCTATAAAAAAACAACAGACAAGCCTAGTTAAGTATTTTCCATATCCTGTTTGGATTGCTATTTTCCGAGGAAAAAAATGTACTATAGTGATTTGATATATGTAAACTAAAAAGATGATTAGAAAATATATTTACGAAAAACATAAAATTTTTGCGAGAAAAGGCTTCTTTCAACCTCCACACTTCGATACTAATAAAGAAACTGCACACTTTGGTCTTTCAAGATGACACTGGATGCACTTCCAACACCTGCCAATTCCAAATGGACGGGCTATGATTCAAACGATCCTCATATCTGGCAATTTTTTGCTTGGGTGGGCTTTTCTTCTTTAGATTTTTAAACAGATCAATAAATCAGACCCACGAGGCCAGGCCTTGTAATTTACACGAGTGGGCTTTTCCACTTTAGTCCTATTCATATACAGTAAAAGCACCAATATGATTTGATGATTTAGTGGTTTAGTTTTTCTTTCCTATAATATCCTTATTAGTGGTATTAATGAATTTAATCTATTTACAAATATAAATGTAATTATAAGTATTATTAGGGCTTTTTACGTACTACCAACCTTTAAGTTTTGTTTAGAACTAGAATCCCTTATGGAATTGAAATTGGTTTGGAATGGTTATAGTCTTATAGGTTATAGGTTGTTTTACTTGAAAAAACCTTTCTGTTAAAATTTAATGACCAGGCATTAGTTAGGCCACATTATTAAAAATCTTGACTAACTATGTGTATATTAACCTTCTTAAACTTTTATAAAATCCTGCCAAGTTGATTAGATAAACAAAGAGAGAGCATATTTGGAATGATTTCTTTGGGCTTTTTACTTAAGATGATACCAACTTTGCAATACATTTTGTTCAAAAAAAAAATACTTTGAAATATATTTAATTAAAAAAAATTTTATGCAAAAAAAATTGATGTGGAATAAATTTCAAATGTAATGACTTTTGAAAACCAAACAGCTGTGAAAAGTAATTTCTTATTACAAACATGAGAAATTAAACAATAATAAGAAAAGATTTTCTTGAGACTAAGCTAACTACTTTTGACTTTTTGAAAGAAAAAATTCTCACTTGAAACTAATGAAAAAAGACTAAGCTCCAAACCTCAAGCAAAATAAAGAAATGACAAAGATAAATCCCTGTACACATCTCTCTATACTTGAAAATTTTGGCCTGACAAACATTATAAATCATGTTTCAATTCAATTTCATAACAACTATTAGCAAACCCATCCATATGCACTTGTCTAGTGTTGAACAAATACTTTGTCAATCATAAGTATGAAATATAAAAGTTATTTCTTTGATCCACTATATGGGGCCGCTAGCCATTAATGCAAACTAATAGCAATTATTTAGTAATATTACAATCATGACAAAAGAATAATTCAAAAAAAAAAGATATTTAAAGGAAGAAAAAAGGGAACCACTCAAGTCAAAGTAAGAAACTCTCAATTTCTTAATAATCCACACCGAATTTTTTAAGATTCTTAAATGAGTCAATATTCTTTAGGCTAAGGGAATTAAATATGATACTAAAATCTATCTGCAATCAACGTATTGAATAAAAGTATGAAATAGGCATTTAGTAGATTGAAGTTGGTAAAAGACGTTGAGTCTTGATTGAATTTGGATAAAATATCTAGATGTACTTTTTAAGCAACAAAGAACCAAAAATAAAAAAGTGACAGAAAAGAATGTTTTAAGAAGAAGTATCTTTTAATCTTTAGGAAAGAATGGTATATGAAGAAACTATCTGTTAATATATTAACTTATAAGTTGGTATGACATATAGCTTGACCTCTAAATCTTCTAATAAAAATGAAGTTTTGTTATTTTGTTTGTTTAGTGTTAACATATTTGGTAGGATTGCGAAACAAATATCTAATTAAAAATATAATTACATTTGACAGATGTAAGTAACAAAATGAAAAACATTGTCCCTCAAAACAAACTGAAGACTAAAATCTAAACAAGAATTAAACGAGTAGACTAACATGAGAATATTAATTCTTTAACCAAACATTTATATGAGAGATTACAATAATATCTTGATCTTACAAAAATTATTTCTGCTAATACTCTTTTTCATTTTTTATAATATGAAATCAAGGAGAGGCAGGATCCAACCTAATAACGTGCATGACATCTATAGCATAACCATAACCTTCTTGTGGTCTTGTAAAGTGTTTCTATAATTCAATTCATGCACAATACCCTCGCACATATCTTCTTTAGAAAAATATAGCTAGTTAAGAAAAGACAAAATCAAATTAGCTAATTACACACTAATTGCTCATTTATGTTTGCCTTTTTTGTTATAAAATAGAATTTATAATTCAAGTATCTCTATTGCATCTTCTGAAAATTAGTATATGCACAATAATCTTGTAAATTAATAACCATTAAATTATAAATTTAACCCTAAGCAAGATAAAAGACAACGTGCAAATGCTAGTTTTCCTGAATAGACGAAAACGAAATGATTTGTCCTCCACAGGGTCATTTCTTGGCAAACATGATCAAGGCCCAAGGTTTGAACCCACCCAACTTCTGTTTGGATCGAAATCGTCGCTTCATGTCTATATCATGGACCAAAGCCTCGAGCTTTGTTGTCAATTTCAATACTGGGAATCGATAAAACAGGCAAAGTGCAATTTGGTTTGTCTTGTATGGGAATGGGAATGATTAGAAACCAGATACTGGCAACTACTTGGCTTGATGCTTAATTTGTTTTCTTTTTGGCTAGCGAGTTTTCTAGCAGGCTTTCTTGATCCTCCCTAAAGTTCATGACATGTATCACGTATCAACCAACCACTAAGCTTGGCTCCCTGGCCACCCACTAGGGAGTCCTTCCTTGAGCTGTAGGTGAGGGTTCAAACCTCACTTGCAGTAAAAAAAATTTTAAGAATAGTGTCATAGCACTCCCTTGATTTAGTTGGGTCTGTATATCCATTAGTCCCTAACACAAGCCTCCTTAGACTCCCTCTCCCCTTAGATTAGGATAAAGTAGGTTATACAATGTATTTTTGCTGGCAAAAAAAAAAAAAATTCAAGTATCAACCCGGGCTGAGAGACCTATAAATTTTGGAACAGTTTTTTTCTTAACCTTTAAGGAGAAAAATTAACTCTCAAAATTAAAAAATGTGTTGTTCTTTTTTTTTTTTTTTGAGGTACAAATTCGCACAAGATTCTTGAAGTGTTGGATAAAAGAGAATAGCATCAATAATTTCCTTCATCTCTCTTAAAGAAAGCAGCCAGTTAATACGTGATCGTGTGAACAGCTGACTTCATCTTGTTTGATGCTGTTAATCACTATTCCACTGATGATTCCACTGATGTATAAACAAAAAGGGGGATGAATCCATTCAAAAACTCAAAACAAATTTAACAAACAAAGTATAATATGATAACTATAATGTATCTTGGACGCACTCTCAAGAAACAATATATTTTCCCAGTGCAACTTGCAACAAATTAGTTGTATGATGCATTGCAGATATATTGCATAAGCATCCAAAAGTTTTAGTGTTCAAACAATAGTCTATGATTAATTAATATGATGATGAGTATATTGACATTGCATAATCGTCTATACCTGTTGTAATTTTTAATTTGCCCGGGGTGAAAAAAAAATAAATTGCCCTGATCATCAGGAGAGGTCTTTATCTCTCTGACGTTAGAATACTAGCGTACACATGGAAGCCAGGGAGACACATCATGTGCTTCTTGAGGATAAACCATGTCTAGGTTTATGAACCCACGTTCTCTAAGGAATTAATTAAAGTGTAGTGACTAACTGAAAATATTGATGAAAATAGGTATACATTCTTATCCTTGGTTATGCTAGGTAAGCACAAGATGAAGAGAAAGGAGGGACTTAAATTGTGCCTTTCAAATTTTACAAGGTTTTGAAAATTGAATTGCAATATTACTTTTTTTTTTTTGAAAAACAATCCTGGAATTCATAAGAAAATAGAATGTTGAATTGCCACATTACATCTTGTACGGTAAGAGGTTGAAAATCCCATCACTATTTTTGTGACATCAAAGCTTGCTAGTTAGATCCTTACTCCAAGCACAGTGCTGTAAGTGGTTGAAATTTTAAACCTTCACACTGCCACTTCCTCCAAGAGCAACAAATAAACGAGGGAAATCCAAATCAAAAGTAAAAAATGTATGAAGATCTCTTTTTTTTTCCAATGATTACTTGAGATAATGACACATAGTAATTTCAGGTATTGGCGACTACTTGGCTTGATACTTAATTTGATTGGTTTAATATTAATGAAAGATTTCCGGTAAATAATTTTCTGAATTTTTCACGTACATTCTCTCTTCGCAAACCACTCAATCCATCCCTTCTCAAATAGGGGACCGTAAAAACCTAATGCCTCGTCCCTAGACATATCTTTATGTTTATACACACAATTGTGTACAGGTTGTGTTTAGAGCAAGAAAAAGATAACATATTTTATATAATCAGTTGGCGATCAAATTACCACTTTCATTATTCAAGTCTCAATGTCACATCAGTTGCAGATAAGGCTCCAACGGACCATTACACAGCCCAATAGCACAAAAGAATATACCATTTCACTTTCTAGTGGACTTCTTGCTTGATTTTGTTAGTTTTATTTCATTATAACCATTTCCGTACCACTTTTATTTGTATTCAAATTGTAATTCCCAAGAAAATTTGGTGATCGAATTCAAATTGTCTTTCACTTTCTATTAGAGACAAAGAATTGCGAAAGAGACAAGGTTAGGAGCCACGACAGCAAAAATAATCCTGGCCACATATTCATTCCAATTATTGGGCAAGCATTGGCTACCTATAGACTATATAGTATATAGTGGAATTACATGAAGGTATGGTATTAATTTTTTATGTTGTTCTTTAAGATTTTTGTTATTGTCCTCATTGAATCTTGGTTACGACAAACGTATCAAAAAGAAAAAATTTGTGACAAAATGCAATTACTTTTACTCTTTTCTTTTTTGTGTTATCATTTTTTTATTTGCCACTAGTCTATATAATTGAGATGATGCAGACTCCTGCAAAGTTACTAAAAATTGCACATAATTTTTCTTGATTATTGATTATTCAGCCCTGTTTACAGGTCTAGTAATGGAGAAATCTGTGCTACTGTTCAGTGCTGCACCATATATGGGCCATTTGGCACAATCTGTCCAATTAGCCAAGCTCATGCTTGAGAAAAGCAATCAACTCTCAGTGTTATTTCTAGTCATGAAGGTGCCTCTTGATCCTGAAGGCACCATCAAAGTCCAGAACATCATAAGCGGCTGCAATGTCGAAGGCCTCCGCTCCACCATCTTCCGGCGCCGGAAAACACCAATAACTGGTCATCAAATAAAGGGTTGTTCATAAATCAGCTCGTAGAGTACCAGAAACCTCATGTCAGAGAAATTGCCTCGAAAATCAAAGGTCTCTCTGGCTTCATACTTGACGTACCCACCTCCACTTTGAGTGATGTCGCTGAGGAATTTCAGGTGCCTAGCTACATCTTTTTCACGTCTAGTGCTGCTTCTTTTGGGCTTATGCTACATGTCCAATCCCTCCAGGATGAGCATAACCAAGATACATTTGAACTGCTCAAAACAAGTCAGGAATTGATACTGCCTTCTTTTGTTCAACCGGTTCCGATCAGTGTCCTACCAACTGTCATCACTGATAAGCTGCTGTGGTCATCAAGGATGCACAAGTTAATCCAGTACTGGAGAAAGCCCAAGGGATTGATTATCAACACATTTTCCGAGCTTGAAGATTACGCTCTCGATTCTTTCGTGAAAGATTCAGCTTATGGCAAGTCCGGCCTTCCACGAATTTATCCCATTGGGCCTGTTCTAAACAGGTCTGAAACAAAGATTAAAAGCCATTCAGAAATAATTGAATGGCTAGATAATCAGCCACCGAATTCAGTGGTGCTTGTCAGCTTTGGAAGTTTGGGAAGTTTTGATTTAGATCAAGTGAAAGAGATTGCCAGTGGGTTGGAGCAGAGCCGACATAGTTTTCCTCTGGGTTCTGAGGCGGCCCTCAGCAGAGAAAGGAGGGTTTCCTAGGGAGTATGAGAATCTTGAACTTGTGCTGCCCAAAGGGTTCTTGGATCGAACGGCTTCCATTGGAAAAGTTGTTGGTTGGGTGCCACAATTGGCTGTATTATCACACTCTGCTGTGGGAGGATTTGTGTCACATTGCGGGTGGAATTCTATATTGGAGAGTATTTGGTGCGGCGTGCCAATTGCGACATGGCCCTTGGCTGCAGAGCAACAGTTGAATGCATTCCACCTGGTAAAAGAGTTGGGAATAGCTGTGGAGATTAGCCTGGATTACAATGAAGCAAAGGAGCATCAAGAACTGGTGAGAGCAGAGCAAATTGAGAAAGGAGTGAGGGAAGTCTTGGGCAGTGGGAATGAAGTGAGGAAAAGGGTCAAAGAAATCAGTGAGAAAAGCAGGGCAGCTGTGCAAGATGGTGGATCATCTCATTTGTGCTTTGAGAATCTCGTGAAGACCATTTGCAGCGGCTCCCACGGTGGGAGATGAAAGCTTGGTTTAGTCAAAGAGTAAACGCCAAGGTTGATGTCAAGGAGCTTGAAGGCGTGCCAAATGCGGTCAGTCAAACGCTTCAGGTGGGAATCAACGGGAGTCCAGAGCAACGTCATCGAATTTTAGAGGCATATCCAAAGGCTTCGCTTTTTTTTTTTCCCCTTGGTAGGATCAGAAATTTTGTGTGTACAACAATGGAACTAACCCTACTTAGAGCAATCTAAAAATTTGTGTGTACTACAATGACTCGGATTTATGGTTTGTTCCTCACGCAGAAGAAAACTTGGCTACCACCAAGAATGTATTAATTTGGCTATCTTTGATCCATCACAAGACATTTATTTGTCAAACCCTCTTCTTGTTGAGAGCATACATGCATTGTAAGTACATTTGTATTCGATTGTGCATGATTCTAGGTTTTTTACATTTGGACCAATCCTTATTTAGTTTAAAATATGATAAACAGTTTTTTTTTACAAGGAAACTGCAGCCGCTATCCGAGAGTGCACACTGAATAAACCCTGCTCCATGCAATAGCTCGCTAACCACATAGAGGAGTAAGATACACTAAACAAATCCTATGCGATAGATAAATGTCTCAGGAGAAATTCGAACTCGAATTAATAGAAAGGTATGACACCAACTTGATAAACAGAAGTGTTTAAAACCAAAAATCAAAAAAGAAGTGTTTAAAACCAAAAGATTTTACTCTTAAAAAGTTTACTGGCTCATTACTTCAGTTATTATATAGTTAACATGTTTAAACCTCAGGTTCATCTGATGGTCCATATCAGTAGGACAAAATCATAATGGCAATAATCTGCAAGCAAAATTTTATTAATTGCTGACATTTTTGGTTACTTCACAATATTGGGCAAATTTCTGATGAGGTGGTATTCGATTTGCAATTCCATGAAAAAGGATGATCTGTTTCACTTTCAAGTTGTCTACTTCTGATCTTCTCTGTCTTCTTTGTCCTTGATAAAGAATGCTTGCTCAAGCCGTTATTGAGCGCATCCAAGAGAGCTGCGTTTAGACCTTTTCTTTAACTCTGCAATGGTGCAAATGGTCGTTGTCCCACCTTTAATTGTTCATTTGACACAATCTATACAAATTGGCCAAACTCGTACTTGAGAAAAACAAGCAACCATCAATCTCAGTTCTGGTCATGAAGGTGCCTGTTGACCCCCAAGGCACTAACAAAATCCAGACCTCCAATGACGGCTGTAATGTCGAACGGCTCCACCTCCAACACTGGAAAACACCAACAACTGGTCATCAAATAGAGGGCTTTTCGTGAATCAACTAACAGAGTTCCAGAAACCTCATGTCCAAGAAATTGCCTCGAAAATCAGAGGTATCTCTGGATTCATACTTGACATGACCGCCCCAAGTTTGATTGATAGGATTTAGTAAAAGTCTTACCTAAGTGAGTAAAATATTTGGGAATGGAATTTTTAGCAAGTTCCCTACCCATTGATACCCCTCATCATTTGAAGGATGGCTGTGGAAGTAATTAAGTTCAAATTCTAATTCCCATAAAAAATTTTAACTCCACCTTCTCTCTAAAACTCTTTTCTCCTCTCTCTTTAGGACTCTTCTAGATAAAATCTTCTTCATTATTCCTATGGGAGAGACCAAATCTGGTCTTTTTTCATGGTAGGGCGCACTCGCTCTAGTTTTTAGTTTCTTTTATTTGAATAAATTCTCGCAAAGGATTTTCTAGTGAAAGATTTTTCTTTCTTAAGATCTTCCGGAGAGAGTTTCTTCTCTTTTAAATTATACTAACGATAGTTTTATTCTCTTTCAGGTTTTTCCTTGTGAGAGTTTTTTTTTTAGTTTTTATATTTTTTGTGAAATTTGAGATTTTTTAGATCTAGAATCTGGTTTCTCATATCTGCAATTTCTCTATTATTGTCAGATATAAATATTTCTTTAAACTTGAACTAGTCTAAATCAAATTTGATTGTCACCAGATATGCACAGATATATTGGACTATAGTGATTTATCCGGATGGGAAGATATATAGGAGTATCATTGTTATCTTTGTTTGTATTGATTTTTTAGATTTGTTGTATCTATTGATTTCAGATTTATATGTATTCGTATCATATTTATTTAATGTATTTTCTGCTGTAGTGTAAATTTGTTAAATGAAATGATTTTTTCTATAAAAAAATTGTCATTCCCATGAAAATTAGGTAATCTAATTCAAATTGCCTTCCCCTTTCTACCAGAAAGAACACTTCCAATTCCAAAGAATCGTGAAAGAGACAAGGCTCGGAGTTACGACAGCAAAAATAACCTTGGCCACATATTCATTCCCACCACTGAGCAAGCATTGACTACCTATACTACATGATTGAATTGCATTAAGGTGGGTTTTGTGTTAATTTTTATGTTGCTTTGTAAGATTTTCTTATTGTCCTCATCCAATTTTGGTTTCAACAAACTTACCAACGGCTTGTGTGAAAAAGCAATAATCATAAAAAGATAAAGTGTATTTTAGCCATTTTTTATTCGCCACTATATATAATTGAGATGATGCACAGTATCGGTTACTAAAAATTGCACAAAAATTTTTCTTGATTATTGATTATTCAGCTCTGTTACAAGTCTAGAATGGAGAAATCTGTGTTAGTGTTCATTGCTGCACCGGTAATGGGCCATTTGGCACAATCCGTCCAATTAGCCAAGCTCATGCTTGAGGAAAACAACCAACTCTCAGTTCTAGTTCTAGTCATGAGGGTGCCCATTGATCCTGAAGGCACCATCAAAGTCCAGAGCATCATAAGCGGCTGCAGTGTCGAACGCCTCCGCTTCCACCATCTTCCGACGCCGGAAAACACCGATAACTGGTCATCAAATAGAGGGTTGTTCATGAATCAACTAGTAGAGTTCCAGAAACCTCATGTCAGAGAAATTGCCTCGAAAATCGAAGGTCTCTCTGGCTTCATACTTGACTTTGGCACAGCAACTTCGATTGATGTAGCTGAGGAATTTCAGGTTCCTAGCTACATCTTTTGCACTTCTGGTGCTGCATATTTTGGTCTCATGCTCCATGTTCAATCCCTGCAGGATGATCATAATCAGGATACTATTGAATTGTTCAAAACGAGTGAAGAATTGATTGTACCTTCTTTTGTTCAACCGGTTCCGATCAGCGTGCTGCCAACTGCCACAACTGATAAGCTACAGTGGTCAGTGAGGATGCGCAGGTACCAATATTACAGAAGCCAATGGGCGTGATTATGAACACATTTTCCGAGCTCGAAGATCATGCTCTCAATTCTTTCTTGAAAGATTCAGCTTATGGCAAGTCAGGACTACCACAAATTTATCCGGTTGGGCCTATTCTAAACAGGTCCGAAATGAATTTAAAAAGCCACTCACAAACAATTGAATGGCTGGACAAACAGCCACAGAATTCAGTGGTACTTGTCAGCTTTGGAAGTTTGGGAAGTTTTGATTTAGATCAAGTGAAAGAGATTGCTAGTGGGCTGGAGCAGAGCGGCCACAGGTTCCTTTGGGTTCTGAGGCGGCCTCCAACAGAGAAAGGAGGATTTCCTGATGAGTATGAGAATGTTGAACTTGTGCTGCCCAAAGGGTTTTTGGATCGAACGGCTTCCATTGGAAAAGTTGTTGGTTGGGTGCCACAATTGGCTGTATTATCACACCCTGCTGTGGGAGGATTTGTGTCACATTGCGGGTGGAATTCTATATTAGAGAGTATATGGTGTGGTGTGCCAATTGCTACATGGCCTTTGGCTGCAGAGCAACAGTTGAATGCATTCCAATTGGTCAAAGAGTTAGGAATAGCTGTGGAGATTAGCTTGGATTACAATGAGGCAAAGGAGCATCAAGAATTGGTGAGAGCAGAGCAAATTGGGAAAGGAGTAAGGGAACTCATGGATGGTAAGAATGAAATGAGGAAAAGGGTCAAAGAGTTTAGTGAGAAAAGCAGAGCAGCTGTGCAGGAAAATGGATCATCTCATCTGTGCTTTGAGAATCTTGTACAGACTATTTGCTGCGGATCCCACAAATGGAGAGGTGAAGGCGCGGTTTCGAATGCCAAAATTTAAACACCACAGTTGATTTTAAAGTGCCTGAAGGCGTGCTGAAATTCGTCTATCAAATACTTTAGACGAGAATCAATTGAAGCGATTAAAACATCCTTATAGAACTTTAGAGGCATATACGAAGGCATCATTTCTTCTCATGCTCAATGGGAAGCGTGATCACAATTATTGTTTTAGAATGAAAATATTTTTGCGTAGTTGTATTCCTTGTACCTTAGAGATTAACTAGATTCTTATATCTGAGAGATTAACTAGTTTCTTTTTGGGTATGATTAGAAATTAATTAGTTGATTCTTACTCGGATTGCAAAAGAATCATGCTCGCGAGCCTGACTCGGTCAAAACTTGATTCGAACTTGGTCAACATCGAGTTTGAGTCATGTTCAAGCCGATCAAATCGAACTATCGAATTCGAATCGAATATAAAAAAACTGAACTTGTTAACTCGTGAGTTAACTCAAATATATATATATATATATATATCCCTAATATTTTTTATTTTTATTAAAAAATGAAATGATTATTTTAAAAATAAAATAATTATTTATATATATTTTTAAGGTCGAGTAGGTTAGAGTTCGAGTTCAACTAGAACCGAATTTAAGGTTGAACTCGAGTTCAACTTTTATATCGAAAGTTCATTGAGTTTGAGTTCGAATTCATGTTTGGTAAATTTGTGGCCCCTTTTAGAGTTCCCTTTAACTAAAAGGGCAAAAAGGATATATTTATCTTTAAAGCAAGTTGATGTAGGCTGGTATGGACCACATACTATAAATTATGGTTGCCGTATTGAAAGTGCAAATGCCCTTGGTCTGTCAAGTATTTAAGAAATAGAATAAGGTCTGTACCAACTCTCTTATTTGTCTAAGGATTGTTTATTATTGTAATCGAATCAGTCTTTTAGTATTTTCAATTTCTAAGATGCACATCTTCCAAAATAATATTGAAAATGAAATCCTTACTTGTTTTACTTGAGTTTTGTACTTAGAAAAATTGTATGGACTATGAGCTACTCGTGTTCAGAGAATTGTTTTAGAGGCAAAGGAAAGTTGGCTATCCTCAACCGTCCATTAATTTGGCCCTGTTTCGTACTTATTGTTTTGGAGCGTTACGTGCACAGGTCCTTCTAGTATTTTTTTTTCCCAAACGATAGAAACTTTCATTACTTCATCAAAGGATTACAAGTCTGGAGCAAAGGCTCCTACATCATTCTTGGCTATACTACTCAGCCAATTTGGAAATGAATCAATCCAAGTTATCTTAGAAACTAAGTTTAAGGCAAATTTTGCCAACTGATGTGACACAAAATTCCCTTCCCTCTTAATAAAAGAGAAGAGACAGGAACTAAAACCTTTGCTAAGTTCCTCTATGTCAAAGAGGACAGCTCCTGCTAAATGATCATCCAGGTTCTCCTCCCTGATCTGATCAATAACTCCCTTACAATCAGATTGGATGATAATGTTCATCCAGCCATTTCTCCTAGCAAAAATCAGAGCTTTCCGGATTGCCATAGCCTCTTCAACAGCAGGAACTCCCATTCTACCTTCACAACCGGCCCAAGCACCTCTTAACTTTCCTTTGCTGCATCTAGCCACAACTCCCCATCCTACCTTAGCTTCATTCTTTCTAATTGCAGCATCAGTATTTAAGCATAAGAAACTCCCTGCTGGTGGTTGCCATCTAACCAACCTGTCTTCTGTTCCCCTCCCAACTGCTTCCTCATCTCTTATTGCCATGTTAGCTACCTGGAACTCCAGCCATTCTTGCACCGCCTTATTTGCTGTTACACCTGGACATCTTCCCTCTCCATTAAACTGTATATGATTCCTAGATTTCCAAATCTGCCATAATACATTAATAGTCAGCTCAATATGCACCCTACCTTCCTTCCTAGCTTTTGCCTCTATCAGACCACCCCCACCACAGCCAAAAGTTATGCCTGCAGTCCCTCAAACCATCCCAGTTAATAGGTGCAGCTTTCCATATCATCTCAGCATGCTTACAGAAAAAGAACATATGTTCCATAGTTTCTGTCCCTTCTCCACAACAACAGCACCTATCATTTCCTTGTCCAATTCTCCACCTAATTGTTTCATTAACTGGCAATATGCGCTGAAGACATTTCCAAATGAAATGCTTGAGCTTATGCTTGATGTTCAGACCCCATAGAAACTTCCCCACCTCTGAATTAGCTTCGTTCTTGCTGCTGCTTCCCTTCTGAAGGCTATCCTTTCTACCCTTGTCCTGTATCTCTTTTGCCACCACATATCCAGACTTCACAGTGTACTCACCTGATTTTGGACAGCTTCCACACCAGTCTATCCTTACCCCCAAAAGCACTTATTGGAATATTAAGTATCCTTTGGCAGTCCTCTTCCTCAAACAGGTTCCTCAGTAAGTCCTCATTCCACCTTCCCTCAGTAATCAGCTCATGAACTCTCTGTATACTACAATGCTGAGGCTCTTTTGATCTTATTTTTCCATCCTCCAAGTCAAGCAACCACCTGTCCTTCCATATCCTAATCTGCTGACCATTTCCCACTCTCTTCCGTACCCCTGCTGCTAATACCTCCCTTGACCTCAGGATACTTTTCCATATCCAGGAATCCCCTGCATGACTTCTCATGTTCCAAATAGAAGATCCCCTAAAGTACCTCCCCCTAACAATCTTGCTAACTAACAGGTTGGGCCTTGTCACCACTCTTCAAAGCTGCTTAGCAAGCATAGCAGTATTAAATTGTTGGAGATCTCTAAAGCCCAACCCCTCTTTCCCTTTCACCTCAGACAACCTCCTCCACTCCATCCAATGGATCTTCCTGTTTTCCTCCCTATCACCCCACCAAAACCTTGCCATTTCCTTACAAATATCCCTACATAATCCTTTTGGCAGTTTGCAGCAGCTCATAGCATATGCAGGTAGAGCTAGTATCACAGATTTCAGAAGCACCTCCTTACCAGCATTACTCAGCATCCTCTCCTTCCATCCCCCCAACCTGTTGCTGACCCTCTCCCTGATGTAGTTAAAGACTTGCCTCTTTGGTCTGCCAATAACCATTGGTAAGCCTAGATACTTACTTTGCTTAGCCTCTTTCATACCTCTCAAGATATTCAGAATTTCACCCTTTACTGACTCCCCAGTATTCTTGCTAAAGAACACTGAGGACTTTTCAGCATTTATGGCTTGTCCTGAGGCTTCTCCATACAATTTCAACAAATTCATCACATGAGCAGCCTCCTCCTTATTAGCTCTGCAGAACACCAAAGTATCATCTGCAAAAAGAGATGAGACAAGGCTGGACTTTGCTTAGCAATCTTAAGTCCAGAAATGTCATGGTTAGTCATGGCTCTCTTAAACAAACTTGACAGTCCCTCAGATACTAGTAAAAAGAGGTAAGGAGACAGGGATCTCCTTGCCTGATGCCTCTAGTAGATGTAACCAAACCTCTCTTTTCACCATTCAAATTAAAAGAGTACACAACAGAAGACATGCACTTCAAAATCCAGTTTCTCCATTTTTGACAAAAACCCATTTTTTCCATTACTTTTTGCACAAAACTCCACTCCACTCTATCATAGGCTTTGGCCATATCAAGCTTCAAAACCATGAAAGCGTTGGATCCACATCTTCTGTTATTCAAACAATGGATGAATTCATGTGCAATAACAACATTATCAATGATTTGTCTTCCTGGAATAAAAGCTGACTGGTTTTGGCTAACACAGTATTTTAGAAGAGGCTTAAGTCTATTAACCAAGATTTTAGAAATAATCCTATAGACTACATTACACAAGCTAATGGGTCTAAACTGAGAAATAGAGACTGGGGACTCAATTTTAGGAATGAGAGTGATTATAGTTTCATTGACAGCCTTCAGTAAGTGCCCAGAATGAAAGAAACTAGAAATGGCACTTACCAAATCATTTTTTAGCACACTCCAGTACTGCTGGAAGAAAGCAGGAGTCATGCCATCAGGTCCAGGAGCTTTGTTGGGTTGCAAGGAGAAAACAGCTTTTCTGACTTCCATTTCTGATACAGGTCTAACCAACATAGCATTCATTTAGTCTGTGATCACTAGGGGGATCCCACTTAGTACTGGCTCAAACTGCTGGGGATTACCAGAAGTAAATAGCTTCTGAAAGTACCCATTGATTTTCCTCCTCAATATCTGGCTCAGAGTCACACCAAGATCCATCTCCTCTTTGCAAACCTAATATATTATTCCTTCTCCTCCTCTCAGTAACACTAGCATGGAAAAATTTTGTATTTTTATCACCCTCCTTCAACCATTTGACTCTAGCTTTCTGCTGCAGAACACCTCCTCTCTCCTATAGGCCTCTTCCAGTTTCTTCTTCAGCTCTCTCACTCTCCCACCCTTATTGGCTTGACCATCTTCATTAGCCTCAATGATCTTCTGTTTCAGCTCTACAATCTCTTTTTTTTGCATTTTTACCCTTTTGTTTATTCCAGTTCAGAAGAGCCACTCTGCAATTCCTAATTTTTTGATGCAGTTTAAAAAATCTAGATCCCTCATGCTGTTTCTCCCATTCCTTAGAGACAATCTCTCACACTTCCTTATTATTGATCCAATTTCTATGAAAATAAAATCTCCTTTTCCATTTCCTACCCTTTGGTTCAGTGTCTAGCAACAGCATAACATGATCAGAAGCATTATTTTGGATATGTATGCACTTAGTCTTCTCATGCTCATTTCTCTATTGTTTATTGCATAGAATTCTATCCAAACGTTCCTTTACTTCCCTCCCTTCCTCCCAATTATTGGACCATGTCTATGGTGTTCCTTCAAAACCAATGTCAACCAGCTGATTAGTGTTAACAAAGTCCCTGAAAATTTGAAAAACTACTATCAAGCCTCCTACTACCCCCCCACTTCTCATCATTAGACAAGATATCATTCATGTCTACTGCCAACACCCATTTCTGACCCCACCCACTCATCCTATCTTCTATAATCCTCCACTGTCTCTCTCTGATAAGATCCCCACTACTAGCATACAAACAAATCAGCCACCACCTGTCTCTAACACCAGTCCTTTCTAGCAACACTTCAATAGTAAAGTCAGTACAAGAATCTGACAGACCTTCAAATCATTCTTCCACATTGCAGCCATCCACCAGCTATACCAATTGGATCCACCACAACCATTCTATCATATCTTTAACTTTAGTCTCACCTTATTCATAACTTCTTTTTTATTTTTGTTTCTGATAAGAAAATCAACTCAGGGGAGTGGAGTTTGACACTCTCCCCCATCTGGGGAACTGTCAAGGGGCTCCCAACACCTTGACAGTTCCACACTAGAGCTCTCATTGGGATCTGGGAGCCCCATTTAAGGGTAGGACTCCACCACCTCAGATACTAGTTCCACCCCAGCCATACTACACACAGTTTTACCTCTCTTCTGGCTGTCCCCTTGTTCACTAATATTTCCTTATCCACACTCTCACTCAACTTCCTTTTACCTCCTTCATTTGCTATGACCATACTCTCATTCTTGTCCCCCAAAGGATTTCTCCTACTTACCTCACGAACTAACCTCTTCCATCCTCTATTCCCCTTATACTTCCCCCCTCTTAGCTCTATACTACCATTCAACTCCTGTTGTACTATCACAGGATCACTTCCTTTATCCCCTCCATCCCTTCCCTTAGTCTCAGTATCTATTCCATCAATCCACATAGAATCAAAAAGTTCCTGATCCTTCAGCCCCCCCTCCTGTCCACCCTCCTGTATTTTTCTCCTCAGTTGAGAAGATCAGTTCCATTGTGGCTTTACTCTTCCCTTAACAGCATCTCCCTTCTTCCTATGATCAGGTTGCACACTTTCTTCCTTTATGATTTCCAACACTACTCCCTGGTCCCCACTCTTTTTAGTGTCTTTCATTATTGCCCCTGGATCCCTCCGCTTTCCTTCACTCCTTTCTACTACTGTATCAACATTACCTCCACTAGCTTCCAAGGCAGACAGAATTGTTCCTGCCCCCTTTCCCCCCTCCTTAGCCAACTGTGGCCCTTCACCACCCTTACTCTCCTTCCTACTAAAAAGTATTCTGTTTCCTAATAGGACTCCTCGCATTACTTGCTCTAAGCCAGGCCCCATACTGATTCACCTTATCCATATTCACTCCTTTGTCCCTGCAACTCCTCTCATTATGCCCCATGACTCCACAACAGTAACAGAAGTCAGGGCATTTCTCATTTTTGAATTCTATCCATCTAGTACTACCCCTCAGCTTAACTGTGGTTCCTCTCAGCATTGGCTTAGTTAAATCCATCTCAACCAGAATCTTTAAATGTTTCCCCTCCTTTCCACCAACCATTAGGAATAATCACCTCCTTTACAGAGCTGAAAAACTCCCCCAATTTTCCTACCAATGTCCTTGGTAATCCAATGAATAGGTAAATTCCACAACTAGACCCAAATCCAAGTCCTAGTAAAAGCTTCAAGGTTCAGTTCTATCCCCTCCTCCATGGTAACACTACCAAAGGCAGATTATCATAAACCCATGGCCTCCCCCTCAGCACCCTATCCATTTCCTGTTTATTACTGAAACTAAACTGGAACATATTAACCCCTATCTCAACAACTCTTAGATTTCTGGCAAACGGCCACATATTATTTGTAAAGCTCTTTATACTAGCAAAGTTTGCAGTCTTCTCCCCCACCACCCTTCCAATAATGCTCAATTGACATTCAATTACCCCCTGAACCAGATCCTTATTATCTAACTCTATACCCTCAGCATCCCACCTCTGTCAGAGCAAATTTCCTCAAAATTTCCTCCAGTTCCTCAGTCATCCTGAACCAATACTGGTAAAATCCCCAGCTAAACACAGACCAAGCGAACAATACTGGTATCCTGACCAAATAGAAACATAGGCTACGAAAAACAAAGAAGCAACAAAGACCAAACGAAGAAATAACAGCAACAAAACAGTCGATCAAACAGCACAACAGAAGGATTAGAAAACCTAAAAAGACAACAAGCTACTACTACTGCAAAGGAAAATGTCACCTGTAAGCAAACTTAGAGCGCTGAAGAAAGAGTCAGAAAGTAGAAATTACAAT
Organism: Coffea humblotiana; assembly: GCA_023065735.1. Taxonomy (NCBI): domain Eukaryota; kingdom Viridiplantae; phylum Streptophyta; class Magnoliopsida; order Gentianales; family Rubiaceae; genus Coffea; species Coffea humblotiana. The sequence goes on along the minus strand of CM041212.1, from coordinate 21,949,110 downwards.
TGAGCTGGAAACTGGAAGCAATAAAGCAAGCTCAGCAGAGCTCGAATCCAGCTTGAGAACTCAGCTCGTAGAAACCACAAACCGATGACACAAGTATATCAAGGACGACAATATCATGATAATCAAATTATTCACCGAATTCACCATTGGAGCACCATCGATGTGGATCGAGACGGAAGAATAGCTTCAATTTGTTTAGAAATGTATTTGTTTTTTGTAAATTGGAATAAGAAAGTACGGGAAATTTGAATTTGAAAAAACACGTTCAAACACCCACTAAAGGTGAAGTTGGCTCCCTACTTAGAGAGAGAAAGTAACCACCTACAAGAGGGACTCAGGAAAAAATCTTTTTTCAAGTGGATAAAATTTCGTGTCCGAACCTTTTCCGGTCCTTCTAGTATTTGATAGTGCATAATTTTGAAAAACTTTAAAGGGATGATTACAGAAACCTCCCTTGAGATTTTTAATAATTTCACCCGATTCTTCTTAGGTTTAAAAAACTTCACTTACCTCCCTTGGCATAGTAAAATACCTATAATGCCCTCCACTTGGTAGACAATTTTAAATTTAAGGCAATAAATTTACAAAACAAAAAAATCTATTTTTCTATCTCTTATTTATTTTTTCTCCTCTTTTTTCTAATTAATATAACCTCTTTTTATTATCTTCAATTTTGTGGATATGAGCAAATTAAAATTGCAAAATTAACAGAGAGAGTGGATTATGTGTCGAATTAGAAGAAAATGAAGAATTCACAGGGATAGAGAAATAAATAATGAAATTGATGATAGAAATAAATAATGAAATTGATGATAGAAATAGGAAGAACTAAAGATGTGGAATTTATAGCATTTTGTTTGTTGTCAAGAAAAACTTTTACAAAATGTCAATAATTACACAAGGATTTCTTTCATTGGATTAGAAATTTTTTATTATAATTTTATTGTGGAGGTAAAATTTATTCTCCACTTTTGAGATATTAATATTTTTAAAGCTATAGGAGGGTTGTAAGTGGCGATTATAGGTCAGATTAGCTTGTATTGAAAAGGTATTTTAGCATTGATATTTAATTTTGGGGTACAAAATTGGTTGTCAATGGAGTTTGTGTGGTGTGTTTTTTTCTTTTTCTTTTTTATTTTTTAGTGACAAGTATTGATATTGTACATACAATTGGGATTTTTTGAACGACTACTTGATTTTAGAACTTATACTTGGATGGTTGTTAGGGATTGAGCTTGTTGATTTATGCAAAGTATGAAGAAAATGATTGAGTATACTAATATTTTTCTTTCTTAGTTTTGTACAAAAGGGCAATTTAGGATTTTTGAGAAAATCTATCTTGTTGGACATACATTGTTACTAAATAGTAAAAGTAAGGGAGATATATGTAATTTTTAATATTTGAAGGAGCTCTCAGTAATTGTTAAAAACCTCAAGGGAGGTTTGTGAAATCATCCCAACTTTAAATATACATCAATGCTTATTTAGTTTTGAATTTATGATAATACAGCAATTTAACTAGGTCCCGTTTGATTGCAAATTTTAAGGGATTTTTTTGAAAAATATTTCTCTTTACACATTTTTCATTAATCAATATCACTTAGACCAAAGTGCAACAATAGTAATTTTGCAGGCTAAATTAAGTAGTTCCTGACGTTGGTTTTACTTTTCAGTATTTGGGTAATCAATTACGTAAGCAAGGAGTGTTTGGAGATTTAAATGGCAAACACTCTAATTTTCAACTGTAAATGAGGAAGTAATCAAATTCAACTTACAATTCCCACGAAAGAGAGTGATCTTTTCCAAATTGGTCTACCGCTGTCTGTGGAGAGGAGTAAGCCGGCGTCCTTGACCCAAGGCGGGAGAGAACCAGAAGTTAGGGCGAGCAAAGATAATCTTGGCCACACCTTCCAATGCCAAATATTGATTGTGATTTGCGTAATATTTGGTTGATTGCAATTAACACTGATTAGTTCCCGCATTACGTATTCACTCCAATTGATTGATTAGTTAGACATTTTTTGTTGGAGAAATGGCCAACATAGTCCTTCACCTTTTTTCTTGAAGTCTATTTTGTCCTTAGCTTTTATTATTTGTTTGACAAAAGTTTAGGAGTAGGTGATATTTACTAAGGTCAAGATATGTCACTAAACGTCTTACATTAGCTCTTATAAATCACCTATCGAGGATTCTTTTTTGTTTTTTTGATAAAAAGAAAATTTATTAACAAATGATTGAAAATCATCTAGCACAATTTAATTCTAAATTACTATTCTAATGGCAGATTAAACATACATTAGAAATTATAGATATGCAATTTAAAAGATACAACAGATTTCAAAAATTATAAACAAATTTGAAAAATACAAGAAATTTCAAGTTTTCTTTTAACAGATAAATCATTACAGCTCCCTTCTGTACATGTTGTAACCGCCGGATCTATTAATCGATAGTTTTAAACTCTAATAGTGAGGATAAAGTCCGTCGAAATATGTCCAAGATCCAAAAAAATTTCAGATCTAACAATCAATTTAAAAATAAATTCAGATCTAACAACAAAAGAAACACAAAAATCTTCATAGGAATCCCTAGAAGAATAGAAAATTTTAACTAAGAATCTCTAGGTGAAACAGAAAACACTTACTAAGAAAACTTAGAAGAAACTTTATTAGAAAAAAAAAACGAAATGAGATCCATGGGAGTGGTCTCCCTATCTAAGAAAAGGCTTTTGAAAAGATGAAGTGGTAGAGAGAAATTGAAATTGAAGAAAATAAGAGGTAGAGAGCGGTACGCAACGATGGTCCTTTAACTGGTAGCGATATTCAAAGCAAAATGCATTCAACACAAGAGCCAAGTTATTACCAATTCATCCACAACATATTGACAATTAGTTAGACATGCCATGTATACATTTGTTAGAATATTCCTTTGTGTTGAAACATATGTTGCAATAGTAGATTCCTCTAATCTTTCTCTTTTTTCTCATTGAGGAAGCACAAAATAGGGGTTGTCACAATCTAGATTTAAATCGGAACCCAATCGGCAGTTTATTGAATTGGTATCAGATCCAAAATTTGAGAAACTGAAACCATAATCATGACTAAAATTTTCAGATTTAAGTTTACCAAAAGTTTGAATCGGAACCAAAACCAGTGGTTTGAGTGCCGTTCAAACTATTTAAAAAAAATATATACTAGCTAAACTTATTTGACCAATTTAGAATTCAATATCAATAGTCAACACCTAACACCACCGGTCCCAATCTGTTCCAATCTTAATCTAATAATCTGTTCCAGTCTCATTATTAAGTTTAAACCCCACAACTAATTTATTTTCAAGTCCATCCCCTCTTAACCTTCTTCTCCTGTATCAAATGGAGAAATTTAAGCTCCTGATGATGGTTTCACCTCTAATGGGGCACTTGGCACAGGCCCTTGAGCTGGCCAAGCTGATGCTTGCAAGAAACAATCAATTATCAATCACAGCCCTGATCATGGAGCTGCCAATTGATCCCCATGGCACAGCCACAATTCAGTCCCTCATCGCTGCCACAAATGTTGAAGGCCTCCACTTCCACCACCTTCCAACACCAGAAGACACCTCTGATTGGAATATCACACATAGAGGGCTCTTCACTTTCAAGCTCCTAGAATATCAGAAACCTCATGTGAGAGAAATAGCCTCAAAAACTCAAAAATTTTCTGGGCTTTTGATTGACTTGGTTAGCACGACCATGATTGACGTTGCTGACGAGCTTGGAGTTCCTACCTACTTATTCGTCACCTCTGGTGCGGCTTTTTCTTGGTCTGATGCTTCATTTCCAAACCCTTGAAGACGAGCAAACCGGGACATACCTGATCTGGTTAAAGGGGTAAGTCATTTAATTCTCCCTAGTTTTGCAAAACCAGTTCCAATCGGCGTCCCTCCCAGCTATGACAACCCAGAAGGAATATTGGTCGACCTTCGTTTTGAAATTGACCCGTGACTACAGAAGGGCTAAAGGAATCATAGTGAACACTTTCAGTGAGCTTGAATCTAATGCTATTAGTTCTTTTTCATTAGATTCGTATTATGGTAAATCAAGCTTGCCACCAATCTTTCCTGTCGGGCCTATTCTAAATAGGTCCCAAATCCACACTCAATCTAGTGAAGATTATTCAGCAATGATGAAATGGCTGGATTGTCAGCCTAAAAACTCGGTAGTTTTTCTCTGTTTTGGCAGCTTGGCAAGTTTCCATCCGGACCAAGTTCAAGAAATAGCTTATGGCATTGAGAGAAGTGGTCATCGGTTCCTATGGGTTCTCAGGCAGCCCCCTGCAAAGAAAGGAGGATTTCCTAGGGATTATGAGGATCTTGAACTTGTGCTGCCCGAAGGGTTCTTGGATCGAACGGCTTCGATCGGAAAAGTCGTGGGTTGGGTTCCACAATTGGACGTGCTGTCACATTCAGCTGTTGGGGGATTTGTGTCACACTGCGGTTGGAATTCAACGTTGGAGAGCATCTTTTGTGGGGGTGCCTATTGCCACCTGGCCTGTACAAGCTGAGCAGCAGCTGAATGCGTTCCAATTGGTGAAAGAGTTGGGAATTGCTGTAGAAATTAGTTTGGACTACAATCAACAAAGGGAAAATCAAGCTCTGGTGAGAGCCGAGCAAGTAGAGAAAGGCATAAGGGAAATCATGGATGTTGAGAATGAAGTAAGGATAAGGGTTAAAGAATTCAGCGAGAAAAGCAGACTAGCTACAAAGGAAGGTGGATCATCTTATTTCGCTTTGGGGAATCTTATTCAAGACATTTGTTCAAGGTCTTCAGCTTAATTGGTGCTATGAAAACTGTTGTTAATGGAGATTACTACATGAACAAGGTTCAATTTATCTAAATATAAGACAAGTGCAAATGTGTAATCATTGATACATTCTGCTCCACAGTCTTTCGAATATGTTGCAGTTGAATGAAACAGTTGAAAAAAAAAAAAAAACTTTATCTGTTAGGTGAATCTCAAAAAAACCTTGAGCTCTTGAGAACAAGGCACTGTCCTACTCTTGTTAAGCTAATCTTTGTTAGAATCATTGATGCATTCTGCCCCACAGACTTTTGAATATGTTGCAGTTGAATAAAACAGTGAAAAAACAGCCTTTATTCTTGTTAAACTGGTCTCGCTAAATAATCAACATTTCTTTCCAAATTTCTGACCATTACTAAGAATTCATAAAATGAGATTTGTAGCTGCAAATATCTTGCAGTAGAGTGGCTAGAGAGCTGTTGAGAGTGTCTTGATTTAATCTTTTCAACCCACACTTCACTCAGATAGCCCCAAATCTTCTCCAGCAGCTTCCTGTGTCTTCTCCAATGGCAATAGCTATTTGCATGGCTTCTTCTGAGCTTGATCACTCTAACAACTCAAAATACAGCAGATTACGAAAACTTTAACAAAAAAAAAAAAAGACATAAGTGATATAATGCATTTGAAAACCTGAGCATTAGTAGTACTACTTGATTTGGCATTGGATCGACTTGGAAAAATATTTGTAAAGAAGTTCAAAAGGTGGCTGCCAAGATAGAAAAAATGAAGTTCACAGGTGTAAATTGTAAACATCGATATTGACGATTCTTTCATCATAATTTTGCGGGACTTGGTTAGCTTTTCGCAGAATTTCGAGAAAATTATTCTACTAGTTCAGAAGTCACGAGAAATACAATAATTTTTGCCAGTGTACCTTAAACATTATAAGAAGTATAACAACAAAATTTAAATTCATTAGCCGTGTTGTCGCACCCGGCTGTGGGCGGTTTTGTGTCGCATTGGTGGTTGAAATTCAACGTTGGAGAGTATATGGTGTGGCGTGCCAATGGCTACATGGCCGTTGCACGCGGAGCAACAGCTGAATGCTTTTCAGGTGGTGAAAGAGTTGGGAATTGCAGTGGAAATTTGCTTGGATTATTTGAAGAAAAGAAGGATCAAGAGATAGTAAGAGCTGAGCAAGTAGAGAAAGGGATAAGGGAACTCATGGATGGTGAAAGTGAAGTGAGGAAAAGGGTTAAAAGAGTTATCAGTGACAAACGTAGGTTAGCGTTTGCAGGAAGGTGGATCTTCTTATTTGTCATTGGAGAATATCATCAGAAGCATTGGGTGCCATTATTACTCTCTTAGGTCTTCTTCATTTTTTTTTTGTCAAATGACAACAACCTATACCTACTCCTAAATTATAGGGAACGAGATATGTTCAACCAAACTATGGAAAGCTAGCGAAAACTAAATCACCATCCAAACTGGACGAGTATAACTACAACCCGCTCTCACAGTAGAAAGTGTCAGGATTTCCTGGATTAGGCATGCAGGTAGAGCGTTTCGAATCCCCCACCGATAACCAAGGAGGGATTGAAGTGGCCATTCGACTACAATCTTAGGTCATTAGTTCTTGAATTTATTGACTTTCTTGTTTCAATAAAAATGGATACATTTTGAGAAACTTTTATAAAGTTTAAATTAATCTGTTTAACACCCAATTAAAATAGAGTTTAAATATATAATTATTTTTAATTTGATATAAATAGATGAGATGAATCAATTTATTACCAACCAATAATTAACAGGTATAATTAGATGCTCATTTAAAATTCATTCAAAGTTCATTGCATATTCAAATCCACCTATTGTGGACGAATTTGAACGAATCAAAACAATTAGATTATAGTTAACACCTCTATTTAATATGCCATCTTACTATTGGCTGCACTTTCATTGCAGAGCTTGATAGGTTTAAAACAATTGGGTTTGGACCATTCACAATTTGAATTTTGAAGTAATAAGCTTCATTTGGGCTACGGATGTAGCCCATGTTAATTTACACGGCCACTTTTAACAGATATGGCCCAACTTGATCGGCTACTGACAAGCCTAACGGACTCTTAAAGTGCAAAAGTTTTAATAGTTGTCGATCTCGGACGAAGAACCCAAATTCCAACTTAAGCAATCCGCTCTTGGATTTAGAAACAGATAAAATGCGTGGGTTAGACACAAAAAAAACCCATTATACAAGCATGTTAACTTCTTTTTTTTTCCTGACCTTAACAAGCATGTTTACTTTGAGTCAACTAATATGAATTTAGGACTTGAAATTGTCATTTATTAATGATTTTTTCAACATACAAGATACGAGGAATAATAATAAAAAAAAGTTGGCCCATTTATCAAAAGCTCACACTTGAATAGATCCAATTTTCAAAAATTCAATAACCCAAATTTTATCACACCATGTTATCAAAGAGGTATGACACAATTTGGGCCATTGGATTTTTAAAATCGGATCTATCCAAGTTTTGTCTTTTATCAAATAGGTTAAAAATCTATATAAACTTCGGGTCATATTCAAGTAGCTCGCAAAAATATCAAGTTGAGTTTCAAGCTAATATTTGAAACAAATAGTTAAATAGTTTATCTCTGAATTGATGGATTCAAATTATCTTGGCCCTACTTGATAACTCAATTTAATATTTAAATTTAATAGATTTAGATTTTAAATATTTAAACGTGTTTAATAACCAAAAATTGAATATCTAAATTAATTAAGTGACATTGAATTTTTTAAGGCAAAACGTACTATAAAAAATACATGATAAGTTATTCACTTATCACTTAATGCGATAAATAATCAAATGTATTCACTTATCACTTAATGTAATAATATACTCAAATTTCCCAGATTTAATATTTAAACAATCAATAACTTAATAAATTCAGATTTCCAAATTTTAGTTTTCAGACTTCAATTTTATACTTATATAAGTCTTAAGATTTGTCATAATATAAACGAGTTTAGCTATAAAAAGTGATTTAAAAAAAATACGATATACCATATACAAATATGGAACATCTAAAACTTAGGATGTGGCCTATTGTTTTAAAATCATATATCGTTTAGAGTAGAGTATTGGGCTTTTCCAATGAGCATGCTCGATTTGAACTATAGAATCCTATATATCAGCAATCATCTATCAGAATAAGTGGTGCAAATTCATGAGTTTGGGGGCGCAATATTTATCGATTGGTAAGAAGTCCAAAATTGGCTACAGCTACCAGAAACCCTCTCCCCAAAATGCTGATTACCGTTTTGTTAGTTATGCAAAAATTACTAGGTAACAAACACTATCTCTTCCTATCAAGTTTGAACATTTGAACGAAATTCAAGAATCCCATGATCCATATCATAATGTTCTTCTGCCTTGCTTGGTTTACACAGAAAATTGGAGTACCAGATACACATGCAGTTGCTTATATTCAATGATTCTCATGCTTCTCGTACTAACACAACTTCCACTTTGCAACACTGAGATATACAGTTGCTTATATAAGCAATGGGCTGTTGTTCTTGCCTATTCAGAAATGAGCCCCAAGGGCAATCAAGATGATTGAGGGTAATCAAATTGAAGATCAAGTAACCAGCGGTAACTACTATTACTGCTTAATTTTGCCATTAATTCCATTTTTTTTATATTTTGTTCTTGAACGATCGACCTCAAACCTAAATCTTTATTACATCAATGATCTTACAAAGTACTGTTATAGGTAAATTTACTGTGTCTAAGCTTAAAACTGCCACCGGACATCTCTCAGTTCAAAATGTGATTGGTATGGGAGGCTGCGGAGTGGTTTACAAAGGAACCCTCGAATCTGGCCAAGTAAGATTGGCATATTGCTTCATGAATTAATTGATGCAAATTGACTTTCACATCAATTTTTCTTGTCCCACGTTCCAACTAATTTACTAGTAGTAAAAAAATTCTTCGTGTCACTTACTTAACTTACGAAGATTTCAAGAATCAAATGATCAATGAAATAAGTATGAACATGTAACTTCAGGGCATTTTGTTTGGTGCATTACTCATAGTAGGGAACTAGGAGGTGGTCTCCGCGCTATGCGCGGTGGATCAATGCAATTATGCCCTAACTTGTATTGGTTATTGAGAGTTGGTGTGATGTTAGAGTAACAAGAAGCATGTAAACTATATAGGCTGTTAAGTTTAGATTAAGATAAATATGGAATGATTAAGATGAGAGTTGGGTGTGGAAGTGAAATAGGCTGAAATCATACAATGAAAATTAAAAGTAAGAAAGGGACAAATGTAGGAGAATGGTGTACATGATAGCTGAAAATGTTAGAATGGTGCAAGCATTAAAGTTATAAATGGAAAAGCAGTAGAAATGGCTTGTCAGTTGTTGATGTTGATTCCGTTTATATCTAAAGCTTGATCCATAAAGTAGAAAGTCATGATTTCATAAAATTGCATATGAAATGGTGGATAATGGTAAAATATATTGTGGAAATTTTTGGTTTAGAAACGCATGCTACCATATTTCAATGTAAATTTTTTTTGGTAAAATAAAAGATAGCTATATATGAAGTAGGTGAACTAGTGCTAAGATGGATAACAAGGTAAATGTTCGTTAAAAGGAAATTGTTATTGGATGTAAAGTTCAATTTGTAATTGATTTTTACCTTTTTTTAGTATTTTTATTTATCAAACCATGTTTATTGATTAACCACAGAGAATAAAGGAAATTCATTAGTATTAATAAATAAGGATAACATAGTTTATGAATAATGTTACAGATACAAAAAGTTAATGAGTAACTATAATAATAAATTGGCTAATTATAATAATGCATATGAAATACAGGGTACCAAGGGAAAATTATAAGGGTTCCCCAGTTGTACCTTAAAAGACTACTTTGAACACAAAATGGAGTAGGTAAGTTGCGGAATTTTGAAATAAATCTCTGTCTATCATTTCAAGCATAATGCCAAAACTGAGCACTTCAGACTGAAGGACATGAAGCATGAGAGAAGACCTATGGGACTCTCTTATAAAACTCGATTGCAGAAGTTCTTACCCCGTTGCACCTACACACGCTTCCCCACTTCTCCAAATTCTGCTGCATGTAGCAGGTAATACTAAAAAATAGCAAAACATCATCTTTATCTCTCATATAGTTGAAGTACTCTTTATAACAAGATTGAAGTATAAGCTGCTACTGTGTGGCAAAAGCAAAAGATAAACATGCTAATTGCAATGCAAAAAAAAAAAAACTTAAAAATGAGGCAAATTGTACTTACAACTTCAAGCATCTTGAGTTTTTGCAATTACATTGCTTCTTCTTCTTTGGAGTAGCATCTCTCAGCTCAATGCTACGCTGGTCTAGCAAATTTGGAGACCCGTATTTGCTGATTGAAAAAAAAGCAAATAAATATAATAACATCACTTAGTAGTTTAGGTAAGCTCAGAACAATTTTCAAACTTTGAATTCAAACAAATCATAAGACTTCATACATCCAAAGCTTTCCAGCCTTGACGTGGTGAAAAGGTTTAATTAGTTTACAAAGAAAGGAGCTCGTTGCAAATGTTAGAAGCACAATTTTAATATCTAGGAGTTACTTTCATTTGCCTGAGATCGAACTTTCAGCATCCAAAATTACCTTATAGCACATAAAATTTGTCCCTTTTGTTTTAAAAAAATCAACAAAAACAAACTTTTTCTAAAATGTATTACTATATTTTACAGAAAGACTCTTCTTTTAAGCCAAATTCTTTTTAAAGCATGGAGTTTTAATTATTTAGTTGAGCTTATTAAGAGCTTATAAATGAGTTTTCCTTACCATATTATCGATTGCATAACTCTAGAATTTCCATCAATTTTGAAGCTTTTTCTCAATTAAAACTCCAAATTCACCAAAATTCAGGCAATCATTTTGCAGACATGTTAGAAATAAGTGTGCACTTAGCTTTTCACAATCACAAAAAACTCCCAAAAGAATGAAATAATTTTGAAGTTAACAGAGAAGAGCGCCAAATATTAATTAAAAGCTTGTCAATTTCAAAAATTGAGAATCAAACTTACTTTACTTCCTGCGAAGTCGGCCGACGAACGATATGAATAAGAACTATGGAACAATTCTCGGACAAACTCGTATCCTTTTCCAGGAGTTTTAAGAAGAAACAAAAACTACCAGAACAAAAGTCAAAAGGGGAAAAAAAGAACGAACATGTAACCTACAAAAAAAAAAAAAAAAAAAACAGGTTGCAGAGTAAATAATAGAAGATGGCGAAGAAACAAAAAATTGGTAGAACAAAAAGCTATAAAAAAGAGAGAGAATGATCAACCAACCTAAAACAATACAAGCTGCAGATATGTAAGAGAAGATGACAAAAGAAAGAAAGTTTCTTACAGCAACCACAGACAAAGAAAGCTGCATGCAAAATGTAAACGGAAAACAGGGAAAAAAGGCAAAAACAAATAAGAACAAATAATGGATAAATGAAAGGTAGAATAAAGAATCAAAGAAGATAGGAAATTTAAAATAGGCTTACCTTAATGCAACGGCAAATACAAAACACCCATAAACAAAGTAAGTAAAGCTGAGTTAGTCCACGAATGACCGACCAAAATACATATTGGAATAAACAGCATTATAGATGAGATAGTTCAGTAAAAGAAAAAACTCACCTAACAATCTGTATTAAGAAGAGCCAAAACCAAGAAGAGGCTTCGAAGGAACAGAGCAATAAAAGAGAAAATAAGAATTGGAGCAAAGTAAATGCAAAGACAATCATGTAAGAGAGAAGATAGGATGTCGTGCTATAAACAATGACACAAAAAGGAATGCAAAGAGTAAACACATCACTAACCACTAGCATAAGCAGAAAATCCGGGCAACAATGCATGGCTTTACCGGCAGCGATGGGTCCGACAGAGCAAAGAAAGTGCTACAGTCAAATCAAGAAACTCCTTTCGATAGCCGTCAACAGTAATGGAATTATGTTTTTTTTACAAATACAACCCAAGGGTAAATAGAATTTTACCTCTTGACATGAGCACGAAGAAGATGAAGAAAATGGTAAAACCAAAACCAATTTCTTGTCATCGGTAAGAAAAATGCGATGGGAGGCAAAATTGTAATACAATTGTCCTTATGGTCGACCGAACTAAATTATTACAATGACCACAATCAAGTCCCAATACATCTGGGAAAAGGCGAAAGACAAATGCTAAAGCGGTCCAATAGGATACAAAGAAAGTGAAGGCATATAGTTATTATAATAAGAATAAGAAATAAAAAAATGTGGCATTCTTTTAAAAAAATATAATAACAACATTCCTATTCGGAATTTTTTTTTTGCACAAACACGTGCAATTGTCACGTGCAAGGACGACCACAAATTGTCCAATGACGTTTTCCCACATCATAGAAAACGGAACTGTCTTGGCACACCCCTACACATTTAGTACATATGTGTTAATAAGGCACGTTTGCTCTACGCTTCTTGTTTGTTTTGATAAGTCAACCAATCAGCAAATAAGTAGAACTATTTGTTCTATCCTGTTACTGCTTACTACTAGTTCTATTTCTAGTAAAAATCAGTACTCCTAGTATTTGAATAGATTTGAATTGATATTAGTACTTAAAATTTGTTTCCACTGAATTGAATGGATTGATTGGTCACCATCAAATTGCTGCAATTAAATTCCTGTTTCACTAAGACGGATCGATACAAGAGAACAAGAATTCAAGAACGAGGTAGAGATTCTACAAATATTAAGGCATCCGAATTTGGTAAAATTATATGGATACGCATCTAAAGGAAATGAGAAGTTCTTGGTGTATGAATTCATGCCTAGGGGAAGTCTGGCCAATCATCTTGAAGGAATTGGTGAAAAACAGCCCCTGGATTGGAAAACAAGGGTCAACATTGCTTTAGGAGTTGCCAAAGGCCTCTACTATCTCCATTGCAGCGCCTGCCCACCCGTCATCCATCGCGACATCAAATCTTCAAACATCTTGTTGGACAACTAGTTACAAGCTAAGCTTGGAGACTTCGGACTTGCCAGATGCAGGCCTCCTAAAGTCCTGGATAAATCCCACGTTACCACAAGAGTCTTGGGATCCCAAGGCTACTGTGCACCAGAATATCTGAATTCAGGGAAGCTTACGTTCAAGTGTGCTATATATAGATTTGGTGTTGTCCTGTTGGAGCTAATTGCTAGTCGAGTTGCATTGAATACGGATAGGCCAACTCCTCAAGCGCAGCGGATCTTCTGTCCCACACTCTATACCACTATCTGTCACATTTTTTATTATATTGCTATTTCTCCTACATAAACATCATATTTTAGTTTTTTTTTGTTTCCTTAAAATCCAATAACTATTAATTGAGTAAAAAATAAATACAGCAGCTTCAAAAAAGCAATATATAATAGAAAATTTAAAAATATAGTAGAAATTTCATAAAAAATTTCATTTTTTATGCATTTTGATTTTTGACTTTGTTAAATTTTGTGTATTACTCAATTAATAGTTATTGGATCGTAAGGAAACAAAAAAGAACTAAAACATGATGTTTATGTAGGAGAAATAACAATATAATAAAAAATGGGACGGAGAGTGGCATAGAGTGTGGGACAGAAGATCCGTTGCGCTCCTCAGGATTGCCTCGTTCATTCCGCAACGGATCTTCTGTCCCACACTCTGTGCCACTCACTGTCCTACTTTTTATTATATTGCTATTTCTACTTCATAAATATCATGTTTTAGTTCTTTTTTTGTTTTCTTAAAATCCAATAACTATTAATTGAGTAATACACAAAATTTAACAAACTCTTGAATTAATTGAGTAATACACAAAATCCAATAACTATTAATTAACAGGTTGTTGAGTCGTGCAATAATAAATACCTGCTCAAACAAAATGTAATTTCTATAGATAGTGATAATTAGGGTCGAATCCACAGAGATTGGGGATATTTTTCTCTTTTGAAATTCAAACTAACAATGGGGGTTTTTTATAGCAATGGTAATAATTAAACTGTTCGAATAAAAGTAAATAGCCAACTAAAAATTAAAGAACAAATTATTAAAACAAATTAATAATAACTAAGCTCTAGTCAACAAATAACTTCGACAATGGTTCACCTAATTGATCTTCGATGCAAAGGTAGTTCCAATTATTAACTAATAAATAAAATATAACTGTCAAACAAGCGATGACAGTAAACTTCTCCTTATTGTATCGATGACTAAGGTACGCCATTAATCACTAATCTAATTGAGAAATAATTTTAGGTACGCTCATAAGATTTACTTCTCCAATTGTCTTATGTATTAGAGAAGTCTATTCTAACCAAATAACACACTATCAGGGTTATTTTAGATTAGCCTCCGTATTCATCTGATACAAATCCAATCATGCCAATTGTTACTATTTTAGAGCAATTAAACAATTATGGATTTAACGCTCCAATTGACATTAGATTGCTAAATTAATTCAACGTCCGGGCCCAGGATATTCAATTAACGAAACAACCATAAACACTACCAGCAGGGAATATGCAAATACCAGTAAATAAGAGAAATAAATAAAAGTAATTCGATTTCACAATTTTTAGATGAACCAGAGCCTCCGTTGTCCCTTGACTAGAAAAAGAGATTTAATTCATCTCTGTTGAGGAAAATCCACACACAATTGCAGAATTAATTGTTGCATACATTGTCTCTCAATTGAGATAATCAATCCGATGGAACAATTGAACGAACAATCAAATAAGACGAAAAAGTCAAAAACTAAAAAATCATAAAAAGTGGTCTGGCTATTCTCCTATCTAATTCCTCTATATCTTCTTTGTCTACTCCTATATGGCTACCAAGAAAGCACAGGAAAAGAGTCCTAGTTCTTGTTGACTTCCTTTTCCTTTGAAAACTACCAAAACAAAGAAAAATAAAGTGTCCTAATTTTTCTCCCAGTCTGCCGTATATTTTCTACTAGATAAGGAAATAGAATCGAATTAGTCTCCATCTTGTTGACTGCTACTCAAACTCTTCTGCTGACTACCGTCAAATTGGCACCTTTTAATGGTATTTTGTTCCACTCTCTGCAATAAATACAAATTCTCAAAAGTGAGTAGAAATCACCAATTAATGTACATTTGGTAAAATAATATGAGGAAATTAATTATAAAATAAATGACAAAATTACAACCTATCAATTCCCCCCACACCTAAATCATGTTTATACTCAAGTATGAGAACAACAAACAAACACCAATTCCTGACAATGGTTATTGCTCCATCTACCTTATTGCCAAGATACTAAGAAAAACACATATCAATTATAATGGTCAAAATCCAAGAAACATCATCTCGGTTAACTTCTAAACTGCAGACTCTTCCAATTTATGACTAACTATTCTAAGAAAAAGGAATGGTCGATCAACATTTATCAATAAATGATCCAACTACTAACCAAAATCTCAATATTAAATCTAAAAATCGGCAAGCTGACTTTAGTCACGTAACACACATTTTTATCACGCTTTCCTTTTTCTTTTTTTTTTTCTTTTTTTTCTATTTTCAATAGTAATAATAATGGACTTAGTCTATAGGCCATTAGGGCCTTTTTGACTTGAATTCCAATATTTGTCAGATGAAGAAATCCGGTTACTCAACTCCTATTGCTATAGCGATCATGTACTCATAAAAATTACTATTTTTTTATGGCGAGAATCGACACTTTTGGTGAAAATTCCTGATTACTCAGCAGTAATAACTAGCGGAGTACATCCAAACTTTTATTCACAGTCAGACAACAAATATCATATAAAATAGTAGGCAGCTAACCTCATTTCTTCAAACATGGAGAACTAAAGTTAATAATTGGACCAGTTTACATGAAAATGTCAAGCAGTTATTCCTTATATTTAGAAATTAACCAAAAATTATATAAGAGTCACAAAATCATCGATATACACCAAAGAGATATTTTTAGACTCAACCAAATTAAAGCTTGATACACTTTTATATCTAAAACTCGACAATAGGAGAATTAGAGTTAATCAACCATCATCAATCTTTGATAGTCACAGAAGTGCTGATCACTAATAAAGTAAAAAGAAAATAAAATAAAAATAGAACAAATAACAAGAAATAAAGGAAAAACGTTTAAAAACTAAAAAAACTAGTTGTACCACAGCTCTCCCCCCCACCTAAATCTGACATTGTTTCTCGATGGAAGTAATAAAACAAATAAAGCAAAAAAGACAATGAAACTTTCCCGAATGCGTGGTGCAGGGTCCCGATCGGCTGTAGGATAAGTGGGAACGGGCGGTCGATGAAGAAGGCGATGAGTGGCGGGGATGCGTTGGTGGTGTGCAATAGGACTTCGCGAGAGAGAGGAACTTGGCGACGCTCAACGAGGAAGGCACGCGAGAGGAGTGGCGGGATGGCGGTACGCGACGTGGAAGGCTGCGGCAGACGGCCGTGGGTCAATGAAGACAGCGACGACGTGGGGAGTTGCAGCAGGAAAGACGACAGCGGACTTGGTGGTGGCAAGGCGTGGTTAGCGAGAGAAAGAAAGTGAGTGAGTGAGAAAGTGGCGGCGCGAGGAGATAGGCGGCGTTCCGTGGGTTTCGATCGAGAGAGAACCAGGGGAAATAGGGGAGAAGGAAAGGAAAGGAATAAAGAAAGAAAAAGAAAGAAGAAGAAAAAAAAGTTTCGATTTTTTTAAAATTATATACCTTTCTGATGTAGGGACGTCAAGGAGGCAAGAACCCTTCTGATGAATGTCCGTTGAGTTCAAAATTACCACGTGCTCGATTGACGCGGGCGCATCATAATGGTGGAAACCCTTTTAATGAAAACTTTGAGAATTGTACATTATCACGTACCCAAGTAACGCGGGCACGTCATGAAGGTAGAAATTCTTCTGATGGAAATTAGGATTTCATGTAAAACGTTAAACCTTAAACCCTAATTGATCCAAATAACACATAATTCGTTTTACGGAAAAAAATCGTCACGGTTAAAAATTACATTTTTAAAAAATAAAAAAAAAGAAAAAGAAAATGTATCGCCGCTCACGAGGCGATGCATAAAAAACACTACACCCTCGTGAGCAGCAATAGAACAAAATGGGATGGGCCCTACTCATGAGCGGCTATAGAACAATGGAAGAAAATGGGTCCTATTCCTTAAGCGACCCCAAAATAAATGAAAATTAAAAAAAAATTTTATTAGAAACCTCACGTCGCAGTTGCAGATGCTGTGAGCCTTGTTCACCAACCCATTACAAACAACACCAATTTTTGGACAATTTTCAATTTTAACACGAACCCACCAACCCACAAATTCGCCCTCTGATAGGGCCACAGAGCTCAGTCAATTCAATGAAGAAGCATTGAAGTCAATGAAGTTACGTTTGGTCGTCTGGATCCCTAAGTCCCAGCGAATCACCTTACTCCAGACAAATACAAGCACATGCTTCTGCAAGATACGGGACCGCCGTAGATCTTCAAAATCTCTCAATTACTAGCATAGATCCCAATTTTGACAAGCAACTCCTATGCAAAATCTCTGAACTTACTAACCTCAAAGGGCATCCTTCTTGCGCTAGAACTACAATTCCATCCCCTCTTAAGCTTCTTCTCCTGTGTCAAATGGCGAAATTTAAGCTCCTGATGATGGTTTCACCTCGAATGGGGCACTTGACACAGGCCCTTGAGCTGGCCAAGCTGATGCTTGCAAGAAACAATCAATTATCAATCACAGCCCTGATCATGGAGCTGCCAATTGATCCCCATGGCACAGCCACAATTCAGTCCCTCATCGCTGCCACAAATGTTGAAGGCCTCCACTTCCACCACCTTCCAACACCAGAAGACACCTCTGATTGGAATATCACACATAGAGGGCTCTTCACTTTCAAGCTCCTAGAATATCAGAAACCTCATGTGAGAGAAATAGCCTCAAAAACTCAAAAATTTTCTGGGCTTTTGATTGACTTGGTTAGCACGACCATGATTGACGTTGCTGACGAGCTTGGAGTTCCTACCTACTTATTCTTCACCTCTGGTGCGGCTTTTCTTGGTCTGATGCTTCATTTCCAAACCCTTGAAGACGAGCAAAACCGGGACATATCTGATCTGGTCAAAGGGGTAAGCCATTTAATTCTCCCTAGTTTTGCAAAACCAGTTCCAATCGGCGTCCTCCCAGCTATGGCAACCCAGAAGGAATATTGGTCTACCTTCGTTTTGAAATGGACCCGTGACTACAGAAGGGCTAAAGGAATCATAGTGAACACTTTCAGTGAGCTTGAATCTAATGCTATTAGTTCTTTTTCATTAGATTCTTATTATGGTAAATCAAGCTTGCCACCAATCTTTCCTGTCGGGGCCTATTCTAAATAGGTCCCAAATCCACACTCAATCTAGTGAAGATTATTCAGCAATGATGAAATGGCTGGATTGTCAGCCTAAAAACTCGGTAGTTTTTCTCTGTTTTGGCAGCTTGGCAAGTTTCCATCCGGACCAAGTTCAAGAAATAGCTTATGGCATTGAGAGAAGTGGTCATCGGTTCCTATGGGTTCTCAGGCAGCCCCCTGCAAAGGAAGGAGGATTTCCTAGGGATTATGAGGATCTTGAACTTGTGCTGCCCGAAGGGTTCTTGGATCGAACGGCTTCGATCGGAAAAGTCGTGGGTTGGGTTCCACAATTGGACGTGCTGTCACATTCAGCTGTTGGGGGATTTGTGTCACACTGCGGTTGGAATTCAACGTTGGAGAGCATCTTTTGTGGGGTGCCTATTGCCACCTGGCCTGTACAAGCTGAGCAACAGCTGAATGCGTTCCAATTGGTGAAAGAGTTGGGAATTGCTGTAGAAATTAGTTTGGACTACAATCAACAAAGGGAAAATCAAGCTCTGGTGAGAGCCGAGCAAGTAGAGAAAGGCATAAGGGAAATCATGGATGTTGAGAATGAAGTAAGGATAAGGGTTAAAGAATTCAGCGAGAAAAGCAGACTAGCTACAAAGGAAGGTGGATCATCTTATTTCGCTTTGGGGAATCTTATTCAAGACATTTGTTCAAGGTCTTCAGCTTAATTGGTGCTATGAAAACTGTTGTTAATGGAGATTACTACATGAACAAGGTTCAATTTATCTAAATATAAGACAAGTGCAAATGTGTAATCATTGATACATTCTGCTCCACAGTCTTTCGAATATGTTGCAGTTGAATGAAACAGTTGAAAAAAAAAAAAGCCTTTATCTGTTCAGTGAATCTCAAAAACCTTGAGCTCTTGAGAACAAGGCACTATCCTACTCTTGTTAAGCTAATCTTGTTAAGAATCATTGATACATTCTGCCCCCGACAGACTTTTGAATATGTTGCAGTTGAATAAAACAGTGAAAAAACAGCCTTTATCTTGTTAAACTAATCTCACTAATTAATGCAACATTTCTTTCCAATTTCTGACCATTACTAAGAATTCAGTAAAATGAGATTTGTAGGCTGCATATATCTTGCAGTAGAGTGGCTAGAGAGCTGTTGAGAGTGTATCTTGATTTAATCTTTTCAACCCACAGTTCACTCAGATTGCACCAAATCTTCCTCCAGCCAGCTTCCTTTGTCCTCACCGATGGCATAGCTATTTGCATGTGCTTCTTCTGAGCTTGATCACTCTAGCAACTTCAAAATACAGCAGATTACGAAAACATTAATTAAATAAAGAAAGACATAAGTAATGCATTTGAAAACCTGAGCATTAGTAGTACTACTTGATTTGGCATTGGATCGACTTGGAAAAATATTTGTAAAGAAGTTCAACAGGTGGCTGCCAAGATAGAAATACAAAAATGTTTTTGAAAAAAAAAATGAAGTTCACAGGTGTAAATTGTAAAACATCGATATTGAGGATTCTTTCATCATAATTTTGCGGGCTAGGACTTGGTTAGCTTTTCGCAGAATTTCGAGAAAAATATTCTACTAGTTCAGAAGTCACGAGAAATACAGTAATTTATGCCAGTGTACCTTAAACATTATAAGAAGTATGTCAACAAAATTTAAATACATCAATCTATTTCTAAATATTCATTTCTCTTCAAGTTCTATGATATGTGTCGCATTGTGGTTGGAATTCAACGTTGGAGAGAATATGGTGTGGCGTGCCAATGGCTACATTGCCGGTGCACGCGGAGCAACAGCTGAATGCTTTTCAGGTGGTGAAAGAGTTGGGAATTGCAGTGGAAATTTGCTTGGATTATTTGAAGAAAAGAAGGATCAAGAGATAGTAAGAGCTGAGCAAGTAGAGAAAGGGATAAGGGAACTCATGGATGGTGAAAGTGAAGTGAGGAAAAGGGTTAAAGAGTTATCAGTGACAAACGTAGGTTAGCGTTGCAGGAAGGTGGATCTTCTTATTTGTCATTGGAGAATATCATCAGAAGCATTGGGTGCCATTATTACGCTCGTACGTCTTCTTCATTTTTTTTTTTTTGGTCAAATGAAAACAATCTATACCTACGTCTAAACTATATGGAAGGAGATAGGTTCAACCGAACCATAGAAAAGCTAGAGAAAACTAAATCATCATCAAACTGGACGAGTATAACTGCATTCGCTCCCACGGTAAAAAGTGCCAAGATTTTCTAGATTTGGGCATGCAGGCAAGGGGTTTCATATCCCCCACCTATACCCAAGGAGGGACTGAAGTGGCCATTCGACTACAATCTAGGTCATTAGTTCTTCAATTTATTGACTTTATTGTTTCAGTAAATATGGATACCTTTTGAGAAACTTCAAAATGGATAATTAGAGGTTCCAAGTAATTGAAATTTTATTTTTAAATTTCTTTTGCATGTTGTTTGATAAGAAATAATAATATTTTATTATTATTAGATTGGTAGAAAATTTAAATTTATTTGTTTAACACCCACTTAAAATAGAGTTTAAACATATAATTATTTTTAAATTAATATAAATAGATGAAACGAATCAATTCACTACCAATTAATAATTAAATAGGTATAATTGGGTATTCATTTAAATCTAGTCAAAGTTATTACATACTCAAATCCACTTTTTGGTCAGACTTGAGCGGATCAAAATAATTAGATTGTGGATAACACTTCTATTTAATATCCCATCTTATGACGGGCTATTGGCTGCACTTTCAATTGCAGACCTTGATAGGTTTAAAACAATTGGATTAAGACGATTCACAATTTGAAATTTGAAGTACATGTGAATTGGGATGTAGCCCGTGTAATTTTTACACGGCCACTTTTAACAGGTATGGCCCAACTTAATTGCCCAACCTACCTGCAAGGGTTAGACCTAAAAAAAAAGGCCCATTAAACAAGCATGTTAACATTTTGTTTGACCTCAAAAGCATGTTAAGTTTGAGTCAACCAATATGAATTTTAGGACTTGAAATTGTCATTCGGTAAATGATTTTTCGAACATATAAGATACAAGGAATAATAAAAAAAATGGCCTATTTATCAAAGGCTCACACTTGAATAGGCTGATTTTCAAAAATTCAATGGGTCAAATTGTACCACACCATTTTATCAAATTGTATGGCACAATTTGGGCTATTGGGTCTTTAAAGACCGGATCTACCTAAATTTTGTCCTTTATCAAATAGGTTAAAAATCGATATAAACTTTGAGTCATATTCAAGTAACTCGCAAAAATATCAAGTCAAGTTCAAGTTGAGATATTTGAAACAAATAGTTAAACAGTTCATCTCTGAATTGATGGATTCCAATTTTCTTGGTGCTATTTGATCACCCAATTCGGTATTTAAAATTAATGGATTCGGATTTTAATATATTCAAATGTGTTCAATAATAAAAAATTAAACATCTAAAATAATTAATTGTCACTGAATTTTTAAGACAAAACTTACTATACAAAATACGTGATAAACTATTCACTTGTCACTTAATGCGTTATATACTCCAATGTTGTTCACTTATCACTTAATGCAATATATATTCTTTTTTTGTCAAATAATGTGATATGTACTCAAATGTGACAGATTTAGTACTAAACAATTTAATAACTTAATAATTTCAAATTTCAAATTTCAAATTTCAAATTTCAATTTCAAATTTCAGATTTTAATTTCGGACTTCAATTTTATACTCCCTCCGTCCCAAAATTTGGGACGTTTTTCGGAAGTTGCACTTTTTATGCACAGTGAAATGATGGACTGCACTTTTCAGATTCTTCCAGTCTTACCCATCGTTTGAACCATAGTTATTAAACTCGGTCCGGAGAGGAGACCGGTGAAGAAGGTGGGTCAACGGGTCACTGGTTCAACCGGTGGGATGAGTGATTGAACCAGTGGGTCACTAAATATATTTAAATATTATATCTTATAAATTTTGATATAGGATATATGATATAAATTGTAATAAATAATGTCATAACAAATATTCATTTAATTTAATTTGCTATAGAATATTTAATTCATATAAGAATCAACAAAACATAAATTTAATTAGTAATCTACCAAACTTCAAGTGTATATGTTTACTGTAATTATCTAGGTTATTTACAAATTTTAAGTGCAAAAAATATTAAAAATAATATTGTCTTTAAAATAAATTATGTAATATATTATTTTTGAAATCTATTTTATAATTTATAGAATATAGGGGTCATAAGTTTTATTAAAAGATTCCAAATAAATTTGTTTTGAAGAGTTAAAAAAATAAAGATAAAATTAACAAAACATTCATATAGCATAAGAATGGCCATCAATTAACAAGTGACAAAGTGGCTTGGTGGTGAGCAACACACAAACAAGACCTTTGGTCTTGGGTTCGATTCCCAGCTAACACTTGGAAAAGTTTTTTTTCCCTCAAAACCGGTTTGCCCACAAAAACCGGCCGGGTTTCCGGTTTAATCCGGTTGAACCGCCGGTCCGTTGAAAAGTCAATCGGTCACCTGCACAAACGATCTAATTAGAGAACCGGCCCGGTTTAATGGCCGGTTCACCGGGTTGACCGGTCGAACCGCCGGACCGGGCCGAGTTTAATAACTATGGTTTGAACACAAAAATTAGCCGGCCAAAAAGAAATGGTCATAGGAATGGTGGAAGTGTGCATGTGTTGTGGTGGGCCATATGCAATTAATTGATGGAATCTTGTCATTATTACTAAGGGTATAAAAGGAAAGTAGTAATGAAAGTTGTTTGACTTTTGCTATGAGACCCTTATTTTGGGACAACAAAAAAGTGAAAACATGACATTAACAATGGGACGGAGGGAGTACTACATAAGTCGTAATATTTGTCATAATATAAAAGAGTTTATCATAACATAAAAGAGATTTTCTTATATAACATAAAAGAGTTTATCTATAAAAAGAGATTTTGAAAAAATAAGATATACCAGATACAAATATGGAACATCTAAAACTTAGGATGTGCCTATTATTTAAATCATATATCGTTTAGAGTAGAGCATTGGCTTTTCCAATGAGCATGCTCGATTTGAACTATAGAATCCTATGTATAAGCAATCATCTATCAGAAATAAGTGGTGCAAATTCATAAGTTGGGGCCGCGATATTTATCGATCGGTAAGAGTCCAAAATTGGCTACAGCTACCATAAACCATCTCCCCAAAATGCTGATTACCGTTTTGTTACTTATGCAAAAATTACAAGGTAACAAACACTATCTCTTCCTATCAAGTTTGAACATTTGAATGAAATTCAAGAATCCCATGATCCCATATCATAATCTTCTTCTGCCTTGCTTGTTTACACATAAAATTGGAGTACCAAATACACATGCAGTTGCTTATATTCAATGATTCTCATGCCACTCGTACTAATACAACTTCCACTTTGCAACACTGAGATATACAGTTGCTTATATAGGCAATGGGCTGTTGTTCTTGCCTATTCGGAAATGAGCCCAAGGGCATCAAGAAGATTGAGGGTAATCAAATTGAAGATCAAGTAACCAGCGGTAACTACTATTACTACTTAATTTTGCCATTAATTCCTTTTTTTTAATATTTTGTTCTTTGAACGATCGACCTCAGACCTAAATCTTTATTATATCAATGTTCTTACAAAGTACTGTTATAGGTAAATTTAATGTGTCTGAGCTTAAAACTGCCACCGGACATCTCTCAGTTGAAAATGTGATTGGTATGGGAGGCTACGGAGTGGTTTACAAAGGAACCCTCGAATCTGGCCAAGTAAGATTTGGCATATTTCTTCATGAATTAATTGATGCAAATTGACTTTCACATC
Organism: Coffea humblotiana; assembly: GCA_023065735.1. Classification (NCBI taxonomy): domain Eukaryota; kingdom Viridiplantae; phylum Streptophyta; class Magnoliopsida; order Gentianales; family Rubiaceae; genus Coffea; species Coffea humblotiana. The sequence continues at coordinate 21,925,016 of CM041212.1, read as the reverse complement.
AATTTTTCTTGTCCCACGTTCAACTAATTTACTAGTAGTAAAAACATTCTTCGTGTCACTTACTTGCGAAGATTTCAAGAATCAAATGATCAATGAAATAAAGTATGAAACATGTAACTTCAGGGCATTTTGTGTGATGCATTACTCATAGTAGGGAAATGAGCATGTTAGCTCTATGCCTCTTGTTTGTTTTGATAAGTCAACCAATTAGCAAATAAGTAGAACTATTTGTTCTATCATGTTACTACTTACTACTAGTTCTATTACTAGTACAAATTAGTACTCCTAGTATTTGAATAAATTTGAATTGATATTAGCACTTAAAATTTGTTTCCACTGAATTGAATGGATTGATTAATCATTGTTGATCTTGATCCCTATCTTTTGATGTTTACAAAACAATTGGATAATACTAATATCTTTTCAATAAGAAAGCTTTTCAACTCTGAAAAAATTAAAGAAGAAAAAGGAAGTCGAAAGCTGTCGAACGCTCATAAAGACAATACCAGACGTCCGATAAACAGTACAGATCATATCAGACGCAGAACATCTTCACCAGACGTCCGATAGAATTGAGATGATATTTCAAACTCTCTGTCTGTTATCAGACACAAGTATTGGAAGTAACAGACGTCCGATAGAATTGAGATGATACTTCAAACTCTCTGTCTGCTATCGAATGCAAGCAGCGGAAGTACTGGACGTCCGATACTCCCAACGGCTAGTTGACACTTCAGTTACTTTCTATCTGTTAGAAGTATTAATGAAGCACTTTCTTGATCTTATATAAATAGTGCATGGTCAGAAACTTCAAACAACTTTTACACACTGAAGATACAAAAGATTAAAAGTAGTTTTAATGAGAAAACACTCTCCAAGAAAGATTTGTACTCTTGGTGGTGTAAGGCTCCTTGTAATCTTTTCATTTGTGAGTGAATACTTCAATAGTGTAACTCTGTAAGGGTTGTCCTGAGGGATAGTAAAACTTCTTAATTTGACCGAATGAAACTTGGGACAAAGAGGAAGTGAGTCTTTCTTTGTACACAAGATTGGTTGTATTTCATCAACTTGAAGAAGCTTGCTTTGTGAATTGATCTTCAAACTCAAGAGGAGGTTGGTAGTCATTTGGTTTGCAACTCTTCTCTTCTTATTTATTGATTATTATCTTGTGATCCTTAAATTGCATATTTCTTCTACTTCTCTCAAGTGATATTGTTCTTTCATTGATTGATTCATTGTATGATCACTTAAAAAAGAGAGTCTATTTCATATTGAGCAAAAAAGTACTCATAACTTGATTAACTTTTTAATCAACCTAATTCACCCCCTCTTAGGTTGTCGTCGGGCCTAATAATTGGTATCAGAATTTGGTCTCTTAGAGATTAAGTTCAAACAACTTAGGAGTAAAGATGACAACCAACAATGGCATATTTTTTTAAAGACAATCTGTTACTAGATCTCCAATGTTTAATGAGTCAAATTATGTGAGTTGGAAGGAAAGAATGATCATCTTCTTACAATCTATTGATATTGAATTGTGATTTATTATTAATGAAGATCCATATGATGCCTCGATAATATATAAAAATACTCATAGATTTCGACCAAAAATCAGAAATGAATTGACTACTGATGATAGAATTCACCTCACCTTAAATGCAAAATCTATAAATGTATTATATAGTACTTTAAATTCAAATGAATCAATTAGGGTCAAAGGTTGTAAGTCAGCTAAAGAAATTTGGGACAAATTGAGAGAAATTCATGAAGGTAGTGAGAATGTTAGAAAATAAAAGAAATCTATCTTAATTACCAAATATGAGTTATTTAAGATGAAATCTCATGAAAATATTGATAAAATGTATTTGTAGATTTAATGATTTTATTAAGGATTTAGAAGTTCTGGAAAAGGAATATTCATTGGGAGAGAAAAATAGAAAAATCTTAAATGCTCTATCTAAAGATTGGGAGAGTAAAGTAACTGCTATTGAAGAAACAAGATATTTGAATTCAATGCCTATTGAAACTCTTATAAACTCTCTAATTTCTTATGAGTTGAAATTTAAGATCAAGGTACAAGAAGAAAAAGATGCGAAAGCAAAAAGAAATATTATTCTAAAACCATCCCAAGATGAAGATGACTCAGTTTCATTGGATAGAAAAGATATGGATGTTAATGATAATGATCTTACTCTTATCACAAAAAATTTCAAGAGAATCCTTAACAAAAGGAGATTTAGAATAGGATGACCTAACAATTCGAATTCTAATCAATTCAACAATGCAAGAAACAAAGGAAAGCAAGAGGCCAACAAAAAATAAGGTGACAAATGCTATTAATACGGCCAAATTGGACACTATATGAGTGAGTGTCCAATGAAGAAGAGGAAAGGTGAAAGAAAATCAAGATTCAACAACTTCCAATTCACTTGGAATGAGTGCAACTCCGATGGTAAAATTGAAAAGAAAAAAGAATCTGCTTAAATGACTTTCATGGCCATTGGAGATGATGAGGTAATAACTCGTAACCCTCAACTTGATAGTGATGATGAAACTGATGATGATCTTGAATCTTTCATTAAAAAATTGCATGATAACTTGAAAGAATCTTATGCTAGAAACAAGGAATTAAAACAAAAAATTAGCTTTCTTCTTCAGGACAATGCATATCTTTTTTAGGAAAATAAAAAGCTGAAAAGTGAAAATGATTATTTGAAAAAGGGTGAGATTGATCTATAAAATGAGTTTGATAGAAAAATATGACTTTGTGAAATGTTCAAAAAAGAACTAGATGATTTGGAAAGAAGAATGGATAATTTAAATGAATTGCTCCAACATAAAAATAAGACTATTTTCAAGGGAATGAATCAAAGACTCATCTTGGCACTCATGAGAAGAAATTAAATTCTGGTGCAAATGAATTTACTATTTATAAGAGAAGATAAGTAAGATTTATTAAATCTGTTCATGTAAATAACTCTTTGATTATGTGCAATTTTTGTTGTCAAAAAGTTCACATGAAAAGTGATTGCTATGTGAGAAAGAATATGAGAAGAGACATGAAATGTATGTGGATAGTTAAACATGATACTAAATCTCAAGTATCCAAAAATTAAAGGGTACTAAATATTAGTTCTTGAACTCTTGAGTAGGTGAATTTGGTGAATATCATTAAGGAATCAAAATGGTTCGTAGACAGAAGATGCTCAAAACACATGACCGGTGATCCATTACAATTCATCAAATTCAAGCTAAAATCAAGTGGCAAAGTGACATTTGGAGATGATATGAAAGTTAAAACAATTGAAATAAGAGATGTTGGCAAGAATGGTGAGATTTTTGTTCATAATGTTGTTTTGGTTGATAATTTGAGTTATAACTTGCTAAGTGTTAGTCAATTATGTGACAAAAATTTGTTTGTTCTATTCAAGAAGTATGAGTGTTTAATTTTTTATTCAAAATTTAATATCATTTTCAAAGGAAAAAGATTCAATGACATCTATTTTGTGATTTTTGAAAATATTAATTTCTCTAACTTTCAATTCTTAAAGTTTCAAATAAAAATCATTAATTGTGGCATAGAACACTTTGTCATTTTAATATGAATTTGTTAAAAAAAAATTTCAAAAATGATCTTGTTAGACGTTTGTCAAAAATTAAGTTTGAAAAAGACAAAATTTGTGATGCTTATCAATTGGAAAACAAATCAAAATCTCTTTTAAACCCAAAAATTATGTTTCCACTTCAAAACCATTGGAGTTTTTACATCTTGATTTGTTTGGTCCTACACAAATTGTTAGATTGGGTGGTAAGAGATATTGTCTAGTCATTATTGATGATTACTCTAGATACATTTGGGTGATTTTTCTTACTCATAAAAATGATACTTTCAAAAATTTTATTTTCCTATTTGTAAAAGTTCAAAATCTGTTTGGTTTAAATATTGTTAAAATTAGAAGTGACAATGGTTCAGAATTTAAATTTTGTGACTTTTCGAAACTTTGTGATCACGCTTTAAGCATTCTAAGGACATTTACACTTCATATTAGGATGCATTTTTTATGATCTTTTGTACTTTTCTTTTGATGTTTCTGATGTTTTTGATATAAATGATGGTTGATATGACTGTTAGTTGAATGACTAATTCATTTTGATTGACATTGATGGATCTCAGTATTATTTTTCTATTTTTTGGTTGATGATAGTTGCCAGATTTTGGTGTTGTTAATGGATTAATGGATCTTGGTATTATTTCTCTGTGCTTTTCTGCTGTCAATTACTCTCTGATTTTATGATAACAAAAAAGGGGAGAATTGATGCTATGTGTAAGGAGAGTTCTTCTGATATGAGTAAGGGGGAGATGCTATGAGTTGGTACTTAATAGTTTTGGATGCCATGAGTAAGGAGGAGCTTCTACTCATTTTTTTTTCTTTTCATCTATTGTTTTGTCATCTTCAAAAAGGGGGAGAATGTTGATCTTGATTCATGTCTTTTGATATTTATAAAATAATTGGATAATACTAATATCTTTTCAATAAGAAAACTTTTCAACTCTGAAGAAATTAAAGAAGAAAAAGGAAGTCAAAAGCTATCGGACGCTCACAAAAACAATACCGGACGTCCGATAAACAGTACAGATCATATTGGACGCAGAACATCTTCACCAGACGTCCGATAGAATTGAGATGATATTTCAAACTCTCTGTCTACTATCGGATGCAAGTATCGGAAGTACCGAACGTCCGATAGAATTGATTTGATACTTTAAACTCTCTGTCTGCTATCGAACGCAAGCATCAGAAGTACTGGACGTCTGATACTCCCAACCGCTAGTTGACTTTTCAGCTACTTTCTATCCGTTAGAAACATTAATGAAGCACTTTCTTGGTCTTATATAAATAGTGCATGGTCAGAAATTTCAAACAACTTTTACACACTGAAAATACAAAAGATTAAAAGTAATTTTAGTGAGAAAACACTCTCCAAGAAAGATTTGTACTCTTTGTAATGTAAGGCTCCTTGTAAGCTTTTCATTTGTGAGTGAATATTTCAATAGTGTAGTTCTGTGAGAATTGTCTTGAGGGATAGTAAAACTTCCTAACTTGATCGAGTGAAACTTGGGGCAAGAAGGAAGTGAGCCTCCCATTGTACACAAGATTGGTTGTATTTCATCAATTTGAATAAACTTGCTTTGTGAATTGATCTTCAATCTCAAGAGGAGCTTGGTTGTCAATTAGTTTGCAATTCTTCTCTTCTTATTTATTGATTATTATCTTGTGATCCTTAAATTGCATATCTCTTCTACTTCTCTCAAATGATATTGTTCATTCATTGATTGATTCATTGTATGATCACTTAAAAAAGAGGGTAAATTTCATATTGAACAAAAAAGTGCCCATAACTTGATTAATTTTTTAATCAACCTAATTCACCCCCTCTTAAGTTGTCTTCGGGCCTAACAATCACCATCAGATTGCTGCAATTAAATTCCTATTTCACCAAGACGGATCGATACAAAGAGAGCAAGAATTCAAGAACGAGGTAGAGATTCTACAAACATTAAGGCATCCGAATTTGGTAAAATTATGTGGATACGCATCTGCAGGAAATGAGAAGTTCTTGGTGTATGAATTCATGCCTTAATGTGAATGATTGTTCATCGTACTCTTCCTCGATGAAAAAAGGAGTTCATAAAAGATCCCTCTTAGGCTTTTACTCTTTCCCTCAGGATCAAGCCCTCCTCACCAAATACTAATGGACGAACTTGAGGTAGTGATGATTGTTGCACCGCTAATCGGGCACTTTGCACTATTCATGGAGCTAGCCAAGCTAATGCTTCAAAAAACTGATAAACTATCTATTTCACTCCTAGTCACGAAGGCACCATTTGATCCTGCAGGCATGGCCAAAATTGAGTCTCTGATCACCTCCTGCAAAGTCGATCGCCTCAATTTCTGCAACCTTTCAACGCCAGATATCTCTCAATGGCATTTTCCACATAGAGGAAGCTATATTAATCAGCTCATAGAGTTTCAGAAACCTAATGTACGAGAAACCGTCTCTAAAATCAAACATTTTGCAGGGATCATAGTTGACATGATAAGATGACAATGATCGATGTAGTTGAAGCATTTGATGTTCCTTGCTATGTTTTCTTCACTTGTGGTGCTGCCAGTCTTGGTCTTATGTTCCATTTTCAAACACTCGAGGATGAGCAAACCAAGGAAATATCCGATTTAGTCCAAGTTGAAATGAAATTGGTCATTCCTAGCTTAACCAATGATGTTCCAAGTAGCGTCCTCCCAATTTTTACAACTAGAAAGGAAATTTGGCGTTGCTGGTTCTTGAAGGCTACTCGTGAGTATAGAAGGGCCAAGGGCATCCTAGTCAACACATTTGCTGATCTTGAGCCTCATGCTATTAATTCTTTTCTAGTGGAATATTCTTACGGTACGTCAAGATTGCCATCAATTTTCCCTATTGGTCCAGTTCTAAATACGTCCCAAATCCAAACTCAATCCACTAATGACCATTCAGAAATGATGGAATGGATGGATATCCAGCCGGAAAAATCAGTTGTTTTCCTCTGTTTTGGTAGTATGTGAAGTTTTAAGCTGGATCAAGTGAAAGAAATAGCAGTAGGCCTTGAAAAAGTGGCTACCGATTTCTTTGGGTTCTTAGGCAACTCCCCGCTAAAAATGGAGAATTTGCAGGGGAATTTGAAAATCATGGACTTGCTTTGCCCGAAGGATTCTTGGATCGAACGGCTTTGATTGGAAAAGTTGTGGGCTGGATTCCACAAATGGCCATTTTGTCACACCCTGCCGTGGGTGGATTTGTGTCACATTGTGGCTGGAACTCAATATTGGAGGGTATTTGGTCTGGTGTGCCAATTGCTGCATGGCCATTGTTTGGAAAGCAACAATTCAACGCATTCCAATTGGTGAAAGAGTTAGGAATGGCTGTGGAAATTAGTTCGGATTTCAACGAAGCTAATGAGCATCAACCTTTGGCGAAGGCAGAACAAATAGAGAAAGGAATAAGGGAAGTCATGGATGGTGAGAATGATGTCAGGAAAAAGGTCAAAGAGTTTACTGAGAAATGTAGGCAAGCTATGAAGGAAGGCTGTTCGTCTCGTGTGGCCTTTGAGAATTTGATGCTGAGTCTATGCAGTAGCCTCCATCAAGCTTCCCAAGTATTGGGGAGGCTTGGTAGAAAATAAATATTGAAGTGTGAAATCTGAAATTGAAATCTCAGTCTTGAAGTTTTAATTGCTGTAATCACAAGTCATATCCATTCGGTTTGATAATCAATACATTTGAGTTGAACTAAAGTACTCTACTACATGCATGTTATATTCAGAAATGAGAGAATTCTATTGTCAAATAAGTTTAATAGAAAAAAATACTTAATTTATTAGTTTTAAACATTTGCTGGATTATCAAACACTTTTTTTCTGGTAAATGGTTATTCCAGTTTTTCGTTTTGGTCAAGTGAACTAAGAAAAGATCCTATGGAGAATATGAGAGTGAAATTGTGGAACTATGTGCTCATAAATTATTTGATGTAACAATTGTTAGTTCAATTTCTCTGTAGCCATATCTTGTTTCAACAGGAGAAGAGTTGGGTTAGATATTAAGATAAAAGAAATTATAAGTAGAAGGTTCTGGGTTTAAAACCTTCCACTTACAGATAAAAAAACAAAAGAAAAAAAATCTTGTTTCAGCACAATGTTTGCTAAGGGAACAATAAACTGTGAGAAACATTGTTCCAACATACAACATTTTGTTTCCTTTGGCAAACAAAGTTCTAATAAGTTTTCAATGTGAGAAGAATTCTCTTAACAAATAACATAAGTATCAACAATGACCCAAGACCTAGGTTAGCAAGGAGAAACATTAGCCATGTGATTATAAGATTCTTGGTTCAACTCTGAACCTCTCTCCTTTCTCTACTCTTTATTATAAGATTTGGAATCTCTCTTGAATCGAAACAAAATAATACTAATACTAATATTGGGACATTTACATATACATCATAATACTATGTGGGTATTACTAAACTACAATGGGATTATATGGTCAAATGCAAAGCCACAAGCGGAGTTAAGTGGATTTTCCATACGTTAGCATATGCCATATTTCATATTTCAAATGCATTTCAGGAGGGTGTATGGGTCAAATTGGAAAAAGTTTAACTAGATATCATTAAACTGGATATGCTTTCTATTCATTTTCTACTTTACGTAAAACAACACAGGGTCAAGCAAATACTATTGAACCATAGGAGAATTATGCGATAAAATGTGACAAGGAGGTAAATAGTAATTTACCCTTAAAACTTTTGAGGATAAATGTTGTTGTGAGGATACGTTGTTGTTACCTCTGTCGAAAGGAGCATCAAGACTTGATTCAGGCTATCAATTTAGCATGTAAAGATCTTTAATATGGCGACCTTGTTGCAATTCATTGTGCAAACATTAGAGTTTAGAGGAAACAAACCAATTCTCAATTAAAACAACTAGCTACTTTTGGTCAGCGGATTGAACAATTAATCATTGATAAAGGTACTTATAACTTAAATTGCTTCTCTAATGTTCATAAGACCACAAAATTCTATACGTATATATTTCTATCAATTGTTCAACAGCTTTGTGTTAAATGACAAAGAATTACACTGTTCATTTAGATCATTGAGACTTCACTTCAGAGAATGATTAAATAGCAGCCTAGCACAATTGATCGAACCAATTGGTCAGGCGCTAGTCAAGTCATTTTTGGCTTACCCTTGTCACGGGCTTCTGGTAATCATTTTTGGGTTCGTTGAAGAAGCATTGAAGTCAAGTCAATGAAGTTACGTGATCCAACAGAGCTATCCTCTGGATCCTATATCCCAGTGAATCACGTTTCTCCAAACAAATACAAACACATGCATCTGCAAGATATGGGACCGCCAAAGATATATTTTTGAGGCCTCTCAATTACTAGCATAGATCCCAATTTTGACAAGCAACTTCTATGCAAAATCTGTGCTGTAGTGAATCTGGTGATTTTTTTTTTACTCAAGTGAATGTTGTATAGCTGCTACCAAGTTGTGTTTTGACTTTTGACTAAAATCTGTACATGAATTGTTGTATAGAATCTTGACAATAGATCTTAATAGAATATTGTATAGAGAACTTGATCTAAAATATGTACGTTTAGCGTGTTGTGACTAAATTCTATTAATATCAAGTTCTCTATTTTTTTGCTTACATGGCTATTTTGACAATTGAGAAATTGTCATATTAACTAGTTTGATACTGTGGATTTTAGCGTGCTTGAATCACATGGCTGGAATTTGTGTTGAAATGAAGAAAAATGCATGTTTTAATATGAGTTACTATTTTGTTGAAGGAAAGCACAGATTTTTTGCACTCAATTTTTGCTGAATTCTGGTCTAGAAAACAAAGGTTTTTCAGCTCATTTTTTGAACTTAGCTGAGTACTGGAGTTCGAATCTTATACGAATTCGAGCCTGAATTGTTTTTAACTATATCGAGTCAAATTTGAATTTAAAATTTGGGGCTTGATCGAGTTCAACCTCGAAGTCAAATTGCGCTCGTAACATTCGAGCTTTAGATCGGCTCGACTCAACAGCATCTGTAAGGGCCACAGAGCTCAGTCAATTCAATGAAGAGGCATTGAAGTCAAGTCAATGAGGTTACGTGATCCAACAGAACTGTCGTCTAAAAAGGGAACCGACGAAGATATATTTTTGAGGTCTCCCAATTACTAGCATAGATCCCAATTTTGACAAGCAACTTCTATGCAAAATCTGTGAACTTAATAACCTCAAAGGGCATCCTTCTTGCGCTAGAACTACAATTCCATCCTCTCTTAACCTTCTTCTCCTGTATCAAATGGAGAAATTTAAGCTCCTGATGATGGTTTCACCTCTAATGGGGCACTTGGCACCGGCCCTTGAGCTGGCCAAGCTGATGCTTGCAAGAAACAATCAATTATCAATCATAGCCCTGATCATGGAGCTGCAAATTGATCCCCATGGCACAGCCAGAATTCAGTCCCTCATCGCTGCCACAAATGTTGAAGGCCTCCACTTCCATCACCTTCCAACACCAGAAGACACCTCTGATTGGAACATCACACATAGAGGGCTCTTCACTTTCAAGCTCCTAGAATATCAGAAACCTCATGTGAGAGACATAGCCTCAAAAACTCAAAAAATTTCTGGGTTTTTGATTGACTTAGTTAGCACGACCATGATTGACGTTGCTGACGAGCTTGGAGTTCCTACCTACTTATTCTTCACCTCTGGTGCGGCTTTTCTTGGTCTGATGCTTCATTTCCAAACCCTTGAAGACGAGCAAAACCAGGACATATCTGATCTGGTTAAAGGGGAAAGCCATTTAATTCTCCCTAGTTTTGCAAAACCAGTTCCAATCGGCGTCCTCCCAGCTATGGCAACCCAGAAGGAATATTGGTCGACCTTCGTTTTGAAATGGACCCGTGACTACAGAAGGGCTAAAGGAATCATAGTGAACACTTTCAGTGATCTTGAATCTAATGCTATTAGTTCCTTTTCATTAGATTCTTATTATGGTAAATCAAGCTTGCCACCAATCTTTCCTGTCGGGCCTATTCTAAATAGGTCCCAAATCCACACTCAATCTAGTGAAGATTATTCAGCAATGATGAAATGGCTGGATTGTCAGCCTAAAAACTCGGTAGTTTTTCTCTGTTTTGGCAGCTTGGCAAGTTTCCATCCGGACCAAGTTCAAGAAATAGCTTATGGCATTGAGAGAAGTGGTCATCGGTTCCTATGGGTTCTCAGGCAGCCCCCTGCAAAGAAAGGAGGATTTCCTAGGGATTATGAGAATCTTGAACTTGTGCTGCCCGAAGGGTTCTTGGATCGAACGGCTTCGATCGGAAAAGTCGTGGGTTGGGTTCCACAATTGGCCGTGCTGTCACATTCGGCTGTTGGGGGATTTGTGTCACACTGCGGCTGGAATTCAACGCTGGAGAGCATCTTTTGTGGGGTGCCTATTGCCGCCTGGCCTGTACAAGCTGAGCAACAGCTGAATGCGTTCCAATTGGTGAAAGAGTTGGGAATTGCTGTAGAAATTAGCTTGGACTACAAGCAACAAAAGGAAAATCAAGCTCTGGTGAGAGCCGAGCAAGTAGAGAAAGGCATAAGGGAAATCATGGATGTTGAGAATGAAGTAAGGATAAGGGTTAATGAATTCAGCGAGAAAAGCAGACTAGCTACTAAGGAAGGTGGGTCATCTTATTTCGCTTTGGGGAATCTTATTCAAGACATTAGTTCAAGGTCTTCAGCTTAATTGGTGCTATGAGAACTGTTGTTAATGGAGATTACTACATGAACAAGGTTCAATTCAACTAAATGTAGGACAAGTGCAAATGCGGAATCATTGATACATTCTGCTCCACAGTCTTTCGAATATGTTGCAGTTGAATGAGACAGTTGAAAAAAAAAATTTATCTGTTCAGTGAATCTCAAAAACCTTTAGGTTTTGAGAACAAGGCACTGTCCTCCTCTTGTTAAGCTAATCTTGTTAAGAATCATTGATACATTCTGCCCCCACAGACTTTTGAATATGTTGCAGTTGAATAAAACAGTGAAAAAACAGCCTTTATCTTGTTGAACTAATCTCACTAATTAATGCAACATTTTCTTTCCAATTTCTGGCCATTACTAAGAATTCAGTAAAATGAGATTTGCAGGCTGCATATCTCTTGCAGTAGAGTGGCTAGAGAGCTGTTGAGAGTGTGTCTTGATTTAATCTTTTCAACCCACAGGTGTAAATTGTAAAACATCGATATTGACGATTCTTTAATCATAATTTTGCGGGACTTGGTTAGCTTTTTGCAGAATTTCGAGAAAATTATTCTACTAGTTCAGAAGTCACGAGAAATGCAATAATTTATGCCAGTGTACCTTAAACATTATAAGAAGTATAACAACAAAATTTGACTACATCAATCTATTTCTAAATATTCATTTCTCTTCAAGTTCTATGATATGTTGAACTTTCGAGTATTAACCACACTTGATTATTGCCATCTCCTACAAAATACAAATGTGGATTGAAAAAGTTAACAAATAGCTGTGGCAAATATTCGTCTAACAAAAATTTGGTGCATATTTTCAGTATTGCATCAGGTTTGTAACAAACGAACCTTAATCATTTACAGGAAAAACAATTATTATTGATACCAATTGACACCCACAAATTATTTAAATATCAAAGATTTCAACAACGATAGTGACAGTACCCGGCTGTGGATATCTTCTTGGTAAAAGCCGTAGGCTGGGTTAAACAATTAGCCGTGTTGTCGCACCAGACAGTGGGCGGTTTTTTGTCTCATTGTTGGTGGAATTCAACTTTGGAGAATATATGGTGTGGCGTGCCAATGGCTACATTGCCGTTGCACGCGGAGCAACAGCTGAATGCTTTTCTCAGCTTTTCAGGTGGTGAAAGAGTTCGGAAATCCAGTGGAAATTTGCTTAGATTATTTTGAAGAAAAGAAGAATCAAGACATAGTAAGAGCTGAGCAAGTTGAGAAAGGGATAAGGGAACTCAGGGATGGTGAAAGTGAAGTGAGGAAAAGGGTTAAAGAGTTATCAGTGAGAAACGTCGGTTAGCGTGGCAGGAAGGTGGGGATCTTCTTATTTGTCATTCGAGAATATCATCAAAAGCATTGGGTGCCATTATTTCTCTCTTAGGTCTTCTTCCTTTTTCTTTTTTTTTTTCTTTTTGGGTCAATTGACAACAATCTATACCTATTCCTAAATTATAAGGAAGGAGATAGGTTCAACCGGACCATGAAAAAGCCAACGAAAATTAAACCACCATCAAACTAGACGAGTATAATTGCACCCGCTCCCACAATAGAAAGTGTCAGGATTTCCTGGATTTAGGCATGCAGGCAGGGGGTTTCGAATCCCCCACCTATACTCAAGGAGGGACTGAAGTGGCCATTCGACTACAATGTTAGGTCATTAGTTCTTGAATTTATTGACTTTCTTGTTTCAATAAAAACAGATACCTTTTTGAGAAACTTCTAAATGGATAATTAGAGGTTCCAAGTAATTGAAATTTTATTTTTTATAATTTTTTTGCATGTTGTTTGACAAGAAATAATGACATTTTATTATTATTAGATTAGTAGAAAATTTAAATTTATTTGTTTAACACCCACTTAAAATAGAGTTTAAATATATAGTTATTTTTAAATTGATATAAATAGATGAGTCGAATTAATTCACTACCAATCAATAATTAACTAGGTATAATTGGATATTCATTTAAATTCATTCGAAGTTATTGCATACTTAAATCCACTATTGTGGACGGACTTGACCGGATCAAAATAACTAGATTGCGGATAATACCTCTATTTAATATCCCATCTTATGACGGGCTATTGGCTGCACTTTCAATTGCAGGCCTTGATAGGTTTAAAACGATTGGATTTAGACCATTCACAATTGGAAATTTGAAGCCAGAAGCTTCATTTGAATTTGGATGTAGCCCATGTTATTTTTACACGGCCACTTTTAACAGATATGGCCCAAATTAATTGCCTACTTATAAACGTCACTGCATGGGTTAGACCCAAAATAAACAGCCCATTAAACAAGCATGCTAACTTTGAGTCAACCAATATGAATTTTAGGACTTGAAATTGTCATTCGTTAAACGATTTTTTGAACATATAAGATACAAGGAATAATAAAAAAAAATGGCCTATTTATCAAAGGCTCACACTTGAATAAAACTGATTTTTAAAAAATTCAATAGCCCAAATTGTACCATACTATTTTACCAAGTGGTATGGCACAATTTGAGCCATTGGATCTTTAAAGACTGGCCTTTATCAAATAGGTTAAAAATCTATATAAACTTTGGGTCACATTCGAGTAACTCACAAAAATATCAAGTCAAGTTCAAGCTGAGATATTTGAAACAAATAGTTAAATAGTTCATCTCTGAATTGACGAATTCAAATTATCTTGGCGCTATTTGATCACCCAATTCAGCACTTAAATTTAATGGATTCAGATTTTAACATATTCAAACGTGTTTGATAATCAAAAATTAAACATCTAAAATAATTAATTGCCGCTGAATTTTTAAAACAAAACTTACTATCAAAAATACGTGATAAATTATTCACTTATCACTTAATGCGTTATATATTCAAATGTTATTCACTTATCAGTTAATGCAATATATACTCTTTTTTTGTGTCAAATAATGTGATATACACACAAATTTGCCAAATTTAGTGTTTAACAATTCAATAACTTAATAATTGGAGTACCAGATACACATGCAGTTGCTTATATTCAATGATTCTCATGCTTCTTGTACTAACACAACTTCCACTTTGCAACACTGAGATATACAGTTGCTTATATAAGCAATGGGCTGTTGTTCTTGCCCATTCAGAAATGAGCCCAAGGGCATCAAGAAGATTGGGGGTAATCAAATTGAAGATCAAGTAACTACTATTACTACTTAATTTTGCCATTAATTCCATTTTTTTTAATATTTTGTTCTTTGAACGATCGACCTCAAACCTAAATCTTTATTATATCAATGTTCTTACAAAGTACTGTTATAGGTAAATTTACTGTGTCTAAGCTTAAAACTGCCACCGGACATCTCTCAGTTGAAAATGTGATTGGTATGGGAGGCTACGGAGTGGTTTACAAAGGAACCCTCGAATCTGGCCAAGTAAGATTTGGAATAGTTCTTCATGAATTAATTGATGCAAATTGACTTTCACATCAATTTTTCTTGTCCCACGTTCAACTAATTTACTAGTAGTAAAAAAATTCTTCGTGTCACTTACTTAACTTACGAAGATTTCCAGAATCAAATGATCAATGAAACAAAGTATGAAACATGTGACTTCAGGGCATTTTGTTTGATGCATTACTCATAATAGGGAAATGAGCACGTTTGCTCTATGCTTCTTGTTTGTTTTGATAAGTCAACCAATCTGCAAATAAGTAGAACTATTTGTTCTATCCTGTTACTACTTACTACTCGTTCTATTACTAGTAAAAATCAGTACTCCTAGTATTTGAATAAATTTGAATTGATATTAGTACTTAAAATTTGTTTCCACTGAATTGAATGGATTGATTGATCACCATCAGATTGCTGCAATTAAATTCCTGTTTCACCAAGACGAATCGATACAAAGAGAACAAGAATTCAAGAACGAGGTAGAGATTCTACAAACATTAAGGCATCCGAATTTGGTAAAATTATATGGATACGCATCTGAAGGAAATGAGAAGTTCTTGGTGTATGAATTCATGCCTGGGGGAAGTCTGGGCGATCATCTTGAAGGAATTGGTGAACAACACCCCCTGGATTGGAAAACAAGGGTCAACATTGCTTTAGGAGTTGCCAAAGGCCTCCACTATCTCCATTGCAGCGCCTGCCCACCCGTCATCCATCGCGACATCAAATCTTCAAACATCTTGTTGGACAACCAGTTACAAGCTAAGCTTGGAGACTTCGGACTTGCCAGATACGGGCCTCCTAAAGTCCTGGATAAATCCCACGTTACCACAAGAGTCTTGGGATCCCAAGGCTATTGTGTTCAGGGAAGCTTACGTTCAAGTGTGATATATATAGTTTTGGTGTTGTCCTGTTGGAGCTAATTGCTGGTCGAGTTGCATTGGATACGGATAGGCCGACTCCTCAGGATAGCCTCGTTCATTGGGTAAGTAGTTGTTAGCCCTTCTCTCTCTCTCTCTCCTTTTTTTTTACGATTACAACAATCTATCCTTTCTCTCTGCATGCAAAAAATTTTGCTATTTATATGACAGTATTGCTAAATAACGTGAGAATATACTTTGAGATATTTTTTCGCCCTAAAGTAAGGGCGTGAGATTTATTAGATAGGCAATGCAGAGGGAAAAACCTCGGTGAACAAGAAGTAGCACTCTCCTTTTTTTTTTTCCGGACATGGTAGAATTTACTTTAGAGCTACACCTACTCTATATTATATTAGGGGGAGGGAGACCTAGAGAGGTCCAAGAGAAATTCAGAGGGAACTGAATCACCACCAATCCAAACCGATGCATATGCATCCGCTAGCAAAATTTCTAGAAATGCCAAGATTTTTAGAATGTATCCTACACTCAAGTAGAGTTTTGAAACTTTATTGGTGGTCAGGACTTTTTAAAATGCAGGTCAAGAGATTTGATAGCTTGACCTATATCTAAGTAGAGTCTTAAAGTTACCCAATTACTCTATGAGTAATTGGTTAAACTAGGGGAACAAGAAGTAGTACTCTCACCTCATCTTATTATACACTTCAATATGGTTGTAATCGCGTCTTTTTTTTTAACCAAATACACAAGACCTTTGTTATTTAATATTTTTTGAGGTCATAATCTATTTGTGTCTTCATATATAGGACTATTGTAGCATCACAAAAGTTGTTATTTTGGAAGTCACGGATATGTAGAAAATGTTTTAATCCTTATCAATGTCAAAGACATGTACAAAAATTGCAACCCTTATCTTCAAATGCTCGAGAGTTTTGAAACCCTCCTAAGTATTTATGATGTAGGGAGTGAATTTGCTTGAAACATAGGAATAAGGATTGAGATTTTTTAAAGCCAGTGTACATATCTATCTACAAAGTAGGAGGTGAATTCGCCCGGAAATATTTGGTACTTTATTGGGCCACGAGTGAATTTCAAAAAAGTGATACTATTTTGGAAAAATAAAATAACATTTTTGAAGAGTGATATTTTCAAATTCTTTCCAACAGTGAAAAATATTTAGTAAATGCAATATTTCCTCAAATCTCTTCTTGATTTGTATATGTATTTATTTTTAACACAATGCATTCAGTAACTGAGTTGTTTAAATAACGCATTCATATGATACATTGTTTCAAAATCCTCACTATTTGGGACCTCTTTTCAAAAGCTATCCTAATTTAGGTCTCCCCACAGTTGGTCACATCTAAATACAAAATTAGTGATAGAGAATTGTTAATAATTCTCAAGACCTGCGACTTCACTATTTCCTTTAGAACACTCAAAAAAAATTCCTTTAGAACTCTCTTTAACTTGTAGTAGTACTGATAACAAAACAATTCTGCCATCAATTACTTCTATTAAGTGTATGTGATGGACAGGACAGCTTTCTCATAAGATATAAGTTGCAGGCATGCATTTTGCTCAAGCAGAAAAGGAAGTGGATCGAACTAGTGGATCCATCACTGAAAAGTAGATTTGATTTTCCGCTTCACGAAGCACGCCGGTTTCTTTACATTGCAGAGATATGCATCCACAAAATTCCTTCTCGCCGGCCTGAAACTGGAATCATCGTAAAAGCACTCGATTTAGTAACTTCCAAATCCCAGTCCTCATAGGAATTAAGAAGATGAAACCATTTCGGACATCACACCATTGGAATAATATTCTAGTCTTAGTAGTGGTAGTACAGTTTGTGAATGAGTCTGCTGCTATATATATATATATGATAAGATTATATATACTGGTAAGTTTCAATTTGATTATTGCTAGTCTGGTAAGGTTTTGACGTGACCATGAAACTGTTTTACTTCACTTTCTATCATTTTTTTGTAGCTGCATATTGATGAGCAGATCCACAAGCCCTTAATCCCTGGATTAGCCCTATCTAGAATAGGTTGCAAAGTAATGTAGCTAAGAAGTTATTTTCACCATTAATCGCTTGCCTGGTGTACCATTACAATACCAACTACAAGTGTACAACCATGCTAAAGCAAATTCCAGGCTTTTAACTCTGTTTGATAACCCAATTCAAAATTTAAATTTAACGGGGTTCAGATATTAACATGTTCAGATGCATTTAATAACTAAAAATATAATATATGAATAAATTAAGTTGCATTAAATTTTCTGGGCAAAACTTACTTTAAACAATAGGTGATAAACTATTTACTTATAGCTTAATATGATATACACTCAAATATATCATATTTAGTACTTAACAATCCAGTAATTTAACGGATTAAGACTTCAGATTTCAGATTTTAATTTTCAGACTTTATTTTTATCAAACGCATGCTTAATCTCAATAGAAGTAGAACCAGATTAACTAAATACTAAATTTCTCGAAAAGTTTGAATACATATATATAACTGATATATGTACATATATATAGGGGTGATATTGCAAGTTGTAACAATCCATAATTACAAGTACTACATAGGATAGCGTTGTAGCTAGCTTTTCTATGGATGATCTTCAATCCATTGGTAAAGGAAATCATTGTTATCATCCAGTATGAGGAGTACGAAGCAAAAACTCCTTCCTGATCCCCAAATAATGGCGACAAATCGCAGTTATTTTGGTTAGAAGACGTGTCCAGGACAAACGGCTCACTCCAGAAACTTTCTACTTCTGCAAATGATTGACCCCATGAGGAAATACCATCTTCTGGTACCCAATTGGAATTTGAGTTTGACATCTCACTCGAAGATTGAGTTATGGATGTTTCAATTCTCTCTGAGCTTTGTAAAACTGAAGCTTCTGGACCAACATTTTCCTGAGGCAACTCTTCTTGATGAGAAATATCAGGCTGGCCTTCCTGATTTGCTTCAGATTTGCAGCTGTCTTCAGTAGGTGCTCCTGCAGGATTCTTTGTTGGTGGGATTTTTTTCGTGCGTTTCTTGAGTTGTGTATGCCAATAATTTTTTATTTCATTGTCAGTTCTCCCTGGTAATTTTGCTGCAATGGCTGACCATCTATTGTTTTTGGTGCAAAAAAATAAGAAATAGAAGGCATAAGAAATGTGGAATAAGACTCAGGTAAGCTGTTAGTGCAATTTTTTCAAATCAGGTAAGCTGTTGTGCATTCTTTTCAAAATACACAACTAATTATACTGTAATAAAGAATTTGCATAAGGTGAGCTGCACGCTTGCTAATTATCGCTTTTCTAAGTCTCTAACGTTAAAAATGATTTGATCCTCATCACATCCAAAAACATAAAAGTTAGGTCCCAGGTTCCATTTTCTTCGATTCTCTCGTCTGCAAAAGTCATTCAAAGAATTAAATCTTTATTGCACTGACAATATATACATTAATGGAGTAGTAGTGCATGTCACATGTACAAATTTTATATTCAAGTACAAATTTTGATTAGTTGTCAAATATCAAAACTTGCTAGTATATGTGCACTTTGTTAGAAATATTAATCCATGTTCAAAAGCAAAATGCAACATTTTAAGTAATGTATAGGCAAAATACACCATACCTTCATGTAGTTTAATGCTTTTTCACATAATCCCTCTATGGTTTCAAAAACTATAAATAATTCCCTCATGATTCGAATTAAAATGTCACAATGACGAAATTTAACTGAGTCAACTAAAATGTCAAAAGTACCCCTATATAAAATTGAAAATTATTTATTAACCATAAGAAGCTTATGTATGTATTTTGAAAACTATAAGGGGGTTATATGATAAAATATAAAACCATGCGGGGTTAGAATGTCATGCATATTATATTTATATATTTAGGTCACTTCAATCATTTTTAGTTTTTAAACAAGGGTAATTTCAATATTTTTATAGGTTCCGCTATAAATGATCATTTCCGTCATTTTGACACTTTAATACAAATTATGTGAGGATTATATATAACTTTTAAAACTATAGGCAAGTTATATGAAAAATCACTAAATCACAGGAGAGTAAAGTGTATTTTGCCCTAATATATACCTTGTTAAATATTAGGTAAAATGTGTAATCAGCAATTATGTAATACAAGTTTAGAGGTAAGTGTTGGAGTATTGGTCCATACTTATTCCCGAGCTTGTCATGCCATTCTCGTATAAGATCTTCTTCTTCTTTGGTATGCTTCCCACGTTTCAAGCCTGGCCTTAGGTAATTCATCCACCGCAGCCTGCAACTCTTCCCGCATCTTGCTACACCTATTACAGAAGCAACCACGTTGTATTTGTTACAAGATTCTAAATGAAGAAAAAAATCAGGTTTTATTATTTGGGCATAAAATTTTGACTCGAACCAACGTAAAATACGCTTAAAATTACCGATTATTTTATGTGTGATATAGGCCAAAATTGTTTTGTTTAATATGTCTTTTTTTTTCAAATCTTATTCATTAATCATTATCAAACCCTTAAATGGGTTGTTCATTGTTTTGGGCTAACATCCTGGGCCTATAAAATTGGGCCAAATCTCTTTTGTCTTTCATTAAGACTTTTTATTTCTTGTCGGATATAAGAGTAAAACTCGACTAATCTCCCAAGTCATTAGTTTCTACTTCGAGATTCCAAAAAAGACCAAGAAAGATATTTTGAACTAGAAGAATAATAGGGTAAAATGCATGGAATCCCCTTGTGGCATCATCAAAAGATACATAACACCCTATATTTCAAAATCCTTCACATAATTATCATATACTTTTAATTAAAGTGAAATTTGACTTTTAACCGGTTTGTGACCTATAAATGGCATAAGACTTTACAAAATTAAAAAGAAAAAAGTCAATTGAGAGCCTTCTTCCTTCAACTCTCAAAATTAGTAGGTCAATTTAAAATTTTGTAAAAGAAACATACTCAATTGAGGGACTTTTTTCTTTTCTCCATGGCTGCAACTCCTCCAACCATCTCTCCTTTCTTCTTTCATGGCCACAACTCTGTTTCATCCCTTCCCTCCCCTCCACCATCACCACTCGCTAGCCTCTCCTCTTCTTCCTTCTTCTCTATATTACCCTCTCCCATCTTTCTCCTCTTCCTTCTTCCCTCCTCTGCCTCTTCTTCTCCCTCTCTTTCTCACCTTATTTCCCATCCCTGCCCTTCCTTCTAGTTGCCCCTCCTTCCTGTTGGTGACCAGAAAGAAGGATAAGGATGGGGAAAGAGATAGGAATAATGTGAAGAGGGAGACGGTGAAGAGGGGGAAAGGAGGAAAAAGCAAGGAAGATGGTAAAGAGGTAACGTTGGGGAGGAAGGAGGAGAGAGAGCGTGGAAGATGGAAAAGGGATAATATAGGGGAGAAAAGAGAAGGAGGAAGAGGAAGTGGGAGGAAGGACACTAGGAGTGGCAGTGGAGAGGTAGGGTGGCTGAGGTAGAAGGGGATGGTGGTGGGAAGTGATGGGAAAATTTAAAATTTAATTAATAAAGGAAATAAAATGGTTTTTTTGAATAAATTATTTTTTAAAATAAAAAGGAAAAGAAATAGAAAAAATGTAAAGTATAAAATAAATTATAATCTTGTTAATAAAGAAGAATATGGCCTGCTACGGGTGATATAATAGGTTAAAATTCACCTTTTCACTTTAGTTAAAAGTATAAGGTGATTATGTGAGGATTTTTAAAGAATAGTGGGACTATGTATCTTTTAGTGATACCACAAAGGGCTTCGTATATTTTACCCTAGATAATATTTCTAAAGGCACAAAAAATAGGTTTAATCGACCAATCAAGTTATGCTTGCACCCTGGGCATAAAAGAAAACGTAAACTAAGTAAACCGATAGACATTTAATTACTATTTTGTACTAAATTTGTTTAGTTGGTCTGCTTCATTGGTTCTTAACTTCTCACCAAGTAACTAAACTTTACCAAGTAATAATCACTAAAAAAAGAAAACTAAACTTTGTATAGGAGTTCACTTATTCATATACACCAAGCAAACAAGATTAAAACATACCATGCAACATGATGATATTATTGCAAGTGATTTCAGCTCTATTGTTTTCCTGTCTAATTGATGAAATCTGTTCATGATTTACGTGTTCCATTTAATAAGCTTAACATTTTTTTTCCTTTTTCTTTTGCAACATCTTTCTTTTCCAAACTAAGAGGAGGGAACGTTAGCTCACCAGCAAACTTGGGCAGCTGCCTCCAATTCCAATGACCATATCTTTGGACATAAGCTCTTAGCTTGTTATCTTCTTCTTCGCTCCAAGCACCTCTCTTCATTCCATTTTCGTCTGTGAAAGAGGTTCTCCCCATTTTTCTAGTACCTTCAGCTCTCTACTCTTGAACCGAAATCTTACGCAAACCTCATTATTTTATAGTAAACGAAATCATTTAGCTCGCCATTTCACGACGTATTCGAAGTCTTACGTAAACCAATTAGAATATTCATTTTCTTAGAAGTTAATAGCATTATGTATTAGATATATCCACTTGTCAGTCTAAAGGGTCCATACAAATTGCTTCTCATTGCAGCTTTTAATTAAGTAGAAAGGAGCTGGTGAACTTCCTTCCAAGAATTTACTTTTTTTTTTTTTTGGCATACAAGTTTCACGAAGAATAACAAAATATAAAGCAGTAGTTCCACAATCTTTTCAACATTTGTACATAAAATGTTGCTCCTTAATTAATTATATCATTAACATTTCTTGAACAATCTGCAATTAGTAGGTTTAAATGAATACTTTTTTGTTGATCTACTTATAATCCTTTACAACACTTGCATTTTTAGGGATGTTTCCATGTGACCACATTTCTAAACATAATCACGATGTTGATAATGCATCAACCATTCAAGAATATAGGTATTAAAATAGCGTACGTGAGTACGTTGTACAACATGATAATGTGACGTCGAACACATGCTTTATGATTGTTGTTTTCCTATTTGTCAGCTTAGAGATGAACCATTTTTCTATCAACAAATAATTACTTAGTTCCAAGACAAAAGCAGAAGTATTTCTCTAATTGACAAGGACCTCTCCAATCTCATGGTCAGCAAGAAGATGCTATCTATGCCAGCCTTTTTTTTTTTTTTTTTCCGAAGAGACTAAAAATTTCATTAACACAAAAGGCACCAGATTACAACAAAAGCTCCCTCAAAGTACATTCATGGAGAGGGAGTAGGCATGCTAAACATTTTACATCCTTCTTCAAAAGACATAGATAGAGCGCATATTTTGACAAAAGATCAGCAGCATGATTGAACTCTCGTTTATCGTACACAGCTTTTGTTGGGGATCCTTTTTAGCAGCTGCATGCAGTCATCTACAATAGCTATGTTTGATATGTGGTCCTCATGAAGTGATGCTTAATTGGTTAATTGAAACACTGAAGTTCAAAGATATTAAAATTCAAGCATTGAGACCAATCATGTAGCACTAATGTCTATATTCTCTAAACCCTCAAGCTTAAGAAAACTATCACTGTCTTTTTTTTTTTTTTATGTGTAGAAGAAAGTTTAGGTGATTTCAATTTCATACCATTGAGATTATAGGTCGCTTGTAAGATACTTATAGATTACATACTAACACTCTTCTGCTAACTGTGAGAATTGAAACTCACGATTTTTTGTAAGAAAATAATTTGCCTTTATCAACAGTGCTGAAATAAGTTGGCCAAAAAGCTGAGAAAGATATTGAATGATGGCGAAAGAGCTAGACAGTGGCAAATAACCAAGAGGAAGAATAGCTTTAAAAAATAATAATAAGAACAAAATAAGAGCTAGTTACTTTTTTTTTATTTTCCCTTTTTTTGTTGTTTTCTAGAATTCATACAAAACTGTACATAATGACATACAACCAACAAAAGATTAAAATCCAATATGCATGTCGATCAACATGATGTTAACTCTTAACTAGTGTTTACGTAAAACTTTTGAGAGCCTTTTTTTTTAATTATTATTGACATAACATTGAATTGTTACATTGCCCAAAATTTAAACCTATCTCAATTTGTCACCATCTAAATCTGTGCAATTTAATCATTAAAACTCATCTGTGGCAAAAATTTCAATCAAGGCAAAGAACTAGCTGAAGATGTCTGCTTGTGAATCCGCGTCCAATTATTGAAGAATTCCTAAAACATGCAGAAACCACCATAGAAAAGAAAGAGCAGCAAAGCGGGCTTCCACCCTTCTTCTCATTATTCGTCTACTCGACAACACCGACCTCGTTTTTCACGTGTTTTAGCAATATCCATGAATGCAAAAAGATTAATTATATGACATGTTCACTTTGTTTTTATCCATTAGACTTTGTTGATTAAGAATCTAAGGTGGTTATAAAACCTCAAAGTCAAAAATGAGGTGCTTCTTGACATAATATCAAGAATAGTTAATCAATTAATCAAACAACCTAGCTGCATTGCTGCAGCTGGATATTCTGCCAAAGAAAGAGAGTATTAATGAAAAGAATGCCGTTAAAAATTTGAAGTTTTATGACTGTCCCCGCAAGAAATTTGCTCATGTCAGCACGCTGGAAAGCAGCTCAACTTTCAACTTATACATAATTGTATATATGTGACTTCAAATTAATGTCAGAATCAGAATAATTCATCTGTCGATGTTTTGTTTACCAACTGGAAGCAATTTGTCTAGTATCTAGTAGTGATCGGGCATAAAAAGCTGCTAATTTCTATGACATCGTTGCCAAAATTTTGAGAAAATTTATAAAGTCCTGAAAAATTATACCAGCGTTATTGCATCAAATGCCAAACTCCAAAATTAAGCATGTTTGGACAAAAGTGGTACTAGGAAGTGCAATCCCTGAAAAGTCCTCGTGTTGCATCCCTCCCTTTTTTGGGGAAGAATGATAAGGATTATAAGTAGAAGGTTTTGGGTTCAAAACCTCTCATTTACAAAAAATTGTTAAAAAAAATAAACAATCAACTTCTAGCAATCTCTAAGTTTGCACAATTTAAGTATATGGCTTCTGGAAATTTGAACATCAAATTATGCTTAATTTAATCAGATAAATCTCGATGTAATTCTGAACTATTATAATTTTTGACCAATATAGTAAAAGATTTTTAAGGTTTGTAGGTTTATGAGTGATGAAAATGAAGTCCTTTTATTGATAAATGTGCCACGTGCAAATTGATATGAAATGTCCATCACAATTCAATTTCTAGTTTTTCCTTTCTCTATAGACTTGTTTATGCAAATAGTCATGCGAATTCTTACCTAGGATTAGTGTCTCAGTAGAATGTTTGAATATCTAAACTTCAACAACGATGGTAGGGTCACTTAAACATCTTTAGTAACCATCTTATAAATTATCCCTAACACAGACAGAAGTACAAAGCAATAAACTTTTCCAACTTTTTAGTTCGATTATTCCATCTTCTTTTCTGATACTCATTGCAAACATTTTCATTCAACTCAACATCTACCAGCCGGAGTTCACTGCATCAATTTTGTAACTGTCATTCATCTTAATCAGCCCTAATCCACAAATCCTTTATTGTGGATATATATAAGGTCAGTAAATGTGATTCGAAAGAACTCTACTAATGCAAACTATATATATTAATCTCAATTATTGACAATAAAATATGGATTAATTTTTTATACACTGACAGTATAGTGATTTTTTTACACTAACAGATATGAATCTATACCACATGTATATAATTTAATTTTAAATTTTAAATTCATGTTGTGTATCATTATCTGAATATATTAGTATAAAAAAATTATATACTGTCAGTGTATAAAAAACTTATAAGTAAAAAATAAGCACAGGTGGAAGTGGAAACAAGCTTCCATCAAATGTCCAATCGTCTACAGAACTTAGTATGTTGAAAGCCTAATCTCATGTGGTGCAAAGACACTCTACATGTCTTATTCCAATCCTTGAGTGCTTTTTTTCTTTTTTTTTGGCTATAATGCTGATTAAGAAAGGTCTATTAGAGCTTAATGTCCATTTTCTTGAACATAATATATTTTCAGGAAAGAGTAACTAAAACGGAAGGTGTTGAACATTGCTGAGAAAATTTGTTTGTGCTCGTTGAATTAGAAATTCATCCATTGGATCGTTAAACCATCAAATCGTGCATATGAGGCAGCTATTTTAGATGTGCATTCACAGATATGGTTTTGATTGGTTAGCCATTAAAAGACTCTTTTAATTATCTGTTCAACTCACATACGTTCTTTTCAATAAAATATTACAATAAAATGCTTTAAAATGTTCTCATAAAATACAATATAAATGAAGGAATATCAACGTGCAAAATTTAAATCAAGGTGAAAATGCAAAGCAATCTTTTCCAATCATAGGGACTATATATAATCCTCGGATCGAATTAAACAAGCACCTAAACTTGTATATAGCAAACTTCTAGCCTATAAACAAAAGAAAAAATAGCTCAAGAGAATAAGAAATCGAAATAGAACCACCCAAACAATTTGTTAAATGAAAATATGACGAGGACTCAAAACTTATTGATTTATCTTCTACATTTATACAATATATAAAGGGAAAGCAACACTGTATGATATAATCGCACAGTGTCACTTTTTGAAATTCCTAATCTACCCTTAATTATAAGAGCAAATTGGTCCCAATATATCCTATAAAAAAAACTCCCCGCAATTAGCAAAGAGTTATCTCTTTGAGATCAAATTACAAGTCCTTCACCTTAACTCCCTCACATTCCCACCTTTTTTCTCCATGATTTTTTAAATATAATAGCTTCCTCTAAAGTAGTAACTACATTTTGTAGATAAATACATATGTATCTACCATGATACGTAACTTAATATGAAAAAAAAAATCATACATTTTCTTGAAATAAGCACACACCTAGAGCGTCCCCAAAGCAGTGGTTGTTATAGTAATCCTGATGGCGCTATTGTCAAAAGGTTAAAGAAGAAACCCAAATTCATGGGTAGCTCAAAAACTAGTTGTTCCAATCAAGTGGGCTTGTAACCCTAGCACTACCAAGCCCAATGCTACTTCGTTCATCATTCTTTTGGAGCCGTAAATTACAGCCTAACAACCATAGTAAAGTTGGGATAAAAATCACATATCAAAATCGACAAAGAAATAATGGAACTTCAAAATAAGTTCAGGCTGGCAGCCAATCGTACTAATAGATATGGTTGTAGTTTTGTACGGCTTCATCAAGTTATTGTATTTTTTAATTATTTGGTGCACAAATATATAATAGCATTAATTTTATTAGTATTATCAAAGATTAACCTTACATAATATAATATTGTTGCACGGATGGTAAATATGGTATACGTTAATGAAATGTTCCACGTATAGTAAAAACAATAATTTTAATTTGATTTGCCTGTATATGAAATATAGAAGCACATACAACAACGCATAGACAATTTCATGCAAAAAAAAAAAAAAAAATTGGAAGCTAAATTGAAACCAAAATATTCGAGAAAAGCAGCAGAAAGGCCAGGAACTTCAATATAGCATCTAATTCTTCCAAATTGCATTGCAGTTGCATTTGCACCATTGATGAAAAGTCTGAAAGACAGAATTTTTCATGCATTCACACAGTTTCTTTGACTGGGAAGTAAACGTTAAACACTGGTTGAACTTTGAAGAGGCCTGACTAATTTACAAACAGCACTCACTATATAGCACTTAAATCAGTTGTAGCTCACCATAGCAAGGTGTTCACATTATCATCGTAATAATCATATGAGCATAACAATGCTTCGCTGGTAAAAGGAGAAGGTGGATAGTGTGCGATGTTGCAGTAGTCTGTCACAAATGGTTCTGTCCAAAAAGTTCCACCGGATTCTGCAGCTAATTCAGCGATGATATCACTGACACCAGCAAGGGAATTCGATGAGTCCGGAGCATGAATGTCACTAGTTGTTGTCGTAGAATATGACGAGGAAAGCTGATGATCACTTGAGGGTGATGATAAAGAAGATGATGGCGATGGTGATGGTTGTGATGAAATTTGAGAACTTTCCAGTATTTCCTGAGTTACAGGATTAGCTGGAGGATTTTCTTGTTCCTCCTTTCTTCTCTTTCGGATGTTTTTCTCCCTGTTGGAACGGCTTTTGGAGCTCCGTTTTGGTTCACCTGATCTTGATTCTTGTTTTGTGCTTTTATTGAGAGCAGTGTGCCAATGATTTTTAATCTCATTATCTGTTCTTCCCGGCAAGTGGGCTGCAATTGCTGACCACCTGCAAGAAATAAATGTAAAATGACACGATCAGATTAAGAGGTTGACAGGACATTTAATAATTTGCAGTTTTATTGATGTGGGATTGTAATAGTTTTGCACTTTTGCTTAATATTAATGCAAACAGTAGTGACAATACCTATTCCCAAGTGATTCATGCAGCTTAATGATAAGTTCATCTTCTTCTTTGGTGTAGTTTCCTCTTTTAAGGTTGGGCCTCAAATAATTCATCCACCTAAGTCTGCAGCTTTTTCCGCATCTTGACAAGCCTTCACAATGATTAAAAAAAAAGTCAGAAAATGTACGAACATGTAATGTCACAACACATTCAAAACAAAGCATAACCAGAAAATGATACGAAACCAATGGCTATAGACGTTAACCTGTTGTACTATGCTTTTCATAGTTTCATCAGTGATTAAGACATCAAAGCTCCACCAAATGGTACCCAAGAATAATTCTAATTTGACAATGGGAGTTCATATTATCAGTTTAGATTCTAGAACAAGAAGATGAAAACGACACATTCTTGATGCAGGTTTAACGGTTCCCTAGCTTAATCAACTCACCGATGACTCTAAATCAGACTCGTTGATCGACAGGCACGCAGTTAAGAGTCCTGGGCTAGTCCTATAACCTATTGATAATTAAGGCTTGGCCTAACTTTTGAAAGGCTGAGATGGAGCTGCAAACCCATCCAAGCATATGGGCATAAAGATTTTGTTGATGGGATAATGACACATTCATTCAGAGAAGGGTTTTCTACAGGACTTTCGTACCGGCAAACTTGGGAAGTTGACGCCAGTTCCAGCAGCCGTATCTAGTAACATAAGCTGTTAATTTCCTATCTTCTTCTGGAGTCCAAGTACCCTTCCTCAATCCAGATTTATCACAGCAAGGAGTCCTCACCATTTCTTCTTGATCAGTGCGTGTTTTCCTCCTGTACTGCGTGTCTGTGTGTTGAGCTTGCTAATTGTTGGAAGCCAGTGAGGTGAGGATGATGCTTTGAAATTGGACGCGAATTCAAAAGTACTGCATATTTATAGTGGAAGCCAAGCCTCGCTGCCTTAGTACAAAAGGACCACAAAGACTTGCAAGACTACAAAGACTCAAACGTGTAACACGGTTGCATAGGAAATATGAAACCGATGTTGGGGTATGATGCAAGAAAAACTGAAGCTATCAAAGCCTTTTGGTTCTGCACTGGTGGCTGGTGCCAATAAGATCCATCCAAGAAAATTCATTTTGTGGCATTGGAGAAAAGAAGTCTGGACAGATGAACCATGCGTGGACCCCTTGACTCTTGAGTGTGTGATCTGTGTAACTTCAAGGAAGCGAGAAGAGGCAGGGGTCAAAGCTCCTCCACGTGATTTCTTCTCACTCGGACTGTGGATCGTGGTACCTTTTTTTGCTTTCTTATATTCTTTTTGAGTAAATTGCTCTTCCAATTCCAAGCAGTTTTTTAAAGTTTTCATACAAATATTCAGGCAGAATGCTCTTGTATTTCAAATTAAATGTCTCCACTTGATCCAACACAATTAATCTAGAAGAGATATGTATATAAATGTATATATGGTATGAGAAAAAAAGGTGTTACATGTTTTAAAGATTTCATCAAAGTGATTGCGAGGGACCTATTTGACTTTCAAGTCCGGCCATTTCTTCCTTCCTCTTGTATGAATTCAGTCTCTTTTAAGGTAAAATAAATAAATAAAATTAAGGGATTGTAATTGAGAAAAATTCAGAAGCTAATTCCACAATCGCTATCACTACTACAGGTATGACAAACTGGGAAATAAAAAATAAATTTGACAAAAACCCATAAAAGTATTTTATAACTTTACAGCAATGGATTTTAGTTATATAAAAAAAACAATAAATAACTGAAACTTTATTCTTAATGATTGATCATAAAACACGTAGAAGGGTTCGGTGCAAGTCATTAATTGGCTCAGATTGGATTGAAACTGAAAACACATTTCTTGTCTCAATACTAATTTGCCAAACACCTCTCAATTGTGTTCAGAAAGACGTATTTTTCTGTGACCCAATTAGCGAGCTTCAATCACATTCATACACGAATGCACTAGAATAGCTTTGTACTTAATTATCACGCATTCCAAACTAATTGGTATCCGCATAAACTGACACTACAGTTTGGCGAATGGTGTTAATATACACCTAAGAATCTACCAAACATTAAGAATTGAATTACCTTAGAAACCACAGAACCTTTACCTCTGATTTTTGTTTTAAAAACTTCTTGTAATTTGCCAAATATTCAATTTAATTTTCTCTGATTTGGAAACTTATATTACAACTCTCTGTTGTTTCAACTAAATTGAAAATTAGATGTAAAGCATTCAATTTAATGGTTGCATGTGAAACGTTAATTTTGCTCCTGTACAAATGAACCATGTGATTTGTCGAATGCTCAATTTAACTCTTTCTAGTTTGAAAATCTATACTATAACTCCTTTCGATTTTTGACTATATTGAAAATTAAAAGGAAAGCATTTCACGTGTAGCAGGAATAATATTGACATTTCATGTAAAACTATTAGATTGGATGCTTTCCGTCCAATTTTTAATTTAGTCGAAATCACAGAAAGCTATAGTATAGGTTTTCAAATCAAAGGGAGTTAAATTGAACATTTGACAAATCACAGCAAATTTTTTGGTATTTTACCCTAAAAAAAACTCAGGAAAGTGTTAAGGTTTACGTTTTATCCTGTAGTTCTAGGTTGGATCGAATATTTGGTGCAGCCTGATATTCCAAAAGCATTTTGATGAGGTAGGGTACGTCTGTTACACAGGCTGGGACAGTTGGTCCGTTGCCTCTATACTGCTTTGTGTTTTTCTGAGCCGAGTCCTTTCAAACGTTTCCTGATTATAATTGCAATTATGCTCGTAAGCCAAAAACAGTTTTCTTAATCAAAATTATTGAGGATTTCCTTTTATTTCAAACAAGAACAGCTAGGCATTTTTGAGAAGAGCAAGCGCCTATGATTGCAATTAGAAGCAGGAAAGATTTGTAAGGACTGGTTCATAAAAATAGTTTTCTTAATCAAAATTATTGAGGATTTCCTTTGATTTCAAACAAGAACGGCTAACCATTTTTCAGAAGGGCAAGCCTCTAAGCCACTCTTGTGGCCAGAAATGGTGGAATTGCTAAGCGATAATGACGAGGAACCTCATCCACAAGGTAGACATATATATGGCATAAAAAGTTGTTTATAGTTTTTGGCAAGATGTTGTCTATTGATTTAGCGGAGTTGGTTGCATTAAGTACTGGTTTGCAGTGGGCAAAGGAAGTTGGAATAGATGCATTCATTCCGGAAAGTGACTCTATCAATGTGGTTCAAAGGCTTAATAGCAGGGAAGTGGATCTCTCAGTGCCAGGGCATGTGGTAGACAAAGTTCAAAAACTTAGAGATGAATTCCAAGAATGTCGGATTGCACATGTATGTAGGACAGGAAATACTCCAGCTCACTTACTGGCAAAGTTATCTTTGTTTTTGGAGGATAGAGTTACATGGTGAGATAACATTCCACCTTGCATTGTAAACACGGTTCAAAGACTCTGTTGAGTCCAAGACGTTTTGGCCGAGTCATCACCGGTATGGAACTCTCCGTTTTGATATCGAGACAGGATAACTCTGATATATATGGATCGCCGAAAATTTGGCTGAGAAGCCTCCGACATGGATAGAAACGGTCGAGTCGTTTCGAGTCATCTCGAGTTGCTGGCCGACACAGATTTTCTTTTGCTAATTTATTATTATTTTTGTTTAGCATATTTTTATATTTTTACAATTTTTAGAATATTAAATACTTCAAAATTTGCGTCTCATCAAGATCGGGACTGATATGCTGAAACCAATATGAAACGGTTCAAGCCGCAATTGCAACCGAGACTTGAATTATGATTGTAAATGCTGCTTTTCGTGATATGAATGGATAGAAAGTTTCTCTTTCAAAAAAGGAGACATTGGTTAATCTCCTCTTGTGACCGGTGCTTCGATATTAGGAAAATTTGTACCATTTGACATCTATTCTCTGGCCCTTGAATGTGCATACAGACTATAATCACCATATATTTTCTTTTCATTCATTTCAATACTTAGTATCTTTGTCTATTGATTGGGTTCGTTTTAAGTCTCTACTTTCCAATTCAAGGAAAAAACAGGGAAAAAAAAGAAACAAAGAGAACTTATTCTCCATTTATAGTTGATTAGGATGGCTTTCTTTTTTTGGTAAAATACTAAAAAATTTCCTATAATTTGTCAAATGTTCAATTTAACTTCCTTTAGTTTGAAAACTTACACTATAACTCCTTATAGTTTCAACTAAATTAAAAATTAAATGGAAAGCATCTAATTTAACAGTTCTACGTCAAATGTCAATATTGCCTCTGTATAAATGAACTCCTTATGGTTTATGAATGTTCAATTTAACTCCCTCTAGTTTGAAAAATTACACTATAACTCCCTATAATTTCGACTAAATTAAAAATTGAACAGAAAATATTTCACATATGGCAGGGACAATATTAACATTTTGCATACAACTGTTTGATTGGTTGCTTTCCGTCCAATTTTCAGTTTAGTTGAAATCACAAGAAGTTATAGTTTAGATTTTTAAATTAGAGGGAGTTAAATTGAACATTCGATAAATCACAGAGAGTTTTTTTTTTCCCTTTTTTTTGTTGGTTGATTTATGTATTTGTTTCTTTGGTGGTATTAAAATCAGGCTTAGACAGTAATGCTTAACGGAAAACATCTAAAAGTGTGGTTCTCAAGAACTGGGCTCTGTTTGGATCCCCTGTTTTGTGGTTCTCAAAAACCGAGTTATTGAAAAAGGAAGGAAGCTGCTTAAACCTCATGTTTGATGAAATTCATTAGGATAAGAACTCTAGTTCAAGGTGGATAAGATGTCACCATAATGAATGATGTTAGTTGCTATCACGTCAAATAAGTTTTTGATGTCTGATCAAATGAAGAGAAACGAAATAATGTACATCTCTATGCTTTGGCCCCTTATACAATTTTCTTCTTCTTTTCATTTTTTTTCCCTTGTCGATATATCGAGACTTTTCAGAGTTTGGTTGATACGTAAAGAGTATTTATATAAGCAATAGTCAGGTTTCTTTTTTTCAGATGATCACTAATCAGATCTAAACACTTGGATCTTTTTGGAGGCTGTTTTCCTTTCTCACTTCTTCCTATGAGAAAGTCCATGTCCAAGTTTGAAAAAAAAAAGGACATAATCATTACAATTTGTGACCTTTTATTTATAATAATGTCCCGCGCTCAGAAAATATTTCTGCAACATGACGTTGGTTCATTGACTTGTGTACTTCGACACTCGACATGGCACATTTATGACCTCACAAGATTTTTATTTCTTCGTCAAGAAGGAGGTATAATTCTGTTGTGATGGGCACGGACTAAAATTAGTACTCTTGCGTCTTGTGCATGACGACGGTGTAGTAGTTTATAAAAATAATAACAAAATAAAAGAAAAAGAAATGGTCTGGCACCATGCATGACTTTTTTCCTTCGTTTTTTGGTATAAAATTAGTCAGTCTTATATTATAAAGTCTCGTGGGTTATGCCCTGTTTAATAATTCAATTCAATATTTAAACTTAGTAGATTCAAATTTTAATATGTTCAGATATATTTAATAACAAAAAATAGAACAGTTGAATTAATTTAGTAACACTGAATATTTTCTAAAATTTATTCTCAAAAATAAGTGATAAATTATTTACTTATCATTTAATATGATATACACTCAAACGTTCAGATGCGTTTAATAACATGTTCAAATTTTGATATGTTCAAACGCTTTTGACAACAACAAATGAAATATTTGAATTAATTTAGTAGCATTATTGAAATTTCTAAGCAAAACTTGTTTCAAAATATAAGTAATAAAAGTATCAGATTTAATTCTTAATAATTCAATAACTCAATAGATTCAAAATTCAGATTTCACACTTCAATTTTCATTAACTTAACCTATTGTTTTAGGTCTTTAAAGTCTCATTGGCTTCTACGGGAACCTTCAAGACACTATGACCTATGAAGTTTGGGTTTAACAAAAGACCCATTCTTTTGCCTCTCATTTCGCTCTACCCATAACCAAATATTTCCTAATTCTCAAAAATACGTTAATATGTTTATTGTAGAACACTTTTGTGAACAAAGTGTGGAATTTTTCATATAAAGAAAGCAGACAAAAAGTAAAAAAAAAAAAAAGGATTGGAACTAGTTTCTGGTCTTATTATTTATATTTTAATCGCAGTCTTTATTACTATTTAATAGGATTACTCTTTTTTACACTGTTGGCGTAAGGACATTTTTACACTAGCAACATAGAATACTTACCACATAGACAAAAAAAATCATAAAATTAAATAAAGTTTATGTAGCATGCATTCAAATGGGCAAATAAAAAAAACCTTACACTGAAAATAGAAAAGATTAATCTAATTAAGATGTTCGATATGACAAATTCAAAACCATTGAATTTGAAAAGGAGGAATGGATTGAGTGATACAAGACAGTGTGTAAACAAGAAATTTCGAATTCAAAACCTACCACTTATACTTAAAAAAACAAAAATCCTATTTGTAACTAGTAGCCATCAAAGTGAAGGGACGCAAATGGGAAGAAGCGTCCGGACAGAGTTTCTGTTTCACACTCGATCTGAACCCACAGACCGAGAATTTCAAAATCGCGTTTGGGCCAATTGTATGTGGACCAGGCATCAAACCAACAATACTTTGACCTTGACGGAGTCTTCACACTGAAATTTGACCCTTCCATCGATGTTTTTCTCACAATGGTTCGCGTAATTGGAAAACCAGCTTAAATTTGTGTGAGTAAGACATCCTGGATATCCGTAGACACATATTATTGTTTTGAAGTTTTTAATTCATTTCGAGAGAAAAATTTAGATCCGATAATATTGCTTAGCAGTCTCGAAATTTTAAAAATCTTACTTACCTTTTCTTAACAATGTGACGTGACAATATATCCTATCAGAGGCTGCAAAATGAGTGCTCTCATGTATCATATAGGACAAATCTGTTAACACAAATTGACTCAATTAATAAGGACTAGCTACTTTTTTACAAAATGTTGTATATTCATATTTTCGCTATCAATATGAGAACTGTATTAGTGGACGATCTGTAAAAATCTCTGTAAGTGATCTATGATCTCAACGGTATGTTCTGAACCATGATGATGACCATCGAAGCCGAACTCATCCAAACTTTTATTCAAAAAAAAATTTAATTTACTCAACCATTTAGTTTAAACAATATATGACCAACGAGGCTCAAGTTGTTGGGAAACTATTGCACAAATGAAATATCCTTCGTTAGATCATCAAATTGGTTTATAATTGAAATAAAAAAGATATATCCTATTTCTAGTTGATGACATCAATTTTAGTATCTGAAAAAAAGCATATATGGATAGAAATATGAGATTTATAATAACCAAACATGGTGGTTGTTGAATTTGATTGGTCTAATATGGCTTTTTGCATACTTTTATCCCTCCGAATAGCGGAATTTCCTTTATGCCTGAGGCTATTTCTCATCACAATGTGCTACCAATCTTCTTCTTATTTGTTCTTTCTTTGCTCCCTTTGCTACTAAATTGTCTGCCTTAATATTCCAGTCTTTTCATGCTGTTGTAGTAGCTGCAGAAGTCATTACTACAATAACGGTTTTCTGGCTGCTTTTGGTGGTGTAATTTGATTACTTATTACACTTGGCCTTTTGCGCTTTATAAAATTCACAAATGGAATGGTATAAGGTAGCACTCGAAAGATAATCTATCTCCTCAGTCCTCACATGCATTTTTTACTCTTACTTTTGCCCAAAAGGACTAACAATGCTAAACAAAATGTCAAGATACGTGGGATTTTTTAAACTTTAGAGACGCTAGCTAATATTATGAGAAACATTAGGAAAGGTTTATGAAATTATCCCCAATTCCAATTGTTGCTTCATTGGAAATCAACTAGACCACAACTATATTTTTAATGTCCCTTTGCACAGCATAAATGCTTTTTCCTTTTTTTTTAAAAATAAAGTTACAATTATCTTGTAATAGTGGGATCAATATTAATAAATTAGTACGAGTTAATATTTGAGCAACATTACAATCTAAGCCACAATTGGTAGGATAAATACCAACATAGTTATACTACCATCTTGAGGTAAACAGTCAATTACCTAAAAGGAACAAAAAAAATAGAACTGCTACAGTAAAAAATTGTAAAATGTTATTTGCACTCTCATTTTTATTGATCACTTTCTCAATATCATTCTAATCATATAATTTTTATTTATTATATTATATGATAGAGTAAATATTATATACACTGACAGTGTATATTATCACCGTTGGATCTGTAATATATGTGCAAAAGTTGAATTTCAAATTTAAATTTTGCACATTTGTTATTTATCTAACGCTGATGATGTATACACTGTCAATGTAAAAAAGATTAATTCTATAGGATAATATTGATCACTCTCTTAATATCATTATAATCATATAATTTTCATTTATTAGATCATATGATCATGTTGATCACTCTTTCAACATCATTCTAATTATATAATTTTTATTTATTAGATTATATGATAAAATAAATTATGAGAATGTAAATAACATTTTCCTAAAAAAATTTATAAGAAAAGAAAAAGTTGGAATCAGAAAAGGCGTTGCACGTGACCACGTACCACATGCTGACAGTGCACGACTTTCACGTAGGCTGCCGCAATTTTCAGGGAATGGCAAATCGTCAAGCGCAGCAAATGATGGCAGCCACAAGGATTTAATTATTTAAGTTTGGGATAATGAGACTTTGCCCCCCTCAAATTGGGGGACAATGAGACTTTGCCCACCCAACTAGAAATATTCTGTTTAGTATTTTATCAGAGATAAAGATGATGTGATAAGAGTTTTGTTTGAAAAAAACAGAAAAATGATCAAATTATATTAGTTCACAAGTCTACCCTTTTACCCGCTGATAACTAACGGTCATCTATTTTCCATTTATAAAGGAATAAAGAATTTTTTTAGAATAAAGGATCAATAATATCATAAGAAACTGAAAGAAGCCCAAAAAAAAAAAAGAGTGAATGAAAGAAACAAAATAATTAGGAATGTTCACGGATCGAGTACTGACCCACGGAGTAAAATTTGTTTAGATAAATATATGAGAGATAATGGTTATGTTATCATTATTAATTTTAATGATGAACAACTAATGAAGTTAAATATTTTTAATTTTTTAAATTAATTTTTTTGTTAATCTTATTTCCTTAAACATGTAGGTACTGAGGGGGGGGGGGGGGGGGGGTAATTGTAGGCACTCGAACCTTGTGTACTAGGTACCCATCCATACACGAACCTTATAGTCGTGGGGTTCATGTCAAATCTTTAGAATCAAGTCAAAAATTCATAATTTTGCTTTGCAGTTTGGCTAACTAACCCGTGAAAAACCTAACCGTTCGACTTCTTTGATTTACTTATCATATTCTTGATCCTTTGTACTAAAAAGAGTCTCTATTCTTTTATAGACGAGAACTATTACTTATCAACGGCAAAAAGGGTAAACTTGTTAACAAATATAATTCGATCATTTTGTTGTTTTTCCAAATGGAACCATTGTCATGTCGTCTTTATTTTGATAAAATACTAAACGAAATATTTCTGATTGGGTAAAATGCTTATTCTTTTGATTGAGCAGGGCAAAGTGTCATGATCCCTCACCTTAACAGGAGCAAAGTGTCATTATCCCTTTAAGTTTTGAGTGTGACAAACAGATGCAAAAATTTGTACAGTTAAGGTAGAGGTATTAACTACAACCTAATTGTATTGATCTGTCTAAACTCATTCACTAATAAATGAACTTGGGTATGCAATGAATTTTGAATTAGTCTAATTGGATACTTAATTAAATTCATTTAATTGGTGGATAATGAGTTGATTCGGCTTAGTCATTTGTGCTCATTTAAAAATAATTATACATTTAAATTCAATTTTAGTGGGTGCAATTAAATTTGATTTTCTTACCAATTTAGTCGTAATAAAATGTTATTACTTGTTTCTTATCAAACAACATGCTAAAATTTTTTTTTAAAAATAGATAGAATTTTAAGTGAGTCATAAATGGGTAATTGGATATACCCATATCCATTTATTAAATGGGTATAAATGAGTAACTCATTTTGATCTATTTATTAAACGGGTATAAACTAGTTAATTCAATTACTCTCATTACCCAATTATGACCCATCCAAACTCGTCCAAATCACCCATTTTAACACATCTACGTTAAGCGAATAATTTAAGATTTTCAAAATGAAAATTATACTCTGCTAATGTAGAAGGGGTAGAGATTATCTTTAACAAACTATACGTGGATCAAAAGCCTCACAAATTGAATTTTGTCCAATTTAAATCAGTTCGTGTAATTCTTATGACTTTT
The DNA here is from genome assembly GCA_023065735.1 of Coffea humblotiana. Lineage (NCBI taxonomy): Eukaryota > Viridiplantae > Streptophyta > Magnoliopsida > Gentianales > Rubiaceae > Coffea > Coffea humblotiana. The sequence continues at coordinate 21,886,556 of CM041212.1, read as the reverse complement.
CTTTTGGTATAAACTCATACGACATGAGTATTGTAAATTTAAATTTGTCAACTCATACAACTAGGTTGGCAACGATATTAAAATTGTACGAATTTACACCAAATATAGTAAAAATTATATGAACTAATTTGAACTGGACAAAACTTAGACCCTGTTTGATAACCCAGTTCAACACTTAAATTAAATGGATTCAGATCTTAATATATTCAAACGGTTTGACAACCAAAAATTAAACATTTGAATTAATTAAAGTGGCACTAAATTATTTAAACAAAACTTACTCTTAAAATTAAGTAATAAACTATTCGCTTATCACTGAATGCAATATGCACTCAAATGTATTAGATTTAATACTTAACAATTCAATAATTTAATAGATTTAGACTTCAAATTTCAAACTTCAGTTTTTAGACTTTAGTTTTATCAAACGAACACTTAATTTGTAATGTTTCCGATCTGCTATATCCAGTATGTACTCAGACATGTCATTGGTCAAGAGATTTAAGTGTTTAATCACTTCATTTTTACTTTTGAACGTAAAGTATAACAACAAAAGTGTACGCTACAAGTATTGCTAACTTGAATTTTTTTTTGTGTAGACCGAAGCATGCTACAGATCGATGGACAAGCCAAATTCGTTACTTATCGTATTCGAAATGTACTGAAACTCTACGAATTTCAGAGTTACCACAAACAACAATATGGATTTGCAAAACAACATTGACATTATGATACAAAAAATGACAGTTAATTATTTTCTAGAAGTCTCAAGAGGATCATGTCTAATGTTGAGAGAATTGATGACGAATTTGATTAATCTAAAAGCAAATAATGCTCAAAATTAATGACCAGACCAACCATAATAGGTGGTATAACTAGCCACCAAGAAATAAAAGTTAACAAGCTAAAGCCGTGTTGAGCTTGAAAGGCTGAAAGCTAAAGGAGTATTAAATCTTTTTCGAGTTTTTGAACTTCGGCTTGAATTCTCTCCCTGAGCTTAAAAATGAAAATCAATTTAAGTTCAACTTGATTGTGCATTAATTAGGCTGAAGGTCAAAAGATGAATTTTGAAAAGAAAAAAAAAAGAAAGAACAACATTAGGTTCAAGGCTAGGATAAAAGCTAAATGTTTGCCTTTTTATTATTTCGAGTTCTGTTTCACGCTATTTTTTTATATTTGATTAGAGAACTATAATCTTAGTTTGAAGAATCACACAATTGAGGAATATAATTTAGGGCACGGGAACTTTTACATCTTTTTTACCTATTACGGATTTCGTAACATGCTCCCTATTTCAGAACCAGAAGGTGTGCAAGGAACTAAAAATGGTTGGTAAATATCATGACCCATACACCGATGTCTACCCATGTTAGCTATACGGAAATGATTTTTATACACCCCTTTTAGCCCCTGTTTGGATTGCTATTTTTGGATCAAAATGAAATATTTTTTATAAATATTTATTTTATACATTTCCTAATTATTTTGTTACGTACCATACATTACGTCTTAAAATGTGATATAGTATTAATTTTGTCCCAAAAACTTTTCAAACTACACAATTTTTTGCGCACCTTTTTCACTTATTATTAGCACAGCATTTGCACTTGAACGGTGTGTAAGAAGCTAAAAAAGAAAATGGTGTATACTATCATCGTTTCTTGATACAAAAAAATAAAAATAAAAATGAAACAAAACAAAAATGCATTTGACTATGACTCGCAGGTTTTTGAATTGAATGCTTTTTGATTCAAACTTTCTTTCTCATCCTTTCCAATGGAACAATAGTTCCCCCAATTTGTCTAGAAACTATACTTCGAAATAAGAGAGACAGAGCTACATGATGTTAAGTCAGCAAATGGCCTTAACCCTGACAGAGATAAGGGAACATGAAACGACCATGTACATAAAAAAGTGCTATCAACATCAAGAAAATTAGTGGCAATAAACTGAGAAGCTTCTTGTCAGTAACAGTGGAGCGTTTAACACTCAAGAGTGGAGCCTGGAGGGGGCTTCCACCCCCCCCCCCCCCCCCCCCTCTCTCAAGTTCTACAAATTTATGGTTTTACCGTGTTGATTTCTAAAAGTTTTTAATAATAGGGTAAATTATACTTTATCCCCTTATGGTTTAGCATTTTTTTTAACATAATCCTTCTATAATTTCAAAACTATACATATCTTCTTCATAGTCTTGATTAAAGTGTTAAGATAATGGAATTTGCATTCCATAACAAAGTCAACTAAAATATCAAAAGTATTCCTCTATAAAATTAAAAATTATTTATTAACTATAGGGAAATTATGTATATCATTTGAAAATCATAAGGGTTCATGTGGTAAAACATTAAATCATCAGAGATTATGTGAAAAAATACAAAATTATAAGGGATTAAAGTGTCATGCATATTATATTTATATATTTTGGTCATTTCAATTATTTCAGTTTATAATTGAGGATAATCTTTAACATTTCCTTAGGTTTCGTTACAGAGGATCATTTCTATCACTCGACACTTTAGTCTAAACAATAAAGGAGTTATGTATAGCTTTTGAAATTATAGATAAGTTATGTAAAAATTTGTTAAACTATGGGAGGATAAGGTGTATTTTACCCTTCACAACTAAAATCTTTTTCACCCTCAAAAAGTTTTAAAAATTTTTAAGTTAACTATAAGGTATGTATGTGTATGAAAGTTGTCCCATCAAAGTACTTCTGGTTAATTCCATCACTCTCAACACTAGCTTCAGTTGGTTTATATCGTTTTATACTTTGGCTCATGAAAATTGATAAAATTGGATGAACTAATCCTTAACAGTTGGGTAGTCAGAAATGGGAAGTTGCCTGCCTACCAACCTTTCCATTTTATTTACTAAATAGGGGAAAAAAGGAGAATAGTTTAACAACCCTTCTTTGCTCATTAACAGCTTCTGAGGTGCCATTATGAACCCATCGTTTTTAATTTATTCTTTACTACAGATAATTCAGGTGAAGTACTTCATTTTTATGAAATTCTAAAAATTTTCAAAGCAAGATGAAAAAAGAACACATGGTGGCTAATACGCTGAATTGACAAAACGGGTCGAGATGATCGTTGATCGTTTGCAATCAATGGTTCAAGACTTCAAGCTAACATGCGACTAAGTGCTCAGCACCCTTATCAAGTTCTTCATGGTGAAAACTACATATTCCTAACTAGGAATTAAGATACCATCTCCTCTGTGAGGATATTACTTGAAGAGGTTACTTGTAAGCAAACTTCTGTTGTGGACCATCTCACAATCATGTGTAAAGTAAAATCACAAAGGGAAAAAATATTGAAAAGTAAAATTACATGCTTCATAGATCATGTCCTGAGAGGTTAATCTAGCTAGGAGATGTTTGGTATTGTATTCCCGGATTGGAATTCGTTCTTTCTCCTCATATTGAAAAATAGAATACGTGTCGATTAAACTACAATATTAATTACCAGAAAACTGCCATTCATTTGGCAACGAAACCATCTTTTTCCTTTTTCTAGACGAATCAGACTTCATCAAGTATTGCTTTCTTTATTGGCACTATGGGGTCAGGTCAAGGTCGTTTTAGAATATGTAAATATAGCTTTAATTTATCTCTTCGTGCTTTATGCTTTAGGGTGCGTCATCTTGCCACTCATCAGTCTGATGACGATGGAATTTGCCGTTCACAAAGAAAGGAAGACTCTGTTTGTTCGTTTCCATGAATAACGTGCATTGCATGGGGTAGGGTCTACACTCTACAAGTGTGCAAAAAGCATTGTTGCGTGATTAATTCAAAGTCGAAGTCAATCATAGGACCCAGAATACGAGTTTTTGGTTTTTTTTTTTTTTTTGTTCGAGTTGAATTGAAGTTGAATATATGCTCCCATTAGTAAAGCAGAGCTTTTTTAGCAGAAATTTATGGAAAAGAAATAGTAGTCAAGATTTATTATTGTTTTTCTTTTCGCAGTCAAGGTTTAAAGTGAAGGTGCTTAACATGTGGTGTTACTGCGCGGACGTAGGTTTCGCGTTTTCACACATTCTGAGAGAACACGGTTTATTCTCAATAACATTTCTAAATTATATAGTGGATTTTTTGCACTTGAAAGTATTTAACATAACGTAGAAAAGTGACAAGTAAGATGAACATTCAATATATTGAAGGTTCCAATTTTGAGCCTTATTTCATAGATTTTGAGTTAACTTTACATTAGTTGTTAAGTTTTTTGTAAGTGAGAGTTATCATAATGACATGTTTCAAGTTCAACCAAAGTGTCTTAAGTTTGCGTATTACGAATTGTAAAGACCTAAAAGTGTGGCGATATAAGTTGACTCAATTGATGAAAACAAACCATTTCTCACAGAAGATCGTGTGCTCAAATCTGACTGTTAATGTGAGAATTGTGTTGGTGAGTGATTTATAATCCGATTGCTAACGTCGTGAAAACTGTGTTGATGAACGATTTATAAGAACTCCCAGTTTTGGAGGCATACGTTGACATTAATTGGTGACTGAAGCCGAACCCATTCAAACTGTTTCTCACCTAAAAAAAACCCAAATTTGTGACTAATATTTCTTTCTCTATCCTCAAGTTAATTAACCAAATATCACAAGGGTATAAAAACCGGACATCTAGCATACCCTTTTATTTGTGTGGTAGAAGACAGTTACAATACACTTTCAGTTTTATTTGAAATGAAATAAACATGCTATCTTGAATTTTGTGTCAATAGTAAAATTTTAGCATGTCAAGCCATATTTTATATTGGTTCTTTTTTTTTTTTTTTGGTTTTTTGACTGTTTTCCGTTTTAGTCAATTTTCAGTCCATTCTACGGCCAAAAACTTGTAGGCTCAATCTACAGCCCCACCTGCAGACCGAGTGGTGTGAAATTGTCTTATTAATGTGAACAAAAGAAATTTCTCTTCCTTCTTCTTGTCAAACTATAGTATAGTTAACTATTTCAGTCTTTACTTCTCTCTACTCTTCTAATCTTCCTCCGCCTCTTAACCCCGAAAAGCCCTAGAAGACCTCGTCATATCTCACAATGGCACCTAAGAAGAATGAGGGTCTCACCTCCGTTCTCAAAAGCCAAAGCCAGCCAAGTCCTCTAGCTGGAAGCATGAAAAAAATAAGCTAGAGCAATTAAATGCAAATGAAGAAAGAAAGCCAACAGCATTCAGCTCTTTGACAAGGCCACCTAACAAGCTGCAATCCAAGGCTCCTAGATAGAAGTTAATCACCCTTCCCTTTCTTTCCTACCATCTCAAGACTCAATCACATCTTAAAATTTAGATAATTTTTTTCCTGGTTTCACAAAATAAAATCTTTATTGCATTCTAGACAAAGACAAATGGAGAGTTAAAGAAATACTAACACAAGAGCCTATTACTCCTTAATTCGATTCTAAATCTTTAAAAACCACCCTGTAAGTTTTATGTTTCTTGAAGGAAATGAAGAGGAAGATGAATCTATTTATGGTTAGTTGCTGGTGGGAGGAAGCTTCAAAAGTTCATAGTATTTGAAACAAAATTGTCTAACTTAAAACCAAAATCTTGTTTTCAGTTTTGATTGGAGAGAGAAGATGGCATGAAGTTAAAGAGTATGGAAAAGTTTTACCTTTCTTAAACAGTGATTTTAGGAGCTTCTTGAATTGCAGAAAATCTATCCATCAAAAGTCCAACAGAAAAAAGGGGAAAAAAAGAAGAAGAAGAAGAAGAAGAAGAAAAAAAGCAGAACATATTCGGTATATACTGCAAACTGACTAATTGAAGATGAACCCTTCAAAGCACGGAACTGATTTATACAAAAAGTAATACTATTTTGGAGACAGATTAACGACTGAAACGTCCTATGGAGAATCGATGTTGGAGCTTTAGAGAGGTGTGAGCAACTCTGGATGTCCAATTCTGAATTTTGGCGACCACCTGAAACTTCATTTTACCCCATTTTTTGTCTAACCAGGGTAAGGTTCGTTTGGGTTACACAGCATCTTGGATTTAAAAAATTAGGGATAATTTCACAAACCTCCCTTGAGGTTTATGACAATTTCACTCGGCTCCCCTCAAGTTTTACAAATTACAATAACCTCCCTTATCACAATAAAATGACTATAATGACCTTCACTTAATAAATAATTTATAGTATAATGAAATGAGATTAAAAAAAAAAGGAAAAAGAAACCTGACCTCTTCGACTATTTTATTTACAAGTTACAACCAACAACGATTCTCTCTCACTTACTATCATTCGATTCTCATTCATCAACCCCTTCCTTCTATAACTCGCTCTCAAATTACCACTAACCATTGCGTATAATTGCAGCCAATCACACTACAAGTGACTCCTCAAACTCTATTATATATTCCTATTCCTCCTTTCTTCTCTTTTGAATTGCAAAGTCACAAGTTTAGTTGAAGGATTAGATTTGATGATTGAAGTAAAATCCGATTTCATGGTCAAATTAAAGGGAGATGAAGAGGCACACAATAATAATGGAACAAATAATGCAATCATTGGCTAAAAGAGGAAGATGGACTGAAATTGGTAAATTTGCTAATTTGTCTATCATCTATCCAAAAAACTTTTTAAGATGTTAATAAATACATTTATATTTCTTTTTATGCTTGACAATTATTGGTTGTGGTTTAGCTACGGAGATAGAGTTTTTTCTCTATATTTAAGACGTTAACATGTTTGAAGATTTAATGGTAGGTTAAATTATTTTGTTTTGAGAAGGTGTGGACATTGGGTTTGAAATTTGGGGTGTGATTAGTTATAAATAGAATTTTGATTTTTGGCAAAATGAATTTCTTGAAGATCTCTATAGTCATAATGATGCATTTCCTTTTCTTAAACTTGATTAATCCCATCCATGCCTAAATCTCCCTCAAGGATTTTTGTCAAGGTCATAATGTAGCTGATGTAGTACGAGTTAAGCTACTTATATGGAAACAAATCATGGCATCCTATGTTGAAGATTATGCAAACATAAGGGCAGTTGATTGTGAATTTGACCATTTCATGGAACCATATGGTGAGAATATTTTTGAAGAATGGAACGAATCTTCAAAATTGAACGCGTGCTTTGGGAGAAGCAATTTTACGACTATGATGATGGAATTGCTTGGACTTAGAATTTGGAATTAGACTATTTGTTAGGCTAGTTTGTTAGTACAATGAGTTTGGTTGAAATATGAAACAAAGCAATTGGCAAAACAATTTTGGTTTTATTTTTGTACAAAAAAGGTAGTTTAGGATTTTTGGACCTATATTATTATATAAATAGTAAAAGCAATGGAGCTAAGTGTAATTTAATATACTTGAGGGGAGGTCTTTGCAATTGTCAGAAACTTCAGGAGAGGTTTCTGAAATTATCCCAAAAAATTATACAAGGATGATGTGGAAACTTATGCACCACTGGGTCCATGTGTGGGGTCGTAGACCAGGTCCATCCAAGTGTTGGCATGCCCCCATCAATTGGCTTCCGAAGGAATAACCAAATAGTCCAATTGGAACAACCATGAACTAGGAAAATAAGAAGACAGAATGGTAAGACATTATAGAAATCTGGGAACGGCTTCATGACTGTGGCAGTGAATCCGATCATATATTCTTTCTGGAAGCCAAAAAGTTGTAAGAGTAGTATCAAACACGTCTCAAGGTTGTCATTTTCATCTCCACCTTCTCAGTGAAATTTGTATAATACAAATATCTGCATTATTATGTACTTGTGTATCAATTACATCAACAAGTCGGGCGGTAAGCAAAGACGAGAAGAGACGAGCAAGTACAAGAAAAAGTTTCCTCCCAAAAACGATGTTTGAGTTGTCACTTCTTATCTAAAATAATTTCGTGTTTTTGTGAGTTACTACTTAGTAGTCGAAGTACGATCATTACTGTTGAAAAAAGAAAAACATTTAACATCTTTTTTTCTATACATTGGCAGCCGTCATATATACAGGCAGAAGGCAAAGACGAGAAGAGACAAACAAGTACGAGGAAAATGTTTCTGGCCAAAACGACGTTTGAGTCGTTAGTTCTTACGTAAAACAATTTCGTGTTTTTGAGAGTTACTAGTAGTTAAAGTACAAGAATATATATAGACTGTTGAGAAAAAAAAACATTTATCAACATTTTTCTATGCATTGGTACCCGTCATATGTATAGAGTCATCCTCTCCATAACTCATCCATATCTTGAGTGTGGGAGTGGAAAATGAAAATACGGACAATCGTCAAGTTTCAATTGTCCATGTCAAAGATAAGATAGTTACACAGTAGTACGCGTAACATATTATTACTGTTCTTGTTATGGCTATCAAATATAAGATGTAACATCGTACCATATTGTAGAATTATCGTATTATTGTTTGGATTAATCTTGTATACATTATCATCGTTAAATATATAATACATGTGTAAAATTTGAATTTGATCAAATATAAGATGGAACATCGTACCGTATTATTGAATTATCGTATTATTGTTTGGATTAATCTTGTATACACTATCACCGTTAGATATATAATACATGTGCAAATTTTCATATGTCATTCATCTGACCGTAATAGTGTATACACCGACGGTGTATATAAGATTTACTCTTATTGTTTTCAAAATATGGAAAAAAAAAAGAATGAAATCACTACGCGGAAACAATTAACTCACAGAATTAGAATTAGGGTTCTTTCTATTTTGTTTGTTAAAAAGCAGATTTATGAGTTTGTTTCATCTTACTAACACACCTCTCAAGGCAAGAGAACTTCTTCTCTTGTCGTTTTTCGACAACAATCTCAATCAAAGTACACAAGGCTTTAAAATATACACACTTTGCTTAAGAAAGGCTAAAGTTTTAACCTATGTTAATAGTTAACTGATTTATAAGCAACCTTCCCTCAGCTTTGAAAAGGCAAACTTTATTTATGAGAAAATGACTTCTAAAATATCTCAAAGACCTTTGAATTTTCTGACGATGCTGACAAGTGCCACCGAGTCCGAGAATAGCCGCCCGCGTGAAATGCGTATCTTGTCATGAACATTGGCTACGTAAAATGACATTAGACCGACTTCTATTATGATTTACTATCATGAATGAACCACTCATCAATTCTGTCGAATTCATGACACTGTTTCACAAGCATTTGGCCACACCATCTTGCTCCGATCTGAGATGAACAGAAGATTTCAGGGTCTTTTCTCATAGGCTTATGTGCTTCCTCAATAGATTGCCAGAAATTATGTACCACAAAGTTTAATAATTGATGCTCGTTAAACAAGGATGAATTGGTTCGACAAGCTATATAATGAGATAAATAGTAACTTGCATGTATTGAGCCCCCCCGATGGAGTTTATTCATAGTTTGTAAGTAAAAACGCCCCCCCCCCCCCCTCCTCTTGTAGCATTAAATGTTCATTTCAATCTTTTTTTTTTTTTTTTTGCTTCTTGTTACTTGAATGCAAGGTGATCTTGATTCCAGAAATTTCTACTAGATTTCTGTTTCTATTTTATAGTACTTAAAAAAGGATAGTCTACAAATTATCGTACAAGGTTCCTTTTATTTTTTTTCTTCAAAATTTCTTAATAGGGTTTTTTTTCCCTTGAGTCTTTATTTTAGCACTTTAGGAGCGACAAGATGGAAAGTAAACATTGGGAAGGAGCACTGTTAATGGTCAGAATGCAAAAAACCTTATAACACAAGGATCAAAGATAGTCAAAGATTAAGTTCAATTGTACGAGGAACAACACCATTGCAGATAGTTGAGTACAAAAATATTCTTTTAATGTGACAAAAACAATGTTAAATACCCTTTCAAAAAAATCAATATATTTTTCGTTTAGCATTTCTCATGTTTTTTTTCCCATTTCTCAAATTTTCCTAATAACCTTTTTCTTTAAACGGGATCAATAGTAGTTCTTCACTTATTTTTTTAACGACTCAAACCTATAACCTCTTTGATTATAGGTGAAATATTTTTCCAACTAGACCACGTTTCACTGTCCTAATAACTTCAATAACATTAGCTTGGATATACACATGCATAGGCCAAGATACTTAGCACTTGGAAATTTGGTGCTTTAATTTACCACACAAATTCATTATGTATTGAATTTTTACAATACTTGATAAATAATTAAATGAAAATTTAGGTCGCATTTGGATTACAATTTTCTTGAATTTTTATAAAAAAATGTACCATAAAAATTTGATGTATGTACTGTAGCTAGAGTGCTGTCACCAAAAAGAATAAATGGCTAGGGGAAGCATGAAGTTGCATGCTTTCCAATTGCTATTGGACTATTGCTCTATGTTTGATGCTTCTTTTTTCTTAATTTTTGACAAACAAATTTAAGGAAAGACATAGTGGCTAGTTCTGGGCCTTTCGTGTAACTAACGCAAAACAAAACTTCTATTGGGCCTGCATCAATCTTGGCCCAATGGAGCCCACACCATCTCCGTTCGCCTATAAATTTGCTTTCCATCAGTTCAAAATTCAATCTTTACCGCCACCAACTCCTTCCTCATACAGACAGTCTCACACAAAAACACGCAGAGATGACGCATCAGAAAAATCAGTCGGTTGCAGATCGCCGAAAATCGATCTCCGATCGCCGTTTCAAGGTACGGCAGGTTAAAATTGCTAATGCAAAACTTAAATTTCTCTCTCTCTCTCTCGATCAATCTCCATTCATCGGATTGGAATTGTCGCTTTTAGTTTTGGAATTCTTTCAGTTGTTATTCAATTTCCTTGCAGAATGAGAAAAAGAGCTCAAGTTCCGAAAGTTTGGGTTTCTTTTCTGAATCACCAAAGGACTGGAACGATTGCGCTTCGATCATGGAGAAGTCGGACGAGAATCTTCTCAGTGAATCAGCTGAGGTTGTTCGAAAATCTTGCTTTTTCTAGCTACATTTCGTTTTGAGCTTTCAAGTGGTAAATGTTGATTTCACAATTGATTGTATCTCTAACTGCAAAGTGATTTGATGAATGTAAAACAGCAGAGAAGGAAAAAATAAAAGAATAAAAATGTTTTGATTCTGCTTGACAATCATTGTCGCTTGTATTGTTTACTTTTCTATTGCTCATCATCTTGGTGATTGGAAGGGAGATATTTATGGACTCTCAGAGGAAAATTCTGACAATACTTTGTTGGATTGTTTGTGCAATTATGTACTTATATATTTCTAATTGCAATTGTAATATCAGTTTATTGGTAATTTTTCAAATGAAAAGCTCTATCAGTATTCAGTAGAGCCTGGGGATCAAGTTTTGCCGAGAACCGCTGATTCAGAATCTCTGTATCTTTGTATTCTGTTTCTCTTTATTTTGTGTTTCTTTTTTCTTTTATTTTTTCTGCTTGATCTGTCTCCTTGAAAAGTGATGTTATTTCTGCTGCTTTCAGAGGGAATTTTTGGTGATTAAATACTTGTGATTTGCTCTTAGAACCATTTGAGTAGTTTGGAGTTCAAACACTTTCGATGCTTTTCAATTTTGCATGATGCAAATTTTCTTTAAAACAGCATTTCTGTGACTATTTTTCCCCCCTTAGATTCGTGTATTGTTATTTGATTCTACTGCATGGGGCTTCTGATGGCTACCTTGTTTTAGGAGACCTGAAAGAATATTTACTTGTTATTTAGAGCTAACATAATTGCTGATGGAAGAGTTTTACGGGTTAAAAATTATTGAGCTGATTTAAAATGTTTTTCTGGTACAGAATGGAATTGATTTATTGAGTCCAGACACTTCACTTGCATTGGCCACTGTTGCTTCATCTGATCTCTCCCCTCTGTCATCAATAACCATGTCTGATGAGCACGAAGAAGCAACAGACACAACTGATCCATCTACAACTATGAATTCAGAAACAGGGAGCTTAACTAGTGTTGAGGCAGAGCTAGTAGTGAAACTTCTTAACAGAGCTATAAAGTCAAGAGGCACGAACTTGAAAACTAAGAAGGTTTTGGATGCTTTGGTTAATCTCATTGTTGAAGAGTTCATTCAGTTGCCTGAGGAGAAGGACAGCTTCAATGAACTCATAGCCAGAAAAGCCAATCTTGTTGTTCTGAGCTTCTTGCTGTGGACCATTGCTGTCTTTGCAGCTCTTTTCTTCTCTGGAAGCCAACGATCCTTCAATGGAGCAATACCACCAACCTGAAGGATGTTTGCTGTTTGATTAACAGATAAAAATCAGCTTTTTCTGCAGTCTTTACTTCTCCCACTGGATGCAGGTGAAAACTGGATGTTCTTGGGTTTTGATATGCTTTTACCTTTAGCTTGTGGCATTATAGCTACAGTAAGTTTGGAAGATTTGATAATTGTGTAAAAATCAGATCAAGCAAAATTTTGGATTTAGTTAGATTGCATTGCCTCTTACTGGTTTACTGCACTGGATGCAACACATTTCTCTCCTGGATAAGTGTAACATGTGTCATCCTTAAGAGTTCTACGTTGTAATTTTCGAATGTGAATGTGCTTCCTTGCAGAAAAGCTGTAAATAAAGCCCCTATGCTGAAGAGTGAAGAGTACACTTCTCCGTAAACAGATGTGTTACTTTGGGTTGAATATATGCTTGTTGCAGGCGTGAGTACTCTCAATTATGATGGTGACGAGATAGTTTTACATCCCTTTCCTTATTATTTGTCTTTTTAATTATCACTTGACCTTGAATTCGTGTCTAAATTGAGACATGATTATCATACAACGATAAAATACGAAAGGCAAATAAAACCAAATTGATCCATATGGCTGTCTACTGCATTTTGTATTTATTTGAACAGTCTTTGGCCTGCCTGGAACTCTGCGTTGCTTTATGATCAATCATTGTTTCACTAAAATTCTAAAGTATTAAAAATTCATCCTGATGAAACTAAAAGAGGACAGCTGTTGAACTCCTCCGAGCCAAGGAAGCGACTTCGACCCTTTGACATAGGAAATGCCTGAGTCATACATAATTCTCCTCTTGGAATGTAATTTCTCCCTTCTGTTGTGAACTGATTTTGCTCCTGTCTGTGCTAAAGAAATATCACCTTTGCTGAGAAAATGCAGAGTTTAGAAGGTTTGTGCATCTCAAGGTAGTTTTGGAAGTTTTATCAGCTATGACATGGCTTGAGGTAATTATTTCTTGAGCATCTCAATGAATATATGCGCTCTGAAGCTCTGGAAAATTTCCATTGTTGGCCTTGTTAAGTGCCTGCAGTGGACTTCTAATTCTGTTCATTATAGCTTGCTTTCAGATGATTTCTTGAAGTCATTTAATAGATAGGAGATCATACTTGACCACGTTGCCTGACTGAGGGCTCAGAGCACATATTGTAGAATTAGCTGTGGCAGGATCTGAAAATTGTAACATGGCTTCATTGATGCTAGTTTACTAATTACTACTGTCTTTTCAAAAAGCTGTAAGTTGATGCCCTAACTGTTTGCACTAATACTAGAGGTATAAATATAAATTATCCGCCAGAGAAAGAAATTAGTTTGGTATGATAGAAATTAGTTTGGTATATTCAGGGGGAACAAATTTCAGACTCTTAGTTTATTTAAATGAATTGGTCCAAGTAAAAGGTAAAAAAGCTATAAAACTACAGATGATGCCCTGAAATTCTCTATTTTTGTGCTGCCAATTGATTGCAGTACAGCAGTAACAATTTCAGTGGAAAATGAAGAGATGAGTCTTGAAGAAACAGAGCCTCACTGGTCCCTATTTCACGGGGGTTGGACTGTGAAGACAATTCCAGCATCACCTGATGCACTGAGATCAATTCAGCCATTTCTAAACTCCAGTATGCCCTTGCTACTACTTTTTACAGTATCCATCTATTATTGGAAAAATTAATGATCAGATTTGACTGTTATTGCATTTTGTCCTTTTTCTCTTACTGTAAAGTTTTTTAATGCTTACTGGTAATCTTGTGTTTGGTTTTTTTAAGGTTGATAGACCAAAAACTGAATGTGTGCTTTTTGACCAACGGATCCAATAAGATTAAATAGAGAAGCCTCTCAGCACTTCATTCATCATTGTTTATCCCCTCTATGTTCTGCTTCAAATTCATTACCAAGAAATGCCAATTTTGAAAACAATCTCCCATATACAAAAGAAGCAAAACTAGCACTTAATCTAGACATGGAAGGTAGAGAAGATTAACCCCAAAAAATGAAGAGATACGTGACGTCTAATAGTAGTAAATCCTTAGTGACGTCAATGCTGGCAAAAAACAGATACTCTGTAAGTTCCCAAACCTCTCACTTGCATGATGCACCACAATACCAGCAAGCAGAGTGGTCCAGTACTTGCCCAAGTAAACACATGTAAAAATGATTCAGAGTGCCTATAGAAAGCATATTGATCAAGCCAATCTTCCTACGCAACTGCAAAACAATCGAAGTAGGAGAATTGCTATATGTTTGTAGTACTTTTGTTTTTTTGGTTTTGGCTAACAGTTGACCATGTAGCACTCGTTAAGATGGTCTTATGCATTAACTTTTTAACAAAAGTAAAAAATAATTTTAAAAACTTTTACATACAAGAGATGCATTAAATGTCACGGTGTGTATTCACGTAATAAGTCAGATATATTTTAGATACGCTATTGAACCGTTAGAAAAGTCCTTTGTTTTGTTTTTTTGTAAGTTTATCCACTTCAATTTTACAACTCGAACTATAACAATGAACTCGTAAATAATGGGATAAATCACAAGAGAATTGGATTAACTTTACAATTGCTAGACTTGAAACTTCTAATTTTTTATGCTTCATCCGTTGATCATCTCAATGCTAAACCAAGGCCTCAATGACATTTTTCTTGGTGCTTTTAATTTACCATATCCACTGTATTCGTATGGTTTCTTGAAAAACTGTTTTAAGTGGGTACAAGATCAATGAAGTAAAAATTATTCTATTAGCAGATATGAATGTGATAAAAAAATAGGACAGCACCCATAGTTTAATCAACATCGGTCTTGTTGCTGGTTTTCTCTAGAAATGGCAGGGAATTAGGTAGTACTTTGTTTCCTGGGGGCGAGTATCAGAATATCAAAAAATGGAGAGGGACCAGCTGAATCAAAATGGATTAGATACGGAAAATATATGCCCACCAGTTAAAGATCATTGAATATTTAGAGGATAATTTGTGGTACATACGAATCAAATGCCTCTTCCTTCTATCATTCAAACGATTGGACTAATTGCAATCTCATTTAACTTGGATACTTCTTGTTGGATATTTTAAAATGTCATAGGGTAACATGTAAGAGATATTTTAACATTTTTAAATATTTTTGACATAGTACATGTTATTGTTGAATTTTACAACTTAAGTCTGATCATTTCCATGCAGCAAATCCTGGCCCTTGGGATTTTTAAAGCTTGAAGAATCAATTTCGTAAAAGTTTTTGTAAGTCAAGATAAATGGCATCCAGGAGGCATGAAAGCCCAAAACTGCCAGATTCCATTTTCAAGTTTCTTCCTATGAAAACAATCATGATGAATTGTGTTAGACTGGTAGTTGATACTAGAAATCTTTTGGTAAGTCATACATCCCAGTGGGAGTCAGATTGGGAAAATTTTTTTTAAAAAAAAAGAGAAGAAAAAAGAAACACTAACTTATTATTGCGATTGAGTTAGATCACTAAAATACAAACAATAGCATTCTCATAGGTCATCAAGAAATCATCTTTGGAGATTTGGGTGACATGACTTCAACTGACTGGTAGATACCAATAGCTTATCTTGTCTAGTCATTATCCAGAAATTAATTCCCCAAAGAGTTAGGTTGGTAGACTATTTGGCACTTATAAAGTACGGTCCCATCTCTATGTGAAATTAAAACAAGGGGCAATTAATAAGAGGAAGAAAATGTTGAGACATCCTCAAATAAAACTTTTTTTTTTTGGAGAAATCAAATAAAACGTTTCAATGGATAGGATTTGTGGTAAACATTTAAAACATGAGAATGAGGACGACTTCAAACAATAGCACTATTTATGCATATGAATTTCGATTATTAAAAAAAAAAAAAAAAAGGTGTCACTCTGGATTCTCCGTGGACCTTCTTTGAGACACTAATGATATTATGGTACATAAGTTTCCTATTGTTAGTGGAGAAAGATCCATTTAGAATTCTTGAAATTGATATGCATATTTGTCAAAAACTTCAAAGTTGTTAATTCTAGACCACTAATTATATTACAGCACGTAAGTTTCCTATTGTTAGTGGAAAAAGATCCATTTAGAATTCTTGAAGACTGATAGGTATATTATTGTTCTTTCTGAGCATGTCATATTGTCATCTTGTACAAATTTCAAATTCCTAGACTACAAAGAAACGATAAGCATACATGTTTCTTCTCATTGTGGATGAGTTTAGTGGGATAATCCTATATTTGTTGTTTAATGATGGCATTTGGCTAATTATTCCTGCACCATAAATAAATTGATGTTCAAATGTTAAATATAAAAAAAAAGATTAATTTTTTATACACTGACAGTTTATATACCATCACTGTTGGATGCATACAAACTCATCTGAATTTAAATTTAAAATTCAAATTTTGTTCATGCATTATGCATTCAATTTTGACAGTGTATACACTATCCGTGTATATAAGATTTATTTAAAAAAAATTCAAATGCTAAAGAAAGACTACTAAAATGGGAAGATATGTACACAATGGCGCATTTGGGCGGTTTATGTCAGAGGCTGCATAAAATTGGAAGAATTAAATCTAGTTGGGCTATGTACGAGACATAAAGGTTGCGTAAAAAGTTGGTCGTCACCGTCTCTGATTTGTTTTCACTGGTCTTTTGTCCCATCTATGTTCTTATATGTAAAAATGTTTGTAATTGAAATTTGAAAGTAATTTTGATATAAGAAGGATAGATAACTTCGCCTGTGAAGACCTAGAAAGGGTTAATAACGCAAAACAAGTATTCTATTATGAGAGACAAAATTCAAGAAATTGTCAAAAACAATGGAATGAATGGCATGTTCTACTTTTTATAGTCTTTGGATTGGGATCATTTCTTTCCATACAAAATGACAAACAAAACTAGGAACACTATATAGAGCAAAAGATAAAATAGTAAAAAAAAAATAATTAGATGCACACACAAACATTGACCAAATCGAAGATGTACTATTGTTTTTGCAAACGCATTACACAGCAATACAGAACCATCTAATCAAGTATCAACTTTTTTGCCCGATTGACCTTGTCTTAATTAAACTAGTAGTTTATATTACTTTTTTTTTTCTCGATACGATAGTTTCTTACACTACTACGAGGAAGGGAGGGCTTGAAGAGGTTCTGGAATAATACAGAGAAGATTGAATCACCATCGTACCAGACTGGTATACTGTGCACCTGCATGAATTTTTTAAAAAAGATCACATTTAATTGTGATAAATTGATGGAACTAATACATTGGTGGTGGTCACCGGTCTAAAGGCTCGTGGTCAACGAGCTAGTCTATACCACGAACCTTTTGTATTCTCCAAATTCCCTTCTCGTTAGTTCATTGTCCTGACGAAGAATTGAACAATGGCACATTGGCGCTGCCGGCCTATGCTTCCTAAACTAAGCTCTAATCGATACCAAATAAAATATAGACTTTCTTTCTCATGCCTCTTATTGATATAAATTTGCATTAACACAATCCAACTTCTTAGCCGAACCTTTTCACCCACCAAAAAGTTACATTCCCTCTTCAGTTTTTCACTCTCAAACTGCTTTATCACCTTGGATAATAAACTTTTTGGAGGAGCAAAACAATGAGGAACAAGTTTGCCCTTTGTTTTCGACCTGTTGTACTCGAAACAGAAGAACCTGATCCTGATGATCATGATCACAACAGTGTTATCGATGATGTTACAGTTTCTAAGGCTATCATCGTTGCAAAAGCACAGAAGAAGAAAAATAGAATGATACCACAAGTAATGAGCTCACCCTTGGATGGTAATGGTGGAAATCTTCGAGTTCCTTGTTTTCCTCTCCCTAAAACACACTCAAGAAAAACCCTCCCAGGAGTTCTCAAAACCGTCTTATATGAAACCTCGCCTGTAAGTTTATAGAAAGAAAAAATTTTCTAGCCATTCTGTTTTTCTTTCCAATATTTTTGTGATCAGGGTTTTTATTTTTTATTTTTATTTTCTGCAGAGAATGAGGGTCCAAAATGGAAAAATTCGTCAACTGACACCCCCAGAAAAGACTGATGATCATGTAGAAGAAAGCATTAGTCCTTCAGTGAAAGTGGATGATGATAAACGAGTGAAATTCGAGAAAGTGAAAGAGGCTAATATTTCTGAAGAAAACGAAATTATTTCAAGAATTTCTTCATCATCTTCTTTTTCTTCTTCAAGTACGGTAAGTTCATCATCTAATCAACCATCAACAGACTTCAGATCACTATCCATGAAAAGGGCCTTAGCAAGATCAAGGTCCAATTCATTTGATCAGAAGAAAAGAGCAAAGACTTCTAAGCCAAATGACAAAACATTGGATTTCTCCTCTTCAGATGGTGGTATAGATAAAGGCTCAGTTTTTTATTGGATGGTTTTGTCCCTATTAGCTACCATCTTATGGGGCAAGATTTTTGCAATCCCTTTGGCCTCATTGTGGCTGTACTCTATTCCTCGCCGGAGAAATGGGACGGAACAAAGGCCGGCGGAAAATAAGGCCGGGAAGTTGCCGGAGATAGAGACACCTAATTCTAGGGAATATAAGAAGAAAATCATAATGGAAGGCTTGCTTGAGAGGAAGCCACTGCAGCAGAAAGCATTAAATTTTTGACGTGATAGGAAAATTAACTTTTTGCGTGTTTGAGTGTGTAAATACTTTGATGTCGTCCCCTGTAATTGAAATTTGAAAGCACTTCAAACTTCAAAGTTAGCAATCTCTCTTTTCAATTTCCATGTTGGCAATTTTGGGAGGAGTGCATCAAGAAATATGGTAATGTTCTCCTTGTCTTACATTAAATTGATCCTTGTAATAGGAATGATGATTCATACTCATTAGAAGCTTGTAATTGAGTAGGCATTTGAAAGTCGTTAATGGAATAATTATCTTATTTTAGGGTAACTAAATCGGCATCAACTCGAGAGAAGACTGAGATGGGAGGTCAGTGGTTCCATTGGGTCACACTCTATAATAAAACATATATAATATAATTAAATAAATTTATAAATTATAATATAAGAATAAAAATTTTTAAACATTAACAAGTCAAATCTGTTCATATTTCATAGTTCATACACATAAATCATATCAATACGTGTTTTTTAGTTCATGAATTTATATTGATATTATAAACAAATATAAACGATAAATTTAAGTATCAAAGAAAGAAAGAAACTCTAATTCTCAAATCTCTTTGCAATTTTTTTCATCTAATTATTGAAAAAGATGATAACGTCTATGTTGGTATGGCTGGTCAAATTAAAAAATTGAGTAAAAAGATAATTTCAGAAAAATTTTCAAAACCTACTGGGTTTGGTGAATCACAGGTACGACTATCCGAGTCAAACGATTTAAAGCTAGTCATTTGCAATTTCGATCTAATTGCTAAAACGACTCGATTCCATGGTTGGTCCATCGATTTGACTGGTTCAACCGCCAAACCGCATCAGATTTAATAACTATGATTTGGACTGATTTGGACTGCGTGCATGGTGAAAGTCAAATATTTAATCTAATACTCTATTAGATAGACTGAAAGAATGTCATTTTTTTTTTACTTTTTAAATTGCAGTAAACGTTATTGTCTACAATCTGATCGACTAATAATATTTATTTATTAACTGCGATAGAAAATACAATAATTTTGTATATTAAGGATAAATTTTCAATTTCAATTCAATTTGCAAGTATTGGTCCGGTCATCTAGTATTCAACTAATCTATCACATATATATACAAATACTAACAATTATTATCCTCTCTTGCATTTATATATTTTTCTTATTTAATCTTGCCTACCCTATTTTATATTTAGTTACTTTCTCTAATTAATCTTATATTTTTAAAAATATAACAGTTGAAATATATTTTAACGAGTGTTATATGAACATTCGTTGGCCAAACAGTATTTGCAATCTGTCCTCTTCAACTCTTCGAATTGATAATAGACAAGTTTACGACGAGACTGCAATAGACACATGGATTACAAAACCACAAACTGCTCTTATCACCTTTTATTTTTCTTCGAGCTTAAGTATGTGTCACCATGCGACAAAGTACCACCTTATCTATTCTTTCTTCTTGTTTTTTGTCCTCCAAAAAACGAAACTTATCTGTTCTTCTTTTTTTTTTCTTTTTTCTTTTTTCTTTTTTCAAGTTCTTTGGCTTCTCTTTTGTTGGATAATGGATTCGAGACAGCATGGTGTTCACATTCACTACAATTTTTAATGCTGATGCCTTTTCAATCAAAAGTTGTCCATAAATGAATATGCAGTGCTACAACAGTTACCCAAAACTTTAGTGAATATCTATCTCATCTCCCTATCAAAGTAAACAAGAAAGACAATTAAATGGCTACAAATATTCCAGTGCCATAAAGGTGCCGCTTAAACAATTATGTATGAGGTCCACAAATAGCACAAAGTTGAGTTCTTCACAAAAGTCAAGGCCAGGAATTTGCTATCTAAGGCCCCGTTTGGATTGCATTTTCCGTCAATTTTTCATGGAAAAATTATTGTAGCGATTTGATGTATGTGAGGGAAAAAGGTAATAGGAAAATGCGATCACGGAAAACGACGCAATTTTCCGACAGAAAACCGCAATCCAAACAGGGCCTAAGCTGTCCAAGTTGAACGAGAAAGAAAGGAACGAAATTGCACTAGAAAATTTTTTTTTAAAAAAAAAAGAGAGACAGAAAAGACAGATACAATGCAAATGCACACTAGACAAGATATTAATTTTTTCTAATTTCAATTTTCTTTTTGGTACAAATGGAAAGGCTATTTAAAGTGACTGGGGGCCTATCCCGTGTTTCATGCTAAGCAATTGTTCATATTTACTAGTCAAGAATTCATTATCATAAAGAGCCAAATGGAAAGAATTGGATGCTTTGGAACCATGCAATAATATAGGTGATTTATTGTGGTTGTGGGCTAAAGTATTAATGCAACAAAAAGGATTAGAGGTGTATGTCAGTAGAAATCTGCCATTTGGTAAATGGTTAGTTACATCCAAGGAGCTATCATGTGAATCCCTTTATCATCCCACTTCAGCAGAATCCATCTCTTCTTGGTTAAGGACATTTTTGTGTCATTAAAGTGTAATTAAAGTTAGCCTTAAAATATGTTGATTTGGCAATGTTAATTATGAGCCTGACGGCTCTTGTGCTGTCCACCAGAACCATCAAACCACGGCTAGTTAGTAGTTACATGATGATGATAATTCAGTCCATTTGGACTAATATCAATATGGCTATTTTCAACCTACTTAGTCAAAGTGGAAAATTTGATGATTAGATTATGGAATCACATTTTTGGTCATATGGTAAAATGAAAACATAGGAATCAACAGCTAATAGAATATTCTCTGACTCATGCATGGAAATCCAAATTCATGTTCCATTAAAAGGCCAAAAAAAAAAATTAAGGCATCTAAAATTGTATTAGTTCATCTTAAGTTGGAGGCTAACATGGGGATCTTCTTGATATTGATCCATAAGCGACAATTTTTGCCAAAAAAATAAATTAAATAATAAATATTCCAGTTTTGCTTCTTTTTTTTTTTTTTTTTTGGTGAATTACCGACCATTGGTTAGGTAACATGCACATCAAAATTAATTCTTTCCTAAAATATTAAAAATGCATGAATCTAGCACAAAAGTAGAGCTTAGCCACTGGAACAAACTTTCTAAAGCAAGGCTCTTGGCCAGAAGTTTCATCAGCTCTTATAACTGAAGCTAAAAGGGAAAGAACAGTTGCTGTTTTACCTCGAAAATTATAGGTTACTTTGAGGGATTAGAGATAAAAAATTTAGATTTTTACAATATCTAAAATTTTACAAACCATCAGAAATTTTTTTTTCCCTGATTAATTCTTAAAGAAAAACTCGAGTTAAAACAGTAAAAGGGCTCTAAAGATCAAGTTTGTTTCTGCCCTGATCGCAGAATTGACAGATCTAGCCCAAGAATGAGACCATTTATCATCAATAAGGCTTGGCTGCCAAGAATTTGCTCCCATTTGTCATCATTTGTGCTTGACTATCAGGAATCTGGGTAAGATGTTATGTGATCTTGTCATATTAGATGTGGTAGACACTTTTGCAACTTACCATGAGATTTTTTTTTTGTAGCACTGCACAACTTTGATTAAGTAAAAGGATTTGGAAGATCAATACTTGGTTGAACAGGACTACTACTTTTGAGTTTTGACAGCTAGTTAAATAAAAGACAGGATTCTGAGCTAACCATTTGCAACTCTGATCAGCTCAATTGAATTGATCAATGTACCTAGAGAAAAGCAGAAAATCTATAAACCCCGGGTAAGGCATTATATTAAGTGCTAACTGGTGACTGAAATTTTGCATAACATGTTGTTTGCATGTACCTCGAATTTGAAGTTTACTGTATACAAAACAGCTTATAGTTACATAACATCCAAATTAAATGCTTTGACAGATAGCAAAGAATTAGCCTTCAAATGGCTACAACATTTCAATTCAAATAGAGAATATAGATCGACACAATGCTTAGGAGGGTATTATTACATATTATCTCATCTGAGCAATTACAAGCCAACTGCATCATTCGTGTGCTTGACAACCAGGAAGTTTAGCTTAGCTGCAAAAATGGTTTGCAAAAATTTGAAAAGTTTCTACCTACTAACTGATATTGCAGACTATACAACATCCGAATGCTAATATTAAATTGCTTTCCTATTTAGACTGGGGAATCTTTGGATGATATGGTGCTCTTGGAATTTGCAGAAGTACTGGAAGTCTTGCTTTGCGTTTCTGAACTCTGGTTCAATGATGATTCAGTGAAGAAAACTATATGCTCTTGGTTGTCCACAAACAATTGGAGAGATCGTGGTATTGGAGGTAGATTTACCTCCAAGAGTCCTTCAAGGATCTGAACTACCTGACCCATAGATGGCCTGTGATTTTCCTCATCTTGAACACACCAACATGCCACTTTACACAGTCTTGACACCTCTTCTGCATCAGCCACCCTGTCCAGTTTAGGGTCTAATAAGCTGAGGATGTCACCTTCTTCAATTATGACCCTAGCAGCCCAAGTGGGAAAGAACTTCACCACTCCATCCAACGAATTCTCTGAGTTCCTTGTTCCTGATATGAATTCAAAAAGCATCATCCCGTAGCTATAAACATCTGCTTTTGCTGTTATGGCTACTCCTGATATCCACTCTGGTGCAAGATAACCTCTTGTCCCTCTCATAGTTGTTAGGACCCGACTAAAATCACGCCCCATGAGTTTTGCCAGACCAAAATCTGCTACTTTTGGACAGAGTTCAGCATCTAGAAGAATGTTCTCTGGCTTGATGTCGCAGTGAATGATGACTTCCCTACACTTTTCATGGAGATAAGCCAGCCCTCTAGCTGTTCCTAGAGCAATCTGGTACCTTGTTTTGAAGTCCAAAACCATGGACTCATTGTCACGGAAAAGATGAGAATCCAAAGACCTATTTTCCAAGTATTCATACACCAGTAATCTCTTATCACCTTCAGAGCAAAATCCTCGAAGCCTTGCAAGATTAACGTGTTGGATTGTCCCAATTGTGCTAACTTCTGTGCGAAACTGCTTCTCTCCTTGGCCTATGCTTTCAAGCTTCTTCACAGCTACGACAGTTGAATCAGGCAATGTCCCCTTAAAAACAGAACCAAAACCACCTCCACCCAACTTCTCAGAAAAATTTTTAGTTGCATTCTGCAAGTCTCTGTAGCTAAATGCCAGTAGTGAACCCTCAACAGCTTTTCCACTTCCAACCATTTTACTTCGACGTCTCCAGATTACAAACAGAACCAGACCCAAGAGGACCAGCACAAGAACAACAGACCCCACAACAGCACCTATCACAATCCCTGTGGTATTCTTGCCACTTGAAAACTCAGAAGCAGCAAGTCTAACATTAATTGTTCTTCCACTACCATCATTAGCTGAAAGTTGTTCGAGACCCAAGATACTCCCATTCCAATTAGAACAACTTCCATTGCTATCGAAAGAGTAAGCAGTACAAGAACAATTATTCAGACAGGTAGACTCACATTCTCCAGCACTATCAACTGTCACAGACACAGGATTTGTAGGTAATTGCATCTGAGGGTACTCCCAAAACTTATCTTTCTTTACTTTACCACTGCTATTACTTGAACATTGCAACTCCATTTTCCTCTCGCAGCCACCAGAATAATCTTTCAAATCCCAATCCTCCTCAGACTTAGGCTTGAAACCATCCAAACAATTGCAAAAAGGCAATGAATTCTCATTACAAGTACCAAATGCCCCGCAATAAGCATATACTTCACATTGTTGTCTAGGTTGAGCCCAAAACATATTCCATTCCTTAGTATTATCCAACCAAGAAAGTTGCTTAATCTGCCCAGACACATCCATTACGAATCTTGATATAATTGTTGGATTGTAGAGACTATAAGTGAAGTAAGTCTCATTAGCATTATCAATATAAGTAAAATTGTATATATAATTCAACCTCATTTCAGGCACTAAGCTAAAAATATTCCCATTCCATGGTCCACTAGTCCAATACTCT
Source organism: Coffea humblotiana (assembly GCA_023065735.1). Lineage (NCBI taxonomy): Eukaryota > Viridiplantae > Streptophyta > Magnoliopsida > Gentianales > Rubiaceae > Coffea > Coffea humblotiana. The sequence goes on along the minus strand of CM041212.1, from coordinate 21,861,824 downwards.
TGACTCCTATTCCACTTAATTAGATATTGTTTATTACTTCGATCAAGCTCAAGAGAGAAAAGCCCCGGTGCAGGATCTTCAGAATTCTTCCAAGAAGTAAGAATCTGCAACTTTCTTGTAATGTTATTATACGAAAGCTTTCCCCCAGGCAACCATGTATGAGTAGGATTATCAAAACTTTCCCAAAGGGATGGTATAGAACTAGGATCTGATAAATTTAATGAACTTGATGATGACCCTTGAGTCAAAATAAAGTTACCATTGTCCAGAAGAACAGCAATAACAGGACTTGATCTTGAAGAAGTGGAAGTAACATTTGTGAACCAAACTGGCGTCTTGGATTCATTCAAAAGTACCAAATTTCCATCTTGAATTGTGAGCTCTGAAGAATACTTGTCTTTGACTGGGATTTCTCTGTTTGCTACCCAAACTACAGTTTGCACACTGACTTTCTTGTACCATATTCCAATGTACAAGTTGGAAGAATTACCTGGTTTGAAGAATCCCAGTTCAAAGTTTCCATCTTTGGAGACGAGGGTCTGATCACCTGAAAGAGTTTGGTTAGCAGAAATGGTGTCAGCTCCAATGGATAGATGGGGCTTTAAAGAAAGGTATAAGAAGAGCAAAAGAAGCATCGGAGGGGAGATGCTTTTCTTGGTTTTCATGGTTGCATCAATTTCTGTACAGACAAGAAGGGTACAAAAAGGAGATATATAAGAAGAAGATGATGGTGAAGAAGAAGTGGAATTTGCTCAGATCATCTGAAGAATTGTGGTTGATACTTGAAAGCTTGAAGCAGAAAGTTTGTTGTGGAATGAGTCTGCAAGTTTATTTGCATCAATTTCTGTGCAGACAAGAAGGGTACAAAAAGGAGATATATAAGAAGAAGTGGAATTTGCTCAGGTCATCTGAAGAATTATGGTTGGAACTTTGAAAGCTTGAAGCAGAAAGTTTGTTGTGGGATGAGTCTGCAAGTTGATTAAAGCAGAAACCCAATTCCCTCTTGACTTGGGCAAAGACTTTTCCTCTGTTGTTTCATGGTCAACACGACAGAGTTAAAGTGGCAACTTTGCCCTTTGTCTAAGATCACATTTTCACCTCAATAATTTTTTTTATTGTTATTTGCTTTATCCACACAATTCACATCAGGTGGGAATAATGTAGCAATGGAGAAATGCAACTCAATAATTATATTTTATTGTAAAAGAAATAAAGGAAAACTACCCTAAGTAGAGTAGTATTGAATTTAGGTAGGAAAAAAATCTTTTAATATATTTAATAGTGTAATTATCTTATTCGTCATTAGAAACAAAAATTTATGCCTTTTGTTTTATCTTAGGACTCGTTCATCATGTTGTAGAATCAAATCACCCTTTTTGGCATAAATTTGGAGCAAATTTATTCACAATGATGTAAAGATAAGTGTTTAATGTTCAGAAAAAATGAAAGATTTTAAGATTACTATTTTGCCACAAAAATGATGAAACGTTGTATGGAATTAAGGGATGGTTGAGTTGGATATTAATATGAAATATTAAATTTAGTTTAATATTTTGTTAAAATACCCTTACATTAATACTAGAAGTATCACTAATCACTATACCTTTTCATTGATTATAACAACAATGATAATGATATATTGCACCATTCAAAACATACATCAAAGCAATTATTGGTAGAAAAATCGACTATATTAAATAAAGTAAACTATATTTATTGATAACAAAGTATATAAAATACAGGTACTTTAAAGAAGTTAAAAGTTAATTATATTTTTCAATTGAAAGATAAACTAATAATTTGGGATGGATGAAAAAGAAAACAAAACTATTAAAGTGGGATGAATGGAGTATTATTTCATTCTTTTTATACTCTTCCATTTACTTATTATGTTATAACTTCCTGCCACAATGCAAACCATAATATACGCTTGTAAATTCAACATTTGAAATTCGAGAAACCTAATACAAGAAATTCTACCCAAAAAAAAAATACAAATGGCATTTTGGTCAGTTAGTCTGAATTGGACACAAGAGCAGCGGCCTTATAGTCATCCTTTTGTGCTTCTAGTGAAATTGAATGGTCAGAAAAAGACTTCCAATAGTACTATTCACCCAAAATAGACAAGACAACTTAAGGTGTCAATAGAATACTCAAGAATGACATGACTGTCACCTGGCTACCCGAACCCTAAAACCTCACTGGATTTTCCCATCGAAAAACTAGAAGAAATCACCATTTCTTTACCGTTTACTGGACAGTCTTATTTGTCATTAGTTACTCAACACTAAACATAGTACTATTTTCTAATCCACCATGAATTGTGTGGTTGGAAGTCGCAATCGCCTTGAATGAGTCTTAGCCACCCAAAAAATCAGTACAATAATGGATGAGAAAATTAATAAATGCAAGCCAACTAGCAACCCGGGTGGATCCAAATTGTGTTACATAGAATTTTCTGTTGCAAAACATTAAAGGAAGGAAGGAAGGTACGATTCAGGTCTAAGGTAATCTCACGCGAAATCTTGGATATCCAAATCAAGCTGACTAAGAAGCCATCATCAATCATCAAATACATTAATTTGCTTGATTGAAACGGGAAGATAATTCTCTGCAATTGCTCGAATAATTGCACCATGCAATTGATGTCTCGAGTTTAAGTTTAGCGATGGGTTAAATCCAAGCTCCTCATTGCTAAATCCACACTCTACGCACTCATTGGATAAGAGTGTTTTGGTCTGTTAAGTTTATTTGATGCTTCTTGTAGTTTCAAGAAACGTATGTTGAGAAAGCAAAAAAAGAGTGGAAAAAATGTTTTCATTGTAAAAGAGAATATTTTCAAGGGTTTTACCAATGATTAAGAATATTAATTTTTAATTTAACAATCCAGATTTTTTTTTTAATTACCAATAAGCATGTAAATAGCTAAAAATGTCTACATATATCTAATGTACAAAATTAAAGTCTCAATAATTTTCAAGGTGAAACGTGCAATCATAATGACTTTTTATATGAGTATCTGCCATTTGATTACGTGTAAATAAGTATTCAAAACAGTTCAACAGAATAAAGGTAGTAGGAAGATGAAAAAATTATTTTAAAGCAACTTCAAAGAAACATAAAAAATATTGGAATGAAATAAACAAGAAAGAAATTTCTCTGTAAAACTAAGATAAAGATTAGGATATATAATTTTTTTTTACGAAAAATGTTATTGCCTTTTATTTTCATTATGTAGAAAGATAATTTAAATACTACAAAAAGTTTTGATTTAACATATAAAAGCTAAGGGCATTAATGTCTAATAAATATATGGAGGGGTGTGGATCTAACCTCTCCCTGGAGCTTATTCAAATTTAGATGGATGGGATGAATTATAGGGCGCAACTTTGAATAAGTGACAAATTTTGTTTTGTTTTTGCACCTGCATATGCATATACAATATGGTGCAATTGACATAATATATTTAAATCAAATCAAATCACTAAAAGATCGGATATTATTTCCACTATGCTGGCCTAACCCCTTGTAACGCACTAGAAAAAAAAAGAAATATTTTTTCATAAGCTAATTTGTTTCTTATTTATAAACATTATAATTTTATTAAATCTGCACTGATTGAAAAAAAATATAATATCAGACATACAAGAGATCTCAAGAAGAAACACTACAATTCAAGACAAGTGATATTACTAAAAGCTAACTTGTTTCTTATTTAACATTGAGTTGGGTTCAAAATCTGTTAGAATATTTCGTCCATTCTGTGGACAAAAGATCTAATGTTGCAGTTTCATGGTTGGTTTCCTGGTTTACAAATGGGACCAGGCAATTTATTGTTTAAAGAAGAAAAAAAAAGAGCACCAAAGCCTTATCAACCATATATATTTTTTGAGGTTACCATCAACCAACGTTGACAGCATAACCAGTCTTAAATTTTAGGAGGACATGTGGGAAAACTCGGTGTCAAATCTAGAGAAAAATGATGCATTCCTCATCCTCACTTAATTGAGAAAAGAAAGCATTCAATCGACCAAACCAGCCACTTTTTCTACAGTCAAAGGTTAATGTGATGCAGAAAAGGTCTTAATAAATATTAACCAAGAAACCACTTGCAGACATTTGAGTTTCCATTTACACTAGGAGATGGCCAATAAACCAATAGACAATTAACGTGTTATTGTTGGTTGGGGGGGGGAAGAAAAAGGAAAAAAAACAACAACAACAACAGCTTCTTGTCGTGCTTAGTGGGAAGATGCAATTTGGTCCTTCAAGTTATTGACCTGTCTCCAATTTTCAATTTCCTGAATTTGAACTTTGAAAAGTAACTCAGGTCCAACACCACAACAGCAGGAACCTAGCTTGTGGAGACTGGAGAGTACCCGAAAAGAAAAAACGCCTGATATTCTAGACAGAGCTCCTAGTCTTTAACAACATAAAATGAATGACAATCTCACCAACAGTAAATGTGGACAATACACTAAATCAATTGAAGACGCCTAGATATTTAGCAAGATGTATTGAGAGAGTTGATCAGTTCACTAAAAACAAAGGGAGTAAAATTCTTGCCTTTCTAGATCATGCATATCTGACTTTTCATCAATCTAGACCTTGAAACGCAATCCTAAAGGCACAATGAAGGACCATGACTTGCTAAAAGACCATGCTATACAGGAAAATTAGGAGAAGCAAACATCAAGAATATGAAACATATTTTTGTCTCCTAAATAGCCTCTATACATCCAACTCATCTTGGAAAACATATAGATAGAAGCCTTGGCTGCAGGGAACATGGTAAAAGGATAGTTCCATGCAAAGTATCAATTTTAAGCTTTTCTGTGATAAATATGCATTTAAAAGATCCATCTACGGATTCTGCAAAATTGACATGCTCGTTCTCTTTTTCAGTTGTTAAGTGTAGCGAAAAGGTTGCTGATTGACAAGGAGCCATTCATCTAAATGTTGTCCTCATATGCAGGAAAGTCGGTATCTGTGATCTTTATGCCACGCCTTAATCTTCTTAATAAGCTCACCCTATTCACATGAGACACAAGAAGCCCCACTTGCTTTTTTCTTCTCTTTTTCCCTTGAAGATTGGAATTAGTGGTTTTGGTAGCAGATTTAATTTGAATAGTTTCGACTCTTTCAACTCTTTCTTCACTCCAAAGCTTCTGGTACAACATACTTGATTCTTGCTTTTTACCACAAAATTTGCCAAAATAATACAGGGGCTCAACATAAGAGGGTGATGCCGCTACAATGCCCTTAATACTGGTGGGCTGCAGAAGCTGGACAAACTCCTTTATCTCAGCAAAGCATGAGTGTTCAGAATATGGAACTGTATATATGTATTGATTGTAGATCTGGCCATCTGCCAAACTTCCATTTGGCTTCTTTCTATTGGTGCAGGTGACACTATGTGAAGGAGAAGGACCAAAGGCACTGCCCTTACCTTTAAAGATTTCCTTTGCCCATGGAAGACCAGATGGCATGATGCCAATGGTAGGACGCATCATGTTCAATCCCTCAAGAGTTTCAATGCTAAAGCTGTAACGAGGAATGGCGCGAACTCTGGTAAGCGAGGTTTTGGTAGTAAAGTTGTCTTGGAATCCAAGAAGGTGCATCATCTGCAACCGTTCGGGCCATACCCAGATCTGGATTAAGTACAGAAAGCAACTGAATTTATACTTATACAATGTTAAGGAACTGGTAAACACACTTCTTTTCTGTAAAGAGTAAATCTTCATTCCACAAATCAACATCTTAGCTATAGAAAGATCAACAAATTTGACATTCTCGAATTCCTATGTTGAATTTAGACCACAAAAGAGAAGATGGTTTCCAAAAATCCAGAATTTGTCAGAAGAATGCCAAAGAGTTTGACCAGATTCATGCAAAAAATATTAATCAATTCATGGACATTTCTACAAAACTTTCTTTAACAGTTAATTTTGTGTTGCATTACTTTGAGATGGACAGTGTAGAAGTAAGACTGCTAACACTCAATATTTTGTTAAAAGGTCCCTGCACACCTTTATTTTCAGCACTTGTGAAACATAGTGCAAAAGATCTTCCTTTCCTAATGAGTCCACACCAATGACTATATCATGATTAGGATGAGAGGAGATGATATTGACAACCTGTGGAAAGCAAAGATTTGTAAGAAATGAGGCAAGGCTTCTCAATAGATGATCAAATTCAGGCGGACACACAAAACATTGAATCAGTCAATAAAATTCTAATTGTCATATTAACTCATAAGAGATGGATAAACACTAAACATGGAAGCAGTTACAGCAATTTAACAGAAAACATTCAAGAATCATGCTGTACAATTCCCATCAAATCCAAAAAATGAAACACTACTATAGTGCTTGAATTCCTACATATATTACTTGCTTCCTACAATATAAGCCAAAGTAATTAGAACAGGACAATGCAAGAAAGAAAAGCCAAAGAAACAGGAAAAAGCTTAATCAGCAGAAAAGGTCTAATTGTCATATTATGCCCTTAAGTTTTAAATGCTGCCTCACTTGCGCAACAGTTTCCAATTCCACAATCATGCTTTACAATTCTCCATTAAATCCCAAACATAAAAGAAGTTAATTCTAACTCGAATCCAAGTATAACTTATTTGCTTACTCCAACATAATGCAAAATATAACTAGACAACTCAAAACACACACAAAACCAAACAAAAGATTCGGCAAGAACAGATCACGCACCTGCCTAGCAGCAACCTCACGAGAAGGAAAAGAATATAACGGATTACAGTAAGTATTATCCAAGAACAAACTATCAAGTTTCTCTTGCTTGAGAGCATTAAGTAGCATATTCCTTGCAATCTGCGCTCTCCTACTCGTTCTCTCCCATCGAAAATCACCCGTATAAAGCATGCAGCCGAACTCACCACGAAATAAATACATCACAGCACCTGCAGGATTCACACTAAAGCAATCTCATTCAGGACTTTTATCAAACCTTTGGCGATCAACCAATAACAATACAAACGATTCACCAAAAGCATAGAATTTCAAATTGGAATTACCGGGGCAATGATGGGCGTCAATGGCCATGACATGGACGGTGATGGGCTGGCCAGAAGACGGGGAGAAGAGCGGGAGAGTGTACCAATGGCCGAGGTCGAGGACGCGGAGGAGGGAGAGCTTAAATTGGGGGAATTTCAAAGGAAAGAGCTTGGCGGTGATCCGGGAGCAGAAGAGTGGACCCCATTTCCACGTCGGAGTAATGCCGCGTGTGTGATCGGCGTGGAGGTGCGTTAGGAAATAAGCTTGGCTGCCTTGGCTCCACCGGTCCACCGATATTATTCCGCTCTCCATTTTCGGGTGGAGATGAAAATTAATGTTCTGTTTCTTTCTGGGTTTTCAGTCACTTAATTACACGAGAATTTGGGATATCTTTTCTGCTTTACTTTTCGGGGGGATTTGGGGCCGCCGGGGGGTGGTGGGGAACGGTGGATTTTGGATATGGGCGGTTGAGGCTGGCGGAGGCGCCGAGGAGAAGAGTGTAGATGGGGTTGGCGGGGGATTTTCGAATTTGAAATCTGAAAATGTTAAGAAGACTGAGAATCACATCCAAGCGACGTCGTATTTGAAGCACCAGAAGTCCGGGTTGGAAGTTAGCCCATAACATTTGTGTTGCGGGACGAGCCCCACTACATCTTCCTTAGCCTTTTGGCCCTCATTTCTAGTTTGAACTATTGAGCCCACGTACTTTTTTCTTTTTAATTTTTTTTCATAATCTTTTTTATCAATTAGATTTCTCAGTTGGAGTATAGTAGATGAAGACTCTTGCCTGAAAATATACTAATGTGACTTTTCTAACTTGTAAGTTGAAATCAAAATTGCTTAATGATGCACACATTGAATAAATTTCAAAACCAGGCCTTTTCACCAGCAAATCAAGAACCAAATAGTTTATTTGTTGGCATATATAGGCATCTTTTGACAAAAATTGCAGTCCTACAAATTTCAAAGCCCAAAAATATATGAATAGCTAGAAAATTAGTATAAATAAACACATGTATTACTTTAAGCCACTATAAACATAGCTGTTAGTAGTTATTTTAATTATTTTGTTTAATTTCTTTTGATAAAGTGTTCTACTCTCTTCGTTCAAAAATATTTGTCGCATTTCGGGGTTCCAATTTTTTAAAAATAGTGGATTGATAGTAATATTTGTGAATTTGGTTTCAAAATTACCCTCAAAAATTCAAATTTTAAATTTAGATTTAGTATGAATTATAAATAAGCATGAGGATAAATTTTTTTTTAAAAAAAAGAACAAAAGTAATTTTGACTTTAGTAAGATGACAAACATTTCGAAATATCCCAAAATGAAAAGCATAACAATTTTAAAAATATCCCAAAATGGAAAGCATAACAATTTTAATGGGACGGAAGAAATATATCAAACTAACAATTAGTTTCCTTATAAAAGTATACCATTAATATATACTTTACCACATGATTAGTACTACTTTTGAATAACAATTATAGAAACATTAACTTTTCTTTTAACAACTCTCTTATGATAAACCAACTCTTAGTTTCTTTGATTACTAAACTTTAAATATCAATTAAGTTATCACTGTATATGTGTACACATGAAATGAAAGTCAAATAGAACAAATAAAAAAATGAGTAAATCTTATATACATTCACAGTGTATACATTATTACCATTCGATTCTTGACATGTGTGCAAATTCAAATTTTGCATAGTTGTCATTCATCCAACGCTGACAGTATTTACAGTGTCAGTGCAGGAAAGATTAATTCATAAAAAATATATTCAACTATCATACAAATTGAAGAACTTTCAATCACAATTTTGAATACATCACATTGATAGTAAATAGAATGGTATAGCGTTTAGTTTTCACATTTTTCTTTATATTTTGTCTTTATTCTTAAAATTTTCTTATTCCTAAATACAGTCTACTGAATGTTCATATCACATTTATTTGCTATAAAAAATTTTTTGGTTATCATATCTTCGATTATTCATTCCTCAAACTAAAATCTTAGGTCATGGCAAAATGGTCACGTATCTAATTTCGAACCTTTTCTTTGTTGTCTTTTCTAATGGTCTATTTCTCAATTTGAAGAAAGAAATTGATGTGGTATGATTTGTGAACATCACATCAAGAACCACACACAATGCACATTTATTTTCTTATCATGGAAAATAAGAATGAATACTTGATGCAAGAAGCATAGTTGCATCATGCAAGCATGATTAGCTGTTCCGTGTTACCGTGTACCCCCACCAATCGCTCTTTCAACTGAAATCGTTCACGTAGCTATACGTCTCAGTAGTGTTCTTGTGACAAAGACAAAACTTACAGCCATAAGCATGGTTCTCCTCCGTCCACATAAACTGAAGTCTACGTTTTTGGAAAACTCCGCTAATTTGAAACTTATTTATTTCTTTCTTTATTATCTGTATAACGTGTCAAACTCTATATTTGTCAGCGCATGAAGCCAAGAAAAGAAATGAAAAACAAGAAGAAGAAAGGGTTTAAAAAGCTTTGAAGAGAAAAGAGGAGATGGTAAGATATATTAAGAGAAAAGTTTCATCCTTCTTCTCTTTAGTAGAAGGGCAATTACACAATTCAAGAGAAAAGTCTCCCCTGTTTCTTTTATTTATCTTCCTAGGACAAAAGTCTGACACAAAAGAATTTATTTTAGAAGTTTTTCTCTCCTTTTTATTTTTGTCTAATTTTCCCTACCGTTTCTTTGCATTCAAACTAAGCGTTAAGAAGTCTCATTCTAGCCCATTTCAACAAAGCTGGCAACTCGTAAGCTTGATAGCTAGGGAACGGAGGATAGTACTAAGAGTAATAAGCCAAAAATTGAAAGGACGAGAGTGAAAGATCAAACACGAAGCCACTTTTCCCTTTACTCCCAAATGCACCTCTGCAGCTAGCGTCTAAACCACGGTATGTGTACTTGAATCTTCAAGCAATGGTGCCAAGCTATCACAGTCATAACTTCATCAGTTTGTGGGATCAATCGTTTGACATCGTTACCAAGACGGATTCGGGGAAAAACGGTCGATGATTCATTGCTACATTTGGCGAAACGAGCTTTTACGGAGTCGAATTTAATTAAGCTGTGGTTGTTAAATATAATTTTTAGTATATATGGTTCTAAAATTTAAGTAGAATATCTTTCTCCTTGGGAGGAAGATTCAATTAGTTTCCTGATCTTGTTGCCTTTCATGGATTTTTTTTCTTTGATTTCTGTGTAATAAGTCTCTTTTAGGATTTTCTAATGAAATATTTCTCCTCTAGAGGTCATCCAGTTAAGATTTTTTTTTCTCTCTTTTAGAGATTGCTAGTGAGAGTGTTTTTTTTTTGGTTAAATTTGATTTTTTTTTTCAGATTTGATTGTGAGATTTAGTTCATCAAATCTCACTATTATATCTGAGGTTGAAATAATTGATTCCCATATTTGATAGTTGGAGATATTCATAGATATTCTTTGGAGTTGAAGCAATAGTGTTCTATTCGAGATCGAATATGTTTGGAATTTGACAGTGAAAATTTTTATTAATTTTTTGGATATGTCATATTTATGTAATTTTTATTATTAGTGCAGATTTTATTGATAAAATAAAGATGTATATATATATATATATATTATAAAGTCTAGTTTTAATAGTTACGTAGTCGAGCTGGACGTATTAGCAAATGTTCAATCGTATTCATAGTAGTTAAATGACAAATCAAATCTGAGCCAAGTCTCAGTCAATCAGGTTCGAACGTGCATTGAGAAGTTAATTAGTTTGTCTTCTTTCGCTCTAAACAACATAGAAGTGAGAACTTGAGTTGTTCCCTACATAGAATCGATGGTACTGTCAGTTTCGGTTCTTCATTTTTCTTTGTTTTTTCTTTTCTTTTTCTGCCTCTCATAGATGAATGACAGATCAGAAAGGTACAACTGATGAACTCGTGGATACAATTTTTATTTAATATATATCTAAATACAAAGACTAAGGTTGCATTTGATAAAACTTAAATCTGAAATTTGAATTCATTAAGTTGTTAAGTACTAAATGTAATACATTTAAATATATATCACATTAATTAATAAGTAAATAATTTATTACTTATTTTTGGGAAAAATTTTGCCTAAAAAATTCAGTGTCATTTAATTAATTCAACTATTCAATTTTTTGTTATCAAACGCGTCTATTAATATTTGAATCTATTAAATTTAAAGGCTGAATTAAATTATCAATCAGTTTCTAACTTTTATTTCTATATCTAAATACTTGTAGTTCTTATGCAAATAGACAGGGTGTCCATCTGAATCTAGTGATTCATTGTCCCAAAAAGAACTTACAAGCTAAATATTTCTTCATCTACCAAAAAGAAGGAAAAAAGAAGCAAAATTTAGTGTGTTTCTTTATCTCTCAATCCTCAACTCGTACACATATTTGCACCCCTAAAATTAATCTCAAATCTCAACCCTTTGTAGCCAAAACATTCTAATTAGGAATATTTAAAACATTCTCTCACTTTCACACCATCAATTTCGGCCTATTTCATTGCCTTCCAACAAAACATCTAATTGTCACTTGCCCCAAAAAAAAAGAAAAAGAAAAAGAAAACTAATTGTCACTAGTTACCACAAACAAAACATATTCCACGACCCAAACCACACCCCCCCCCCCCCCCCAACAAAAAAAAAGAAAAAAAAGGATGTCTTCTTATTAGTTGTTCTCTATTTGTTTGATTATGCATCTCCCTATATGTATGTGTATATATATTAGTATGAGGCTTAAAATTGCATTATAAAGATCACTACAACCTTAGCAACTTTGCAAAGGCAAAAATTAAATCCATACAAGCTCAAGCAACCACCACCACATTCATGAATTCTCAACAAGAAAACGACCACCACCACCCCAACCACCTTCCACCGGTCCAAGTCAAGCCTCCGCCCACCTCCCCAGCCTTCTCAATCACCTTCTCCACCCCAACATCCGTCAGCCCTTTGACCCCAACCCACCGCCGTATCGCCATTGCCGTAGACCTCAGCGATGAAAGCGCTTTCGCCGTGAAATGGGCAATCGAAAACTACCTCCGCCCGGGCGACGCAGTCATCCTCCTCCACGTCCGCCCGACCTCCATCCTCTACGGAGCTGACTGGGGGTCCAACACCCCCACCTCCACCGTTACACCTCCATCCTCTCCTTTCCAAGCCCACGCCCCCTCTCACGACCAAAAACTCGAAGAAGATTTCGATAACTTGACGAACTCGAAGGCCACAGGCTTAGCACAACCATTAGTAGAAGCCCACGTGCCATTCAAGATTCATATAGTGAAGGATCATGATTTGAAGGAGCGGCTGTGTTTGGAGGTGGAAAGGTTGGGGTTGAGCGCGGTGATCATGGGGAGCAGAGGCTTTGGGGCGTCGAGGAAGAATAGCAAAGGCAGGCTTGGGAGTGTGAGTGATTATTGTGTGCACCATTGTGTGTGCCCGGTGGTGGTGGTGAGATATCCTGGGGACAACAATGAAGGCAGAAATGGCGGTGTTGAGGTTGTGAAGAAGACGGCTGCCGTGATTAATGAGGCGGAGCTCCACCCTCTTCCAGAGGAGGAGCATGAAACGAACGAAGAAGGTGCATGACCTGTTGCTATAAGAAGTTAGATATGGTTTAAAAAAAACAGATATTTGTATTAAATGAATTCCTGTTTTCCCCATTATTTTCTGATTTTGATCACCTTGCTCTTTTCTTCTCCAAAAAAAAAAATCTTGGATTTTCAAGTTGTCCACGTCTTTGTTTTTTAATAGCACCATAAGCGTAGTATGTAGTACATAGACATACAAATGTACTGTATAATATACAGCATGTGTGTGTATAGGTTAAATTGTCTGTATAACATAGCTTTTATTCAGAGTTACTCCGAAAGATACAGAGTTGGATGATATTTTTTTCTTAAGGCAGTGATTAACAAGTCAAAATACTCAGAATAGGGTCCACACAACAAAAATTACCTAAAGATTATATAGGAATTACTGGAAATCTGGAGTGAGAGACACTTTAATTTCCACCAAAAACAGGAAAAAAAAAAAACAGATCTGATCATAAAACATTGGCAAATGACTGAAATTTCCCATTTTGTTTGCAGTGATATCTGCAGAGAATAGAGATTCTGAAGGAATGGAGCCGGGAAAGTAATCTGCTTCTTTTTCTGTAGGATCAGTTCAGTTGTTTTCATAATGATGCAAAATTTGTGTATTCTTCTTTCTCCAGAGGGATTATTATGTTGTCATTTTCACCACTAGATTGGGAGCTTCCTCGTTTGAAAAGCCAGACAAGACTGCTAGTTTCCTAGTTTCCTGTACTCTTTTTAAGTGTTTCTTCCCCGAGTTTCATTCTGCACCAGTCATTTTATTTACACCAAATGTTGTATGTCAATTTACAGCAAAAATTTATAAAGAATACAACAACCGAACACAATTGCACCAACCCAACAAGCAACCACTCAAGAATATATTATAGGAGAGAACCAAGATCTCAAGCAGGCTTGGATCAATCATTATTCCTCTACGGCGAGTAAAAGCATTGGTTTTAAAAGCATTAGGAGCCCAGACTGGTCGTTCAAATATGACCCATTCCTCAAATCCAAACGAGTACCGACACATCTGGATACACTTGTATTGTATGGGAGTGATTTTCAATGGGTTGAATATAGAAACAAACACAGCAACCTCAATAACAGAAATAGAACTCCTCCATTATTTCATAATCACTGGCACCAAAACTAAGACAACACAATGGGTGACAAGCGGCCCGACCAATAAGTGGAAAAACAAAGTCAAACAACAACAAAAAACTAAAATTTAAAGAGCAGCAATAGTTCCCTCGCTGCGGCTTCTGCGCATGGAGTGTTCAGATCTGAAGCTCAGAAGCTTGTTGCTAAAATCATACACCTGATTCTGCTGAGTCGCTGGCTTAGTTCCACTAGGTGGCAGTCGCGCATGCCTGCTCTTGGAAGGCTTTGACAAGGCCTGTTGCTTGACCCCTACGACCGTGAATTGACGATGATGCCACCTTGTTAGCAGCACCATGAGCACCCCTGCGCATCGCCTTGGCGTCTGCTTTGAGGCCACGATCAATCTGATGAGCACTAATACCTAATCTAGCCGACCTATCTGCTGTGTCCTTCATTGTACCAACTTTAATAGGTTGCCGATTGAAATAAGTTAAATGAGGAACAAGGCCTTGTAAGTACTTTTTCACTTGCTCATCACCAACATTCTTCTGGGCTGGGTTCCCTTCAAGGCTAATTGCTTGTAAAGAATTATAATTAGCAGCGAGCTGGCCCAGACACTTCGTTGTTGAGATTTTGTTGAATCGCAGGTCCAGAACATTCAACTTAAGAAGTCGATGAAGACCTTCAACCTCACTAATTTTATTACCAGCCAAGTAAAGCTCTTTCAAGGAGGAACAATAAGCAAGGCCTATTCACAATAAGAGGAATTGAGTACACAAAGAATACAGAAATATGCAAAAGCACACAAAAAACTAAAGCAGGTGACAAAACTTTGACGAACAGTTCTACACTATCCACATCAAAGGAAAAAAAGAAAGACACCACAAAATAATAAATAAATAAAAAGGCAAAACGCAGAAATGAGAATCTTACCGGACTAATGTACAGTAACAGAATACATGCCTAACAATGAAATCAAGAATTTATTGAGCTCCTCAGTCAAAGTAAATTACCCTCCTTTCTTACTTCGCAAGAGCAAGTAAAATGAATTCTCGATCACCAGTATTTCATCATCCTTCCAACTTAAATAATTAATAAAGCAGACACAAGATTTACATTTTTCAGATAGCAATACCACACAAAAAAGAATGGAAAACGGACAATTTTCACCTTACCTTTTTTTTTGCAACAGACGCACTGAAAGTGCAAAAAGCTTACCACAAAAAAACTAGCAAAAGTTGTTGTTGCAAAGCAAAATACATGGTTCCTAGTTGAGCAAGTTGGAAGCAAGCTAAAAACCATGCACATACTTGTTACCAATCATTTTTGATATGTTAAAGAGTTCTCCAATGGTTTTAGCACTGGCCTCCATGTGAAATTTCTTTACTTCTATTTATTTGTACCAAGTCTAATTCTAAGCTTTTATTTGTTTGTAACATGGCTATTCTAACCACTACTCAGAAGAGAGGACGTTGAATATTCGGTCTAGCGGTGCTCTATATGCCAGTTATGTCAATTGCATAGAAAAGAATAACCACAGAACAATGTATTACATACCATGACCGATTCGCAGTATACGATTGTAGCTTAGGTCAAGAACACGTAGGCGTGTAAGATCTCGCAAACCTTCAATTGTGGAGATGTTGTTTTTTGATAGGTTCAAAATGTGGAGTCCTCGAGGGAGAGATCCAGCAGTTATTCTAACTGGTGAATAAGATTTAGAGTGAGATATTGATAGTCAACCCACAATTCAGCAGAAAGAAAGTAAATCCTATTGACATGAGGTAGTTCTGAACCAAAAGAAGGAAAAAAACAAAAAGTTTGATAAGCTGGCAACATTCTTACCTATGGCATTTCCAGATAAATTAAGTGCTTTAAGGCTAGAAAAAGCACTCAGAAATGGAATTACAACCAAGCCATGATTAACCAGCTGAGCAGCAGTGGCTGTGGGACTCAATGAAGAGATATATTTTTTTACAGCTTCCATGCCAGGATTGACCTTACCCTCTATTGATGTAGCAGGGACATTCAAAGATCTTTTGCCTGTTGATACAACATGATCTTCTGAAGCAGGTAATTCGTTAGACTCTTCTAAAGGACTGCAGTGCTGAAGATCAATTACCCATTCCTCAATTCGTTTAATCTTGAAATCCCTGCTCGGTAACTCATCCCACTGGCGAGATGAAGAATTCCTGAAAAGATGATTATCCATGTTCACTTCATCTCCCATGGGTATAATCCAGTCTTTTGCTGAACCAACATAGTTATAGGTAACAAAGTTGTCATCAACAGGGTTACCACAACCATTTTTATCATGAATAGTACTTACGAGGTCACTTCTTGCCTGATGCTGCAATAATTCTGTTCCTACTTCATGCATCAAGATATCCCTCCGTCTTGAATCTAGAACATTCAGATCCTCAGCAGACCTAGAGCGAGGTAAATGGTTCACAGTGGGCTGACCAGAAGAACTGATGTTAGGCAAGGAAATGGATCTCACAAACACGGGGGGCGTACGAGGTGTATGTTCACCAGATAATTGAGCATCAGAATTCTCATGAGACTCCTTTTCCCTATCTGGTGTATGTTCACCAGACAATTGAGCATCAGAATTCTCATGAGACTCCTTTTCCATATTTGGAGCATCTCCTATGGAAAATGTCGATCCAATGTTGTCACAAGTAGCATGAAGAGAATCAGGTGGAAGAGTTTCATGAAACTGATTTAGCAGACTAGTCCGAGAATCCTTGGCTCTGCTAGGAACAAGAGACCCACAGTTATCACGAGAACCATCACAAGAGAACTGTTGATCTATCTCATCTTCAGAGCCACTACCACCAGAATCCCTCCCTTTCATGTCTAAACCACTTCCTAAAGACTTAGATTTCTTAATAAGTGCAGCCTTAGGAACTGAAATATCACAGACCCTATCAACCTCCTCTGATTTAGAGTCGGCCTCAACAGCAGAGGTATCTTTTGGACAATCAACAAAATTGCTAAAAGTATCTCTCTCAGCCTTCAACTTTGAGGAACTTTCTGCTGTCAAGGAAGTAAATTTCTGCAGGGCCTTGTTCTGTGAACAATCTTCCAGGTTCTTCTGCATTGCTTCAGCAGATAGATGAACAGTTTTCTGATCCAAAAGATAACACAAGTTAGATGGAGATTAACAATACAAAGAGATAAAAGAACAACACAACCCCACATACTAGTTTCAAAGTTTTATCCACTAACCTTCTGCTTGTGCGACTGTATGTGAGTGTTGAAGCATGAAAACCTAAACATCATTGTAAGTTGACGGTTACTCAACTCACATGAGAAACTACTTATTTTGCAATCCTAATCACTATTAACCAAAAAAATTCCAGCTCAATTATGAGCACAAGTTTCTAATACAAAATTACATCATATACTGTTGCGAGAACTTAGCCGTGGGTGACCTTAGCCATAGTCAAGCGATAATCCCTCTGACACACGGCACAACCTCCAGATGTATGATGATGTTGATCTTCCTAAAACACATGGTGATAGCACTTTCTCATAACAAGCACCCCACACCTGCTTAGAGGTGCGAGAAAATTTTGATGTCGTTGAAGCGGCCAGACTGAAAGAAGATCTTTGGAACTCTAAGAACTATATCTCTATTATGCATAAGAGACCACCACCTGAAAAAAAGAAAAGGAACAACATCCATCAATAATCGTCAGTATACAGTAAGCAGATAATATCTCAAGCAAAACAAAATGAAGCTATGCATGAAATATCAGCAGCCATTCTACATGAAAATACTTAGAAGTTTCAAAATAAGGAAATACAAGCTAATCCAGAAATCTACTTGATGAAACATTATGGTACTCAGAATTCAATAGCAAAACTAACTTAAAATGCAACTAAGTAACAACCAAGAAACTTCTATATTGTATAGAACAACTGTTTTCATTCTCATTTTCCTAGTCACCTATCAACTAATAGGTAAAGGGGCCTCAAGTAATTAAGTCCATTATTAGACATATGGATCGAGACACTTTCTGTTTCAAGAAATCAATCACAATTGTAAAAATTTATTAGCTGCACAAAACCTTGAACATCTCAAACCTCCAGTAACTTGAAATTTCCAGTTCATCAGTATTTGAGATAAGTTTCAACAAGAAAAAGGTTTCCAACATTAATCTAATTTTGAGCAAACAGCCAGACCAATCCTATACAAACATAAATTATACTGCAAAGAACCAAATCCTAATTTCCACGGAACAAACAACGGAACACCAAAAGAACCCACTTCAAAGTAAAGATATTAAACCCATCACTAGGTATCAACAGAAATTTCAAAATCGAGCAAACCAAATTAAACGGAATAAATCATTAGAAGTTTAGTAAATTCACTTAAATTAAATCAAAAACACCAAACATCAGAAAAAAAAAAACAATCAGACAGGCACTGAAGATTCTGACCAATAAATTCAAGCCATAAATCCAAACAAATCGATTAAAATTTGTAACAATAATAGTAGAGATCTAGCCTCTTCTTAGCCAGGTTTTTCGTTTTCGCAAGCTGCGCCCCCTTGATACTGTAAATTAACAGGAAACTGAGAGAAAAAATTGCGAGAATAATATAAGAGAAAAGGAAAAAGATTACAAAGAAAATGATTTTTTTTCTTTGCCCTAGCAAACTTTCAAGAGTAGCCCGTGTAAAGAAGTGGAAACAAATTTGGGCGAGTTATATAAACCTGAACGGACGGTTATGATTTGTTCCGTCACGTCAATCTGAGGTAATCTGATGACTCAGATTCCATGCTGGAGATTTCCAGAATTTATTCTTCTGTCCTATATTTGGTCAAAAAAAATTTATTTTATTTAATTAGTTATATATTAATTTTGCTTAGGATGTCAATGTAACTATTTTAGGACTTTAATGGGTAATCACATAGTATTTATTCAAGTTGTAAATCCTTCTTTTGCACGCATTGCGTGTATTTAAATCTGTTAGTGTAAATTTTAATATTCATTATTAATTTATAGATTATATGAATTTTTTGCTCTCATCGAAAAAATAGAAACAACAAATTTTTAAAAAAGTTGAAAGTATACAAAATAAAATTAACTAATTTGATTGTGAGACAACAAAGGGGACGGAGGAAGTTGCAAATATTAGATTAAAAAAACATTTAAATTTTGATAAATATATTAGTCAAAATATTTTTTTGATAGTTAGAGAATATGTGTTTGCTAACTCGCTACCTTCTCATATTTGAAGGGACTAGAGAACAAAATTATTATACTATAATTATAAAGTTCTTTTGAAAGGATTATCTTTTAAAAACTTGTTATAATTATAAAGGATAAATAGGGATGAAAACAGATATAATCGAATTGAATACCCTAATTTTCAATCTTATTTAATTGTTTTAAAAGCTTTGAAATTTTCATCAATTTTGACTTATTTATTTGCTGACTCGAAATAGAACGGACTTTTATCAAATCTAGCTCGATTTAAGCAATCAACGGCTTGTATCTTTCAAACCTAAGAGAAATATAGAAGATGCCTATGGGGTAGGTTGGATTTTCATTTGCCTCAAGTCAACGAGGATCCGAAATTGGAAGCAAATTCGTTGGCCTTGTAAGTAGGGAAGCATCAAACCATTTGGTGGCTTAGTAGATACGGGTTGTCAGATACGTTTGTGCCTAGCGTTTGCGTGACTTTGAAGAGATGCCATGTTGCGAAGGGAACGCAGCTTTCAAGACGATTTAGAATTAGAATTGTGGTTTGTGGATAGGAAATCGTTTGGGGTAATAATCATCCTGAGTCATGACCCATTTTGGTTTCATAAGGATGTCAATTAAACTTCAACTGAATTTCGGGTTCTTTTGGCTCTTGTCCTGCAGCCACAATGGAATGGACACGTATTATTTATCGGAACTAAGGGGCGGGTTGGTTTAGGGGTTTTGGTACTTGGAATTACAATAATTCTAATATTGCGCGGTTGGTCCAGTGTAATGGGAATTGAAATATTGGAATCATGCCTTAAAATTGGCCATTCATGATTCCCGATCAAATTAGGAGGAATTGACCAAAACCCTCGTTAGTGAGCCCTCTAGGAAGTATTCCATTTCCCTTTCCAATTCCAAAGCAAGAACCAAGCGCCCCCAAATGCAGAATGCCTTAACATATAGGCCTTATTTGGCAGACAAATTTTTTGTCAAGTTTATCTGTTACAAGTTTTTTTAAAAACTTTTAGTTACAGTAACTTCAAAAAACTTCTCAAAATTTTTAAACTATACAATTCAAAATATTAAAAAAAAAACACACTTCAAAAATTTTTTAAAAAAACTTCTACAATAAAATACAGTAAAATTTTAGATAAACACCCGAAAAACTCACTTGCCAAAAGGGGGCCATAGTTGCACAACCGTGAGTATCAAGGCACTAGTGTAGTGCCAAGCCGAGAAACATCTGGGTTGGTGATGATTGCGCCTGCCCTTTGCTATTCACACTTTGTAAGAATTTTGCAAGGTCTATGTTAAGGGAAAATGGAATGTTTGAATTGTTAGATTAGGTTTCATAATTCAAAAAGAGTTAATCACATAAGCCTCCTTCTCTTATTAGAGTTAAACTTCACGACGTACCGTTCAAAGAAAGATTATGAATCACTTATCATAAGTTGATAATCAATTTACTTTGGACACATTAATTTGTTGAGTGAGTATTTAAGACAATGATCTTGCGAGTTGCGTCCCAACTTATAATAAGTTGATAACTAATTTTCTTCTGACACATTATTATTTTGTTGAGTAAGTGTATGGGACAATGACTTTGCGTCCCATTTTTTTTGGTAAGGATGGATGGTGGACATTGACTTGTATAAAAGATTGAAAAGTTCTACGATGACTTTTGAGTACTATATCACCATGTTAAATAATAAATCATAGATCTTGTGACTCTAAATCTAACCTACCTCACATACAAGTAAGTGAATATTCGATTTTGCAGTGCAAGTGTTAATACCGTCGCATTTATTTTTATCCTAGCACGTAACTACATCAACTAGCACCAAGTAGTAATTGCCTAGCTACTTCCTGCAAAACTTTGGTTTAGTTGATGATGTACAATCAACTAGCACCAAGTGGTTTGCCCTTACCGCTCGACCAAATCACAAATTCCTTTGTACTTTCCAATTAACTTTTTATCTCATATACATCATATCAAAAAAGTGCTACAGTACTTTCTCACAAAATTATCTCAAATAATTTATAATCCAAACACACTCGTTACTACTAAAAAGTAGGACCAGTGTATTGGTGAAAGAACAGCTGCGGTGCAAAGGCATTTCTATTAGAAAGCAAAAACCTTAAAATCCAATAAAAGAAAGGGAAAATTTGAAAGTCAGAAATAGGAAGAATTGAAAATATAAGCGTAATTTTTTGAGAAATTTGTAGTTTAGGTATGGGTTACTATTCATGAATTTAAAAAGGTATAAATTTGTCGCTAAATTACTTATTAAACTCATAAGAATGCATATTCTATTGAATTGCAATATGTATCTTAATGAACGAAAATGTGCATTTGGTTAAATACATATACACATCCTAATGTGCACATGTAAATCGAGATATACGTACTCGTGTAATGCATGTGCACATACCAGTATATGCGCTATGAATGGTAATTTCAAAATTTTATTTTCCAAAAAGAAATTTAACCATCTACGAATGGTATTTCATACCCCATTAACAAATTTCCCAAAAAGAAACTTAAAAGTGTGAAAATACATGGATGCAAATTTGTCGTAAAATACCTTGGATGTGAAGATACATGGATTGTAAATTTGTAGCAAAATTTATGGCCCAATCTATTGTAACGGAATGGGCAGAGGTCCATCATATTAATTGCTCAAGTTAGGTATGAAAACTGTTGGAGCATTTTGGCAAGTCCACGGGCTATCTTTGCTTGAACGGAGCCCATATTCCTCCGTCTCTATTCAGCCATTGACCCAATCTCTTCTTCTGCTTCTGCCTTCGTAAAATCGTCAGTCCTTTGCTCCTCTTAACCAAGAAATCAGCAACATGGGTTCTCTCAGGCAGCTATGGTTATTGAGAAGAAGACCCTTTTCAGTTTGGAAATCTCTGACTTCGATATCAATTTCAACAAAGAACTCATTTTTATCTTCCTATTTGGCAAATAATTCTCTGCACCTTCTTAAACCCTGTGTTCTTGGCCCTAAACCCTCTGTCTATAGCAGCAATTGTAGAAGCTTCTGTTCAGGTTCCAATTCCTTCATTGATGAATCTCAAGGCCCTGCCGCCATTGATTACCAGTATGTTAACTGCTCTTTTATTCTTATATACTGGTTCAGTTCTTAATTTTCTTTTCTGGGGTTGTTGCAAAATTTTTGTAATTAGAGAAAAGCGATACATTTAAGGGAAAAAAATTGGGTATAGGGAAAGATTTTGTTTTTCTTTTTGGCTGAATTTGTATATTGGGATTATATCTTGTTACTTCTGGGAAAAGGGTAGCCGAAGAATGTATGCACTAGGCTCTATCTGTCTGAGTTATAAAGGGAGCTTTGCTCTCTTTGCAAAATAAGGTGAAAGTGTATGGTTTTTCTGTGAGAGAAAGTAATGGGACGGGAAAATTTGGGAGAAAGTTAATAGATATCCAAATGAACTATCGGTTTGTGTTTCCCTTGCACAGAAGATGCAATGTTTCGTCAATTGAAGCATAATCAAAGTTTTTGTTTTTTTTTTAATAGTACTGACCTTGAAGTTTCTTTGGAGTGATCAAACAAGTACCTGACTACAGGGTGTGGTCAATCGCCCTGGAACAGATACCAAGAGAAAAACCATTCTTGTTTTTATAGCTGGACATCATTCTTGCCAGTTGCAACTGATAATTCTGATGTGGTGGTCATCATTATTGTCGATTATGAAAATACAGCTGTTCTAATTTTCTATTTTGTGGATAATATGTTAAGGAAGGGAGAAATGGTGAGATGACTAATAGCCAGAGAACAAGGCTTTCACGCGTGAAATTATATTTTCTCAGATGACCTGTAGGGTAGTCTGCAAAAAGATTGATTTGTGAAGTATGCTTGAGAAACCTAAGAGATTAACAGTTTTGACAAACATCTTCTGCTATCCAAGAAAAATTATGTCATCCTTTAATCCCAAATCGAGAGTTGGGACTGGTGCACAATTTGTATAGTAGAGTGGAATGTGCACTGAAATGGAACTTTGATTTTTTACGTTTAACACTTTTCTGCCTTGAATACTGAATATTTCTCAATTCAATTCCTTTTTCTGAATATGGATGCTACTGCTAGCCTGTGTTTCTGAAATTAAGCTTTTTAATGACACGTGAGACCATGGTAGAAGTTTCAACTTTTTTGAACACAGGGAACTAACTGCATCAAAATTGAAAGTAAACGTTTTAAGTATCCTTCATTTCAGGGAACAAGAGCTATGAGGAACTTGACTGAAATTAGTCGAGAACATGAGGAACCAAAAGTCTAACCCTTGTTTGTCCTGTCAACTATAGTTATATTCAAGAAACTTCTATAATAGTGTTGTGATTGTTTATCTTGTATTTTGAACTGCATAAACTTATTATTGACGATTAGTTCCAAGTTGTTAGTAAAGTAAAATAACAGATGTGCAGCTCTATATTGCAGGAAGATGAGTATCAAAAGTTGGCTAATTCAACAATCCATGATCTATTAGAGAAGTTAGAGGTAGCTTCTGTCTTGTTTCTTTTCCTGTGTTTGTGAATTATGGTCGTCTACTTATATGACCACAGAGTGTTCACCTTGTTATTCAATAGAGTTTTCTTTGGATGTGTATTCCATTGGACTCCTCTCATGGTGTTTTGATCTTTGCTTATTTGTGCTTATTGGCTTTGTCTCATGGCAGGAATATGGTGATTCCGTTGATATTGATGGTTATGACATAGATTATGGGGTGAGAATATGCGATGATTAGTCCCTTGGTGGCATGTTCTTTCTAACTTTACTATTACATAGATTATGGGGTGAGAATAAGTGATGATTAGTCCTTTGGTGGCATGTTCTTTTTAACTTTATTATTACATACATTATGGGGTGAGAATAAGTGATGATTAGTCCTTTGGTGGCATTTTCTTTTTAACTTTATTATTCCTTATGATATTACTCTGTTTGGCAGAATGAGGTTCTAACGGTGAAGTTTGGCGACTTGGGAACCTATGTCATAAACAAACAAACACCAAATAGACAAATTTGGATGTCATCTCCAGTCAGGTACCACTTGTACGCTATCCCTGTGCCCCTGTTGCAATTTATAGGTATATTGGAAAAAGTCACCGGCAAGGTTTGAATTCCAGATTAAAGGAAATGTAATTGACATGGTGTAAATACTTGTAGCCAGATCAGGTACCAGTAGGGTGCAAAATTGGTAGCTTGGCAATTGTCCGGAGTCAATTTTGATGAAAA
The DNA here is from genome assembly GCA_023065735.1 of Coffea humblotiana. Lineage (NCBI taxonomy): Eukaryota > Viridiplantae > Streptophyta > Magnoliopsida > Gentianales > Rubiaceae > Coffea > Coffea humblotiana. Next base: position 21,837,618 of record CM041212.1, on the reverse strand, counting down.
TCACGTTCGTACGACAGAAAGCTTTTAGAATTTTGATTTTTGTCCTTAACAGTGCCCCCTCATTGTAATGGTTAACAGTCGCCTCTGTTGTGTCTGATCTATATATTCTTAATTTACAATTTAAGGTAGTATCTGAACTTGAGGGAAATGACTGTGATTTTGGCTTGACCTCTGTTTGTGTATGGGCAGAGACTTGCTGTTAGTTCTTGCTCCTAATCATTTTTTACTCCTCTTTTGGATTGATAGGATAAGGATAAAAACTCAAGTAAATTGTCAAATCTGGATGTTTGGTAAGGGCTGGTTGTAAGACTTTGAAGTATAACGGTCACTTTGGTCTTTGTTTGTATGTGCTGTATCAGCATATTCTTTATCTCTCTCTCTCTCGCTCTGCACGCGTGCGCGCACTCGCGTGCGTTTGCATTGTGGAATGACGAGAATGACCTGCATCTTCGTTATCTTAAAGCTACCTAAACAATTGTGGCATACAAGTTACTTTTGACATCAGTGCCCTACAGTTGCTCTTGTGACCTCCAACAACTGTTCTTTCAATTCTTCATTTCCTCGGTCACTAGTGGTTTCCCAGATGAGGAGGGAAACCTTATTATCTAAAAATAACAGTACATTGTTTCTATATTCCATTTAACTTTGAGCTATCATGGCAAGCTCTTTACATCTGAATTTTAGTTTACTGTAAGAAAAACTACACTATAAATTGCCTCGTCTTCATTTCCTTTCATGCCTCATATTCGTTCTTTTTGGAGAGATCATTCCAAGCCTGTGACTCCTTGCAGTGGGTTTGATCTTCAATAATGACTCAAAGTTGTTTTCTTTAGGGGAGCTAATGAGAAACTTGATTTCCTTTTGCAGCGGCCCTTCAAGATTTGATTGGGATCAAGATACTCAAGCTTGGGTTTACCGACGAACAAAGGCAAGCCTGTTGGATATCTTAGAGGAGGAGTTGGAACAACTTTGCGGCAAACCTATAAATCTATCTTAAAAGAACTTGGCTCAGCTGTGACTTGATAATTCTTTTTCCCCCTTTCTGGGAAGGAGGCTTGGGGAACTTGGAGAAGTGACAGACTAACTGTGTATATCTACATGAATTTCTCTTGACTTTGTTATGGGCTGGACACTTAATAAAAGTTTCACTTGGAAAACCAAAAGAGTTAAAATCAAAATATACTGAAATGAATAGGATTTTCATTCGAAATTTATTTTCCTTACTCTTCACCCTCTCAAGATAAATTTTCTGGTTCCGTCTCTCTGCAGTACCCAAAATGATTTCTTTCCTTCTCTTGCTTCTCCTGTATCCTCTTTTCCCTTGGCCTCAGCTAGTGGAATGGTGGTGATTCTTGGCTCTGTGTAAGAGCTCAAGAGTCACAAATTACTTAAGCATGAACACGTTAGAATTTTCAATAGAAGAAGAAAGAAACTTTTCCTCTACTGGTTGAATAAATTTCTATGAAAATTACCTTCTTTATCTTATTTATTTGAATAATCTCTAAGTATACCGTGCACGTCATAATGCATTAATTAATTCTGAAGAGCCTTTGTTTCCCCGTTTATTGCAGCCTAATCTCAGACGCAACCAAAGCCCCTTTCGGTTCTTTACTAGAATCTTTAGAATGAATGATAGCTATGGTCTATCTGTTTATAAAGCACTTTTGTGTCATGTTTACTTTAATTACGTGGTAGATATCACAAGAGTTGGAATGATAGCTATGGTCATTATCTTCCACAAATTTATCTTTGTGTTATGTGATTGAAATTGAATATTCTAACTGACAAATGCATCAATTGATAATAAGATATTTCAACGTAAATCGTTAGAGAGTCTCATCTGTTAAATTTTTTTAAGAAGATTAAATCTCGTATACAACTAACAGTGTATACACTATCACTCACCATTAGATCAATAATACATGTGAAAAAATTAGATTTAAAATTTAAATTGTGCATAGTTATCATTCATACAAACCTGATAACGCCTACACTGTTAGTGTAGGAAAAATTAATTCTTTTAAAAAACTAAAATTAAATATAGAAAACGTTTAAATAGAGAATTAATCATATATACATTGGTAGTGCATACATTACCACTTTTGAACACATGACACACATACAAAATTTGGATTTCAAATTCAAATTTAATTTAATTATCATCCATGATTAGACGGTTAAGACGGATGTAAATGCTCATAGAAATTTCAGTGCAACTTAAATACATTGATGAGTACCTAATGAGTATCAAATAGAAAAACCCTTTATCTTTTTATTATTCACTGGTTACAATAATAGTTCTCTTGCTTGAGCGAAACAAAAGACAGTTAGTGTCAATCGAAATGATTTAACTGTTGCAATTGCATGGTGAATCCTTCCTTAACTAGTAGGTAATCGAGGAATGTGGGTAAGTTTTTATTTAAGGAAGAAGTGAACGAGGTTGAACTGCCACTCTTGAGGACTGAAAGAAAGTTTGAATGATCATAGCTATCAAAGGAAGTTACCTATGCACAAGACAAAGTATAGTCCTTGAGTCATTATCAAACATGATTAATTTGGACTCATCTTTCTCATACCATTCAATGGATTCTATCCCTTCAAGTTCAGCATCCCAATCCTATAATATCTTCAAGGGTTGATGAGAAGGATCAAAATATACCACAAGGACCAAAATTTAACTTGAGCCACACACACAAAAAACACACTCATCCACAGCCACTCATTCCAAACACACAAACAAATCCCCACCACATAACAAAGCAGTCCGTTTGATTCTTTCTGCCTTTATACTTTTCTCTTAATCAAGTGAACATGGCCTTTAATTGTACTCCATAGGAACCTTCTTGGTTTTAAAAAAATGTGCTACTACCCAAATCCAGTAGATTATTATGTGTGTGTAGATTCTTGATGAAATGACAAGCATGTGGTAGGGGGAAGTTACAACACCTCTCAACCTTGTCCACAATTTCTTGATTATGTTGTCTTAACACGTACTTTGATGCATAATCTGTGGTTAATTGGTGGTTTGACAAACGGATCAACATTAATAATCGTGTCCCATGCTGCTAGACCCCTATTATATTAGGATTCATACACAAAAAGGCTCCCCCACTTGATGTAATTGCCGGCCACAAATTGCAAGTTAAATCAATCAAAAAGATGGAGAGAGAGAGAGAGAGATTATAAGGATTAGTCTAATGTAAATCAGTGTATGTGCTCCACAACCACCAGATATTTCGAGTAAAAATCATTAAAAAAATCACAAATATCTACGGAATAGATACCTTTCCAACCTATCGATCTTTTCTTGGTCAAGTGTTGACATAAACTGCGCTATAAAAATAAAAATAAAAATACAATGGCTTTTGACTAAATGGTTTTGGAATTTGACCGGAAAGGATTATCAAGTTAAACAACAAACAAAATGATATGTCAATAAATTTGGCTCCTTCATTTCTTGCTTAATTTTCACGTAGAATAAAATGAATGCATTTGAGACAAAGAGAGTCTTTAAGTTTAAGTCTAAACTCAACTCACATGTTCTATTAATTTCATATACAAATATAGACAACAAGGTCCGCTTAAAATTTGAATCGATTAGCACGAGTTTTAAAATTTATTTAAACTGTTTAAGCTTGACTGGGGTTTGATTCAATAAAAACTCGCTTGAAATTAGTTGAAAAATTAAACAAGTCAAATTTAAATATAATTTCAAATTTGTTAAAATAAACAAATAAACACACACACTAAAATTTTTTGCTTGATAAGGGTTTTTAACCTTTACCTTTAAATAATATGAATTTATGTTTTGTAGCTCTATGTCTAACATTTTGTTTGTGGTTGTGTGATAATTTGTGAGCAATAATGAGACCTGCAAACGTGTCAATCACACGTATAATCATAAAAATTAAGCGCATCTCAGCCAAGAAGCAAAGTAACAAATTAATAAGGTTCGCTAATTTCAAGACTACTAAGTCACCACTAAATGGCTTCAAATACGACATGTAAAAGGGCACTGCGAGAAAATGTGTGGTGTGTAGTGAATTGCAGTCTTTGTTGAAGACGTTGCTGAAGTTGAACCGTTAACTTAGGTTGACGTTTAAACCACTTGCAAAATATCACATTGCTTAAACAGGGATAATTTGAGAAAAACAAATTTGAAATTATCACCATTCTTTTGAAATCAGAATCACTATGGGCACCACCGTGGGCACTTGAAGACGCAATTCCTTGAATTGGATGCATCAAATCACGACAAGGGAAGTGAAATCAGTAGAAGAACAGAACCCACAATTGAGGAGGGAGATATTATTTGGTTACGTGCAGGACATCTTGTGTACACCTTTCAACGAACTATTAAATGACAATGATGCTTTGCCATAACGAGGAAAGCAACAAGCCAGGATATATATTCAGACCCTAAAAGCAAAGGGAATCCAAATTTCAAAATTGTGAGTTTGTTGCAATTGAAGGTATTAACTATTATGCTAACGCATTTTTTCCAATCTTTATGCATTATTAGTTGCATGTTTTTTGCACTAATGCGTCCGTTATGTTTTAGCCTCTTAAAATGAAAATGAGGGATTTTAATTTCTAACATATAAAATATGCTGATTTTTAGTCTTTCGACACCTTCTCAGGCCAAATTTGGCTGAAATGAGTTGCGAATCCTTCACGTACTTTATATTTAAAGAGTAAATTTGACAAGTCACTTATTGCGTTGATCCAAATATAAAATGCAAATGCTTGAATAAACCTGGTCTATGACCTCGTGTATAGACCCTGTAATATCTATGGAGCCGCATCACTACTATTAATAAGAGTTAATAATATGAAAAAGGCCTAAAGTGAATAATAATAAAGCAAATATGGAAGAAATAGATCCTTTATATTTGGGTCAACATAATAATAGATTTCCCATTTAAATTTAGATCACGTGGTGCATCCCCCGCACAATTTGATTAAAATTGGCCAAAAAAGACGTTGGATGACAAAAAAGAAAATCACTTTTTATATGTTAAGGATTAAAACTGTTCGTTTTCGTATGAAGGATTAAATTTTCGCATCAGTGATCTGTGAGAGATGATTTGTGCAATTTTTCCTTTATAAAGAATAAAGTAAACTATTTTACGCTTGTTGCATTGATCATTTAATCACATTAATTTCTCCTACCAATGGATACGTATGAAAATATCTGTCCCTATTTCTTTTCTTGGAGAAAATCGAATAATGCACCATTGAAAATGTGGGAGCGGTTGAACCAACCAACCAAGAATCATTTAATCACACATTTAATTTCTCCTGCCAAACGGCACACATGAAAATATCTGTCCCTATTTCTTTCCTTTCTTTTCTTGGAGAAAATCGAATAATGTACTGTTGAAAATGTGAGAGATGTCAAACCAACCAAGACCAACCAAACCGCTTGCCCTAAACAGCAACCAATAAGCTAACGTGAGGGTCTTGATATTTCGCACATTTGCATGTTGTTTTGTGCCACAAACACTTGAAAGAGAGTGAGAGAGGGGCTGCCATCATTATTGACTGCTTCAATTAAGGCTTTGTGAGGTTAACGTTATGGCCTTGTGGGGAGGGAGGAGGTGGCTGACGTTTAAAGAGATGGCGGCCCACTGCTTTCCAGCCATCGATACTTTACGTGTCGAAGTAAGCATAGCCGTTTGGTCAGGAATTGCTGACATTCTTGAATGGCTTCAAATTCACCAAGTATCATCCCTACTGTTGGCAGGAATGAGGCTAACACGCTTTGATCTCAAGGAAATAAGTGGAGTATTCTTAAATTTTACTTATGAAAAAAAAAGACATTCTTAAATTTTAAAAGAAGCCCATAATTCTTCCCTTTTATTTTTCTCATGGAAAATAAATAGATACTCCTCCATCTTATTGTTATTAAAAACGTTATATTTTTCATTTTGAAATATCTCAATATTTTTGTCATTTTAAGAAAATTAAAGCACCTTTTAATCTCTCCTTTTAATACAATTTTTTCCTCTTTAATCATACGCGTGTACGTGTGCTGTCATTCAAATTTAAATTTTAAATTTTTGAAAATAAAATTAAAAAAAATACAAATATCACAAGTTGGATTTTCTAAACATGATAAATGGATTGAAATGGAGGGAGTAATTCTTATTGGGAACCTGGGCATGTGGTATCATATCATAGCAAAACCTTAACAAATATCTCTTCTTGATCAGCCTGCATTACGAAGACCATCAACTTGACAAGCAGACCGACCATAATATGGGGACCAAATGGGATTCTAAGTCTCCAATTAGTCAAATCCTCCAGCACGTTGTTTCAACAACTTGCTAGCATTTGAGGTTCTAATTGGGGATCAACTTTGACTTGTCGTCTAGAAGACTTGTCCTCTAGAAGACTAGAACTAGTACACACGGATTAAATTGCTCTTTGCACCATTCTCGCGAACAAGACCCACGCAATAGCAATAGAAAAATGCAATCCGGGTACATTGGCAAAAATTGAACTATTCTCTTCTACAAGGTCCATACATTCAATTTTCAAGAAATAATAGAAATATGATATTATTTCTCTATGCCATTTATCTTTTTCATCCATGATATTCCCCATTTTTTGCATTTTAATGAGAAAGAAGAAATAGGAAAAGAAAAGGCAAGAATTTAAATGTACAAATTCTGAGTCCTGGCCATCTCAATAATGCTAGGATGTATACAACATTCCAAATATTCCGTAAAATACCAAAGGACAAATGTATCTTTTGCACTTAAAAATCCTACTAGAGAGTAATAAACAAATTCTACCATGTCCCCAAAAACAAAAAAAAAAATTTACAAGGAGAGAAAAAAAACAAGGAAATAAAGAGAACAAACCGAGCACTAGCACTACTATGATTTCTTATCTTATCCTAAATGAAATATTTCAAATTTCAGTTCTACCAACTTTTCAGACCATCTACTCTAAATCCTACGGCTAAGAACACTCGGAGGAATCACAATCGACGGCTGATTGATCTTCACTTAATCTGCACAACTTAGCAATAGCTGCAGGAGATCCCATCTCTTGCCTCTGCAACCGCCTAACGGACTCCACTATTGCCCGTGAGTTCGACCTCGAAATTCCGATCCGACCCGATTCTCGTCTCCGCCTTTTCAAACTCCTGGTTGATAATGAGTCAACACAATCCGCCCGTTCTCCTCCTCCACCACCACAACCACACGCCACCTCCTTCGCCGCCATCTCCGGCGGCTTATTCAAATCTATCCAACAACGGTTCTCCTGCGTCATCACAAAAACAAAATGTCCAGCCTCAGCCTTAAAAAACCTTAATTAAAAAGGAGGAACATAGTTTTTTTTTTTTTAAAAAAAAAACAGAAAAAAAGTTTATGGTTTCATACTTGTGAACGGGGATCTGAGGCATTTTTGCGCATTCTTTTCCGATCACGCGGAGATGACGCCAATGAAGACGACGCAGACGAAGAAGAATTCGATGCTTCTTCATCGTTATTCGACGAAGAACTCGCCGGTGGACGCGGTGCGGTCGGTGACCATGGCACCACTTGAAAATCTTCATTATCCTTCTTCTCATCATCATCATCCTGCTCACCGACATCTTCACCTTCCGATTCATTAACATCAACCTCTTCTTCACCGTCATCGAGTCGATTGCGCTTCCGGAGGCAGCAGTTGTCGCAGACGGAGACGGTGGGGCCTAGTTTAGTCCCGGTGGCGGTCCACGGCGTCGGAGACTGGCAAACGTGGCAGAGGAGAGTCCTCAAATGCCTCGCAACCAGGAAATTAGCGGCGTGGACTTGGAAATCGCAGCTCCAGCAAAGACTCGCCTGGTCCGACTCGCAGTACATCCTCGCCGATCCTCTACATAGCTCACAATTCTTCCTCATTTTCGCTTTCATTTTTTCTTCAAACCTTTTCTTTTCCTCGTTTTTTATCCCTTCTCAAATGCTCAAAAAAAGTCTTCTGGAGAGAAAAAGAGTGGAAAACCGGAGGAAAACTGAGAGGAAAGAGAGTGGAAACTTGAGGGGCGGACGCCTCAGTATTTGGGGTATATAACAGAACTGTCAGCGCCCTTTGTTGATTTGATTGGTGGGGCATGAAGGGTAGGATGGTAATTTCATGCAAAGAATGGCAAGTAATATTTTCTAGGTGTTAGTTTAATTAGGAAAATCTTTTTTTAAAAAAAATATCTCGAGCGAAATGAAAGCAATATGTTCCTTCTAGAAAAGTAAACGAATGAACAAAATGGAATTGGAGCCATACATGCAAAGAAAGAGTAAGAGAAATGATTTATTTTAAAATTTTACAAAAGAATATGAAGAAAATAAAGCGCTATTAACAATATATAAATTGCCAATACCATTAGCTGATAAATTAATATCGCATGTGTTTTTTGGTTGACATCTTTTGCAATTAAGTTTGTAAATAATAAGATGTAATACAAAGCATGTTCTTGTCGTTTTTCTCTAAATTAGTCAATAAATGATTATAAACAGCCAAAACCAAAATTATAAAAGTTAGTATGAAAATCATAGCCTTTAAAACTGTTCTTTCCTATGTTGTTAGCGTAAACTACATTTTTACTATTTTTTAAACTAACAGATGCATGCGAATGCACATTGCATTTACAAGGAAACAATTTTATCCATTTAAATTTATTAGTGTAAAAATATGTTTACATTCAGGGAAAAATTAATCCTACAATTTGGGGGTGTGAGGTTCTTTTGATCTAATTTAGATCTTAAATTAGAAATTAATAAAGTGATACGAAACTAGGAATCTCAAGTAATTTTCAAGGTTGCACTTCCATCGCCTTTCCATTTTGCTATCCCAAAAAGGAAATACTTGCTACTTTTAACAAGATAAGGAATTAAAATAGCAAGAAAATCCATCAACTTGCTGCAAGGCCCTGTTTGCAAGGTGAGTTTTTTGGGGGGAAAAAGACCTGTTTCATCCCTCACATTTCACAAAAATATTCTTTTCGTCCCTCACTTTTAAAATGAAGCAATTTCGTCCCTGACATTTAAAAATTAAAACTATTACATCCTTGAACCCAATTTTCAATCTGAATCAAACCACCTATCAACCTGATTACAAATTTTGGAGGTATAATTGGTAGATCACTTGGTTAACTCAACTTGAATATAACTCAACTTGAATTCATACATTGTCATTGTATACACTGATGGTTTTATGTACCTACCATATCATTTCAATTTAAATTTAAACACTAAATTTTGTATTTATGATATACATCTAAACTCACAAGCGAATATATTAACGGTGCATGAAAAGATTTATCCAAAAGAAAAATCCTACTATTCCAAGACAAATAATGGCCTTTATGTTATAATATTTATTTTTTTGGTTTGATAAATGTCATGTGAATATGATGAAATTGATCGAATGACCTATCAATTCTATCTCCGAAATTTATTACTGGGTTATTGGATGGTTCGATTTAGATTGAAAATTAAGTTTAGAGATGTAATAACTTTAATTTTTAAATATCAGAGATGAAATTGCTTCATTTTAAAAGTGAGGGACGAAAAGAATATTTTTGTGAAATGTGAGGGATGAAACATGTCATTTTCCCTTTTTTGGGAGTTTATCTAAAATTTTGCTGTAACTTACTATAGAAGTTTTTAAAAAATTTTTGAAATGTGTGGATTTTTGAATGTTTTGAAATGTATAGTTTAAAATTTTTGAGAAAATTTTTAAGGTTACTATAATTAAAATTTTTAAAAAACTTGTAGCAGATAAATTTGACAAAAAACTTGGATTCCAAACTAAAAAAATCCAAATGTCTCCCACAAATAACGACATTGCCACCCGCCAATTAATCCACGGATGATAAGATGCCTGAAGTGGTAAATTTGGAAATTCGCTCTTCCCAGCCGATTCAGATTTTCCAAACTTCACTTTTGTGGCTGAAACGACAGCGTCCCAACGTGGATTGAATGGTGGAAGGGGGTGCCAGGTGTTGGGAAATGGGGGAACACCGGCTCTGTTTCCTGTGGTTCGTACAGGATATTTTCTTTTATTCTCGGTTGATGACGTGGCAATCCCACGTGGCAGATTGCAGTTGGGGGAGATTCTGATTCGCTTACGTGGATTAATTGGGACCGCTTGTGGGGTCGTGGCCCACGTGCTGAACACCTGATGATGACTAGGCTGCACTGGTGGGCCATTTTCGGTCCCACGTTTCTTTTTTTCTGGGTTTGGGTTTGGGTTTTTTTTTTTTTGGGGGTTAAGGGCCTTGATTGGTTTGTTCGGTTTGAGAAGATCAAGGCCGGTGTTGTGGCCACGCATGTTGCAATGTCGGCCCGTGTGCGACTTTTTACCCTTTGCCTTACCCGTTTCTTTTTACCTCCATTCCATTCCCCAAGATTTAAGACTAATAAATCTTTTTTTGGTAAAGACTATGAACCTTTAAAATAATTCATCTCTCCCCCCTCATTCGTCTAAAGATTTTCTTCCTTAAATTAGCAAATTTAGATGCACGACAACTAATCTCGTAGTCCTGTTACAATTTCAAGATTTTGTTTTCACACATATAATAAGCATTTAAGTTCATTAATGTAAGAAAAATTAATTCATCCTCTTATCAGCGACGGTTTTTAGAATTACAACTTCAAAATTCTGTTTTCATGCATATGAGATGCATTTAATTTCGTTAGTGTAAAAAAAAAAGATTAATTCATTTTCTTATCAGTCACAATTTTCTGAATGATAAATATTAGTCAATATTTTTCACATAAAAAAAATCTACTATAGACTGCCCTTAAAAGAAGTCATCAACTAATGAAGTCAGCAGGCTACCAATCGCGCATTATATTATATACTTTTGTAAGAAACTTACGCTTTGGAATTACCTTTTTATCCTCTTTAGACATTTTTATATTATCAAGTCCTCGTGAGGATCATTTTAATCTACTTTTTACTCCTAGGATGATGCCTTTTTTTAAAATAAATTACCTTTCTATAGGATTTGGTCGGTATACTATCTAACAAAAAAGTTAAATTTTATATCAAATGGCCTTCTGAGTACTGCTTAGGATAGAATTATTCCTTTTATTATACCTCAAATTTCACCTCTTGATTTTTGAAGGATTTGATTAGTGATTTACGTAAAACAGAGGGCTTAACTAAATTCAACTCTTTGATTGATTTAAAGTTTTTATCTTGATCTCATTTGACTGAGTGAAGTGGCACGTTAAAGTACTACAAATTCCAACAATGAATATTAAGTATAGAATTAATCAAAAGCTAATAAGGGAAGTTGGATCTCATTTATAGCGATTTAATGTACATGAGATAAAAAATTGATCGAAAAATATGTTAAAAAAATGTAAAAATTTTTTTTTTAGAAAAAAATTGACAATTCAAACAAAACAAATTTCGTTCTTACAAATACGGGTCAAAACTTGCAGAGGCAATCCAACAGTTGACGTTCGTAGCATTTTCCTCTCCAAATGACTGTTCTGCGAAGGGTGATAGACGGCAATCATGCCATTTTCTGACCTGTTGACCAGAGGAATAATTCTCCATCACTTTCATTGAAGAAGTCTCAACCGGGCTCTCCGAAGACTGTTGACCCTTGGAAGGATCTCTATTCTGAAGTTGATATGGTCTTTCCTAGGATTGATTTTGAAGCATGCAAGCATAGCAACAAAGTATGAACTTCTGGTGAAGCATCGCATAGGTTTTTGGTCACCAAAAGTTTGAAAATTGAGACCTATATATATATTTTTTTCAATTCGCGCTTTTGAACAAATTTCTTTTGACAATTGAACTCATCAAAGAACCAACTTATTGACCAGTTATCCGGTTCAATTCATCTTACAAACAGGTGACTCATAGGAAGTCTGTTTTTCTTAATTACCACTTATTCGTAGATGTCATGGACATCACCACTTATTCTCCGTTGTCTGATTTAAGATTCGAATCATAACATTTAGAGTAAGAAGGGCGTGAAAAGAGATGAGAGGGATAACCAAAAATAAGAAAAAGGGTTATTTACTTAACAACGTTCTCAGCTCTTGTAACTACATGCTAGTAAAGATGGCTTTATGGACTTTGAGGTCCTTTTATAAAAAGCTTATTTGTAGTGGGTACATTAAACATATTCCCAACCCATCCCCGAAACAAAAAAAAATCTAATCCTAGAGGAATTTTGTTGGGTTTTTCCCAGATAAATGTCTATAGTTTGGGAATAAAGTTTTTTGGAGAGCTCTAATTGGTATCATATAAACTGTGAAGAGAATCTACACCATGCAGTCCATTAATTTAAGCAATTAGTTACTGGTCAGAGCAAACGTTTTTTTTTTTGGGGGGGAAAAATGCAGAACATACCATTGAAGTTCTGGCTAGTGGTTTTTTTTTTCCTCTTGGGTTTGAAAATGCCTATTTTGGAAATCAAATTCATACTGCTGCCATCTTTCATTCCTTTGAACAGAATTACGAAAGATCCCAAAACCCCATTTTTAAAGGTTTGCAGATATTAGGGCCTTCCCAAAACCCCACTTGGAAGAAATTTGGATCTTTTGAAGCCCAAGCTCCAAAATCGAGGAAAGAAAAAACAATTGGAAGAATAAAGGCCAAAAGAAACACGTTAAGAAAAGATTCGTCGACAGCAGGGTTCGAACCTGCGCGGGCGTAGCCCAACAGATTTCAAGTCTGTCTCCTTAACCACTCGGACATATCGACGGTCGGTTGTTTGTGACCAAAATATCATGAGTATAACCATTTTAAAATTTGCCTATTTTTCAATTCGGACAAATTTTGTTTTCACGATTACCCCTTTTGGTTCGTTTTGAACAACCTTATTTTAATCAAGTAATTTTACAAAGTGCTTTATAATTGAGATTTCACGGTTTTGGCTTGGTACTCCTTCATTTCACACAATATTAAGGCCACATTGGTAAATATGCAACCTATTCTGACTATATATTTTTGAAGTACATCTGAATTTAAATGTCTATTTGTTCATTCATATTCTATTTCATAACCAATTAGAAATATGCAAATATTTGATGGTTTGGCATTTCTACCTTCGATTATTATTAATCAACAGATTAATCCAGTGTAAAGAATTATCTAAGAATAAAAGTTTATGTTTGCCCTTGTTTTTGGGTAGAAGAGAAAACGTTGAAATTTGTACAAGTTGAAGAGAAGATTGAAGTACCAAAAAAATTACCCTAAATCAGATCATGATCCTTTTTCATTTCTTGGAAAATTAGTGAAAATTTTCCATAATTTCTTATCAAAGATCTCACTACCATTTATACTCCACGAGCTCGAATTGAGACTATGATTAGAGTTGTGGACCATGAACGGATTGAATTAGAAGGCAAGATTAGCGTTTTTAACTAATTAAGAATGCAAAAGAGTGTAAGATGTCTCCCCCATGGTTTTATCTCTTGGTAATGCAAAATTTTCTCTCTTTCGATTCTCTAGTGAGAAGTTTCGTTTTCTTAGTTTAAATAGATGGGAAATTGTGTGAGAAAGTGAAGTGCGGGAAAGTGTGAATGAAAATCTTTATCTGGTACAAGGTTGTAAACCATGAAAAAGTTTGAGAGAAAATGAAAAGTCAGTAATAGTTTTTCAAAGTTTTGCGTCTGACTACCTATTATCCCTCAAAATCATGCAAGTTTTACAGGACACAAAATGTAGGAAAATGAGGGAATGTACAAGAAAATTTTCTAATTTCCTACTAAATAAAGTAAACAAAAATAAACAATAATTAACTTTACTTTATTTTCCCACATTTTCCTTTGCAAACAAACACAAGAAAAGGGAAGGAAAGCGAAGGAAAATAACTTTTCTACAAGTTTTGAATGTTTGTTTGTCAGGAAATTTATAGGACCCATCACATAAAATTTTCCCGTAATCGCTCATTTTCCTGCAAAATTTTTCCTACTGAAATTAACAGAAACGTGAGTCATGGGAAAGTTTCAACTAATTAGATTTTTTTTTTTACAACTTCTTTCTTTCTAAACTATTTCCTCCATTCCAAACCTCTACATAAATTAGAATATCTTAGAATTTACAATTCAAACAACTGGTTTGTGGTTAGACATATTATTCTTATTATAACAATTAATGAATTAGTAATTTATTGAATTTATATGCCATTAATATTTTTTCTTTTACATATTATGATCTTTTTTATGTCTATATATATTACTCACACACACACACACACACATTAAAGAATGTGATTAATTTTCAAGTAAACAACTCTTCCAATATGCAAAATGTTATAATTATTACATGTTTTTACATATATTAAATACCAAAAATGAAGAAATTCATTATTGAATATTTTCTATTAAGGAACACAATGACTAATTTTTTCCAGAACTCTCCTGTTGCATAAACACAAGAATATATATTTTCTTGCATCATTTTCTTATTAACCCAATACATATGAAAAAGGCAATTTGCTTTTCCATTATTTCACATCACTTTACTTCACTTTTCTCATGACACACTTTTTTACACGACTTTCCTTTCAAACAAACAGAATAGGATTTTCTTGTGAGAGTTTTTCTTCTTTAGAATTTGACAGGCTTTTCCATTCACCTAATGCATATTGGGATTTTCTTGTGAGAGGTTTTTCCCTTATATTTGCTGCACCCAATGCATATATTTTCCCCCCTTTGTGTGTGCTAGCTTAGTAGGAAAGTTAGAAAAATTTTCCCTCATTTTTCTACAATTTGTGTTTTGTAAGATTACATGATTTTGTAGGAAACTTGTTAGTTTTTTTGAGTAAAATTATTTTTTTAGTAGAAAAATTGTTAGTTACTCACAATGTTGTCAATAAGTACCATTGGCTATTTATTTTCTCTCAAAAATTTTCTTATCAAACGAACATACATAAGAAAGTGATCTTCACTATTCTTTACTTCACTTTCTTTCACTTCACATTCCCATCAACTTTTCCTCGAAACAAAGCGTAAATGATCATTAACAGGACTAATTACATGTACATCCTACTTGCTAACTAAAGAAATATTCAATATTCTTGAATTAGGAATTTCCATTTCTCAATCTTTTTTAGCATTTCTTGGATTCACAGTGAATACCCACAAACATAGGTGCCCACGACAATCTTGGAGATAATGGGACATAAGTAAAACCAAACAATAAAAAAGAAAAAGAAAAGAATTGGCTAGCAATTTGGAGTTGGTTAATTTACCCCAATTATCACTCTATGCCAGCTATGAAGAAACCAAAATACTACTTGTAACTCTTGAACGCACAAAGAATCTTGCTACAATTGGATTAATCTTGCTCCTTGTAACTCTTTCTTTAAACTCTATCGTGTGTTTACAGCCGTTACATATAGTTTGATCAGAAATATTGAATCAATACTTGTAATTTCTTCCAGGCTAATATGGTCTTGTTCTCTCTCTCTCTCTCTTTTTTTTTTGACGAATATGGTCTTGTTCTCACTTGCCTTAGATTCTGCAAAAATGTGATTATGGAAGGTAATTGTAGAGAATAATTAAAATCAACAAACAAAAGCAACTCTTTGATTGATTATGGATTTTAATTTTTTTTAGTTATTAAAAAATCTATAATCTAAATATAAAAAGCAAACAAGAATATCACAAAAACTAGTTATTTAAAATCAAAATCTATAATCAATTAATATAATTGAACGAAACAGGACCATAAAATCACAATAGATTAGATTTCTTTTCTCAAAACTTTTGCATATCTAGTTTTGCATTGTTACCTAATTGCTTTATGCCAAATATTCCCGTGGAACGCGCGATGAGAAAAGTCCCACTGAGACGGCTGGTGCCAATTGTAGTAGTTGTAAATCTTCTCCTCTTACAGCTTTGAACTTAGAAAAGAGACATTATCCGGTGAAATATGGCTGTTGAACGCAAGTTAACCTTTCCTTGGGGAGAATTTTCTTTCCTTTATTTTAAAGTTCATCAATTATATGTCATATACTTTTGTCATGTGACCAAAGTAAAGAACACACGTGAACAAAAGATTTTTCTTTACGTTTGAAGGACTTCGTTGCTGGCTGCTAAATGAGTTCACACGAAGATTTGACTTAACGTTTAAAGGACTTTGTTGCTGGCTGCTAAATGAGGTCCCCCTGAATTCTCCAGTGCTACCTATGTAGTACAATTGAGTACTGGCGCAGAAAATGTTAAAAGTAAGGGTCTGCTTAACCAATGGTCATTAGGTACTCGCTAAAATATATTTCAGGTGTTATATTTTTAAAATATAAAATTAATTAAGGAAAAGCAAATGAATATAAAGAAAAGTAGGTCAGATTAAATAGGAAAGTATATAAATATAAGCGAGGGTAATAATCACAGTTCAAGGTAGGTTTTACTAAATTTTAAATGTGTTAACAAGTGATTAATGAGTATCCGTTAGAAAAACCTAAAAAATAATTTTGTCGAGGGACATTGTTTGACAGTATAATTTATTCCGATATTACATATTTTACTAGCAAAATTAAAAATGGTAATGTATTTAATAATGCATGATATAGAATTTTAGGCTTGTTTGCCAGATGAGTTTTTTCATGAGTTTTTTTCTACAAAATTTTTAACAACTTTAATTATAATAATCTCAAAAAAAGTCTCCAAAATTTTTAAAATACACACCCTAAATACACAAAAACACCAAAAAATTTTTTTCCTTCTTTCTTCTTTCTCTTCGCACCTCAGTCTACCACTACCTCTACCATTGGCCGGCATTGGCCGCCACCTCCACTGGCACTGGCAACTCTTTTTCTTTTTTTTTTTTCCCATTCTTTCCTCCTCGCCTCTACCCCTTCTCCCACCACCCCTTTCACCCTTGGCCCTTCATTGAAACCCTTCCCCTACTTGTCAAGCAACCAACGGGAGAGGGGGAGGGGGATGGGAAGGGGGAAGGTTTTGGTGAAGGGGAAGGGGGGGGGGAGGGGACGGTGAGGTACGACTAGTAGGGAAAGAAGCGGAGGAGGGGGAAGAGGAGAGGAGAAAGAGGGAGGAAGGGAGGGAAGAGGAGGAAAGTGGGAGGAGGAGGAAAGAGAAAAAAAAAAGGTGGGAGGGAGGTTCCAGTATTGATAGGGGGAGTAGGGTAGGGGGGAGTAGGGTAGTGGCATGGGGAGGGAGGAAGGAAGGAGGGGAGAGGGAGGGAGGAAAAGAAAAGGAAAAAGAGAAGGAAAAGGACTAGGAATAGGAATAGGAAAAGAAAAAGAAAAAAGAAAAATTGTTTTCCCAACTCTTAAATACATAAAATTTTTTTAACTGACTTTTTAGTAAGTTATAGTAAAATATTATACAAACACCTAAAAAATACACCTTCCAAACAGATGCTTTATTACTAGCTCAAATTACTTTTGGTTCTAAAGAATTTTGTTACACTTCTATCAATTTTACAAATGCTGTCATGGTCAAATTGATTTAAAAGAAATGCTTGGTAAATGAAAATCTTTTGCTTCAAATTCACAGGATAATTGCTATGCAAATAACAATTAATGGTCCAACAACTTCAAATCAAGCTAACGTGTTACATGCCCTAACCATGCTCAATTGGCAAACCGCCTAGCTAACATAGGCCACGGTATTCTGCTCCAGTTGACCATGGTTTCGTATATCAGGACAGTAATTCCTCTCTTATTTCAAATCTTATATAGTCCTATTAATTCGACAATTACAGAGATCAAATCCTATGTAGTCCTATTAACTCGACAATCTTTAACCTGTAGAACCATATGCAGACTACCAACATCTCTCTGATTTTCTTAGTACTAGTAGCATTGGTGGATAATCTCCAATCATGTCTTGCAAGAGACACCATCACTTTTAACAGTTGGTTGCCAGATGATGGCACAACTCTTATATCTTCTGGGAAAAGATTTGAATTGGGCTTCTTCAGCCCTGAAGATAATGCCAATACAGGAAGATATGTAGGGATATGGTATTACAACTCGAGCCCACGAACAGTTGTATGGATTGCCAACCGAGATGCACCATTACTGCATGTTTCTGGATATTTTGCCATAGTTGAAGACGGTAATCTCAAGCTGTTGGATGGGAAAGGAGCTTCATACTTCCATACTAATCTTGGAAGCTCTAGTGCTGTTAACAGGACCCTGAAGCTGCTGGATTCAGGGAATTTGGCATTGATCGATGGGAAATCAGGAAATTATCTGTGGCAAAGCTTCGCAGAACCAACTGATACTTTTCTTCCAGGCATGAGGATAGATGGAAGTTTGAAGCTGGTTTCCTGGAGGGATTCTGGCAATCCTGCAGCAGGGAACTTCACATTTCAGCAAGATCAAGAGAGTAGGCTGCCCAAGATCATGAACGGGTTAAGAGTGGTGCATTGGAAAAGTGATCAGTCAGGTTCCGTTGAGCTGCCTTACTTTGTGGCCTTCTTCTTATCGAATTTTAGCCGTAGTGTTAATCAGGCTACTTATAAATCTTCCAGTGCATATCCTTCAATAAATCCTGGGAAGGGGCTAAGAAATCCGTCTACCTTAAACTATTCGGATGCACTAGCTTCTTATGCAAATACTAGGTTGTTGATGAATTCCTCTGGACAGATACAATTTTACAGTCTGGGACAGGATGGATGGTCATTGATATGGTCAGAGCCCCATGATGCTTGTAGTGTCTATAATCCTTGTGGTAATTTTGGTAGCTGTAATCTCAGAAGTGAGGGTTTGAATTGTGATTGTTTGCCCGGGTTTAATCCCATTTTTCCTGATGCTTGGAATACTGGAGATTTTAGTGGTGGTTGTGATAGGAAATTGGCTATATGCTCTAAGACCTCCAAACCAGACACCTTCTTGAATTTGAAGGTGATGAAAGCGGGGAAACCGGACTTCCTGTCTGCTGGTGCTGACAGTGAGGATACATGTAGACAGGAGTGTCTCCGCAATTGTGATTGCCAGGCATACTATTATGCTGGATTTAATGGGCAAGAAGGAACTGATAATGGTGGATCTGGTTGCCTGATTTGGAATTCAGTCCTTACTAATTTACAGGAGGAATATATTGATGGTGGCCACAATCTTTCCGTCCGTGTGGCAGTTTCTGCTATAGGTAACCGTTTCATTTGAATAACAATTTGCAATACTTTTCAATAAGATATTACCCATAATGGCATTTGTTAGTCATTCAGCATCGTATTGGATTTCAATTACCTAGTCTTCTATGCATGATATTTTCCAATGCTGAATTTGACAAATGTTCGAATTTGACTTGTGGTAATGTTTAATAACAAGGTGATTTCTAAAGATTTGCATGATAAGCTCGTTGCTTTTGATTAAATTATGACTTGCAGAAACAACGACTAGAGATTGTCAGACTTGTGGTACGTACATAGTACCGTATCCATTGAGCACAGGGCCTAACTGTGGCGATCCTTCATACTATAGCTTCTTCTGTGATGACTCCACAGGTCAACTCTTCTTCTTGACATCGAATAATAGGTATGAAGTGATTAGCATCAATAAGGATGACAGCAGATTTACTATCCAAGTTAAGAGCCAAAGGGCTGAAAATTGTAGTGCCATCTCCGGGACCTTGGCAGGCAGAGTTTTGCAGCTTAATCAATCGTTGCCATTTGATGTGATGCATCACTGGTGTTATTATGATCGTTCGGATAATGGCACTTCAATTCAAAGTGGACAAAGACTACAGATTAGTTGGAAACCTCCCTTGGAGCCAATCTGCAGCTCATCCAATGACTGCCAGGATTGGCCAGATTCGAACTGTGCTGCAACTGCAATACATGAGAAAAGGTGTCTCTGCAATTCCAACTACAAATGGGATGATCGGGCCTTCAAGTGCATTTCAGGTGCGAACAATCATCTTAAAATGATATTATGTTCAGAGAAAAGAAAGGTTCTATTTCATCTTCTCTTTTGGCGGTAAAAATCATTTCTATTACTTGGTTTACTGGTTTAATTTGCATTTGCAGCAATACTGACAAATCCCAACCAGTCAGAAGGGACAAGCTTACAACGTGACAAGCCTCATGTTGCTGTGATCATTGTCACCCCAGTGATTGCTGTAGTTTTAGTTGCAGGCAGCTTAATCTGTTTCTGTCTCAGAAAGAGAATCTTAGCAAAAAGAAAAGGTATTAATGCAGCAAATGACCACTTCTATGCTCTAGTTCAAACGTCTTCTAAGGTATATATGGACCTAACTTGTACTGTTGCTTCCTATCAGAAGACAAGGAAAACATTCCAATGAATCTCATCCCTTACCCGGATGATAGTGAAAGACAGTCCAAAGATTTGGTTGATGAAACAGATAAATTCATCGATGTACCCTATTTCAGTCTGGAAAGCATACTAGCTGCTACAAATAACTTCTCAGACACAAATAAACTTGGAAGAGGAGGATTTGGTCCTGTTTACAAGGTTATTATACTTCATGCATGTTTTATTGAGTCCAAGGTCCACTTGTTTATGCTCCATTAAGCCTTAGTTTTAATGGACAACTCTTGCAGGGAATTTTCCCTGGAGAAAAAGAAATTGCAGTAAAAAGGTTGTCCAGCCACTCTGGACAAGGCATGAAGGAATTCCAAAATGAAGTTGTGTTGATTGCTAAACTTCAACATCGCAACCTGGTTAGACTTTTGGGCTACTGCATCAAGGGATCTGAAAAAATACTTCTGTACGAATACTTGCCAAACAAAAGCTTAGATACCTTTATATTTGGTTAGTTTTTGAAGCTTTTGTTCAACTTTCATGTCCTGTAGTTAAAGGCAATTATCAAGGGAACGTTTTATTCAATCAGTCCAATCCAAAATATAATAGAATGAGGGACACTTTTTTTTTTTAAATAGTTATATCATCCACTAATTTGCTTACCATACAAATTTTGTAAGATCAAGGACTCTGCATCTTGCTGGACTGGAAGCTGAGATTCAACATCATTCTGGGGATTGCACGGGGACTTCTTTATCTCCACCAGGATTCAAGGTTAAGGATAATTCACAGAGATTTGAAAACAAGCAACATTCTACTAGATAAAGAGATGAATCCCAAAATTTCAGATTTTGGCTTAGCAAAAATAGTTCAAGGTAAAGAAACAGAAGCAAATACAATAAAAGTAGTTGGAACCTAGTAAGTACATTACTTTTCTCAGCCTGTCTCAGAAATTATTGCAAGGTTTATGGCTGTTTATGGAATTAGTTTGCTGGTGATGCAGCGGCTATAAATGTATGTCTCCAGAAGATGCAGTAAAAGGTTTTTTCCCTCGGTGAAAGTCAGATGTCTTTTAGTTTTGGAGGTAATTTTACTTGAATTATTAGTGGCAAGAGAAACTCTGCTGGATTTTTAACCAGTCTGAAGGAGAGGGCCCTTAGTCTTCTAGGCTATGTAAGTGCATGAATTTTCCAAGCCTTGTCGTTGAATTTACTGATATTTAGACAGCTTTGGATTATTATGACCTGTTTATTCTAAAACTCTCTCAGGCATGGAGATTGTGGTAAGAAAGGAAATCAATCGATTTTGTTGACAAGAAAATACTGGAATCATGCAATGAAACTGAGGTTATCAAATGCATAAACATTAGCCTGCTGTGTGTACAGGATGACCCTAGTGAACGTCCCTCAATGTCTGACATTCTTATTATGCTCAGTAGCGAAACAACAGCTCTTCCAAATCCTAATCAACCAGCTTTTGTGGTGAGAAGACACACTTCCAAAACACCTGCTTTGTCCAGAAAAGAAAAAACTAACTCCATCAACGAGATAACTATCTCTGTGGAAGAAGGCAGATGAAGGCATTAACCACATAGTTGCACTGTCCAGGGAATGAATTTGAACCTACCCTGAAGACATTCCAATGCCACTGCCAATTTTGATAGAAGAACTGCAAGCTCTTCTGGTGACTGTTGAGAATGCCTGAAACTTTCAGTTAAAGACGTTCCCTTGGCAATGAGATATTTTAAATAGTCAATTTTTAAGAGAGGAACTAGTATCTCATGTCTTTTCTCTTGTAGCTAACATGAGTCAACAGTAACACATTTCAGTTCTAGGAAAAGAAAAGGAGAAAAAAGCTGTTATTCAAGTATTCTAACCTGATCAATGTGTGCATGTTGAAGACTAATCATTCTTGAAAGAAACTTCAACATTGATTCTCCATTTCCATCTTAGTCCCAACGGACTGGTATATGAAAATCTGGCGGAAAAACTTTCCAAACGGGAAAAATTCCGTGGATTGCAATTCCTGAGAATCCACTCATAGACTCATCTGGAGTAAATGTGATAGCAAGTGATGGAATTTGGTCATCCTTGATAGAAGAAACAACAGAATTTGGTCAACCAAATTTGCTGATCGCGCGATGAATCAAACTATTGCTACACTTTCGGACACAGGAAATCTTGTTCACCTGAAAAAGGGGAATGGATCACATATTGATTGAAATTTTCAATCATCCATCACACACTTTAATTTCAGAAATGAATGTTCAGCTGAATTCAAAAACACGATAAAATTACTTTCCATAGCCAACAAGAAATCAAAGGATTGCACTTCCAAGGTGGTAGGCAGAAGGGTTCATTATACTTTGCTCGTCAAAACTATTACCATTGCTCGTGATCCTGCATGTTGACATTTTCTTTTGTTCAAGTGAATATAGGAAACTTCAGCCGTAGCATGGATCGATTACACATCCTTCCTTACTATCCTACTCTACCTACCTTTTTGTTCCTTCTTTGTTTTCCAGATCAATAGCCTCCCATGCAATCCTCTTTCTGTTTCTTCCTCATATTTTGCCATCTTCAAGCCTATTTTGTATGCACTTGCAAGTTTTATCATACTGGTCTGTCCTCTGTCAGTTCATAACATTTCCCACCGTTGAACGAACCTGATATACCTATTTCAAGCTCCCCTTTCATTGTCATAGCATGTCACTCTCATTTCATATTATTTTGCCGCGTTACAACTAATTGGTTTTACCATATTTTTGCTTAGACATTACAGCTTAACAAATTATTGATTGACCAATCCAAACTGCTATTTGGGCACCCTAATGCATCGCATGAGTATGGACGGACTCTAGGGGTAAGGGCCATCCCCCAAGTATTAGAATATTAAATCCTCCCTTAGAAAATATGAAAATGTTCTTCATAAATTTAAGCTTTCACACCAGCAAAAACTTGATAACATTTTATGTTATGTGCTTAGGTATTGATAGAAATATATTTGCCCCCTCAAAAGAAAATTTTTTTGGTTACGCTTATGTTGCATGAGCATACAAAATTAGTCATATATAAGAGGAAGCATTCAATAGAAGCTCCTTCTTTCGGTTCTTTGTAGATGCTGAAAATTTTCCTCGATTTGATATTCTTCTAATAATTTACACCTTGATTTATGTTCCCAACTGGAACTATGTAGCCAAGATATGTATATAGTTTTAACTAGTCAAGAATCAACAGGAAAATTACACAATACATTCCATTTGGTAGCTGGAGAGTTACATCACTACTCATATCTCAAATTTTCTGCATTTCTTGAATTTAACCTACAAAAGCAGATGCCTATGACAATCTTAGAGACAATGGGGCAAAAATAACTAAACAAAAGAAAGGAAAAAAAAAAGGAAGAAAGAAAGTGGCTAGTGATTTGAAGTTAGTCAATTTACACCAATTATCAATCCATGTTTTTTTTTGGCTGGCTAAAAATGAAGATTCTCCAGGAGAGGGTTCTTACTTGTTAATGTCTTCTCCGCTGTTAGGCTCCAAAGCGAGAAGAGTGTGAGACGAAGCGGAAGGATTAAAAAAAAAAAAAATCCTAGTACTACTAGCAGGCAAAAAAGAAATTGGTACTAGTAAAAAATTCAACGAATTCTTTTTTGTTAAACTCTGTCATATATTTATAATTGTTACATCTAATTTGATCAGAAATGCGGAAACAATACGTTTACTTTTACTTCTTCCTGGCTAATATAACATCAAATTATAATTCTATAACCTTAACAACTAAAAGTACTCTAAAAGGTAATCTAAAAATTAGTTTAAAATTTTAAAAAATATCTCAAAATATATTTTCGAAACTCTTCTACTCTTAAATATCCCAAAATATTTTCTAAAAATATTTCAAAATATACTCTAAAAATTCTGCTTCAACAAAATTTTTCAAAAATATCCCAAAAAACAACTAATCTAAACGGAGTCTAAATAATTAGTACTTACAGGAAGGACACTTAATAATTACTATCCTCAAGAAGAAAATCTTTTTTGTTCATTTCGTGTCTCCAATTTAAGTATTTATCTAGTACTTGCTGGCACCAAAAATATGGGTAAAAAGATAGTACTAGGAATTATCACAAAATATCATATTTATTACCAACTTCCTTAACGTGGACAAAGGAAAGTAAAGAGCACCTGTTCATCAAAGACCTTGACTTTTAAGGTCATGTGACTCATGTCACAAATTGACTGGCACTAATTCCAGGTTCCCCTTTCCCAATCAGCTGTGCAGAATTGAATTTTCTTTGCCACAATAATGCAAAGAGTAAGGTCATGGTCAATTGCAAGATCAAATCTATAATAAAAAGTTGAGAATTGAGCAAATGTCACAATCGTTAAACTAAAACTATCTAAAATCCTCCATTTTAGCCATTAAACTTTTGATTCAATTAAAATTATCATTCCACTAATTAAGACAATTAACACATTTTGTGACGGAAAAAATGTAAATTTTCATTTGTTGAATGAATAAAGGTAAAAGTTTTTATTAATTAAGTGACAAAAAATATATATATATTTTTATTAGTTAAATGACTTTTTAGCTAAATAAAAAGCTCAGCGACTAAATTACGAAAATCTAAATAGTTTACAGATTATTTTTGCCATTTGCTCTAACGACTTTAGCAATTACATTGTATAAATCTATTTTGTAATCAGGGCCAAATTACTTTTGGTTCAACACACCTACGTATATATATTCTCCCAAAATATTTATAATTACATTTTTGTACCGACCTTATAAATGTTGCCATACTCAAAAGCCAATGATATTGGCATTCTAAACAACGTTTTACACACTTGGCATAACTTGACGAAACTGTCCTTTTGCCAGAATCTCCAATAATTTCGAGGGGCAAAACTATATAGGGAACGAAAACACTAACATTTTTTTTTTCTCCCGCGAATCATAAACTCAATTGAAAAAAAGTTTTTTGGGCTGGGAAGAGATTTTTAACTCAGAATTTCTAAATCCTAAGATGTTAAATTTAGCCACTAAATCAAGACTTTTTTTTGACAATCGTAAGCTCAATTACATGTAATAAGACCAAGAAATTGTTCACTTCCAAATTGGGTTGGAGAAAAGAAGAATTTTTTAAAAACAAATACGATAGTTTACTGTGAATTGAATTAAAAGAATCTTTTTAAAAACAAACACTATAGTTTACTATGAATTGAATTAAATCTCTGTTAAAAATGATTACAATGTAGTCCAATAACCCTATCACTAAAAATTAAACCTGGATCCAACCACTGGTGGATATCAAAAAATATGTTAATGTCCATCTTCATAATATACAAAAGAATCTTAAAACAAAAACTATGTCCCACTCTCACTATAGAAGTTTAAGCAAACTTCCTTGGAAGAAAAATAACGCAGAAGACAAAAAATTTTCCACATCTTGTTTATCAAGAAAAAAAGCCTAGCTAACACGGTCCACATTCCGCATGCACTTCTCTAGTTGACTCTGATTCTTCCCCTCAGAACAACAATTCCTTCCTTATTCAGAGAGATCAACTTCTGTGTAATTCAGATAAATTGTCAATAGTCTTTAATCTGTAAAACCATATGCAACCTCCTAGCTTCTCTCTGATTTTCTTTGTACTTGTAGCACTGGGAACCAGTCAGTTTCTGTCATGTGTAGCAATGGACAACATCACCTCCATGAGTATGTTGCAAGATGATGGCAGCAGCCTCATTTCTGCTGGGAAAATCTTTGAACTTGGCGTTCTTCAGTGCTGATGGTGACGATGCTGGAAAGATATCTAGGCATATTGGTATACAACTGAGCTCAAGAAAAGTTGTATGGGTTGCCAACAGAGATAAACCGATACGACATTCATATGGATATCTTTCCATAGGTGAAGATGGCAATCTCAAGTTGCTTGGATAAGAATGGGAACTTCATATTTCAATACTACGCTCAAAAGCTCTAGTCCTGTTAACCCCGATCCTGAAGCTGATGGATTCAGGGAATTTGGTACTGATTGATGGGAGCTCAGAAAATATTCTATGGCAAAGCTTTGATGAGCCAACTGATACTTTTCTTTCCAGGCATGAACATGGATAAAGGTTTAAAGTTGGTTTCCTGGTCGGATCCTGGCAATCCCGCAACTGGGAAATTCACATTTCAGCAAGAACAAGATGATAGGCGGTACAGGATAATGGAAAGGGTCAAATGTTGTGCACTTGGGAAAGTGATCAGTCAGGTTCCAATTGACCTGCTTTACCCTGTGGCTTTAATCTTGTCAAATTTTAGCCCTAGTCTCGACCAGGCTGAATTATAAGTCTTCAAATGCAAATAAAACAAATATATATAAGAGGCTCAGAAAGCCATTTACTTCTAACTATTCGGATGCTCTAGCTAAGCATGCAAGGTGTTGATGAATTTCTCTGGAGAGATACAATTTTACATTAAGGAACTGGGTGGAACCTGGATGGTCCTTGATTTGGTTTAGAGCCCAGTGAATGCTTGCAAAAATCTATCACCCCTTCCTGTGGCAATTTGGTAGCTGTAATCTGACAAATGCGGGTCGCAGTTGTGAATGTTTGCCAGGATTCGAGCCCGTTTATCCTGATATCTGGAAATACTGGGGGATTTTAGTAGTGGTTGTAGGAGGACGTTGAAATCTGCAACCCGAATACCAAACCTGACACGTCTTGGAATCTTAAGTGATGAAAGCGGGGAAACCGGATTTTTACCGGGCTGCTAGTGCTAACAGTGAAAATTTGTGCAGACAGGGTTGTCTCAACAATTGGACTGCCTTGCATACTATTTCGGCGGGCCAAGTATAACTGATAACCTTGAAGATGGTTGCTCCATGTGGACATCTGTGCTTACTGAATTTACAAGAGGATATTGATGGTGGCCACAATCTTTCCATTCGCTGTAGCAGTTTCTGCTATAGGTAACCTTCTTTTAATAAGAATTTGAAGTCATCTATTATCCCAAATTTTAACCACTACCTTAAATGACATTGAATTAGAATAAATTTATTTTTTGCCTGATGCTGTCTGCCACTAAAATTAACAAATATTCGACTCATGAGTATGTGTAATAGTCAATGTAGTTTGTTAATATTGCATGAAATATCTTTTGTTACTTCTAAATTATGATTTGCAGAAAACCAACGAGTAGAAATTGCCAGACTTGTGGTAAACACATAATACCATATCCATTGAGCACTGGGCCTAACTGTGGCGATCTTTCATACCATAGTTTTCACCTGTAATGACTCCAGAGGCCAACTTCTTCTTGATATTGAACAATAGCTATGAAGTGATTAACATCAATAAGGAAGACAGGAGATTTGTTATCCAAGTTAATAGCCAAAGGGCTGAGAATTGTGGTGCCAGTTTCAGGCAGAGTTCTGCAGCTCAGTCCATCAATGCCATTTAATGTTACTAATTGGTGTTATATGAATCACTTACCTCAATTCAAGGTGGACAAATGATAGAGATTACCTGGAAACCCCCTCCGGAACCAATTTGCAATTCATTAAAAGATTGTAGGGATTGGACAGATTCAAATTGTTCAACTGCAATTGATAAGCGGAAAAGGTGTCTTTGCAATCCCAACTACAAATGGAATAACCTGACCTTGAAGTGCATTTCAGGTGCGAACATATAATTTTGCATGTGATATCATGTTTCTGTGGAAAAAAAGGATCTATTTCATCAGCTCTGTTGGGTAAAAATCTTATGTATCTCTAGGTTCACTAGTTAATTTTTCTTTTGCAGCAATTGTGGCTGATTCAAACCGGTCAGAACAGAAGCCGCAACTCTCTGTGAATCGTATTGCTGTGATAATTAGTAGCTTTTGCTATAGTTATCCTGGCGTGCAGCTTATGCTTTGTTGTTTACAGAAGGAAGATCTTAGCAAATAGAAAAGGTGCTAATGCAGCAGCTGACATTAATTACCTGAACCGTTTTGTGTTGTAGTACAAACTTTTTCTAATTAGGGTAGATAAGGCCTAACTAGTACTGTTGCTTCCCATCAGAAAGCAGAAAAAGCATTGCAGGGAATCCAGTCTTTTACTTGGATGATAGTGAAACACAAGCTGCAGATTTGGTTGTCGGAGATGATAAAATTGTTGATGTCCCTTATTTCAGTATGGAAAGCATATTGGCTGCTACAGATAACTTCTCAGACACAAATAAACTGGGAAGCGGAGGATTTGGCCCTGTTTACAAGGTTTTGAACTTATTTTTGTGTTAGTCATCCGAATTCCCATTAGTTTAGTCTCCCTAAGCTTTACTTCGAATGGACTACTCTTGCAGGGAATGTTCCCTGGAGAAACCGAAATTGCAGTTAAAAGGCTGTCAAGCCACTCTGGACAAGGCCTGGAGGAATTTCGAAATGAAGTTGTGTTGATTGCTAAACTTCAACATCGGAACCTAGTTAGACTTTTGGGCTACTGCATCCAGAGATCTGAAAAAATTCTTCTCTATGAATACATGCCAAATAAAAGCTTAGATACCTTTATATTTGGTTAGCATTTCAAACTTTTGTTCAACTTTCAGCTTTTAGAGTTTAAGGCAATTAAGGAACCACATTATATTTTGAGCCAATTAATGTAACCAAATATTTTAAAACAACCAACCTTCTTTTATGGTTATATTATATTCTGAATTGTTTACTCTGCAAACTTCTTAAGATCAAAGCCGCTGCATATTATTGAACTGGAACTTGAGATTCAACATCATTCTGGGGATTGCACGGGGACTTCTTATCTTCACCAGGATTCAAGGTTAAGAATAATCCACAGAGATTTGAAAACAGGCAATATTCTGTTAGATGGAGAGATGAACCCCAAAATTTCAGATTTTGGCTTGGCAAGAATAGTTCAAGGCTACGAGACAGAAGCAAATACACAAAAAGTAGTTGGAACCTAGTAAGTTCATTGATTTCCTCAGCCTTTCTCATAGAATCTGTTATAAGGTGACTGCTGTTCTCATGATTGCTCGTGATGCAGTGGCTATATGTCTCCAGAGTATGCGCTGGAAGGTTTATTCTCAGTGAAATCAGATGTGTATAGTTTTGGAGTAATTTTACTTGAGATCATTGGTGGTAAGAGAAACACTGCTGGATTTCACCGATCTGAAGAAGTCTTGAGTCTTCTAGGCTATGTAAGTCTTTGAGATTCGAGAACCTTGTAAATTTGATGTTTATTGATGTTTTAGAATGATATGTTTATTCTAACACTCTCCCAGGCATGGAGATTGTGGCAAGAAACAAAGCAATGGATTTAGTTGACAAGAAAATTATTGGAATCATGCAATGGAACTGAAGTCGTGAAGTGCATAAACATAGGTCTATTGTCTGTACAGGATGATCCTAGTGATCGTCCCACAATGTCTAATGTTCTTACTATGCTCAGTAGTGAAACAACAACTCTTCCAAGTCCTAATCAACCTACTTTTTTAGTGAGAAGACGCGCTTCAAGTACATCTTTGTCTAGTAAAGCAGAAACTAACTCCATCAATGAGATAACTATCTCAGTAGAAGAAGGCCGATGAAGGCATTGCTTGTATAGTTTCATTATTGAGGGGATGCAGACGTACCTGTCCTGAAGGCATTCCACTGGCACTGCTAATTTTGATTCCTATAGAAGAGCTCCAAGCTATTCTGGTGAATTTTGAAGACAGATTTGAGACTTTGAAGGAAACATACCACTAGTTTTCTTAGCAACGGTATCATTTTTTTTGTGTAGTTCACATTTGCATTTGTTAAGCAAGGATTCATTGTCTCGTGACTTCTCTTTTCAGCACAAGATGATTTTATGTCATTCAAAAAGTTAACAGACGACGCATGTTTTTTTATTTTTTTTGGTGATGACTAGTGAATATATAACAAGGTCAGATTGGTTTATATATTGCCAGCATTCATTAACCATAATCTTTCTATGCGGTTGTCAGAAAACAATAAGAGGGAAAGTTGCTGATACATGTGTAATCTAATTTGATCAATGTGCTTATTTTGAAGACTAGTCATTCTTGAAAGAGCTCTACATTGCAATTCTAACTTAGTCCCAAGTCCTAACATCCTGGAATATGGAGATCTGGCGGAAAGTTTGTTTTGCAGGTTGCAAATAGACTCATCTGGAGTGAATATGATGGCAAGTGATGAAAGAAACAGCAGAATTTGATCAACCAAGTTTGCTGATCGCATAATGAATCAAACTATTGCTACACTTAGGGACAGAGTGAATCTTAAGAAAGATAAAAGGGAATGGATTAGTATTGAAGAATGTTTCAATCATCCATGGGATACTTTCCTTTCAGGATTGAAAATTGGCTGAATAATAAAACGGTTGAAGTTAATCTTACTTCATGGAAATTAAACCATCTCTTCGCACCAAAGTCTAGTGATAAAGGTGGTTGAGCCAATTTTTGGGATAAAAAACATCGAAAATCAATGCATCACTAGAAGGCAAAAAGAATCTTGCCACAAGTGAAGTTTGGGAAAATCAATGCATTGCTTATTATTAAGGAACAATTTCACAAACTGCCCCTAAGATGTATGACAATACAGCTAGTTTTTCCCAAATTTCAAAGATTACATATACGTCCCCTATATGGTAGCTTTAAGGTTTCATTTGGTTTTTTATAATTTTTTTTATACTCTCCCACCCCTATCCATACCCTTCCTTACCCCTAACTGTTAGATATAGAATTTGAATCTTGAACCTACAACGGAAAAGACTCTAGGAGCTCTTTTCTGGTCACTCTGACCCAACTCCAGTAGTGAGGTGTCATTTGATTGATATAAGCAGAAAAACCATATTAATATCCCAAAAATTGCCTGAAGGAGCTTTTTCAATTTTGTTTTAAATCAAGTTATTTAATAACTACAATTTTTTTTATTGTCTCAAACATTCTGCCTTATCTAAGGCTTAAATCACTTCATCCATATTCCTTTGGCCCGATGTACTATAGTACATTTATGTTTATAATTTTTCGTAATTGAATTTTGGTATGAGGACAAAAAATGGAGAATCAATGCGAAGAATGAAAGATGAGCGAATTGAGGAACATGATTAATATTGGAATTTGTCAGATGCAAAGATCGAGATTATTATGTGGATGGATCGACAGAAAAACTTGGATAGGCTGCAACAGAAACGAGTCAAAGTTGTGGGGAAGAATTAACAATGGTGATGACTGAGTATTTAGTGACGGGGGAAGCTTACTGGCAGAACTTTCTAAGTTGTCCAAGGAATGAAGTTGTGCCCAGAGAATGAACGGACAAGTGTCAAACTCTGAACAGTAAATTATTAAGTATTGACTGGGAGTGTTTGGATAGCACAAATATCTCGAATAATATTTCGTTTGCATTATAAACACATTTTCCAACTCAACTTTTTATATTCCCAGTTACCTTTTTATCTCACATACATCACATCACAAAAAGTATTACAGTAATTATTCCAAATAATATTTCAAATAATACTCTGTCCAAACAAACTCACAGCGACCAAAAAGTAAAACATGAGTCATCAGGTGACAAAAGGGTTGATAGTGTATTGAGACAATACCTCATCCGAGATCTCGAGATCGTAGGTCGCAACCATGCATGAAGCATTGTAGTTACAGTATTTGCCAAACTCATTAACAAATAAGCAAGTATAAATACACAACCTAAACCAAAGGTAAAAAAATCTTCTTCTCCTTCCTTCATTTGTTATTAAAAAATTCTCCCCACTTATCTCTTTCACTAACTTGATTGTCGGAGGACATACCTGAGAGAAAGGTCTCGTACTTTTACGGGTTATTCAAGCAAATAAGAAGAAAGATTATCTAGTTAATCACAAGCAAGTGCAAGTTTTTGCTTTTATACCCTGGCAATCAAAACTTTTGTTGAGTATTTAATACCTGCAGCAGGTGACTGACACCTTCTGCTCCTTCTTCGTCTTACTTCGTGCAGAGATCAGTCCAATTCCCGAAATGGTGACTGTCACCACAGGACCCTCAACTTTTTACAGAACATTTACGTGGGCCGAAAGAAAGCTACATATCCTCGACGCCTAGGAAATGGCCGTCTCAATCTGTCCAGGTTCCAGCCACCTATCCGGAGCCTCATAATTTGTGTTTTGTACAATTTCACGTAAGTTGATTTTTAGTATAAATCAATAGAATTTATGTATGAATTAGGTTTGATTTGACGTAAATCGGGTGTAAATTAGTTAAGTGAATTGTAAGGCCCATTTTCCTTCACGATCACGTAATGAATTGGAAAGTGATTTCCAACGACCGCTCTAAATAGTTGTAGGTCAGGTGTAAGACGTGTGCCTTTCTAATTGGACGCATATATGACTTTCTGTCCAGTGAGCAGCGGTTCTATTGTAGTCTAAGTTCATTGTCAATTAACAAGACCGTCAAGCTGCTGGCCCATTTCTGCTTTATTCCTCTTAGTTCTTTTTACGCTCATAATAAGCACTGCTACATCACGTAAATCACATCCCAGACGAGAAAACCAGAGTTGGCTTGAGGCCACAAGAAAAAGAGTAGTCATTAGTAATGTAGTGTTCCTAAAGAAGGTTGGGGAGAGAAGAGAAGGGGGAAGAGGAGGAAAGGGTGGCAGGCGGCGGGGGCTTCGACAGTGGTGGAGGGGGATGACAGGAGAGGAAAGAGGAGGGAGGGGAGAAGCTGAGGATAATTTTTAAAATTTTAAAATTTTAAAAATACTCTGAAAAATTTAAAATTTTTAGAAGTGCCCAAGATGTTTAGGCAAAGTG
Source organism: Coffea humblotiana (assembly GCA_023065735.1). Classification (NCBI taxonomy): domain Eukaryota; kingdom Viridiplantae; phylum Streptophyta; class Magnoliopsida; order Gentianales; family Rubiaceae; genus Coffea; species Coffea humblotiana. The sequence goes on along the minus strand of CM041212.1, from coordinate 21,804,636 downwards.
AAATGAAAAGATTTCAACACCAAAAAGAAAAGGAAGATAAAATGAAAAAAAAAAAGGACAAGAATGTTAGAAAGAAAAAATTATACATAATTCGGTAGGTAATGCTCAGGTTGCAAGTCTAATTCTGCATCAATTTAAAACACGAGGAACTTATGTGGACATTTCGAAATCATCAAATGCCCAATTGTTTTTCGGCGAAGCCAGAGGAAATTTTTTCTCTATTTTATCCAAAATAATATTTATAATTATGAGCCTAACTCGGAATAATACTGCATGCTTACAGCTTTTGAGATAGGGAGAAAAGAGGGATGCTAGAGGTGACAATTGGTCGAATGGGTCCCAATATACATTTGCCATTAGATTTAGTAAGTAGTTTTTACATTTCACTAAAAATAGCTGTGACATTAAAATTGTCATTATGGCATTATCAGCTCCCCACAGTTGTGGAAAGGAATCGATAAACAGTTTGATTGATCAAGAAGGAACAGGACACTGGGCACAATAAACGTTGTCTTCATCACTACAATTGACATTCATTTATCAAATCTTTAGGATTTCTTGAATTTAACCTACACAAACAAGATCCAAGTCCAAAGACGTAGCAAGAGGCTCACTTCAGTTCCTTAAAAATAAATCTTAACAGCTCCTCTTAATTCTTACGGAAATTTACCATTTTTGCATTGAAGTCCTTCTCTTGCTCCCTCTAAGATCTTGATCTAATACTACTGTATATTATTTCACTTGCTTTACTTTTGCCTTATAGAAAAATTTAATGTCTGCTCTTCGTAAGACTTGCACAATATTTACATTCAATATTCGCGAGTTGCATTCCTTTCATATTTTCTGGCTCTGCCACTCCTGACATCAAAACCCAAGGAATACTAGAAGGCAAAAAGAGAAATCTTGCTGCCAGTAACTTATGCAAGCAAAATTCAATCCATTCCTTTTCTTCAATCTCTAGCATATGTTTGCAATCGCTATATTTAGTTTGATCACAAATGCTGAAATTGTATATACTTTTACTTCTTCCAGGCTAATATTACATCAAAGTAGAATTAGCTTTCTATTTCTCAAAGTACTTTTGTGTATCTAGTTTTGCATAATTGCCTAATTCCTGTTACTATTAATGTTCAAATGTGCTACATTAATTTTTCCGTGCAATGCATTATCTGAGAACTCCTGCGTAGCCAGCTAGTGCTTATGAGTTTAAGAGTGCGTTTGATAAAATTGAAGTTTGAAAATTGAAATTTGAAATCTGAAATCTGAAATGCGAATCCATTAAATTATTGAATTGTTAAATATTAAATTAAATATATTGAATGTATATCACATTTAATGATAAGTGAATAGTTTATCATTTATATTTAGAAATAAGTTATACCTAAGAGATTCAGTGCCACTTAATTAATTTAGATGTTTAATTTTTTGTTATCAAACGCGTCTGAGCATATTAAAATTTGAATCCATTAAGTTTAAATGCTAAATTGGATTATCAAACAGGACTTATAATATATGGAATTGGGCTTAAATGAAATTAAACTCAACAATTTTCAATAAAAAATGGGCATACTTGGTTATTACTTGGGAGTCCTGTGAGACCCAATCTATTGAATTTTTGTAACGAATAATTTTTTTTCTAAACAATTTTTTTTCTAAATTAACACAATTTCAAATTATGTATTTAATGCAAGTAAACTTCCAGGGTACATCACATCAATCTCTTTACCTCATTGTTTTTTTCCCCTACTAATATCTTTAATCTAATTTTTTTCCTTATGAGAAAATTCTCTCTCTTTTCTTTATCTGCCATCACCATAATCTTCGATTGTCTTATCCTTGGCTCTGTTTCCTCTTATTCTATGTAATAACAATAGGCTTTCCCGTTTCGGTTGCTTACAGATGCTAACCTATTATGTTCTCACCTGCTTTTCATCATGTAAGTGAATATCATGTGTTGACTCTCTTTGACACTCAAGTTTTTAGTGTGATAATTTTTTTTTCTTTTGATTGTTGCTAATGTGGGTAAATTATTTGAAGATATTAGTTTGTCCCTATTGTTTTCCCTTAATACTATAAGTAGAATGCATTGAGACTAAAAAAAAACAGAAATAAGTCTAGCTGGTTGCTATAACACAAAAAAAATATAATAACGGTAAAAAATTTTTTGAATTGGTGATTAGAAGCACCTTATTTAGTAACTTATATTGGCCTATCAAATTAATATATTTATTAATTTTTTGGGTCCAATAATTCAAGGTAAAGACTAAAACGAAATTCGACACAAAACATTTATTTTGAGAAATAGTTGCATGACGAATAAAGAGAAGTATAGACTTTTTGTTCCTGTCCATCTAACCCATTTGCCATTTCTAATAATGCCCAATGCCATCTCTACTCTTTCAACTTTGGACGTAAAGAGAAATTAATTGTGAAATGGTAACTATTGCAGGAAGAAGACTTTGCAATACATTCGGAGAATATTCTTTTCCTTCTTACCACCTCTAATTATTTGTTCCGTACTCCAATAATGTGGGCAAAGAATAATAAAGATCACGTCCACGAAACACCTTGGATGGCTTGATATAAAAGGTCACAAACAAAATCCTAGAAAATTTCTAGCTGCTTTTTGACAAAAAAAAGTAAGTGGCTTTTGACGAGTGAGTTAGCAAGTGGGTTGTACCTGAACTTTCTGTTGCTATCCAATGTATTATTGAGTACTTTAACCAAATGTAAAAAGTAATTCTATCGAGGGTTATTAGGATTTGGGAATTGCAACACTAGATATTTCACTAAAATTTTAAGAATGGGGGCAAAAAACTTGCCCCTTGCATAGACTTTTGACCATCAAACAATTTTTCATCACAAATTAGTCACTAAATTAATTAATCAATACATCCATGGTTATTTTATCGATTATTGCACTTAATCTACAAAATTATCAAAATAGATGTTCAAATGCAAGGGTATATTTATCCATTATGAGTATTTTTTGTCAAAATTATTTTGTAGATTAAGAACTGTAATCGATGAAATGGCCATGAGTGTGGTCATTAGTTAGTTTAGTAATTAATTTATGACGAAAAATTGTTTGATGGTCAAAAATCAATATGAATAATAGTTTAATAGTTATTGAGATTTTTTGTCCTAAGAATGGTGATGAATTTAGCAATAACACAATATAGAAGACAGATCTATTTTGTGAACCCAATTTACTTTTGGGCCTACAAATTTGAGAACTGCACAGATTTATGGTTTCCCCAACGGAAACCTTTATGGTAGGAAGACCTTTGACTGCTACTACCGTAAGAAGCCATGCAAAATTGGACACATGCATTTAGTCAAAAAGCACCAAACGGAGCCGTCATGTGGCAGTGGTAATGCACGTGGAGAAAGATTTGTATCAGATTTGTCCTTTGTATTACCAAAGTAGTATTAACAAAAGAATGACAAAGCATTACAAATCAATTAACAATTAATAAACTTCATATGGGCAAATGGGCATTACTTATGCAAAATAATAGCTCTTTGTGGACAGTTTACTCTCAAACATTCAATTTATAATAAATATATGAATGTTTTTAAGTAAAATTCAAAAAGTGTTACAGTAATTTCTTACAAAAAAAAAACTAGTAGGTTATCTATTTAACATAAATTAAATATTTTTTAAAAAAGAAATATTTCATAAAGTACCAACTCTTTATGGCTTTTCTCTATTACATGAACCAAGTACCAAGTTTTTATAGGTATTTTATTCTGAATCATTTAATTTATGTTAAATACATAAATATTTGCAAATAAAATTTAAAAGCCGTTACACAAATATTTTTACGAAAGAAAAACTAGCATGTTTTATATTTAATATAAATGAAGTATTTGAAAGTATGTCCCCAATCCAAAACCCACTTTCAAAACAAACAAATTTATTCTAATTTTTTTTTGTGGATAATTTCATAAAGTTTGCTCACGGTCACTTTCTGTAAAGTATCACTTTCCCATAAAAGACCAGCTCTTTATGGTTTTCTCCATTATAAGAACATAGTACCTATTTTCCCATGAACAAATTTATTTATCGAATAAAATAACAATAAACCCGTTCTCCAATAAAACACCAACTCTTTATGATTTTCCTCCATTATAAGAACAAAGTACCCATTTTCCCATGAACGAATTTATTTATCGGATAAAAAAAAACCCGTTGTCCAATAAAACATCAGCTGTTTATGGCTTTCCTCCATTATAAGAACAGAGTACCTATTTTTCCATGAACAAATTTATTTATCGGATAAAATAAAAATAAACCCGTTTTCCAATAAAACACCAATTCTTTATGGTTTTCCTCCATTATAAGAACAGAGTACCCATTTTCCCATAAACAAATGTATTTATCGGATAAAATAACAATAAATCCGTTCTCCAATAAAACACCAGTTCTTTATGATTTTTCTCCATTATAAGAACAGAGTACTCATTTTTTCATGAACAAATTTATTTATCGGATAAAAAAAATAAACCCGTTGTCCAATAAAATACCAGTTTTTTATGGCTTTCCTCCATTATAAGAATAGAGTACCCATTTTTCCATTATAAGAATAGAGTATTCGTTCTCCAATAAAACACCAGCTCTTTATGGTTTTCATCCATTATAGAACAGAGTACCCATTTTCCCATAAACAAATTTATGTAATCGGATAAAATAACAATAACCCCGTTCTCCAATAAAACACTAGTTCTTTATGACTTTCCTCCATAAATTATTCATTTTCCTATTTTTCCATAAGCTAATTTACTAGTTGGATAAAATCAAAATAAAATTAGGTTGAATGGCAAATTACCCTTTAGGATACAATGGAACAGTAGAAACTAACTTATAGCAAGTTTAAACTCCGCATATGCAAGAAATTGTTTTTGCAAACTCAAGACACCTAATTTATAAAATCTCAAGGAACCTTTAGAACTGTTATAAAAAGCAACTTATTCATTCTAAATTTTTGTTTGGGATAATTTCATAAACCTCCCCAGAGGTTTCTAACAATTTTACTTGGCACTCACAAATATTGAAAAATCTCAACTTATCTCTCTCTCTCTCTCTCTCTTTTTTTTTGGGTCTAAAACTCACTTGCCCCCTTTACTTTAAACTTTCAAAACAAAGCAACACGAATGTAACTTTGTTGAATGCATAACCACCAGTCTTCTTTTCATAATTGTAGGGCACCGATGGATTGCTAATTTATTTATTGGATAAAATCAGAGTAAATGGCAAATAAGTGGGTTTAATATGTTATACCCGTTTATTCATAAATTACTACCCGTTTACGGGTATGCTGCATAAAGTGCCCATTTTCCCATTTTCCCAAAAAGTATAAAAAATTGTAATTGATACTAACATCACCGTTCATAAAGTAGCAAGCACATTTTATGGAGTGATGCTCACGAAATCGCGTACGAATTCAGGTACTGTTGTACTAATCTGTCGAAAAATGAGCATGACAATCTAATGTGGCGTTTCTGAACAGTGTTTGGGAATGAATAATTGGAATAATTATGATAGTGATATATATATTAATTAAAATATTTAAGGACTAATTATATTTTTATTACAATATTACTATAGTTATATAATATATTTATAATCGTTATAATATTTTTATAATAACAAATATAGTTATATTTGTATTTATAATTACTATATACACATGCATAATATATTGTATAAATATAAAGTATAATCATTTAATTAATAGAGGACCGTTTAATAATGAAACATATGTGTTATAAATTGATTAAATTTATATAGTAATATATTTATATTATTTATAAATATATTTATAAATGTATATTAGATGTTCATGTTATTATAATATTTATGTTTATGTAATAATACTTCAGTTGTATATAAATGCATTTCCATTCTTCAGTTGTACTTCGTTTGCTCCTCCTCCACGCGTGTTAGCATTGCAATATAATGGGTCCGTTTGGTCCTCATTCTTCAAAGACACGTGTCGACTTCTGCATGCCTTCCTACGGTAGGAACGGTTAAAGAACTTCTTACCGTAAAGGTATCCTTTCACCAACCTTGCAAATGCTGTCATACTCGTCCTGATTTGAAAGTTAGAATAATTGCTCAATTAACTTTTTTGAAGATTCAGCGCATAGTCTCCAACTGTCCATATATCTCACGTTGCCTGCATAACATGGTCCTATCAAAACAGCAATTCCTCTGTTATTCAGTGAGATTAATTTTCTGTTTAGTCCATTAAACGGCCAACACTTGTTAATCTGCAAAACCGGATGCAACCTGCCGGCATCTCTCTGAGTTTCTTGTTACTTGTAGTACTGGAGACTAGTAACTTCCAATCATGTGTAGCAAGAGACACCATCACTTCTAACAGTTTATTGCCAGGTGATGGCACAACTATTATATCCGCTGGGAAAGGATTTGAACTGGGCTTCTTCGATCCTGAAGTTAACATTAATACTGGAAGATACGTAGGCATATGGTATTACAACTTGAGTCCAAGAACAGTTGTATGGATTGCCAACAGAGATGCACCGTTACCATATGAACCTGGAAACTTTTCCATAGGTGAAGATGGCAATCTCAAGTTGGTGGATAAGATGGGAACTTCATATTTCAATACTACGCTTGAAAGATCTAGTCCTGTTAACAGGATCCTGAAGCTGCTGGATTCTGGGAATTTGGTACTGATTGATGGGAGCTCAGGAAATATCCTATGGCAAAGCTTTGCTGAACCAACTGATACTTTTCTTCCTGGCATGAAGATGGATGGAGGTTTGAAGTTGGTTTCCTGGATGGATATTGGCAATCCTGCAACTGGGAGCTTCACATTTGAGCAAGATCAAGAAAATAGGCTGCACAAGATCATGAAGGGAAAAACAGCACAGCACTGGAAAAGTGATCAATCAGGTTCTGATGAACTGCGTTACTTTGTGGCCTTCTTCTTATCGAATTTTAGCGGTCGTGTTGATCAGGCTACTTATAAATCTTCCAGTGCATATTCTTCAAAAAATCCTGGTTCAGCAAATACTAGCTTAAACTATTCGCAAGCACTAGATTCTTATGCAAATACTAGGTTGTTGATGAATTCCTCTGGAGAGATACAATTTTACAGTCGGGAACAGGATGGATGGTCATTGATGTGGAAGGAGCCCCATGATGCGTGTAGTGTCTATAACCCTTGTGGTGATTATGGTAGCTGTAATCTCAAAAGTGGGCGTTTGAATTGTGATTGTCTGCTAGGATTCAAGCCCGTCTTTCCTGCTGATTGGAATACTGGAAATTTTAGTGGCGGTTGTGAAAGGAAGTTGGCTATATGCAATAAGACCTCCTCCAAACCAGACACATTCTTGAATTTGACGTCGATGAAAGTGAAGAAACCGGACAGCATATCTGATGCGTCCAGCGAGGATATGTGCAGACAGGAGAACTGTCTCAGCAAGTGTGCATGCCAGGCATACTATTATGCTGGATTTGACATTCGAAGTCGAACTAGTTGCTTGATTTGGACTTCTGTGCTTACTAATTTACAGGAGTATGTTGATGGTGGCCACAATCTCTCAATTCGTATACCAGTTTCTGCTATAGGTAACCCTTTCCTTGACATAATTCTTTAAAATATTTCATCAACATACGATCCACAATGCCAGTTGTTTATACCCAATTTCTCATTCACAATCATATTGAATTATGGTAACTTATACTATGTGCATGATATTTTCCACTAAAACTAACAGATATCCAATTCATGAGAATGTGTAATAACAAGTAGCTGTTAGGCCTGCATGAGAAGCTTTTTGATTATTGTTAAGATATGCTTTGCAGAAACAACAAGCAGTGATTGTCAGACTTGTGGTAAAAATATAGTACCGTATCCATTAGCCACCAGGCCTAACTGTGGCGAACCTTCATACAGAAGCTTCACCTGTGATGAATCCACCGGTCAACTTTTCTTCTTTACATCGGACAATAGATATGAAGTAATTAACATAAATAAGGATGACAGGAGATTTGTTATCCAAGTTAATGGCCTAGGGGCTGAGAATTGTGGTTCCAGGACTTCAGTAGGCAGAGTTAATTTCTGAGAATTGTTTGCATTACTTTGTTCTGTTTAGCAGTTAATTTCGTTTTTGCAGAAATTCAGGCTAATACAAACCAGTCAGAAGGGACAAGCTCAAAACGTGAAAAGCTAGCAATATCGGTGAATCGTGTCACTGTGATTATTGTTACCACAGTGATTGCTGTAGTTTTACTTGCTGGCACCTTAACCTGTTCCTTTTACAGGAGGATCATAGCAAAAAGAAAAGGTATCAATGTGGCAAACGACCCTAATTACGCAACCATTTTTTGCACTCTGGTTCAAACATTTTCCAAGGTAGATATAAATCTAACTTGTGCTTAACTTTTGTCCCCTGTCAGAGACTGAAAAAAGCATTCCAGGGAATCCCATGCCTTACTTGGACGACAGTGAAAGACAAGCTGCAGAATTGGTTGCTGAGGATGATAAAATTGTTGATTTACCCTATTTCAGTCTGGAAAGCATACTAGCTGGTACAAATAACTTCTCAGACACAAATAAACTTGGAAGAGGAGGATTTGGCCCAGTTTACAAGGTAACTATACATCTTGTGCTTGTTATCACTCCAATTTCTACTAGTCTGTGCTCCATCAAACACTAGCTTCAATTGGTAACTCTTGCAGGGAATCTTCCCTGAAGAAAAAGAAATTGCAGTAAAGAGGTTGTCAAGCCACTCTGGTCAAGGCATGGAGGAATTTCGAAATGAAGTTGTGTTGATTGATAAACTACAACATCGGAACTTAGTTAGGCTCTTGGGCTACTGCATCAAGGGACCTAAAAAAATTCTTCTGTATGAATACATGCCAAATAAAAGCTTAGACACCTTTATATTTGGTTAGTCTTCGAAGCTTTTGTTTGACTTTGTTTCCATTTTGTTTAAGTCGACTAGATAACCCCCTTCCTTTTTGGAGTCATCAAGTCCAACCAAATGTAATTTTAGATACCGTCCTTTTATTGCTAGACCATCCACTAAATTGTTTATCACTTTGTAAAGATGAAGGACGCTGCATCTTACTGGACTGGAACATAAGATTCAAAATCATTCTGGGAATAGCACGGGGACTTCTTTATCTTCACCAGGATTCAAGGTTGAGGATTATTCACAGAGATTTGAAAACAAGCAACATTCTATTAGATGAAGAGATGAATCCCAAAATTTCAGATTTTGGCTTGGCAAGAATAGTTCAAGGCAAAGAAACAGAAGCAAATACAATAAAAGTAGTTGGAACCTAGTAAGTTCCTTGCGTTTCTCAGCCTGTCTCATGAAATTTATTGTTAGGTTATTGCTGTTCTCATGATTGCTCGTGATGCAGTGGCTATATGTCTCCAGAGTATGCAATAGAAGGTTTATTCTCAGTGAAGTCAGATGTATTTAGCTTTGGGGTAATTATACTTGAGATTGTTAGTGGTAAGAGAAACACTTCTGGATTTTATCGGTCTGAAGAAGCCTTGAGTCTTTTAGGCTATGTGAGTGTATGCATTTCTCAAATCTTGTATCTCTACTGAGATTTTGAGACATGAGGTGTTTATTTTAAAACTCTTTCAGGCTTGGAGATTGTGGCAAGAAAGGAAAGCATTGGATTTAGTAGACAAGAAGTTACTGGAATCATGCAATGGAACTGAAGTCATGAAGAGCATAAACATTGGTCTCTTATGTGTACAAGATGATCCCAGTGATCGTCCCACCATGTCTAATGTTCTTATTATGCTCAGTGGCGAAACAACTACTCTTCCAAGTCCGAATCAACCAGCTTTTGTAGGAAGAAGACGCACTTCTAGTACATCTGCATCTTTGTCTAGTAAGGCAGAAACAATCTCCATCAACGAGATGACTATCTCTACAGAAGACGGCCGATGAAGGCGTTGATTGTTTCATTGTATAGTCCAGCAAATGAAGTTGTACTATCTCGAAGGCATTCGCTGGCTTTGCTATCTTGAGTCCGATAGAGGAACTCCAAGCTCGTTTGTATAGATCACTACCGTATGAAAAAAGAATGTAAGGGATAGATTACTACGTGTATAGTGTTTTCAATGCCATGTAAAGGATCCATAATAATTTGTTCTATAGTTATTTTTTGTAAAAAGTGAGTTACATTATAAAAAAGACATCTTGTGAAATTGGACAAAAACTGATATATTTTTGTTAAAAGTTAGTTACATCACAAAGAAAGTAAATTACATTTTATGAAATTGGATAAAATTCGATACAAATGATTGACCTGAAAACCATTGTGACCGAGGTCCTATCACATTACATCTATTTTATGCAACATTTTAATTACCTCCATCATTTGTATATCTAACTTGTACATATTCCACTATTGACTGAAGTCAGTGAAGTGGGATGTAGAGAAGTGGTGGATAAGACTAGCAGAAACGTCCTGGTCTCGACGCAATTGATTTGACAAATGTGGGCCTTTTGGACAATGCAAATTTGCAAAGTCGCTCATTGGTTACTGTTTCATTGGCCCCCAATTATAAAGTTAAGTTTACAAATGAATGGAAGAAAGGAAAGTTGAAAGATGATTGTGTTTGAAGGGCAAAACTTTAGTTGGATAAAAGTACAAGTTCTGCAAAATGTGAAGGAGAAAGGTTTTAACAAGTCCTTTCTATAGTTTCTGCTGCCTTTGCTCTAACAACTTACATTTGCAAATAAAAAGGAACTTATTGCTCCTTCTGGCTGTATCCTCAACCTCCCCTGGCAAATACGTCAAGACGTAATGTCCTATATGCAATTTTCGTCTTAACAGCTAAATTTGCATGCTAAGATGTTAATCAAATGGAAGGAAGGATTTTTCTGTTCTTTACCTTTAGGACATAGGATAAGCATACATAGCATAGGGACGGGCTAACTATAAATTTCAAACAATATTATTCACCCCTTGAATTTAGCAAATTTTAGTAACGAAAATTTAAAATTTGACACGCAATTAACTATTAGGCCCACCTTTTATCACGTGCCTTTAGAACACAGAATAAAAGAACCTTACAAGCAATTATAAGGGGGAAATTTTTAAACGGAAAGGAGTAGCACTAATAAGCCAAACTAACAGAATTGGGAAAAATATTATGTTTTATGGTAGATTTTGAAGAGAAAGAGTGAGAGAGAGAAAAAAAAAGTTACTGCTAATCTTAATCCATGGGATTGACTAATTTTAGATTGATGTATCTGTGAATGATAGTAGGTTTTTGTGTAGATCATTCTGGCATTGTACATTCTTTTTATTAAAAGAGAAGTCAACTTGTGTGATCATGGGTCTGGCAAAATTTGCCATCAACCTTATTAACTAAACTAAGTGGAAGGACACTTTTTTTACGTGCAAAACTAGATGTCAGGATAGTTTCCTTGTGTGGCTTCTCGAAGCTGCACATAGTGATTCCTGGTAGTTGCCTTGCCAGTTAGTTTGTGTATGATTCTGTATTTATCAAGGTTATGGTATATAAAAGGATCACTTTTGACCCAAAAGAAAAAAAAAGGTGAGATTTCTACATCTATCACTTTAAGCTTGTAAAACACCCAACAGCACTTTTTACTCCGCAGACAACCTTAAATTAAAATTAGTTAGTTTAAACCCTTGATCTTAAAATTTAATTCTCTTTATTAGGACTTCCATCTTCGAAAGTCAAGACAGAAATTTCCTTAGCGATTCTGGTTGACCAACAAAAGCTACAAAACTTAGTCTTTTGTTCATAGTTGGGAAGAAAGTGCAATTAAGATGCTGTGTTGTTTCTCCAATCATCAACTCAGCAACACATTGCAAAAGCTTCCGTATTTCATTCATAGTTTGCATGAACAAATCAGATAGTAATTTACTGCCAAGTTTGTCAATAGCATCAAGAATGGAAAAGCCATCAGCAGGACTGAAACATGCAGTTTCGAGGAACCACTAATTTTCAATTACAACCTCTGTAATACCCTATAATTTTCAACGACCGTTGGGTTATGTAGGAAAACCACTAATGTCAAGCAAAATTTCATCAAAGACCTAAATCATTAATCAACTTTGTTTTCTCTGAAGTTATTAGACTCGTATTTAAATTTTGTGAGACAGGATCCTGAAATTATGATATGGCAGTTGTGTACTTGACCACAACCATTCTCATACCTGCACGAGGTCAGGTCATGGTTCAAAGGCGCGGTCGCGGTTGTGATCCGAACCGTTCTACATCGGTCTCGGCATATCGGTCGCCGTCTCGACGAGACGCGAATTTTTAAAATATTTAATATTCTAAAAATTGATAAAAATATGATAAATAAAAATAATTAAAAATAATTAGTAAAAATAATAAAAATTCAAGTTGAGTCGGGATGACTCGGAGTGATGCAGTGTGATTCGGCCGTTTTAACCCTTCACAATGACGTTTTGGCGAGTCAAGTATCTTAGAATCGTATCATCTCGGTGTTGTATCGAGAGGGTTCGAGACAGTGACGACTCGCCCGAGTCTTTGAACCATGGGTCAAGTGGAATCGACAAAGACGGGGAGCTTCTATTCAGGTAACCTTCACGTTGGACCAAGGTAAACTCTTCTAGAACAGGGAAGATGGACAAACTGAAGGCATCTAAATTACTCTCATCAACAAATTTGGCTGATTTGATGAATAAATTTTTCCAGTTCTTGAATGGAGAAACCTAAGAAACTTTCGGAGTGCAAGCCATCATAATCATGGTTCAAAGTCGCGGTCACAATTGTGGTCACGGCCCACATCGTTCCACATCGGTTTTGGCATATCAGTCGCGGTCTCTGCGAAATGCAAAATTTTAAAATATTTAATACTTTTAAAATTGTAAAAAATAGTATAAACAAAAATAATTTAAAAATAGCAAAAAAAATAAAATTTTGAGTTGACTCGAGATGACTCGAGACGATTCGGCCGTTTTTATCTGTCTCGAAAATGTCTCGAACGATTTCTCGGCGACTCGTTATTTCGGAATTATCTCGTCCCGATATCGGATCGGGAAGTTCCATTCCAATGACAACTCGGCCGAGTCGTCTCGGTCTCGGCCGAGTCTTTGAACCATCAACTAGTGCAGTTCTCACATCAAGAAATTATTCACTAGTGCAGTTCTCACATCAACATGCAACAACGACATTCGAATATATGATCTTTTATGAGGAAATAGTTCATCTTTAGTAATTAAACCAACTTGTGTTAGTGTCTACACCTATATTTTGCTTCCCTTGATTAGCAACCCAAAGTACCACCTTGAAAACACTCCACCTTACTCACATGGCTACTCTTCTAAATTGGACCTATCAAGATAAGCTTAAAAACTAACATGAACAAATAAATTCAAAAATTGGACTAACATTAATCCTAGATTCTTAGCCTATTTGCACAAGGATATTATTAACCACAAGCCGCGCTATACAGAAAATTGGTAGTAATCCTTACAACAATGTGCCAGCACTTAAGATCACATAGAACCATTCAGCATTACATAAATCATCTGTCAGCAAATCAAAATAGAAGATGGAATCTTCAATATTGCACGCAAAATCTATTTCAGATGGAAATCAAAGCCCTGAAACACCATATTAGAGAATTACCAATACGTTGTTTGCAAGCACAAGAATTGCACGAAGACGTTCCGCATGAAGACCGCCTGAAGCACAATAGATCATGGAAAAATAAACAACATGAAATCAATAAAGAAGCAAACTACTTAGAAGTAATCGGGTTTTTTTTTCAACATTCAGATTCTGAAATTGGGGGAACAGAATTAATGCAACAAGAAATAAAAAAAAATAATCGTCATACCGTTGAGTTGCAGATTTTCCCATTTGTAATAAACGGCCAGAGACCATCCTTGCAAATCTCGCAAGACCAGCTCTGAGGAGAGGCGAAAAAAGTGAGGATTAGTATATGATTCTATTAAGCAGCATCCGACAAACAACAAAAAAGGAGTATTTTTTTTTTCTAGTAGAAAACTAGACTTTTGGGCCATTGTTATTTGCTGTGCTCTGTTGCCCCTTTATGAAATTAAAGATGTGAAATTAACAAGAAAAACAACAATAAGAAGAAAGTTAAAAAAGCAATTCCTTTAGACAAATCATAGATAGATACTTCATTAATCAAAGTTGTTAGGGATCAGGATTCACCGTCTTTGTTTTTGTTTGGAAACTATCGTAATACCCCTCGTTACTTTCTTTAACATATCCCCTGTTCGTTTTACACTACAATTTGAATCCTATTTGAAAGTTAAGTGACATGCCCCAAAAAATAATAATAGTAATAATAAAGCAGCAACAATGGCATGCCTAGTAGTTGGTTTAAAATTAATAAAAAAGTTTCATGTGAATATATAAGGAACCCATTTATTAATTCACATATTAAGTGAAGTCCACTTAGCATTTTAAATGAAATCTATCAGGCTAGGAATTCTATAGGGAGATTAGGAGAGGCTTAGCAGAGTGAAAACGGTGAAAGAAGGGGAAGGAAGCAAGGAACAAGAGAGAAAGAATAGAGAGAGAAAGCAACTGGGAAGAGAGAGAAAATGAGTCTGGTATTATTCATGCTCAATCCATTACAAGAGGGAATGGAATCATTTATAGAATTCTGTTATCCTTCTAACTAACTGAACAAAAAGCCTAACTGTCTGAATAAGTCTAACTATGTCGTTTTGCCTTTTACACCAAAACGCATAGTAGGCCTTCCCAAAAAGACAAGTTCTTATTCCTTAGGTGCCTGACATTCCCTCCCTATTAACATCAAGCTTGTCCTCAAGCTAAGAAATGAGGGAACTGTTTATCAATGAAACTTTTGTCTTCGCATGATGACTCTGACTTTGGGAGATGATTCCATTTCACCAAATATTGAATGACAAGCTGAGAATTGCGCATAACAGCCCTCCTTCTTAACACCTTCTCGGGATGCAATATACACTGATCAGAAACATCAGGCTCAGGAAGAGTGGGCTCTATGTCCTCAGCAACTCCAATCTTCTTTTTCAACAATGAGACGTGGAACACTGGATGAACTCTAGCTCTTTCAAGAAGTTGTAACTTGTAAGCTATCACCCCAACTTTCCCAATGACTTGGAAAGGTCCATAGTACTTAGCAGATAGTTTTAAGCTCTTCCTGATGGCCAGAGTTTGCTGTCTATAAGGCTGTAGTTTCAAGAATACCCAATCACCTACTTGGAAGGTCCTTTCTGTCCTGTTCTGGTCAGCAAAATGTTTCATACGATTCTGAGCCTTAGCGAGATTGTCCTTGATATTTGCTAGAACTTGAAGTCTCTCCTGCACCATATCAGTTACTGCAGGAATGAAACTGTCATGGAAGGGGCCTAAAGGTAGATGCACTGGTTTATAACCATATAAGGCTTCAAAAGGAGTGAGTTGTAGGCTTGTGTGAAAATTTGTATTATACCATAACTCAGCTAAAGGCAACCAATCACTCTAGTGTGATGGATGTTCACTACACATGCATCTGAGGTATCCTTCTAAGCACTGGTTAACCCTCTCACTTTGGCCATCCGTTTGAGGGTGATAAGAGGAGCTATAGTGCAAACCAACTCCCAATGTACGAAAGAGCTCCCGCCAGAATTTGCTAATGAATACCTTGTCCCTGTCAGAAGTGATAGACTCAGGCAAACCATGCAATTTATACACATGGTCAAGGAACAACTGAGCTACCTGCGGTGTTGAATAAGGGTGGGAGAACTTCATGAAGTGACTGAACTTGGTGAAGCAATCCACCACTACTAGAATAGTGTCATACCCCTTAGAGAGAGGAAGTTGTTCAATAAAGTCCATGGTCAGATGTGTCCAAGCCTGTTAAGGGACTGGAAGTGGTTGCAGCAACCCAAGATAAGGAACATTTTCATGTTTGTTTCTTTGACAAGTGTCACAAGCTTGAACAAATTGTATAACATCCATTTTGATACCAGGCCAATAAAATAGAGATTGCACTCTTTGCAAGCACACCCTTTGACCAAAATGGCCTCCCACAGCTGAGTCGTGCAAAGCCTTGATTAAACTATGCCTAATCCCATTAGCTACCCCTACATACAGTTTTCCTCTGAACTTGAGCAGTCCTTTCTCTAGCTGATACCCTGAGCAAGCATTAGGATCTAGCAACAGTTGTGACATTATGTTTTGGGCCACACTATCACCCTCATAACTCTCAGTTAGCTCTTTCATCCAAACTGGCTGCACTACTGAGAGAATACAGAGGTGATTCACTCCTTCCTACTCCACATACCCTCATTTTCCTAGATAAGGCATCAGCAACCCCATTTTCAGACCCTCTTTTGTACTGGATTTCATAGTCTAGACCCAGTAATTTGGTAAGCCATTTATGCTATAAGGGGTGAGTAAGCCTTTGTTCTAACAAGTATTTGAGAGTCTGATGATCAGTTCTGATGACAAAGTGGTGTCCTACCAAGTAATGCTTCCATTCACTGCTAATACTAAGGCCGTCAGTTCCTTTTCATAGACAGACATTCCCAAATTCTGAGGAGATAGAGCCTTGCTAAGAAAGGCTATGGGATGTCCCTGCTGCATCAAAACTGCCCCAATACCAATTCCACATGCATCAGTTTCTATCACAAAGGGAAGCTCAAAATTTGGCTTAAGAACTGGTGCAATAGTCATGGCCCTTTTAAGGTCTTCAAATGCTAGTTGAGCATAATGACTCCAAACAAAGCCTTCCTTCTTCAACAATTGAGTTAATGGTTTGCAGATAACCCATATCCCTCAATAAACCTCCTGTTGTATCCAATCAATCCCAAGAATCCTCTCAGTTCTTTAACTGTGCCAGGAGTAGGCCATGATTGGATGCATTCTACCTTACTTACATCCATACTTACTTCCTCCTCAGAAATAATGTGTCCCAGATACACTGAAGTCTGAGCAAAAGAACATTTAGATCTTTTGCAGTAAAGTTGGTTGTCAGCCAAGATTCCCAACACAATCTTCAAATGCTATGCATGTGCTTCCAATGTAGGACTGTAAACTAGAATATCATCAAAAAATACCAATATAAACTTCCTCATGTAGGGTTGAAAGATTCTATTCATCAGAGATTAAAAGGTAACTGGCGCATTAGTTAGGCCAAAAGACATTACTAAAAACTCAAAATGGCTATGATCTGTCTGGAAAGCAGTCTTATGTATGTCATCTGTCTTAACTCTCAACTGATGATAAGCAACCTTGAGATCCAGTTTAGACATGTATTTTATCCCATGTAATTCATTCAGTAGTTCATCAATGTTTGGAATAGGAAACCTATCCTTGACAGTAAGCTCATTTAATTTTCTATAGTCCACACACAACCTCTAAGTATTGTCCTTCTTTTTAACCAACAACACAGGATAGGCAAAGGGACTACAACTGTGCTTAACAATTTCACTTGTAAGCATTTCAGCAACCTGTTTCTCAATCTCAGACTTGTGTGCATGGGGATACCTGTAAGGTTTGAGTTTGAATAGCTCTGCTCCTGGTTTCAGGATAACTTGATGATCTAATTCCCTCTCAGGGGGTTAGTCCTTGTGGAGTTACAAACACCTGAGAATACTGCTGTAAAACTGATGCTACCTGTTCTGGGATAACTTTCTCCTAATCACCCTTGGACTCCACCAGTAGTGAAGCGCAGCTCCTTTGCTTCTCTTGTATAAATGTCCTGAGATCCTTACCCCTTACCAGTTTCATCACAGGCTAGTTGATGAAGCCTTAGAGGTGTAATAAATCACCCCTACTGCTAAGAGCAATACTGAGTGCATGGAAATCAAAAGTGATAGGACTGAACTGGCACATCCAGTCAACTCCTAAAATGATGTCCCATCCTCCCAATTCCATTATCTTCAGGTCAAACTGAAACTGATAGTTTTGTATCAACCATCTAACATTTGGACAGATTGTTCCATTAGTGATGTCAGTACCATCAACCAAAGTTACTGTAAAAGGTCTGACTGTTTGATAAGGAAGCTGAAGAGATTTAGCTAATCCATAGTGTATAAAGCTATCAGAACTACCAGTGTCTACAAGGATTTTGACAGGTACTCCCCCTAAATTACCTAGCAGCATAATAGATTTCCTCTTTATTGCTGCTGCTAAAGCATTCAGTGACACCTCAGCCATTTCTCCTACCCTTCTTGTGAGCTCATCTTGCTCCCCTTCTGCATCCTCAAATTCTATTTCCTTCTCTTCCTCCATGTCTAAACAGTTCAATCCCTCAGGTTTGCACTGGTGACCTACTCAAAATTTATCCCTACATCTGTAACAAAAGTTGTGTTTATGCCATTCTGCATTTCTTCAGCTGAGATCTTACTAAATTCTCTAGATCTAGTGTCAACCTTCTTGAGATTTGGATCAATAGCCGGAAGCTTGTAGGAACTTGGATTGTTCTGGCCGTTGGTGTAGTTCCTATACATCCCATACTTAGGTTCAATTGCTGTCCTTCCTGAAGGCCTATGCTGCTTAGACAGAGTTTCAAATAAGCGCTCCTGCAGTTCAGCAACCTCGAAAGCCTTGGATAGAGTCTGTGGCTTGAATATCTTGACCATTGGTTTAATTTCTTTCTTTAAACCACTGATGAAACTGGATATAAAGTATCCTTCATCCAGTTTGGGGTTTCTGATCAACATTAGAGTCTTCAATTCTTCAAATTTCTCCTCATACTCCTCTACTGTCCCATTTTGTTGTAATTTATTGAATTCCTCAACCACATCACATGACCATTTCCTAGCAAATCTTTCACATAATAATTCACAAAATTCTGACCACGTCAACCTAGGTCTTTCAAGTCTCACTCCCTGGAACCAATTGTCAGCTCTCCCTTCCAAGAACATCTCTACCATATCTACTCTTTGATTCTCAGGTATTTGATAATTCAAGAAGTATTTCTAACATTTTCTTAGCCACTCCCTAGGGTACCCGATGAAAACATAGGCATTTCTAGTCTTGGCAGGTTGGGAGTAAAGATCTTACCTCTAGCATCAGGTTGAACTTCGTGCATCTCCGTGGAAGTCATGAGCTTTAAATGCGCTGGAGGAGTCGTTAGGATTGGTTTGGATATGCCTGTTTCTACTTCTGACATGCCTTTTTCCTTCATCATCACCTTTAACAGAGCATTGAACTTCTGCTCCATCTTACTGAACTTCTGGTCTAGGTTTCCCACCATAGCCTCAATCCTTGAGTTATTCTGCTCCAATTCTTCATGAAACTTCTGCTGTAGATTGTTTTGGCCAGAGATCTGAGCTGCAGCCATTGTCTCCATTACTTCTTGAAGCCTAGTTTCCTGCTTCTTGAGTTGATCCTCCAGTGATCGGTACCTGGTGTTTTCAGCCATTTGTGGTGTTCCTAGCAGCCAAGGATTGGCTGCTCTGATACCAACTATTAGGCTAGGAATTCTATAGGGAGATTAGGAGAGACTTAGCAGAGTGAAAATGGTGAAAGAACGGGAAGGAAGCAAGAAACAAGAGAGAGAGAGAACAGAGAGAGAGCAACTGGAAGAGAGAGAAAATGAGTCTGGTATTATTCATGCTTAATCCGTTACAAGAGGGAATGGAATCATTTATAGAATTCTGTTATCCTTCTAACTAACTGAACAAAGAGCCTAACTGTCTGAATAAGTCTAACTACGTCGTTTTGCCTTTTACACCAAAACGCATAGCAAGCCTTCCTAAAACGACAAGTTCTTATTCCTTAGGTGCCTGGACAAAATCATGGAATCCTCATGTGCCCATGTGGAACCTTTTTCATTGGTTCAGGAATAAGTACAAGGCATGCTTAATAGTCAACGTAAAATTTTTCCAATAACTAGAGGGGCACAATCTGTGTGTATGTCTATATATGTGTTTTTGTGTTTAATATAAATTTATCATGGGATTTTTTTGAGGTTGTACAAGTCATAGAATTCTCAACTTTCTCTATTCTTTTTCCTTATAATTGCTGAAAGTCCTTACATGCCCTTTGATTAGTTATTTTTGAATGATTATGAATTTATAATAAAACATAAAACGAAGCCTAGATTTTAGCATGCTTTCATGTTTATAACACCACTAAACTCTTGTATTCATACAGAAAATAATTTAAGATAATGATATCTCATAACATCTCAATATAGGAATCTAATTTGAACCTTTTATTTAGGTGAAAAATGTCTAGTCCTACCAACTAAAGAGGAAACAATATTATCTCCCTTTCAATTTATCCAAATCTGAGAAATGTTAGATTATATAAAAAATAAACAGAAAATAATAAAAGTTTATGCTATTTTTCTAATTTTTGGAAATAATGACATTTGGTGACATTGCTTTAGCTTTTAACTTTTGCAAGTGTGACTCAAGAACGATAGAATACAAAAGTGAGAAAAAATATCAATTTATATATATATACATATATATATATTGTGCGCATACTACTTCAAGGGGTTATGCAAGTAAAATATACTTATTTAACTTATGTTTTTTATACTACTAGTCTGGCGGCCCTGCGCATATGTGACCCGTGCTAATAGTGTGTTTTGTTTTGTAAGTGTTGAAGTAGGAAATTGTTTTATAATATATATAAAATAATTGTAAGCTGGTTATTTTTTATTAAATGAGGATAATTGGAAAGGATTATTAGTAGGTTATTGTATAAAATGTTGTTTAATGTTGAATAAAAATTTAGCATATATATGCTATGAAGTAGTAGAATATGAGAAAAGCAATGAATGGTGAAACTATAATTTTTATAGTTATTTCGTATTGGAGAAAATTTCTACAAGTTCGTCATTGAATATGTGCATCCAATATTCATTCATTGCTAAATGGGAAATTATGAGAATATAACCTGATCTAATAACATGGTATCACAGTATTTTTTTCCAACCGTAGGTTAAAAAATTATGTTCAACTTTGATGTCCCAATATCTGTATTGGCAGTAAGAGATGATTATGCTATTTTGTTTGGCAATATATGAGCAGTATCTTCTGGATGTAGTTCCTACAAAATAAAATAAATGATTAAAGTAAACTTGTGTTATGTGGATGGGTTAAAATAGATAACTTGTCTCTGCTATGTGGATGTAGTTCCTGCCTCTTCATTATTAACTCTGTATAATTTGACTAATTCTGAAGGCATTTCAATAGGTGCCAATCGAACTTCACCAACACAACAACAAAATCTAAGGGTTCTAAATAGAAACGCTTTGCACCACAGTATACACAATCCTTAACTTTGGGCAAAATATTTGGCTCAGTTGGTATATGATCTATTATGCGAGATTTATTCTGTTGTCTACCACGATGACCTATTGATGTTAAAGGAAAAGATATAGTTAATTAAAAGGCAATCCTAAACAGACATATAAATAGATGAATAGCGTTGCACTGGAAATAATACCAATAGGAGGTGATATGGTATTTGAGAAAGATTGAGTTGTATTTGTTGGTATGGTATAAGCTACAGATTCTGCCAGTATGAAAAGAATACAGAGGAAGGAAGAGAAGCTGTCATAAAGAGAACTAATAGATAGCACAACTTAAGCACAAATGATGGTATAATAAATGAATATTATCGTTTTAAAAAGGCTACCAACAATTGCTGATCCAATGTTTGACACGTCATGCGTTTCATTGGCGGCCTCATATTACCTACGTACTCTGCAACTATCGAAACAAAACATAGAGATTTACTCAAAAGATTCATAGACATAGACAATGAATAGCATAAAGAACTTACTATTATATGTAAGAGATAGAATAATTACCTGGCGCACTAATCAACGCAAGTCTTTGCCATTGATGGGACATTTAAAACAGATGAAGAAGTTGATAGAACAAGGTATTTAGATGGGAGTAAATTTTGTGTTAATGATTAATATTATATATATATATAACTAATAAATGCACAAATAGCATGCAAAGTAGCACCTTCTTGAAAGTTTTGATGAGCTTCTAAAACAGAAGCAGCAGCATCCAAAATAAATGCGTTCGATTGCACTATGGATTGACCAATAATCGTATTCAATTCCATGTCCTCACTGCAATTCGAGGATGACGATAAAGTACTTAATTTAGATTTAATGCAATCGACTGAGGATGTCCTTAATGCAATTTGATTGCTGTTTTTTAGCCACAAATTCAGCCCTTTTTGTGTTAGGCAAGGTTGCGTATACTTCTCTAGCACGGCGATTTTTTTCTAACTGGCGATCCTAATCAGAGATCAATTTTTCTTTTCTAACCCATGATCACTAAAAAAATAAAATAATAATAATAATAATAAGACAAGCAAAGTATGTAGACCAATGTATCTATATAAATGTAAAGAATGAAGGCAACAAAGAACTTAAAAGGTATCCGATATTTAGTAAAATAAAAAGATATAAATAAGCATAAATGAATAAAAGTAAAATAGAAAAAAAAATTAACAAGCATCATGATTAAGAGGAAGGAAAATGTGGGAATTGTCATCTCTGTGATAGATTTCCAAATGACATAAACAAGGATTGTTAAACAGTATGTTTAAGAGTGGTCTTTACCACAAAAATGTCATTAGACTGCCAAAATCACTTGAAAAAATTGGCTCTTGTCAAATCAATTACTACAACGTCAAGAGAAAATAAAAAAAGAAAAAAATGGGGTAGAAAAAATAGGCAATCGGCTCACGTGCGCAGATAAGGGCAAATTTCTCACGTGGCAACAATTTAAATGCATATATTTACCCCACTGGGTAAGGTTAATTGAAGCATGGATAATTACTCATATATGTTCGACCCAAAGGATAATAACCCATTTGGTACTAAAGCATGAACTAGTTATTGCACTTCGATAGAAGAAAGCAAAATTTGATGGCAAATGCCTCGAGCCATGTGCAATTTGCTGGCTCCGATTCTTCAATGAATGACTATGCTTGCAATTAAGGCCCTCGGTGGTGGTGTTGTATCATTTATTACATGTTCACATTTTGTATGGGTATTGGTGGACACACATTGAGTTTAGCAGTAATTATTTAGTGTTAAAGTGGACCACATGTTATCAACTAGAGTTGGCCATTTGGTATATGTTAAGTGATCAAGTCCGGCAACGTTTTATTTGTTCTCTTAAGTAGTATAAGCACTTGATTTGGTAATCAACATTCTAATATGGCTTTATCATTCAAATTTTGATGTAAAACAAGCAAAATTAGATGCCCAAAAATCAAATAGACAAATCGTACTTGTAATTGTCATTAGAAGTATAACTAGTGGGCCGAATTTGATACTATGTAATGGCTAAAATCAAAATGGAGTTAGTCAAACAATTTGAATTTTATATTTGTTTACCCTAATTGTTTGAATTTTTGATCAATATGGTTGATAGGCTAATTAAAATAGGGTAACTCAAAATAGGGTTATCAAGCTTGGATTGAGTCATTTTCAGATTAATAATCCAAATTATCTAGTATTTGGTTGGAAATTAGGTAAAATAGGATTGCTATTATAATGACCAAAGTCCCCCTTACTTTGCAGTTTCTTCCTAATAAGGTTAATTTACCATTTTTAATATTTATAACCTTTATTAAAATTATAAATTAAATCAAGGATTTTAATATATACAAACTAGTAATTGTCACTCAAGGGTTTTAATATATCCCCTTATTGACGTCGTCATTCACATAACCCAATTGATAGGATTTTTTATTTATTTAGAATGTGGTTGACAAAATAAGTTCAGTAAGTGCAATTTAGTTCAAGGGAAATATAGTTGCACTACTATGATGTTAATATGTGTAAAGTAGTTAAAAAAATATATGTATATGTATAATTCATGTAATAGGCAGTATGGCATATGTATAATTCACAAGGGCAAATTAGTCTAAATATAGTATTTTGGCAATGAGGGGATATTCCGAATTAATAATCCAAGTTATCTAGTAGTTGGTTGATTTTGAGTTAGATGAGATATATTTTTTAAAAAATGCTAAAATTTGTTTGGTTCGGAATTAGGTAAAATAGGATTGCTATTATAATGACCAAAGTCCCCCTTATTTTGCAGTTTCTTCCTAATAAGGTTAATTTACCATTTCTAATATTTATAACCTTTATTAAAATTATAAATTAAATCAAGGATTTTAATATATACAAACTAGTAATTGTCACTCAAGGGTTTTTATATATATCCCCTTATTGACGTCGTCATTCACAGAACCCAATTGATAGGATTTTTTATTTATTTAGAATGTGGTTGACAAAATAAGTTCAGTAAGGGCAATATAGTTGCACTACTATGATGTTAATACGTGTAAAGTAGTTAAAAATAAATAAATGTATATGTATAATTCACGTAATAGGTAGTATGCATATGTATAATTCACAAGAGCAAATTAGTCCAAATATCGTATTTTGGCAACAGGGGATATTCCTTTTTAAAATCACCAACCCTATCAATTGGCTACCGATCTTGCTTCTTACTTGTATTATATTATACAATTAATTAATTAAATTCCATTACTCTTGGTGTCTATTCCGTGTTACTTCTTTATTCCATGTATACTTGTTAATCTCTACTGACTTGTCACACAGAAACATACCTTAACTAATATTTGTCTACGTCGTATTAACTATGACAATTTGTTGCATTTCATTTGATTTGCATTACTTTGGTTACAACAAAGTGCATTATACTACCTACTAACTACTGTTTCATATTTACAAGAACATGAAATGCAATTTCAATGCCATGTTCATTATTCTATTTCTTCACAATTTACCTTCCTAAATTCCCCCTACATCCTAAAAATTTTTCTTTAAATGATTGCATGCCCTTGAATTCCCGTTCTTCATAAATATCCATTTGTATTTTTCTTTACCTAAATAATTTCCTATGCTCTAGTTATTATTTCTCACAAATATTATCTAAATATACTTAGTGTCATTTTTCACTATTCATAATATTCCATTCCACATATATATTATTTCTAAAACCTATACATGCACATTACTACAAACACAAATAACTAATTTTTTCCCCACATTTACAACCACTACATACCATTTTCACATTGCATTTGTGGAAACGAGTGCTTACCTCTTCAAATTTGTTCTATCCCTTCTGATTTACTCTCATTCAATTCAATTCCTCTGCTTCTCTGCTCCTCCCACGTCCCTCTCTATATCTTTTTTTTTCAAATTGCGTTGCAATATACAATGACTATGGGGTCTTTCTTAGCTTTATTTCTCGGCCTACTGGAGTGGGATACTAAGCATTTGCTCTCTCTTTCCTTTCTGGTTGGTGGAATTATTAACACAATTTCAATGCCTCCATTAATGTCTTAAACTACCATAGCGTTCTTTGTAGTCACATTTTGTTACAGTCTATTTTGTAACTCCCAGGCATTAAATCACTATTCCTAGAACTGACGCTTGCTTTTGGAACATTCAAATGTTTTGTCTTACTTACTTATACTTTCTTTACAAATATTTATTTAAATGTGGGTCCCACAATTTCAAACAACCTGTACTTACCCACCGGCGACTTTTTTCGTCAGGTTCTATACAAACCCTCCTCAACTTCAGTAATTTCTTATGTGTTGTCTTATCATTGGTTAGTCTTAACTTTACCACAAAAATGTTAGAAACTTCTTCACCATTTTGTAGAACTTACCCGTCAAACAATCAAAAGTCCAAAAGAGTAGATAAATGAGGTAGAAGTATTGTTTGAAAGGACAATCAACATTTAATGCTAGAGGAAAAGCAACAGAGTATTACTAGGAAGTGAAGAAGAACAAAGTCAAAATGGCAATTTTCCAACGAAGAAGAGGCGCGTTTCAAAGAAACATGTAGAAACAAAAAGTGAGGCACCCATAAAAGTGAACAATGAGTCAACAAAAAATAGGGTCAGAAGACAACAAAATTACAAAGCAACCAAGCAACTATAGCATGCAGCTTGAACGAAGGGAAAAGGAATGGCATAACTGGAAAATAAGACAACACCTAAGGCTAAACTAACACTCCAGAATAGCTAAGATGGCTATCTCTGCGGATCATAAGAGGCAAGAATGACGCAAACAAAAGAGGAACAACAACAAATAATTACAAAGGAACCACACAAGGACCACTAAGGCTAATCCTAATGACATGAGGAACTGCCAAAAGACTGATGCAAATGGACCGCAATAGCCCGAACATTTCAAGCAATACCGAAATAACCGACGGAAACACTCTCTCACTGTTCATTCAAGCAACTCCCACTTTCATATAGTTAGATACTAGGGGTGATCCTCGCACGATGCGCGGGCCGCCGAGGGATTTTTTTTTCTATATTGCTGTGCTGAGGAACTAAGTGAGAAGTATATTTTGCAAAAGGCTACTGCATTGCATTTGCTATATAGACAATTTTCCAGATGTTTTCAAAAGGACAGGTTCATCTGGATTATTGTCTATATTTAGTTTATAGGATCATTCACACATATTTACACATATTTACAGTTAAAGCTTCTTAGAGCTTTTTTACAGTTTCAAAAGTATTAAAGCTTTTTAAGCTTATTTTTTATTGGTGTCGGTGCATTGTTTTTTGATGGGGCTCTCTGTGAGTTTGAGAGCGGTGAGGAGATTGCTGTCTACATTTGCTGAAGATTCAGGTGTATGTGCAACTTCGGTTGTCTCTGGTTGTGGTGGAGAGTCGATGAGCATTTTTTGTTGTATTTTTTTCTCCACTAATTGCACTGGAGCTACTTTCTGAAGTATTGGTGATGTTGGAAAGTTTGTGTACTATGATGGCTGATTATTTTGTGTTGGTTACTGAGGCATAGTTTGAAGCAGTCTTCTTGATGAAGCAGACTATTATGTTGCTACTGACACTATCTTCTATTGCTTGATAATTGAGGTTGTTCTGCAACGTAAAGAAAATCACAAGTTTTTATTAGTGTAAGGTATATGTAGGTGTCTGTGTAGTAATAGCAGGCTAGAATGTATTTAGTTTATATATGCTGACCTGTTGCTCTTGTTTGTTGAATTTCTTGTATTGTAAAAGGAAGCAATTGAGAAGCATCATTTCCATAGAGATCCAGGGTCAGATTTCCAGTGTAATCCTCCAGTTGTAAAGTCAATCGACATCTATTTTCAAGTAAAGATTGTTGCGAAATAATTTTTTTAGGAGATAAGAATTTGTAAGTATTTTTCAGAATGGAGTTTTCGATCATACCTTGGGCTGACTCGGACATGTGTGTTGCAAGATGCACAGACAATTGGCCATTGTGGAATAGAATGCACAGATTTGAAGCATTGGGGGAATGCATTATACCAGAATTTTTTTACTTCTATCAAGCAGTTTAGGAGTTCCTTGTATCCAATAAGCCTTTTGCTGTCATATATATATATATATGGTTGTTCATTTTTTGTATATAGTGGTTGATTTGTGTGTTTTGTGCAAAGAAGTTGTGTAAGTGAAATTTACCAGAGGAAAGTGAAGATAGTCCATTCATGCTATATTATCGTGTGAGCGCGAGGTTATATAATTATGAGAGTATAAATTTATATTATTTGTAAGGATAAACCAGCTTAAATTATCATCATCCCATCTCTTGGTCATCCCTAGATGACTAATACCATCTCCTCTATAAGATTATTTTATCCCATGACTAGGGAATTAGTTCGGTTAGCTGAGATCTATCATCCCATGTGTAAAATACAACCAAAGATGAAATGACACAGAATGATTAATTCAATCCCATATCATTCCATGTGCCAAACAGACGCTAAGCGTAATGCAATTCTATGTGACCCTCGGGTGATTCGATTGGGACTTAAAAAAATTACTAGTACACTTTAAAAAATTTATAAATATAAAAATGCAACAAAAAATTTAGCAACCTTGGTACTCTTATCGGAATTGGTCTAATGATCACCCAAGGTCAAGTAAAATTCGGCTGAACATGGCTGCATCAAAATTCCACAAAAAAATATATATATATTGCTCTGGCGACTCCACGAGCGTCGGTTTGGCCTTCCTATTGGGTGGATTGGTTTAGGACTAACAATTTGGCTAAACTGTTGCAAAGTAAAATGTTTCTATTTGACCAAAAAAAATAACTGGACGAACCAACTAAGACAAAACAATTTGGCTCTATTTATTTGGCTTTGATTTGAATTTAATAGTTTGTGTGTAACATAAAATACCAATGATTTGTTTCTAAATATAAGATCGTACTAGTTAGAAATTTTAATGTTTAAGTGTTAAGCCACTATATTATTTGGCAGTTGAAAGTTGATAGTATTATAATACTGAGGCAATAGATATATAATTTTTCTAACAGATAAGAGGTGGGATTTAAGAAGTAGGGAGAGGAAAAGGAATTTGAATCCAAAACCTTTAATTCTTAGCCCCTCACTAATGAACTAACAAATGCATCACTTTCATGTTCTATTTGATATTCTATAATTTGATTGTTGATAGCCCCACTTCAATGGTACACATATATAATTAATCTTTTATGTAGTGACATTGTATACATGGTTAATATTGGATGAATGACAATTAATATAAATTTATACACATACATAGACGAGTATATTTATATATACATATTTCTTCTATAAATGTAATCTATTGCTTTTTCAACTAATCAACTAACTAATGCATCACCACTTTCATTTTATTTTCCAAATGAAATATATCAGTATTATTATTGAATTGGACATATATGTATGTATTGACAAACCAACACAAATTGTATAGTACAATAGGCTAATGATCTACAGTGATACACAAATACAGGCACATAAAAAGTAGATATGTAACATTAATCAACTATATGTATGCAAGTCTGAATATACAAATTATTTCTGCCTCTTTGTTACATATAAAGATATACTTAACGGGTATATATATTTTTTTATTATGTAAAGTTTAAGGAATTGAAAGAGAACGTTAAGAACTTTTGTTATATTAAGAAGATAACCGAACAAAATCAAAAACTCTAAATCATGTCTTGCTTGTGAGGTTAAAAAAGAAACAAAGATGAGAAATATTTTTCAGTTAATTGGCAATTTGGAGCAGCGTTAATTTTCAGTTAATTGACATTTTCTCTCTCCAATCCCACACTAACCGACGCCGTTCAAATTCGCTCGCTGACAGTGCGTAAAAAATGGCCATCACTTCACCAAGATTTAAAAGATTCTGTTCATTTTTTAAAGCAAATCCCTTGCTCCCTCAATCTCTTTACGAGACTCGCTCTACGCTCCCACGGAACAGTGGTGCCAGAGAATGCAGCGAGGCGGCTCCGTTACCTGTTTAAAGGGAAGATCAAGAAATCAAAAAAAATCTGTGATTCTGCCCACCCCTTCACTACCGGTAGTGATGCTGCTTCCAAGACTCCTAACAAGCCATTCAGAGTCCACCACCACCGCCAAGAAGCGCACTGACAACCAATAACAATGGTGCCAAATCCGAAGAAGCAGGAGGCAGAGGACGTAAAGGCAGCTTCTTTTGAGGAGGCATTCGGCACAAGTTGAGGAAGATATATCAACATGTTTTTGGATTACCTCACAAGGAGACGAATCCACGTATTAGAAGCAGAGTTGAGTTCCCTGAAAGAGTCCATAAAACAGATAGGTGGTGATGTGAAGGAGTTGAAAGGAGGGATTGAAAAACTGAAGGATGAGGTTGAACGGGTCAACAAGAAAGTTGATGAGATGGAAAGTAAGGAGAAAAGTTGGTGGTGGAAGATCTTTTGGCCATTCTGAGATGAGGTAATTGTTAGGATCCAAACGCGGAATAAACAACTATTGAGATATCAAATGCACAACAATTTAAATGAAAAACAAGCCACAAGTATGAAAGATTGACGACACACAATATTTAAACGTGGTTCTATTCCACCATTGAGCCTACGTCCATGGAGAGAAACCCATTCTTTATTATGAGAGAAAAATCCTATACAAGAATACAATTTGAAATCTAATCCCAACCCTTGTATATCATCTTTCATCTCTTAAGAACCTTTTCTCACACCCATGTATAAGGCTTACATGATGCCCTTGTTTATCTCTTGTGTGTCCCTCGTGTAGTATATCAACCCACCTATTTATAGAGAATATTATTTGGCTAAAAATACCAAATAATAAATAGGAAACCAATTCTAATTCCTACACTTGTAGGAAATAACTTCTATTCTAAACTAAATAGAATATTTTTTGGCTACTACTTCAAGTAACTAAAAACAATTAGGAAACTAGTTATTTCCACACAAAATTAAAAATTCTAGCCTAAAAGAAAATTAAGCCAATTTCCCTAACAAATCTCCACTTTGGCTAAAATATTTTTTTAGCAACCATTTGCTTTCAAACTATTAAATAAATATGGTATCGAACTACATACCCGAATCAATACAGTCCTGACACCAAATTGATTCAATCACCAAAATGAACATGTGTAGTTACCCCGAGTCCAACCTCTTAATTGACTCGTGAGAGAGGTGTCTCAATTCATCATCTCCCTTTGTAGGATTCTTTCACCCACCAACTTGCAATTCGAGATCCCCTTCTGTGAAGTTTTAACCCTAACCATTGAGGCAACCAAGTGGTAAAATCATCATACTTCTTCCCATTCTCAAGATTGTTCGCTACATGTGGTTTTGAAGACTCCACCTAAAACGCAAAACTAGTAACTGTCAGAATCTTCTGATGCATAGAAATTAGATCTCTTTGTTTCTTTGAGACACATGCCACACCACCCAGAAAATATAACTGAAATCTAAAAGCCACCAGGGATGAAGTATCAACCATTGGAGGTGTGAGAAAGTTTCCACCGATTCACGTCCAAAATCAACATTAGACTGCACCTTTTTCTTGATCCTTGAATCACCTGTCTAAATTCGCCGTCAAGTATTTTTATACTTTTCGATTTTCCATCCTTCACTATCAATGCTTTTTTGCCAATCCATTGAAATAAAGATACCACCCATTAAATTGTTCAATGGGTAACAGCCACCAATCCACTTGATCTCAATCGTTAATTGGGATCCAACCATAAATAACCAAACTGTTGATCCAACTATTCAATTTGTTGGGATCCAACTGCTTGTGAGCAATCCAGTCTCGCAACCAAGTTCTGATACCATTTGTTAGAATTCAGGCATAAACAACTATTGAGACATCAAGTGCACAACAATTTAATGAGGAACAAGTCACAAGTATGAAAGATTAGACGACACACAATATTTAACGTGGTTCGACTCCACCATTGAATTTATATCCACGAAGAGAAATCCGTTTCTTTATTATGAGAGGGAAAACCCTATACAAGAATACAACTTGAATCCAAAACCAACCCTTGTATACTATCTTTCATCTTCCAAGAACCCTCTCTCACACCCCATATATAAGGCTACATGATGCCCCTGTGTATCTCTTGTGTGTCCCTCGTATAGTATGACAACCCATCTATTTATAGAGAATATTATTTGGCCAAAATACCAAATAATAATAGGAAGCCAATTCTAATTCCTACACTTGTAGGAAATAACTTCTAATTCTAAACTAAATAGAATATGTTTTGGTTATTATTTCAAGTAACTAAAACCAATTAGAAAACTAGTTACTTCCACACAAAATAAGAATTATACCTAAAGAAATTAAGCCAATTTCCTAACAGTAATTCAGATTAATCAGAATTGTTAGAGATGATCATTTTTCTTTTTCTTTTTCTTTTCTTTTTTCCTTTTCTTGTTAGAGATTAATCGGAATTGTTAGAGATGTGGTAAATTCAGTTGATGTGATGCTAGCAATTGATGACAGCCAATGTACAGACAATTATTGGTGGTCGGCTTTTAGGTTCTTGGGTCCTTAGTAAAGTTGCCTCTCTGTTTTTCTGAGAAGAAGCTTGTTGATCTGTGTCAGTTTTTCTTCCCGGGGAAATTTCAGTCATTTCACAAAAATTTGTTTTTTTAATCTGAATAAAAAAAATATGTCATGTCTCAAATTGACTCAGTCTCTTGGGTTAGGAGGGTCTACAGTATTTATATGTATTAAAATGTTGGTTTGTTTGTGGAATTTAGGACCATTTCTAATTGGTGTTCAACTTCATTGGGAACCTTAGCAGTCTTTTTCTTGTGGGTAACAAGTCTTTCCACATGATAGCTATGACTGATGTTGGCTTGGTGGGGGACTTGGGGTGGGAACTTGGAAGCTCTCTACCTCTGGGAAACTGCAAACATAGCAGGCAAACACTAACTAAAGTATACAAGACGTTAGGGAGGAGATCAAAAACTTGGATTTGCAATTTTGCATGAAAATTGCACGAAAAGGGGACCCCAAAAGGAAAAAGATTTTGGTGTGAACAATGCAGCCAAAAACTGAAAAGGTGATTCCTTGAGAAATGGAAACATTGTGCACTTATTTACACAAGAATTTTAAATTGTGTTTTTAGGTTATGGCTATGCTATTAGACCAAGTAACTAACCTCTTGGCAATATGGTGCGCTGTGCATATAATATTAGATATGTTTTGAAGATCCAAGTGAGACCCACGGTTGTTTTGTCAAAATCTTCATGTTGTACCATTGGAACTGTCCACAAGATAGCTAGAAAGTCAGCATAGGAGCTCTTGTTGGTTTGGAAAGAATTGGTTCGTGGAGTTGTTTTGAGGTTCCTTATTTACATGTGTTGTCCAGTAGTCTTGGGGAAAGAATTGGTTTATGGAGTTGTTTGAGGTTTCTTACTTACCTGTGTTGTCCAGTAGTGCATGTGGTTGTCCTGCAATTCTGCAATGGTTTTTCATTGCATCCACACTCCATTTGTACGTTTTTGAAGTTGTTTTCAATACATTTTTTGGAGAATTAAACAAGTGTGTGATGCTTTTGGTTTTAGTGGAGCATGCTATACTTGACAACAGTCTGAATAGTGATGAATATCTTTTGGCAATGGCCCTGCTTTGGACTACTATGCTTGGCCAATATGTTAATGCAACTTTCTTTCAGTTTATCTTTTTGAACAGATGCTGATAAAACTCTTTACTTGCAGTGAATCTACTACCGCCAGCACCATTGTGGCCTAGGCTCAAGGAGATGACTTGGATCCTTTGGATTAGCAGATATTCATAAACTGTCTTAAGAGTTGCATGTTACCTTCCATTAGCTTGGGAAAAGTTGTTTGTTAAGCCAAATTTTGTGACATGATCCTATTGTGATACTTGACAGTGGATTACAGCTCAGGATAATTGATGCTTTTAATGTTCTAGATTTAACTAAATACTTGTAGCCGGGAGCTTTATTTCCTGTTTATTTTCGTTCATGATTTAATTTTGGTTCTGATGTTTAATGCAAAGAATGCTACCTTCCGTGGGTGATGCTACAAGTTGAAGTGAAAAGCATTACTCTGCTTACAGGCCAAAAGGGGTTTTGTTATGAATGTATGACCATTAGGCTATGGAAAATAGATTTTGGTTTTATCTCAAAACAGATTTTGGTTTCGGTGCAGATTGTACTATTCTATATATGCTTCTCCAATAATAGTCATTTTCCTCCTCATGTAAATAAGTGCTATGAATATATGTGCACCAAAGTTTAAATTATTTTCTTGTGAAATCATCAATCTTGCAATATTCATCTTCTAATTACTTTTTTTTCTTTCATTTGGATTTTTCCAAGTAAAAAAGAAAAAAAGAAAAAACTTATAAGCGTACGTTGATTGAAGAGGATGTGACACTTGTCTATACAAGTGCCAACTACAGAGAATTTAAAATTAGGGTGGGAAGTTTCACTTTTATGGGTATAAAAAGCTTCTGCAAGTGCCAGTTCATGGCATATATAGGTGAGTCGTGAATACATAATCCTTGTTTGGAAGTTTCTTAGGTTGCTAAACACTTGTCAGACTTTTGAGAAAATTATGTTATTAGGATCATTCATTAAATGACAATGCAACACAATTTTGGGCAACGTTCATGAGATGCTTATGCCACAGACCTTAATGGCTCAGTTCTAGATCCTCTCAATCTGATAACTGCGTGGAATCCTTGAAATAGTTTGAATCTCAGGACTGAGTGATAACATTTGTGTTAATCTAGCCTAAGATTAAGTTCAACTAGATTGCAAGAAAAAAATGATGTGGCAATTGCTGTATTAAATAAAATTTGTTTCAATGAGATATAAAACGCTCCTTTATTTTTTATAATCTTATTTTAAATATTTTTAACAACCTCTTGACATGTGCAAATAAGATTTTGGAAGAGATTAGATCTTGTTGATAGTTAATATTTCAACAAGATAAAATGTCTACATAAAAAAAAGGAGAAAATCAAAACCATGGAAAATGTCATGCCAAAAATCAATGCTTGATAGTGGCAGGAGTAGAAGATAAAATTGACGATCGAATAAAATTTTCCACGAGCCAGGTGATGGTGGATCTAAATTGCAGTAAAACAAGTTAACAACAAGAAATATATGAAGCCACAGACCACAGCACATCATATGGATTTTGATTCAATTATTGTGTTTAAGACTTATGGGATTCTAATGCTCAAATTAAGCAAACACAAAAGTGTTATGAAAACTATAAAGCATACAAGTTTAGTACTCCACATACTTCAAGCCAATTGTTGGAATGCCAACCACATCAGGACCATTCTCGCCATGCACCATCGATGGGCATGGATTCCTCCCATTAATTTCCATTTATTTGATACAATATGCGAAAACTTGCAAAATTATTGGTTTCCATTTATTTGATATAATACATCAAAACTTGCAAAATTTTAAATGGAGACAATAATGGAGTTTGGAGTTCATAGAAGAAGGCGAAGTGGTAGATAAAGCCTCTTAATATCATAACTCGTGTGCAGTAGAAATCCATGCATTTACATGACTTGGATCATATTTCTTGAAATATATGAGAGTAAACTTGCCTAACAACTAAATGAACGCATTTGTTTCTGATAAAGTAGAATTTGAAGCTTTGTGCTTGATGTATTTTTCCTGCCTTGTAGATGCATATGTTATTGGAATGTGCTATACGACCTTGAAAAAGAACTGCTTTGACTTTCAAAAGTTGTATTATGGAGGACAGAAGCTGTATGTATCTCTCCTGCACATTCTAGATTAGTTGTATATTTCCTTCCCATGTCTCTATATATTTTTCCGATTTCAAGACATAGAGGCTGCTACAAACAAGTGCTTTACAGTATGGAGACTTCTTCATGTTCAGTATTTCAATAGCACTGCTGTGTATATTTAGCTAGAAAATGCACATCTCACACAGCTTTGCATACTAAGCACGAAATTTGATCTGTTTCATTGTATTCTTTGCATGCTAGAATCATTTTTTGCATTGCATGCTAGAATCTATAGACAGTAACTTGTATAGTATGTGGTCACTAACGATATGATTGTAGTGCCGGCTAGAATGCACATATGGTTACTCGAAGGGTATGTAGACAACCAGCAATATCATCCAATAGATGCATTTGAAAACTCTAGAAATTGGTTAGGTATCATAGCATTAAGTATGCCAAAAGAAAAAAAGTAGCAGCATTAAGCAAGTTTGTATGTACTAAGTTTGTATCAAGACATAATCAAAGAATAACATTGGGTAAGGCCATAGATGTGACATTATTGAAGGGATGTATTGCTCCATAGTTACTAATCTTTATCTTGATTTTCATCATAATCCTGATTAAAGATCATGCACAGAGATTCGAACTCAAGCAACATTATTTAAGACAAAGTAATGATACCCGAGGATCATAAATTTGGCGTAGCCAGGATTTTTCTTTTCGGCCTTGCCTGCATTTAAGTCAAACCTATCGTTAACTGTAATGGTTCATGCCTCAACTAGTAAATCAACCTCAGTCAACCCATATCAAACATGATTTTGTATATTTACTAAAAGGGTTTCAAGGGTTAATTTTTAGGAAGAACGAAAACTAATTGAAAAGATATCTAAATATAATGGACACAATAAATGTAAACTTACATATTCATGTTGTAAGTTAAATATAATTTAGATGTTTTAACGGAGGTTCAAAAGCACTCGTCAGAAAAATCTAACGGTTAACAAAACAATTAATTGCACATTAGAATTCACACATCCATTCCTTGAGCAATTGAGAAAATTTTCAAATCAAATCACATCCTATGCATTTACACAAGGTAGGACTTAGGTATACATTCATATTCATGGGTTGACTTCCCATTCTCCAATTATAGCGGCTATAAGTGGGACTACACGCACGACACGGAGCTGAGATATTCTTAAGAATTCTATCACGTAACCTTGACAGCAGCAGGAAATAAAATGCAATTTTTTTTTCGGTTCATTTATTTTACAACTTAAAAATTTCTTAATCTAGGAAGTAACGAAGCCACCACTTTGTCAAATGTTGACGAAATCACACTTTCGACTTTATTCTTCGCGTAAATTCCAAATCTCAGCTTGATTTTATGCGAATATACTAGATAAGATTTGAGCTAAAGTCAAAAGATGGTAGTTTTAGTTTTGTTTTTAATGTAAAAAAAAATAATCAAAAAAAAGAATCAAAAATTGACTGAATGACTTTCTATGACTGTTAACATTAACGTTAAGGTTAATGTTGTTGATAATAACGTGTTACCGTCCACTTAATTGTACCAACATTTGTGTTTGTTATGTTATACACATTGATGGTATCAAATAAGGGGTTAATTTTTATACACTGTCAGTGTAAAGATTTTTTTACACAAGCAGGTTTACATGAATACCATATCATCATTAGTCAAATTTTAAAATTTACTTTTTGTCCATATATCATAAATCTATACCTATTAGTGTAAAAAATCTTTACACTGACGGTGCATATAACATTAATCCATCAAATAAACGATAGATAAATAAACCACAGATGAGAAGTTGGCTTCCCTAATATGTAGCTGTCTTAGAGGGAGGTTTGTCCTATTTTCCTAAACGTTGTAAGCATATGTAAATAAACCAATGATTGTAGCAATGATTTTTAATTTATAAGACTACAACTAAATAATTAATCCACAAAGGTGGAATTAGATTAAAACTCAATAAAGTTGCAAATTATCAACACTAAGATATTACAAATTCGGTAACTTTAAAAATTTAAAACTCATATAATAGACAAAACACACAAATAGTGAACTTTAAATGCAAAAATATTAATTTTTGGGACCTCGCCTTTGGTTCTTAATATACCATTAATATGCAGACAATTTCTCTGCACTAGCTGGCATTCTGTCGTTTACATAGATGTATTTGCCATGCTTACCATTGTAATGCGATTTCGGTTCATCATAAAGTTAAATGACTAATCTTGTCATCAACAAAATGAGTAAGCCCCAAAACCCAATAACTCTGGTCCATAAATTTTGTTTTCGAACCTGACGGCCCCCCACCTTCCTCATTTGGACAGATTGCAATAAAATTGCCACATTTCAGCCCAACTAACATAACGCTATTATTTCTTCATTTTTTTTAACTTCTATTGTATTGTGGAATAGGTTTTTCCAACAGGTACTTATTAGACATTTGTTAATTATATTTAAAATTCACCTAACTATAATGATAGAAGGGTATAAACAAGTTTAATTAAACCGAACACTCTAATTTATTTGTCGAACCAATTTTGAACAAGTGTTTTTATCGATTTTGAATGTTATCGAATATAAAACGCTATTCAATCTTGATTTAACTAGGTGACGAATCAAATTTAAACGGACTCTCACCAAGCCGAGCTCAATTCGAGTAGTAATTTGGTTCATCTTTCAGCCTTAGATGTATATACATATATTATAATTATTATCCTTCTACATTTATATATATTTTTTCTATTTAATTTTACCTACCCTCCTCTTATATTTATTTAATTTTCCTAATTAATTATATATTTGTAAAACTATGATACATGAAATATATCTTAATAAATGTCCAATGAACACCTGTTAGATAGACCCTTGTCAAATTTAGACGTAAAAATACTTGTTAAACACATTTCCCAGTCCGCTAACATAGCCTTTATAAATACTCTATCCAAACAAAGGCTAGACTCTATTTTTCTGATTAATGGATCTGATCATTCTGCCAGTATTCAGAGGCAGCTGAAAAAATGAAGCAACAAGGAAAAGGACATTGCTTACGTGCTCAAAGGAAAGAATACGTATGTCGGTGCCTTCCGATAAAGAAGAAGGGCCCTGTAGATTGAATTGACTACTGATTTTACATTATCTGGTTGTCTGCTGGGAAACAGTTTGATTAATTATCTTCGCGTGCTGCTTCGTGGAAGCTGAATATTTGCTCTGGAGCTTGAAGAAATATGAGACTAGAGCACCAGTGCACAAGTGCAGGGCCCACCTAAACATGTTGATTTTTTTTCTTTTTTTTGATAAAATAAAAATAATATTATTAATAAACTAGCTGGAAATTGCCCACCACAATTTGCTTGATTAAAAAAAACTGCTCTAAACATTTTGATTTAAATAGATAAAGAGCAAATTATCTGGATAGTCACTAAACTTTTTGAATAGTCGAATTTTGGCAACTCAACTATTAATAATATGTTTTTAGCCATTGAATTATCAAAAGTATAAATTTTGGATTATTCTGTCTAATTTCATCGTTAATTCTATCAAATCTAGCTAATCTCGTAAATCGTGCGAATCCTTAAATCTGGTTAATTCTATCAAATCTAGCTAATCTCGTAAATCGTGCGAATCCTTAAATCTGGTTTAGTTAACGATGGAATTAGACAAAATAATCCAAAATTTACATATTTGATAGTTCAGTAGATGAAAATATACTATTAATAGTTGAGTGGTCAAATCTTAACTAATTAAAAAATTCAATGACTACCCGAATAATTTGCTCAAGTGACAAATATGAGTTTTAGATTAGGTTAGAACATCCCGTGGTAGATCATGGTATATTACCAACTCGAACTCTCTTAAAATGTACAAGTGTTGAAATCTCGGCCTGGAAGAAATTCTCCTGTATTTTTTTTTTCACTTGTAATTGCGTTGTAGATGTTTTGCTCCATTTTGGACCAAATTTACGGAGAATTTGTCAAAATATGGACTTTTACTTTAGTACTTTCTAACATTTTCCCCCATAGGATTAGGTCAACCAACTATCAACCAGTCAAATTTCTCCTTCTCCATTTAGCTATATTTCAAAGAGAAATGTTGATAATGCCATTTTTTTTAATGCTTTGACCAGTAAATTGAAATAAACATATAATCTTTACTAAATTCACAGCCAATCGTTCACTGCGACTGAGTATTTGTTACTGCACCTAAATAACTGACAATTTACAATGTAAATGTACAAACTCAAATTTCTTGCTTTCCTTGTATATGAACTCTTTCATGACTTGACTTCAATTTTTTAGACTAAATCAGTTCTTTAGGCAAACTCTTATTAGTTAGTTCATGGTTGTCTTTTGACTTCTCTATCCATGTTGTAGGTTGAGACGCATGAAACAAAGAGATGACAATTATACTTTTAGCGCGGGAGACTGGAAACACAAAAAATTTCTGAGGTTATGAATTCAATGGCGGTCAAGTATTAGGCATTTTAACGTATCAAAAACAATAATCTAGTTTTTTTTTTTAAGGTAAGTAAATTTCGTAGAAGTGTAAACCATAATGTGGTTAGATCTCAACACAGAATCATCCATTTCATAGACTTTACATTTATTGCTATTTGCTGAAACTTCTAGGTGCCTTAGTCTGTCGTCCTAAAAGGGTAAGAAAATGAAAATTCAAGTCACAACTAAACTATCAGATGACTGGTCATGCTGGTCACTTCATTGCTTGGAATTAACAGTTTGTAGAGGTGTGTAGTTTCTCTGTACTTGAAAGTCAACCTGGACAGATACATGGAACAATTAATTCAAGTCAAGAATGCAGCTCCTTTGTATTTTCATCTAAGGGAGATACATTTTCTTCTCAAACATTCAAAACCTTGAATGGACATAACCGCATTCTTAAACCACAAGCAAAGCAAGATGATAATTTAATTGTCATCCAAGTCTCCTGTAAGGCTGTAACATTCTTAATGGTTGAGTTGGCTTTTCATTTCTCCAGGAAACTTCC
The DNA here is from genome assembly GCA_023065735.1 of Coffea humblotiana. Taxonomy (NCBI): domain Eukaryota; kingdom Viridiplantae; phylum Streptophyta; class Magnoliopsida; order Gentianales; family Rubiaceae; genus Coffea; species Coffea humblotiana. The sequence continues at coordinate 21,764,555 of CM041212.1, read as the reverse complement.
CTTCAACAGTTTTTCCAGCATAATGCCAAAAATGGCCCATTAGAATAAGCAAGAAATGTAACATATGAGGCTGCTCAATGAGCCACACCACTCATTCCCATTTCTCAAGGAATCACCTTTTCAGTTTTTGGCTGCACTGTTCACACCAAAATCTTTTTCCATTTGTGGTCCCCTTTTCGTACAAGTTTCATGCAAAATTTGCAAATCCAGATTTTGATCTCCTAACGTTTTGTATACTGTAGTGTTTGCCAACCATGTTTGCAGTTTTCCTAGAGGTAGAGAGCTTCCTAGTTCCCACCCCAAGTCCCCCACCAAGCCAACATCTGTCATAGCTATCATGTGGAAAGACTTATAATAAATTTGTTACCCACAAGAAAAAGACTGCCAAGGTTCCCAATGAAGTTGGACCCCAATTAGAAATGGTCCTAAATTCCACAAACAAACCAACATTTTAAGAAATATAAATACTGTAGACCGTCCAAACCCAAGAGAATGAGTCAATTTGAGACATGACATTTTTTTATTCAGATTAAAAAACAAATTTTTGTTAAATGACCGAAATTTCCCTGGGGAAGAAAAATGACAAGATCAACAAGCTTCTTCTCAGAAACAGAGAGGCAATTTCACTAAGGACCCAAGGATTCTAAAAAGCCGACCAGCAATAATTGTCTGTACATTGGCTGTCATCAATTGCTCACATCGCATCAAACGTGAATTTTCTCTGCACCTTTCACCCTGTATAAAATCCTCTTGTTCCCCTGAACCTCTCCAACCCCAAAAAAACTTTTTATTTCCCTTTGCATCCAGATAAAAGAGGCTTCAAGAAAACCATGGCAGCAAGGGCCAAGGTTAATGAGTTTCAAGATATGTTGCCAATGATGGCTGATAAGCTAGGAGGCGAGGGTCTGATAAGAGAGCTGTGTAATGGGTTCCAGCTATTGATGGATAAAGATAAAGGGTTGATCACATTTGACAGTCTGAAGAAGAATTCTGCACTTCTGGGATTGCAAGATTTGAGGGATGATGATCTTTTGAGCATGCTTAAAGAAGGCGATCTTGATGGAGATGGAGCGCTTGATCAGATGGAATTTTGTGTGCTTATGTTCAGACTTAGCCCTGAGTTGATGCAAGAATCTGAGGCTTGGCTTGATCAAGCTCTTCAACAAGCGTTCAGGAGTACCCGTGGACAATGATGATCTTGGCAGAAAATTAATGGCAGAATTGGAGGCAGAAGACATATTTTTGAGGTTGAGATTTTATGTAACAGTTGTCTGCGGCAGCCTGCCGAGGTTACTGTTGTTTTGTTTCATTTGGCTATTTGTTCATGTTGTAATACAATATTGGAGAAAGGCATAGTCAAACTCGAAACAATAATTGGGAATTTTAGTTGGTTTCTCAATTGTGCAGATCACAATTTATTGTGTTCTTGTTGAAGTATATTTTTTGTGCAAATCTGCTTTCAATATGGTGCAATTTTATCAGTTCCATCAAGGATGAAATTGTAGTTAGCACATATTGTTGGGAAATAATGTCAAATAAACAAGTATTGAAAGTAAAGGAAATCCCAACCAAGAAGAAGTTTGCCAAAATGGACAGGTTTGATAGAGACTGCATATAGAATAATTCAACTTCGTTTTGATATAGTACCATTTTGTAGCATATAGTGACTACACCTCTTTAGATCCCCTCCCCTAGTATAAAACAGTAGTAGTTATATTATAGAATCTATGGTATCGATAAAAAATTTTTTTATTTAAAAAAAATTTAGATACTAATAATATTTGTCAATTTAAGATAAGAAAGATGTTGAAAACCATTTTATTTTTGCTTTTTTTGTTTTAGCAAGGATCCACAGAAGATGGGAATTAAGAAGTGGGAAGAGGTTAGAAAATAATTTCTTAGCCAAATAGTGAAAAATAATTTAAGGTACCCACCAAGAGTATTCCACGATAGATTTTTTTCCAATTCATTTTCATATCAAATCCAAGTCCGCATGAATCTGATTTCTTAGTGCCACTATCAAATCTCTACTTCAGTTATCTGATGAATGCATTTTGCCAGTTACTTACCAAATGCATAAACTCAGAAAAGATCGTTTCCAATTTGGATTACTATTTTTAGGAGTTTTTATAGAAAATATCCTATAGCGATTTCATGTATGTGAAATAAAAAATTAATTAAAAAATATTTTAAAAAACATGAAAGTTTTTTGACAAAAAATCACAATCCAAACAAGACTGTGGAAAGATTGGTAAATATTCAATTTTCAATTGCTAGAATGCTATAATATATGTTTCCTGAGGTGTTTGTTGGTTTGTGTCATTGGTGGGCTTCATGCATTGAATACAAACATATTGAAGAACAAGCAGAGATCCGTATTGGATGGGCCCTGCTGGTTCAGCGTTGCTGATGATACCAACTATTCAACTCGACCATCTTTGGATTCTTTTCCTGGGTTCGAGCGAATGTTTGGTCCCCTCGAAATTGGATTTAAGATGTCCTGTTTTGTGGATAAGTCTTCCTTGGCAGGATTTTGTTTTAATTGACAAGCTGTTCCGCATTTCACACTTGAAGGGGATGCATCATTGATGATCCAGCTTCTTAGTCACAAAGACATGTTTTTTTTCTAATATAGGCCTTGCAATTGGTGATGTTAGTATAACTTTGCTAGACCAATTTGTTGTTGATATAAAATGGGTTTCAAGAGAGGGCTAATAATTTAGCACATAGTATAATTTTTTATGCAAAATCTGCCAATTATAGTTAATTCTTTATGAAATATCCTTGCTGACTTTGTTAAGCAAATCTTGCTGGACATTTTTGGGCAATCTCGTTAATAAATCTTTCTTATTTATAAAAAAGTGGAATTTTCAAAAGAAACAAACGATTAAGGGGTCTTGATCCGGTGTATTCTTGTATGTTATATTACCTCGAAATAAATTTATTTTGGCTATTTTTAATTTAATTTTTTCTAGCATAGAAAAGGTAGGGTTTAAGAAGTGGGAAGGGATAAAAAAATTTGAACTCGAGAATTCTAAATTCAAGATTCTCAACATTAATCATTAGATCAAAGCCTTCTTGATTTATTTTCTCTTTTAGCTATTTTTTTAGTAGATATTAGGAATGTTTTTCTATACATCATACAAAAAAAAAGAGACAAAAAGAAGTGCATATACATTTGATTTTAAATTAATTTCTTACTTCAATCGATCAGTAAATACAAAACTCTCACCGGGGACCAAATAAATCATCGTTCCATGTAGTAACTTGCATCTCAATTTAGATCTTCTTGTATTCATGGTAGTAAAGAAAAATACAACGAATTTTGGGACTTTTAATGAACTAAGTAACCCTGAAGTACTTCATTTATTACAATATATAATGCACGTGATATGGTGTGATAATTTATGTCATCGAATTTTTTTTTTTAAATGTAAGTAGCATGTTTAGAATTCGAGACTTCTCATTTACACTTCCTTCCTGAACGATCCAACTCATCCCTACCCCCATGTCATTTATTGTCTGTTTTTCTATACCCCTGATTAATTATTTATAAATTATTTACTAATCGCTTATCTAATACGACTAACTAGTTACCCACTTAATTAATTACCGTTAAATCACCCACCACAACTAATAACCATACACATCCAATTCTTTACCTTAAACCTATTGTACAAGAAGAGCCTACACATCTTTATTTCATTGAATTTTTTTTATGGCAAATTCCGTCCACGGGTGAGATGTCACCATTATTTTATTAATCAAATGCAGTAAAGTATTATAAAGAATTCAAGAAGGGTCAACCCATGCGGCCATGCCCAAAAACGGAGATGCTAACTTTGCCACCCCTGCTATCTCGCAAAGGAGCGTATTATAGGACATCCTATTCTCTATCTGATCGAAGAGCCTTTCTAAGCTCAGGTGGAAGCTGGGAAAGATCCATAAAAATGGTGTCCAAATTACGCAATCCAGCCAACTTATCCGTCGAAGAATTTGCTTCTCTTTAAACATGAGTATTAGCAGTTTTCAATGCATTCAACAAATCACGAATATCCCTAAGCACGTTACACAAAGGTCAATTGACTAAAGAATTCGACTAAATCAAGCGCACCAGCACCTCAGAATCAACTTCTACACTAAGATTACCAATTGCTTAGCTAACACATAACTGCAATCCATGATGTAAAGCCTTCGTGATCCGAGGCCACAGCAGCATGTCCATAGAACACGATAGGCCAACTCACAAAATTTGGCCTACCTATGAAAATGTGAAAATTTGAAAACCTTGGCCCTACCAAGTTGGTCCAAAATTTTATCCACCAACCAAATAACGTGACTCGAAGAGAAACCAAATTCAATTAATTCTTATATCTTTAATGTTAACTATAAAATCAATTTTTACGAAAAGAATTTTTTCAAATGCATTTTTTTCTATTAATTGCAAATTAATTGGAATGGTACTACATTCACAAACAGTGTTAAAAATGATGATTTTGAAAAACAATAAAGATTTTTATCATTTCTAATTAAAGAATCTACTCTTTACGCCAGTATTATTACGTTTTTTTTTTTTTGGGTTGTCCAGTGCAAGGCTTTGGGGATGAGCTTTTAAAAAGCGTGGATCAGCTATTCCGTGACTTCTGCCGACGAGTTGGACAAGGCCTCATAGTCCATTAGTGATTGACTATTAATGGCCTGGCCTGGTATTTTTCCTCCATTTCTCCCCTTTAAGTTTACTTTGAGCCCAGTTGTATGTCTTTGATTTCTTATTTAAACCAAGTTTTTTTTTTGAAAAAAAAATCTGGTGATCTGGCTTCAAAATAACCAAGTCAGTTGAGATATTCTTTCCAAAGATGTACGTGATATGATATGATGTATGTGAAATAAAGAAATAATTTAAAAATTTTGTTTATGATGTAAGCTGAATAATACTTGGAAATCTTATTTGCAAATTATACTAACCAAATAGACCTTTGTTTTATTAAGATCAAACAAACAAAAAAAATACATTATCAGAATTTTGATCAAACAAAAACTTTAGGAAAGCATCAGATCTTTGAGTTTTGAAGATCAGGGATTGGATCATTTTCTGGAAAGTAGGACTTCTACGTTATTTATTGCATAGCCAAAGGAGGCCAAACAAATCTTGTTCTCCCTTTTTCAAGGGATTCTAAGCAATGTCACAGATTGTGGTAAACGTATTCGAGATAATGCAATACAGAAACATGTACCTAATGGTGATACTATTCCCCTGTGAAACAAAGTATTTTCACTTCATGAGGGGTTTTAGCGTTTAGGGTTTTGACGAAAATTTGAAATCTTTTCAAATTGCTTAGACTATATGTGTACAAGATATTTGAGCTTATAAATTATAAATTGTTATAATGTTTAAAATGCATTTGATAATAGGTGAATGATAAATCTAAACGTCTCTTAAGCAATCTAAACAACTAGTGCAATTTGGATGGATTTCAAATACTTCATCGGATATCTCAATCCAAGCGAAGATTAATTTTCTTGTATCTTAGAAAAAGTTCTAGCTATTTGTGCTTCTATATTCCAAATGAATACATAAAATAAATGCTCGACAACTTTTCACTAAGATTTTAATTTGGGCTTTCTTTCAAAGTACTGTATCTGTTTTGACAGGCAACTTTTGTCCTATTCCAAATGAACAAATTAATACTTGATGAAGCTAAAAGCAAACGTAGGTCCCAGAAAACAAGACAAATAACTAATAAGCCAACTTATATAGTTGCATTTTGGAGCACAATTCATTAATTTGTTAAGCATACTTGACCACAACATTGCATCCAGATTATTTTGCTGGGTTGTAATGGAGTACAACTGTAACATGCATAATCTCAATCCCCTCGACAACAAACATTAGCAACCCCAATGCATGCTTCAACATTCCTTGTTTTCCATGTCAACCAAATGTCTTCAATATAAATTAAGTCCACTTGTCAATTCATCAAAATGGTTCGCGGAGAGGTTACCCTCAAATTGATTGTTACTATTCCCTATGTTGACCTGCAAACGTTGAAAAATTCTTAAGTTTTGTAACTATCCAAGGAATGTAGATTATCAATGTAACCTATTCATAGGATGTCTATGCTAGGAGTAAGTCAAAAGTAGAATTGTGAGAGCAATATGAATAAATTATACTAGTTCAAATTAACTCAAGTATAACTCAATATCACTACAAAATTAACCCCTATAAAGTAGGAAAAAAAATTCAGTTTTAGTGAGACTTGAATCAGGGGCGGATTTAAAGGGGGGCACTGGGGCATGGGCCCCACTGTCCCCCTTAAATTCCTATAATGCTTCTATAATTTTGACATAATTTTAAAGGTGCCTCCAGAATTTTTTTAGAAAAAATGTGAAGGAAGGGTCACAAAATTTATATCATTCACTTTCCTCCTCTGGTTCCCATTTTTCCTCCAACAGGGCCAAGTACCAATTATATCAGTCATTACTTTTGGTCCCCACTCCCCAATTCCATTTACTCCTCTGGTCCCCTATTTCACTTCACAACCCACGGTTCCTCTTCTTCCACACCCAACTAACTACTCTTTCTTTTTATCACTTCATCCAATCATCATTAATCATTTACTTCCTTTGTCCCCACTCCCCAATTTCCCTTTCCTCCTCTAGCTCTCGGTTGTCCCCACTCCCCAATATGTAAACTGTTATCAAAATATGAAAACTCCTAATGAACAATTGTAAATAGTTTAGTTTGTTTTTGAAATAAAATTATTATTACATTAATAATTTTGAGTTTGTCTTTTTATGTTTTAATGGAATATACATATCATTTGTACTTGTGGTGAAATTTTTTTTTTTTGCTTAAAAAATTAGAAAAAGAGTAGATAAAAAATTTTAGTGTTATTTTGCCCCCACTAAGTTTTTTTCTGGCTCCGCCACTGACTTGAATTCAGGATTTCCAAAACTGGGAGACCGCAACTTTGATCACTAGACCGAGGCCTCGTTGACTTGATACACATTCTTAGCCATGCAAAAATCAAAATTTACAAATCTTATGATTCGCATAATGCTCCACTTTATTTTGCTCTTTTTTTTTTGGCATCTTTTTTAAACTATCAGGATGTAAAGCCTATCATCACTTGATGATTCTATGCAAAAAGCTTGTGCCAAAATCGTCAATACTAAAATGTTATAGTAATTGACCAATCAAGAATACACATAGAAGTCTAAGCAGGTGGATTAGCTCTTATCCTTTAACACCTTCTGTTTAATGCTGATGCCCCATTCCAGTTTTTATCCTGTACCATCCACGTCTTTTCCTTTTTGTGTACGTGCATGGGTGGACACGTGTCTAAATCCATCTGCTTCATCGGTCCCCAGATTTTCCCTATATTCCAATTTCCAACCAAAGGCCTTTCTTATCTCTCAAATTAAGTTAGGAAGATCTTCTTTAGAAGCTTCATCGGTCCCCTCGTGTAGGATAATTGAGACATATGAGCAATATTTCTAGTTATGTTTACTCATAGTTTTCCCTCCCACTGATTGAAAATATGGCCAAAAATTTATCTATCCAACTTACAGCCTGTGATTCGTTATTTTAAACAGCAAAATCGTACTTTTGGCTTTTGACTCTCATAAAAGTATGCCATTAATGAGAGAACATTTTGTAATCAAACTTAAATGTTAAGTATCTCAGTTTTGATTAAATACATGATCTTCAAGAAAAGAGCTGATATATTCAAAATAAACTCAAAATAAGGTAAAAAAAATGTGCTAATCCACCATGTTACTTTTTTTTTAATCTTTTCACCCTTCCGACTCCCAACTACTAAAATTCAAAATTTGAACTTGACAACGAGAAAAATGTGCCAACGGCAATAGTTATCTATCATGTTACTTGATTGAACGATAGTTGGCAAAAGAATTTTTGTTTCCCTAATAGTTAAATGCGACACACTCATTAATACATCTAAATTATACTTAACTCAATATATGAGTGTACACAGTATATTTGTTGCACTCTCGCAGTTCGATATTTTTTTCTAGATTAATATTACTTTTACTAAAAAAAAAATTTAACACTTGAGGCCCTTCCTAAAAATACTGAGATACTGAGATAAAAATCTTTTCACACGGGATTGCGCGAAGGAGATTTAATATAGCAAATTTCACTATTCAACGTCAAAAAATCTTGAAGATATTGTTAAGAGTGTGTGTCGGCAGGACGGAGAAATTTACCGTGAAACTAAAGCTACCTGTCACTCAAAGGAAGCGCCGGGAGGGTTTGCCGGTCCTTGAAGCAGCACCCGCACTACATGCACCCATGTACCCAGTATTGTTTACCGCAAATTTTATCGTCAAATGCTGCTCTAAAATAACATTTTCCTTCCGGTTTTCCACTTTTCATTTTGTCCTCATGTGGCCAAGTTTCTTCCCACTTGTTTCCTGGTTTTACTTTCAAAACCAAAAAGTAGATATGCTCTTGAAGTGACAATTGAAATGTCAACAGTTTTATATTGAAAGCAATAATGTGTCACATTTTCTATTTTAGCGAAGGAGGATTTTCTTGATCCTAGATTACTCTAGAGCATGGTAAATGGTAATGGGCTTGGCAATGGATTTTAGCACAATCAACCAGATTTATTTATTTTTTAAACAGGATCAGGAAACTACTTTATTAAATCATCTGCATGTATGGCATCCATTAATACAAATGAAGGCAAATCAACCAGATTTCTTTTTTATTTAAGAATCAAAACTTAAAACTATGTGACAACTAGAAAAAAAGGAGTTAGCTTTGGTATTCTTGATTTCTTGATCTTTAATACAGCCATTAGACTCAACACACAAATTTTTTTTCCTTTCAAATTAGTTGAGCTAATAATTAGGGTAGTTTTCAATAACATGTATTATATGTTTTTCTTGTGAGACAAACTTAAATAGTCATTGTTCTGACCTTGAACAACTAAAGTGCCTGTCTTGATCAAATATTTAAATAAGAATTTTTGTAACAGATGACTAATAGACACTCGTTAATTCATCTAAATTATATCTAACTCATCATATAAATATATATAATTACAATTATTACAATCGTGTATATAGAATGAGTGGTGTTTTTATAGAACTACAGATGTAAACACGACTACACATGTATTACACGTGTAAACTACACCACTCATCTATACTCATCTATATTACAATCGTGTGTACACCACTCATTCTTATAGAATGAGTTTTTAGATTAGCTGTTTGGATTAGCTGATTTTGGGTTAGCTATTTGGGTTAGCTGTTTGGATTAGCTGTTATTAAAATACACCACTCGTGGCTGAAGCACTAACTGGAGATACGAAGATCTATCTATAGTTCTTATAGAATGAGTGGTGCAGTTTTGTTAATTAGATGCCCATCCCAAACCGTTTAAACAAATATCTTCCCAAGTTCTTATTTGATTCGAAGAAGAACTTAGCGCTTTATCATCGTACAATTTAACTGGTCAAGTCTTGTAGAATGCCTAATGCCTATGATAGACACTGATTTATGGACCATATAATACACTTCAACTGGTCAGTCTTTGTAACCATTACTATTTGAATTGACCGTTTATATATTGATTGTGTATCACCATCAACACTGTGTGATAACTCATCTGAATTTTATACACACACGATGTATACATCATAACTATTACTATTTCCTCTATATATATCACTTGGTTCTTGGATTCATTCCTCCTCAAAGATATCATACACATCCACATCCTTCAAACCTTGACTTTCTTTTCCTTGTTGCATTCAAGCCATGCCAGAGGCACCTAAGATATCATCAACTAACCATCAGGAGAGTTGTCTTGATGATAAGAATCAACAGGTTCTTCAATTCATCGAAGATGTTACTAGCAATGCAAAAGAAGTTCAAAGAAGAGTTCTTAATGAAATTCTTTCGCGTAATGCTGGAGTTGAGTATCTGCAAAGGCATGGCTTCAATGGACAGATTGACTATGAAACATTCAAGAGCACCTTCCCAGTTGTCACGTATGATGATCTTAAACCAGATGTTGATCGTATAGCCAATGGTGATACTTCCCCCATACTTTGTTCTCAGCCCATCTCAGAGTGCCTAACAAGGTTAGTCCATCTTCAGTTGCTATACAAAAGTAAACTTTAATTCGGCACAGACCGGATAAGTACAAGGCTCTTCTTACCATTATTATACCTGTAAATAGTCGATTTAATCTGATTTTATAATATCTTGCCAATACAATTATCTTGCCAATACTAAAATTGATCGTTATGCTTGTTTTCTTTTCAAGTTCATGGACAGATGTCCTACAGTAACGAAACAGGAGCAACTTTCTCATCTTCTCTTTGATTTTATGACAAACTTTTTTGTGTCTTTTTTTAACTTTATTTTGCTTGGCATGTAGCTCTGGCACGTCCGGGGGAGAAAGAAAATTGATGCCAACAATTGAAGAAGAGCTAGGAAGGAGGTCATTGCTGTACAGCCTTCTGATGCCTGTGATGAACCAGTTTGTTCTTGATTTGGATAAGGGCAAGGGGATGTACTTCTTGTTTGTCAAATCAGAAGCTAAGACACCAGGTGGTCTTCTGGCACGTCCAGTTTTAACTAGTTACTACAAAAGTTCGCACTTTAGGGACAGACCTTATGATCCTTACGCCAGTTACACTAGCCCAAATGAAGCAATTCTTTGCTCAGATTCTTATCAAAGCATGTACTCTCAAATGCTTTGTGGGCTGTGTCAAAAGGATGAAGTTCTTCGTGTTGGAGCTGTCTTCGCTTCTGGTTTCATCAGGGCTATTCGATTTCTCCAAAATCACTGGCCTCTTCTTTGCAATGATATTCGTACTGGAACTCTAAACCCTGAAATAATTGATCCCTCAGTGAGAGAAGCTGTTGTGAAAATTCTTAAACCAAATCCACAACTGGCAGAAGTTTTAGAGGCTGAATGTAGAAAGGAGTCATGGAAAGGCATCATTCCAAGAATATGGCCTAACACAAAATACATAGATGTTATTGTCACTGGTACCATGTCTCAGTATATTGATACACTCAATTTCTATGGCAACAATCTCCCATTGGTTTGTACCATGTATGCTTCTTCAGAGTGTTACTTTGGAGTCAACCTTAACCCTCTTTGCATGCCAAGTGAGGTTGTTTACACTTTATTCCTACCATGGCCTATTTTGAGTTCCTGCCTGTGACCTCAGAAAATGAACCTGTGCCTCTCAACCCTAACAAGCACCATAAACTAGTTGATCTTGTTGATGTGCAGCTTGGACAGGACTATGAGCTTGTCATAACTACTTATGCAGGTGAGATTTATTAAATTAGCATACAATGTGAAGCTTTTTTATTTGCTATTTTTAGCTGGTTTTGATTTTTTTTTTAAAATAAAATTTACTATGTCAAGGTATAACCGTTCTGTCCAATTATAAAAAGCTAATTCTGACACCATTCCCTTGAAATCAATTGTATATTTCACAAAATACTCTCAAGAATTATTTGTACTGGGCGTCTTTGAAAAACTTAAAGCAAAGAAGACAGAGTTCTGATGTTCTCATTTGAATTTCAGGGCTCTATCGATATCATGTAGGGGACATTCTTCGAGTTGCTGGATTCAAGAACAAGGCACCTCAATTTACCTTCATATGCAGAAAGAATGTTGCTCTTAGCATTGATTCAGATAAAACAGACGAGGTCGAGCTCCATAATGCTGTCACAAAAGCTGCTAATAGCCATCTCTTGCAAATTGTTGCATCTCTTATAGAGTACACAAGCTATGCAGACACATCCACTATTCCAGGACATTACGTTTTATATTGGGAAATAGGCTTCAACAGTGCGAAGTCAATTCCTGAATCAGTTTTTGAAGATTGTTGCCTGACAGTTGAGGAATCACTAAACAGTGTGTATCGTCAGGGACGAGTATCAGACAATTCCATTGGTCCATTGGAAATAAAGGTAGTAAAGAATGGAACTTTTGATAAAGTTATGGACTTTGCTATCAGCAATGGTGCATCAATTAATCAGTACAAGGCACCAAGATGTGTGAAATATGCCCCCATTGTTGAGATCTTGAACTCTGGAGTTGTTTCCAATTACTTCAGTCCAAAGTGTCCCAAGTGGTCTCCTGGTCACAAGCAATGGTGCACCAACTAAACAAGAAGAAAGGCTGCTGAAAACATGTAGGCAACTTTCTTGAAAGGGAGAAGAATCAGCAATGGCTCTTGCACTTTTGGCTGTTAGTTAGGAAAAAGTTAGTATGAAATCCTATTACGTACTTTGTGAGGGGCAATTCCTAGTTGGTGTATTAAGAATTGTTCTTTCAGCATGTACAATACACTCTTAGTATCTAAGACCTTTGTTGTGTGCTGTTAGCTTTTTCCTCACGGAGAAAGACTGCTGATGAGGAGTTATATTCCATTTCTTATCCATAATTATTATTACATCTTCAGGATTTTGAAATAGAAAGCTGCGACTCAATAACACCACCACATATGCCACTATTTCTCTACATCAAATCGAAATTTCTTAGATTTTGAACTTAAAATACCCTTTTAATTCTCTAACTAATCTCTATAAATGATTTATTTGTAAGGTAAAAATTCTCCAAATTCGAAAAGAATTGAAACATGACGTTTATTTTGCTCTTTAGCAACGTAACAATGGGATTCCTGCAAGGTCAACTAACTCACTCAAAACATGTGCTCCATTTATTGCAGAAACCACTAAATGGACTTCATATTAACTTTAGGGTAAATTACTTATAATCCCTCTATGATTTTATATAATGTTAGATGACCCCCCTAAAGTTTCAAAATAGTCATATAATCCTCCTATGGTTTTGTTTACAGTGGAAAATGGGCTGAATGCCTGGTCAATTATGGCATTTATACCAAACACGTTCTAAAAGCACATGTAATAAAATTTTAATCTCCATATAATTTCCTTATGGTTTATATAAATATCCACTTTACCCCCTGTGATTTTTGCATTTATCCATGTAATTCTCCTATACTTTTATACAAAGTAGTTAAGTCATTGATTGATTTAACATTTAAGTTAAGTGTATTATCGGTATTTTAATGGATAAAATACCGAAAAACTCCCTGTAGTTTACCGAATATTCAATTTAATTCCGTTTGGTTTAAAAACCTACACTATAACTCCTTGTGATTTCAACTAAATTAAAAATTGGATGAAAAGCATCAAATCTTACGGTTATATGTTAAATATCAATATTCCCCTTGCTATTTGTAAAATACTTTCCATTCAATTTTCAATTTCGTTGAAACCGCAAGGTGCTATAGTGTAGTTTTTTAAATTAGAAGGAGTTAAATTGAATATTCATCAAACCACAGAGAGTTCATTTATATGGGGGCAAAATTAACATTTCGTGTACAATCGTTAGATTGGATGCTTTCCGTTCAATTGTCAATTTAATTGAAACCACATGGAGCTATAGTGTAGATTTTCAAATCAGAGGAAGTTAAATTAAACATTTGAAAAACCATATAAAGTTTTTGGTATTTTACCCTATTTTAATTAATGATGTTATACAGGCTATTTTCCATCAAAATTTCACTTTATACAAAATCATAGGGGGATGAAGTGAACATTTTGAAACGTTAAGAAGGTCATATGACAATAAACGAAACTATAAGGGGGTTATATGTAATTTGCCCTTAACTTTATGTGCCAATTATTGGAAAATGGCAGCTGAAAAGCTATCTCTAGTAATTGGTTTTATTTCTTGTGTCCATGACGCAAATAATTCATCATGAAACTCCATCCATATTCCCACTACACTTTGTGGAGACAAATCAGATGTAATACCAGCAATTCAATTATTTTAGTATGGTTTAGAATTAACTGCAGATAATGGCAAGTACTCTATACATTTGGAATATGACTTTTTTGCACGTTTTTCTTGTTCTCATTTGCATGATAACTAGCCCATTAAGCCTTGTCTTTTTCTGCTGCTACGTTTGCTACTATTGCCATGCATGAGCTGATCCCTGTCCATTCGACAATTTCCTTCTTTCTTGGCTCGTGTTTCCCAAAGGACTTGGGAAGGACAAAGTACCACAATCGAACATTTTCCTGCCATAGTTGCTGCTTTAGCAGTTCCTTGTGTGTGCATTAGAGGATTATGATCGATAAGATTTGCCTTATATGGTAGAAATGCCATGTTATACTCTTGATCTCAGAAACTTTGAGCTGGATAGTTCCATTTCTGGCTGTCGGCATAAAAGCAATTTTGGATAAAACAAGAAGATAACCATGATGTTTTAAGCAAATTTTGGATTTTAAACCATGTAGGCATAAGCCAATCCTGGATATAAGGTGGGGGGTCCTTAAATATATAATTGTGTGTATGAAATAATCAAAAAGATTTCATACAGACCAAAAGATAGGTACACGATTGGTACTGTTTAGAGTGTTTTGTGATACCAATTTATCGTAAGTATGTTACAGTAATTACATCTTAATAAAGGGTAATGTTTGTTTGAAATGAGGAGAAAGAAAAGGCAAAAAGCAAATGAGCATCTTTCTTTGTAGTTTCTGACTTCCTTGATGGAGGTACAAAGTAAACATATATACTTAATTGGCAGGCTGGAAAATCCAGCAGTAACTTCAAAAGGTTGCGATTGAATTACACCTAGAAATTGGCTTGCAGATCCAAACATTCCTCGGTAAATATGTTATAGGCAAGCCAGAGACCACAATTTCCAGTTATCAAAATGTGAAATATCATGAGGTGACCTTACAAATACAGTTTTCCAAGGAAATTAACCTCACAAATGCTGATTATTTTTAAAGCATGATGAATTCCAATTGTCCCATTTTTTGTGTACATATATGCTGGAGAGATTTAAGACTTGACTTGTAACTATCAACTTTTCTAAGACATTTTGGGCTAGAAATTCAGATTGTCACAAGTTGCTAGGCTATTGCATAACTTTTGGTCTTATCAAATAACATCATCTGCGATCAAATAACACCAAATATTAAGACAAACTAAGACAACTCATTCCTCTAATTGATCAGTTCCAAACATGATCTAGACTTGTGCAAAGATAGCCTACTGAAACCAAATCTTGGCATTAGAAGAAGCACGAGAAAATCCCATTATCTGTGACTTTATTTTCTCCCGCTCAAGTGAATTTCCGGGCTTGGAGAGACTTGAGCTGAGAAACATTTCTTGCAAAACCTTTCCATGCTTGAGCAAAAACTTCACGAGGCTAATATCATTCTCACATTCTGAAAATCCATGGATCTTTACCACCTTTAAGTGATGGAGGAAGGAGTTCATAGCTTGGCTTTGTGATTCCCAGAATCTTTCTTCCCCTGAGCTAGATGATTCCCAGAGGTCCCTATTCCATTTCTAGAAATACAGCAACAAGAATAAGGTCTTGAAACTGATTATATATTATAGAAAAGAAACTGTAGCAAACCGAAATCGGGTGAAAATGCCAGAATCAGTACTTACTCGCCTTTCAGCATTTTGAACCTCGTCAATTTTCATGGTGAGCGTATGAACTTTGGGCGAATTGCGGAACAAACCAGCTAATCCTGGAAGATTATGTGTATTGAAACCGGTCTGCAGCTCCATGGATATTAGTCTACTAAAAGGATATTGGAAAACTCCACCAAAATGATAGTTTTTCGACAAAATCTGCAACCAAAAGATAGAAGAATCTTTGTTAGAAAATAATTTGAGAAAAAGGAGCAATATTAACTGAAGATTTGGGAATATGTAGCACGGTCCAATTTGCTTTTTCATGATTTCAACGAATGACCAAATACTATGATTGTGCATATACTTGCACATGCCTCTTTCCTCTACAAAACAGATGCACACTTGCACGGGATATCAACTAGACTGCTACATATCCACTATAAAAATTCAAAATCATTTACTCATAGAAAAGAATCATTCATATATAGAAGGTTTTTGATGTTTTAGATATATGGATATAATGGCCAACTATTTCAAGGCTAAATCATTCTTTGAAAGTTTAGAAATGCATTGCAACTATTTAAGTCCTCACAAATATACTGAATCATGGACTTTGCACATACAGAATAAATTAATTAGGGGTCCAAGCAATTGTCCCTTAACAGTAACAACTGATGTACTCATCTGAGCCACATGGCTTGGGGAAATCAAACAATGGTTGTCATTTGTCAAATGTTGCCTTGACAAATAAAAATGTTTGAGACAATTGATGATTTGATGTTACAACCATATTTGAGATTCAAAAATAGAAATATATTCAAGCACAGTTGGGATGTTGTAGCAATGTGCTTTATAACCTTGACAGATGGACGCCCTTCTCTTCTCGACAGTTTTATTTCTCATCTCGTAATTAAAAAAAAAAAAAATTTTCTCATCTTGACAGTAAGAAAATTTTGGGAGATATATTGCCATATTTATCTGCATCATCAGCCTGATCTTGACTAATGAGATGCCTATGCCATGCAAGATATAATAAATATGGTAAAGAGCAGGAATGTCTCATGACAAAAGTGAAAAGTGAATAGCAAAATACCTCAATACATGGGCTTTCAAGTGTAAGAGACTGGGAATGAGAAAGTCCAGACAGAAAATTGGATACACTCCGAAGCTTTGCTGCACTTACGTCCTCATGAAGCACAAAAAAACCCACAAACGCCTCATGCAAAGAAATCAAGTTCTCCACAGAACAGTTTGCGGGGATAGAATTATGCGACCAAAAGATCATTTTAATTCTTGGACCATCAATCTTCAACCAACTACTACTACTATAAGCATCAAAGCAACCTACAATCCGTAAATTCTCAAGTTTTGGGCTACAGATCTCCAAATCTTCTAACTGAAAACAATTCTCTAAGGTTAAATCTTCAAGGCCTCGACAACTAACACTAAGATGCTTCAATCCGATAAATATTTCTAAACTCAATTTCTTAAGCATAGGGAAAGATGAACCTGAAAACAAATTAAGAAGGGAAGGCTGATCATACAAAATCACACGTGAAAGTGACAACGACAACAGTGATCCAAATCCACCCTTAAGAATGGTAACGGGAGGTAATCGAAAACCAGGATATTGAGATTTCAACCGAAAAATCCTCAGTGACTCACTGAGTACAACACTGCGTGGGAAATTGAAGAAGTCATTTGTTGTAACCTCAATATCAAGTTCTTGAACATTAAACCTTATGGCTCTTCTGATTAGGCCATTCAGGCGAGAAAAGCTCAAACACGCACGAAATCGGAGGACCCTTAAGTCAGAATACTTATTATGATCACGAAGAGCTAAAACCTGACTGATGAATTCAGCACCTTTGGCCAGCAAAGAATGCAATTTTTTAGAATCAGTAGCATTTTTAACTGGAACATCAGCAACCGCACCAATGCTAGTGAAGTCGAGATCAGGGAAAGTGTACCATATTTGCCTCCATCGCTTGGAAAGAATGCTGGTTTGAGCAATGGATCTGATGGGTAGAAGGAAAAGAATATGATGAAGAACAGCATCAGGGAGATCACTGATCCGGTCTTCGTGACCTTGAGGGGTTTTTTCAGATATGGCATTTAGTAAAAGTTTCTTTCTCTTGGCAGATCTTGTTTCCATTGATGTTGTTTTCCAGAGTTATTTTTGGATAATGTTTGGCGAAAATGTTTTGAAGAAGGAGTAGTTAGGGTTTGAAACTTTCAAGAAGTGGACTCAACTGCATACGAGAAGAGCGCTATTGTTTTTTGAATAAGTTTGTTTGAATTCAAATTAGAAAATATACACTCGAAAGAAAATCTCCATTTGTTTCTTGGCTTGTGAAAAAAAGAGAGGAGGCCATGTTTCACATTTCCCCTAAAGAATGTCTTGTTCTATTTGCTCCCTCAACTGTTTGTTATTTCCAAAATCTTTCATTTCTAATTGAGTGAATGGATGGATGGTAAGAGAATTAATACGTTGTGAAACTAATTGTACGCTCTAGAGGGTTTCTTAAAATTATGTCAGATAAGTTGTCAATTGTGACTCTCCTAGGTTAGTGTCCTAAGAATGGCCCTAGATGTAACTTTCATGAGGTTTAAAGAGGTAAGTGAAAAGTTTCGAATGCAAACCCTCCTATTCACATTAAAAAAGAAAAAAAAAAGAGGTAAAAGGGGAAAAGAGCATTGAAATATGTTATTTACTCATTATTTTGTAAAAAAGAAAAAAAATGATGAAAGAATAGAGCACTTGTGTGTATATATATAGGCATATTTGTTTTCTTGAAGTTTCTAATATTTTATAGTTATAATTTCTTATTTGAGGATAGCAAGATATGATTTTTGATTGAATATTAGTGGACATTAAACACTAAATTTTGACCAACGGAGTAACCATTCAATCTTTTGTAACAGTTCCCGCATCATATTGTTAAGCATATCAAACAAGATTCACTTTATAATTTAAAGCTTAAAAGAAGATTTTGTATTTTGAACAGTTCTAAAGACGATAGTAAGTGCATATCCCCTTGGTTAGCTTTTTTGTAACTGAAATTATCAAAACAATCCTCAGGAAATGGATATAGTTGGGTTATCTTGTAACGATAAACAAAGTGAAAATATTACTGTACCACTTCTATGTGTGTGGCTTGTAGAAAATTTTTTTAACTTTTTTTTTCCACCTTCCCTCTCATTCTCATTTCCTTCTCATCCTCAACCGCTAAACCTAGAATTCGAACTTTGAATTTAATAGTGAGAAGAATTTTAAGAGTGCACCTCTGATCATTGGGTCGAGCCTAGTGGTTTTATAGAAGGTTTACTTTCCATGAGTTTTCAAAAAAAAAAATCAAAATCATGAGTTGTACTAAGTTTTAACTCTCTTTGCTTATATGGCTTTCATCAAATCTATCTCCAATGCTAATTCAAAGACCAAAAGCCACTGTGACACCCTGGCCGGCCGTTTCTCAATGTAAAAAACAAATTTGGAATTATGAATGCTTTTTGTGGTGGTGGTAGTATTGCTACAGCTAATATTTTACTTCCAGAATAATATTCTTTCAAAACAATAAATTTATTCTTATCAATGTGAATACAATCTCTGATAATTGGAAAATATATTTATCATCACAAAAAATTTTCGATAACATAAAAATACTTTGGCATTATCATTTGCCTTTTTTTTTGGCAAGTGATAAATGCGCTCCACATTACCACAAAAGTACTCTCGCGGTCCACCGTCTCATTTTTTTTCTTTTTTTTTTTAGACAAAAAATGCCACCGATATCATTAGAATTCGGTCTTTCAATCTCATCTAACAACTCGCAATTCTCAACTAAAACGGGCCCTTTTCTCTAGCCACTTCATTTGTGAGAAGCACCCAGACTAAAGAAAGTGAAAAACATTTTATGAAATGCATAATGCAAATAATTTAATAAAGTTCTTTAAAAAAAAACTAATAATAAAGTAAAACAAAAGGAAATCGCAATTTGCAGTTTAAGAATAGAAAAACAGAATCAAATTTTGCTCGTGAAATGTCACTATCTATTTGCAATCAGTCCCTGTGTATTTTAGCCCATAAGTCCAGGATGCGGCCCAGGAGTTGTGCTTGAATGGACGAATGATACTTTATTCTGGGATCAAAACTTGGGCAGATCCAGTGTTTGAAAATCTGGATCACTTGGAGAAATGGTGTGATAAATTGAGTCTATCCAAATGCAAACTTTATTCCAGTGGAAAATAACAAATATGGGTGAATAGGATCTCGTGGTTGACGGACCAGCACAAACTCAATTAAGGAATTGGGAATGAGGAGTGGGAAAGGAACATTTTTAGGATCTATGGTGGTGTTTTAGGAAACATATTTCCCAAAAAAATTTTAATGTTTGTTTAGATTAAAATTTTTTTAAAAAAATTATATTCTCCATAAGTATATTTTCTAATCACTTTTTTATTTCACATACATCACACAATATATTTTTCTACAAAAATTTCAGAAAATAGCAATTTTAAACGGACTTTTTAGTTTCCATTTGTTTGATGGTCCTGTAATGGAGAATATGAAGGGCTGCATATCATTTGAGGAAAGTCAGCAGCAGTGCCGTGTCTGTCCTTGGATGATCGAGCAAAGAAAACCAAAGGGTTACATTGTCGTTTCACACAAAAAAATTGCAGATGTGGAGCGCCTGAACACAATTGTGGAGCGCATTTGTCATTTACCTTGGTTTTTTGGGTGGTTTTGGTACTCTTATTGGTGCTATACAATGCAAAATTTCCATATCAACATGTGTAATAACGGGAAATTTTCTGTCGATCACGAGTAGTTGATCTATGACTAAGAAGAAAATTTTATTTCAACATACAAAGATTTCACTTGATTCTATTTACAAGTCGAGTGGAACCACTTAGTTTCACAACCGAGTGTGGCGCATTTTCATGACTTCATGGACCGATAAGAACCCATTGTATAGATACGCCAAGTGTGTTCATGGCCGAGTGCATAATGATTCAAAAAATTCATTTAGTGCTTGCTTAAGATTGTCGTGGTTTATTGAAAAATACGTCACGTAATAGAGTTTCTAATTAAAGCACTTATTAAGTATTTAAGTATGTATTTGGATGCAAACTTGTATAAATGCTTATTGTTTTCGATAATATGTGATTTTGAATTTTTGAAATATACTTATCTCTTTATTCAGTTTATAATTTATGATCAAATGATCGAATTTCGCGCTTTGGTTTTTAAAAGTACTAATTTTTAACTTTTGCTAAAAATATTTTTGACACCACAAGATCTACTCGTACATTCCATACATTCATGCATGAATGATGTTTACCAAACATTTTAAAATTTTTCTTTATCATACATTCATGGATTGATATGATGAAGCAATTTGGAAACGTTTCAAGCAAAGTCACACCTACCCTTCTAAGGAAAGCGGATAGACTAGAAGACGGCAATGAATCATCGCAAGAGGAAGTTCAAAGGTGGCAAAGCAAAGCTGCAAAAATGGAGGTCAAAATCAGAAAAATTAATAAGCAACTTGGGAAAAAGAATATGAATAAAAAGCTCACAATTGGATGAGGGGGTCCAGAAAGGGTCATTATTCAGAAGGTTGCAAATCGATGAATCTTTTTTTTTATTATTATTTTGGTAAGATCTTTGAATGTAGTTGTATTTCATGAAATATTGAGATAATGACTCGCTAGATGTTTTGTTAATTTCTGGTAGATCTGCTATGGTTTTTAAGATTGCAATTCTTTTAGATGATAGTTTTCAGACAAAAGTAAAATATTTGACTGACTAGCACTTTTTTTTCCTCTTTTTCTTTTCTTATCCATTTACACTTGGAGAAAAGGTTTGATTTATACCTCAAAATGACAAATGGATCAATGAAAAACACAAAAAAAAAAAAAGATAGTTGGAAATGGAATTGGCAAACTCAATACGATATTTATATCAAAGTTGGCACATATTCCATGTCCTACATACTATCCAAGCGTTAGTTCATTTATTAGCAACAAATGAATAAATAAGAAATATAGAGTATATATAGTAATCAAATTTTCTTTCCTTCAAATAGATTAATTTTTTTGTTACAAAAATTGAAAATTTTGAGTAGGCTACTCCACAGCTTTAAATAAAAAATGCTATTCTTATGTTATATCACCCTTTATAAATTAAGAGTAAAACAGCTTATCTCAAATGGGAGGTAGAATTTCATCTTTTTGCTTTGCCCTCAAGCTACAAGGACAAATTAGATGCTATACATGAGAATGCACTCTCTCAAAGAAAAGTAAAAGCTTTAAAATGCAATTAGAAATGCCAATAGAATAAAAGCGAGACAATGCATAATCCAAGAATCTGAACTGGTGCCATCAATGAGAAACACAAGCAGTTTCTCACTTTTTTGACTGAAAAATAAAACATTAAAATTTTCTATAAAGGAGATTGTATACCATCTATGGCCTTTATTCACAAATGAAAAAACTCAGCAAAATTGTTTGGCAAAAATTAATTCAGACATTCATTTTACTAAATTATGGTAGCATACGAAGCAAAAGTTCTAATGGATACTTTTAAGAGTGAACTGGAGATGCACGCTGGTTAGGTGTCGCAAGAATTGTATTGAGTAGAAATTATTACATATATTTAGCATTTAACAAATTGTAATTGAAATTTTAGCTTTTAGTTTCAACTAGGAATGGCAATGGAGTAGGGTGGGGTAGGGGAGGAAACAAATACAATCTTCAAGTCATTATTGTGTTTTTTTAGAAAAAAGTGTTATTGTGTTAAGTGTAATTAGAAATTTAGTATAAATGGTCAATAAAAAAGTGCTATTGTATTAAGTGTAATTAGGAATTTAATATAAATGTTCAGTAAATTTAGCATAACTAATTAATAATTTCTATAGTAGACTTGTATAATTATTAGTATAATTGATAATATTAATTATATTATATATATTTGTTATTAATCATGATTTTTTCTAACCAATATATATATATATATAATATAGTTAACTTTAATTATCATGCATAACAATATAATAGTTGGAGATGATTTTAACACATACAATAATTGGAAATGAGGGAAATGATTGTGAATATAGTTGTAAATGGGCAGTTTTTAATTTTAATTACCAGCATTTTTGAGATGTAATTTATTAAAACTTTTCATTTTTCTTATTAGTGTCAAGATTGAAATGCAATAACTCTAATTAAAAAGCATACAATTACACTAAGTAGAAGACATGAGGGTGACTTGGGCATAACAAAACTAAAACAAAAATATATTTACATTCTTACATTTCCTATTGCCAAGACTCATTGTAATTTTTGTCATTATATAGAAATAAAAAAATTGTTTCATAGATAATCTATCATTCAACCATCTATATCTATCTAAGAATAAAACTTCATAAAGAAAAAACCAATGTCTCTTGTTTGTAACACAATTACACAAAATGGAATTTGTTCTTACATAGAAAAGTGATCGTACTACCGGAACAAAAGGACAATGAAGTCTTTTACGAGGTCCTCTTCTTCCTCATGAGTAGTGAGTGACAATACCAGAAACGAAATAGTCCTTTTCTCTATCTCCTTATTGCTAGTTGCCACTAAGGGAAAGAAAAACCCAATCTTTTAACAAATCTTCAGTGCTCAGTTGAATGACTCGGAAACTTTCTGTCTCTTTGGAAATGGAAGATCATCCATTAGAAGATGACATTGTGGAAGAAAGAGAGGAAATCATGGCTTCAGCCAGCGGTGGATTCCTACAAAAGAGGACAGCCCAGTTCTTGAAGCCTGCCGTACCCTGCAATAAAGCTTCAAACTTGAAGCTTCCTTATCTTTCACCTAAACCATGGTGGCTTCTGCATGTGGAATTCAATGGCTGGAGAGACCCACAAAGGAAGTGGGAAAAATGGGTTGATCAAATGCAGTCCAAGCACCAATCTTTATGGAAAAAAGCTGGAATCTTTGAGGCTATTATGTGCTCAAAGTACAGGTTTCATAGAAATAAAGACTTGATTTTCGGGTTAGCAGAGAGATGGTGCTCTGAGACCAATACTTTTGTTTTCCCTTGGGGTGAAGCTACTATAACTCTAGAAGATGTGATGATTCTTGGTGGTTTTTCTGTTTTGGGTGGCCCTGTCCTATTGCCTATGGAAGAAAAAGAATCGGTTGAGATCGAAAGGAGTTTGAAAAAAGTGCTTGCCAACTTTGTCAGGATGAAAAGACATAGCCATCTTCAATGGTTGAATTTCTTCATGAAGTCTGTAAATAGACATGAGCATGAAGCTTTTCTTTCCCTCTGGCTGTCGAGGTTTGTTTTCCCTGGGAATGAATTTGATCAAATTGGAGAACATATCTTGCCAATTGCAGTACATCTTTCTAGAGGCGTGAAAATTGCACTTGCACCAGCTGTTCTTGCTTCGATATACAGGGATTTGAGCTTGTTGAAAGAATCAATGGCTGTTTCGTGCAGTCTAGAGGATGAATCCGGTGAAGGTAGCTTTTTGGCACTTGGCCTTTGGGCACCTTTGCAATTAGTTCAGCTTTGGGCCTGGGAGAGGTTCCTGATGTTTCGCCCGGAGCCAAATTTCCTCAGCTTTGGTGATCCAAGAGCAGCTCGATGGCATGATCTGAAGAGGTCTGCTATTGGAAATGTAAGGCCTATCATTGATTCCTCTGGAGACATTTTCTTGTGGAGACCTTATACTTTGGCAGTGGATCAGTGGAAATTTCCTGAATTCTATAGGGAGACAGAACAATGGGTAGATATTGGTAGATGCCTGGATGAGGCATTGGAGTCCTTTGCTCGGTGCTTGAGAGCTTGTGTGCTTGTTGGGATTGATTGTGAAGAGCCTTACCAGCCACATCGCGTAGCAATGCACTTTGGATTAGATCAAGATATTCCAGGTTTGGTTCCTCGTTCGATTGAAATCCTTGAAGTGGCCTGGATGAATTACAGCAAACCTTTAAATCATGGTGCAAGCTTGTATGTTCCGGCTAGGCTATTTGAATCAGATTTGAGCATACAATATCAGCAATGGTGGAGCAAATCAGTGTTGGTTCCAACAGATTCTTTTCAAGGTGTCTCGCGAGGACAGAGGAGTTTGAGGATACAACAAAGAAGAAATTTTCTGATTTCAAGACAAACTGGATTGGGAGGCACTGGATACCGTAGTAATACTATTGTTGCAGAAGAAAGAGCTTCTATCGAAGCACAAATTAAACTGGAAAGCAATGACTCTGATGTTTCACCTTTGCATTTGCGCAAAGGAAACCACCCTCCAATTGTGAGGATACAAAATTTTCCCCAGAAGCAGATCAAAACAGAAGGCAATGATGCTGATGTTCCTCCTGGATTTCCTCCCAAAAATGACCACAGTCCGTTTGTGCGGACAGAAACTTCTACCAAGCAGTGCAAACAAGAAGTTGTTTTTGACTTAAATCTTCCCCCTGCCTTTCATCCGGAATTGAACAGCTTGTCGGAACAAAATCAAGTTCCAGGACGGGTGCTGAAACGGTGCAATAATCGTGCAAGCAGCTATTGTGCTGCTGTTGATGAATTGAAGATTTCTTCAGGTTCTCAAATTCAAGGAAATTCTTCATCAGCAGCTGCAGCAGATGGAACTTCAGGAAGTCTACAACCCTCTTGGCAACCAGTAGGAAGCAACATTTACACAGGAAATCCAGGTAACACAGGACATGCACATGACATGAGCATCCATGGAAATGGAAGCCACAGCAGTTGCACTTTCAAATTTAGCTCACTAATATTAGCAAACATGCAAGCTTACATGAATAGAATTGGAAGTGAAGAAGGTAACAAGCCACATGGTAGCAGGATTGGAGATGTTTGTCAGTTGGGTGGAAAACCAATGTAGTAATCAACATGACTGCTAGTTTCAATTAGGTATATTTCATCTTTTTGTCCTTGTTCTTCTCGTTTTAATCAGATAGGGCTTTACCTGACTTGTGCACTTATGGAGAACCAATATATTTTGTCAACCAATTTTTAGACTTTACACCAGAAGCAAATCTTTCAAAAATGAACTCATGGAATCCGAATGCAATTATTTCAGATGTGAGCATCCTCATTTTAAGTAGAAAAGGCAATATTTGTAAACTTGGATTTTTCACATTCACTCTTCTATGTAATTCTGATCTGTATGATCCAAAAAATGATCAGTTCAAGAACAGTTTTCAACTTAGCAAATCATACAACTGCTAAACCTCCCTAATAGTCAGCATTTCAACTTCATTAAGCGCCCTAATATCTTTTGATTAATTTGAGCATTTCACTGAGTGACCAACTAAAATTCTATATGGATAATTTTCATTAAGCTTTGTCATCATCCGTGAGTAGCGTATTTGAATTTCTCTGCAAAATGCTAACATGCATTTAATTTGTATAATAAGATTTCAGCACACAAGAAAGTGTCAAGATTAATTGTCCACAAAAATTACATAAATCAGAGAGTCCACTGATTTAATATGGTTATCTGAAAAAAGAAACAGAAAATACATTAGAAACCAGCGGATGGCTAAGTTCTAACTTTTTGTATCGCCGAAGTCTTTTAGGCCGATTTGGGGTTGCGGTGTTTTTTATTAAAAAAGAAAAACACTTCTAGGTGCTAAAAGTACTTTTAAAGTGTTTGATGAACATCATTCCATAAAATTAGAAGTAAAGATTTTGATGTTAAAAACACTTTTAGCAAAAGCTCAAATTTGGAGCTTTTAGAATAACTTTTGTGATTTCAAAAATAAAACATCAAATTTAATCATTTTTTCCTATATTATGAACCAAATAAAGAGATAAACACTTTTAAAAATTTTAAATTACAACTTATCCAATGCAATAAGTACTTATTGAACTATATCCCCAAACAATATTTTTAAAAGCTCTATTAGGGAAGTACTTTTTAATAAACTGCTACAACCCTAAACGGATCCTTATACGTTTAAAGAAACTAGTAATAACTCATGTGCAAAGCGTGTGAAGATATTTTTCCAAAATATAAAACTTTTAATATACTAAATTTTTGTACAGAACTTAGATTATAGGCGTAATATAAACTAAGAAACTATAAAATGAAGGGTTAATTACATTTACCTCCCTTGAGCTTTGTCCATATTACCAAACAAACCATGTGGTTAAGTCAAATAACATTCAACCCCTTTGAATATCTAAACGTTTATCAATAAGGCCCTTGCCATTATCAACCATTAATGCTTATAGTGACATTAACAAAGGAAAAGTTCTAGAGCCCCAAAAGTACTATGAGAGGGGTATTGGTTATTTGGCCAAACCATAAGGTTTATTTAGTATTATGGATAAATCTCAAGGGACTAAATAAAATTAAGCAATTGTTAGTTGTACAAAATGTTTATTATATACAAAGAAATTAAAAGTTTATTGTGCATATTACAATTACAAAAATTTTGAAAATGGAATATTATCGTATTTAAACTAAGTCGTTGCATATGTTACTTGGGTTGTGATAATAACTAGAGGAAATTTTCTATGTTGTGTCAAATCAATGCATGCAACAAACCTAAGCAAAATATATACTAAAACATTTTAATTTGGATACAACAAATTTTTATCAATTTCAATATTTGTAAAACTTTTACGTTATATAGTTTTAGAAATTATCGATAACTTTTTTTTGGGAGTTTTCTTAATCAATATGACATAATATAGTGAATTTAATAATCAATTTAACCTTTTGTTTTGTCATTAATTGGTGATAACCTTTTGTCCTCTTATTAATTGTGATTTTCTTCTAACCAATATGCATATAAAATATAGTAGTTAACTTTAATTATCACACATAACAATATAATAGTTGGAGATAATTTTAACACATACAATAATTGGGGATGAGGAAAATGATTGGTGAATATAGTTGTAAATGGGCAGTTTTTAATTTTAATTACCAACATTTTTGAGATGTAATTTATTGAAACTTTTTATTTTTTTTATTAGTGTCATGATTGAAAGGCAATAGCTCCAATTAAAAGACGTGAGGGTAATTTAGGTAAAACAAAAATAAGATCAAAATATGTTTACATTCTTACACTCCTTATTGCTAAAACTATAATGATAATGATTGGTAAAAATTAGTGCGTGCAACGTGCGTGCATCTCTCATTTTTTTTGTCTACACACAAATGCAATGGCTCAAAAATAGTACATGTGGTAAAATATATTTCCAATCCTCTATAAAAATATTATTTTTGGCTAAATCTTTTACACAATCAAAGAAATTAATAAAAATCAGACTGTGCAATTTGTGTGGTTAAATATTCAGCATTCAAAAAGAATAATGAAATATATTGAGGTGCTATATCAAAATCTCTTTATCTTTGGTCCACATTTGATACAAATGCAACATCAAACCGTAGAGCAGCACTCAATAACACCACTCTATAGTTCGAGTCTACGTACACTGAAATTCTCTGCAATGGAAAAGGTTTTAGTTGATAAGCTTATGGTAGAACGGAATGAATAGATGGTATCTCCAACAGGGGAAGAATGTTTGAATAGCCCATTTCCTGACTCCCTTCAGTAGCCTCAATTGACGGGCCAGTTCTTGATCTTCCCCCAAACACCTGTTTTGCAGGACCTGAATCCAACTTTGCTGACATTTTCAAGAAATCAAATCTTAAAGTGAACTCAGGTGGATGGGAAACCTGCAAAAAGATTGGAAAAGATGGGCTGATCACATGAATTCATTGCACCATTCAGTATGGAGAAAAGCTGGAATATTTGATGCTGTAATGAATTCCACCAACCCGGGATCCCCAAATGAAGACCTGATTTCTAGGTTTGGGTAGAAATGGTGTCCTGAGGCAAATACGTTTAATATCTCCTTCGGAAGAAGCTACGGTTGGATTGGAATTTGGAAGATATGATAATCTTGGGTTGTTATTCTGCTCCTGGTGACCCTGTTTTTAGGCCTGCTGATACCAATGAATATGCAGAGGTAGAAAAGAAACTAGTTTTAGCGAGATTCGAGTTGGACAAGAAGTAATCTAAGAAGGCCTCAAACAGTCTTTGGTTGACTAAATTCATGGGTGGCGGAAGTGAGAAATGTACAAAAACTGCACGGAGCATTTCTTGCACTATGGCTGTCTAGTTTTGTGTTTTGCAACACATCTACTGATGCTACTGTACAGAAAATTGTTAAAACTATTGCAGTCTATCTAGCTGGAGGCACTAAAATTGCTCTTGCACCAGTTGTTCTTGCTAATGTTTATGCTAGTTTGAGTGAGTTGAAAGGGGCTCCTCGTGATTCTAGAATGAAGCAGAATGCTGATAAGCAAGATAAAACATTGGAACTTTTAATTTCAGCCCTATTTCGTTTAGTTCAGATTCTGGATGGAAGAGGTTTCCAACATTGAATCCAAAGCCTGTGACTAGAACATGCTGGTACTTAGACTGGTGCTAAAATGCTATACATTCCAAAATTCTGATCCAGAAAGCTTCCATATTAACGTGTTTAACTCACAAATACACAAGGATAAAATATTTTTGAAATCCAAAAGTATTTCTCCCATTCTTTAGAAATTAGGTAACTTCGTATTTCGAATTGAACTTTGAGTCCTAAGTGCATCTACCGTCTAAACAGTTAAAAAAGTAAGAAAACGAAAAGTTTCTAACTTAATGAACTGAGTCCTGTAATGAATTCTTCAAGTAAATACATGCAATGGATTCTGCAGGTAAATATAGAACGGCAGAAGCAGAATTGAGTAAAAATCCCCAAGAACAGGGTATAGATCAATTTTTTTTTTCATATCAAAGTTTCTAAAATAACAAATTGTAAATGATGTTAGCAAAATGAGAGAGAGAAAAAAAAAATCAGTTGCTCTTTAAATTGACATGTCATGCAATTCTTTCTTACAAAAGAATAGAAAAACTTCCAACTCTAACAATCTTCATGGCTTTCATACTGGGAAATTGAGTGCAAACTATTGTTAGTAACAGCCAAATTTTGTTCAACTTCCTGATTGGTTTCTCCCCTTTTTCTCGCTTTGTTTGCATTAGAATCCGAAATCGGCTTCGTCAGAATAGAAATTCTCACAGTGCAGGGCTTGGTGATGGATGATTTACCTTCACAGGCTTTTGCCAATGTAGCATTGGTTTCATCATGCCTTCTCCTCACCTTCTCACAAAACCATAGCCTTCTTGATCTCTTAATCCTCCTCCCCTGAACACAGACCTAATAAGTGCTTCATCTTCATCATCATCCTCATACAACTGCTTTCTCTTCTCCTCCTCATCAGCCTGATGCCGGACACGAAGAATCAGAGCATCCAAACTTACTGCTGCTTGTCTCGATTTTACCGACTTAAGTTCTTCCCAAATCAGCAAGAACGTGCAATTCTCGTTTGCCTTTTTTCTCCAACTCCTTAAGCGCATCACCCATCTCTTCAATCTCCTCCTCCTCCGTCTGCCACGGCTCGAAATACTGCTTTGCACCCAAATCAACAACGTAATCACCGTTCTTGGGATCAGTCTTGAATGTATTCTCAGACGAACAAATGTTGCACTTGATGTAAAACCTGAATTTTTGAATCTTCTTTTCAAGAATTCGATTTCGTACCTTTGTAGATGAAACTACCGCAGCAGTTCCATTGGATAGTCATCGGCAGCATCGTCTTGACCTTCATTTGTCGGTCTTCACCGGATCAAAATCCGCCGGAAAAGAAAAAGAAAAGGCCAAAGGGGAATAAGGAGACTGCGGGGGTAGTTGTTGAAAAGTACGCGGGAGAATTTGAATGGATGAAAAATTGATGTTTCAGTCCCTCAACTTTTATTTGGTCAATTTAGTTCTTTAACTTTAATTTTTTATTCAATTTAGTCTCCCCTTTTTTTCCCCGGTTGGCTGTGAAGAGAAATTGTACAGTATCCTCCATCCCAATTAAAGGATTTGAAAACCTTTTTCCAATCCATTATCTCATTTGCCTTTTTTTTTTTTTTGCAAAAATAAATCCACCCTAAATCACTGTATATTGATCAAGAAAACCATAAACAACTCAAAGAAGCCCCTATATATTTGGCAATCACCTAATTTGACCAATTAAACATTTTGACTCCAAAGCAACCAATTCAACTAGCGGAGAAGGCACACCCTATATGTGTGCATATTTAAAAAAAAAAAGATTGATAAACAAAAACAAAAGAAATATGGAAGTTATTGGTAACCATTATTTTAAAGTATGAGTATGAATTTTTTTTTTTTTTTGGAAAAAAAAATAAAGTATTGGCAATCATGGGCTCTAGTAATTCTTTAGGATTCATCAAACATGTGAAACAGACAAATCACAAAGTGACTACTTTTTTTAACATCATGCTGCTGCTCTTGCATTTTTTTGATAATTCATCATAGCGGCTATCTTTTAACATCATACTACTGCTACCTTATACATAAACGGTCCGTTTACTAGTCCACAATTCTCTTGTCACAGTAGATACTAAGCAAATTACTAGCTAGCCATTGCTACATGATCTGTACAAGTGTGCTTGAGCTTTTCTTGTTCAATGCCTCTCAATGAATGTGCTTCCTCATTGTAATCAATGGCAGACCATACAAGAAAATGCAAATAAACCATTATTAGAGCTACATCAATCATTCGCAACCAGTCTCTTTAAGAATTTACACACCATCACAGAAACTGTTTCAACCAGGAGTCTTTTGACAACTCTCCTCATCCTCTCTATACCTCTAATGAAAAGTTGTCATTATCAAGTTGAAGGTGCATAGTGTTGTGAATATTTAGCTTTCCGCTCAGGATCTTTGGCATTAGCCTCCAACTTAGCATACTTCTCCCGCATTTTCTGGATAGACTTTTTCATGTCCCACTCGGGACCAGGATACACAAACTTCGTTTTTGTTTCCACAGCCTCACCTTTCATGTTGGACTCGTAAATCGTCTTCCAGTTCTCATCATGGATGATTTGGTCCATCTCTAGTCCATTCTTCCTTTGAGACGAATAAACAGCGGCTAATTGATTGACTTCCTGAGGCACCCAGTGGGCTTTGAGTTCTTCAAGTTGATCTGATAAGTCCGCTATTCTCCTGCAGAGTTAAGTTACAAAATAAACAGAAAAAGTATGAACCTCCAAATGCAAAAACAGGAAGCCAAAATCCATACACAACACAAACAGTACCAGTAAGTTTCTCTGAATTTGACTGGGATTGCTGGTCTGAGTTCCTCATACATACTAACAGCATTCCTATTGTCACATTCAACAATTAATTTTGTCTTTCCTGGTACACGCTTTAAGAAGTAGGTCACTCCTGCTTGCATAGCTTGGAGTGCAACCAGACAAACATTTTCTTCTTTATAAGGAAACTCCACAATGTGACCAAGAGGATCCACTAGCA
This sequence comes from Coffea humblotiana, assembly GCA_023065735.1. Lineage (NCBI taxonomy): Eukaryota > Viridiplantae > Streptophyta > Magnoliopsida > Gentianales > Rubiaceae > Coffea > Coffea humblotiana. The sequence continues at coordinate 21,732,672 of CM041212.1, read as the reverse complement.
TTCCATTCTCGTCCCTGATGATACATGCTACTATAAAACGATCTCCCATTCTTGTGATAATTACAGTAACCTTATAGTACCTGTATCGCAACAGCATATCAAAGTTCAAAGCAGATTCTTATTATAGAATCCATAGAAAGCACCAGTAACAAAACCAACTTGAATTCTGGAATTGAGCAAACTTTTAACTGCCAATTACATTTGGATCTCATTTGGTTGGATTTTCATTAGACACATCTCGCTCCAAGGCTTAATGCAGTTCGGCGATATTCCATCAATGTATGGATTCTTTAAATCAAGACACCCTAAGCATGGCTCAATGAAATCTAGGTCAAAGAATTAAAAGCGACCATAGCATCTAAATAATATCAGATTTCAAGTGTTTAAGGTGCAGAAACACAAACTGAAATCGAAGCTGCTAAACTACACTGAAAAGTGCTTTTGCCTCGAAAGTTCCTCTACTTAAGGTCTTCTTCATCTCCAAAAATATTTAGAATCAACTATGTGATACTAAGTTCAACAGTACCTGATAATAGTATACGGACAGCCCCAAAAGGAAAAAAGGGAAAGTAATAAATATCAAAAAACTTCTTTTGGAGTAAAAAATACTACTAGTATACATGAGGTTTCCAGCAATTCATATGCGATAACAGATATCCAGGTTACAGCAGCACTGCTTAATTGATACGGTACGTCAGCATATATGGTAGAGGTGTTCCAATCTTCCAAGAAGAAGAGGTCAGAGACCTAAAGAATAGTATGCCTTTCGACAAGAAATTTTAAAGATCTTTGAGTATGTTGTGAGCATGCAAGATTGTCGGATCATTCCCTAAGCAACCATGTCACAATAACTTGGCAAATGTTATGCAAAACCACCATTCTTGCAAAATTTCAAGCTACTATTTTTTTTTTATCCAGTGAAATAATCATTTAAAGGACATAGGGTGATGATAAATATATTCACCACATGTACTATAATGCCAGCCATTGGCCAGACATGATTATCAAATGACTCATGGTCTTTGGGTTCTGAAATTCAGTATTCCAAGGTAGGGATGGATACCCACATTAGACATATGTATAGAAATTAGTACATCACCAAGAAGTAAATGAGAATAGACTTACCCTGCTGGAGGCTTATCCCACAACCATTTCTCCTATAAATAATGACAAAGAAAAGCTATAAGGGAACATTTTACAGAGGCTGTGTAACAATAGCTATGCCATTAACATTACAAGTACAAGGAATTACAGCTAATCATGTGAGACACCAGTTTGCTCACAAAGGCATTGCATTCAGAAGCAAAAGCAAGGGAAAATTTAAAAGGGTGCAAGATAAGTCAATCATCTCTACAACAGCAAAAAGGCAAAATAACTGGAACCATGAGGCGTACAGTGCACCGATTCTATGCTGAACTGTCCTCATTGTATGACTACGATGAACTCGTGCAATCAAGACGCCTTAGCATGGAATTATCCCATAAATTATTGGAATGCTTGCTTAGCAAAATTTCAAGCTTAGCTGCAGAATTGTTCTACTTTACCACAGCACCTTCTACTTTACAACAACACCCAAGGCCAGAAAAAAAAATTAACCAATAAAAAATACAAAATTTCTCCAGCACAGCCAATAGTACGAGTTACCTTCACCACATGAATGACTTTAGATTCAGGGGTTTCAACTGTTTCAGACCCTAGGCTCTTATTATGCTGGACATTTGTACCTAACAATTGATAAACGATTATCAGTTTCTAAAATTCAGAGAAAATCTAATGCAGTAAAAATTTTCAGAATTCCTTACCCAGCCTGCTCATTCCTGTTGGCATGTTTCCTAGAAGAAGGGAAAATTAATCAACATCTATATCTGAAGCCCACAACAGAAATAAATCATTCTTTCAATTAAAGAAATAAAAATTGTTTCTTACCTTCAATTCTTGTCTCATTTGAACCCGGATTAGAGGGGAAGACCTGAGTAGACATCTCCCTTGGGTACGAGTAACTAGAGAAGGAAAGAGGAGATTTTGGTTTTGATCTTGCCGATAGAAAATGGGAAAGTGAGGGAATAGCATGCTTAATTCTGCCAAACATTTTGGAGTTATGAAAAGAACAGAGGAATAGTTTATCTTGTTGAGCAAATGAACAAGGAGAGTAGATTGTGTTTTGGTTGGCGAGTTGAGGGTTTAAGGCTATTTAGGGGGAACAGGGTTTAAGGCCAATTTGTATGCTATTCTAGAGGAACTGGGTTCAAGGCCAATTTTTATCTCATCTTATTTAATTTTGAAAAAGATCTCATCTTATTTAGAGTTTTTTTTTTTCGTCAATTGTCAACGTCTACTCTATTTTTACTTTAATCTATTCTAGAGAAAGAGGGTCCAACTAAGCCAATTGAAGAACGAACGGTGATTAAATTATCATCATATCAAACAAATGCACTATACACCCATACGTATTTAACGTTGAATTAGTGGATTCTACAACCTTATTTACAATATTTTTATTGATCAAATACTCAAAACTAAGCTGGCCAATAATTCAAATTGTGATAAAATTTCTCGAGTGGGCTTAGATGCATGTGCAAAACTTCCAATTTAAATTTTAATGCATGTGATATACGTGTATTTCAGGCAAATTTAGTTCGTGTACATAGTTATCCAAATAAACAGGGCACAAGGACCAAAGTATGGGATACTTAGGATGCGTTTGATATTAAATATAATATCTGAAATAAAATTCAAATTCATTAAATTATTGAATTATTGAATTATTAAGTATTAAATTTGATACATTTAAGTATATATGGTATTAAGTGATAAGTGAATCTATTCACTTATCACTTAGTTTTTGGAGCAAAATTTTTTCTAGGAAATTCGATATCACTTAATTAATTTAGATTTTTAATTTTTTGTTATTAAACACATATGAACATGTTAAAAGTTGAATCAATTAAATTTAAATGTTGAATTGAATTATCAAACAAGGTCTAATCCTCCATACTTCAAGACAAATAAATCTTAAAGAAAAGGATTACCCAAGTCGACCTAGTTTGAAAGAGTTCGTAAAAGACTAATTGATTAACTAATCAAATTAAATCTGAACAAAACTTATTATTATTATTATTATTATTATTATTATTTTATTGTTATTGTTATTATTGTTATTATTATTATTATTATTGTTCTTCTTATTATTATTATTCTTATTATTGTTATTATTGCCATTCTTATTATTATTATTATTGTTCTTATTATTATTTTTCTTGTTATTGTTATTATTGTTATTATTATTATTGTTATTGTTATTATTATTCTTATTCTTATTGTTGTTGTTGTTATTATTATTGTTATTATTATTATTATTACTACTACTACTACTCCGGCATAAGTGGTAGGTTTAGAATTTGAGACTTCTTACTGACACTCCCTCCCTCTGAATTGTTAACCTTTTGAATGTGAACGGAGTACACACAAATATGCAACATGAAATTTTGATACAAGTATAGCAAAAATTAATGGATCTTACCAAATAAAGTTCATATAAACTTTGGTCAAACAATAATCAAGCAGAATAAAAAGGAAAATAGCAATTAACATGATGTTTGCCCAATCAGACATGCATGTTTTCTATAGTGTGGTTTTATATTGTTCGATCAATTATTTATTATTATCATTATTTTTTTGGCTGAAACAAAACAAGTCTGTTGCATCTATTAAAAAAAAAAAAAAAACTCTGTTGCATAGGGTGCAATACTTGGCTGGTTTATATTAGAGGCTTCTAGCAGTCTTTGCTTTGAGTAAGTCATGACATTTTGCTTCAGCCTCGGCTGCAACCACATCTAAAGGCACACTTTGCTCAACCAATCCCTTCTGCTTTGCTGTAAGTTTTCACCATGATTTTTTCTAAGTAGCAGAACATCTTTCAAGTTTATTTGAGAATGAAAACTCATTTTCAATTGATAAACATTTTCTGTGAACAATCACATTTTATTGGCCACAGAAAGGTACAAAATTAAAAGCAGCCAAAAACTGGACCTTCTTGCCGATAAGTTTTGTTTTGTTAGAAATTTTTGGGTCTCACTTTCCCAAACAAGCAAAGATATAAACGTTGGATGGGAGTAGGAATGATATCCACATTTCAAAATTAGTATGATGATGGATGAACTTCGAGTCTTGGTCGGCTGAATGATCAGGCTGACTACAATGACTGTTAAATAGTTCAATAACCCTTTGCTCCGGCCAGTTGCTCTGTTTAAACCGTCCCGTCTTCAAATTTGGTCCCAGTTTTCATTTCTTGCCTATTTTCGCTGGATAGGCATATTTCACGCAGTCTCAAGTTTCATCCACTTTGATCTTAACAATTCTTTCTTACAAGTTTGTCTTGATCATCAAAAGAACCCTTTTCTCTCTTTTTCTGTAATCATTAAACTGTAGACATTAGCAACTTGCATTTTAGAAAAAGAAACTTGAACTTCATAGCATAACTAAAATTTAGCAGCAAATCTCCTTAGCAGGGTCAAACTCAAATAATGAGGTCACTTTGCATGACATAGTAAAGAAGATTACCAAACCATATTGGCTTTCTGATTTAGAAAAGAAAGCTAAATGTGGTCTGGGATCATTTCAACCATTTGAATCATTAAGAAACAGTGCAGGAATTTGATATAATAATATGGTCTGGGATCATTTCAAGAAACAGAAATAATCGTTTCAACATCTAGCTAGTTTTGTGAGTTGAGTTAGTGTGTCCTCATGTTTGTCTCGAGCTGTTAGATTAATACTTGTAAAAAGAAGTGGAGTTGTTTGCTGCTCAATTTAGATCATTGTAACGCAAAGATGGAGCACTATATATAACTCTTAACTTTGTGATTTTATCGGCGAAAAGCGGACTCTCCATGACTGGAGTGACGAAGACTGTGTGAGGATTCTCAAAAACTGCAGAAGAGCTATTCCAGGGAGAGACGAAGGGGGGAAGGTGATCATCATAGATATCATAATGGAAAGCCAGATACAAGATAATGAGGCAATTGAAACTCAAATGAGCTTCGATATGCGGATGTTGGTTTTATACGGTGCTAAGGAAAGAACCGAGAAAGAATGGGCAACACTCTTCTCGGATGCTGATTTCAGTGGCTACAAGATATTTCCAGTGTTGGGTATATGGTGTCTCATTGAAGTTTATCCTCAAACTGAGGATAATTTGTACTATGACTACTAAGGTGCAATTCTAATCAACCACCCAAGAATTGTTACAATAACCATTCCTAAACGGTGTAGTACCATTTGCACAAATTATAATTTTGTACATACATAGTTATCGATATGTAATAGTCAATTATTCTTTATGTAGGTCTCATACATATTACTTTTGCCTCCGTTATGAATTATACAAGTAATTCACGATGAATTATAACTTGTTCAAATAGTAATACACCGATCAGAAATGATTGTACTCCTTTATTGTCATCAAAATTTGTGTGATTTGTGGACCTTGTTATCCATTTTTCTCCCCTTGGATAAATTTTGGACCTAATTATCACCACGCTAGTGCTTGATTTAGAATTGAGATGAGGTCACGCATCAAGTAATTTAGTTAGGCCCTGTTTGAATTGCTATTTTTTGCCAAAAAAAATTACATTTGTCATAAATTTTTTTTACACATTTCTCAATCACCTTTTACCTCACATATATCGTATCCTTAAAAAATTTCTATAATATTTTTTTTTCCTCAAAAACTCTTTGAAAATTTTCAATCCAAACAACCTCTTTAGTGTAGTAATGCAAAATGTGAATATGCAAGTACAAGATTATACCAGCAGTAGTAAACCAGCGTAGGAAAGATTAATTGATCTCATTAACCCTTTTGAAAAGTTGGAAAAATTATTGCACCAAAACACATGTAATATTAAAAGGTAAAAATGTTGCATTAAACAAAGAAACCCCATATATGCTTATTTATTGACGGTGTAGTTGTATTTTCTTCACCAAAAAAAAAAAAAAATAGAAACCCAATATTTTGCCCAACAATAACCTTGCCTTTTCCCTCCATTATTTTCCCTCCAAATTCCTAAATCCCAGTGGCCCCGCCACCAATGGCGGAGCAGCCAGTAGCCAAGCGACCGGCAACCCAGCCAACAACCATAGACGACCTCCCAGAAAACCTCCTCACCCACATCCTCTCCTTGCTCCCCCTCATTTCCGCCATACAAGCTAGCTTCATTTCTAGAAAATGGCGTAACCGCTGGCATTCCCTTCCTTCCCTGAAATTCAAGATCACCAAATTCCCTCATAACCCCGCCAGCCCACTTTCTTTAAATGTCCAACAGTTCTCCGACTTCGTTTCCCAAACCCTCATCAACCGCCCCAACACCCTTCCCCTCCGCAAATTCTCCTTGCTCTTCCACTACTCCTCCAATCACCGCTATCGCTCCCTCGTCACCACCTGGCTCCGCTATGCCCTTGACTGCAGCGTCAAGGAACTTAATTTCAGTTTTGCCGTCAATCCTAAACGTCGTGGGAATAATGATGGCTCCGAAAATAGCCCATATTATGATTTTCATCTCTCTGATCTCATGAATAGTAAGTCCGTTATTCGTTTGATGTTATGCCGCTGTGAGATTATCATGCCTTCTCGTAATTTGGTTCATTTTGAATCGCTGCGGTCTTTAGAACTTGTTGAGGTGGATTTATCCAATGAGTTGCTTTCGGACTTGATCTTGAGGTGTGAGAATCTTAAGAAGCTTGTTCTTAGCCAGTTTCATGGGTTGAGGAAGTTTAGGATTGTTTCTGAGAAGCTCCTGGATTTAGAATTGAGCTGGTACTATGTTGAAAATGCAGAAGATTTTGATTCATCAGTTGAGATATGTACACCAAACCTGTCGAGGATAGAGATACATTATTTCTATGTGGCAAATTATAAAGGGGACTTATCCTCTGTTGTTGAGGCTGAATTGAGACTCCATGAAAGAGAGACAGAGGGCTATATGTTTCAGTGCTGGAGCAAACCCATGAGCTTGTTAACTGGTGTCCAGCGTCTCACTGTTCAAAACAATTTGCTCTTGGTAATTCTTTTCCTGATACTAGTCGAATATGATATGAGCCTTTCTATCGTATTACCTACCTATATTTGCTGCAGATCTTGGGAAGCATAATATGGACTTGATTTTGGATCTATGATTAGAGCCGGAAATCCATATACCGCTGGATATGAAAATTAAGTAAATAGTACAAGTATAGAAACCCAGGCTTGAATATTTGCCACAATGTCAGAGAAATTTGGATTTGTTGGAAGTTTACTACATTCAGGGCAGGCACACTAAACGTGGTCCTTGGACTTGGTTTATGTAAACGGTAGGACCAGATGAGTGGTATATTAGTGGACTTTGTTTCCAACTTCTGCATTGGTGTACCCTAGGATTGGTGTGTTAATGGACTTTTTCTCAAATTCTGCGTCGGGGTTGGAACACTTAAGTGTCATGGTTTTGGTGTGGCTAAGATTTGCATTTATAATCTCCTTTATCTTTATCTTTATATCTTTATAGATATATGTATGTGTCTATGCATGCATGCCTATAGTCTTAGAAAGCATTATTGTAATATCCATTGTTTGCCTCGTACTCATGTTAGTTTTTCATATGTGAAGTTTATACATTCGGAGATGAAGTCTGATGAGTCATTTCAATTCAAAAATCTCAAGCATTTGGAGTTGAAAACGGGGTATACTCATAGTGAGATGGTTGGTCTTGCTGCATTGCTTATGCAAGCCCCCGTACTTGAGACCCTTGTCCTTGATTATGTCTACCAGACAGAGAAAGAGGTAAGAAAGCTGACTTGTTTCAGCCTCTCGGTCTCAAGATGCAAGTTTATTTCGTCGTTTTCTATTGCACACCTTAAGTTGAATTTAATTCCTTTCAGGCAAGCTTCTATGATGACTTTAAGGCTAGGCCTTTCACATTTGATATACCTAGTCTCCAGGAGGTCAAAATGACGAACTTTAGAAATACTGATCTCGAATATCATGTGTTGGCCCTCTTAGGACGTGAAAAGGTGGTCTTAAATAAGGTTGTTTTGGTCCCTGCAAAGCTGGAAAGATCATCCTTGAGTGGACCAATGGTTTTTGATTTGACTGCATATGAAGATTGGACTTCAGCGATCGCTGCATTGTTGAGACATCGTTTGGTTCCCCAGAAGTAACATAAGCTTTTGAATAGAAAATCTCTGGCAGCGCATTCACATTTTGGCTTCCAAGTGTAATCTGTGATCTCCATAGATATCAACTTGTGATCTCCGAGCAGGCCAGAGAGCTTCTAGTGTCTGGAGTTTTGATTGCTAAAAATTGTTTCAAACATAACAACGATTGTATAAGAATGTGTATGAATGTTTTGATCATGAGATGGAGGTCAACTTCCCAGTCTTAGCATTATTTGGTTTGTTGTTTTATTTGAGTCCTTGTCACTCCTTGGTAAGAATTCTGTGAACCTGCAACCTTTGATGATCAGCTGCAATGACTCAACGGGTAAGTCCAAAAATCCACACAATATCAGAGAAAGTGATGTGTTACAGGTATCAAGAATCTCGTCAATTGTCATATTGACACTAATCCTTTAATCAAGTCATCAAACTCCAACAATTAGGAAAGTTGAACCAGCGGATTGCTTCCAATTTTACTAACATAGAGTTAATTCAGTTGAAGAGAAGGGAGTAAAATTGAGAGCACGGAAACCAATTGTCGTTAATTGGAAAGCTGAACCAACCTATGTTAGATGCAAAAATACTTGAAAAAGTACTACACATTTCACCGTAACTGTTGTAGCATTTAGATAAAATGGATGGCACAAAGTAAAATACACTAATTTGCATTCTCATAATCATACCAAGGACCAACCAATGAACAAGTAACTTTATTGTATTTTTTTTGGTTTTCCTCTTTTATGGTGTCATATATTTATGGATAAATTACTAATAACCCTCGTACGGTTTCATTTATTGTCACTTAACTTCCTAACATTTTAAAATCTTTACTTCATTCCTCTGTTGTTTCATATAAACTAGAACTTTAATGGAAAACAGCCTATATGTAACATCATTAGTTAAAATACTAGTAATGTCCTTACTTAAATGCTAAGTCAAACTACGATTTAATCATCTTGTACAAAATCATAGGGAGATTATGTTGATAAATGTAAAAATTACAAGGGAGTAGAGTGCATATTTATGCAAATTATAGGGAGTTAAGTGGATATTATGATTTTATCACACGCATCTTTAGAACACATGTGGTCTAATTGATATAATTGATTATGCATTCCGTCCATTTTTAGCCTTACATAAAATCACAAGGGAATAATATGATTATTTAAAAACTTTAGGGAAGGTCATCTAGTATTATACAAAACTAAAGGGGGGTTATATGTAATTTATCCAATATTTATGGAAGTGTTTTTTGTTGTTTACTTTGACAAAAAACCAAAACAAACAAACACACGATACTTGTATGAAATTTGGATAACTACTTTGTCAATTTTCTTTTTTTTTTATACATTTTCAAGCTATTTTTTCATTTTTTTTTGTTTCTCATCAATTATTCAATTGTATATTCGTATCCAATTAGTATTAATAAATGCACCTTTTAAAAAAAATGGCAATCCAAACGGAGCCTTACCCCACTCCTAATTTGAGTATTAAATCCCCCTTCCCGCCACCATTAGCAAATCACCACAACAAAAATGGAAACAAGCAATTCCATCTCCGCCACCATAGAAGACCTTCCAGAGAGCATCCTCCTCCACATTCTCTCCTTCCTCCCGACCACCACCGCCGTCCAAACCTCAGCCGTAGCACCCAAATGGCGCAACCTCTGGCACTCCATTCCCGTCCTCCATTTCAACATCCGCAAGTTCCACTCTTGCGTCCCAGACAGATCTGCGGCCGCTGCCCGCCAACTTTTCGCTGAATTGATCAGTGAAACTCTCCTCCGCCGCCCCCGCCACTCTCCTCTCCGGAAATTTCGGTTGAAGTTCGATTACAGAAACTATGATTCCATTAGATCCTATGTTAATTCTTGGATTCGCTATGCCGTCAGTTCCAGAGCTGTTGAGCTTGACCTTGCTTTTGGACTCTATCTTTCTGTTAAAGAAGAAGAAGATGATGATGGAGAAACTTCTGCTGATTATTGCTTTGATTTTTCTGACCTGATAAATAGTTCAGTTAAAGTTTTAAAATTGCGTGGTTGTAAATTTAGCTTGCCTAGGAGTAGAGCATTCCCTATTAAAATTGAATCGCTTACAGCATTATACTTATTTGGCTTTGATTTTGGCTTTGTATCAATGGATATGGATGTTTCGAAGTTGGTATCTTTATGCGTTAATCTTGAGTTTTTGTGCATTGAGGATGTTTCGGGTTTGAACAATCTGAAAATAGTGTCTCCAAAGCTTAAGGAGTTGAAATTAAGCATCTCTAGGCAAACAATTTTTTGGGATAAGTCCGTGGAGATATGTGCTCCAAGTTTGCAGTCGATAAGCTTCATTTGGTTTTACATGGGGAATTATGTTCTGAAAGATGTATCATCATTGATCGAAGCTCATGTGGAGTTTGACAGCAGAGAGGAGTTGGAGGATTTTGCCTGTTGGAGTAATCTTGTGAGCTTACTCAGTGGTGTTGAGCATCTGACTGTCCAAAATATGTGGATGTCTAGGGTATGCATACTTCTCTTTCTCTAATCATTTGACATTTTGGACATAGTTGATTATAGAAATCTTTGGTAGAGTTTATAATGAAGTATGGAGTTTGAGTTCCCTTTAAAATACTTGCTTTGGTGGAAATTGCATTGTTTTTCGAGTTTTCATACATATATAGACATTTCAACCGAGAGACAAATGCCAAGACTGTCAGATTTAGAAAATTGCTTGTAGCTAATGTAATATTTCTGTTTGGATTACCTGTTTTTGGGAATGTTTTTCAAAAATTTTACTGTAGCTGTGTATATGAAAATTTTTTACTGTAGATGTTTTTTGGATTGTTTTTAGATGCATTTTTAAAATATATTTTTGAGCATTTTTATAATTTACAATTTTTTGGGATATTTTTTTTTTAAATTTACACGACCCTCCACTACCCCCTTTCTTTTACTCCCCCACTCTCCTTTCTCTTCCTCTCCTCCTCCCCTCTATTTCTTCCCCCTCCTCCTCCTCCTCCCTCTTTCCTCTCCCTTCTCCCTTCTCCCCCCTCCCCTTCTTCCCCCCAACCCCAAGCCCCTCTCTTGCTCGCGGGTGGTGGCTATGACTTTAGCCACCACTCCAACCACGACCAAGACCATCTTGGTCGTGACTTCTGGTCGCGATCATATTTGATCGTGACTAGGAAGGTTGCGGTCAGTGGAGGGTAAGGAAATTGGGGGGCGAGGAAAGGGAAAGAAGAAAGGAGGAAGGAGAAGGAGAAAGAGGAGAAGGACAAAAGGAGAAGGAGAAAAAGGAGAAGGACAAAAGGAGAAGGAGGAGGAAAGAGAGAGGAAAGATAGGCGGAGAGAGAGAGCGAGGGTCATGGGTGTGGGGGTGGTAGCGGTAAGGTGGTGGCCATGGTGGTGGAGAGTGATGGGTTGTGGTGTATTTTTTTTTTATATATTTGGAGTTGTTTTTGATATATTGTATGGATATGGTGTTTTTGGAGTTGTTTTTGTTTGTGTATTACTGTAGCATTGTATATGAAAAACTTGTTTTTCAAAAATTGAGAAATCCAAACAGAGATACCCATGATGTGAAACTGAGAATTCTTGGATTGTGAATTATGTTGTTCTTATTCTACCAATTATATTTTGAAGCAATCAAATATGGATGGTCGTAGTTGCAAAATTGGTACAATGAAGTGATGAACCATGCCATCAGGCACTTGGCTGGAGATAAATGAATCTTGCTGGAGAAGTGATCAGATAGTTCTTATATGATCTTTGTTGGCGGAAGAAAATAGAGTAGTCCCAACTCAGTCGTTTACGCTTCCTTATTGTGTCTGTTCTCGTTACCACATTCACTCAACATAGTCCACAGGATTTAAAAAATGAGATAATCTGTCATGCTAAAGACACCAGTGTTCACAAGTGTTTCAGGATTTGTGCTAGGTCAAATTCTATTTTGATGGTCTGCTGCTGTTTCCAACACCCAAGGCATGAGCATACTGCTATGGGGGTAAACTGTTGCATAGGACCTCATAAAGCAGTTTCAAACAAGGATTCTTCAATAGCATTGAGATGTTCAATTAAGGTTTGGTTGCAAATTTTGTCTCGATTGCTTACAAGAGTTGTTCAGTAGCATTGAGGTGTTCAACATTGGGCCGTAAATTTTATCTCTATCATTCCATCGTTGTTTTAACACTAAACCTGGACTTAGGCATAATCAGAACATGTGATCCATTGAATCACCTGTCTTGGTTTGTTTACACCCTTCGATTCTTGAAGATTGCAAATATATATTAACTCCAAGTTGGACAAATATTTTAATATGTTCATGAGACTTAAACAGCATGCTTATCCTGGCAATATTGTGATGTGTTTTCATCCTAGCCACATTATGGATGAAGTGACTTGTTTGATTCTGATTCTTGGCCTGTTTCTGTAAAAATTTCAACATTGAGCTGAATGCATGTTTGCAGAATGAAGTCTACATTCACTTTAATGATGAATAAGGTTTCACTTTAAAAAAAATAAAGAGAAGTTAACGAATTTTATGATATAATATTCTGGAAGGTTCTTTATTTTTTTGTTTAAATTTGTTCTAAAGATTCTAGCAAATAAGTGATTTACTGGTTTAGACAAACAAGTATCGATTGCCCTTCGATCTATACTAGTCTAAGGAAATCATTTGGTAGCTGATTGGAATATTATTAAGCACCTGTAGTGTCTGATTATGTTTTGTGAAATTTGTTGTGATGGGGACCTATGGTTATTTACAAAATGGAAGGCTTGTTTGCAGTTGATTTTTTAACTGTAGATTTCAGTTATTGATTCTAGCATGTTGTCTGCTGTATTAATTTCCCCTCTAGTTTAAGCAAATGGCGGAATTGGCGAGCGATAATTTTGAAGAGGTTAACAAGATGTTAGAAGTTCAATTTGATGCAGAATCAGAAGATAGTCAAGAAGAGTTGCATGGAAAGGTACTGAGCTATCCGTATATTTTATACGTATTCGTGTGTCTGTAGGGTAGTACGTATGTGTTTGTGTAGAGGGAGAGAGAAATTTGCTCTTTTGCTGAGAAAAGATAATTTCTTTACCTAATTTTTTCTTTTTTTGGTAACTCTAATCTTGCTATAATCATGTCAAGTTGGATCTGATTTTATAAGTCTGTGTAAATTAAGGAAAGGGATTGGTGTGTGAATAGCTCAGAGCTCGTTGTCTTCATTCTTTGAAAGTCAACCTGGCACTCTGTTAGAACCAACGCTAGTTGTGTTTTGATTTTTTGTTTCTGATAGTAAAGGCAATGTTTAGATAAATAACCATTTTAGTTTTTTCCTTTCTGTTTTTGGGATTGTTTTTGAGATGTTGGAAACTTTCGTTTTGATGGAGCATTCTTTTCAACATAATATGAAATAATAACTATTCGGCCTGGTCTTTCTTAGATGTGTTTCAATGATACCATCATGAATATTTTTTGTCTACAGCTTTTGGTCGAAGAGGAAGTTTTTTCTGAAACTTTTGCATTCAACAATCTCAGACACTTGGTACTATTGACTGGGTATACAGAATATGATCTGCTTGGCTTAGAAGCTTTACTTAAAGCATGTTCAAGGCTTGAGTCTATGGTGCTTGAGTATTCATATGAGACAGATTTTGATGTGAGTATGCAACTTATTAGTTACTCTTCACCGAATTTATTTTAGCTTGATACTTGGTCTGGATGTTAACTCATAATGGGATTATTTTACAGGATATTTCAGGAGAAGAAATAATGGAGAGACCAATTGTCATGCACATGCCAAGCCTTAGGCTAGTGAAGATGGAAAAATACAGGGGAGTGAAAAATGAAGAGTATGTTGTTGGCCTTCTGAAAAAGCATGGGGTCGTTTTAGAAAAAATCGTAGCATATCCAGCCAAAGTAGGTGAAATATTATCACCTCCTTTTGTTCTTTGATGACCAGCTTAAGATCGTTTGAACTCTAGTATCCTGCCCTCAAGAGACTTGAGAAGTCAATTCAGCACTCAATTTGGGAAACTGAAATGCTTATGTATGTGTATGTTATTGCTACCATGTGCCACATCAGTCTAGCCGTAATGTTGAGTGCATAATCTGTATAGCTATTCTCTACATTGTTTTTGTTGTTGTTATTGTTTTTTGCTTAGCCTTGTCTTCAGAAATTTGTTATTTTTTTTGAAATAAGGTCCTTTTGATGTCTTCCTTGGCGCTAATGGATCATATGATACAACTGAGAGGGCCATGGAAATCTGTACTTTCAAATGATATTCAGGTGTCTGTTCTGTGGGATTTCTGCAGTTAAATTGTAATTGCTGATTTAGTAGCTCAGAAACAGGAGCTGTAGAGTCTTAACCAATCTATGATCATTGTGGAGAGGAAAATGCTCCTTGTGGACCTTGACAGAATTAGAGGCCGTACAGATGTTGAAGAAAACCATCGCAATAGCTGTAGAGGAAACTATTGTGCGGATCCGCTGTCGGAATAATGGAAAAGAAACTGTCCCCTTAAGAACCAAAGGATACTGATCAGCTGCAAACATTAATTTGACCAATGCTACTATGCTGGACGAAGCCATGGTGCCGAAAAAAGAAAAAAGAAAAAAGAAAAAAATATGCGGACACGTATGTCACTAAAAAGTTGCAAGTTTAGTATTAACCAGATTCGTGGTTGGCTTTTTTTTTTTTTTTTGGTGATTATGTTTCGAAAGGAAGACGATAGCACTTGTGAAGCCCAAATGTCTGAAGGGATCTCTTCCATAAGAGGCAGTTGCATGAACCTCTATATGAAAGGTAAGCTGAGCAAGGAATCAGAAGCACGTATCCTAGGACAAATCAAAAGAACTGAAGTAAAGAACACGAAGGCCAGAAATACAAAAGAGCATAATGGGTTATATTTTGTACATGTCACTTAAAAATGTCAAGAATTCTGCAAATTAAAACAAAATATTCATGAACTGTATTACTTTCTCTTATTCGACCTGGAAATCCCAAGTAAATGAAAGAAGAAAGATTTAGATTCCCAACTGTGACAACTAAATTTTGGGAGATTAGAAGTCCTTCATAAAAGATCTAGTCTATTTGGAGGGTGGCTCCATCACACTCTCCACTATAACACTCGTGTCCTAATTTTAAGTTCTCTCTCCCAGCCGTATTGGCTCTACCCCTCAAATGAAATGTACTTTTTATCGTATCTAATCAAATATTAGGTGGCTTAATGGAGCCATTTCACCATGGACTTACCTTATACGTTCTTTAGATGTCTATGCACATAGTGCAGACAAGATGCAAGGACTATCCTGCTGAGAGGCTGAAATTTCAATAGGCACTGGCTGGTCACTTGAGACTTTTTAGCTAGGCAAACCAAGCCTGCACTCGGATCTAAGAGTGGAAGAACGTGATAGTTTGAATCTGTGTTGGATTCCTTCCAGGTGTGAACAGCAGCAGAGGACTTTTGGCACAGAGACTGATGGAGCCGGCCAATGCGGGAAAAGGCATTACAAAGCACAAACTCTCTGACGTTTGTCTTTTTGGTAAATCCAGTGAACACCTTTTCAGATTTATTGCGGGGGTTATCAGTTTGCCAAGAGCGAAAACAAGTGGCATTTGACTTTACTGGCAAAAAGCAACCTGGAATAACCTAGACAGGCATAACACTGAGGATACATAAGACCTTCTAATGCAAGTTCCAATGGTTCTCCCATGGCCATGAAATAACAAGCCTCCTGATCATGTTCTGATGTACTGTAAAGTACATGGACAAAGAACAACTTAGCTTTCTGGGTAGGTATTCCGCCGAGTATAATCAGAAAGCTAGTTGTAGCCATCTCACCAAAAATCTCCACAAGAACAAAATCCATCCTTGAAATGATGAAATCGGTTTGCATCCCGAACTACTATCTCCCTGTTCACAAGCTTTGTTATCAGCTTAGTTGCTGAATGACAATTTACGCACGCCCTTAGATTCTTTGTAATCCTTAGTGTTGTCCTAGGAGGAGTGCTAATTAACCCATAGGCAATGGCTAATCTCTCACTGTGATTACATAAAGACACCTGTTTGTCTTCAGTGTCCAAATCATGCAACGCAGATTCTGCATCTGGAACAAATCCTGCCTCCATTAACTTCCTCTCCAATATCTCAAGCTCCTTATAGATCTCCTCTGACCTTGGATGAGACTTGTCACCCATTCGGAATGCTTGAAGCTTTCCATTTACTTCAATCATACTATACCCAAGGTCCTTAGTTAAACCTTTCTCCCTCATCAATACTCGTACCTTTGCTACTCCCTCCCACATGCGGGTTAAAGCATACAAATTTGATAGTTGCACATAGTGCCCGGTATTCAGTGGGTCTAAAGAAAAGAGTTTCTCTGCAGCATATTCTCCCAGTTTCACATGGCGGTGGATTTTGCACGCACTCAATAGTGCTCCCCAAATTGAGACAGCTGGTTCAATTGGCATATTCTGGATAAAATTGTAAGCCTTCTCCAGATGTCCAGAACGGCCAAGTAAGTCAACAACACAAGCATAATGTTGGTGCCGTGGCTCAATCCCATAAAGTCTCATGCTGTGGAAAAGTTCCCATCCCTCCTTCACTAGACCAGAATGATTACATGCTGTAAGAAGCCCAATGAAAGTTACATCGTTAGGGTACACACCTGCACTCTTCATCATATTAAAAAGATCGATGGCTTCTCGAGCCCGCCCATGCAATCCATAACCTACTATCATTGCACTCCATAGGACAACATCTCTGTGTATTGACTGATCAAAACACTTTTCGAGCTAATTCTACACTTCCACATTTGGCATACATGTCAATAAGAGTTGTCTTCACACAGATATCATCTCTAAACTTGCTGTTATATACATAATTGTCCATCCATCTTGCTTGATCAAGTGATCCTACGTGAGCACAAGCCAATATTGTGGACTGTACTGTCACTGAATCTGGTCTAATGTTTCTCATCAACATGTTTTGGAAAAGCTCTACAGCTTTACCAGCATGACCATTTTTAGCAAACCCAGAAATCATGACATTCCACAAAATAACATCTTGGACCTCCATTTGGTCAAACAACACTTTAGCCACCATGATCTGCCCACATTTTGAATACATAGCTGTAAGTGCTATGCGCAAGTCTGGTTCGTATTCAAGTCCCATTTTCATCACCAAACTGTGAACACATTTACCCTGTTCCAAATCCTCAGCATCACTATAAGCCCTTAGAACACTTACCAATACAATCCAATCAGGTTCCACATTCAATTTCCTCATTTCACAAAAAATTCTCAAAGCCTCAATAGGCTGTCCATTCTGCGCACAGCCAGAAATAATAGAAGTCCAGGAAACTATGTTTCTTTCAACCAATCGATCGAAAATAATGCGAGCCAGCTCAATCTTCCTACATTTTGTATAGAGTGTGACTAGCCCATTTTGCACAAACACATCTGATTCCAACCCATGTCTAAACGCTTGAGCATGTACAGCTTGACCAAATTTGACAGCCGATAATCCACTACAAGCTTTAAGCACATGAGGGAACGTGAAACAATCAGGACTGACATATGCCTCTTGCATATTGTTATACATATGAATAGCTTCTTGGAACATGTTGTGGCTGGAATAGCCTCTAATAATTGCATTCCACAAGAACACATATGGGTCGGAAAATTCATCAAATATCTTCCGGGCATAAATGATTTCTCCGATATTAGAGCTCACATGAATGAACTTGGTGATGATGTACCCATTGTTCTGGAGCCCAAATGTGAATAGTTGGGCATGGATTTGGTTTAAAAAGGGCTTGTGGTTAGACTCCGACAGAAGGGATGTGTAGTAGGCCTCAGGTTCAAATGTGTAATATAGATTGTTGTTACTGTCAAAGTTGTGGTCAAGAGTGAGAGGCAATGATGAATAGTAGTAACCGAGACATGAGAATTTAGACGCGGGAAATTCAAATAGCTTGAACGGGGTATGATTTAGCCGTTGCAAAGTGGAGGGAAGAGAAGAGGATAGAGAGAGGAATGAATAGGTTGGGATTGCTCTCAAGAGAGACTGGCTTAAGGCCATATGGATATGCCTCCTCTGGATCTGGCCTATTAAGAGTTTATTTAAGTAGTAAAATTCAGGTCCTGATTTTCTCATCAGTCATTTCTATTGCTAGAAGTATAGGAATTAGGAGTTTCAAATCCTTGTATTTTTAGTTACTCCAGTTTGACTTGTACTGTAACTAGGGGAGGTTTTATCAGTGTTGCAGAGCCATTCTGGCTATACATTCAATTTCGCTAAGGCTTTTGGCTGGTGGTGATTCTTTAAAGAAGTGTAAACGCCTTCGAAGTTACTTTTGAGCAAGTCAAATAAAGGAGACAGAATTCGATTTAGGTTGCTCATTTAGGACTTTATCCATGATAACATAAACGAGACAAACTTCAATTTAGGTTGCTCAATTAGGGCCTTTATCAAAGAACTCGAGTTGAGTTCCAATCATGATAGCATATACACACAAAAACAGACGCATTTCGCTCACTCTCTCCTCCAAGCGGTTCATGCTTCTTATGAAGAAATAACATCAGACAGCATGAAATGGAGCTTGTGCAGTAGCTAGAATACAGCTCAAACTTCACCTACCAACACCCACCACCCCCCAAAATACAAGCCTTCAACTACACCATGTCGCTGCCTCTATTGAATATTCTGTCTAGCTTCCAAGATTCATAAAGAAGTGCAGTGATTACGATCATCTGAGTACAGGAACGTTCTGGGATTGCTCTTATCTTGACTATGTTGGTTCTTTTCATAGGAGACCAGATACGAAAGTAGGCAGCACCACCCGGATAGGCAGCATCAATGGTTGAAGTTTGGCGTCTCTACCATTCTGCCATTGAGTTCCAGAATAGGCACCCGGTCTTTTCTTTTGATGGGAAAAAAGCATAAAATGAGTTAAAGGCGTGTCATATCTGACAAATCCAATAAACGTGAACAGGCTCCATTTCCTATGCCATCTTAAACTTTAGCTATCTTGGAAACTTAAGAACGAATACAGAGGATCACTGAAAGTAGAAGCAGAAAAGACCTGCAACTAATGAATACTGCAAAGCCATGGATAACTTCTGATGCTAGTGAATCTATAAGGGAAAACTTGCCACCTCTAGCTCTGTTAGGAAAGTTCCCTTATGAAGAGACTCAATTTTGACGGCCTGACATTTAGTCCTGATGTAGGCCTCAGCAGTTATATACATAAAGTCTGTTCAACTGAATTTTTGCATCACCAGTCACCGATGTGATTCAGAGTTCTAAAGAAAGGCACTAGCAGCCATTTTTCCAAAGGCTTGTCATTTTTTCTTCAAAAATTGAACTGCAATATGCAGACACATCACAACTAACAGAATTAAGTTTACAAGTTGACCTGTGGCATCATTGTTGGACGCAGGTTTGCTAAATTGGCAACCTTGAGTAAAACTAATGTTCCCAGAAAAATGTGCTATTTTACTTGGTAACGTAAACCACTAAAAAACAAGCTGCACTCATCTCTTTTAAGTAGACTATTCTTAGGTTCTTCTAAAGCTATGGTTTGAGAAGCAAAGTTCAAGAACCCTACTTACATCCTTCACCTTCATTTTTGGAAGAACTTCCCAAATAAAATTTCTAGGACAGAGTAATGTGTATACATCAGAAATTCATTCCACAACCAAAAGGCAGTGTATAAGGGACACATAACTCACTCAAGGTTCGCTGACAATAAACATTCAGGATTAGCATACAATATGGTATGCACTAACTAATGCAATTCTGAGGTAGCATTTCATTTGCAATTCAGAGATTTCTTCAAGTGTATATAATCAACTGGAACAAACACCAATTCAACTTACATAGTAGACAGTAGAATCAAAATCTTACACCATTCACTTCCTAGATTACCATACATATTCGAACTCCTCCAAGTCCATATCCAGACAACTTTGCAGATTCACCATTGCACTAAATCAAAATTTCAAACTTCCAGTAGTACATAAATCTTTACAAGCAATGCATCAAACTCATATAACTATAACAAATAAAACTCTTCTCAGATAACTTTTGTTACATAAAGATCCTTCATAACTACATGGATACTCCTACACATCAGAATGCCGTGTAAGAGTTGCAAGTCTCAACCATTCCACTAAATCCACTTCACATAAGATACATATATGTACAATCAACAACAAAAAACCATTACATGATTAATTCTAGCTCCAAAATGAATTAACCTATCAGTAAACAAACCAATCCTAATTCAGATTACTTCAAACCAACTACGAAAATAAGAAAAAAGATAGCAAAGGAATCATTTTTCATTCAACTCTCATAAGAATCCTAGTCCTACGTTCCCCAGCCAACCTCACATTTTTAACATCAACCAACGCAGATTTCCTAAACAACTTAACAATTTCCCTCACTTCTTCATCTCCACACTCCTCGACAGCCACCATACAGACTCCCCCACTCCTCACAGTCCTCTCCATCTCCGCAACATATCGGTCCGGGAACAGGGCCCGATCAAGGTACCCAGAAAACCCGAAATCAAACACATTATCGAAAAACGGCAAATTATGCGGATCAGCCCGGCTAACAAGAGGAGGAGAGTCCACCAACTCCACCCCAGTAACATCAGCTACTCCCATTTCCTCCAACGCCATAACCCCATGGCCCGGCCCGGCCGAAACAACCAGGGCCCGAGAATGGTTGAAGAGGTGGGTCCTTACCGGGCCTTGGAGAGACGATGAAAAGAGGGATTTATAGGATGAAACCGTCTGAACCCAGGCCTTAGAATTCCATAACTTCTTGTTTTTCTTGTCCAGGGAGGTATAGGCCCGATGGGTGTAGTCGCAGGTTGATGTCGGGAAGGATTTCTGGTGGGCCCGTTTGGAGAGGGACTGGGGGTGTTGGGGGATGGTTGTGGGGTCCACGCAGGTGGAAGGGGTCTGGAGGAAGAGAAAGAGAAGGATGAAGGTGGCTATGGTGATTGAGACGTAGGAGACTTTGTTCAGAAAGATCTGTATATGTCTATCCATGGCTTTCTTGATTCCTCCACAACTGTGGAGAAGGATAAGCGAAAAGGTTGCGATGGATCGTGGGACCTGGCACGGCATCGTTTTGGCCAGTGAATATTATTTTTTATTTTTATTTTTGTTAGTATAAATCAACAATGGGTGTGTATTATAGGAAATTCATTATTGTACTCTTTCTTATTTTCACTTTTCAATTTTCATCTTTGGTTAATGGACATTTGGGGATGAATGAACAAAATACTCCTTCAACTCTTTTTTAATCCTATAAATAACTTTTTGGCCCTAAATATTTAACATTATTCTTCATCTCGTTTCAAATTTACTCACTTCAACTATCATATTAAAATAGTTTTGTAAAATCATTCTTTGAAATATATGTTCTATACAAGATCGATCGTACATGTTAATACTTATATTTAAAGTTCGAAGCATATGTCTATTTATATGACACATGTATTTAGTTTTTATGTTAAGTATATTTATGTGATAAATGTCTTACTAAATTCATATTTCTGTCGTTCTATTATTTTTATTTACTCAATTTAGAATTGGTTAAATACATTGTCTACAAGTTGAAACATAGTCAATTTGGCATAGTTTTTTTTGGAGATTAATTTTTTTAAGATTGAAAGCGTATATACTAACAAGTTTAAAAGTATATAAGTGAAAATTTGTGAATTTGAATTCTTATTTTTGTATATGGCATGTATGCAGACTTATTACTATTTTGCATTAAAAGTTTAAAACCTAAAACCCACTGCCTCTATTTACCACCACAAATAAGAACAATCTATTTTTAGCAAAGAAGGAAAAAGGATTAAAGAAAAACATGCCTAAGAAAAGTGTGTTTAAAAAAAAAAAAAAAAAAACACTACTCTAAAGCTAGGTAGAATATGGAAGTTGACTTGAGCTCTTCCATGCTTTTCACAGCCAACGTTTTCTAGTTTCTCCTCTTTGCATATTTGGCGTACATCTTCTTCCCAGTTTCCAGCCCATTTCCCTTGTCATCACGCCTGCTCCTTTCTGCTTATTCTCTCCTGTATCTCCCAAAACATTAAAGAAAAAAATCGGTTGATAAAATTTTTTTTTAAGAGAAACCCTTTGAACAAAGATTCATCAATGATTGCTGAAATGTTGTCATCATCCATACCAACTTCCAAACCATGATTGCTGAGCAAAAGAAAAGCAGGGAATCTGCTTGCTCATTTTACTTGCTGAATCCACTCTGGAAAGAAACATCCAGCCATGTCTCCCAATCTGAAACTACAGGTCTAAAAATGTACAGTCTCTTCGTTGTACCCTAGAGTTAATTTACGGGATTCTTCCAGTAACGCGTCTTGAAACCATCCCTCTTGCTTCAACATCGAGGTACTGCAGTATCCACTGAGTTCTTTAGCTCTTTTTTGATGGATGTCAAACTAGTTGTGTTTTGTATAGCAGGTAATGCTGGTTAGAAACCAGTCAGTTGCGTAGATTATATATGCTTGCAGAGTCTAGCAGACTTGCTACATTATACTTGTTCTACACATATAATGGCATTCTGCTTCCTTGTTTGCAAACGCACTGGAAGACAGTCCTTAGTTGCTACAATTGAAGTAAATCATTTTCTTTGGATGATAAGTAGTTGCTCGAATTGAAGTAATTCATCTTCTTTGGATGCATACAAGAAAAACATTAGATGTGTACAGATGGGCAGTAAAAAAATCCCAAAATCATCGATGTCTTATTTCAGCAAGCACAGTTATAGTTCTGCGGTACATTTGAGAGCACAAACATAGGATTACCTGATCAAACTGGAAGAGAAAAACGTACTAATGACTGTTAAGCAAATACAGATACAATCCAGATCATAACATACATATTGTCCAAGAGGTAGGAGGTAGATCATTTCAAACTTTAAAATGCTTGTCCAAGATCACACAATGTCATCTAGCTGCTTTCAATCTTCTTGACTGCATACATTCTCTGACTCACATTTTTTTTCCTTGTCGTCCTTGCACCAGAACCCAACAGCCTCAACATCACAAGGAAATGAAGCCAGTAGGTTGCATTGGCTGACCTCCAGGCGTCTGATCTCAGGCATCACTTCTTGCAATTCTTCCCATGACACCTCAAGTCTTTGGCAGAACTTTAAACACAACCCTTTGACATCCCATTTATGCTCTTGGTCTCCCCAAAATTCTCGGTTCATCTTTTCTATTCCTGAGTTCTCCACAGAAAGATACTGCAGTTGTTGAAGTGACCTGGGATTAATCCATGCTGGCGTAGTTTCTCCAAGATAATGCTTCAGATACAATTCCTCAATGGAAGAAGGGGGTGACAATTTATCCAACTTGCTTAAAATGTTCTTATCTTTGCAATCACCTGCATTAATGGACAAAAGCTTTAGTTTCTCCAGCAATTCCAACGCATCCAATTCCTGATCCTCAATAGTGCTATCTTCAGTTATGTCTATCTGCAGGACACGAAGTTCAGTCAGAGCCTTCAGCTCTGCAAGGTGGGAACCAGAAGCTTTCCCAGTACCAGCTATCTTAAATCCATACAGCTCCTGGAGTTTGGAAAGTTTCGAAAATCCTTGTGGTAGACACCGAAGACTTGGGCAATTACCAACATCCAAGATAATTAATCTTGGAAGGTTAATGATTGATGTGGGAAGCTTTTTGAGATCCTTGCATTCTCCCAGAATCAGAACTTGAAGGCCCCATAATTTACCTATTGAGTTTGGAATTTCTAACAGCTTCGCAACATGCCTGAGGCTCAAATAAGCTAGGCGCTTCAGGGAAGTGATCCATTGCCAAAGATCCTCCACACGAATTCTGTCTAGTTTGACACGTGAGAGGTCCACTACCCTGAGAGACCTGACTTTGGCCAGCTCAATTTTTCTATTGAAACCGATGTAATCAGTTTTGGTTAGAAGTAGTGCCCTGAGCTTTGAGTTTCCATGCAGGGTCTGTAACTTTGTCTCTTCTGTGACTCCAAGTCGGCGAGAGCCAACATCAGCAATATGATTTCCATTTGCATCGAAGCTGCAGAAATCTTCTTCTCTTGCTATTTTAATTGTCAAATCTCGGACCATGTCATGCACCTTGCAGGTATAAAAACTGCCATCAAAGTATCTTCGCTGAGCTACTTCAACCAGGCACCGACTGATAAGCTCTGACAATGACTTGAAAGCGGATTCTGTCGCAGTTTCTGAGCTCATGCCGCGGACAAATCCTTCTCCTTCCCACCAGCGAATCAGCTGGTCAACATCAACTTCATAATCCTCTGGATAAATCGAGAAGCACAATATACATGGCTTCAAGAATGCGGGGAGCTCATCATAGCTTAGCTGCAGAGAGGCAATCACATGGGGATTACGATCCGAACAATTGTTTCCTATACTCGTTAACTTTTGAAGAAAGGTCTCTTTGATCCTCCTCCACTTAATGGAAGACCTCTCCTCATATGAGAGTAAACCACCGACGGTCTTGATTGCTAGGGGAAGACCCCCACATTTTTTAACAATTTCTTTTCCTTCGTCAACTAACTTTTGTTCATCTTTTTCGGACACGCGTGCAACTTTGCAAAACAATTTCCAGCTCTCTTCAACATTAAGAATTCTGGGTTGATGAATTTGTGCATCCTGAACTCCCATATTCTGGACAACTTTCTTGATCCTTGATGTGATGATAATGCAGCTGTTGTGGCCCTCTTTCGCAGGTAGCCCACCAGAGATCCGTTCCCACCAACCATCATCAGTGCTCCAAACATCATCCAGGACAATCAGGTATGATTTGTCTGAAAGCAATCCATGAATTGTACTCAGCATGTCGCCTTTAGGGCATCCGCTGCCATCTGCATTGAGTTGCTTCAACATGCTTTTCATGATTTCGCCCTCATTGACAGGTTGAGAAACTGAAACCCAAATTTTCTCCTGGAAGCGTCTCGTGAGGTTCACGTCTCTGAAGATCATTTTTGCAAGGGTG
Source organism: Coffea humblotiana (assembly GCA_023065735.1). Classification (NCBI taxonomy): domain Eukaryota; kingdom Viridiplantae; phylum Streptophyta; class Magnoliopsida; order Gentianales; family Rubiaceae; genus Coffea; species Coffea humblotiana. Next base: position 21,707,484 of record CM041212.1, on the reverse strand, counting down.
GTTTTACCCAAACCCCCCAGCCCCACAATTGCAAGATGCAGCAGCGGTTCATTCTGACCAAAAATCCAGTCCCTTACTTTCGCCACATCTTCTTTTAGGCCGACGACTTCAGATTGGTCGATAATCGGCGCAGTCCAACGCCTATTGCCATTTTCACTACTTGGACGCTGACCTGGGGTGTAATAGGACTTCAAGTTATCCCGCATACGTTTGATTCGGGTGGTGATTTCTGTCAGCTTCTTTCCTGTTCGATAGCGGAAGCTTATCTCTGAAAGACGAGGGTTGCAAGAACTAGCCTCCGTTTTTATGTAATCTTCTCGAATCTGGCAATCAACAACAAGGTCATCTGCTTCGTAGATCAGTTGTTGCAGTTCATGTAAGGTTGCCTTGACCGTTTCTTGCCCGTCTTTGAGCTTGCTTGCATCAGCCACAAATGATTGCATAAATGTCAGCTGTTCCTTCAACTCTGTGAACAGGTTTGGAAATTGAATGGCATATCTGCTTTCATGCTCGATTGCCTTGCTCAAATCTTTCACAAGTTCTTGAGCAACGGCACCTACTATTGCACCTTTCAGCATTTTGTCTGAGGCAAATACTCAGAAATAAAAAACAATGAATGAATCTAGAAGTAACAGACGACTTCAAAACAAAAATGTCTACTACTTTACTCAAAGACTACTACAAAAATGATCATCGTTATTAGGAATTTTCTCCACCATTAAATATATAACACTTTAATACTAATTTAAGAGTAGGAAAAACTAAGTGAATTCAAGAAATAAGGTAGAGAAGTTGCTAGTAAACATATTAAGGGCAATTTTGTCTCTTACAATATTTTGTATATTTTTGTGTCATTTCATTCAAATAATTTTTGTTTAAAAAAAAGAGTAGAGTATTTGGAACTTTTTTTGGAGTGCTAATATCGTTTGCCTTTTTTAAAGTCGTGAATAAAATCCAAGACCAGTTTAAACCTCAACAAAGAGGCATTGAGAATGCCTTACCTAGCCTTTGTTCCGGTACTTTGTTGAGTTTATTTATTAATTTATGTATAATTTTAATAGATATTCAACCTCACCAGTACCCTAAGTCATGCATGTTGGGATGCAAAATGTAGAGATTCTAAGCTCATGTGATAAAAGCTTATTTGACTGATTTATTTTCATTCAGAACAGGATATAAAAAAAAGATCAAGGCTGAGACTGATGTACTTTGTAGTTATCAACTTGAAGTCTTGAGAAAGTTTTGATGAATTTGTCTTATAACAATGGTTTCTGAAGCTACGAAAAGCACCATCCTAAGCATCTCCAAATATTTACTACTTATGGCTTGCATGAGTTTGACAATAGTCATGAAGCCTTAAAGGTTAGACTTTGGATTTTCTGATTTTTCCCTATATGGCTACTCATTTAGTTTAAATTGAATTTTTTCTTGAAGACAAAATATTTTTATTATTGTGCAGGGAAGCTTGAAAAATCATATTTACTTTTTGAAAAGAATTTTCAACACTTGTACAATACAATCTAGATGTTACCAGCTCTGTTGGGTTAAAATAGTCAAAAGTATATGCAGCTCCAAAATGAACAAAAAGACACACTAGAACACATGAACAAAACTTTAGAACAACATCACAAAAAAAAAAAAAAAAAAAAAAAAAAAGAAGCTCAAATAGACTTGCTCATTAACCATAGAATATATAGTATGCATTGATCTTTGGGATAATTTCAGAAACCTCCACTGAGGTTTTTGATAATCTCACTGAGCTTCCTTGAGATTTGAAAATTATACTTACCTCTCTTAATTTGATAGTTTTAGTAACAAAATCTTAAAATAATATTTGACTTGGTCAATTTTTTAAATGAATATCCAAAAATGCTCTTGTGTAATGAGTTTTAATTTATTTTCCTATACAATAATTATAAGATTATCTAGTCTAATTATAAGGAAAAGATGCTAAATTTTTCATGTTCATAACTATTATTCGATAAACAACTATAATAATAATTTTATCACTATGATAAGATACTTTTGATGGTATTTTATTATGGATTTAAATTTATAAGATAGAAAAAAATGTTAAAATAATTCATTTAGAGTTTATGATTTTTTCAGGTAGTGGGATTATCATAATTTGGTAGTGATTTTTGGGTCATTTCCTTTTGATTTATTGTTAATTTTAGTACCAAAAATAGAAAACAAAGATCAGCAAAAACATTGGATTACATATAAAATTAACTCGTCAAAAAAATCACTAGTTCGACATTTGGTTATAATAAAAACTAAAAGCAATAGTGGTAGTTTTACAATTTTATTGGCGAAAAATTAAAAAAAAAAGGGAATAACAAGGAAAAAGAATGAAAAAATAATTTTAAAACTCATTCTAAGTATAAGCATATCAAATAAGGGAATTTCATTAAAATATTTAAGGGTAAAATGTCATTTTAAATGGCAAGAAAGATATATGTAATTTTTCAAACCTCCAAAAAGCTTAGTGAAATTGTCAGGAACCTCAGGGGAGGCTTCTGAAATTATCCATTGATCTTTTGATGTTCATGCATAGTTTCTGCTTGATCTAGTGTAGTGTTTCCTAGAGGACAGCATCAAGCATCCCCTTGTATTTTGTTTTCTTCTGAGTATCTGTGATTTCTTGCTTGACGGAATAATTAAAATTCTGAGGCTACTACCATTATTGACTTTCATTTTCAGCTTCTGAGAATCAAATTACAATATGTAGGATTAATTACACTAAGATGTTACCTGACTCAATTTTTTTCCCACGGAAGAAAGAATCTTTGGTCTAAAAGTAAGCAGAGGCACATGAACAGTATATGCCTGATGGATATATACCGGAAGTTCTGTAAAGGTAAGCAGAGGAGTTGAATCATATGCCAAAGATTAACAGCACACTCCAGTCCAGGACCTGAGAATGAACAGAAGAAAGGAACCACCTCTGCGTAGAGGGAACAAACAGGAAACAAACATACATCTTTTAGAACAAAGCAAGACTCATGAGCGCAGCAGAAAAACTCACCTCACCTCTGCGTAAAGATTGGTTGGTCCTATGAGTAGCCAAGTGTTTATACAAAGGATCACAAGCACAACTGCAGTGTTTATACAAGTGTTTATACAAAGGATCACAAGCACAACTGCAGTGCTATGCAATGATTGAAGAAGATGTTTATAGGATCAATAGCTTTACAATCAAACTAACTATCTGAGTGACATGGGGTGTTTTTTTTATCAACATAAGGCTCTGAAATGAAATGTGGCAATGTGGTTAATCATAGTGACCTTTATACAATGCTTGTTGCAAGTTCTAGTGGTTAAATTAACAGAGATAAATAGTTAGTATTAATCTCTTTAATCCATTACACGATCCTCACGTGGAAGAAGTCAACCGGGGTCAATCCCATGCTCCAAAAACTTTCCTTCCATCAAGATTAAAGCATGTCTCCCACTAGTCCCTTACTTTCCATAATGCGCATCGCTGTCCTGGAATTTTTGCCCGAGGCAGGAGAAAATGACAAGAGCTCTTTAGCCTTCAATTATTACGTGCAAAAGCAAAGCTGTTGTGCCTTTACAATTATGAACATCAGAAGTTTTTGGACTATGAGGACACTGATAATGCATGAATGATTGTATTCTGCTCCAGTGTGCTGCGCAATAACGAAATGATGTAGGACTTCAGATAGGAGAAGTGGAGTTTACAATCATCTTTCCTAAGTTATCAGCACAAAACCAATTCATAAGATATTCTTATCTCCCCACGTCCGAACATTAATTACTTCCTCATATTTGGTAACAAAAAACTCATAGGTTCTAGTCTTGTACAGAAAGGCTATTACTCAAAAATGGGAGCACCTGTCTCCTACTATAAAGCATGTCAGATTAGGCTAAGGCTTCCATAGATCATCATTTTGAGATTCCGCATTGGTCTGTTGCGGGGCTTGCTAAAAATCTAGGACCAAATGGGAAATGCAACAAAACTTGAATGCATGTTTTTCCACTCTTCACTATTCATTCTTTCTTCATCTGTTAATATCGTAGGTTTTGCCAAATACCTAAATCTACATTTCCTTCTTAGCATCATTGGTTATCAGACAGTTATACCGTTTCGAATATTGAGCTGGAAATTTTTAAAAAGAAGACTGGAATTTGGCACTGATGGGAATGCTGAAATACACTACCTTTCGAATCCCTGTTCAGCCATCATAATAAATGCTTACAACAAAAAAATGGAATGTAAAAACACTAACATTAGAGTACTAAATCATTCTGCAAAAGCAAAAGTTCAACAACTGAACCATATTGCAGAATGTTATAATCTTGGAAAATCTCCCCACAGGCTATCTTGATGTACCAGAAATCTTCTCCACACTAAGAGCTCTGGAGATTCCGTGGATCACAGCTTCCCTGGATGAGAAAATGTCAGCTTCTGTGATCTCTACCCCATCAATTGCCAGTGATCTTTTAGAAACGCTCATAGTAACTTCAAGATTTTCATCAGATAACAGGGTTTTGAGAGGTGATTTATCAGGTAATAAGGCCAATTCTCTGTATGTAAACCGGTGCGGCAAAACATGTAACCTCACAACTCTACCAAGCAATGGCGCAGGCATTGCTATGAACGTGAAATATGGTGGAGCAAAGATGGTGACAGAGTTCAAATCAGCATAATCTTCAACAATCCCATCAAGAACAGACTGCAATCCTATCGAAAATTGGACAAATCCGTTAGCACTGAGAAACTGGATTATACTTGGCCATCGAACAAAGTTCTTCATCTCATTAGTGCTGTTGAACCCTCGACTCTGATTAAAATTCTCGCAAGTGGGAGGCTGAATAAAGTTCCAATCCTGATCAATATGACCAGGAAGGTCTAACGACGAGAATGATCCAATAACACCATGCACTGAAAAGGGACCTTCAAGAAACACATCAGGGTGAGAAATCAACACATTATTGATCTCGATTTCATGCTTTGCTTCATCATTCTTGGTAATCTTGATGATCTTATCATGAAGCAGTGTACTCAAGCAACTGCCTTGTGGTTTCTTGAATAACTTTTGCATGGGAAGTTTGACAGGAGACGTGTGGTATTTAAGGAGTTGTTTCATTGCCCAAGGAGGTAGGTGTCCAGAAATATTGGAAATGGAGGAATCTTGGATTGCAAAAATGGTCGATTCAGGGGATGAAAGAAAGAGCTCAGGGGAGATTTGGAGAAGGGTGGCCATGACATTGAAACCATGAGCTCTTAGAGCTTTGGAAGCATTCAATGAAAGACCTCTTCTGGTGGCTTGGATTGATGGGGTTGAATTGCTTTTGGTGTCTTCGTGCAGGTTTGTTGTGATTGCCAGAAATGCAAGAACCACAGACATGCAAAAGTAGAAAGGGCAATGCCACCAATGTGAGCAAGAAGAGTTTGCCATTTTCTGAGACAAATCAAGAAATTACTAGTAGAAGATTTTTGCTTTTCAATGTGTATTTTCTCTGGGTTCAGAATGAATGTAGTAATTTGTCGAAGAATCTTGTTGTCGTTCACTGTAGGTTGTGTGTTTTCTTATTGGCGTAGTTAATTGCTGGGAAAATTTAGAAATTATTGAAATTTATAGAATTAACTGAAAAAGAAATCAAGATTCAAAACTTGTTCATGGGGTTTGAAATTGTGTTTCGGTTTTCGTATTTCATTGGTTAGAGCAAAACTTCAATCGGGGCCCAGACACCCAGACAAGACAAATGAGAAAGGCCCACTGTGGAGGTCAAAGCGTGACCTTCAGAAAGCTTAAAGATAACACGCCTTTGATGGGATCAGTTGAAGCTTTTGTATCCACACCTTCCTAAAGTAGTAATTTTGATTTTTTTTTTTCCTTGAAATGAAAACTTGAGTCTTTGCAATAATCCTATGGCCTTTGTATGTAGTTTTGGGTAGGGAGTTTCTGTATAAAATTTTACAAGTTGACTGATCAAAGCTTGGGGCAATGAGTGCAAGTTGCCAGTCTGCAGCACTTCTGACGAGAAGGTAGTATGCTTCACATATTTCAAAGTTTTGAATCATGTTGGAAGATCAAAAAAACTAGCCCTCCAATTTGCTAGCTTCTATTTATGATTTATGATTTTTTTTATTGCTAGTGATTATGATTGTATAATACTTTTGATTGCCTTTGATTTATGCTTCTTTTCTATCACTAGTGTTTCTATAATACATATATACTATTTTTCCCCTACAATTTGGTGCGTCTTAATAAGAGAATGTCTAATTTGATATTTATGACCTTCTTTTTTTTTTTAAGTATAAATAAGATGTCTCGAATTCAGAATATCTTATTTATACTCTTTCCACTGTGCCATCCAACCCGTCCCATCCCTATTTTTATGACTATTTAATGTAATAGAGAACTTACATTCTACTTTAGTTCAGATCAAGAAATGTTAAATACAGATTTCCAAATCATAAGTATCTAAATAGGCCTTAATAAGGAAACTTATGGCTTAAGTGCATTGGCAGGCATTATCAATTGCTAGAATTGTAGTAAATCATCTTCGTTTGGATAATGCAAGAAAACATGATCAGTGAGAGTAGAAATAGTTGATATCTCCACCTTCATATTTATAGTGCTATGACAGAGTTGAAAGCACCAAATTAGGCTTACATGATCAAAGCGGAAGAGAAAAGAGTACCAACAAGTAAAGTTCAGCAAATACAAATACACCTCCAAATCACTAACAAATACCGCAACATATTGTCCAAGCAGAAGGATACAGATAACTTCAAACTTGAAAATGCTTTCCAAAGATCAGACCATGTCATCTAGCTGCTTTCAATCTTCTTGACTGAAAACATCCTCCGACGCACATCTTTTTTCTTTTCGTCCTTGCACCAGAACCCCACAGACTTAACATCACAAGGAAATGAGACCAGTAGGTTGCATTGGCTGACCTCCAGGTGTCTGATCTCAGGCATCACTGCTTGCAATTCTTCCCATGACACCTCAAGCCTTTGGCAGAACTTTAAACACAACCCTTTGACATCCCATTTATCTTCTTCATCTCCCCAAAAATCTTGGTTCATCTTATTTATTCTAGAGTCCTCCATACAAAGATACTGCAGTTGTCGAAGTGACTTCGGATTAATCCATCCTGGTGTAGTTTCTCCAACATAATGCTTCAGATACAATTCCTCAATGGAAGAAGGGGGTGACAATTTATTCAACTTGCTTAATATGTCCTCGTCTTCGCAATCACCTGCATTGATCGACAAAATCTTTAGTTTCTCTAGCTGTGCTAAGATCTCCAATTCCTGATCATTGATTGTGCTTTCTTCAGTTATGTCCATCTGCAGGACTCGAAGTTCTGTCAGAGCCTTCAGCTCTCCAAGGTGGGAACCTGCAGCATTGCCAGTGCCAGCTATCTTAAATCCGTATAGCTCCTGGAGTTTGGAAAGTCTCGAAAATCCTTGTGGTAGACACTGAAGATTTGGGCAATTGCCAACATCCAAGATAATTAATCTTGGAAGGTTAACAATTGATGGGGGAAGATTTTTGAGATCCTTACATTCTCCCAGAATCAGAACTTGAAGGCCCCATAGTTTACCGACTGAGTTTGGGATTTCTAACAATTGTGCAACATACCTGAGGCTCAAATAAGCTAGGCGTGTAAGGGAAGTGATCCAATGCCAGAGATCTTTCATACAAATGCTGTCTAGTTTGACATGTGAGAGGTCCAGTACCCGGAGAGACTTGACGTTAGCCAATTCAATATTACTATTGAAACCGATGTAATCGGTTGCTGTTAAAAGTAATGCCCTGAGCTTTGAGTTTCCTCGGAGGGTCTGGAACTTTGTCTCTTTTGTGACTCCAAGTCTACGAGAGCCAGCATTAGCAATATGCTTTCCATTTTCATCGAAACTGCAGAAATCTTCTTCTCTTGCTATTTTAATTGTCAAATCTCGAACCATGTCATGCACCTTGCAGGTATAGACACTCCCATCAAAATTTCTTCTCTCAGCTACTTCAACCAGGCATCGACTGATAAGCTCAGATAAGCAGTTGAGAGCTGATTCTGTCACAGCTTCTGTGCTCCTACAACGGACAAATCCTTCCCCTTCCCACCAGCGAATCAGTTGGTCAACATCAACTTCATGATCTTCTGGATAAATCGAGAAGCACAATATGCATTGCTTTAAGCGAGGAGGGAGCTCATCATAGCTAAGCTGCAGAGAGGCAATCACATGCTGATTACCACCAGCACGACTGCCTTCTGCACTTGTCAACTTTTCATGGAAGTTCTTGTGAATCCTCGTCCATTCACTATTACACTTGGCTTCTGATGAGAGTAAACCACCAATGGTCTTGATTGCCAGGGGAAGGCCCCCACACTTTTGAACAATCTCTTTTCCTTCTTCAATTAACTTAGTATTTTCTTCATCTTCTTTAGAGATCAGTGCAACCTTGCAGAATAATTTCCAGCTCTCTTCATCATTAAGAAGTCTGGGTCGATGAATTTGGGCATCCCGAACTCCCATTTTCTTGACAACTTTCTTGATCCTTGATGTGATTATAATGCAGTTGTTGAGGCCCTCTGTCTTGGGTAGCCCACTGGAGATCCGTTCCCACCAACCATCTTCAATGCTCCAGACATCATCTACAACAATCAGGTAGGTTTTTTCTGAAAGCAATTGACTGATTCTACTCAGCATGTCACCTTTAGAGGATCCGCTGTCATCAGATTTGAGTTGCCTCAGCATGCTTTTCATGATTTCGGTCTCATTGACTGGTTGAGAAACTGAGACCCAAATTTTCTCTTGGAAGCGTTTCGTGAGATTCACATCTCTATAGATCATCTTTGCTAGGGTCGTTTTACCCAAACCCCCCAGCCCCACGATTGCAAGGCGAAGCAATGGTTCATCATGACCAAGAATCCAGTCCCTTATTGTTGCCACATTTTCTGTTAGCCCAACGACTTCAGATTGGTCAAAAACGGGGGAACTCCAACGTGTCTTTCTGCCATTTTTGCTCTCACTATCTGAATGCTTTGCAATGGGAGTGTAATAAGAGTTCAAATTTTCCTGCATTCTTTTAATGTGGCTGTTGATTTCTGTTAGCTTTTTCCCTGTTTTATAGCGAAAGGCCATCTCAGAAAGACAAAGGCTGCAAGAACTAGCCTTTGTTTCTGTGTAGTCTTCTCGAATCTGGCAATCAACAACCAGATCATCTGCTTCGTAGATCAGTTTCTGAAGTTCTTGCAAGGTCATCTTGACTGTTTCTTGGTTGGCTTTGAGCTTGCTTGCATCAGCGACAAATGATTGCATAAATTTCAGCTGTTCTTTCAACTCAGAGAACTGAGCTGGAAATTGAATTGCATATTTGCTTTGATCATGGATTTCTGTACTCAAATCTTTCACAAGTTCTTGAGCAATGGCACCAGCTAGTGCACTTGGCAGCGTCATGTCTGAGGAATTCATGAAGGCAAATACTTGGAAATATGTTGAATTAAATTTGCAAAAGGAAGCAGAAAAGTAGACAAGCATTTACTATGATTTCTTATAATCTTGAACAATATCCAAGCCAACCTCAATAAGTAGGCCTTAATAAGGCCTTATCTATCCTTTGTTTGGTACTTTGCTGAGTTGTTTGTTTAGGGGATATTTATTTTCATCAGTACGCCAAGTCATGCATGTTGGGATTCGAAGTGTACAGAATTCTATGCATGCTGAAGAACATATTATAAGCTTATCTTGCTGATTTGTCGAACACAATTCTTTCAGTGCATGCAGTAAAACAGATCAAGGTTGAAACTGATTTGGTGAGAGTTATCAACTTGAAGTCTCAGTGAAAGTTGTGATGTATTTGTCTAACAATGGTTTCTAAAGTTATGAAAAGCACTACCCTAAGCATCTCCTGATATTTACTAGTCGTGGCCTGGGTATAGTCATGAAGCCTCAAAGGTTAGACTTTGGATTTTCTGATTTTTGGCTGTCTGGTTACTCAACTAGTTTTCATTGATTTTATTCCCAAGGACAAAAAAATCTTGCTGTTACAGGGAAGCTTGAAAAATCATGTTTACTTCAACAAACATATTCAATATTTGGACATGGAATCTGGATGTTACCAGCTCTCTTCCGTTCAAATATTATAAGTGTATACAGCTCAAAAATGAACACAAAACATTGAGACACTAGAAAACTTGAGCAGAAGGACCATTTAGTAAGACAGTGTTAGGTAAATAAAAAGTTATGAACACCATCACAAAAAGGTGGCTCCAATACACTTGCTCATTACCCTAGAATATATTGTATGTGTTCATCTTTAGATATTCATGTATAGTTTCTGTTTGGTCTAGAAATTTCATAGAAGTCAGTCTTGGCCATCCCTTGCTTAACAAATATAATTAAATCTCAGAAAATAAACCCAATTGACTACTTTAGTTGATGTTCTGTACCATTGACTTCATTTTATGCTTCTGAAATCAAATTACAATGTTGAGAAATTATACTAAAGATGTTACCTGACTTTCAGTGGTTTTCCCACAGAAGAAAGGTATATATCCGTTAACAGCAATTCTGGCCTTAGAAGTGGAGACGGTTGGACACTGTATATCTGTGGACACCGGAAGTTCAGTAAACGAAATCTCCGCTTATGATCATGCTGGAAAGCTGCTACGCCCCTTTTTCCATCAAAGAAGGTAGATCATGAGCAAAACATTAGAAGCATATTCCAGTCCAGGATCTGAAAGTGAGATGCAGAAAGGGATCATGTGGAAAGAACAAACATCTGATGAAATAATCACAAGGAGAAAGAACTGTAAGCGTAGTGCAAACTCACTTCAGAAAACACCAGTTGCTCTTGTGAGTAGTTCTTCAGTTGTTTATCCAAAGGATCACAAGTGCAGTGCTATGCGATGATTGAAGATGTTTATTGGATCATTAGCTTTGAAATCAAGCTATCTGAGTGATCTGGGCTCTTGCGTCAACAAAGCCTACATACAGAGGGCGCTGAGACTAAACCTGTATGGAATTAGTCTAAAAATGTTACCTGACTCTGTGTTTTTCCCTCCCACAGAAGTAAGAATATTTTGTCTAAGAGTAAGCAGACACAGTTGGACAATGCAAGTCTGGTGGATACCGAAAGTTCAGTAAATGAAACCTTCGCTTATGATCATGCTGGAAAGGTGCTATACCCTTCCCTTCCCTCAAAGAAGGTACATCATATGCAAAACAGTAGCAACATATTCCAGTCCAGGACCTGACACTGAGTTACAGAAAGGGATCATGTAGAAAGAACAAACATCTGATGAAATAAGCACAAGGAGCAAGAACTACAAGCGTAGCACAAACTCACCTCAGAAAAGATCAATAGCTCCTATGAGTAGTTCCTCAGGTGTTTATCTGAAGGACCACGATGCAGTGCTGTGCAATGATTGAAGATATTTATGGGATCATTAGCTTTGAATTTAATCTATCTGAGTGACATGAGCTGTTTTGCCAACTGAGCCTAGGTACTGAGGGCTTTCAAACTAAACCTGGATGAAGGTTGTTGTAACCTTTATAATGCTGAAGTCTTAGTGGGAAGATTCTGTTGGCAATATGGTTAAATTAACAGACATTGATATGTTGTTTGAGCAGCTATTAATCTTTTTAATCCATGACACGAACTTCACGTGGAAGGAGTCAAGCGGATCAATCCCTTGCTCCAAATTTCTTTTCTCTGCGAGATGCTTTTCCTTCCATCAAGAATAAAGCATGTCTTCCACTATCACTAGTCCCTTGCTTTCCATGGTGCAGGTCTCTCCAGGAATTTTCGCGAGAGGAACAAGAAAATGACAAGTGCTGCGTAGTCTTCAATTATTACGTGCAAAAGCAAAGCTGTACTTTTACAATTATGAAATGAGAACTTTTGGACTATTAAGGCACTGTAATATATGGTCGACTGTATTCTGCTCCAGGTGTGCTACATGATAACGAAACAACTTAGCACTTCAGATAGGACAAGTGAGAGTTTATAATCATCTTTGCTAAGTTATCAGCATAAAACCAACTTATGATATTCTTAACTTATCTCTCCAAATCCAAGCAATTGCTTCCTTATATTTGGTGGTAAAAAAAACTCCTAGATTCTAGTCTTGTTCAGAAAGCTTAATACTCAAAAATGGGAACACCTGTCTTCTACTATATAGCATTCCGGATTAGGCTAATGCTTCGTAAAATCATCATTTCAAGATTCCGCATTGGTCAATTCTAGCTTTTCACGAACCTGTTTGGGTGCTTGCTAAAAATCTAGGACCAAAATGGGAATTGCAATAAGACTTCAAAGCATCTTTTTCCCACTTTTCATGTAGGCCTTCTTCATCTGTTAATACCGTAGCAATTTGCTAAATATCTAATCTAGCAAAAGTTAAGCAGGTAATCTGTGAGAGGAAACAGCAATTGGCACAGACAGGAATGCAAAATACACAAACTTCTGAGTCCTGGTTCAAGCCAAAAAAAGAAAGAAAGAAAAGGCTTGCTACAGAAAAAAGAAAAGTAATAGCACTAATGTTAAATAAGTACTAAATCATTCTGTAAAAGCAAAAGTTGAAACTTTTGAATGCTATGATCCTGGAAAATTTCCCAAAAGCTATCTTGATGTATCAGAAATCTTCTCCATACCAAGAGCTCTAGAGATTCCGTGGATCACAACTTCTCTGGATGAGAAAATCTGAGCTTCTGTGATCTCTACCCCATCAATTGCTAGTGATCTTGAAGAATTGTTCATAGTAACTTCAAGACTTTCATCAGATAACAGAGTTTTGAAAGGTGATTTTTCAGGCAATAAGGCCAATTCTTTTTATGTAAACCTCGGTGGCAATACATGTAACCTCACAACTCTATCTAGCAGTAGTGCTGACAGTGCTATGAACGTGACATATGGTGGAGCTAAGATGGTGACAGAGCTCAAATCAGCATACTCTTGAACAACCCCATCAACAACAGACTGCAATCCTTTCGCAAATTGGACAAATCCGTTAGCACTGAGAAACTGAATTATACTTGGCCATCGAACGAAGTCCTTCATCTCATTAGTACTGTTCAAACGATGACTCTGATCAAAATTTCCACAAGTGGGGGAGTGAATAAAGTTCCAATCTCGATCAATATGCTCACGAAGGTCTAATGATGAGAATGATCCGAGAACACCATGCACTGAAAAGGGGCCTCCAAGAAACACATCAGGATGAGAACTCATCACATCATTGATCTCAATTTCATGCTTTTCTTCATCCTTCTTTGTAATCTTGATGATCTTATCGAGAAGTAGAGTACTAAAGCAACTGTCTTCGGGTTTCTTGAATAATTCTTGTATGGGAAGTTTTACAGGAGAAGAGTGGCACTGGAGGAGTTGCTTCATTGCCCAAGGAAGTAGATGGCCTGAAATGTTGGAAATGGAGGAATCTTAGATTGCAAAAATGGTAGATTCAGGGGAAAAAAAAGAGCTCAGTGGAGATTTGGAGAAGGGTGGCCATGACATTGAAACAATGAGCTCTTGGAGCTTTGGAAGCATTCAATGAGAGGCCTCTTTTGGAGGCTTGGATCAACGGAGATGAATTGTTGTTGGTGTCTTCATGCAGGTTTACCATGATTGCCACAATTGCAAGAACCACAGATAATGCACAAGTGGAAGGGGCAATGCCACCAATGTTAGCAAGAAGAATTTCTCATTTCCTGAGACAAATGAAGAGAATACTAGTAGAAAATTCTTGCTTTTCAATGTGCTTTTATCTGGGATTTTAGCAGCAGAATGAATGTAGCAATTTTCAGAAGAATCTTGTAGTTCACTGCAAGTTGTGTGTGTCCTGCTGTATTGTTAATTGTCCCCGGCGGGGGAAGGAGTAGAAATTGATCACAATTACAGGGTTAAATAAATCAAGATGCACCCTTCATGGCCTTTTAAATTGTATTTGGCTTTCCAAATTGAACCTAAAAATTCAGCCCGGCACCCAGGCGTGAAAAATAGTAGTAGTACCTAAAAAAGCAGTAAAGGATTTTTTTTTTTTTTTTTTGTCCCTATGATCTAGAGTTTAACTGATGAGATGATTGTGTCTCTCTTTTTTTTTTTTTTTTGTCCCTAAGATCCAGAGTTTAACTGATGAGATATTAGTCAGGAGTTTAACTGATGAGATATTAGTCAGGTGACAATGATGTCCACTCTTGAACTCTCCCATTTCCCCTCCTCTATGTAAGACTTCTCATAGACCAAAATATATTTCTGTTCCTTTCCAAAACGTGAAATTCTAAAACCAATGAAATGGGCCATCTTTTAGTTTATTTGAGTCACTGCTGAAGTTGGATTGTCACTTAGTATAGTAATGATTAAAAGCAAACCATCATAGAAAGGAAAAATCATAATTTGAAAGCACCAACTCCAACTTAGGCTTACAAAGTCTTACATGGAAGAGAACAAAGTAACAATGAGTAAATGAGTGAAGTTCGGCAAATACAAATACACTTCAAATCACTAACAAATGCCACAACATATTGTCCAAGAACCGGGATACAGACCACTTCAAACTTTGACAATGCTTTCCCAAGATCGAACCATGTCATCTAGCTGCTTTCAATCTTCTTGACTGAAAAGTGAAAACACCTTCCGAAGCAAAACTTTTTTTCTTTTAGTCCCTGCAAAAGCTCCCCACAGACTTAACAAGGAAATGAAACCAGCAAGTTGCATTGGCAGACCTCCAGGCGTCTGATCTCAGGCATTACTGCTTGCAATTCTTCCCATGACACCTGAAGTCTTTGGCAGAACTTTAAACACAACCCTTTGACATCCCATTTATATTCTTCATCTCCCCAAAATTCTTGGTTCATCTTTTCTATTCCTGAGTTCTCCACAGAAAGATACTGCAGTTGTGGAAGTGACCAAGGATTAATCCATGCTGGCGTAGTTTCTCCAAGATAATGCTTCAGATACAATTCCTCAATGGAAGAAGGGGGTGACAATTAATTAAACTTGCTTAATATGTCCTCATCTTCGCAATCACCTGCATTAATGGACAAAAGCTTTAGTTTCTTTAGCCAGGCTAACACCTCCAATTAGTGATCCTCAATGGTGCTTTCTTCAGTTAAGTCTATCTGCAGGACACGAAGTTCAGTCAGAGCGTTCAGCTAACTAAGGTGGGAACCTGCAGCATTGCCAGTGCCAGCTATCTTAAATCCATACAGCTCCTGGAGATTGGAAAGTCTCGAGAACCCCTGTGGTAAACACCGAAGACTTGGGCAATTGCCAACATCCAAGATGATTAATCTTGGAAGTTTTACAATTGAAGTGGGAAGCTTTTTAAGATCCCAGAATCAGCACTTGGAGGCCCAATAATTTGCCGATTGAGTTTGGGACTTCAAGCAATTGTGCACCATCTCTGAGGCTCAAACTAGCTAGGCGTTTAAGGGAAGTGATCCAGTCCCAAAGATCCTTCACAAAAACATAGCCTAGACTGGCATGTGAGAGGTCCAGTATCCTGAGAGACTTGCTACATTATACTTGTTCTACACATATAATGGCATTCTGCTTCCTTGTTTGCAAACGGACTGGAAGACAGTCCTTAGTTGCTACAATTGAAGTAAATCATTTTCTTTGGATGATAAGTAGTTGCTCGAATTGAAGTAATTCATCTTCTTTGGATGCATACAAGAAAAACATTAGATGTTGTGTACAGATGGGCAGTAAAAAATCTCAAAATCATCGATGTCTTATTTCAGCCAGCACAGTTATAGTTCTGCGGTACATTTGAGAGCACAAACATAGGATTACCTGATCAAACTGGAAGAGAAAAACGTACTAATGACTGTTAAGCAAATACAGATACAAATCCAGATCATAACATACATATTGTCCAAGAAGTAGGAGGTAGATCATTTCAAACTTTAAAATGCTTGTCCAAGATCACACCATGTCATCTAGCTGCTTTCAATCTTCTTGACTCACATTTTTTTCCTTATTGTCCTTGGGCCAGAACCCAACAGTCTCAACATCACAAGGAAATGAAGCCAGTAAATTACACTGGCTAACCTCCAGGTGTCTGATCTCAGGCATCACTACTTGCAGTTCTTCACCGACACAGTAAGCACAGTGAGGAGGGGTTGACTGTCATCGCTTGCTTGGCAGTTAAAACCTATTTATTAGTAAATAATTGGAATTGCTTGTGCATCGATGATCAATTAGATGAACCATTGCTGAAGTTATTTCTTGGCTAGACCTTTAATTACTGTTACTCTAATTTTAGGGAATTGCTATTTAATTTCTAGTTAGTTATTCACTCTCATTTCTGTTTGAATTTCTTTTATTTGAATTTCTAGTTAGTTATTTGTTTTTAATCGTTTCATTTGAATTTCTTTGATTATCATCGTTTACCCCAAAAACACCTCCTGTATTATTTTTGGATTTCTTAAGAGACAAATACCCCCAATCCCTGAGGATACGACCCTACTTGCCCTGTTACAAGTTGCATAATTATTTGTAAAAAAGGTCATCCCATTCAGGTATATCGGATTAAGCAAACTCTTCGGGAACAGGGTGAATCAAGTAACCCATTACACACCTAGAGTCCCTGCTCCAGTACTTGGAATCGGGTTTTGACTATTTTAATTGGTAATTAGGTTTATTTTTATTATTGCGCAGGTTCGGCACCTGTCAATTTTTGGCGCTGTTACCGGGGACTGGTGTCAATTATTTGTTTCTTTTTAAGTTCTTTTTTGTTTTTATTTTTCTGGTACTTTTCCAGTGTATGCCTCGTTCTTCTCGTACAGGTGAATTAATTTTCGACCCTGAGGTAGAGAAGACTGCGCGCAGAACAAGGAAAGAAACCAGACAACTCAGAGACGAGCACTCAAGTGCTGCATCCCAAAGACTTGAGCCTGAAATTGACCCAACAGATTCGTTTGGTGACACTTCTAGTGACTCAGAGCAAGAAGAAGTCAATATGGCTAATGCACGCACATTAAGGGAGTTGGCTGCTCCGGATTTAGATCAGCAGCCTTTATGCATTACTTTCCCTAGTTTGAGTGATAATACTCCATTTGAATTGAAATCTGGGCTAATTCATCTTTTACCTTCTTTCCATGGTTTACCAGGTGAGGAGCCCTATAAACACCTGCAGGAATTTGATGTTGTGTGCAACAGTATGAAACCCCCAGGCATCACAGAAGAACAAATAAAAATGAGGGCATTCCCCTTCTCCTTGAAGGACTCTGCAAAGGATTGGCTATACTACCTGCCACCAGGCAGTATCACCACCTGGGACCAGTTGAAGAAAAAGTTTCTAGACAAATATTTTCCCGCGTCTCGAGCCGCGAGTCTAAGAAAGGAGATCTGTGGTATCAAGCAGCACTCAGGGGAGTCACTCTATGACTATCGGGAGCGATTCAAGAAGTTGTGCATCAAGTGCCCCCAGCACCAAATAAGTGAGCAGTTGCTCATACAATATTTTTACGAGGGGCTACTGTTCAGAGATAGGAGCATTATTGATGCTGCAAGTGGTGGGGCATTGGTGAACAAGACCCCTCGAGCAGCATGGGAGCTAATTGAGGGAATGGCTGAAAATTCGCAGCAGTTTGGCACGAGGGAGGATGTCCCGATACGCAGGGTGAATGAGGTAGAAACCTCTTCCATTCAGCAACAAATCTCTGAATTGACATCCTTCGTGCGACAACTGGCTGTGGGAAATGCATCACAAGCCAAGGTGTGTGGGATTTGCACTGGTATGGGTCATTCCGCGGAGATGTGCCCAATGATTCAAGAAGAAAATACGGAGCATGTGAACATAGCTGGCCACGCGCCCGCGCCAAGAAAGCCCTATGACCCATATTCCAATACCTACAATCCCGGTTGGAGGGACCATCCCAACCTCAGTTATGGAGGGAACAGGCAGTCTAACTTTGTGCCAAATAGGCAACAAGGGTACCAGCAGCAGTACCAGCCTCGCCCACCACCACCTCCGCCGCCAAGCTCTAGTCCATCTTTGGAGGAGATGATGAAACAATTAATTGCTAATCAACAAAAGACGGACTCTGACCTACAAAGTATGAGGAATCAAATGAGCCAGATGCAATCAATGCACAATCGGATGGATCAAATGGCCATAACAATCAACCGTTTGGAGACCCAAATCCAAGGTAAGCTGCCATCCCAACCTGAAGTGAACCCGAAGAACGTAAGTGCGATGACCCTGAGGAGTGGGAAGGAAGTCCAAGGACCCGAACCGGTTATTCCTAAAGACAAGGACGAAGAACAAATTGAGAAAGAATTGGAAGATGAGGACAGCAATGGCACGAATCCAAAGGTACTTTCGGACCCAGTCATCACAGTTAAAACTAACCCTCCCCCTTTCCCTAGCAGGTTGGAGAAACCGAGAAAGCAGGACAAGGAGAAAGAGATCTTGGAGGTGTTCCGCAAAGTGGAAATTAATATCCCCTTGCTAGATGCAATCAAACAAGTGCCGAAGTACGCGAAGTTCTTGAGGGACCTGTGTGTCAATCGCAGAAGGCTAAGGGGGGATGAGAGAGTCATTGTTGGGGAGAATGTGTCAGCGGTCCTGCAAAGGAAGCTCCCACCAAAGTGTGGGGATCCAGGTATGTTCACTATCCCCTGTAGGATAGGAAATACTTTGATTAGGAAGGCCATGTTGGACTTAGGGGCATCAATCAATGTGATGCCGAAATCTATCTATGCCTCTTTGAACCTGGGTCCATTAAAAGAAACGGGGATAATTATTCAATTAGCCGACCGAACTAATGCATATCCTGATGGGTTGATTGAAGATGTGTTAGTTAAAATTAATGATTTAGTGTTCCCAGCAGACTTTTATGTACTTGACATGGATGATGATCACTCCCCTGATCCCTCACCTTTGCTGTTGGGTAGACCCTTTTTGAGCACAGCACAGACAAAAATTGATGTTAATAAGGGTACATTGTCTATGGAGTTTGATGGTGAAATTGTTCATTTTAACATCTTTGATACTATGAAGTACCCTTCAAACTCTAACTTTAGTTCTGTTTTCTCTGTGAGTGCTATTGACCCTGCGGTGCAGGAAGTATTTGAAACTGTTGGCAGGGACGAATTGGAGGTGGCTCTAACCAAGCACCTCGAGTTGGAGACAACGCCGGAGGTGGAATGGAGTGAGGATTTAAAATGTACAATAGGCGCGTTACACTCGCTGCCTACCACCACGAAAAGGTATGAAGTCTCACCCATTTTCATCCCCGAACCTCACCAGAGGGTACTACCATCTGTAGTGCAGGCACCTGTGCTGGAGTTGAAGCCCCTGCCGAAACATTTGAAGTATGCATACCTAGGCGACAACGAGACACTTCCAGTGATCATCTCAGCTGCATTATCGGATACACAAGAGGAGAAACTAATCCGAGTCCTCAGGGAGCATAAAGAGGCGATAGGATGGACCATCGCCGACATTAAGGGAATCAGCTCCTCCATCTGTATGCACCGGATTAGACTGGAGGATGATGCCAAACCAGTGCGGCAGGCCCAAAGGAGGCTCAACCCCCTAATGATGGAAGTGGTGAAGAAAGAAATCTTGAAATTGCTGGATGTGGGAATCATCTTTGCCATATCGGACAGCCCATGGGTGAGCCCGGTCCAGGTAGTCCCAAAGAAGGCAGGAGTAACGGTAGAAGCCAACCAGACGGGTGAACTCGTGCCAGTGCGCAAACCCACGGGGTGGAGGCAGTGTATTGACTACCGTAGACTGAATGCAGTCACGAAGAAGGACCATTTCCCTCTCCCTTTTATTGACCAAATGGTTGAGCGTTTAGCTTGTAGGGCTTACTATTGCTTTTTGGATGGATTTTCAGGGTATTTTCAGATAGCAATTGCGCCAGAGGATCAAGAGAAGACGACCTTCACGTGCCCGTTCGGGACTTTCGCATATAGACGGATGCCCTTCGGACTGTGCAATGCACCTGCAACATTCCAAAGGTGTATGGTAAGCATCTTTTCGGAATATGTAGAGAAAATTATCGAAGTTTTCATGGACGATTTCAGTGTGTATGGTGATAGCTTTGATACATGCTTAGATAACCTGAGATTGATCTTGTTGAGGTGTATAGAGACTAATCTCGTGCTTAATTGGGAAAAATGTCATTTCATGGTTGAACATGGGATAGTCTTAGGTCATGTTGTATCTGCTAAGGGTATAGAGGTCGACAGGGCTAAAATAGATATTATATCTGCTCTACCTTACCCCGCGAGTGTGCGGGAGGTGCGCTCTTTTCTTGGACATGCAGGATTTTATCGCAGGTTTATCAAGGATTTCTCGAAAATTGGAGCCCCGTTGTTCCAGCTTTTACAAAAAGATGTGGCCTTCGAGTTCGATAGCAAGTGTGAGAGTGCCTTTGACAAGTTGAAGGAGCTTTTGACCTCGCCACCTATTATTCAACCCCCTGACTGGAGTTCGCCCTTTGAAATCATGTGCGACGCCAGTGATTATGCTGTGGGGGCTGTGTTGGGGCAAAGAGTAGGAAAGGCAGCTCACGTCATCTATTATGCATCCCGAGCCCTGAATGGGGCCCAGTTGAATTACTCTACCACTGAGAAGGAGCTTCTTGCAGTTATTTTTGCATTAGAAAAGTTTAGGTCATACTTGTTAGGTGCTAAAGTTGTTGTATTCTCTGATCATGCAGCATTAAGGTACCTGATGACCAAGAAAGATGCAAAACCGAGGCTCATTAGGTGGATATTGCTCCTACAGGAATTCGACTTGGAGATAAGGGATAAGAAGGGTTCAGAGAATCTAGTAGCCGACCACTTAAGTCGCATACCAGTCGGAGAGGAGGACGAGCCATTGAAAGATGCATTCCCTGAAGAACATCTATTTTCGCTGAATTCTCAGTTGCCTTGGTATGCCGATTTAGTCAATTATTTAGTAACTGGCAATTTTCCTTCAGGTTGGCAGAAATCAAAGAAAGACAAGTTGAAGAGCGACGCCAAGTACTTCATTTGGGACGATCCGTACTTATGGAAAAGGTGCGCTGACCAGGTGATGAGACGATGCGTAAGTGAAGGTGAATTTCAATCAATCTTAACTTTTTGTCACACTTTTGCTTGTGGAGGTCATTTTGGACCTAAGAGAACTGCTCATAAGGTATTAGAAAGTGGTTTTTATTGGCCTTCACTGTTTAAGGATGCATATGTATTCTGTAAATCATGTGATCGGTGTCAACGGGTAGGTAATATAGCCCGTAGAGATCATATGCCCCAGGTCCCGTTGATTTTTGTAGAAATTTTTGATGTTTGGGGTATTGATTTTATGGGTCCTTTTCCTACCTCATTTGGTTTTGTGTATATTTTGTTGGCTGTCGATTATGTGTCTAAATGGGTGGAAGCTAAGGCCACCCGCACTAATGATTCAAAAGTGGTTGCAGATTTTATCAGGTCTAATATTTTTGTACGTTTTGGGGTGCCAAGAGCTGTTGTTAGTGACAGAGGGACGCACTTCTGCAACAAAATCATAGCCGCGCTGTTTCGCAAATATGGTGTACTCCACAGGGTCTCGACGTCGTATCACCCTCAGACCAATGGTCAAGCGGAGGTATCCAATCGGGAAATCAAGTCTATCTTGGAGAAAATGGTGCGACCCGATAGGAAAGACTGGAGTCAGAAGTTGGAAGATGCACTCTGGGCCTACAGGACGGCATACAAGACCCCCATAGGGATGTCGCCGTACAGGTTGGTATTCGGAAAGCCGTGTCATCTCCCGGTGGAGTTCGAGCACAAGGCTTTTTGGGCGATCAAACGGTGTAACTTGAACCTAGATGAGGCCGGTGCCCAACGGAAGTTGGATTTGCAGGAGTTGGAGGAGATCCGGAACGAAGCGTATGAGAATGCACTGGTCTACAAGGAGAGGAGCCGGGCATTTCATGACCAACAAATCTCTAGAAAAACCTTTGCAATTGGTCAGAAGGTCCTCCTGTACCAATCCAGGCTTAAACTCTTCCCAGGTAAGTTACGTTCCCGTTGGATTGGACCTTTTACTGTTACTCATGTCTTTCCCTATGGTGCAGTTGAAATCCAGAGTGTTAAGACAGACAATAAGTTTGTGGTGAATGGACACCGTCTCAAGTATTATTTGGAAGGTTTTTCAAGTAGAGAAGTGGAGACGATAGGTCTAGATGCACCGCCGTGTCCCAATTAGCAATACTTTGCAATGTCTAGCCAAAGACATTAAAGAAAGGCGCTCATTGGGAGGCAACCCAATTTCTTTTAGTTGTTTGTATGGTGTTGTTTAATTGCTTTAATATGTTTTCCTTGAGTCTGACTGATTTCGGGATTCAAATTTTCGTTTTTGATGACTAACAGGTGTCTCTCTGACATGACGCGCCCGCGTCAAGTCATATGAAGAGCTCATGGTCAGAAACGTTCTTGCCTTTTTGACGCGCCCGCGTCAAGGCATGTGAAGAGCTCATGGTCAGAAAGGTTCTTGCCTTTTTGACGCGCCCGTGTCAAGACATGTGGAGAGCTCATGGTCAGTAAGGTTACTACCCTCTTGACGTGCCCATGTCACGTTCGCGGGAAAAGCGAGCATTCAAAACTCGAGAGCAGTTCTCTATTCCCTGTTATCCTTTAATTTTGAATTCCAGAAATAGGTTTTATTCATGTTAATAATCTTTCAAAAAAAAAAAAACTCTGAAATTTAATTAATTAAAAACAAATAATAATAAAAATAATAATAATAATTTTTTCTTTCTTTCTTCCTTTACGTACTACAAAGGAAAATGACAAAAATTCAAAAAAAAAAAAAGAAAGAAAAAAAAATAAAAAAATATATATAATAAAAAAATAATATAGAAACATTTTTTATTATTATTATTTTTTTTCTTTTTTTTTCTTTCTTTTCTTTCTTTTTCTTTCTTTCTTTCTTCTTTCTTTCTTTTTCTTTTCCCTTGTTTCTTCTTCTCTTTCGGCCGAAACTGCCGTCAGCTCCATCTCCTCGCGTAGCCGAGCTCAACCGCTGCCACGCCACCTCCTCCACAGCTGCGCACCGGCTCGGGCCGCTCCCTTCCTCACGCCGCACGCCGTCGCGAGCTCGCGCCAGCTCCTTCTCTCTCTCCTCGATCTGTCCACCGCCGCTGCTGTCCGCCGCACGCCCGTGAGTTCCGGTGGCCCAGTTCGTCCGGCAGCTGACGTCCGGCCAGGCCACCCAGCGCGCGCCGCCAGCGAAGCCACCAGCCGCGACTGTCACCGCGGCTGTAGGCTGGAGCACCTCACCGCATCACCGACGACCACCACCATCCTCCTCGCCGCGCGCCGTGCGTCCTCCAAAGCGGCCGCCGTCCATCTTCCCCGTGCAGCCACGCCCGAGTGCCACCGCCTCTGCCTCCCTCTCGACGGCCATCAGTTTCTACCAGAGCTTTTGCTTGGCCACTATCTACGGTGGAGGTATTCACCCCTCACAACTCCTACCTCTCTGTTTGGCGACTATTTTCTTGGGTTTAATTGTGGGACGCTTTCACTGCCCATTTGGTTGAATTGAGTTGAATTAGTCGCCATCCGGTTGTGTCTAATTGGGTTTATTTCTTGGTTGGATTGCGTTCTACCGTTTGGGGGTTTGTTAGTAGCCTGGAATGGCATTTGGTTTTATTCAATATTTGTGCAGTAATCCAGTGGTACTTGTGGAGTAATTGAATCTGATTTTGTTGCTTCTTCTGGAGTGGTTGCACGACTCATAGCTGCGAATTCGTATTTGAGTTATTACTGTCAATTCGTGGTATTCTTATTGGACTTGCTAATTTTGAGTTGTGATTCACTGGCCAACTGGAGCCTTTTGTTGAGATTTTGGGTGGGCTGGAATTGTGCCCTTATTGATAATTCTGGGGCATTAGTAAGCAATTGCTCTGCTCTGCTAGCACAATTTCATTGCTGTACTACTGGTTGGTGTATTTTTCTTTGCTTGTGTTAGCTCTATTTGCTTGGATATTGGATTGATTGCCAGGGGCTTGTGACTCCATTACTACTGCTACATTTCTTGTCTGATATTGCTGGATTGAGCATATTATTGGGGCACTTGTTACGGTTTGACTGGGGGGATATTTGTTGAGCTCTTAGAGTGCATTTGTTAAGACTGTGGGTCAGCATTGGTTGCTTGTTGATTGCTTGCATGGAGTAACCCCTGTGACTGTTACATTTCGTTTGCTCGTTTCGGGTTGTTGATAGTGGTTGGGCAATTTGGTATTTGCCGGTTATTCATATCCCTGGTTGCCTAGATTGACTGTTCGCGACCATGGTGAGGCCAAAATCGTCCTCTAGATCTAGAGCATCTCAATCTCAGCCTTCACCCCAACCCTCCATTCCAGTGAACACACCTACCAACCAACCTTCTTCATCTAGTGTCCGAACCCGCTTGGGTCGAGGTAGGGGTGCTCAGGTGAATGCCCCCGCTCACTTTGGGGGGCATTTGAAATTCACTAGACCCGCCGATCAGCAGAGATACGCTACAGCCTGTGATAGGCGTATCATATCCTGCAAGAGTTGGGAGAAACTTGCAATGGCTGCTCTAGGCATACGAGAGGAGGTCGAGCGGATGTTTACCGCCATCGGGTGGCGCCCTTACCTTGATATCTGCTGTCCCGCCTTTGTTGAACTGGTTCGGGAGTTTTACTCCACTTTCGAGTTTGAATTGCCGACAAGGTACACCGTTGAGACCCCAAATGTCATTCATTTCCGTCTGATGGGTCAGGAGTTCAATTTCTCCATTACCCAATTTAATCTGGCGTTTGGGTTCATCACTCGGGAATATGCGGAGACTAGGGAGTATGCGGAGAGCGCCTGTGATTATGTGGAGCCGTTTCTGTCCTCCTACCACGATGTGTGGAGGGACATGTCTGTAGACAGGCAGCGTTATGACCCCTCTCGGTCTCGAAGCTCCTACCTTAAGGATCCGAGTGCCCGATATGTTCAGCGGTTTCTAGCCTATAGTTATTCGGGTCGCAAAGATAGCTCCGGTGTACTCTCCCGACCCGAGTTTTTCTTCATCTGGTGTATGAAGAACAATGTCAAGGTGAATCTGGGGTGCTGGTTGGCCGCACAGTTCAAGACCGTTTTACCCAAAAAGAACAAACCCCTAATCCTCGGGACCTACATCACTCACTTGGCAGTGCAGCTGGGGGTGCTGAATCTAGAGCGTCATGACCTTCATTTGGCGTGTGCAATGGAATTTCTCGATGAAGCGAGCCTAGAGCGGATGGGCGTTCTTGAGTACGTCGATGGTTCATACCGATTTACCTCTCCGGGACCTCCTCGTGTGCCCCCACGCTCCTCATTTGCCCGTCCGTTCCCTGTTGGTGATGAGGCTGGCCCGTCTAGCTCTGCTCCACCTCCTCCACCCACCGGAGCTACTGAATGGCACCAACTCAGGACCCAAGTTCAGAATCTGGAGGCTCGGATGACCAACATCGATACTAACGTGCATAGTATGGCGCAGAATTTGGCAGCTCTCATGCATCATGCGGGTCTCACACCTCAGTTTGGGTATCACCCACCAGTTTGACCCGACATCAGGGAAGTTTTGTTGCCCTCTCTCCTACTTTCGATTATTTATTTGCTACATTGAGGGCAATGTATCGTTTAGGTGTGGGGGGGCCATTTGTGGTGCTAGTCCTTCTAGTTTTTAGTTTTTAGTTGATTTTAGATGTTTTCCCTTTATTTGTACTGCTTATTTTCATTCAGTCTCTTTCCTTCTTTTTAGTGGTTAGCTCATGTGAATGCCAAAGTTTGATGTTGGTTGTTGACTCTGACTCTACTACTGCCAAATGTTAATAATGAAAATATATCGGGCTAATGTGGTCGATTCCGAGATATCTCTTTGGTGAATATCGGATTGCTTGCCTCTTTTACTTTCTTTGTTAACTTTTCTAGGCATAGGGAATGACTATCGGCATTTGAATGTGAATTGGTTCAATATTGACCTTAGTTCTCCATGTTTGGCAATAATGAGACTAGCTGCTCCTATTTTTATTTTTAGCGGTGTTATTCTGCGTTATTGTGTTAATGGATTGTGAATGAGGTTGACTGTACTCCACTATTAATTACTACTGAGTAACCGGAGGTCCTCACCTAAAGTGTCGATTCTCGCGTCAAAAAGTTGTAATTTTTATGAGTACGTGGTCGAATAGCGATAGAAGTTGAGTAACCGGGCTCCTTCATCTGAAAAATGTCGGAGTTCGCGTCAAAAGGCTTCACTGGCTAGAGACTAAGTCATTTGTGCTTTTCATTCCAAAAAAAAAAAAAAAAATTAAATATTAGAAAGCGTGAAAAAAGAGTGTAGGTTGTGTTGGTATGTGATAGAAGTCAGTTTGTCGAGTCATGGATTTAATATGGAGATTTTGGTTAATATTCGGACCATTCGCTGATAAATGTTGTGCGTCATTCTTTTTTCTTAGAATAGTTAACTTGAAATTTGAAGAGTTTGTGGTTTAGAAGCTAACCGGGGTGATGTTTTTCGGATTTCGATCACTGATGCTTGATATATGATTTTTCTTGGTATCTTGGCAATATGGTAGATAGAGCAACAGCCACTGTCAAATATTGATGTTTGTTTACTGCTCTTATGCTTGAGGACAAGCATGGTTTAGGTGTGGGGGGAATTGATAGGTTGCAATTTTATCATTTATTTTATTATCAATTTCCCCTATTACCTGATCTGATGTGGGTTAATTATTAGATTCTACTCATTTTTAGTAATTTGCATTTATTTCAGGGAGTAGAACGAAAATACCACAACGAAGGTCAATTTGACAGTCATAGGAAAGAAGTCAGATGGAAGGCATACAGGGGCATTTTGGGAAGAACAGAGACGCAAGCCCTTTTGGGGCAATTGGGCCGAAGTCTTCTAATCTTTGGGGGGGAGCCGCCGCACATGAAAATCATGAGTTAGAGAACTAGAATGAGATATAGCAGAGGGGTAGCTTTTGTTGACTTTTCACTTTTGGTTTTTGCCTTTTGGTTTTAGCTTCAATTCTCGCATGTCAGTAGCAATGAAGATGAATTGAATGATTCCCTGTAGCCAAGCTTTTGACTTTTCCAATTTATTCCTTAGTAGCTTTTCTTCCTTCCTTCGTATGTGCAAACGAAGTGGATTAAGTACTTCCTGTAGCTTTGCTTTTTCATCAATATTCCAACGAAGTGAATTTACCCAATTGATGGCCGCGACTGTTGCTTCAACTTTGTGTGGGTTTT
Organism: Coffea humblotiana; assembly: GCA_023065735.1. Classification (NCBI taxonomy): domain Eukaryota; kingdom Viridiplantae; phylum Streptophyta; class Magnoliopsida; order Gentianales; family Rubiaceae; genus Coffea; species Coffea humblotiana. The sequence continues at coordinate 21,680,269 of CM041212.1, read as the reverse complement.
TCACATTCAGGATGAACTAAATCTCCTTTGTCTAGCCAAGGGCTAACGGATGCTTTGATTCGCCTAAAATTTGTGAGATTGGTTTAATCTTATCTTTTCCTTTTATTTCTTGGTATTCGCATATTTCTTGATTACAATGCTTACGATTATTTGATTAATTGGTTGTCTTGGATCCGGATAATTAGTTAATTTGGTAATCTATTGTCAATTAGGGCTTTTAAATCCGTAATTGTTTAACTGCCTTGAACTAGTGACAACTGGCATGATTAGGTTTGTGTCAGGGGGATACGCGGGCTAATCTGAAATAACCCTTGGTAGTGCGTTATTTGGTTAGAATAGGGCTCCTCTAATACGTAAGGCAATTGGGGAATTAAATCTTACGGGCGTACCTAGAATTATTTCTCAATTAGAGCAGTGATTAACGGGCGTACCTTGATCACCGACACAGTAAGCACAGTAAGGAGGGGTTGACTGTCATCGCTTGCTTGACAATTATAATCTATTTATTAGTAAATAATTGGAATTGCTTGTGCATCGATGATCAATTAGGTGAACCATTGCTGAAGTTATTTCTTGGCTAGACCTTTAATTACTGTTACTCTAATTTTAGGGAATTGCTATTTAATTTCTAGTTAGTTATTCACTCTCATTTCTGTTTGAATTTCTTTTATTTGAATTTCTAGTTAGTTATTTGTTTTTAATCGTTTCATTTGAATTTCTTTGATTATCATCGTTTACCCCAAAAACACCTCCTGTATTATTTTTGGATTTCTTAAGAGACAAATACCCCCAGTCCCTGAGGATACGACCCTACTTGCCCTGTTACAAGTTGCATAATTATTTGTAAAAAAGGTCATCCCATTCAGGTATATCGGATTAAGCAAACTCTTCGGGAACAGGGTGAATCAAGTAACCCATTGCACACCTAGAGTCCCTGCTCCAGTACTTGGAATCGGGTTTTGACTATTTTAATTGGCAATTAGGTTTATTTTTATTATTGCGCAGGTTCGGCACCTGTCAACGACCCGGGATGGCGAACCATGATTACAGTCTTATAAACATTATGAAATGATCTTTCAGAAGTTTACATATCATATGTGTTCGAACTGTTTATTTTACATTTTTTTTGAGTCATTACCTAGTTGTATGCGCCCTTGCATTTTAACTCCTATTGGGTCCAAAGAAATTCACACTCACCAACAGGAAAAACTTCACAATGACTAATCGTAGTCCTTCATTCCCTTTTCTAGTACTACGATAGACTTCCATTTTCAGCTTTTGAGAAGCAAAACATGCCATATTCAGGAATAGGGTAAAGTTGTTACCGGAGTTTTGGTGTTTTATCCGACTGAATATAGAAAGTTTCAGTTGACAAACAATCGTGGCCTTACCACAGGAACCACCACCCAAGGCTGTTAACTTGTCCAATGGATAATGAAGTACAAGAAATCAAATCAAAACATCTGTAAATCTGGCACGCCTTTCCATATTAGAAGAAGGCCCATGTCAAGGCATTAACAGCATGTGTTCTTCAAGATATTGAGAATAAAGTGGAGAAAGGAAGCATCCCTACTTAGTCTCTTACATCCTTAGTTCATGTACAGAACAAAAAATTCAGATTAAATAAGAAGAAGCAGTCAGAACCATAACTATTACAGATATTACAGAAGCGTGAACTTACCACAGAGTACAGATCAATATCTCCAAGGAATGGTATGCTGATAACTAATGTGCTGCTTCAAACAAGCTGTTGGAATATCCTGGCCTATTTTATCTTGTATATGCAATTTCTGAAACTGGACGAAGATCGTTTATAGCTTTATAATTCAGGATTCCCAGTGGTGAAATTCCCTTTGCAGTACTGTGAATGAACAGACATGATTTTGTTGTTTTAGCTGGTATTTTCTCGTAACAATATTAACTTCACGTAGAACAAGACTGTCTATTCAGTCATCATAATGGGTCAATTTGCTTTACGGGATGCTTTATCCATCCATGAGATGAAAAGACAAAAGCATGTCTCCCACTAACGACTTGCTTTCCAAAAGCTCAGGTCTAGCCCAGAATTTTCCCCAAAGGGAATAAGAAAGTGACAAGAAACATCAGTATTCATCAAAACAATTATTCGGAAAAGAGAGCTGAGATATTTCACAATCATGAAATGAGAAAGTTTGGACCATTAGACAATCATCAACTTTGGCTCTGGTCCTATCCAAGCAAGCTGTCTTGCAATGACAACAGTAAGTGAAAGACTGACTTCACACGGAACAACTGAAAGTTCATGGTGATTGTATGCTTAATAATGCACATTTGATCGACCCAAACTCGCACTCCGAGTAAATTTTCAAAAAGTGAGAATTTATAAAATTAATTCCCAAAAGGTGATGTTTTAGACCCTCTTCCTAGAAGGATTGAGAAGGCATTCTCGTTGTTTCCTTAGAAAGATGTATTCACACAATGAGCTGTTTCCTTAGAAGAGAGTATTCACGCAATGCATTGTTTAGAGTAAAAGTAATGCAATTCTCGTATCCAAACTTAGACATTGAGTAATTTTGGTACCCAAACTTTAGACGAAAGTAAATTTGGTACCTGATGTATACCAACATTTAAGCACATTTGGTATTTTTCATGGGTTTTTTCAAATTCCTACAGAAAAAAAAAAATCATTTGCTACCACGTGCCTACCACGTGCCTGACAATGAAGTTGTAAAAAGTTCTAATAAATAACTAAAATACCTATTAACTTGGTGGCCAGTTTAAGGACTAATAGAATATATAAGTCACACATTTAAAAAGAAAATAACTTATTCTATAAAAATACCCAATTGGGCTAATAATCGTACACGCTTAAAACTTCCCTCTCCTCTCCATACCCTCTAATAAAAAAAGAAAAAAAAAACCTTGATACCCTTATTTCAATCGAACCTTTACGGATTCAACCAAGAAATCTTAAGAAAAAATTTACGAAATTTTCACATGTAAGAGTTTGAAACAACAATTTGAAGATCCTTCAACTAGGTATAAATGTAAAATCTTTTTCCCAATTTTGTTGTCGAGCACGTGACAGCATGTGATTTTTTTCATTGAAAATTTGAAAAAAAAAAAAGAAAAGAAAAGCCTGTCAAGAGTAACAAATGTGCTTAAATATTATAACATTAGGTAGTAGATTTGCTTTTATCCAAAATTTGGATACTAGAATTGCTCAAAGGTTAAAGTTTAGATACCAAAACTATATTTTACTCTTGTTTACAAGACACATTTTGTTTCGGAATTCTCCCTATTTTGGAATTTTCCTTCAAAAGTATTACTATTTTAGAATTATTCCCACAAACATCCCCACAAAAACTTGCTCATCAGGCAAATTGCCAACGTATCTTTCAGGCCAAAAATAGCGTCAGGGCCTTTTGAACCTCGGCTGAAGATGTTCTATTTTTAGCGCAAGAAATCTACATTGTAGTACAAGAAAACATCTATGGAAACTGGAAAGCGCGAAATAATGAATCGATGGTTCAAGCATATGGACAAACACCTCACAGGCATTAAATCAAAGCATCAATAGGAATGTTGAAATCTTGAATTTTCAGTTATTTTGTGCCACGAGTATGATCCCAATGTAGCCCAAAACGCAGTTAATTACGGCCTAGACCAGATGATTGAAAAGTTCAACACACTGTTGCCGGGCAGGCCTGAAAAGCAAAGGCAATCGCGTTTGGATGACAGGAACCAACCGCGATAGAAAGGCAAGTAAGAGGTTCAAGAACCACGGCTTTGTAGGACAAAATAAAAAATCCATTACTGCCGTGTGTTAAGATCCAGACTCGCACTGCAAGCAATTCATTATTTGATTTGGTAAAAAACAAAAAAAAATGCAATGCTTTACCTTAATAATGACCAAAAGCATACATAGAAAAGAAAATTCCTGGGTGTGTTCTAGTAAGAGATTATTTGAAACATTATTTGAAATAATTATTATAGCACTATAATGTAATGTATGTGAAATAAAAATGATTGAAAAGAAAAAAGTTGATTAAAACTGTGTATGTGAGACAAAAAGGTAGAAGATAATAAGTTGATTTGAAGACGTGTTTTTATGCAGTAAAATAATATTTGAGAAAATTTTGGACCGTATGGATTACCTGTTTTTAGAGGTGTTTATAAAATACGTTACTATAACTTTTTATATTAAAAACTTGAAAAATCATTTAAAACATCTCTCACATTTTGTCAAATAAATTTTTTCATCATTCACTTTTAAAATATTAATTTTATGCTCCTTACAAATTTAAAGTCAGCAAAATTTGATCTCAATCTAGGTTTTCAACCACTTTTTAATGTTAAACCACTGCATGACTCACTTGTTCCTATTTTTGTATAAAAAAGGTCAGATACCACTTTTTTTAAGGGAAAAATGAATACGACTTGGGCCAAATTTTACTCTTTTTTTGAGGAAAAATGGATATAGTTTGGGTCATATTACACTTTTTTAAAGAAAAATGAATATAGATTAAGTCATTTGTTTAACAACAAATGGTATCTAATTCTTTTGTCTTTAAAAAATAACCACGTGTAAGTCACATGATGGATTCAGGGTAACAAAAATGGTTGGAAACATATGTTGAAACTAAACTTTGATGACTTAAATTTGTAAGAGATGCAAAAGTAACATTTTAAAAGTGAAGAATGAAATTTTTCATTTGGCCAAATGTGAAAAACATTTTGAACAACTTTCCTTAAAAACTTTCACTCTATAAATGTATTTTGAGATATTTTTAAAATTTAAAAACTTTATTGAGATATTTTTTTTAAAAAAATTATTTCCTACCACCATCCACCATCCCTCTCCACCACTCTCCTAGCAATACCACCCTCCACCTTTACTCCTCTTTCTTAGTAGCACAATCTTGCACTGCTACTCCCCCGTCTCCTTAATCTTCCTCTTTCTCTTTGCCTTCCCTCCTCCCTCTCTCTCTTCCCCATCTGTCTCCTCCTTCCTCCCTTCACCTTCCTTGTACCCCGTTCCCTTCTTTCCGTAACCAGGTCTTATCCCCTTAACCAAATTTGGACAATGTGATTTCTTTCCTTTTCTCCCCCATTCTTCTCCCTTCCTTCTTCCTTCCCTCCCCTCCTCTTTCCCTACCTCCTCTCTCTCTCCGGCCTCCTCTCCGACCTCCCAATAACTAGATTTGGTCCTAGAGACAGGAGGAAGAGGAGAGGAGGAGAAGAGAGAAATAAGGGGGAAGAAAGAAGAAGAATGAAAGGAAAGAGAGAAAAAAGGAAAAGAAGAAAGGGATGGTAGCAACAGAACTTGGGAAGTAGTGACAAGAGTGGTGGTAGAGGAAAAAGGGATGATATTTTGTTTTTATTTATTTTTTTTATAAATATAAGGTAAATTGTATTTAGGAATTTTTTATTTATTGGAGTATTTTTTATATTAGCATTGTTGTAAACTTGTATTTGAAATACAAATTTTTGACGACAATAGGAATCCATATGCAAAGTCAAGCTATCCAAACATAATTTCTATAGTAATTTTATCTATCTCAATTAAGATGTAATTTCCCTTACATAAACAAACCAAGCAACTATTTTTTTGGATAAAACAGAAGTCAATATTATTAATAAATTAGTTGAAAATCTTCGAGTATGATTTGGTGCACTAATGACAGAAAGTAGATGGAACATATCACGGATATATCTGATCTAAAATAAATTATTAAATTTAATAGAGTTACAAAATAAGAAAGGCTACACTATGAATCACAAATCATCAAATCTAACCAATTGCATAAGCTACTCCATAAATATATGTACATGTCTATTTTCTCGTGTCTACTATCCAACTGATTTAAGTTCAAAACTCATGCTAAGATCTGACGAGAAGACCTAATAAATTTCAGATCTAACATATAGATCTGAAAGAGCATTTAAATCTAAGGAAAATAATAAAAACTAAACAAAACTTCCACTAAAATAGTCTACAAGAGAAGAAACTGTCACTAATAAATAATTGGAGAAAGAAAATTCTCACTAGAATACTCTATGAAAGACATTATTAAACATAAAATCAAAATATAGGAAGAGGAAGAGAGACCTTACTTTGAGACCAAGATCTCCCTCCAATGGAGAGAGGTGGAAAGAAGGTTGAGAATAGAAAAAAATAGAGAGAACAAATGGGTAGAGAGAGAATTACAAATCAAGTTTCTTAAACTAGAAATTAACAAACTGAGCAACTTGAGTTCGTATAAAATTGACCTAACTTCAAACTTGAGCTCAATTAAGGTTTTATGTGTTGTCGAGTTTAACAAGTTTGATTCAATCTTGAGCTTACTTCAACTTTTAGGAATTTGATGAGTTTGAACTTGAGCTCTTGTAGCTTGAGATAGGATTCAATTAGTGTTTTAATGTGGCTAAAATTCACATTCGTTCCCCTTTATGCTCATCTTTTTAATTTAATGTGAAAATGTCTTAACATCGCATACATGTAAATTTTGATTCCCAACTAGTAATTAAAAGAACCAAACCTTTAAGTTTTCAATTAAATGAACATTACACGAAAGTACACGCAAAATATGTTCCAAGAATTGTTTTAAATTGTTACACTGAATTACATTTTCGTCTCTTACATAAGTACTTTGATTAGTTCAATATTTGATAGAACGATGACAAAATTTGCAGGCTCAAGGCCCTCCAACCCAAAATATATATAGGTATAGAACGAGGACAAAACTTCCATAACATCACAAGATATATTACACGTGCTTGATGTATAATTGTATGCTACGAGTGAAACATGAAACATAACTATTAGAGGGTCATCAAGCCATTTTTGGAACCTGCTGTTAACTTTAGGCGAGACATGTAACATTCCTCTATCAGCCTCTAGAAAACAATTTTGAAAGTTGGTTTAATGGCAGCACATGTATATATCAAGATTCATTTTTTGCATACCGATATATACCTCCAAAGTGAAGACCCTCTAACAAATTAACACTTGTCTTCCCCCTCTCTCTATTATTAGGTTTAGTGTTCGAATTCTGGACCTAATCGTTGGGGGTGGAAAGGCTATGGGGAGATGTGGGAGGGTAGAAAAAAAAAGTTTTTAAAAAAACTTGTCTTCCCTGGAAATAAAAATTTGTTATCCCTAAGAACGGAAAAAATTACCACTTGTTATTTATGGCCGGTTAGAGTTAGTTCCTAGTATTCCATAAACTGTATCTCCGAGAATCAACTGTTAGAGAATCATATTTGATGATTTCTATTATGAATTTTGGATGTTTTGTTGAGAAAAGAGTGAAAGTGGTAATTTTGAGAAAAATTTTGGATGTTTTGGCCAATCTTAATACGATTATAAAACAGATTCCACGAAATGTGCAAATCTTAAACAAAGCCTATTAATAACATTGCTGTGACTCCTCTTTGCAAAATCCTTTCATTTATTTACGACTAAATGGTTTGGAAGGAACTTAAATTTTGGAAAGTTAAAAGTAAAAAAAGGAAAAGATGGAACGAAATAATTTGCAAATAAAAAAGAAGAGAAAAAGAAAGCCTGTGCTACCTGATTGAAGCGAAAGAAAATTTATCTAAGGATCAATATTTTTCAGGACCTATAGAAAAGCTGCATAAATCAAGGCTCCTTAGTGGCTAGATGTCATGAAATACACTAACAACTCATCCTTGAAATACACTTCCTTCTGACACGATTTCAAAAGTTCAAATTCCTATATAGCCTATTAATTTACAGATAAATTTCCTTACGAGCACAGCTGAGAAGCTGACTTAGTATGCTGCCAAAAAATGATTCCTCAACGCGAACATTTAGTACATGAACTCTGTAGATATGAACTCCAATTGGTGCCAGATTGAGGTTGATGCTAGTAAGGCACAGTTGCAGTCACTGTCCTGTGCCTTGGATCCGTGAGAACTGTATTTACATTGATAAAGCCTGCTTCTCTCATTACTCTTTCAAGATCTGTCAAATAATACCCATCCAGGAATGGTTCAGTACTCTTCATTAGCGTAAATAGCACCGGTGATAATTCCTGAAACATGTACAGGGACAATCTAGTTCAGCAGCTTGGCTAGGAAAACCACATTATACCAGTCATCTTGAGAATTTTTGAAGAGCAGGAGGTGGTTGGGAACAGAAACATCTATGAACTAATGCCTTCATGGTCTATAATAAAGACTTTGAGCTGCTAAGTGATATGAATCCAAGATGTTGCCCTGTAGTACATCTGTATTGCATATATTACAATGTTGTTTCCTATTGCAGCAATTTTGAACATGTAGTGCTAGCTATTAGTTTGCCCCATCACGCAAACTGTAGGCAGAGAAAAGGAATAGGAGAAGAAAACTTGCCTGAAGAATCTTTGATTTTGGCTGCCAAAAGCAAACAAGAGTTTATCAGATTGAAATGATCCTTTGGTAAATATACAATTCAAAACCTCAGGAGTTATATTATTTACCAAGTTGTCTGTGATTGCAAAAGTTCCTTCAGGTCGAAGCAGTCGAAATGCTTCTCTCACCATTTTTTTTATTGCTCTTTCAGGGCATTCGTGGAACTGTAACAGCTCAAATGATTGAGACTCTGAATCATAGCATTATTATTTCAAGAGTTACCAGAAAAAAGAGCATGGCATGCACTTGAAAAATCTAAAGGTGCAACCATGAGCAATAGTACTACAGCAGCTGCCGAGGCAAAACTTGTGGAGGCTTATACACCAAAGAATGTTTCTGTCAATTATCATGCCACATGCTTCTTGCGTGAAAATTGAGCAAGTGAAGATCCTACTCTTCAATTGGTAATTTATCCATGACATTGTAAGGTTGCATGGATTACAGCTCAAACTTCTACAAGTAGAAAGAGCCACAACATGTTATAAAAGAGTTTGCTCCTAAAATGTTCAGTTTTAGGAAGAACAACATGACTCTCTGATGATGATTTAGTACTCATTCCAACAGAAAATCTATGACATGCTTGCATTCTGTCAGGAAATTTTGACATACCACATAAGCAACAGAAAGAATGTCAAATGATTTGGAAGGCAAGCCTGTACTTTCACCATTAGCATGGACCCAACAGATAGGATTCATTCTTGGGCTGCTTTTCTTTTCTTTATATTGAGCAACAGCAAGAAAATATGGTGACAGATCCAGGCCCTGCAGAAAATGCAGCAATAAGATTTTAGAGCACTGGAAAGTGTACCAGAGAGTAGATTTACTTCACCTGAAGTACTGTTTGAAGTCCAATTGCAAAATCTTTTAGCTAGATCTCTTTATTTTGAGACTTGCTCTACTTTTCAACCTTTATTTCTTGTAACAGACTGAGTAAATAAAATAGGTACCATGAAGAGGTTACTTAAGTAGATGCTGCATTGATTTTGTAGGTTACTATTGCATATTAGATCATCTCACTTGTGGAGTGGAGAAACTGGCTAGAATACTTACAGTCACTCTAGCATTGGGAAATTTATCAGCAAGGCATCTTGTGCTGACACCAACTGAACATCCGATATCAAGAATTTCTCTGACAATATTGTCTTCTGAATATTTCCGATGATGTTCTTCAATTGCATTCAGCCAATTTCCACGAACTATTTGATTAGCTTCATCCAATGAACAAGCATATGGTATTGCCCGTCTCATCATTGACATAGTTGCAGCCTCTGCCTCAGCCGCAGCCTGTTGGAGAATCTCATTATGGAATGTATCAAAATCTCGATGCTTTACCTCGAAACTAGTGAGTACTGCCCTTACTGCTTCTGCATTACTACTGACGCAACTGGTAACATAAAATCAATGATACATATTTTAGTAATAAATCCGAGTACGTCAAATCAACCATTATGCACATTACCAGCCAGGAAAGATTGCCCTCATCATATGCATGGAAGGGATTGAGAAATCTGCATAGGAACCGCAAGTATGAAACAAAATCAGGACCCAAATTAGTACACATAGGAAATGCCGGTTTATTTTTTTTTTTTTTCTGAGCTCTAGATTCAAGGTCACTTCCCTAATCTTTTAGTAGGGTCTGAGGAAAGAAAAATGAAGAAACTAAAGCAACTTAAATTCTGGAATACAGAGTTGTAACAAGCTTCTTTCATTGTAGAATTATCAACATCAATGTAATCAGAATCTACTAGTTATATTGAAGTCATCATTGTTGCTGTTGAAACACAGTCTCTTCTGTTGAGAGATAGTCTCTTAATTAAATGACAGACTACAAATTCAGCTACAAACTTTCTAACCACACAGCTGCTGCTAGTCCAATGAACGTTTATTGGAGACAAAAATTTAATCCGCTCTTCACCAGTAACACAATAATAGAGAACTTACAATCAGGGTAAACAAGAGAGGGGTCCTCAATACTGTCCATTTCTTTGTATACATCAGATTCCAGTATCTGTCTAGTCATTTCCCTCCATGGAATATTTGTCTTCTCAGCTATACTGTTTCAAAATCCCACCAAAAAAGTCCGAAAGAAAACCGAAATACACTCAAGAATTTCAGCAACAAAAATCACCAAAATAAAAAATAAAGCCGCATTTCTGATGTAGATTGCAGTACCTTATGAGAACTTGTCTTGTGCCAAATTTCATGATAGAGAAGAGAGGTTTGAAGGAAATGAGGGCTCCAACAAGCCGAGAAAGTGGAGTTTCACCAGTCCACCGCGGCCTTTCTAGCTGTCCCTCCTCAAATGCCACCGTTGGCCAGTGCTTCCGCTAGTTGATGATGTCATTTTAATCATCATCCTTTTGGCACGGATTTTTGGAGTTCTTCTTCTGATTGAGTCATGATGGCCAACTACATTATCAGTACTGCTGCTTCCTATTGATGTTTTGATCCATAAATTCAGATTGCTGAGCTTTGATTGAGCGCAAAAGGCCATCACTGTAGAAGTACTTCTTCTCAGAGATATCGTCCGTAGTAAGGAGAAGAAGAGGCAATTGGCAAGGAACAAACGTTAATTTTCCTAAGGTGGAAATCTAACAAGGCAAAATATTCTTGAACAATTATAGACTGACACCTATGCATTACGTGGATATTTGGTCCTTATACTATTTTTTCCAAATCTTCTTTATTGAGTGTCTATGCTCCACAACTTTTTGTCAAATGAGAGAGAAGTCCAATAAATGGGGTAAATTGTATATTCCACCTTTAAATTATAGTATCAAATTTTCATGTTTTGGTGCAAATTTTATTTTGAGACACTTTGCACCTTAAACTCTTTTAACTTATTCCAGTTTGGTCCAGCCGTTGTTGGTTTTCACAAAGCTTAATCACCAGATTTGTGCAAGTGAATGTTACATATTTAACTTAAATGCTACAGCATGCCTCCTAATTTTAGCACAAATGAAATTAGCTGATTTTAATTTATTAATTATTCTATATTCCCGGAAAATTCCACACTAGTGCAATTCCATGAATGAAATTTGTTTGGGTAAAGCCAACTCTGCTATAGTAATTGTTCAATCTAAGTTCATTAAATCGAACTTTGGAAATATGTATACAAGTAGTGAAGGCTATTGGTTCGCCATTAGATAGAATCTATCCAGAAATTCTGCACCCTACTAGTACTAGGTTATAAATTTTTCAATCCCATTGAATACATTAGACTTGCCAACTCAAGGACCAAGCACTGAATCTTAATGAAAATTAAGTTTCACCTTACAATAGAGAAACATGTAAACAGCAATAGTTATACACACTATGAGGTACTTGTCCAGACAATCCCTTTATATGCTGTTCAACATAGTTAGAACAGGATTCGTCAAAATCCCCCCAAACATTTGAATTGGTAGTAAATTTGCACAGTCTACTACTTTTAACTACTAAAAACCTGGCGCATTGAAGTCTTTCAGACAATGTAATGAATCTTTTTATTAAAAAGAAGGAAAAGTCTATCAATACTTTAATCTGTCTTTTAACTTTTCTGGTTCGTGTCCATTTTCATAAGTTACAGCTTGAAACAAAAACAGAGAAGGTGCACCTCAGAGGAGAGAGCAGGTAAATCCAAGAAGAAAGAATAAATGAGACAATCAGCAGACATCTGGTATCAATAATAAGGCAGTTTGAGAAAACAGCTCTTCTTTTTTTGTGACGATGGATGAGTTGCCTTGATTCTGACCCTTAAAAAAAAAAAGAATGATAAGAAGGACGAAAGAATCCACGGAAAAGAAAATGTAAAGAGCAATTGAAGGATATGGCAATTTAAGGAAGCAGTAGCGTTTTTTATTTCCTTATTCCTTCCGGGGATTGTATTAAAAAAAAAAAAGTACTAATAGAATTCTAAACAAACCGAATAAAACAGTCAATGTGAAATATTAACTAGTTACAGTTACAGTGGGGTTTGTTTCCCTAATGTGAAACCAGTCAAACTTCTGTTCCATCGATATAAACATGGGGAATATGTGCAATCTTGGGCCACTCTGCGCCACTTCCTTTGGTGCATCTCTCTGCTAAGTGAGGACAGCCTTCGATATCTAGGTAATTTAAATTGGTGAGGAGTCGTATTGCTTCTGCAGAGGGCAATTGTCTGAGGTTAGAGCAATTACAAATCACCAATGCTCGAAGATTCCGAAGGCTACCCATCCACTCTGGAAGAACTTCCAACCCCTCAAACTCCCAAATATATAAAGTTCTCAAGGTAGAGAGATGCTGAATTTGGTCTGGGAGAGACGTGATTTTTGGCCATCCAAACAATTCAAGACGCTCCACAGAGACGAGATTGGTGATGAAGTGTGGCCACGGGAAATGATCAAGGTCGTCAGAGAAGCCACCGAGACTCAACGATCTGAGGTTGGCTAGATGGTGTAGACCCATAATTGGCCAAGACCCAGGGTCATTAGAACGGATCGTCAACTCCTCGAGCGATGTGAACTTCTCAAGATTATTATTCAATGAAGGACTCAACTTATCACATCCTGAGATGGTTAAGTCGCTTACCGATTGGGGGTTTTTCATATCCAGAGAAGCATCAAATAAAGCAGGGCAGTCACCTGAGTATAAAAATTCGAGAGATGTGAGGCTATTCAAATTCCTTAGGCAAGCCAAACTTCCGCATCTCCGTATGCTCAACCACGCAAGAGATGTTAAGTTCTCCATATCTGGTAAAACAGCCAACTTGGGGAGCCCATCGATTCTCAAGTACCGGAGATTAGGGAATACCTTAATTGATGAAGAAGAATCCGAGGGAACCATTGCATCTGACCACTCCTCTAGACTTTCCATGTCCTCCAACACAAAACGCGTTAGTTTCGGGAACAGAGTGACTGGTTTCACCTCTCTGCTACTACAAGCGCTGCTCCTTGCATTAATATCGACATGTGCAAGGAGAGCATAGAATTCAGCCCCAATGCGCTTCACATTGTGTAAGGAGTCCATCTCTAACGACTCGAGACAAGGCAAGTCCCCTAGTGGTGGGACTTGTTCACACTTACCCAATCTGGTAAACTTGATCTCTACCAGATTCCGAAGTACCGTCAAGTGATCCTTTGCCACCATCCACGACGGCAACCTTGAACCTTTGAAACCATTAATGGCTAAACTTTTCAAGTCTGGGTGAGGTTGGAGACCTTCCATGACACTGTTGATACTGTTGTCGTCGCAATCTTCTTTCGTGTCATCCCATGAAAGTTTTAAACCTTGAATGCCTGATTTTTCGGACAACTTTGCTTTTGCTGCTGATTCAAAGCTGCTCACATTCTCAAGTCCAAATATTTCTAACTCGCCTCGGAGGTTGCGCAAGTGTTCCAACTCCTCAAGTTGACATCCCTTGGCTTGGCTTACCACGAAGTAGGGCAACGTCCGAAGATTAGCCAGCTGCCCAATCCCAGGGAACAAACATGATGTCATAGCAGCACCCACTGAAAACTCGAGATGCCTCAGGTTAATTAAATTGCTAAACTTCTTAGGTATCTCTTCCAAGTAATACACTTTCAAGGTCATCAAATTGTAGAGCTTTGTGATCGAATCTGGCAGAGCGGTGATAGGACTTTCACTGATATCAAGATGTCTCAAATGTTTCATATTACCCACTGCATTCGGGAGATGAGTAACATGCTGGCCGTCTACTTTTAATACAGAAAGGTATCTAGACCTTTCCAAGATGTCTTCGAGCATAATACCATCATCCCCAAGATAATAAAGCGTTTGCAAATTTGGAGGAATCCCTTCGATATTCTTTAACACCTTCCCTTGACTCCCAATGATGGTCAAATGCATCACTTCATCATCATGACGGACTTCCATGCCATCCTCTGTATTTAAGAAACGATTATTTGACACTTGCAGTGAAAGATCATGCACAAGGTTGTGCATCCGGCAGAACACGATTTCATTAAAGGAATTCTTATAATCAGCTTGCAACAAAGAACTCCGAAGCAATACGTTGAAATACTCACTGCCTATATCCTCCATTTGCAAATGACCTCCTCCTCCCTTGGCATCATTAATCAATCCCTGGGCCATCCAAATCTGTATCAAGCTTTGTTTTTCCATGTCAGCGTCCTTCGGGAAAATGGAACAACTTGCAAAGCATTGTTTCACTGACCATGAAGGTAAGTTATCGTAACTCAGCTTCAGGGCAGAAGTGACTCCATTTGCAATATTGGTCGACTCGTTCCATATTTCACTCCTCTCGATCGTCAACCATTCCGAGGCATTCTTTTTGGAATACAACAAACCCCCAATCGCTTTGATCGCTAATGGCACGCCGCCGCACTTTTTCAGTATCCTTCTGCCAATGTCCACCAGATCTTGAGTCTTTGTTGCACCACCGTCTGCAAAAGCTAGTTTTTCAAACAACGTGCAGCTATGATCATCTGAGAGGATGTCTAGATGATGCAAACTAGATGTTTGCATTGCTGAGGCTACCTCATCGCTACGTGTGGTAGCCAATATTTTGCTTCCTGGAGCACCCCCTATTGCCAACAAACGTCTCCTCATGCCATCCCATTTCAGTGGATCGTCATTCCAAATATCATCAAGGACAAGCAAGTAACTTTTTCCTTTCAGATTTTCTTGAAGCTTCCTCACCAATGCTTCCGTGTTTGTCGTCTCAGCACTTTTTTCCTCAACGGATTGTAGCATCTCATTCAACAGCCTTTCTACTTCGAAATCATCAGACACACAAACCCATATTGTTTTATCAAAGTGCTTCACTACACACTCGTTTTTTAGCACCAGCTGTGCGAGGGTTGTTTTACCCTGGCCAGCCATCCCAACTATTGAGATGACGGGTAAATCCTTCTTACAGTCTGAGCTAATTAACATGCTGACAACTTCAGATACCTCAGCCTCCCTTCCCACCGTTTCTGACTCGTCCACAAAAGGATCAGTCGACCGATCCTCTTTATGAACAGCAGATGTCATGGGTAGTTGAGCTGGATGAAGCCCGATCTGATTTGCTTCTGTGTAAGCTTTCTCTAGAGATGCCACAACTTTCTTGATCTTCTTAGCCATCTTTCCACGAGAGGAAATAGGATTTGAGGAAGAAAAGAGGATGCGTACCTTGTTGCGCTTTCGATTCTCAACCTTCTGCCGCAGAACTTCATATCCGAAGTCATCCAACACGATCTCAGCATCACGTGCTATGGACTGGAACCTCTTGAGCCAGAGCTGCACGGCTTTGCTTGTTGATTGCTTGCATTCAGCATCAGAAATCAAATCTTTCATCATCTGTACTTTCTTGGAGAGCTTCTGAAGGTCTTTCTTTACACCCCATGCCCGGCTGATCTCGTCGGCAGCAAGTCTTGAGCTAAGTGCACTCACTAGTGCCCCCTTAAGGCCAACATTTGAGCTGCGGTGCTTGATGAGATTGGAGCCACTAATGTAGTCTGTGGCTTGGAGATTTTGATGGTAGGTAAAAGAATCTCCAAATAGTAAGCTGGAGTTGTTGAAAGATGAAGCTGAGTGAGAGGGGTCAGAGAAATTAAAAGAGGATGATTCTGATACTGTAGAAATATCGCTGGGAGTCCTTAGAGCACTGAGCAGGAGATCCTCCCTGCGAAGGGTGGCTCGAACAAGCCTTTCCCAATTGTCATAAATTGCAGACATCTCTGATCAATCTGGGAGAAGTACATTAACAAGCATATTATTTGGACGCATATATATTTGTCTTGCTGCTTTAACTTAAGAAGACTAATAATACAGATTTCTTGAGAAGACATAGTTATTACAGTCTTATAAACATTATGAAATGATCTTTCAGAAGTTTACATATCATATGTGTTCGAACTGTTTATTTTACTTTTTTTTTTTTGAGTCATTACCTAGTTGTATGCGCCCTTGCATTTTAACTCCTATTGGGTCTTAAGAAATTCACACTCACCAACAGGAAAAACTTCACAATGACTAATCATAGTTCTTCATTCCCTTTTCTAGTACTACAATAGACTTCCATTTTCAGCTTTTGAGAAGCAAAACATGCCATATTTCAGGAATAGGGTAAAGTTGTTACCGGAATTACGGTGTTTTATCCCACTGAATATAGAAAGTTTCAGTTGACAAACAATCGTGGCCTGACCACAGGAACCACCTCCCAAGGTTGTTAACCTGTCCAATGGATACTGAAGTACAAGAAATCAAATCAAAACATCATTGATATATAATCATCCTGTAAATCTGGCACGCCTTTCCATATTAGAAGAAGGTCCATGTCAAGGCATTAACAGCATGTGTTCTTCAAGATATTGAGAATAAATTGGAGAAAGGAAGCATTCCTAAGTCTCTTACATCCTTAGTTCATGTACAGAACAAAAAAATCAGATTAAATAAGAAGAAGCAGTCAGAACCATAACTATTACAGATATTACAGAAGCGTGAACTTACCACAGAGTACAGATCAATATCTCCCCTGGAATGGTATGCTGATCACTTATGTGCTGCTTCAAACAAGCTGTTGGAATATCCTGGACTATCTTGTCAGTGGAGCCTATTTTATCTTGTGTATGCAATTTCTGGAACTAGACGAAGACCGTTTATAGCTTTATAATTCAGGATTTTCAGTGGTGAAATTCCCTTTGCAGTACTGTGAATGAACAGACATGATTTTGTTCTTTTAGCTGGTATTTTCTCATAACAATATTAACTTCACGTAGAACAAGACTGTCTAATCAGTCATCATAATAGGTCAATTTGCTTTACGGGATGCTTTTTCCATCCATGAGATGAAAAGACAAAAGCATGTCTCCCACTAACGACTTGCTTTCCAAAAGTTCAGGTCTAGCCCAGAATTTTCACCAAAGGGAATAAGAAAGTGACAAGAAACATCAGTCTTCATCACAACAATTATTCGGAAAATAGAGCTGAGATATTTAACAATCATGCAATGAGAAAGTTTGGACCATTAGACAATCATCAACTTTGGCTCTGGTCCTATCCAAGCAAGCTGTCTTGCAATGACAACAGTAAGTGAAAGACTGAGTCCACACGGAACAACTGAAAGTTCATGGTGATTGTATGCTTAATAATGCACATTTGATCGACCCCAACTCGCACTCCGAGTAAATTTTCAAAAAGTGAAAATTTATAAAATTAATTCCCAAAAGGTGGTGTTTTAGAGCCTCTTCCTCGAAGGATTAAAAAGGCATTCTCGTTGTTTCCTTAGAAAGATGTATTCACACAATGAGTTGTTTCCTTAGAAAAGAGTATTCACACAATGCATTGTTTAGAGTAAAATTAATGCAATTCTCGTATCCAAACTTAGACATTGAGCAATTTTGGTACCCAAACTTTAGACGAAAGTAAATTTGATACCTGATGTACACTAAAATTTAAGCACATTTGGTATTTTTCACGAGTTTTTTCAAATTCCTACTGAAAAAAAATCATTTGCTACCACGTGCCTGACAATGAAATTGTAAAAAGTTCTAAAAAATAACTAAAATACCTATTAACTCGGTGGCCAGTTTAAGGACTAATAGAATATATAAGTCACACATTTAAAAAGAAAATAACTTATGCTATAAAAATACCCAATTGAGCTAATAATCATACACGCTTAAAACTTCCCTCTCCTATCCATACCCTCTAATAAAAAAAGAAAAAAAAAACTTTGATACCCTTATTTAATCGAACCTTTATGGATTCAACCATGAAATCGTAAGAAAAAATTTACGAAATTTTCTATTTGTAAGAGTTTGAAATAACAATTTGAAGATCCTTCAACTAGGTATAAACGTAAAATCTTTTTCACAATTTTGTTGTCAAGCACGAGATAGCATGTGATATTTTGCATTGGAATTTTGAAAAAAAAAAAAAAGCCTATCAAGGGTACCAAATGTGCTTAGATATTATAATATTAGGTAGTAAATTTGCTTTTATCCAAAATTTGGATACTAGAATTGCTCAAAGGATAAAGTTTAGATACCAAAACTATAATTTACTCTTGTTTACAAGACACATTTTGTTTCGGAATTTTCACTATTTTGGAATTTTCCTTCAAAAGTATTACTAATTTAGAAATTACTCCTTGCTCATTAGGCAGATTGCCAATGTGTGTTTCAGGCCAAAAATAGCGTTAGCGCCTTTTGAACCTCGGCTGAAGATGTTCTATTTTTAGCCCAAGAAATCTTCATTGTAGTACAAGAAAACATCTATGCAAAGCGTGAAATAATGAATTGATGGTTCAAGCATATGGACAAACACCTCATAGGCATTAAATCAAAGCATCAATAGGAATTTTAAAATCTTGAATTTTCAGTTTTTTTGAGCCACGAGTATGATTGCAATGTAGCCCAAAATGCAGTTAATTACGGCCCAGACCAGATGATTGAAAAGTTCAACACACTTGCCGCGAAGGCGTGGCAAGCAAAGACAAGCGCGTCTGGATGAGAGGAACCAATCACGATGGAAAGGCGAGAAAGTGGTTCAAGAACCACGGCTTTGTAGGACAAAATAAAAAGTCCATTACTGCCGTGTGTTAAGAACCAGACTCGCACTGCAAGAAATTCAATATTTGATTGGGTTAAAAAAGAAAAAAAGCATATCTTTATCTTAATAATGACCAAAAGCATACATAGAAAAGAAAAATCCTAGGAGCATTCCTGTAAGAGATTATTTGAAACATTATTTGGAATAATTATTATAACACTATAATGTAATGTATGTGAGATAAAAATGATTGAAAAGAAAGAAAGTTGATTGAAAATGTGTATGTGAGACAAAAAGGTAGTTAGGAAAATAAGAAGCTGATTTGAAAATGCGTTTTTGATATAGTAAAATAATATTTGAGAAAATTGTGGACCGTTTGGATTAGCTGTTTTTAGAAGTATTTATAAAATACGTTATTGTAATTTTGTATATTAAAAACTTGGAAAATCGTTCAAAACATCTCTACATTTTGTTAAATGAATTTTTCCGTCATTCACTTTTAAAATGTTAATTTTACGTCCCTTACAAATTCAAGTCAACAAATTTTGATTCTAATCTAGGTTTCCAACCACTTTTTAATGTAAAATCACTACATGACTCACTTGTGGCTATTTTTTAGGTATAAAAAAGGTTCAGAAACCACTTTTTTAAGGGAAAAAATGAATATGAATAAGGTCAAATTTTAATTTTTTTTTTTTTAGAAAAATGGATATAGTTTGGGTTATATTACACTTTTTTAAAGAAAAAATGAATGTGAATCGAGTCATTTGTTTAACAACAAGTGGTATCCAATCTTTTTATCTCTAAAAAATGACTACGTATAAATCACATGATGGATTCAGGGTAAAAAAAATGGTTGGAAACATAGGTTGGAACTAAACTTTACTGATTTAAATTTGTAAGAAATGTAAAAGTAACATTTTAAAAGTGAAGAATGAAAATTTTCATTTGGCAAAATGTGAAAACTATTTTGAATGATTTTCTTTAAAAACCTTCACTATGTAGATGTATTTTAAGGTATTTTTAAAATTTGAAAAATTTATTGAGATATTTAAAAAAAATTATGGTTCCTACCACAACCATCCACCATCTCTCTCCACCACCCTCTCCTAGCAATACCACTCTCCACCTCTTCTCCCCTCTCTTAGTAGCACGATCTTGCACTGCTACTCCCCCATCTCCTTAATCTTCCTCTTTTTCTTTGCCTTCCTTCCTCCTCTCTCTTCCCTTTTTCTCTTCCCCATCATTCCCCTTATTTCTCCTCTTTGTTCCCTTCCCCTTCCTTGTATCCCCTTCCTTTCTTTCTGCAACCAAATCTCGTCGTCTTAACCAGATTTGGTCAATGTGATTCCTTTTCTGTCCTCCCCCTTCCTCCTCCCTTCTTCCTTCCTTCCCTCCCCTCCTCTTGCCCCACCTCCTTTCCTCTCTCCTAATTACTAGATCTGGTTCTAGAAAGAAAAGGGCGATGAGAGGAGGAGAAGAGGGAAAGAAGCAAGAAGAGAAAGGAAGACCGAGTGGAAAGATAGAAAAGATGAAGAGAAACAGGGAATGGTAGCAACAAAAGGTGGGAAGTAATGGCAAGAGTAGTAGTAGAGGAAAAAGGGATGATGTTTTATTTTTCTTTATTTATTTTTTATAATTATAAGATTAGTTGTATTTAGAAGTTTTGGATTTATTGGGAGTATTTTTTATATTAGCGTTATTGTAAAATTGTATTTGAAATACAAATTTTTTATGAAAACAGGAATCCATATGCAAAGTCAAGCTATCCAAACATAATTTCTATAGTAATTACCTCTATTTCAATTAA
Source organism: Coffea humblotiana (assembly GCA_023065735.1). NCBI lineage: Eukaryota > Viridiplantae > Streptophyta > Magnoliopsida > Gentianales > Rubiaceae > Coffea > Coffea humblotiana. The sequence goes on along the minus strand of CM041212.1, from coordinate 21,659,583 downwards.
GATCTAATTTCCCTTACATAAACAAATTGAGCAACTTTTTGGGATAAAACAGAAGCCAATATTATTAATAAATTAGTTGAAAATCTTCCTGCATAATTTGCCTGACAAAGAAAGCTGCACTAATGACAGAAATTACAGAGAACATATTATGGATATATCAGATTTGAAAAACAATCATTAGATTTAATAGAGTTACAAAATAAGAAAGACTACACTATGAATCACAAACCATCAAATCTAACCAATTGCATAAGTTGCTCTATAAATATATGTGTATGTCTATTCTCTCATATCTACTATTCAATTGGTTTAAATTCAAAACTGATGTTAAGATCTGATGAGAAAACTCAATAAATTCCAGATCTAACATATAAATCTAAAAAAAATTAAATCTGAGAAAAATAATAAAAAACTAAACAAAATTCTCACTAATAAATATTAGGAGAGAGAAAACTCTCACTAAAATATCCTATAAGAGACTTTATTATATATAAAATAAAAACATAGAAAGAGGAAAGGAGACGCTAGTTTGAGACCAAGATCTCCCTCCAATAGAGGAAGGTGGAAAGAAGGTTGAGAATAGAAAAAAGACAAAGAGAGCAAATAGGTAGAGACAGAATTATAAATCAAGTTTCTTGAACTAGAAATTAACAAACTGAGCAACTTGACTTCGTATAAAATTGACCAACTTCATGTGTTGTCAAGCTTAAGTGTTATTAAGTTTGAGTTCAATCTTGAGCTTACTCCTACTTTTAGGAATTTAATGAGTTTGAACTTGAACTCTTGTAGCTAGAGTTAGGGTTCAATTAGTGCTTTAATGTGGCTAAAATTCACCTTCATTTCCCTTTATGCTCATCTTTTTATTTAATGTGAAAATGTCTTGATATTGCATGCATGTAAAGTTTGATTCCCAAGTAGTAATTAAAAGAACCAAACCTTTAAGTTTTCAATTAAATGAAGATTTACAAGAAAGTACACGCAAAATATGTTCCAAGAATGGTTTTAAAATGTTACACTGAATTACTTTTTCATCTCTTACATAAGTACTTTGATTAGTTCAATATTTGATAGAACGACGACAAAATTTGCAGGTTCAAGACCCTCCAACCCAAAATATATATAGGTATAGAACGAGGACAAAACTGCCATAACATCACAAGATATATTACACGTGCTTGATGTATAATTGTGTGCTATGAGTGAAACATGAAACATAACTATTAGAGGGTCATCAAGCCATTTTTGGAACCTGCTGTTAACTTTAGGCGAGACATGTAACATTCTTCTGTCAGCCTCTAGAAAACAATTTTGAAAGTTGGTTTAATGGCAGCACATTTACATATCAAGATTCATTTTCTGCATGCCAATATATACCTCCAAAGTGAAGACCCTCTAACAAATTAACACTTGTCTTCCCCGTCTCTCTGTTGTTAGATTTAGTTTTCGAATTCTGAACCTGATAGTAGGGGGTGAAAAGGCTATGTGAGACGTGGAAGGGTAGAAAAAAAAGTTTTTTAAAAGAAAAACTTGTCTTCCATGGAAAAAAAAACATTTGTTATCCCTAAGAACAGAAAAATTACCACTTGTTATTTATGGCCGGTGACAGTTAGTTCCTCGTATTCCATAAACTGTATCTCTGAGAATCAACTGTTAGAGAATCATGTTTGATGATTTCCATTATGAATTTTGGATGTTTTGTTGAGAAAAGTGTGAAAGTGGTGGTCTTTGGCCAATCTTAATACGATTATAAAACAGATTCCAATAAATGTGCAAATCTTATACAAAGCCTACTGATGACATTATTGTGACTTCTCTTTGCGAAATCCTTTCATTTATTTACGAATAAATGGTTTGAAAGGAACTTAAATTTTGGAAAGTTAAAAATTAAAAAAAAAAAAAGGAAAAGATGGAACGAAATAATTTGCAAATAAAAAAGAAGAGAAAAAGAAAAGCTGTGCTACCTGATTGAAGCGAAAGAAAATTTATCCAATGATCAATATTTTTCAGGACATATAGAAAAGCTGCATAAATCAAGGCTCCTTAGTGGCTAGATGTCATGAAATACACCAACAACTCATCCTTGAATAGTTTTTCTAAGTGATCCTGTGAAAAGTCAAAGGTCAAAATGTTTTTTTTTTGTCATTTATGATCACGTGTTCTTCAAATTTTGGCTTTTTCCGAGTTTTTCCTCTAGTAGAATATTAGCTGCTAACCCATGTGTTTATGGATTCTTGGGGCTTGGGTTAAGCATATAGTTGATTGTTCTTTTTTTAATTGAGCGTTGAAATGCTTATAATCTCTCTTTATAGGTTAGCAAAACAACATAACCACTACTCTTTGGGGCAGGGTGAACTTAGATATAGGGCAGGAACGATTATACGGTATAGTAATTTATTAATAGGCTGTAGAACACACCTAACTATTTATAAAATTTCATAATAGAGACATAATTATTACATATGAAATTTACATTATCAGTGATAGAAAATCACACCAATATTATAAAGTTACATAAGTAGTTAAATGTGTCTTATGACTGGCTAAAATGACAGTGTTTGGATAGAGTATTATTTGAAATAATTATTGTAACACTTTTTGTAATGTGATATATGTAAAATAAAAAAGTAGTTGAGCATATAAAAAAGTGAATTGAAAAATATATTTATGATGCAAACGAAATATTATTTGGAATAATTTAACAATCCCAACACACTCAATATATTATTCATGAACAATTGTTGTGACGACGTTCCTACTCTCTACCTAGTGAACCACAGGACCCCGGGCAGGAACGGTTGCAGAAGCAACCGTTTCTGAAAGTTATGTGTATTTGCACACGATGTAAGTCTGTATGCACATTGTATAACTTACTTTCAACAACGTGTAACTTTAGAATAAAATTTTATAGGTTCCACGCATGTTAAAAACGAGGTACAAAATGAAATTTGGACCTTACAAATTTTTTTGGCCAAATCTTAGCTATGAATTGTCAGGAACGGTTGCAGATACAAAATAAAATCTTGGCAGTTCATGAACTGCCATGGGCTGCAACCATTCTTGCCCCTTTCCTCAAACTACAACAATCCATTCCTTTTTTTTTTTTGTCGAAACAATAGACCTACAATTATTTTATCCTATGGAGAGGGAAGAACCTAAAGAGTTCAAGGAAAAATCGGAGGGAACTGAATCACCTATCGGCCGCACCCAACTGGAAGCCACTTGAAGTGGCTTGCCACATTTTGTGGCCAATGGTGGAAGGAAGGGTTTGATTCTGTGACCTCCCACCCCACTAACTTTGGTGGTTACTACTGAGCTCTTAGCTCTGTGGTTCATCCGTACCTACTCTCTTGCCTGGTGAACCTAGTTGTGTGTCAGCATGTCAGATATAAATCTTTTGTTGCTTAGAAGACTTGGAGGAGTATGGCTGTTACCATTTGGCACCTGTTGGGGTGGCAAGTGAGGAATAGGAGGACCTTTGGTAATTCTGCTTACTATAATACTATTGTTTCTTGGCCCAAAGTTCCACGAATCCAGGCGAATTGAAAATTGGGGGTTTGATTTTAAATGTTTACTAAGATGCCTAGGGACACATGTTAAGAGAAGTTTTTAGTGTTAATTTCCTAATAAAAATAAAATTAATTTAAAAAGTGCCTAAATACGGGATGGATGTGTGCATGTGCATGTAAATAGTTAGTTAGATGTGAATTATGATATAATGAATAAATGTTTGAGACAGCTGTTAAAAAAATCTTTTTACTATTATTACTATTATTTGTTTATTATTTGCAAAGAAAGGTAGGGGAAAATAAAATTGAATTTGTACCTTAATATATACATAAAATGTGGAATTTGGAATTTTGTGCTTTTTCTTTCCTTTTTTTTGCAACGGCACATTTAATCTAATATAATTCTACTCCTACTCTAGCCTATTCTAAGAGAAGTGACCCAACTAAGTCAAGATAACCGTCAAGGACTGAACCACTATCAAACCGTACAGATACATGGTGCACCATGCACTTATATGAATTCAAAAAAAATCACATAAGTTAAGATTTAAACCATTGACTTCGCACCCCACGCCCACAATATATGTGGTGGCCAATTCCTACAGAGTAGAGGAGAGGAAGTTGGTTTGGAATTTTGTGCTTTGGAGGGCAGACAATTGAGAATCTTCAAATCTAATTCCGCTCTTCTTGGAGATTTCCCACCTATTACGGCACAATCCACGGCTTCCGTGTTAATTGATGAAACTTCAAATCTTACGAGAGAGGGAGAAGAAGGAAAAAGGAGAGTTCTTGAAAATCGAAACATATGTAAATACAACCATTTCTAAACCACGCAGGTAAATAAACAAAGAGCAATTATAAAAGAGAATATTAAGCTAGAAAGCTTTTATATTTTTTGTAATTATTATTGATAATTGCACTTCCAATATCCTCAATTTGTACATAACCAAATTGAAAGCCCATCATCAAAAGTATGAAAAAATAAATCAAATCCCTCACCAAAATAGCATTATAAATCTCAGTGTATCATTCTTCTAGTCTCTAATATTCACACCTACTCTCTGTTCTTTGGCTAGTAAAATCATGGAGTAATGAGAATACATATTCATGCATAATATATATAACTCTAAAACTCCAAAAGTTGAAGTGAAAATTACTAAGTTATTGCTTAATGTTTTTCACCATCTGAAGATGATTCCTTTCTGGTGACCCGAATGTAGCAATAAACAGCAGCAAAAACAGCAGCCACAAGTCCACCGATAATGACACCACCACCAGCAACAGACTTATCAGTTGAATGATGCTTAGACATCTTTCTAACTACAACTTGATCAGGAGCTTCAGCAGCCGTTTCCTCTGTTAATCCACCTTCTTCTTTTGAATGATCAGCTGCCCCATTGTCAACGGCTGGTGGATCAGCTATGCTTCTCTCCATTTTTTCTGACAAATGGACCAGTTCTTGGACCTTCAGCTCTGATCTAGCAGCCATAGATTGTACCATGAAAATCCCAGACAGGATCAAGAAAGCGAAAACAAATTTACCCATGATCCCGTTGAGATGGTTGGAAATAATGGGATATATATTCTTCCTTCTTGTAGTGTAAAGCTGAAATGGTTTTAGTACAACGTGAGGTCTATTTGGGCACTGTAAAAGATGGAGAATTAAGGTTGTATGAGCTCTGAGATGGGAGGACTGAGGAGGGTTTATATTGTTACGAGGAAATAGAAAGAGTAGGGTGATTGGTCAGAGATCTATGAGCTGTAAGTAGGCAGGAGGATAGATATATGGCAGATTTATTGAAAGAGAACTTAGTATACAGACTCTTGTGAGCTGTGAAGACCCGTGTGGTTTGAAAGCCAGAAGCTTAGGGGAAAGTTCAGAATTGAGTTCACTGGAGTAGGACTGGTCCATGGGCCAATTAGGTTTCCTGTTTTATAGTACTTTAATTGCATTAATTAATGTATGCAAGGATTAGAGTTGTTTGTTGTGACTTTTGAGGGACCGTTGGGGTGGGGTCTAGATGAATTGAAGATTGATAGTATAAGGTTTCTCCAAGCAAGTTTTTCTTTTCATTGGAGGATATTGCCTATGCTCTTATGAAAATTTCTGTTTAATTTAGAGATTCTCTTAAATATTAGTACTACATTTGTATCCCTATTGTTACGTATAACCGTGCTCTTAATTGGATCAAAATATGGTTCATCTTGATGGTTAGGACTTAGGATTGATTGACGTGTATGGTCATATTTCGAATACACATAGTAATTTTGGTATGCTGGGGTAACAAGGATTGATAGTGCAAATGTTTTAGGACAATGTACAATCTATAAACATATTATAATTTATGACATATAATTTGTACAATTTTACAAAGAACATAGTACGTAGGTATTATTTATCAGGGTTTGCCCAAATAATCAAGACAAGACTTTCAGAATCCTCTTCGTCATCAAATTCAAAGTACCAATTCTCATAGTTGGGTGCAGAAAGATGTGGAAAAAGATTACAAGGATTACGAAAGAAAAAAAAAAGACCCATAAATGCAAGTTGGATGGGAACAACACAAATTTGGTCATATGTAATTTGGCCAAGAGAATATTATCAATTGAGAAATTTTGTTGAGCAAAGCAGTATTCAATCAAAACACATTCAAGAATGTGTGCTAAGACACTATTAGACACTTGGTACCATGTCATAGTGACCAAGAGTACATCTGCATGTGGACAACTGTATGGACTGGATCCAATCGGACAAGGATGACAATAAGACACAGTATTGAAATCTTTGGATGTGGTGAAAACATCGGATGGACCATAAAAGAGATGCCCGAGTGAAGACCGGCCGGTCAGAGCTAAACTGGAGTGGACGGTGCTTTAATGCATGGAAGCTCGTTCAAGAGTTCATACTTCGAAAAATGATTAGAATAAGCAAAAAAGCAATCGGAATTCTCAATTCCAAACTGAGCATGACAGATCTCTTCTAAGTTCACGAGAAAAGGACAAACATCTCCAGGAATGGCAACAACTAGGATTTTGTTGCTTATGATTACCGAAGCTTCCTTCGGTATTACATACTCATAATATTGTGAGTCCAGCGAAATTGCTGAAACAAGTGTGCTTCACGCAGGGAATCAACACTGGTTCTCCGCCTACCCCTTGATAATAATTTTGCCTTCTGTATGTTTGAATTTAGTCTATAAATTTGAAAAGTTTTTTACCACTTAAGTTTCAAGAAATATAAGTAATATATTTCCAGAAGCAATTCTTGAAGCAACTGATAAGAAGAAAGAATTTTGGGGGGAAATATCTTTATAGTGTTACAATAGTATGAGATCTATATATAACAGGGTAAGATACAATGAATTGGATAATCATTTAAAACAATAACCAACTTATTCTATTCTTATTTAATATCTAATTAATATATAATTTAAATTCAAAAAATTACATAATTACAATTAACTCACTCCAACAACAGCGACGTTTTAATCATAGATTATCTCACATATATCATGTCTTAAAAATATGCCACAGTATTTTTTTCTCCAGAAACTTCCTAAAAAATGCAATCTAAACGGGGTCCTAGTTTTCTTAAAGATTAGAAAGGACACACTAGGAATTCAAAAATGGGATGAGCTGAAATCAAATCCTCATTTTAGGAAGAAAGACTTTTCTAGTTCTTTTTTTATTATTCTTTTGTAAGTGTTATGGTAGTACACGCCTACAACAACATTAGTGAAAGGATTGGAGGCCAAGTAATTCAATGTAGAAAAAACACGAGTAGACTGATTGAATCTAATTAAACAACAACATATACATTAAATCTGCATCAAGATACTAGTTTTGTACATTGTACATTAGTCTGTGTATGTCATATAGTTTGGCAATCTGTAAAATCACCAATTTTGATGGTACTGGATCCCATTGAAGGCCAGGGATAATTAACGCTGCGGACCTCATGTTATCAAGGTTGTAACAGGTGTAACCAGTTGGTGAAGATGATGGACTTCTGGCTTGTAGTTCTTGCCTGAGAATGAAGGATGATCAGGAAACTGCTAGCTGCAGGTTGGTTTTTAGTCCTTGTTATTAGTCAAAATCAAGTGCTGGCAAGTGGAATGGGGTGGTTTGGTTGGGAGGAGGCAGACTCAAAAATGTCAAATTCCAAGATTAGAGTTGAAGATAATGGATACATTTTATAAACTTTGATTATTGTAGAGCTATTATTGAATAATCACAATCCTAATTAAATTTGTGATGCACCAAGGATATACTCTTTTAAATATCTAGATGTTAATTTAAGGATAAACTTTTTTTTGGCGTTTTTAAACTCTTTATTGTTAAATTTGAACATAATTTAGACTTGAAAATACATTTTTTATACTTTAACAAAAAAAAAGATATATTATTTAATATAGAGACAGATTTCCACTATTGTTACATTTCATGTGGTTTCGAAGATTGAGCCAGTGGAAATTGAGCAATTTCCAACCTTCAAACCTACAAATTGAAGAAAGATAAGAAATTAAATTCCAAATTTCAATTTAACGTAGTTCCAATTTTGTTTTTTATTCACCTCTCCTTACAAAGAAAATCAAAGGTGTTAAATGTGGTCCTTGGACAAAAGAAAGGTCGGTGTAAAACTTCCTCCCAGTCAATACGATGATTAATTACAACCAGCTGTGAACTGACAATGGCCATCACTGCCATTGGTGAGCAAGGTCAAATTTGATTTGTAGTACTAAAAAGCGGAAAGCAACGCAGGTTGTCACGGATTTATTCAAAAGGTTCGAACTTTCAATCTCCTTGGGCTTGGGAGAAAGCATGCACCCTAAGGACGGGAACCCCATCTTTCTCACACCGTCCCTCTTAAAGTTTTGTTGTTTTCATTTCCCAATTAATAATTAATTATTCAATAATGTATAAGAAACTCTCTTCTTGCCACTACAAATTAGTTGTGACAACGAGCTGAACAGCTCGCGAGTAGTTCAATCAAATGTTCGACTTAAACTCGAGTTGTTTGAACTCCTTATCATATCGTTTTTGAGTATTGAAGTATTCAATTCGAAAATTTATTGAGTTTTTATATGTTTGTTTTTCTTTTTATATAATGGTGAAATTGCCTAAATCTCCATTAGTCATATGGTCAAATTCTTGTTTTGGACAAGCTCGAGTTCGAACTCAATTTGAGCTCTTTCTGCTTGCTCGAGAGAGCTCAAACTCCTTGGTATTTAATCGAGTCAATTTCAAGCACGTGAATATACCATTAGTTTGAAGCTACTACTCGAGTTTAAACTTAAGTAATTATCTTCAAGTTTGAACTTAAATATACCAATATTTGGATTTGTTGCCACTCGCCACTGCTACTACAAATCTTATCTACAGTGAAAACATGACCTTTGGTTTTACATTTTTATGTTATCAAAACTCCAAATTTTGAAGCTATATTTCCTTGCCAGTAGGTGTGTCCGGCAGACAAATCTTATTAAGATATTTGACCAATAATTGTAAGTCAATAATGGCTCTTGCATGTAATAATGTGGCACAGACGAGAAAACCGAGTCGGTTGTTGATTCACCTGTTGGATGAAGTTGAGCCCATAGAGAATCTGGTAAAGATGTTCTTGGATACTAGTGTTCAGCCTTTAATATGAGCAGAACTTGGTGGGATGGGTACAAGCCCATTCAAGTAAGAATCTGCCAGATATTTCCATAAGTCGGCCACTCAAGTAGGTGTCTGCCTTACACCTGAATTACTTGGCCCAAATCCATTCAAGTAGGCGTCCGCTATTATTGCTTTATTTTCTTTTCTTGAATTCTGAGTTTTACATATTAAAAAAGTGAGATTAATCTTTCTTACATTGTCAGCTTAAAATTTTTTATATATTCATAAGTTTAAATATATGGCATACAATCTTTATTTAAATTTCAAATTCTTTTTTATACATGTTGACATGGATTCAAGGCTACTCGTGTAAAACGAAATTTTACACTAACGATGCAGAAAAGATTTATCATAAAATAGCATGCAAATAGTATAACAAAACTCGCCAATTTATGTACTTCATCTAGTCTGGATAGTGAGTCATATACTACCACTTATAGAACTTAGCAAATGAGAAACAAAATTAGTGTATGAAATTCTACAAAATAACAAACATATTTATAGACGTAATAATGGATTGGTCCTATTGCTGTGTACCATCGGTATCGATGGGGATTAAACCACGGACCGCGGATGTACTATGCATTCATATGAATTTAAATCACTTAAAATGACAAGTCACATATGATAGCAATTGATAGGAGGTAAGGTTTGAATCCTTAACCTCTCACCCACCAAGCCTTAAAGGCCAAATGGCTGTTGGTTATATGCTGCTTATTTAGATGGCTAAACAATGGTACACATTGTGTTGGGAGTTTGATTATTATTGTAATTTTTTATCTTTGGAGAGGCTTTCAAAAGTCAGAGTTTCTAATACAAACTAGTTAAAAGTACATCTATGGTGTAGGAATTGATGTACTTCACATAATATGTGTACATGTATTTCTATAAGGACCAAATCCCTTTAGCAAACTATTACCAACAGCTTCCATTGCTTGTCCTATTTCTCACTAAAGCATAGGATTCTCAAGTCAATATCCTCAACTTTTATTGGTAATTTTTGATCCATCACTTTTTCTTGATTTATTGGATGTGGTCCAAAATTCCATTTTCTTTTCTTGTTGGGTAATAAATGGAGCACATAATTGAGGTCCAAATTTCCATATCCTTCAACTTGACAAGATAAACCATTTCCTCCTATACATTTTACTCTCTCTCTTCTACAGATTTCTCATCGCATATGGGACTGGGAGCCTTTACTATCAATAATTGCTGTCTGCAACCACAATTTTAAAAGCAAAAGATTGTCCTATGTAGCCTCTGGTGAATGAAGGAACCAAATAAAAGGGGGGTTCCAAAATCCATTGAAATCCATGGTCCACCCCTGGCCCCAATGGGTGCATGGCTCCATCAAGTTTAATCAATCTTGTTCATGGTTCTAGGTTATACGCTATTAGTGTTGCATGCACTGGATCCAGCTGTGTAACAGGAGCAGCATTGTATTTATCCTTGCTTTGTCACTAGAATCACTAAAAATCAAAACCAATGATTAAGCTGCCTGTCAATCTTTTCATCTCTTCTCATATGTTAATCACAAAATCTTGTGAAATTAAAAATTTTTAGAATCTTCCTTTAGGATCATGCTTAGTCCACTAGGCAATAAAGAAAAGGGGTGGTTTTAATTTGTTGAAATAAAAGTAAAAGAGGCATCTAAAGACTAAACAATTTCAAGCAAAATAAAAGTTTATGAGGTTCCCATCTCTCATTGTTTCTACTTTAAAGTACTTGTGTGATAATTTGGGTTTAAGGCAAGATTCTCAATGTCTAAGTTATACATCTATTGATTTTGGGCACAGCACAATACGACATAGTATTAAATTCACTTAAAAATAACAGCAAAAATTGGAAGAGAAGAGTTCTTCAACCTTGGAATGTGGAATGATAGCTTGTGAAGACCTTAAGCTCTATCATGCCTTGTTTAATCTTTTCTTGTGGCTTTGAAGTCTCCCCTCCTTTTAGGTGGGCAAGTGTACATCCTATTGGGCGCAAGTGTAGACTTTTGAGGAATATTTTTCTCCTAAAAGTCATAGGTCTTTGACAAACCATAACAAATTAGTCTCACAAGGAGATCATCCTGATGATCAGTGTAATCTAAGTTGTACAAATGCACAGAAATAGCTATAAGATATGTTTACAGACTGCATTATTGGACATATATTTACTACTTTATGAGAATCAGAACATTTATGTAGTTGTAGTTGGGGAGCATTAGATTCATAGTGTCATGGTCCACTGATAGAACTGGTAATTATTGTGAGGGCATTGAATTCATGATGTGGTTACACTTGCACCAGGCACCAGTACTACACTATTTAAATCTGCCATAATTGTATCTCTGTTTGATTAGTGCTCAACAGCACATTGTACTCCTGTTTGATACAGGACTCATGATTATATAGTTTTGCAAAACCCATGATTAACTATTCCACAGTGGAATTTAGCACTAATTAATCTCTGAAGGAGCATAATTGTGTCATTATTTTGAGCTGTAATGGTCAATTATTCATCTATGTATCAGTACTAAAAAAAAAAGCATTTATCCTATCCTTTCCTTTTAATAAGCCTCTTTTGATCAGCCAAGAATAACTAATTATCCAACCACTATGTTTAAGCAATTTTTAATTAGATTGAACCCCAAAGCAAAAAAGTTACTTGCATAATCAAGCATATATAGTATCATCACACTTTCAATTGTTAATTACATAGTAGTAAAAATTTTGACAAACCAAAACTAGGCTAAATTTTACACTAGTTTCTCACAAAGTTGAGAAACAATCACAAAATGCTTATACACAGATAATCAAACAATTCTACTTAGTGCAAGCATTATATTCCTCATAGATTTCATCAGATCTTGTAAGTGCCCATCAGAACATGGTTTTGTTTTTCTTTCTTTTTTTTTTTTAATTCCATCTTGTTGATCATTATCCATATCCATCTTAGCCTAATGTATTGAAGCTGCATCTCCAGATTACAACCGACAAATATTGTACAAGAACCAACCACCACCTCAAGAATTTATTGTCCAAACAAAAATCAATAAAGTACCTTGAAGGTGATTTTGTGCCCCAAAGTGTTGCTTTGATCCATTTCATGTCTGCAGTTTTCACCCTTAGCCATCAATTATTTGTTCTAACCCTACCATGAATGTAGACACACTACTACTTGAAAGGTCCCTTTTGCAGCACGCTTTCCACAGTTTATCTATGGCAATTGGCATGTCTCCGAAATGTTTTCCTGAGGTTTGTTCTTTGAATAGATCCCAAGTGTTTATTCAATTGAAGAGGAAAAATGACCAGAAAATAAACGATTTAGGGATATGTCTTGTCATCATCTTTTTCCCTTTTTCTTCCTCTTCTTCTAGCAAGAAAATGGTGGGATTTTTTTTCTCTCCTTTTTTAGCAAGAAAATAGTAGCGTAATTTTAAAAACGAGAAGGAAAGCAAAAAAGCTTAAATTTAAATTTCTAAATCTTAAAATCTCAACTTTAATCACCAGACAAAAACCTGTTGCGCATCATCGTTTGCTTAAAGAATTGCTGGCTAATATTAACCAACCCTTCCAAGCGATATATGCAGCTACTGCTTTCATGAAATTGCTGGTTTCCTCCACTGACTATTGGTACACCCCTCTGATTCTTGAACAGCAGTTGAGACCCACATCTGTTAACTTTTTCTTTCGGGCCCTGTCATCATGCCCCCAGCTTTCCATGTCGAACCTCCCCTAATGGTCCCGTGAGCAATGCATTAGGCCAAGGAGGCGTGTTTGGATTTTTGATGCGTTTTTCAACCAGCCTTTTAATTTCTTTAATCATTACAGATTCAAACTCTATTGTTCATGAGTTTCACATGTGAGAAAGAGACTTGCTGCTCCTATTCCTTTCAAGTTGGGAGGAGTCGTGCAAGGATAAGCAAATTCATCTTTTGCATAATCCAACATGAAACAGGATGATGGAAGACTAAAGTTATGCTAAAATGGAAATGTGTAGACATCAGAAAAAGAAAAGTAGATTAATGAATAATCAAAGCAACCATATCTTACATGCCCAAAACAACAAGTGATTGATTGAAAGATTTATGTAACATGATGGAGTTCAGTCTATTTGGCACTAATGCCTTCATGCTAAAATTTTTTACAGTCTACTATGAACCCCTTTTTTCACCAGAATGGCTGAGCAGTGGTGGCACTAGTGGCGGTGCTGGTGGTGCTGGCACTCAAGAGGTGCAACCGGGAACCGAGCAGTATCAGTGCAATAATCATAAAACATATGGTTGGCCCTAACCCAAATCAGCTGGTGGCTCTGGTGGATGCTAAGCTCTCCAATTGTGGGTTCATCCCACCAATACTTCTTCTCATTGCTGCTGCTACACTGCTTAGAATAATCTGCTGATGCCACTGTTGCAGGAACCACACAAGAATCGATCTCAAAGCCCGTATAGGAAGCTACAAAGGGTGCATGGCTCCAATCAGTCTTTACCCTACCACCTTGTGTGGCCCAATCATCAGCATTCCATATGGAACTATAGACTCCCATAGGTTGATCCTTGGGGAATGGTATGCCCTTATCCTCCTGGTTAGAGTGTTCTCTTATAGGTGTCTCATCTACTAAGAATCTGAAAAAGTTGCACGTTATATAATCACTACTATTTCATTAGATACAACAATAATCTTAAATTGTGTGTCAAAATTCAAGAAACTAATATTTTGAAAAAAAATCACTCGATAGTTAAAAGGCTATAGAACTCTTTAATTTAGCCAATGAGAAAATGCCAAACGACATTAATTTGAATACATGGGAAGACAGGATGCGTTAATTTGTCAGTCAATCATAATATGCATGGACCCCTTGGGTAATCCATGCATACTCCTCTTCCTTCCATGTCTTTTCTTTTTTGTTTGTAATGGCAAAGTTTGTTTGCATTCTTAGCAAATTGGCTCTAGCCTGTGGACTAAAACAAACTGGCAGTACTAGCATTTAGAAACTGGTCCAAGTGATGAGAGTAAAACAAGCTTCAATCCTGTTTTTAGTCTTGTTCTGTTTCACCTTTTTACACCCCCTAAACATGATCTAGAAAAGAAAAAGGAAGGTGGCTAATCAAGGGATTGTCCAGTAAAACCTCAAGAACCTTATCAACCTAATATTTTCACACAGACATAGCTGGGGTTTAGTGTGGACGAAACTGCCAGTACAAGTACACAGAAGCTGGTCCAAACCATAGGCAGTAAAAAAAAAAGCTCTGAGCTTTTTTTTTTTTCTTTGTAGTCCTGTTCTGTTTCCCTTTTTTACACAACATTTATCCAATGTGCTTTAGTAGTCAGGAACAGAAATAATCAAGTAATTAACCTTAAAAAAATGTGCGAAAAATTTTCAAATAGGCTAAGATCATTGAGAGCTTACAGAACTTTGCGAGGGGTCCAGAGGATGGAATAGGCATGGAAATCAGTAGTAGGATCAAACCAGAGATTCAGTCTTTGCTCTCTGTTACCAACACCATTGATGTACAAATTTGTCTGAACAGAATAAGGCTCACCAGTAGTGTTGCCAAGAAACTCAAAATCAAACTCATTGTGGGTTGGACCATCAGATGACATCTGCCCATATTTAAAAAAATTAGTAAAATTATCACATTTAAATCACATCATTAAGCTTGCACTAAAGAGTAAAATTTTGACTACAATCATTAGCAAAGTCAATCTTATAAAAGTGGTGACATAGTGCCAATAAACAAGGCCAAAGCCCGTGGATGATCTTACCAATAAAGCCACTTATGTGAGTGACTTTGGTGCCAGATGAAAAGTAAAGAATCTTGATTGATTATTCAAATGTAAACAATGTGTGGACAAAAAAGTGGGTTGAAAAAGGACTAATGGTGAAAGTAATAATAATAATAATACTTCTCCACCCTATTGGATGGATCGTGTTGACAAGATTGAAAGGAACAGGGTAATAAGACTGACCACAGATATGCATTACAATAAATTCGGGCTTTATTTCTTTCTGGCACTGCAAATCTAATACGAATTGCATTGAATGAATTGTAGTACTACTACCAATCACTAATCACAAAACAACTTTTGTCAAAATAAAAACACAGAATTTTGAGTATAATCTCATGCTTGTGTCTCTTTGGAAGTGATTTTTTTTTTTTTTTATCTGGTAGCAGTATAAACAAAGCAAAGAAATATTAGCAAATTAAACATACATAGAAAGCAGTGACAGTTCCAGCAGAGTCACCCTCAACAAGCTTGATCTGAACTGTAACTTTTCCATACATATACTTGCTCTTTGACTGGAATCCAGCACCTGATTAGTCCAGAACCAAAGAATGATTAACATGAAAATAACATCAAGTGGAATGAGTACATTAAGTCGAGAAAAATGAGAAAGCAATGTTGATTATATAAGTAGTTATGGGGATATACCAGAATTGTAATCCAGTTTCATCTTAAGAACCTCATCACCCTCATAGATGAAATGGTCATTAGCCCAACTAGCCTGAAAGAGCTCATCAAATTTCGATGATGAAGAGCTAACCAAATCCACCATTGACAAAGCAAAGCAACAAAAACCCAACAAAACCCACAATTTTTTCATCGAAATAGGACCCAAATTAGCCATTGATGGATCAAGAAAACTTGGAATAGTTAGTTACAGCAGTAACAGAAGAAGTAGTAGAAGAGGAGGAGGAAAGCTTGAAGCTTCTAGTGCAGAGGGCCATTTTATGGACAGTGGGAATTTATAGCCCAGAGGGAAAAAAAAAATTTTGTGAGAGAGAGGCTTCAGTGGGAAGCCATGTGCCACGTCAGCATATCCACGTGAGATTAATGTTGTACACGTCGGATTCCGGTTCCGACGAATCATCGGTGAAATCAAATAGTAAATCAAACGTTGTTGTAGCCGTTGGAATGGGGAAAATGAAAATCGGCTTAAATGAGCTGGGTCGGAGCTGGTCCGTATTGTAGGGGCAAAGGGGTAATGTCAAGTCGCTGTCGGAAAAGAAGGGGAGTACAGATACGGACGAATGGATGGAGGACACGGGGAGTTTTCACAGCTGGACAATGCAGAGTCCAGTTGTCAATGGCAGTAGCAGTTGAAAAGAGGATGGGACTATTTGCCTCCTCCTTCCTCTCTTTAAATTTTCCTCGATTTTGCATCCCTGGAAACTTTCTTAAACTTTGCTTGCGGGCAAGAGATATGCTAGAATTTTTTTGTTTTCTTATGGAAAATAGAGAATCTTTTGTTAATCGTTTAGGATTAGGGATTGTCACCATTATTAATCATGTGTAGTTCAGTGTGAGGTCATTTTTTTTAAAAGAAGAAGAAAGAATTAGGCTCGTTTGAATTGCATTTTTCATGATTTTTTATGAAAAAAATATTGTAGCGATTTGATGTATGTGAGAAAAAAAATAATAAAAAAATGTGATCACGGAAAACGACGCAATTTTCCTGCAGAAAATGACAATTCAAACAGAGCCTTATACTTTATAGATAACGACGATGGATTTTAACGACAATAGCAAAAAATGGTCTAATTTATGAGAATTAGTACGCTAGATCCAAAAACCATCATTGTTAATCTTACTTAATCCATCATAATGACATGGACTTCTAACTAAACATTTGACATTCGAATTTATTTTGTTCTTAAATAGTAGTTATTTAGAATAATCTAGGTTGTTTTGCTCGGTGTGCCCTACAAATTTTGTTCCATTATATTGGATATGGTCTAAAATATGACTAATAGGTAGTGGAAATTGATTTTAATTTGAAAGAGCAGTACTTAAAATTGAACGATATTAACCTCGATGCAAAGTGGAAGGATTTTATAAGCAGGAGATAATTTGAAAAGTTTCAAATAGAGTTATCATAAAACAAAAAACAAAAGAAAAGGTTTTAGTTAACCCCTCCATAGTTTCATCCAATGTTTCTTTTTTCATCATGGCTAATGATTATTAAGACTTTCCTCTTGTTTTAGGTGATCATTAAGAATTTCAACACTACAATAATTTGTTATGTTTGGGTTGTAGCTTTCTGAAAAAATATTTATATTTTTCATAAACATATTTTTAATCACGTTTTTATCTTACATACATTAAATTGATATAATATATTTTTTATAAATGCTTCAAAAAATAGCAATTCAAATGGTAGATTTTAATTCAATTGACGAAATTGTATTTACAAATTTTAAAAAAAACTTTTAAAAAATTAAGGATGAAGTTACTTCAAATTATTTGAATTATATTTAAATTCCAAAATTTGGTCCCAAAAAAATTGTTGAAAAGGACAAATGTATTGCCCAAACTTCCACGGTAGAGCACAGTTTAGGGGTGGGGATGGGGCCTATAGAATGATCAATGATGGGGAAGCGCTTCACTTTAATTATCCCCTGTCCTTTTGGTTTTCCCTTTGCTGACGGCAATTATGCCAACTGGACTCTGCCAGGCGCACTCAATAAAAACTGTGCCATCGCCTTTGTTTACTGTGCTTTTATTTTTCAAATGGATGCTCATTTACTTCAATTCGTGAAAAGCATTAAACTTTTCAAGTCTAGAGATGTGAGCCCTATAATTATTTCGAGTATATTAACAAGAAAATGCGCTTCAAATCATCAATCCGATTTTATTTCTATCCCGTCTTTGTTTAAATATCATGTATATTATGCTGCTAAATTTATCCTTTAATAAAATTTTAAGAGTTATTGATCGTTGGATTTATTCACAATAAAATCCTAAAATTCATTAATCAATATACATGACAGTTAACAAGGACATGACAAAGACGAAATCCAAAATATACGACGATTTCAAGCGAAGAAAATATGGTACTTGAGATTTTTTCAACTTGATTTTGTTTCATTGTAATGATAACGGTATAACATGTATGAAATATTATTTGTAATAATTATTACAATATTTTTTGTAATGTGATGTATGTGAAATAAAAAAACTGTTAATATATAAAACAAGTAATTTAGAAAATATGTTTATGATACAAGTAACATATATAATATTAAAAATAATTTTGTAACCAAGTACAACCATATCACTTTTAGTTTTTTTAGACAATTTTTGTATATTTTTTATTAATTTATTAGTATATACTATGAAAAAAAGGTATAAGAAACTAAAATAAGCTGTGTAAATGTTATATTTACCTTCATAAATTTCCAATAGTATGTAAAGGTAGTCAGAGTATAAGGTGAAGTATAATGAATGATGAACATTTTTCTAGCACATTATTTGAGAATGCTAAGGAAATATTATTTGCATTCCATTATTTGTTATTTATACTTCCACCATCCATTTTATCATATAGTCTAATAAATAAAAATTATATTATTAAAATGATAATCGGAATATGATTAATAAAAATGAGAGTGCAAATAACATTTTCTAGAATAGTAAGGGTTTGTTTGGATAGAATATTATTTGAAATATTATTTAAAATAATTACTGTAACACTTTTTGTGATGTGATGCATTTGAAATAAAAAAGTGATTGGAAATATAAAAAGGTGGGTTGAAAAATGTGTTTATAATGCAAGCGAAATATTGTTTGAAAAAATTTGATATCCAAACAAAATTAATTCTAAGAATTAGATAGGGAGTGACTAATAGTTATTACAACTTATTTGGAAAGGTAATTACCCTTAAAAGTCAGCATTAGAAAAGTAAGTTTTGTTTTTTGTCAAGAAAATGAGAAAAAGATTTCCGCCAAAAAAAAAAGAAAATGAGAAAAAGACTTGCAATTTTATTTATTTATTTGGAGAAATATACAATTTTGGTTTGGTGAAGAAGCTGTCAAAAAGGAATTGGAGCACATGAACTATCATAATTCATGGTACGTAGCTTCAGAGAGTACCCAAGTACAACCTCTGTACCAGATTTTAGGCAGGACCAACAAAATATCCTAAGGCGTAGACCAAACCTAACAATCGAGAATTATGGGGCTATTTGGAAGGTGAGTTTTTTGAGTGTTTGTATAAAAGTTTACTGTAGATCACTGTAGAAGTTGTAGAAAAACTTTTATAAGAAAAACTTTGGGTGTTTGTAAGATGAAATTTTTTTTTCCTTTTCATTTTCTTTCTTTCTTTTTCTTTTCCTTCCTCCCTCCCCTTTCCCTCCCCTGCTCCCTCTCCCGAGACTTCCATGGCAGCAACTAACAGGTGATTCTTTTTTTTTTTTTGCTTTTTTTCTCTTCCCCTCTCCTTCCCCAACCACCCCTCCCTCTCCCTTCCCCGCCATCCCTCTTCTCCCTCTCCCTCTCCCTCTCCCTCTCCCCTTCCCCTTCCCCTTCCTTCCCCCGCCACCCCTCCCCTCCCCTCCCTTTCCCCTAGTTGTGATCTGGTCGCGCGACCAGATCGCAGCCCTCTTCCCTATATCATTCAATCAATTTCGTGTTAGTCTCAAGGGAAGGCAAAAACCCGCTTCCTAGAAGAAAGCGGTTGGTTTAGTTTTTTAAGGGATGAATACTCCTAACAAAGAAAACTCTGAAGTGAAGAACTACTCATGTTGAAGTCCTGACATTGCAACTTCATCGATTGGAAGAAAATGCCATCCCATCAGGGCGAGAGTGACCGAAAAGCCAGAGTTCGATCCCACAGCTTCACGCCTCTAAAGAAAGAAAGGCATTCCACACCTTCCTGAACTCCAACACAAGACCGGTCAAGCGACTTGTTCTTTCCACTGCTTGAAGCGAAAGAGGCAAAGGCGAAGAGGGGAGGGGGGAGGGAGAAAGAAAAAAAAAAAAGAGCACCAACAGATCGGTCAAAGGGGGAGGGGAGAGGAGCAGAGGGGGTGAGGGAGAGAGAAAAAAAAAAAAGAGGAAGGGCGGAACTGGCTGCCGGAATAGTGACCGGCGCCGGCAGTGGTGGTGGAGGTGGTGGCCGGCGACGGAGGACGTGGTGGGTTGGGTGGGGGAGGAAAAAGAAGAAAAGTTGAAGGGAAAGTTTTTTGTGTATTTTTGAAGTGTGTAGGTTAAAAACTTTGATAAGTTTTTGGGATAACTGTAGCAAAAGTTGTTAAAAAACTAGTTTTATACAAACTTGGTAAAAAACCAAGGTTCCAAACAGGCCCTATGATCGACTCTGGTAAAGTTTTGATTTTTTTTTTGGGATAATATCAGAAACCTCCCTTGAGGTTTTTCCTAATATCACTTGGCATCTCTGAAAATTTAAAAATAATCATTTACTTCACATGATATGTAATCCACATATCAAATAAATAGAGGTGAAAAAAAAGAAACAAAAGTCATTTTTTTCTTTCCCCTTTCTCCAATATTCTCTCTTATTAGTTTTTTTGGATAACTATGCAATTTTTTGTTTATAAATTCTCGAAAAGTAATTTTTGTGTTATCTTTTACTTTTTGTAATTGTCATAGAGTGGGATATTATTTCTTTATTTATTTTGAGTTAAATTTTATAATGATCAGTACAATTTTGAAGTTTAAGGATGGGCTGAGAAGAAGTTGAAAAAAATATAAGATTCATAAGAAATCGATTTTGAACATATAGAGTTAAATTAGTTCTAGTGTATTTCTTTGTGAATATTTTTTTTTAATTTATATTTTATATATTATAACATTGTGATGTGGTAGTACTATTAGAAATTGTGTTTCAGGTGATGGTTCTCTTGAAATAAACAAAGTGGTTTAGAAATATTTTTATTTAGTGAGTAAAATGGTAGTTAGGGTTTTTCAAACTTTTGTTACACAAATAACAAAAGTAATAGAGGTAAGTGATATTTTCAAAACTTTAAGGGTATTAGGTGACATTAAGAGAAACATTAGGGAGGCTTATGATATTATCCCTTTTTATATATGCGAAGCAAATTCAATCCTTTACCTAACTATTCTCCACTTCAATGACACTATAATTTTCTTTTTTATTTTTTTAGGAATGTATCGATGTATAACCTTAATCCAGCATGGATCAATTTTGTCATACTTTCATAAATTTGTGACAAAGTCTGATTTTTTTTTTTTGTGAGGAGGAGTTTTAGGAATGTTATTATAACTCATTTGGATAAATGGATCTGTGAGAAAAAAAAGGTGGTTGAATGATATTTTAAAAAAATTCTCTAAAATGGTTTTATGGAAAATTGCAAATCCAAACCACAAACCATTATATATTTGTGTTGTAACATTTTGATTTTTGGTTGAATTGATAATATCATCGTTCGAATGGTAAGAAATTATTAAAGCGCTAATGGTATTTACTCAAGGTCTACAAATTGTTACTAGGAAGTCTTTTTCTCACACTCGAGTATTTATGGCTAATTATCCAATATGGTAAATTTGTTATTGTTATAAAATGTTATAGTAAATGTACATATTATTTTTCATTCATATACTACTTAAAATCTTGCTTTATGCCACCATTAATATTTTTTGAACTCGTGCTTGGATAGTAGATTATTTAGAATAATTTTTTAAAAACAATACTATAGCATTTTTTGATGTGATATTAATGATGCAAGCAAATAAAATTTGATGAATAATCTACTATCCAAACAAACTTTAATTGGCAAAGTCATCAATTCCCCAACTGAAGTGGCATAGGAATAGAAGTAGAACATGAATTGTGCATTGGAAACTACCAATTGAAGCACTCATTAAAAGCTTATCCTCCAAATTTGTTACCTTCTTATTGAATAAAAAATCTAGTATGAGATTATCACCTGTGAAAAATATCTTGGAATCCATATTAATTTTGGAAACATTTCAAGAACAAATCACGACGACTCAATATGAAGTTTGAAGAGGGGCAAAAAGAATCTCTACGCATACCCTTTTTGCATAGTTAGCCAATTATGATACAAAGGATTTAGGCATCGATGTTTTCCATGATCTCAGTTCCATTTCATACTACAAAATGCCGTGACTCAGTGGATAAAAAAACAAGGAGGAATGGGCTAATGAATGATCATAAACATATGGAACATGATAAAATAAGTCACATATTGAACTAAAAGGCTTTCTCTTGTTGTTGGATTGCATGCATGGATTTACATATGGTGGTCCAATATATTACCCAGTCAAATACTCCACTTTTGATTTGAATTATTGCAGGTTATAGGCACCAAATGTAATTTCACTGTGGAAATATGCATTGAAATCTATATATTTCATTTTACATTTAAATTGACCCACTATAATCAACAATTGCAAATTTCATTCCTTTTATTGGTGTTTGGACTTCAGTTTTTTTAGGAAAATTTTTTATGTTTTCTATAAATATATCTTTCAATAACTTTTTACTTCATATATATCAAATCATTATAGTATAATTTTATACAAAAACTTCAAAAAAATAGCAATTCAGATGAGACAAGTGTTTGAATTAATCAATCCAAAACTCAAATTTACTGGGATGAAGAGATTTAGATTAACTCTTATGCACTTTAGTTCACACCATACAATGTGAAAAGCCTGCCTTAAAAGAAGTATTTTAGCTAAGTAAACCCTATTAATAGATATACTATGGAGAATGCTAAAAACTTGCATTCTTTAGCATCAAAATTTGCTAAATTGATGCAAAAGAACATATAAATCAAATAAAAATCAAATAGTGTTTAAAAAAAAGGATTAGATTGCAATTTGTGGCTTGGATTTTATTTGTGCTTGAATAGGAGAACGCTTTTTGTGATATGATGTATGTGAAATAAAAAGATTATTGAGAAGATAATGTTGTAAAACTAATAAACTACTATTGTATGAATGAAGATATTAGAGAAAAAAGTGGAGCAATGGAGAGTGATATTCTTATATTTCAACAATTAAAAAAGTCTTCACAAAAGATGTCAATGTACCTCTATATATAGATACTACAAGATTAAAGTTACATCAATCCTATTTAACATCAATTACTACAAGAATATGAAGAACCCTATGAAACGGTTTTTCCACTACATGAATAGATTTATGGATTGTAACTTCTATACATAATATAACCATAAATCATGAATTAATCCTCTTGGGAATACAAAGGGACATCAACACTTTTAGTTGTTTCATAATAGATAAAAAATTACTTGGGAATTGTAATTGCGGTGCAAGCAAAATTATTTTTGTGAAAAATAATCCATTATTGCAAAACTTCTTAAATGCCAAATTCAAATACTGCCTATTAAACCCGATACAAGTAATGTGTACTGTTATTATGAATAATACTACAAATAGACCTTTTTCTTTTGGAGGGTGTAAACAGACTAATAAGAATCACGTGTATTTTTATTATGAGTAATACTGGGGTCTTTACATTCATATTTTGAAAATATATAAAGGGATAATTTCACAAACCTCCCCTGAATTTTTTGATAATTACAAAAAACTCACCACAAATTTTAAAATTACATATAGCTCCTCTACTTTTACTATTCTGTACCAATGTAGGTCCAAATTAAGTGGACCTACATTGTTACAGAAATTGCGCATCATCATCGGACATTGGACAAGGCAAAATTGTACCAGTTACATGCGCTCATACTGCAGTGGTGCATGGTGCACTTTTTTGTTAGAAGGAAAAAATTTTGGGTGAATTTAATTTCAGTTAGCATTATGAGAGGTCAAGAAATTGTCTTTGAAACCATAAATCATTTATAAGAGTTCTTATAAATTATTTATCAATATAATATTTACATCAATATTAAATTTGAATACACAAACTTATATACAAAAAATAAAATTTTTTTATCAACTGTGTTAGATTTGTGTCATTCCCGATCACTATGAGTGTATTTGAATAGAGTAATATTTAAAATATTATTTAGAATAATTATTATAATACTTTTTATAATGTGATATTTTTAAGATAAAAAATAATTAAAATATAAAAAAATAAATTAAAAAATATATTTATGATACAGATAAAATATTATTTAAAATAATTCACCGGTCCAAATATAATTGTAGTATTTTTTGTGATGTGATATATGTGAGATAAAAAGACGGTTGGAAATATAAAAAAATGGGTTAAAAAATATATTTATGATGCAAGCAAAATATTATTTGAGATAATATTGCTATCCAACACTCCCAAAATTTCGTACTAAGTACTATTTTAACTGTATACCAAGGTTCATGCACGCCTAATAACGAGGGATGGGTGGACATGTCCTATCAGAAATGACGACTCTAAAGCTTTTCGCCCAAGCATTCTTGCTGTATCCAAAGCCTCCACCCGTACCCTCGCCTTTATATTATTGGCGATCATCGCACATTGTAAAATGTGCCATCCGCTCGGCGGCTCAGTAAAATTTCCGTTTACCAATGCAAAGTTCAGTCGTAGCGCTTCAAGAAACGCGTTCAACGTACCCTCCCAGTTCTTGCCCAATTATGATTATTATTATTATGAATTTAATTCTCTTTTTACATTTGCTTCGTTTACTTTAATACATTGCTTGGTGGTTGTTTTGAGAAATTGATGTGATTGAATTATTATTTTTGTGAGGGTTTTAACAGTTTAGTTTGCTAAAGTATATATGAGATAGTATGGTGATTGAAGAAAGAAAATTTTTTAAAAATCCAAAAATTTCAACCTAACTGATATCGTATGCGTGATCTTGATAAGGGAAAAAGTAATGAATATTCTCCAAAAAAGAAAAAGAAAAGAAAAGAGAATAGGAATCACACAGTCATCCAGCTGTCTAAAATATAATTAGCCCCTAAAATTTATTTAATTTTTTTAACTTCCATTTTGATGCTAGATTAGTTTTTTTTATACATTCTGGGGCCTAGAAAGGGTGCTTGGAATATGATTTTTTTGCAGAAAAATTTTACTTTTTTATGAACATATTTTTTAATCATTTTTTTACTTTATATACATTAAATTGTTATAATAATATATTTTTCTTTACAAAAATTTCTAAAAGTGGCAATCGAAACGAGCTTGAATGATTAACCAAGGGGACTTAACCCTTTCTCCGTTAAACATGGGCCGAATTAAATATCCTCAAAGTGGGCAGAAATCATCAATTCTTTTTTAAATGAAAACATAAGTACTACTAATTCTGTGTAGCTTATCGTTTAACAATTAATTCCACAATGATGAATCGACCAACGCTTGTAGACCTTTATGGGACGTGCAATTTGGGCTACATTAGTTAAAAACAAAAGTTGAAGAGCTCGAATGGGGGAAATAACACTTGATATTATCACTGAATATTTAACGTGACACATTTTCTGAGATATAATATACGTGAAATACAAATAAGTAAATTTTAAAAAATAAATTTAAAAAACATTTATGAGAAGTATTCTAAAGAGTGACAACGTAAACAGGAAAAAGAAAAACATAAAAAGGATGGAGTAGTACTATTTCCAATAAGCAAACTTTTTTGTCGTTTAGATTTTAAGAAGCCATTAATTAATGGAGACATGGACCACAAATTCTTGCTTCCACGTTTTTTATACTATAATGTTTTTTTCCCATGAATTAGTGTATATTATTAACTTATTTTGTCCTACAATTTTTTCTTGAAGACAATCCAAGGACTAAATGCCACGGGAAGCACGCGGCCTGGTGTTGGAAATAATCCCACGGCAAGGCGGTGACGGCTGTCCAATCGGGAAAGTAAATTTGCTTCGAGCCATTTTGTCTATGGCTAAAGAGGTAAAGCAAAGAATTTTTAAGCATAAAAAGAACGAAGGATTCTGATCTATTTTTGTGCATGCACAGACTCTCGTACGTGTTCCTTCATTTCCAAGAAACATAAAATAATCAAAACATGAGCATAGAAATAGAAAAAATTTAAGTAAATCTTGTATATGCCGAAAAAATATTACACTATCATCGTTGAACCCATGACATATGTGTAATAGTTGGAGTTAAATTTAAAAGATTGTTTGAATTGAATTTTTCTGGAATTTTTGTAGAACAATTACTATAAGGATTTGATATATGTGAGGTAAAATATGATTGGAAAATGTGTCCACGAAAAATATAATAATTTTTTTTGAAAACTTGCAATCCAAACACACCATAAATTTTTCATAATTATCATTCATTCAAAACTGACATTGTGTATACACTTAGCGTAAGAAAGATTAATCCAAAAATTTTACTCAAATTTTCAAATTGTGAAGTTTCTTCGAAAACGATATCGCATGCATACAAGCATTTTTGTCATCCTCGGAGAAAGGAATATTCTATGTGGGCAATCAGTTTTATTTTTCCCATGAAAATTATTACCATATAGGGACAGTGTTTTGATTCAATTTTTTTTTTGAAAAAAAAAAATCCCCCTAGAACCAAGAGTGTTTTGATTTTGCTGAAGCTCAAGTTAAGTGGTATTAAACATTAATGTAACATTTTATTTGATGTAATAAAATAGAAAATAAAGTGGTTAAGGGATAATAAAAAAAAACTTTTGCAACTAATGCTATCAAAACAGGCCCCAAACATTTGGCCTACAATATGAAAAATAGTTATTTTTTAAGGTTCAAATATATTGGAATAAGCTCTATTGATGGAAAAGAGGAAAATGTACAGCATGTTGTTAAAGCGCAAACCATTATTGCTTTTATTCCTGTCGGGTTTCAATAGTATCCTATCCGCTTTCTTTACTTTTATGCAAGGATTAGCGGAGAACTCTATATATTATTCTAAAGGGACTTGAGAAATTTCATGTTGCTAATTTGTTGATTGAAACATGGGAGTAACAGCCCTAAATTGTTGGTAACATTATTGAACCTACTTAAAATGTTAGTAACACTATTGAAACTACTCAAAATGTTATCAAATTAAAATAACATTTCATCAAATTGACAAAAGAGATAGTTCTTACCGTCAATTGTCAAACTTAAACTGTTCTTATTTCCTTGGTTTGAAAAGTAAATTATTAGAGATTAATCTTTCTCATACTGTCAATATATATACTAACGGGTCTAGTCGTATGTTACATTATCTCGATTTAAATTTAAACGCTAAATTTTATATATATAACATGCATCTAAACCCATTAATGTATACACTGTTAATGTATAGAAAATGTATCTTCTTTTATTACATCATAAATATATTTTTTAATCATATTTTTATTTTTTCAACTATTAATTTGCTGACATAAATTATAATCCAAAGAATTTCTCATCCAAATATGCCTTGGAAAGTCCAACGCACTAAGATCCATTTGTAGCATGAAAGAGATCGGCTTAAAAGAGCACTGGGCCTTTGCATTAATTTCTAGGTTATATCGATCCATTTATCTTCAGGCCCATTAACCCAATGCTAGCCTTTTGATCAAACTTTTTTGCTTTTTTTTTTTCAAGTGAAAAGTTTTAAATCCAAAACCTTCGATCTAAAATCTCTCGTCTCTTTACAATCAATCATTACATGTGCAACTTTTCTAATGCATTTAGAGATTAGATGAAGGATCGAAAGTCCAAGTTGAAAATTATTACCAAGTCTATCTAGATTGAAAATTATTTGGAAAAATGTTTTAGTATTACCTAATATAACACTTTCATGATATCAGTCAAGTGCAATAATAAAGTGATTCAAAAAAATGTATTTGAAACTCGACTCGATTAGGACAAAATTTGACTCGATTAAGCTCATTTGCAATCCTAATGACATCCATATCTTCTTATCACAAAGAAATTTGCTTCTCTCCATTATAATTTTCTTATCCTTCTAAATAACAAGGAATGGTTAAACTTAAGTTTTTTTTTTGCCATATTTCTTTAAGTGATCAGTTGAAACTTGAAAGGATATGGTCAGTGACTTTCTTTACCTGCTGTAATGTCACCAATAGAGTTCCAGAGATAAATTATGAGCTTGATACAGTATCACATCTCTAGGCCGACTAAAACACAATAAAGGGCCCCATCAACCATATTTGAATTTTATTTTGAAAATCGAAGAGTTTAATCCGTGAAACATCTAAAAGTTACTAAAAAAGACGGGCTAAAACAATGGATTCTTTTTTATCATCATGAAAATCATAGAATATACAAGAAGCCCATAGCTGTTAATACTTATTTATGTATAATCTTACATTGATCAATTAATTATAGGGGTGAAAAACAGAGACTCCACATAATTATCTACGCTGGAAAAATAGCTTTCTTCTTCATGCTGATACACAACTTGAGAAGATCTGGCCATGTTGAATGCAGCTTTGATAATTGCAAGAGGCATTGCATTCCGAGACACTAATTCCCAGTTGAGGTCCTTCCACAGATTATCTATGAGTTGCAAGATTCTTTTTCTGCCTTCTTCATCACATGTTATATTGTTCTCCCTCATGAATAGTTGTATGCTTGATGCAAGGTCGCCCCTTTCTTGCTCCTCCTAAAATTTTGTTACCGAAAAAGAAAAATTATCTACAAATTAGTTCAATTGCTTCCAACTTGGCTTGGAAAATCTGTAAATTTTACTATCAAGTTGGACTTGGTCTTTAAGTGATGGAGTTGCATAAAGTTAAAACCTTGGAAATTATCCCTTCCAAGAAAATTACCCGAGTATCGGAAATTGCAGAGAATAATATGTGGGACAATTTAAGGACTAATTTGACACAATGGTAGAATTTTTAGATCAAATCACAGATTCCACTTGTTACAAGGCTTAAAATTAACCTTAAAATTTTATTCGACGGTCCATTATAGGTATCTAAGCCTTTTTTTTTCATTTTTGCTTTTTTTTTTGTGGTACCACAATATTGATTTGGAGAAAAATTTGTGAAGCTTCTGAAACAATTGTAACAACATACCTTTGCGGTCCCTAAATCATCCCAAAGTCGAAGAATTCTGCCCGAGAAGGAAAAGAGCTTAGGATAGGGTTTCATCAACAATTTTACATTTTCCTCTGTGACCCCTTGTCCTATGAGGAAGAATAGATGCACCATGGCCATGTAGGCTCCTGCTGTTGTAACACCATTTTCTACATATTCTTCCATGTTTGGTTCTTGACCATTGTTATACCAGCTTGCTTCCAGCATAAACCCTTCAATCATGTCTATCCACTGTCATCACGAAAGTGACAAACAGAACATTAGGCTTAACTATAATAAGATGGCAGCCAATATTTGCTTTCTAAATCAAGTTGGCATATTTGTCCAAAAAAATTACGATAGGATACTGTCATATTTGTCCGAAAAATTGTTGATTGGGTTGGACCAGCTATGAGGAGCCAATTCAAGAGCCAGCTATTGAGACAACGAAACACCAATTATAGTTTACCTTTATGAAAGAAGGAAAAGAAAAGCTTGAAAAAGATTGTATTACCGTTGCTTTTAGATATGGGAGGACACTCCAACCATTTTCTTTGAGGATCTTGTAGCAAATTTCATTAGTAGTATTGTACAGTGCCATGTAACATATTCTCATGTATTCAGGTAGCCCTTCCATTGCCTCAAGATCCCATCTGCAAATTGCATTTATCAACATGTTAAAACCAATCAAAATATGTAGTTTCAACTCTTCACACACAACAGTTTGAAGAGCTAATTTTACCTTCGAATTGCATTTGTAAAGAGAACAAGCTCATCGATTGTGCCATGCGTGTCAAAAATATCATCAATCACCAACAAAATGGCAATGGTCTTGGCCAACTCAATTCTGCAGTTTGAATACTTGGGCTCTGGAAGTATTCCAACAGTCCACAGAAAGCATTCCAGTGGTCTATCTCGAGCAAAGGTCAGCTTGTCAACAAGGCCTAATTGTTTCCACCACCTGAAAAGATATTCAAAGACATTATTAGTATTACTATTTTATTCAAGAACATTCAAAAAAAAAAAACATCTTTTCTCGGTAATTTTGGGAATACTAACAAGGCATATACAGTTTAATGAGCTGTAAAACATGCTTTACCATAATTATGGGAGTATTAATAAGAAGTCAGTGTAGCCAACCAATTGATGGCATGGAATATGCGAAAAAAAGGGGGGGGGGGTGTGGGGGGGATTTTACCTAGATATCTCGGATAACTCCAATTGGTGCAGAGATTGGACCTTGTTGTAGTCCAATTTGGCTAGTTCCAAAAGGTTTGGGTCGTGTCCAATTTCCTCACTATATTCTTGAATATACCTTCTGGCTTCTAACCTTGCCATCCTTCTATGTCTTGGTAGTTCCAGGGCACTAGAAACCTTTCTAGCAAGTTGGATTGGTAAGCTAGGAAGTGCCTGTTTTAGGTGGGCTTCAGTGAATTCCATGGCCTCCAGCAATATGTCTTCTCCATTTGCACCTAGGTGTGAGGCTTCATACAAACTCAGCAACCCCATGGTATCTTCTTTCAGGGAGTCTTTGAATTTTCCATTCTTGTCCATGAACTTCTGGAAAATATCTGTAATTTTAAAAGATGTCATGAAACCAATAGAAAAAAAGACTGCAAATATACATAATGCAAAACAAACAGAAGGAAGAGGTACTATTAGCCATTTCAAGAAGTTTGTAGTGGTAGATTATTCATAAGCTTAATTTAGTTTGTAAACTTATGCTCATATTATGCTTATGATCAAATCATCATATATATGCTCAATCCTTAAATAGTTGAGTTTTCAGTAATACCAATAACAAAAGACTTGGTGATGAATGTTCAATCAACACCTTTCAAAAATTTAATGTATTTTTTGAAGTCTTATAAATTACATATAACAGCAGTACCATCTAAACCTCCCAAAAGAATTTTAAGTAATAAAAACTATCATGGGTTATGGTTGTAATTGCTATATTCTTTTTCCAACGTCCTATATACAATCTCCTGAGTTGCAATCATGCAAGATTCTCGTCAAACTAGACAAAGAGGAAGGAGATGAGAAAATCACAAATAACTCAAAACACAAAGCTTCTTCAGTGAAAGTTTTACCTTCTTTCTTGGTAAACGATTCAAACAGTTATCAGATATTGAGTTAGCTGTTATATATATACCAATCAAAAACAAAAAGAAATCTAAATTAAAGATAGCATGGTCAAGATCTTACCAGAACTTATTTTGTGACCATTATGTCTTAGCAATCTAAAACGCAATGCAGTAGTGAGGAGATCTTCATCAGATTGACCACTTGAAGATAACTGGGATAATATAGCATTCATATCATCTTCAAAATGGTATGCTAATCCCAGTCGCTGCAGCGTGTCAATCAAATTCATGGCCTTTAAGGGTTCTGAAGTTGATCTCAATTCCCTTCTTGTTCTTCCTAGTAGTTCTTTCCTGCTGTCATCAACTTCATGTGGAAGCACCTACAATACATATTTCCATCCCGCCAAATAAACATGTAAGAAAAGAATTTAGGAAGCATAGATCACTTGTTTAAGTCTCACTAGCGTTACTTGAGGTTAATTTGTTTTAGTTGCAACAAACAAAGATACGAGTTTTCTTCTAATCTTTTTGCGCAAATATCCCATTATTAGTTGTGGAATTATGGAATATATCGTTAATCTAACTAGTGCTCAACACTAACAAGTTGAAAATGATAATAAGAGAAACAATAAACGTTGGATACTAGACTTGGCCGGGGGCTAATTAACCATTCATCGTAGAAAAAGAGACTCTCTACATCAAAATACCAAGTAAGAAACACCATTAATGATGACCAAGAAATTGTTACATACCAAAGGCTGGCGCAAATATTTGAGGAGGGATTCATTATCTCTGATCAACGGCGTTGCAATGGGCTGCGTCGCTGTTGGTGTTGGCATGCACATGCAAATGCGTGAGGTTTTGAAGATAAATTGCCTTTTTAACCACAAACCAGTTGCCTTTGGAGCTCCACGAGGGACATCAAGAACTGCCCAAGATTTTGATAGGGAGGAAAAGTTGCGTGTACAAGCCATTTTTGCCCTCTTGAAGAGAAAATGACTGGTCTATTTGCTACCCAAGTGTAACGGGATATATAGATAGGAGAATGCGGTGCACTATATAATAAACAATTCGAGCGCATGCCTCACGGGGGAAACATAAATTATTGAATTCTACAATATAAGGTAGTGCACAAAAGAAAAAAAGAGTTAATAATGCTGTGGAAACTGGACTGGTCAAGGAGGTCTCAAATTGGAGACTCAATCAATTGTCAATAATGCGGAGGACGCAGGACAAGCGAATTGAATGAGGTTTCAATTTGGAGAATCAATCAATGGCCAATGGTCAGGACAGGAGAATGTCACGTATTGGTCTGAAACGAGTTCAGCAGTCTAACGTCAAAAAACTAAGCTATATTACACGACGAATAGTCCTCTATCTCCAAATTCAATATCTAATTTACTTTTCTAAATCATTCCAAGAGAATGTCAACTTCAGTTTCTTGAATAAAGTTTAGAGGCATAAAACATTTCTTCTCCTTTATTACGTTTATACAAATATATATATATATATATATATATATATATATATATACATAGTGGCTTGACATGTTCCCAGTATTTTCTCAAATTTTAACTGGCTTTGGAAAAAGAAAAAAGGGCACTTTCAAGTGGTGATTGGGCATGCAAGGGGATGCTTGAATTGTGAACAAGACCTCCAACCTATAGAAGAAGTATTCTCCGCAAAACTTGCGTTCTACTTTCAAGAAACTCATTTTGTTTGGTAAGCAGGGATGCTGCAAATCAGGCTAACTAGCAAAAGATGCTGGATTTTTTGACTAGTGATATCTGTATCATCAAAGAAAGAACCTTAGCTACACCTGGCCTTGTTGACCCTCTAGAATGAAGTGATTGCACCGCGCACGTAGAATGCTCATATTTTTTAACAAGTAGAGTTAATTATCATTTGTACCCCGAAACTATTTGCAATAAGTACTTTACTCCTTAAACTATCAATTGTGGCAATATGGTAAATCAAGCTTTTTAGTTTATCGTAAAAATAGTTCTAAAACCTTAATTAGACTAGAAATTAGTTACCCTTTCTAAATTAAAAGGGGAAACAGTTCCTTAATTAGATGAATTGCAACCAATGGCTCTTTTCAATAGCAGCCAAATTGCTGATTTTTTAGTATCATTTAATATTGATCTCTTAGGCGAAGAAAAGGTATTACATTCACAGATGCAAAAACTTAAAAAGAATTTCTTGTCAAGTCGATATTCTAAAAGGGTAAATTATGCAATTCAAAAGTTGAAGGGCTCTTATTCTCTTTTTACTACTAAAATCACTGCCAAATTTGATCTATATCCCAAACTTTTTATGCGTTCAAGGTATTATAGTGTTCAAAATCGATAATTTAGGGGAAACAAATTCTAAAAGGAATAGTCTAGGGGTGCAATGCGCAATTAGCACTAAAAACTGCAAACATTAAGTGACTCTTGGATCAGATCCAACTAAGTATTTGTCATATCAACGATTTTTCTTTTCCTCAGAACTCGAATTATTTCAAACTAAAAGCATTCAGCATATCCCAGAAGTGAATACAATTAATCATTTTTTTTATAAATACATTGTATAGATACGTACTTAACGGCATAATTGTTTGACGTCTCTACCATCTTAAAGGCTTCAAATTTCGTATCTTAAGCTTGCCAATTCTCCAAAAAATTTTGTGTCTTATGTTTCAAATCATTCGTAGAAAGAGCTGACCAAAAAAAAAAATGAAAATGAAAATGAAAAAAAAAATCATACTAAGTTGAGCCTTTTTTTTTTTTTTGAAAGAACTAAGTTGAGCTTTGGATACAAATTGCAAGTTGAGAAGTATGCCTAATAATTCAACATTGGTATACTCATCGGGGCATTCGAAAAGTGGATGAAAGTCACTTTGATGAACTCTTATTTTGATGAAAAGACTCAAATCCTGATATCAAGTAGTCGTCATTAATACATGTACGAAATGGTACTATTAACTTGGAAGTAGTCAGCAACTGGATTCAATGTTTGCTTGCAATTTGCAAATTGCAGCATACTAGAACTTTGATGGAGAAGCCCATTTTGAATATTCCATTAGTAAGTTCAAACTTCAAGAATGCGAATCAGATGAGGTTTGATTGAGACTCTTTCCGACGGCGGCAAATACTTCAAGTTTCTTGCGCCGTCTCCGCTTCATGCACTGGCGGCTACCGACAACATGTTGACGGTATTAACCGGATAATGGTGTCGCAACCTAGTTGACTTTGTTATTGTTTGGGTCAATTGTCATATGAACCCTTGAACAACTAGTCGTTTGCACGTTGTTCCCTAAAGTATCCATCTTGATCAGGATTAATTTCAGAAACTTCTCCTTAAGTTTTTGATAATATCATTTAGAACCTCTGAACTTTTATAAAACTGTCGCTGCTCTTGTCACCCCAATGTCAATATTACCAGTTATCGATCCACATTTCTATCCTTTGTGCTTTAGGCTTATGTTGTAAAAATATTTACTCGCCAAACAAATTGACATGTTTGCTTTCCTTTTCTCCCCCTAATTTCAAAAAAAGTTTTGGTTTATCTAAAATATTTTTGGTTATTGCCTTGCAATTAGAGCCACAATTTCATTCTCTAATGTTGAAAGAATATCGGTGAATTGTATGATTTACCTCTTAAACTTGAAGAGGCCATACTTGTGCTCTCTAATTCATAATTTTGTACTTTCAAATTTGCTCTACATTATTTCAACTCTTTTCACGTCCAACACCCTTTATGTGTAGCTCAAGAATCATAAGTCACAATTGCTATTACAACAAAAATTAATGTACTTCATAATTGTTGGTGTTATATTTTGTTGCATTAAACTAACAAATCATACGTATTTTTCCTTGATTTTCCACCATTCATTAACACAAATGTGGGTTTTTTAAAATAAATTAACAAGCGAGAAAACACAAAAGGCAACTGTGGAATGAGATTATGCTCTCTACTTATGTGGATTTTTTTAAAATTTTATATTATCTTCTAGAAGCTGAATATGTTACAAAAACAATGAATTAGAGGAGGTTAGATTAGTGAAATCAATGCCAACAATCTATAAGTTCACGTACCAACGAGGAGCTAAAATCGTTGTAAAGGTGAAAAATAGTGCATGGCCATGGCAATTATCCAAACAATGTATGGCTTCCTTAGAGATCTTATCAGTGACTAAAAAATACGAGTGAACTAACAAAACTACTCTAGAAGATGAAATCCACGCAGTTTGTATATATTCATCAAAGATTCGAGTAACTTTTTCGTGATTCCAGTTATCTTCCAGAAAGTATGATGTTTTATAAAAAAAAAGCAAAAAAAAAAAAATGCCTCGATAGTAAGTTATTTAAGTAAACAGAGTGACAATAAAATGCTCTTTAATTAATAAAACGTTTCACCTATGACCGATAAATTATGAATTCGAGTCCAACTTTCTTGTGGCAGCTTTGCTAGATGCACTGGCTGCTACTGATTAATGCGTTGATGCCCTGTTTGGAACCGACGTCACACAATTTGAGTTCTGCACAGGGTTTCACAAGTTTGCCCCTAGCGTATACAAGGAGTTTTAGATAGAAAGAAAATCCAAAAGTTAGAATTTGATGTAAATAAATCGGAGTTGAGTGTAAATAAGTTGGACACGACTGTAAATAAGATGAAGTTGGATGTAAATAATTTGCAGCATGATTTAGATTACTTTCAAATTGGACCACATGGAACTTGTGGCCATGTTTATAGCGGCCTCTAGAAGTTGACCTTCTATTCATTGTTCTTTGGCTTAATAGCAATGTGAACCCTGAAATTATTACCCGTTTTGGCTTTGCCTCCAAAACTGTAAAATTTATGAGTTTAGTACCTTATACAGTCATAACATCACTTGGTGCCACATTGTTCAAAACAGTCGATCTTTTTACCTATTCTAGAATTAAAAGACTTTAGCATCCTAGCCAATATATGTTGAAATGCAATCGCTCAATTTTGAGTACTGAACTCTTGTAATCTAGAAATGTCAATCGAGGATGCTAAGTAAAATTATTGATAGAAATTGTCCTTTCTACATATAATCTTCGTGTTTTTCCAATAAATAATTTTAGACATGAAATTTAGGCCATTCTGAATAACTTGTAGTATTAATGAAAAATTTCATCCTATCACAAGTAAAATTAACATAAATTTATTTCCTAGAATTTCAATCTTTTTTGTTTTTTTTGAGCGATACGATTATAAGGTTATATACAGAAATGGCTTGCTATTTTACTTGCAGCCTTCGTGATTAATCTTCCATAATTTATCATGTAGAACTTTTGAGGTAAAGGACAAGTATGAGGTGTCTTGTACTTAGTTACCCCTTAGATCATGATGATCACACGGCCTTATTTGTATTGTCATTTTTTCTAAATTTTTTTTTATATTTTTCATGAATACATAATTTTTAATTATTTTTTTATTTCATATATATTAAATTGTTACGGTACATTTTCTTACAAATATTTCAGAAAATAGCAATTCAAACGGGCAAAGTTTTTCATCTTTAGGACGAGGCAAGTAAACTTTTTCATTCCGTGGTAGTATTTTGTGCTGTCTCCAACAACTGGATGGGTTCTAGGATCACTGAAAAGATGCGGTTTCTCGCTATAACGTCTGGCGAACTGTGAGCATCTCCATACTGGTACTGGCAGAGAGCAATCCGAGCAAGGTCAACAGCAATTTCAGTGAAGTTTTCTTCAAAAGGTGATGGAGATATCAATTCTTTGTTCATCTTCATCCAGCATTCCTCAATCATTTGGCTTATGTGCTGTCCAGCAAGTTCCTCAGACTGGCCAGTTTCATGCATGTAACAGGTGAGTGCATTTGTAACTTCACCTCTCTCTAGCTCAGCCTGCAGACATATCAAGATTGTGTTTTCTAGTGTTGTTGCACTTAATGTATAAGAACTCGAGACAACTGCAATATTTGTATCCTAATTCCTATGTTCATCAATGTAGTTGCATTTTTAACACACTTGATCCAATAGAATAAATGGAAATGCTATAGAACTCATTCGATTAAATGCCTTAGTTGCGTACCGATAAGGTACTAAAATCATTGTAAAGGCGCAAAATTGTGCATGGCCATTGCAAGATGCCATGATGATTATCCAAGCAATGTATGGCTTCCTTTGAGATCTTCTTAGTGACTAAGAAGTACGAGTGAACTAACAGAACAGCTCCAGAAGATGAAATCCATGCATTTTGGATGTATTCGTCGAAGGTTGGAGTGACTTTTTCATGATTCCATTTAGCTTCCTGTAAGAATGATTTGCATAAATCTGCCCACTGAAAAGCAGAACAGAGATTAATTACATTATATGACTAATCAAGCTTTAAATCATACACATTCATAGTGCAACAGGAGAGAATGAATCAAGTTAATAAAATGAACTAGGCTAAACAAACATATTGTTATCTTCGTTAACTTGTCTAACTCAACTTGCGCTTGGCTCGGTAAGTATAAAATTTGACCATTATATATTAGTTACTCGAGTGTTATTGAGCTTGAGAATGATGATCAAGTTGGAGTACAATCTTCATGTTTTCAATAAATTAAACAGACTTTTATTATCGTTCTTTGCTCAATTCAGATCAGTTACATACACAATAGAGTGAATTAAAGCTGAATCTTTACTTACTGCTTTGGTGAGGTGAGGGATGATCACCTCTCCTTGTTCCCGAAGAGTGTCGTAAGCCAACTCATTGACAGTGTTGTAAAGAGCAAGGAAGAATAACTTCAAGTAGTCAGGAAGATCTTTTACAGCATGAAGATCCCATCTGAAACAGCAACATCGGGATTAGAAGAATAAGTATTACATCCAATTCACAGATAGGGAGAAAAGCAATCACAGAGAAAACAAACCTCACAACAGCTTCTGTGAGTTGCTCGAGTTCATGTAGAGAACCATAAACATCATAAATATCATCCAGGACAGTGCTGAGTGCAAGTGCTTTGGTTAGGCCGCTTCGACATTTACTATATTGAGGTTCAAACGCCATTCCAACTGCCCAAAAGAAACTTTCCATCAGCCTGTCTCTGGCAAAGCTCAATTGATCTGCCAAGCCTACAGCTTTCCACCACCTAAGAAATGTGACATCAATCAATTATATAGCAAATCCCAAATACTATGAAAAGACATATTTAGACTTCAAAGTTGGATCATACTGATAAATCAGTTCCATTTTGATTATGTCTTTCTTCATCTTACCTCAACTCGTCTTGGAGATCTCCTTGCAGCACAGACTGAACCATGTTGAAATCAAGCTTGGCCAATTCAAGCAGAATTTGATTTTTGCCATTTCTTTTGGCACATGTTTCAATATTCCACCTAGCTTCTAGCCTTCGCATTCTGTGGTGATATGGAAGTTCCAAGGCATGCTTTATTTCTTCAGACATGTTTGAATCAACCAACTCCTTCAAACTCTTGAGGTGTAAACTGGTGAATGATTTGGCTTCTTGTAATGTTTCCTCTCCTTCGTATGCAAGATGTGAAGCTTCATACAAGCTCAACATGCCTCGAACGTCCTTGGCAAGGCTTCTACCTAAGTTTCCAAAGTTTCCACTCCGGTCCCTGAACCTCTCAAAGATATCTGCAAATCCCAGTAATCATCCGCATTATTTGCAAAAGATGAGATACAAATCTACTCATATGTATGTCCACAATATTCTTTATGGCATCTTCTTTCTGGAATCTAGATAATCAAATTACTTAATTATTGTGTGGATCATGTTCTCACACTTTTCATGCAGATTGTGCTATAGCTCTACTGGAGAATGAACAACATTATGCTTCTATATTCAATAAAAATTTTAACCAAGTGCATCAAGATCATGATATAAAATCTGACGAGTTACTATCAAACAGAAACCACTGCAGCAAAAAAATTTTAAACATGGGAGCCAAGCAAAATTTAGTTCCATGAATTTTGAGAAAAAGTTTAGCTACTACAACAGTCTAAATTTTTTATGGTTACCTAATGTCATTAGTGAGATTGGACAAAACGGTGAACCATCTGGGTAACATGAGTTAACACTAACGATAGATGAAAGATTTACTCGAAGTAAAAAACTACAATTTTTTTTAAAATTTAGAGGGAGGGAGGCGGAGGCCAGGGCAACAGTGGTACCTGGGTAAGCTTCATAGCCATGCTGCCTAAGTAGCCTGAAATAGAGAGCTGAAAGATGAAGATCCTTAGTTATTTCAGTGGTTGCTTCCTTCAGAGATTTCAATCTGTCAAGGGCTTCTCTAATAATTCCTCTATATTTGTAAGAAATGCCAAGCCGATCGATGTCATGAACTAGTTCTAGCAAAGACTGTGGTTCCAAGTTTTCATCATCAAGCATGTATCTGACTTCCTCCTCTAACTTCTTTAAAATTGTCATTTGAATCTCCCACTACCAAAGCAGCAAAAGATTCTAGAGGTTATACTTACATAGCAGTGCAGTAAGATGGTTCCCAGCTAATCAAATCAAAACAATCTAGTTAGATGTTACTGTATTACCGTGAGGAAACGGCCTTAGTCGATTTGTTATTTTCTTAGAGTATTCTAAAAAAA
This sequence comes from Coffea humblotiana, assembly GCA_023065735.1. Taxonomy (NCBI): domain Eukaryota; kingdom Viridiplantae; phylum Streptophyta; class Magnoliopsida; order Gentianales; family Rubiaceae; genus Coffea; species Coffea humblotiana. Next base: position 21,620,033 of record CM041212.1, on the reverse strand, counting down.
TCAATGGAAACTTAATTATGACACAACATGCCAAAAAAAATCAAAATAACGGGCTCAATTTCTTCAATTAGCTATTAGTTCCCATATCTGTGACTACGTCTGTCATCTAATCACTACTCATGTTATTTTTCAGTTTTTGTTCTTTCCTACAAAGAGCAAAAAGGTGTTTCTTTTTGGTTAAAGATAACATCTCAATAGTTCAATATATTCTTTTTTTTTTTTTTAAATAAGAGGTCATGAATTTAGATCTTTTACTTACGGTTCCTCTCACCTTACAACGCAATATATTCATTACTACAATCTCACCTGCTGCCAACAATTCTAATTCCACAAATACATAGTAGTTCGGAAATTCATTCCGAAATCTATTCATAAGATCTCTTGGAGAAAAGTAAGGATGTGAGATAATGGTGGTTGACCATAAAAAATTCGCCACAAGATGTCTGCCAAATTCGTTTTTGGATGATTAAGACGTTTGTGTAAATTAGAGTTCCTCATGAAGTAATTTTCGGATAGAAAAGTACATTACACTTCAATCACTGTCATTTTAGTTGGATGACACGAGTACGAGATTATTACAACCACTTTGCAAAACGATAGTATATGTCATAATCTTTTTCTTCACACATTATCAAGTACCTTGCGAAATCACCACATGATTCATTGCTAATGAGCCAAAAGACTTTAATAAATTCTATAAAAGTTTGTGAAAATTAACACTGGTGGTTAATTAAGAGGGGTTTTAAGTGTTAGCTTTTTAAAAGAAAAAAAAGTTAAATTGAATAAGTGTCGAAATATATAGAGGTAATTAAATGTGAGTGTGCATCTAAATGAGAAATTTGGAAGTAAATTACTTGTATTAACCTAAGTCCATTGGACAGTAGCTAGAAATATGCTTCCATAAAGAATGATTGACGTTATACCATCTAGAGCATTAAAAATACAATCAGAGGACATTTAACAAATTAGTCTACTTTTTTCCAACTTCTTCTCTCTACTTTTCTCTGAGGAAGATCACCATGGTCTTTCTCCCATAGATTTCATTTTATTTTTTTTAATAAAGCCTCTCCTAAATTTTCTTAGCGAGATTTCTCTGTTTCTCTTAGGGGTTTCTAGTGAGATTTTTCTATTTCTTTTAAGGGTTTTTAGTGACAATTTTCTATTTTTTGTTATTTTGATATTAGATCCGAATTTATTTTAAATCTGATTATCAGATCTAGAATTTTTTTTTGAATTTTGGGCTATATCGACAGGTCTCATCATCATTATTACAACTTAAAACTGATAATTAGCAGATCTGTCAAAGCGAGAAAGAAATGAAATTAAAGCAAAAGTGGTTTTTCTTACAGTGCACGTGCTTATTTACATTGGCAAAAAAAAATGATTGTTACATTACATGTATAAAAAAAATAACAATAATATTTCAAATTTAAATTAAAATTTACGTATCATGCAGTTAGACCTACTGTGTAAAAGAAAAATTAAAATGGCATATACTCATAATGTAAGAAAAATTAACCACAAAAAAAAGGAAATCAACAGAGCTAGAACTATTAACGAGTTGTTCCTGTGCATGCATCAACTACCGAAAATATACTACCTCATTATCTTTCTCATCCATCGACTCTGCGAGAACATGACTCCAAGAACTGGGTTGATAATTTGCTGACCTCCGAGTGGTGATGGCTGGCTCTGAATCATGATAAGCTTCTATGGAGCTTGCGGTAATGCTGCAACGTGTTCGGCAAGGAATCCGAGCACCATGAAGGTGATGAAGAGCTCTCTTTGAATTATTCTTGGACAAAATCCCACTAGAAGAAGTGTATCGTAAAGGAAGAAACTCAAGAATATTAGCCATCTAAACAGACTTGTGTGCAGGCAGAAAATCTAGGCCACAAAGACTAGAATCTGCTTCCTTTCTTATGCAGAAATTGCTTGAGTTGTGGACTCTTATATAGACTTTCCAATGTGTCATCTTGTGGTTCTTCTGTTGTTGTGGTTATGTTGTTGTCGTTGTCATTGTTGTTGTTATGTATAATTTCAGTTTATTTCTTTTAAATTTTGGATAATGTCCCTCTGTTAGTCTAGAATGAAAGAACTTTGGTGAAAAGATAGAAAGGCAAATGGGAAATCTCATATCTTGTAGCAAAGAATATTGTATTAGACTTCAGTTGACTGTTTAATTAAGGTTTCTACCCTAATTATTAGTGTAAGTTGCAGAACACGAATGATATCCTATTTTAATTTATTTTTACCTAAAATAGTACGACTATTGCAAGATTACACATGTATTTTCACCCTAAATAATACGAAATACGAATGCTACCTAGACTCTACATATTCCAGGCCCTCTATAATCTAATTTAGAGTTTTCAAGGAAGAGGAATCCCCTTTGCACAGATCAATTTGACGGGCAATACTAGATGGTTTAATATATAATTTGATAGTATGCTACACTAATACTAGTGTTAGGTTTTAGTAATCTTTTAGGTGACATGAAATCAACATTGTTATCACGTTATTCAAGTTACATAAACAAACATTTTCATCATTTTGTTCAATTCATATTGAACAAACATGGAGAAATTAAGCCAATACATTGTTATCACTTTATTCAATTTAGATAAACAAACATGCATGGAGAAATTCTTTTTGAAATCTAAATTCTGATATTTTTATGGGTGAAGTAAGACAGGGGAAACAATTATCACCTTGTCTATATTTACTTGAACAGTGTGAGTATTCTTCAGCTTGTTTGCAAAAGTCTACTCCTACTTTTACACGACGGGGGTAAGGAAAAGCCTAATTCGACATGTATTAGAATTGAAAGGGAAGATAGAACGCACCTCCATATCAATGTACTGCTTTCATGGATTCGATCATTTGGCTTCGTTTCTAGGAGAGTTCTAAGATGGTTTCCCTGGATAGTGATTGACTCCAAATTATTTGGTACTGCCATTGATTGATATTGTCTAAGATGCTTTGAACACGGATTATATTTTCTAGTCATTGATTGATACCAAATAAATTTGGTGCTGCCAGTGATTGATAACTGGTACGGCTGTCAACAAGTGTATGGCGGACATTGGCTCAGGTCCACCACAAAACTGATCTAATTAAGATAATTTTCATGTTGCCGTGTGCTAAACTTCCGTTGGTCTGTCCAACTTTAAAATTTGTCGGAGTTTTTTCACCCCAAAAGACCTAATCTATATGGCAAATGAAGCTTCATTGAGGACCACCCCTTACCTTTTCAGCCAACAAAAACAAAAACGAACATGTACCAAATGAAAACACTAGTTTTCGTGTCAGGATCTTCATGGCTTTTTATGATGCTGTATCTCCTAGAGATCTAGAAAGAAAAAAGGAAACAAATTGATGGAGAGAAAACTGTCCTTGTGTGAATACCTTTCAATAGTTTAGTATGCAGCAATTGCACAAGAGACAGGGGCTCCAAAAGGCCAATTAAGGCATCCTTGTTTAAAGGCGAACGTTAGTTGAGTTCGACTTTTACTAATTCCTTCGATATTGAAAATATCAGAAAGAAAACAAACCTTTAAATCCAATCACCAATTACAACAACCAAAGTTACTAAAGAACAACTAATTCTCTGTTTAATCTTTTTTATTTATTAAATTCCATTTTGTAATCTGAGTATTACAGGCGAACTATAAGTGTTATTAAACTCTGATTTGCACCATCACATAATATTAATAGGCGTTTTTTAACCTATATTTTTGGTCACCATGCTCCTGTCAATTTGGCGTGAAAACATAGTATGTTGAGAAATGACACCTGGTAGAATAGCACCTATCGAATTTATTCTGGTGGTTTTGAACTCAAAATGCTGGTGGCTATGGCTGCTTGAAAGTACTGACATCTTGATTTATAACAACATGTGGCTATATGATCTCAGTTCTTGATTTTTGAAGATCCGCTAAAGATTTCCTATCTGGAAGCTTTCAATATGAAAAATTTATTGTGTTGGATTCAGATATTAAGAGTGCGATTCAGAAATAAACTAGTGGCTAATTTGGAGGAGGGATGATCAGTTGGGTGATATGAAAGGGCGATATAAGCGAGAAGTTCTGAGTTCAAAACCTTCCACTTATATTAAAAGAAAAAAACTAGTGGCTAATTTGAATGCCTCATTCCATACCTTGTAGAGGGATTAATTCCTTCTAATGCCTAGTCAATACAAAGTCTAGTGTTGAAACACAAGAGCATAAATTTTTACTCAAACAAAGGGAAACACAAATTTTCATATGGACGATGTCCTTTAATAATTTAGTCCAATCCGCAAACAATATTGATTGCCATCAGAGTTAGAACAATCATGCATTCAGTTGTATCTGGACAATGGTACATGCTAATTTAAATATTCTTATCTCACTACTGATTCTCTCCTCTCATGCAAAAGAAAATGCTTTAATTTTCCAAAAAATAATATATTGGTAAGTGTTTCTGTTATTTTCTTTCTTAATACCTTTGGAATTAATGAGTTTGGCCCAGAATAGTGCTAGAAAAAGTCAATGGTGTACCTGCATCTAATTGAAGATTAGTTTATGTGGCAGTAATTTAAGTTTGATATGATAGGCACAAGCATATGGTGAAATTATTAAAAGCAATTACAGTAATATGCAACACTCTTTCCATTCGCAACTATCAGATATACGATTCAAATCCTGAATCTAATGGTGGAGAAAACCTTAAGAGGCTTCTACTGACTATTAGGCCAACCCCAGTGATTACATGTACCACCAATTAGAGGTGCATATGCATAATCAAAATTGCAGCTAATTTATATTGTTCTCTTTTGCTTCTGATTTTTAGAATCATAATCAAAGTTGAAAAACACTTGCAACTAAAGTAGATTTTGAAAAAGCAAATTAAAACGCCAAAATGTAACGTTTTTAGAGTTCAAGCTAAAATCATTTAGAGAAATGGAATTTGGTTAGAAATAATCATTTCAGAACAGCAGCATTTTAGAGGAGAGAAATGGAATTGGGATGTACGTGTTTGCTATCATGAGTAGACCATGTTTAGTAACCAAATGAAACAGTTTGTAAATATACCACAATTGTTAGATCAACTTATATGGTACAATTGATGGTTGATATGGATTTTATTTGAATTTATATGGATAAAACTAATTCTAGGACTCAATTTGTAATGAATTAAAATATATATTACATTTTTACATGTTAGAATTTTAGTGTTTATATTTGTTGTTTTATTATATTTTATTATATTTTATTTTAGTATTTATGTGTTCTGTTGGTGCATACATCAAATTTGACAATTAACGCAGAAGCAACTGGTTTTTTAAAATGAAGGATTCTTGGTGGGATTTATTGATAATTGGCATGTTACTTGTTAAAGACATTTGAGGTTTGAAAAAAAATACTTTTTTCTGTGAGGATTCTTTATGGTTCGAACTCTGCAACGATAACTTAGTGGCAATTCATTGGGTCTTAGTGGCACTGTGAGAGTAAAGGGATTGGATGTCAGTGAACAGAAAAGTTGAACCGTGGAAGAAATATTTGATACTTTCTACATGGTTGCAGTTGGTCGTGGCCCAAAAGATGTTAATTGAAAATTTACTCTGGCAATATGGCTAGCCGTCTAAAACTTAGTATTATGAGGATATTTTTTGGTGAAAATATTGTTCAAAACTCTTGCCCTCCGGGCGTTCAGAAAGTACAAATGCTGTTAAATGGGCACAGTTCATTGTTTCAATATTTAGGACAGAAAAGTATGAAAAAATTCAGAGGGTGTAAGATATAAGGACTTGTTCCAAGAATAAGTATTCTTAAATGAGCAATCAAAAATGGAAAGGAGATAAAGATAGAACAATATTGGTAAGCAATCAGTGAAATTGGATGCATTAATAGTTTGGAAAAATTTTAAATGCAGTCATCCGTAATAGGTAAAAGGCATTTAGTTCATATAAGGAGAGAGGGAGTATGATAATTAATTTCAAGATGGGTAAATATCTATAAGATATTTAATTTCAGTTTCAACAAAAAAGGGAAAAAAATAGAAAGAATATCTTTTCATTGACTTATAGTAATTTAAAAAATCCAAAGAAACATAAGCGTTAATAAAACAAATTTTTGTCTTTCACCTATTGGTAATTGCTAAAGGGTCCGTCTCGTCATGATCATTAATAAATACGGACTACACTCAGGATAAGAATGTCTACTTTTATATGCTAAGTAGTGAGTAACATTCAGTGGGGAAATCTTTTATGTGATGAGTCTTTTTAATGGTGCTCAATTGGTACGCATTAACATGCCTAATTCACATTCAACTTATTTTTATTTGATAGATTTTTCTAATGGATGATCAATTGATGCTTGTTAATGTACTTAAATTACACTCAATCTATCATATGTCTATATGCATACATTAATAATTATTACACTCCTTTATATTTATATAATTTTCTTAATTAATTTTATTTTTCCAAAAGTTTGACATCTGAAGTAGATTTTAACAAATACTCAGTGGGCACTCGTTGAAATCTATGGGAAGATATTTGAATCATTCAAAAGTAGAAGAGACAAGGAAAGAATAAAAATAATGGTTAGTAGCCTAGTTAGTAAAAGAAAAAAAGTCGTATTGTACACATATAATACATGCTCCCATGTATAATTCAAAAAAAAAAAATTGTGTTCCATACAGTTTAAAAACACTATGAAAAATACTCGTACTTTTAAATAAACCGTATAAACCACCTAATAAATTTTTGACCTATTATATTCCCAAATTATACTTCAATTTTTTGAAAAACTTTTAAATTTTCTATATAAGAAAATGACATATCCTTTGAGTTATACACTAAAAAACAAAGATATATATATATATATATATTAGTTTCCATATAATTAAGCATATAAAACTAATATGGTTATTAAATTCTAATTAATTTGATGCCTCACATACAAGGATAAGAGTTAAAATTGGTATTAATGTGGCATAATTTTGAAAATTATAACAACTGTTGCTGTATTTGAGTTTTGCAACCTTCAAATATATTCATTCTATTCACGTAAAAATTTATATATATAATTTTACTGAACTCATACTTCTGCGCTGAATTTTCAATCTTTCATTTAAAAAAAAGTTTGCATAATATGGGTAAATATAATACTCCATATGATACCCGTTATGTATTTTATTAATTATGGTAAGTAGTAATTTATAATTGAATGCATTAATGACACAAAATCTTTGGATACAGTCCCACTTGAATAAGGACGTAACGAAATTACGTAACGAAATTAAGAGTCATGTTGATAGATGTTTTAGGAGTATTTTGTAGGAATAATTAAATGTATGCATTTATATGTAAGGCTGGCAATTGCTAATACATTACTGACTATATATAAGACGACATTTTTCACATAATGTATACCCGAGGTATCAGATACCTCTAGCTATCAATCAGTCTCAAGTTTTCCCAACCATGGCTGCAAATTTTCCAGTTTTCTCTATGTTTTCTAAGTTGTCCCTTTTAGTCTTCATCAATTTGTTCTTTTATCCACTCATTGAAGGAAAAGCTGGTGGTTTTTCTACTCATCTCATACATCGAGACTCTCCAAAATCCCCCTTGCATAATCCCTCCAACTCCTTCTTTGAAATGCTTAACAAATCTTTTCACCGTTCCTTTGCTCGAGCCGAGTATTTGAAGAAAAGAGTCTCCCAATCTCGTTCCAAGCATTCGTCAAATTCTTCTTCTGCTCCAATCCAATCCCACATCACATCCGCCGGTGGGGAGTATCTGATTAAAGTAACCATCGGAACCCCACCGGTTGATTTCCTAGCCATTGCCGACACAGGTAGCGATCTTACATGGATACAATGCAAGCCCTGCAAACGATGCTACAAGCAAGACGCCCCTCTTTTCGATCCTAATAAAACAGCAACTTATCGACATTTGTCATGCAACTCCCCGTTGTGCTCTGATCCTGGAACTACATTTTGTGATTTTAGAAATAAATGTGGGTATAGAGTTTCTTATGGAGACGGTTCTTTTAGTAATGGGGATCTTTCCACAGAAACTTTTACGTTTGAATCCTGCTCTACCAGAAATGTATCAATCCCAAATGTTGCTTTTGGTTGCGGGCACGCAAGTGGTGGCATCTTCCAGGAAACTTCGTCTGGGATAGTCGGACTAGGTGGTGGAGCATTGTCGATTATCAAGCAATTGAATGGATCAATTGGTGGTAAATTTTCATACTGTTTGGTTCCCAGAGATTCAAACTTTTCAAGTAAGATCAATTTCGGTAGCAATGCTGTCGTATCAGGCCCTGGAGTTGTTTCGACTCCATTGATCAAGCAGTATACAGATACATTCTACTATCTCAATTTAACAGGCTTCAGCGTTGGAAATACAAGGATTCCATATGAGGGTTTGTCCAAGCCAGATAATTCTTCCCCTAATGATTTTCCGGCGGGTAACATTATTATTGATTCTGGAACAACGCTAACATTTGTGCTTCAGGACTTTTACCAAAGATTGGAAGCTAAAATTATCAAAATAACAAGGGGTACACGGGTTTCTGATCCAGGAGGTCAGTTTAGCCTTTGCTATAAGGTTGAAAAACGTCTCAAGATTCCCAAAATTGTCGCTCACTTTGCTAATGCTGATATAAAATTACCTCCAGATGGCACATTTCTTGAAGTGTCTAAGGGGATAGTTTGTTTGGCTATAGTTCCAACTGATGGTATTGCAATTTTTGGGAACGTGTTGCAGATAAATCATCTTATTGGATATGATCTTGTAAACAAGAAGCTCTCCTTCTTGCCAACTAATTGCACCAAATATAAGTAGGGATTGCTATTCTTTTGATGGAATGATGTGTATTGTAATAGGTTTTCAAGTATTGGAATTTTTTTTGGATGTTGTTCCTATTTCGTGATTAATTACCTAAAAAACCCAATTTTCTTGGATGCTAGATATCTCCAAATAAATCGTGTCCAAAATATTTTCTTTCCCTTTTTTTAAAGTATCTGGATGTGCTTTGCTGGAAGCTAATTAAAACATTCTAATCTCACTTACTATCTCTCTTCTTATGCAAAACAGAGTATTTTATTTTTCCAAAAAAGATGTCTTTAAGTGTTTGTGTTATTGGTTTTTCTTAACACCTTTGATATTAATGAGTTTGGTCTAAAATACTGCCCGAAAATCAAAGGAGTCGTTGCATCTATTTGAAAATTAGTTTGTCTGGTAGTAATTTTGAGTGTGCGATACTAAGGGCATATGCATATGGTGAGAAACCAATTACAATAATTTGTCATCATTCATGAAATGCTCCACCAACCAGAGGTATCTTTATTAGTGGCGTTGTTTCCTGTTATCGATTGCAGTTGATTCAAGTTGCTCTCAGCTACTCAGATTTTCATGATCGTAATCAGAATTTAAAAGCTCCTGCAAGATAAAAGAAAGATTTGAAAAACAATTAAAACAGAAAAATAAAATTTTGAGTTTAAAGCTAAAATTAGGTGTTTAGAAAAATAGGAGATTCTTAGAGGAGAGAAATGATGATAGGATGCACGTATTGAATATGATAAGTAGATTAAGTTTACGATTAATTGTCGCTATTTCTTTTAAACTATTTCAGTTACATGGTTTAGTCACTATTTCTTATCTTTTACATCAATCATGTCACCCAACTTGTAAAGTATAATACTGTATGTTGGTCCTTTAGTTAGACTTAAGATAAGGAGAGTTTCAAGTGCCAGCTTTTAAAAATGTGTAATTAATTACAAAAAGTGTCTAGATGCAAGGGTGCAATAATTATGATATTGTGTATTCACACGATAATTTAGGTATGTTAAAGAGTCCTATTTTGGGTACCCAATATAAAATATCCCATAAAAAGGTTAACTTTTTACCCTCGGTTCAGCTAATAGGTGTCACTAAACATTCATTAAGAGGTATCTCAAGTGTTAATTTTTCTTTTTATTTTTTTATTATTTTAGAAAGTGTTTTAAATGCAACAGTGCAACAGTTATGATTGTGCATATTCACATGATAAGTTAATGTCTTAACGAGCGTCCATGATGCACTCATTACAAAAATCCTTTTAAAAATAAAGATAAAATCAAGTAAGCATTTATGAACGCAAAAACTACGAAGGAGAGAAATAATGTTACGTTGCATTTGTTTGCATACAAGAATGTTGCATACAAAAAATCATGAACTTAAAGTATGAAACATTGTCAAATTATTCTATTTGCTTGAAAGATTTTATATATATTCAATATTGAACCTTCAATGTATTTAAATCTCCTTCAATGTATTGACATTTCTAGAAGGTTTTCACAAGCGAACCAAGCGTCATTTTCTAATAGGTCATGTGACAACTTCTAGAAGGTTTTTACAAGCTAACCAAGTGTCAGTTTCTAATGTGTTATGTGTTTGTTAGAGTTTTTACCAAATCTTTTCAAATTCTACAAACAAATAATGCCAACTTTTAAATACTTCATCTTAAAATTTAAATTATTTTTAACCATTCATAATTCCCATGCATAGCACCAGACATAAAGCTAGTAAATAGATATACATGGGTTTGGATACGTTTTGGGACTAGATCTCCAATTGAGCATGGATCATACAAAATATAGGATCAACCTAAACTGGTGATTCCTTCACAGAGTTTGGATTTGAAAATTTAAACCAAGCCTAAAAAACAATCTGCAGTAGTGCTACCACGTTACAATGCTATAGTTCATAAAATATAAATTTTAAAAATAAAAAGACATTTCTAAAGAAATATACTAGCACTAATTTAACTCTATATGCTCAACACTAATTTTTTATGAACCTTATATTTTTTTCCAACTTCTTCTCAACCCTTATCCAAGCCTTTAAATCATACTAATCATTGTGAAAATCAATTCAAAATAAATAAAGAAATCATACCCCACTCTATCACAATCACAAAAAGTAAAAGATGAACAACATTCAATTCACTATAATTTACAAATAAAAAATCATATAGTCATTCAAAAAAAATGAGTAAGAGAGAATGTTGAAAAAAGGAAAAAGAGAAGAAAGTGACTTTTGTAGATAAATGATATTTTTAAAAACTTGGGGGTACTGAGTGATATTAGGAGAAACTTAAGGAACGTTTCTGATATTATCCCAATCAATTATGCAAGAAAAGACACAGTTTCTGAGACCAGAAACTAAGAAATGAAGGGACATAACTTCGAGGACTTTTAATCACAATCTGACTATTTTTTTTTTGTTTCTTACACTTGCACCAACGAACAAGAGAAAGAGATCTTTAGATACATCATTTACTAATACAACCCATGTAGAACCCAAATTTAGGGTTGTAATAATGATTGATGTGTGTAGGGCTATAAAATTAAAGGGAGAAATAATCTATATACGTAGAAAAAAAATAAATTTAACTCAAAAACACTATTGAAATATCAGACAATGAAAGAAAGTCACTTCACAATATAGCCTTACAAACTGTTCTGAACTCTATTAAGAAAATACTCTAAATAATGTTCTCTTTATAATCTACCAGATTTAGTGGGAAAGAAATCATTTATATAAGAAATTACCAAATAAAAATCAAATTTGTAAATCACACAACTACTAAAAATCTGACGCCAATAAAACTAGTAAATAAATAAATAGAAACTTCTAGACTTGGTTTATTTTACCAACTTTCACTAATTGGATACTTCATGATTGGTCTTGTGGTCCAACTCGTGGTCCAACTCGATCAACTGATTTCTTCCTAGCAATTTATGCTTTAATTCTGAGAGCAAAAAATATGGGAGCAAAAAATATCCAAAACTAATCTTGTAGTTGAGACAATTCATCAATATTCACATGCATCCTAGGATTAATTTCTTGAATCTAGAGTTTTGATACAAGATGTAAAACAAGATATATGGGAGATATATGGGAGACAATTTTACACACATGCAAAGTATGTATGGAAAAGAGAAATAATACGAACAATAATATATCAATCACACACTAAAATAATAAGTTTATCAAATTTTATCCTTCTCAACCAATAACATCACTCCTATAAACTACATGACTTGGTAAATAAGTTACAACCACACAAGAAATTTTTTAATAAAATACTAATTTCTAAATAATAAAAACTACCATAATTTGACTCTAATTAATTACTAAAAACTACTTGATTCAACTAAAATATTACTACTAAATGATAACATAGAAACTTCTACTTTGAGACTTGATTTAATATGTCAACAACACAATCCATGAGGACTAAATTACCATATCACGCACAGAAACCACAACTAATACCAACAAGAATCTATATCTATATGTATTGCAGAGAGGGTTTTTAGCAGAGATTCTCTCAATGACTTCCAAACTTCCCATTCTTTTTTCTAAATTTTTGTATTTATTTTAATACATAAATCTAATTAAATACTTTAAAATAGTGGGTTATAACTAATCCTATCATTAGTCAAATTTAAAATTTAAAACTTTCCCACTATCTCCTTCATAAACCTTTTATAGTTTGTTATTGATTCTTTAAGTCCTATTTACTCCTTAATTAAATAAAATACATTTGTCAAGCCAAAATTCTCAGGGATAATTGATTAGTCTCATTTTAAAATTATTCACCCTATTATATCTTTATCACTTTAGCCTTTTTTATTCCTTCATTAAAGAGGATTAATTTATCTAGCCAAATTCTTGAGATAATGTGATTAGTCCTATTTTTTAGTTATTCACCCAATTATTTTTTATCGCTTTCCTTCTGGGTACAATAATAATTTGTCAACATCTTCTAATGATATACTCGATTACTCTTATTTTTTAATAATTTATGTTACAATTACTAAATCAATTTTCTTGCAGTCTTAAACTTATCCTTTTTCTTTTGTATTCAACAAGCTTAGGGCACTTTAATAGGTTTGCTTTTTATAATTTTTATGTTGGATTTTATTTAGTAGGTTTTTTTTAAAGTTTTAAAATTTGAATGTTGAAATTATACTCTAACATTAAATTGGAGTATGTAAATAACAATTATGACATTTTATTTGCACTTAGAATAAACTCAATATTAATATCGTGCAAGCATCTAGATGACTTTTCATTTGGCACATGTACACCAAAAAGTGCATGCAAAGAAAATTTATGTATGAATTTTAAATTAATAAAGGTGTATCTAGAAGGTTGCTTTTGGTGGTATTTTAGCAAAATTTTGATAAAAAGTTTGTATTTCACCAAATTTACATCCGAAAGTTTACTTTTTCTCGATGATTGCAATTCTAGCTTTTTATTTGATTAAAAACACTTAAAAATGAGGCAGCAACTTGGAAAAATAATTCTAACTTTTTATATGTCCAAAAACACTTAAAAAATGAGATGATGAATCCTAAATAGTGAAAGGATTAAAAAGATAGGGCTATAGCGTTAGAGAAGGTAAAGATAAGGGGAGAATTATCAAATTAGAATATTCATGTGAGTTTGGGCAAGTTATAATTAGGTTAACATATATATTCCTACTTAGTTAATGGTTCAAAATAGATGAGTGTCAATGCATATAGTTTTATATGGGTTTGGATTATCCAATCACCCATTCATGGTCCACTGCTAAATTTTATTTACTTTTTCATCCACATTTTGTTATGCAACAAAATAGTAAATCATATCAACATATCAAGTTAATAAATCAATTTTTACCTAAAGAAAGAGAAAAAACAAAAAAATTACATAGAGGAGCCTAAAATGGTCATCATAGTGAGTTTCAAATTTTGCCACTTTACGACAATCTAAAAATAATTTAGGTATTAATGCAAACAATCAATTCACATTCACGAAATTTATTAAACTTTTATGTAAGGAATGGAGGAAGTAAGATAAATTTTAAAAAATAAAATAATAGAAATTAAAGAAGAGAAAAAATGATGAATACATCTTTGCAAAATTTAGAATTTAATCATTAGAGTAATTTAGATTTACCCACTAATGATTGAGTTTGAATCTATGTCTAATTTAATTAAGTCAAAATAAGTAATCCAAGTCTATCAATTTCATACCCACTAATTAATGGGTTAATTTGGTCACCCATTTGAATCCAATTAAATTACATACGCAAACTCATTTGTTAATAGGTGAGCCAAGTAAATAGGTTACCATTTACATTTGTAAATACATGAAAGTATTAGTAGAATAGGAGACAAATGGGCTGTAAAATTGGGTAAGAGATAGGGTAACTGGATAGGAGCGAGATAGAGTAAAGAGAAAATAGGATTTGGTGAAACGAAAAAGGGTTGTAGGGATACAAGAAAATTGGGTAGGAAATGAAGGAACGAAAAAAAAGTTGTAAGAATGCGAGAAAGTTAGATTCAGAAAGTAAAAAGAATAGTAGTAGAAAGTAGGGGGAATATCGAGGAGAAATGAGGTTGAGAGATGGAAAAAGTGGCATGAAGAGGGAGAATACGAGAGAAATGGATAATAATGTTGTGTTTGGCCATATTTTTCCCTCTCTCCTCTATTGCAAGGGTCAAAATACTAGTAAGATAAGTAATTTCCTGACTTGATAAAACTAATATCGAGAAGACTTGGTTTCCTAAACTAATACAACTAGTACCAAAGAACTTGGTTTATAATTCTACAACTGGTGCATTATCGGCTATTTAAGACGATCTTTTTCACATAACTCGCACTTGACATAATAAGATACCTCTACCTATCTATTAGTCTCGAAATTTCTCAACCATGGCTAGAAATTGTCCAGTTTTTTCTTTGTTTTCTAAATTATCCCTTTTAGTCTTCATCAATTTGTGTCTTTATTCCTTGATTGAAGGAAAAACTGGTGGTTTTTCTACTCATCTCATACATCGTGACTCTCCAAAATCCCCCTTGTATAATCCCTCCAACTCCCACTTTGAAAGGCTTCATGAAGCTTTTCAGCGTTCCTCTGCTCGAGCCGAGTATTTCAAGAAAAGAATCTCCCATTCTCGTTCCAACAACCGTTTCTCAGGTTCTTCCAATCCATTCCAGTCCACCACCATACCTGCTGATGGCGAGTATCTCATGAAAGTATCCATCGGAACCCCTCCGGTTGATCTCCTGGCCATTGCTGACACAGGAAGCGATATGACGTGGATAGAATGCAAGCCCTGCAATGGATGCTACAACCAACACTTCCCTCTTTTCGATCCTAATAAAACAAAATCTTATCGACATTTATTATGCAACTCCTCGTTGTGTTGGGGACCTGGAGTTACCTGTGAACCTGAAAATAAATGTGGGTATTCAGAATCGTATGCAGATGGTTCTTCTAGTGATGGGGATCTTTCTACGGAAACTTTTACATTCGAATCAAGCTCTGGAAGAAAGTTAAGAATCCCAAATGTTGTTTTCGGTTGCACGCACAAGACTGGTGGCGGCTTCGGGGAAACTGCGTCCGGGATTGTTGGACTAGGAGGTGGAGCATTGTCGATTATCAGGCAATGGACTGAATCAATTGGTGGTAAATTTTCCTACTGTGTTGTTCCCAGAGATTCAAACTCGTCGAGTACGATCACTTTCGGTAGCAATGCTGCTCTTTCAGGCAATGGAGTAGTTTCAACTCCATTGATCAGGCAGTTTCCAGATACGTACTACTATGTAAATTTAATAGGCTTCAGCGTTGCAAATATGAGGATTCCCTACAAGGAGATATCCAACCTAGACAATTCTTTCCCCAATGATACTGTGACCGGTAACATCTTCATTGATTCTGGAACAATGCTAACGTATGTCCCTCTGGAGTTTTACCAAAAATTGGAATCAGATATTATCAAAACAGCAAGGGGTACACGGGTTACTGATCCGTCAGGCTTCTATGGCCTCTGCTATAAGGTTGAAAAACGTCTCCAGATTCCCAAAATTGTTGCTCGTTTTGCTGGTGCTGATATACTTTTACCTCCAAATGGTACATTTCTTGAAGTCTATGATGGGGTGGTTTGTTTGGCTATAGTTCCAGTGGATCCAGCTGATAACCTTGCAATTTTTGGGAACCTGTTGCAGGTAAATCATCTTATTGAATATGATCTTGTAAACAATAAGGTCTCCTTCTTGCCAATTGATTGCACCAAATATAAGTAGGGATTGCTGTGCTTTAGATGCAATGATTGTATCGCGATAGGATTTTCAAGTATTCATAATTATTATTTGCTACAGTCCCTATTTTTGTGATTAATTATCCAAAAAACTCATCTTTGTTGGATCTAATTCAAGTATTCTTGTCATCTTTCTTGGAGCGAATTCAAATATTCACGTACTGTGCCTCCTCTGATGCAGAACAGAGTAATTTATTTTTCCCTAAAAGATGTTTTAAGTGCCCGAGTTAATGTTTTCACTATGCACCTTTGATATGAATGAGTTTGGTCCAAAATACTGCAAGAAAAATCAGAATTGTCGTTGCATCTATTTCTAGGTTAGTTTATCTGGAAGCAATTTAAGTGTGCAATGTTACTGCAAGAAACACCACCAAACCGAGGTGCTTTACTAGTGGTGTTGTTTCATGTTATCGGTTGCAGCCAAATCAAATTGTTCTCAATTGCCTCATATATTTTTAGAATCATAATTAGAATTCAAAATCACTTGCAAGCTAAAAGTTGGATTTGAAAAAAACAATTAAAACAGAAAAATATTTTTAAGATTAATGCTAAAATCAGGTGTTTACAATAATTATTTCAGAACAGGAGATTTTTTTTTTAGAGAGGAATGATGACAAGAAGCACTGCTCACTATCAGAACTAAATTAGAGTTAATGGTTCGAAAGGTCACTAAATAATTTAAATCACTAAACTTTTTTTTTATTTAATCAAAGAAGTCATTCAACTCTATGAAAAGATTTACAAAAACAAACATAATGAAAAAAAAGGTCGTCCACTCACCCCATATCTGCGGCCGCCCTCCTCCCTCCTTTTCCCCAATACAACCTCAAGGACCAAACATCCTTACATGTTATTAAGAAATTCCCAAAGGGTAAAAAAAAGATGCTAAGAAGCATAATCATTATATAAACAAGACCTATGTGCGTTGGTTTTGGACGGTTAGTTAGTTCGCATGGTTTATATGTTTCAAGAATTGAATTTTGGTAAACGTTTGAAAGAAGATCTCTTATCTGGCTTTGTGCTCTGGTAAATGTAGCAAAAATCCATATAATAAGAAAAATTTTGATGAACTATATTCTGCTTTTAAGATAGCTGCATAAAATGTCATGTGGGTATTTAATTTTTAATGTGGACTTGAGACAATGATTATGGAAAATGGTTTGGCAAAATTTTTTAGGTTTTAAATGACATTAAGAACTTGATTTTGTTTTAAAGATAGAATAAGCACGAATTAGGTTCTTTAATTAGATTTACTAGTCTAGGATGCTAGATGCTTACTCCACAAAGATATGCAAAAGTTTGTTTAAGTACAACTAGCAAAAACATAAATTTTCTAATGTTGAACCAAAAAAAAAAAAACCAATTACAAAATAAAAAATTTTTGGCTAATCACTTGTTATGATGTTCTTGTTTGCAACAACCCAATAAAGAAAATCATTCAAATTACATTGTTTAAGATATTTTCGACTTTTAAAATCTAACCAATGTGTACAAGTACTTATAAGAGTCAATATGAAAAGCTGTTCACTTCAATCAAGTTTCTAAACTCTGCCATTGATTCAATAATTTATATACCTAAAAATTTTTCCTTTCCTTTGTATCAAGTTTTACTGGCCGTCCTGGTTGATGAACTAATCAAATCTTTCAATCTCATAACCTGTAGTAATTAACATGTTTGTTACGATTCTTTTTATGGTTTATGATTCTTTTATGATTTATATCTTTTGGATCAATTCTATAATCCAATTTTTACTAACTGAATTCTCCAATCACGTGGCCTCGATCAACTGAATACTTTCAGGCAAATCTTGTACCCTATCTCTTTGACAGAGGAAAATACATAGTACTAAACTCGTAGTTTGACTTTGATACTAATCCTAAAATCCAAAATTAGGATTTAAAGATGTTAATCCATAGGATTATAGAATTGAAGGGATAAAATAATCACTTAAAATAATCACACTATTATTGAAATTTTAAACAATGGGAGAAAGTTTACACCACAATAAAAACAACCACATAAGAAATATCATACTAAAATGGCAATTACTAAATATGAAATCTGCTAAAAAATACAAATAAATAGACAGAAACTCCTAAATTTGGTTCAGTTTTGCCAAAAAGAAGGCCGATTAGCAGCCTTTTGATGAATCAAACCTTAACAAGGAAAAGACATTCGTTAGCTTTCTATTGTAGAAAAACATAGGTGACGTACACCGAATTCAAAAAGTGAAGGCAAATAACCTCTTCATTTACCTTGCTATCTGTCCTGCCGGAAAAGTGCAATGCTACATATTTATACATCACAATATACGAATAGTATTATTTTTATAGGGCTTGTTCTCATTTGTTTCACATTTTTATACAAAGATGTATGTGGAAAATAATAATGAGCAAAAGCGACTATTTAATAAATTCTAAACTTTAATTTTTTTGCTATTAAAGAAATCTAACAGCTAAGTGCATAAACAAACGAGAACATTATAACAATTGATTATCCAAAATTAAAATTTTGTACTACGGTGAAACAATGAACCGGAATTCCTTATGTGTATATATATACTAGAAATCGAAAACAAAAACGCATTATATTGTCCAAAATATGACTGTAAATAAAAAAAGGGCAGCCTTGAATGCAGATTCTTTTGCAGTCTCAAATTCTCTGGGACTTGGTTTGAATCAATCAAAAAGTTGCAGATAAGATGAATGAACAAAAATAATGGTAAGTAGTAAATTATTGAATGTATTAACAGTATAAAATATTTGGATACAGTTTCTTGCGTAAGGACGTGACTAGATTAAGATTCATAGTGATAGATGAAACAGGAGTCACTTGAGGAAAATGAATATATGCATTTATATGTAATGCTGGCCATTGCTAGTGCATTATGGACTATATAAGATGACATTTTTTTTACATAATTCATATGTACCTGATATATTAGATATCTCTAGCTATCTATCACTCTCAAAATTTCTCAGCCATGGCCGGAAATTGTCCAGTACCTTTTTCTTCGTTTTCTAAGTTATCCCTTTTAGTCTTCATCAATTTAATTCTTTATCCCTTCACTGAAGGACAAACTAGTGGTTTTTCTACTCATCTCATACATCGTGACTCTCCAAAATCCCCCTTGTATAACCCCTCCGACTCCAACTTTGAAAGGCTTCATGAAGCTTTTCATCGTTCCTTTGCTCGAGCCCAGTATTTCAACAAAAGAATCTCCCACTCTCGTTCCAAGCTTCTGTCACATTTTTCTTCTGATTCAATCCAATCCAACATTACATCCGTCAATGGGGAGTACCTCATTAAAGTATCTATCGGAACCCCAGCTGTTGATGTCCTGGCCATTGCTGACACAGGTAGCGATCTTACGTGGATACAATGCCAGCCCTGCATTCGATGTTTTAAGCAAGATGCCCCTCTTTTTGATCCTAGTAAATCAACGACTTATAAGCAAGTATTATCATGCCGCGCTCCGTTGTGTCGTTTGGATCCTGGAATTACAGTTTGTTATCCTGGAAATATATGTGGGTATGGAGTTGCATATGGGGATAATTCTTTAAGTGATGGGGATCTTGCTACGGACACTTTTACGTTTGAATCAAGTTCTGGCGGAAATATATCAATTGCGAATGTTGCTTTTGGTTGTGGGCACGAAAATGGTGGCATCTTCGGGGTAACTTCCTCTGGGATAGTTGGACTATCACGTGGAGCATTGTCAATTATAAGGCAATTGAATGCATCAATTGCTGGTAAATTTTCCTATTGTTTGACTCCTAGAAACTCGTACATTTCAAGTAAGATCCATTTCGGAACAAACGCTGTTGTTTCAGGCCCTGGAGTAGTTTCAAATACGTTGTTCAAGAAAGCTGGAGATAAATTCTACTATCTCGATTTAATTGGCTTCAGTGTTGGAAATGTAACGATTCGAAACCAGGGTTTCACCAAGTTGGATAATTCTTCCCCTAATGATGGGGGTAATGTCGTACTTGATTCTGGAGCAACACTAACGTATGTCCCCAGGCAAATGTACCAAAATTTTGAATCAGGAGTAATTGATTTAACAACGGGTACACGGGTTCCTGATCCAGGCACTGGTGCCAACTTCAGAGTTTGCTATAATAAGTATAACAACCTCCAATTTCCCGAAATTGTTGCTGTCTTTTCTGATGCTGACCTAATAATACCTCCAAACAATATATTCGTCGAAGTCTCTAAGGGGGTGGTCTGTTCGACTATAGTTCCAACTGATGGTACTCCAATTCTTGGAAACCTGTTGCAGATAAATTTTCTTATTGGTTATGATCTTGTTAACGGGACGGTCTCCTTCTTGCCCACTGATTGCACCAAAAATCATTAAAGACTGCTATGCTTTTGATGTGATGATATGGCTTCTCAAGTTTTGGTATTTGTATTGTGCTACTGCTCCTGTTTTGGGATTAATAATTCAAAAACTCATCTTTCTTGGATGCTATGTCTATCATCTAACATTGTGCCCCTTCAGCTGTATCCTTTTTCCTTTTGTTCCTCCTTTTAAGTATCTGGAAGCACATTGCTAGCTGGATTCAAATTCAAATATTTTTATCTCATGTACTTAAAATCACCTACAAGCGATAATTAGGTTTCGAAATGCAATTAATTAAAAGAGGAAATAAAAAGAGACTTTTTAAATTAAAGAGATAATCAAGTGTTTAGAATCATTTTAGGACAGGAGACTATGAGGGAATGACGTGTTCACTATTATGAGCAGCTCAAGTTTAATGAACCAAGTGAAGCAATATCTTTGTAAAGAAATTTGTATTAGTTACTTTCAATGGTGTGATCCGTTGTGTTGTTTACACATGATCTAAACGAGAAATGCTTATAAAAATGTTTATGGCCTAAACACTACTAGGAGGCTATTTTTGGCGAAAATTTTTTCAAATGCTCTCAACCCCTACGTACGTTCAGAAAGTATAAATACTGTTAAATGGGAAAAGTTCTTGGATTTGGCATTTAGAATGGTAAGTGTCATGAAATTCAGAAGGGTAGAGGTACAAGGACTATTATAAAGAATAAAAAGAAATAAGGGGCAGGGTTGCAACCATCCAGGAAGGTTGAGGGCCCCTGCACGCGTGTATACACACACATATATATATATGTATGTATATGTAAAATTTAAATTACATACTGGACATCATTTTCAACATCATGTGCGAAATTTAAAGAAATTATTTTGTATTTACATTGTATTGAAAGTGCTTGTATATTTGAAGAAAAGATTTAAAACCATCTCTATCCCCTGTTCAAAATAAAGGTCCTGGTCAATGAGTAATAAAAAAAGAGATGAAGATACTTACCCAAAAAAATGAAGAGATAAAGATAGAATAATTTTGGTAAGTAATCAGTGAAATTAAATAGCTTCATTGTAGGCTTTTGCTGTCCTCCGTAATAGGCAAACGCATTTCTATGAAGTGATTAGGAGAAATTTCAAGAAGGGCGAAGATCTATAGGCACAAAGTATGATTCTTAGCCCAGAAAAGGGAAAAAAAAGTGTTTTAATTTTGTTATGGTGAAAAAGGTACTAGACGCATAATCGTTATATAAACAGGACCCATGTGCGTTGATTTTGGACGGTTCGCATGGTTTATATGTTTCAAGAATTGAATTTTGGACAATTTTTTAAAGTAAATCTCTTATCTGGCTCTCGTAAAAGTGGAAAAAATCAATGAAATAAGAAAATATGATGAACTACATTCTACTTTTAAGATAGCTACATATGATGTCATGTGGTTATTAAATTTATAATGCGGACTTCAGACAATGATTTTGGATAATAGTTTTGTAAAATTCTTTTTAAACGATATTAAGCACTTGATTTAAAAATAAATAGATGTGATGCGTATTCTACAATGACACGCAAAAGTTGGTTTTTTTTTTTTTTTATCGTGTAACTAGCAAAAAATCTAAATTTTCTGGTGTAAATAAAATTTCACTTGCCAGAGGTATTCAAACAATTCGTTAGCCACATTAACCTGACATTCCCTTTATTCAAGAAACTAAAATCATATTCTTCATAAAAATTAGAAAGGCATATGTTAAAAAGGAAAAGCTTTATGTTGATAGAAGGCTGTTATTGTAGCTAAAATTCAAATTTTAAAGCCCCAACCATTTTTTTGTTAAAATACCAAAATTACCCTTTTAGAGTAAATTCACATATGATCACAAATGGGTAAAATACCAAAAAGCTACTTGTGATTTATTAAATGTTTAATTTAACTCTCTCGAGTTTGGAAACCTATACTACAGCTTCCTGTATTTCAACTAAATTGAAAATTGGATGAGAAACATCTAATCTAATAGTTATACATGAAATATCAATATTGCCCCTATATAAATGAACTCTTTATGATTTGTCGAATGTTCAATTTAACTCTCACTGGTTTGAAAAATTACAATATAACTCATTGTGGTTTCAACTAAATTGAAACTTGAATGAAAGCATTTCACGTATAGTAGGGGTAATATGATTGACATCACGTACAATCGTTAGATTGGATGCTTTCTATTGAATTTTTAATTTAATCGAAACCACATGGAGCTATAGTATAGGTTTCCAAACTAGAGGAAATTAAATTGAACATTTTGCAAATCAAAGGGAATTTTTTGGTATTTTACCCATCACAAATTGATCTGAGAGGGGTAGTCTTGTCATATTACCATTGGATATTATAATATTGGCAACATCAATGTGCAAGATGGGTGCATTAAATAATTAAACTACTTTTTTTCTAGTGCATTTGCACAGGCACTTTTTATATTCTATAATTTTATTTTTGAACAAAAATTGTTATAAAAAACTTAAAATGTTATTTTATAAAATTTAATATACTAATTGTGAGACAAACATTAAAGTTAAACATATTAAAAATGGTTAATTTATAATAACTTAATGACTAGTTGCAATCGAATCTTATCCCATAATTCAATTATGTTTGCACTAAATCTCTAATTATGGTGACAAGTCAACATGAGTGAATGAGAAATATTGAGAAATAAGTGCAATTAAATATTTGTTTCTTTCACGATAAAAGAATTTTAAATGCATACTAATAGATGATGAACTTATTATTTGCTCAAATTATTTAAAACTAAGAAAAGTAATTTGGGAGAACTTTTACAATCCTATGTTTACATGAATACTACTTTGGCCTAAATTGAATTTGAATGGAGAGAGTATAAAAATTAATGGAACATTTTAGGAAAGAATAATTGTTTATACAATTTAAATGTAATTTTTAAAAAAATTTTAAATGGGCTTGTATGAGTAATATGCTAAAATTATGTAATATAGATTCATTAAAAAAAATGAAAATTGTCAAAACTTTAGAATTACAAATCAATAATCAAGTATAATAATAGAGATACAGTGAATGTAATAGAAAAAAATTAAGAAAAGAAAAATTCTGCATTGATTGCCAAAAAAATCAAGAAAGTTATATTCAATGTAAACGTAAATAAATTAGGAACTTAATATAATGAAATTTAATGCAAATTATAGAATGATAAAAAAAATAAAAGTTTCTCCATATTTTAGTAATGGTTATAAATAGATTAAAAATAAACATCAATAATAGATTAATTGCAAAATAAATATTTAAATTAAACATATTAAAATAGTTAATTCATAATAACTTAATAATTAGTTTTAATCAAATCTTATCCTATGATTCAATTATGTGTACCCTAATTTATGGTGGTATGTCAATATATGAGTAAAGGAGATATATTAGGAAATAAATGCACTTAATATACCAAAATCATCTTTTTCAAATAAGATCAGACATCATCACAAATTCACTTCAGAAGATTACTCCTGTCGTATTTGTTAATGGGTTTAGCTAATGGGCGTGCGCCAGCAAGAAAAGTCCTAAATTCATTTGACAAATGCACATTCTCTAACAAAGTTTGACCCACGTTCCAAGTTATCGTGCAAGAATGGATACACTATCATATTAAATATGGACTCCACCCAGAAAACTAGGAACCGTTTAGATTTGTATTTTTTGAGAGTTTTTGAAGAAAATAACTATAACACGTTTTTTGAGATGTAATAAATGGGGCAAAATACACTTTACCTCTTGTAATTTAGTGCTTTTGTACATAATCTCTTATGATTTCAAAAGTTATACAGAACTCCTTCATAATTTAGATTAAATTATCAAAATTACGAAATTTGCATTTTATAACGGAGTCAACTAAAATGTCAAAAGTACCCCTATGTAAAGTTGAAAATTATTTGTTAGCCACAGGAGATTATTTATATATTTTGAAAATCATAAGAGAGTTATATGATAAATTACTAAACTATAAGGGAATTATATAGTAAAACATAAAATTGTACGGGGGTTAGAGTGTCATACATATTATGATTATATATTTTGGTCATTTTAGCCATTTCAATTTTTAAACAAGGACAATTTCGACATTTTGTGGAGTTTCGTTACAAATGATTATTTCCGTTATTTTGACACTTTAATTTAAAGGGCAAATTACATTTTACCCCCTGTGGTTTAGTGCTTTTACATAATCCCCCTATGGTTTCAAAAGGTATACATAACCCCCTCATGGTTTGGATTAAAGTGTCAAAGTGACGGAAATAGTCATTCGTAACAGAACTTCTAGAAATGTCGAAATTACCCTTATGAATACATGACACACTAATCCCGTATGATTTTTATATTTTACTATATAACCCCCTTATGGTTTAATACTTTATCATATAACCCTCTTATGGTTTTCAAAATATACACATAACCCCCCTTGGTTAATAAATAATTTTCAACTTTCACTACAACAAAAATGGCATTTCTTGACACACCTATAAGGACGCTTGATGGTTTTTGTCATTATAGCACTTCTATCATGACACTTGTTATCAATTCAATAATATATATTTTAATTTTTTTTATTTTATCGGATATAAAAATAATAATGTGTCTTTAGATTCTCTATCATGACACTTGAAAAAATGTGAGAAACACCAAAAAAAATTAAAACATAAAACGATGTCGTTTGATTTTGGCGGAAGATTCCTTTGCCAAAACACTTAGTGAAATCTCAAAACATTCATTTTGCTGGCCAATGAAATTTTGATTTTTTTTATCTCTCTCACAAACTCTCTCTCTCGGCAAACTATCTCTCAAAACTCCCCCATTTTGGTTCTTCCGTCTTCCGCCTTTGCTGCCTCCCCACTCCCCCATTTTCAGTTGCTAACTCAGCCGCTTCTCTGCGCTGTTCGGTCAACCACGACACCTGCACCAATAAGCCTTCGCTCTCTTTGCTAGGACAAAAAGAATAAGAAAACAGATATTCGTGCTCTTTCCTTTTTCTTCTTTCCTCTGAAACCGATCCCCATGCTTCTCCTTACTGACTAGATATTCAGGTTGAGCGTGCTGACGAGTAGAGTAGGCGAACGTTACCGCCATCGTCTCACTGGAGTCCAGCCACTACAGCAGAAATCATCACTGTAAAGTTTCCCGCACTCTTATACCTTTTTTCCCTTAATTGTATTGTTTTCTTCTTTGTCTGCAATCATGTCGGTTATGCTTTACTTTCGTCTTGTTAATCGATTTTAAGTGGCTGGAATTGATCATAGGTTTGAGTAGAGTTTTAGATTTAAAATTCAAGCTCAGGCCGTATAAGGAATTGATGAAAAAGAAATTTCAAAACTTTTCATGCTCACTACCTGTTTGTCGGAAGGTTCGAATGAAGAAAGAAGGAAATTTGCAAGGAAGTGAACAGACAGATGAGAGTGATTGGAGAGTGAAATTTTGCCTTGGTGAACTTTTCTTTTGTTTTTGATCATCAAGTGCAATAGAAAAGTACATTTAGTACAATTTCCTAACTATCTTAGAGGAAATCTTGTTTGGAACTTTCGCTGGATGCTATGCAACTTATTTTTGATGCTTGGGTCATGATTGTTGTTTTGTTTGCTATAGCCCCATAAGAAGGTTTTTTTAATTATTATTAAAAATTACCGCATAGCTTGGATACTTTTGCATTCCATGCACCATGTCAGCTATTCATAGCACATAGCACTAAAGTAGTGCACTCTGTAATTTTGGAGATGTTTCATCTACGCATTCAATTATTTCGAGTTTTTAGTCCAATGGGTAATAAACTGGTTGTACATCACTTATTATGTTGCATCCCAGTTATATTGACCTAGAACAATTACCATATAGACAAAAAGAAGATATTAACTGCAGCAAATTGAAGAATAAAAAGAGTATCTGTCAAATCTTTTCTCCCAACATCCCTCGTAATTCTTTCCCCCAACCTCAACTTAGGCACACACTGTGTCTCTCCTTTTCTTCTTCAAACTAAATGTTCTTCTCATGGACAAATAAGGATAATTTGAATTTATGAGGATGCAGAGGAAGAGAATGAAGATGGAGTAGTTAATTGTTATAACTCCAGTTATGATAAAGTTGAAGATGACTTTACATAAGATGGATTAGGTGACTAGTACTCTATTGTAAGATGCTGGGTGCATATCTTAATTTCTTTGAATTGACTTTATATCTCCAAAAAAAAAAAAAAGTGAAGGGATTCTATATTTATTTGAATTGTGTGGTATTTATTTGTGTGACTGTCTTATTTTTTGTCTGCTTTTATGATCTAGAACATTGATTACTCTATATTTTTAGACAAGAATATATTGCTTTTTGTTGCAGAATTTCTCTGTAGAAAAAATACAGATCTTGCACATTAAACCCAATGGGGACTGTTTGCACTATAATGCATTATGGGCAACTAACAAATTGGGCTTTGCTAGCCATTCAATACTTTGTAAATCCTCCGCAGTGTAACATACTGGAAATTGCCTTTCAGTTGCAGTCTCCAGCGAAGTGTCCTAATTTAGTCTTTCAAGTTGGAATGTGACTAATAGTTTCTTATCTTTTAAAAGTTTGCCAATTCAGGAGGATTGGTTACATAGTTTTTTAAGATTTCTTTCCTTCAGTGGGCACTTAAAAATCTAGTGATTATTGAGTGCTTTGATCTGTTGAAATTTAATTGAAAATTTTCCGATCATAAATTGACACCCTTCAAAATGTTAATGACTACATATGTCAAAGCACAACCTAGGAAATTATATCAGCATGTGCTCCGACTGTATGGTACTAAACTTGCAGTGCTTCCACAAGAATGTGAAGAGCACATATTGATCATTGAAAAGATAGATTTCTATTATGATTCTGCTAATGTTTGAAGCACTAAATGTGAAATTGCTATCTATTTTGAACGAGTATCTGTTTCTATGAAAACTTTGGACAAATATGCATATGACAATAGTTTCTAATGAAGTTACAAACGATGTTGAACCTCTGGCATTATACCAAGAAGGTGTTAATCAAGTTAACTGGTTACACTTCTAAGCCCTTGCCTGTGGGCAGAATCTGAGCTAGCTTTATTCATTTGTAGCAAGAAGTAATTTTGCATGCCAGTGCCATGCATTGTTGACTAACTTGTCACATTCAGTGTTTGGATAGGTGGGAGTATATTGACGTCACTTGGTTCCTTTCAGCAAATGTGGTTTTCAAAATCTGAGTAAGCTTTTACATCCACTCTACCTTTCAATATTCAACTTTTCTCCTTTTTTTCTCCCCATTTTCAGTCTATTTTCCTCTCGATTAACAGGTTTGAGGAACATGGAGCTTCTTATGTTCAAAGAAAATGCCCGTAAAGTACTTTACTGGTGCGGACAATTATCACATTAGACAGAAATTCATGGAACTGACTTTACTTTGATTAGTTCGCTGACGGTATGGGTTGCTCGGTTTTAATATCCTGCTTTATAGGAGCCCAAACAATGTACTATATATATACTATACCTCTCGCGGATCGTTGCTAATGTTTTACAATTACGTTACCTGACTTTTAGTTCAACAAATTATACTTGTGAGGGAATCTTTCAAGTTTGTACTTGTTAGGGATTTGCTATGTTAGTACTTGTTATTGACTTTTAGTTCAACAAATTATATTTAAACATTGACTTTTGCTTTTAGATTAATATATGCATTTTGTTCTTTGAGATAATTTTACAAGTCCTTTGGGTTTCTGATTGATGGAATGCATAGCAGGGAGCACTACCTGCAGGTTGCTTCTATATAAAAAAAAAAGAAAAAAAACTCCTGGTAGTTAAAAGTGTCAGTATAGCTCAGTTAAAAAAACTCCTACTTGTTACTGACTGTAGCTATCCTGACACTTTCGATTATCAAGAAAAGAAATTTTTGTTGGCAGATAAGATGTTATAACAGCATAGTTTTCCTGACACATTTGAATACTACATGCCTATCCCTACATTGGAAGGGACAACACTCGTCTGAGGTGTGGGGAAAGGTAAAGTGTCAGGTTAAATTATCTATACTGACACTTTTAAATGCCGTTAAAGGTCATTTTTGTTGTAGTGTTTACATAAGGGTATTTTTGACATTTGAGGTGACTCCGTTACGAATAATCATTCCCGTCACTTTGACATTTTAATCCAAATCATGAGGGGATTATATATAACTTTTGAAACCATAGGGGGGTTATGTGAAAACTCGCTAAATCACAAGGGGATAAAGTGGAATTTGCCCTAATTTAAATTATGAGGAGGCTATATATAATTTTTAAAATTATAGGGATTTATGTAAAAAATTATTAAATCATAGGGGGTAAAGTGTATTTTGCCCTAATAAATGTCATAAAGGTGAGGCATTTGTTAGATGAAATTGTAGAACAGCATAGGCAGCAAAATCTCAAATTCATTAATAGTCCCGTAACTTGCCCCTTTCATCACCTCCAAGCCTATGCCAGAAAATGCCAAATAGTGCACATTTACACCACAAGATATAGTACTGTTATCTTCACAAAAAAACATAGCTAATCATCTACTGAAAAAAAATGCTAATCAGATTCTTTCTACACTGTCATCCACTCGAAATGGAAAAAAAATGTTTGTCTAACGGGTATCCATTGAGTACAATATTAATATATTTTTTAGGTATTAGATTTTTAAAAATGTAAGATTAATAGGAAAATGTGTATAAATGCAATGAAAAGTAATAATTATTAGTGTGTTTATATACCTGATAGGTTGAGTGGAATTTAAGTATGTTAATGAGTAATCATATCTGAGCACTCGTTAGAAAAAGAAATATAATAAAAAAGCACAATTGTTCAAAAAAAGAAAAAAGAAAAAGAGGTAGGCATAAATGCAGATTAATATACAGATACGGAAATTTGTGGAAATTGATTTGAATCAATAAAAAGGAAAGAGACAATGAATGAAAAAAGTAATTGTAAGTAATAATTTAAATTGATTGCACTAGTGATAGACAATATTTTGGATACAAATCCGCGTTAGCAAA
Source organism: Coffea humblotiana (assembly GCA_023065735.1). Taxonomy (NCBI): domain Eukaryota; kingdom Viridiplantae; phylum Streptophyta; class Magnoliopsida; order Gentianales; family Rubiaceae; genus Coffea; species Coffea humblotiana. The sequence goes on along the minus strand of CM041212.1, from coordinate 21,590,501 downwards.
GACATAAGGAAAATTATGAGTCACCGTGATAGATGAAATAGGAGTAATCTTAGGAGTATGAATGCATATGTATTTAGTCCCGACCATTGCAAGATACATTATGGACTATATAAGGCAACCCTTTTCACATAATTCATGCCTGATATGTTAGATACCTCTAGCCGTCAATTGATCTCATTTTTTCTCAACCATGGCTGGAAATTTTACAGTTCTCTCTTTGTTTTCCAAGTTATCCCTTTATTCTTCATCAATTTGTTTCTTTCTCCACTCATTGAGGGAAAACATGGTTTTTCTACTCATCTCATACATCGTGACACCCCAAAATCCCCCCTTTACAATCCTTCCAACTCCTACTTTGAAACGCTTAACAAAGCTTTTTATCGATCGTTCTCTCGAGCCGAGTATTTCAAGAAAAGAATCTCCTAGTCGCATTCCAAGAGTTTATCAGATTCTTCTGATGGAATCCAGTCCCACATCACATCCATCAGTGGAGAGTACCTCATCAAAGTATCCATCGGAACCCCACCTGTTGATATCCTAGCCATTGCTGACACGGGCAGCGATCTTACTTGGACACAATGCAATCCCTGCAGACAATGCTATGAGCAAAGTGCCCCTCTTTTTGATCCTAGTAAAACTTCGAGTTATCGAAAGTTATCATGCGACTCTCTGTTGTGTACTGAAGTTGGAACTCAAACTTGTGATTCTGAAAACAATTGTGGATATAGAGTTTCTTATGGAGATCATTCTTATAGTATTGGTGATCTTTCTGCGGAAACTTTTACCATTGAATCAATCTCTGGCGGAAGTGTATCAATATATTCCGAAAATTGTTTTCGGTTGCGGGCACGAAAATGAAGGCACTTTCAATGAAAGTGCGTCCGGGATAGTTGGACTTGGGGGAGGATCATTGTCTATGATCAAGCAACTGAGTGGATCAATCGGGCTTCGAATCCTCTGTCCCAAAGTAGTCACTGTCCCTCTGTCCCTTATTTGTACAGCTGTCACGTGTCTCCAATTTTTTGTTAACTCAAACTCAAATAAACCGATAATAATCACTTTAAGTTTACTCAAAATCAATTAAAACAGATAATTCAAAACTTTTTTCTATTTTCTTTTTAACAAAAAAGAGTCTTGTTGATCATAAACATAGAAATCAACTAAAACTCTTTTTTGTTAAAAAGAAAATAAAAAAAAGTTTTGAATTATCTGTTTTAATTAATTTTGAGTAAACTTATAAACTGATTATTATCGGTTTATTTGAGTTTAGGTTAACAAAAGGCTAGAGACACGTGGGAGTTGTACAAATAAGAGACAGAGGGGACAGAGACTACTTTGGGGACAGAGGATTCGAAACCGATCAATCGGTGGCAGATTTTCCTATTGCTTAGTGCCTAAAGATTCAGGATCAGATGTTTCAAGTAAGATCAATTTTGGTACAAATGCTATTGTTTCAGGCCCAACAGCAGTTTCAACTCCACTGATCAAGAAAAATCCAGATACATTTTACTATCTCAATCTAGAAGGCTTCAGCATGGAAATACAAGGATTTCAAACAAGGGTTTCTCCAAGTTGCATAATATTTCCGCTACTGCTGCAGAAGAGGGCAACATCATAATTGACTCTGGAACAACTCTAACTTATGTTGGGAAAGGGGTACGGGTACAAGCACACAATATCAGAGTTAGCCCAGAACAAATTTCTCTTTCCCCAAGTACCAATTAAAATAGGAATAAACCAAATCACCAAATAATAATACCAACAGTGATAATAAAATGTAAGAAAAATAATGGCACAAAATACCAAGATTTTTACGTGAAAAACCCAAATTGGGAAAAATCACGGGATCTAGTTCAGTCAAAAATCTCCACTATCACAATAATCGGAATACACAACTCTACCCGAAATATTCGGATGACAATAATATTACCAATACCAATCAAGCGAAATTGCTATAAAATCACCTCCAAAAACTATAACTGTCAAAGAAGTGGGTTTGGAAAAGTGTTACCAAACGAAGAGGAAATCTGAAATCTGAATTGATAGATGAGTAGAGCTTGACGAGAGGATCGCGTGTGTAAAATTTCGTCTCAATAAGACTTCAAATCACCTTCCAACTGAGCCCCCAAAGTTGCAAAAAATTTTCTCTCTCTGGCTCTCACTCTTTCTCTCTCTTCGTTTCTCTTCTCAAAGTGGCGGCTGTAGCCTTTGTTCTCACACCAGGACCGAAGAATGAATACATCATGCGATTGCTCACTTTTCTTTTTAAGTCAAATCTTGACTTAAACCTAAAAGTGTTTGGCTTTGTGGTTTGGCCCACAAATGGGCTGGCCCACAAACCCAACAATCTCCCCCTCCAACTCATTTAGAGGGTTCCACCAAACCTGCTTTTTGTCTGCAAAATAAGAGTTTCTCCTTAGGCAATACCTTGGTAAACATGTCAGCACCATTATCATTTGTATGCACCTTCTCAAGTGTTAATAACTTGGAATCCAATACTTCTCGAATCCAATAATATCTCACATCATTTGGACCAAGAGTGAAATGTGAAGTTCTTACACAAATGAATAGCACTCTGACTGTCACAATAAAGGTTGCACTTCTCTTGCTTCATACCCAACTTTTGAAGGAATTTCTGCAACCAAAGAGTCTCCTTGCATGCTTCAGTGGTTGTGATATACTCTGCCTTCGTACTAGAAAGGGCGATAATCATTTCAGAACAGGAACTTTTAAAGGGATTAATTCCTTCTAATGTCTAGTCAATACAAAGTCTAGTGTTGAAACACAAGAGCATAAATTTTTACTCAAACAAAGGTAAGCACAAATTTTCACATGGACGATGTCCTTTAATAATTTAGTCCATTCCGCAAACAATATAGAACAATCATGCATTCAGTTGTATCTGGACAATGGTATATACTAATTTAAATATTCTTGTCTCACTACTGATTCTCTCATCTCATGCAAAAGAAAATGCTTTAATTTTCCAAAAAATAATATATTAGTAAGTGTTTCTGTTATTTTCTTTCTTAATACCTTTGGAATTAATGAGTTTGGCCTAGAATAGTGCCAGAAAAAACCAATGGTGTAGCTGCATCTAATTGAAGATTAGTTTATGTGGTAGTAATTTAAATTTGACATGACAGGCATAAGCATATGATGGAATTATTAAAAGCAATTACAGTAATATGCCACACTCTTTCCACTTGCAACTGCCAGATATATGATTCAAACTCTGAATCTGATAGTGGAGAAAACCTTAAGAGCCTTCGACTGACTATTAGGCCTACCTTAGTGATTACATGCACCACCAATTAGAGGTGCATATGCATAAATTGCAGCTAATTTATATTGTTCTCAATTGCTTCTGATTTTTAGAATCATAATCAAAGTTGAAAAACACTTGCAACTAAAGTAGGTTTTGAAAAGGCAAAATAAAACGCCAAAATGTAACTTTTTTAGAGTTCAAGTTAAGATCAGTTGGTTAGAAATAATCATTTCAGAACAGTAACTTTTTAGAGGAGAGAAATGGAATTGGGATGTACGTGTTTGCTATTACGAGTAGACCATGTTTAGTAACCAAATGAAACAATTTGCGTATATACCACAATTGTTAGATCAACTTATTCCCCCACACCTAAATCATGCTTGTCCTCCAGTATGAGAACAACAAATTAAGCAATCAAATTCAAATAATGGCTATTCCTCAAATCTTCTGTTGTCAACATACAATTAAACATATGTCAAGTATTAGTGGCAATTTTCAAGAAATATCTCTCCAATTAATTTTCAAGATCAAGGACTTTCCAATTTATGACTAACTAATCTAAGGACATAAAATATTTAACTAACATTTGTCAGCGAATGGTTCGACTATTAAGCAAAATCTCAATATTAAAACTCATGGATCAGCAGGCTAGTGTAACCATCCATATTCTTATACTTTTTTTTATTTTCACTCTTCGTACAACCCTCTTTTTTTTCAATTCTTTTTTTTTAAGGAAAATTCTTAGTTCTTAGTCATTCAAACCTTTTGACGCAAACTCCGACATCGCAAACCTTTTCACTCAGCTCTCATCGCTTAAAAACCACATACTCATAACTATCGTCGCTTTTTTGACGCAAAAGTCGACACTTGTGGTGAAGATCTCTGGTCACGATGCAATGATACTAGTGAAGTATAGCCAAATACTATTTATAAATAAGCATTAAATTAAAATTAAAAACCACAAAAATCCGCTTCATTTCTTAAACATGGAGAACTAAGATTAATAGCTGAACCAATATTCACGAAAAAAGCTAAACAAATATTTACAATACTTAAGAAGTTAACCAAAAAGTGCAAAAGTCACAAAATTTCAAATATTCACCAAAGAGATACCCTTAAACTTAACCATGTCATGCTTAAGACCTTAGAGTATAAAATTTTAGCAATAGAAAATTTTAAAAATTTAGCCATCGTTGATCAAGAATAATCACAAAATATACAAGAAGTGACAAAAATTAGATAAAATTTGACAAAGTCGAACAAAAAAAATTCCAACAAAAAATGCCTACACTTGCATTTTTCCAATATACTACTTCCCCCAACCTAAATCTTACATTATCCCCAATGTAATAAATAAAAATAAAGGAAAAGTAAGGGGATAACGGAACTTTCCTAATCATCGAGGTGGTGATGAACAGCTACGGGTGAGGTGCAAAAGGACTCGTGAAACCAATATGATGGACATATGCTGCTAAATAAAGAACAAGTGGAGCTTGATATTGGCCAATCTGCCATTCTTTGATGAACTTGTGTAATAATGAATCAAGAGACACGTAGCTTGTGAGGGGTGGTACAACGAAGGAAGATAATGGATGAAGTGGCAAGTTGGTCGTGGTGAGCAACTGACGATGAATGGCGGTGGTCATGGGGTTCGGTTGGAGAAGGAGGGAAGAAAGAAAAAAAGAAGAAAGAAAAAGAAGAGAGAAAGAAAGAAAGAAAGAAAAAGAAAAGGAAAAAGAAAGGAAAAGGAAAAAGAAATGGAAAGAAAAAAAGAAGAGAGAAAAAAATCTTTTTTTTTGTCTTTTTTTTATTTTACTTCTCCCTTGTTGGAACAAGATGTAGACACGTCCTGTTAATAGAAACCCTTCTGATGATGAAATTATTGAATTAAAAGTTACCATGTACCATCTTGACGTGGACACGTCATAATAGTCCAGACGCTTCTGACGATGAATTGGAAAACTAGCGCATTACCACATGCCCTCCTGACGCTGGCACGTCTTGTAGGGAGAAAGTTTTCTAACAAAGAAAACATCAAAAACGAAAAATTAAACACACCAAATTCGAAAATTGGTGTAAACGCTTCTGATGGTAGAGTATATTTGTGCATTACCACGTGCCCTCAAGGCACGGGCACGTCTTGTTGGGAAAAAGTCTTCTAACAAAGAAAACATCAAAACGAAAATTAAACACAAATTCGAAAATTTAAGTTAAATAAAACAAAACTAATTATAAAAATGAACTAAAATTGAATTGGGTTGCCTCCTAATAAGTGCCTTTCTTTAATGTCTTTGGCTAGACATTACTATGCTTGTTCATGGAGGATAAAATCTTGTAACTCGTTTCAATGTTTCATCCTCTATGTAATTCTGGTATCCCTCGTAAATAGAGTAATCACTGAGCACACGAGTTACGGTCTTCCATGGACTAGTAGATGGTATCAAACAAGTCAACAATAATTTTAATTCTTCACTTACTCCTCTATCACGTGCACTTACTAGTTCAGGATATTTTGCCGTCGCAATTCTTAACATTTTCCTGACTCTTATTTTTTAATTCCTATTAATGAGATTGATTTTATTATACCAGAAGATTTTGAGTTTTATGACAAGAATAATTAAGCATATAAAACTAATATGGTTATTAATTTCTAACTAATTTAATGTCTCACATATAAGGATAAGAGTTAAAATTGGTATTAATGTGGCATAATTTTGAAAATTATAGTAACTGCTACTGTATTTGAGTTCTGCAACCTTCAAATATATTCATTCTATTCATGTAAATATATATATATATATATATATATATAATTTACTGAACTCATAATACTACGCTGAATTTTCAATCATTCATTTTTAAAAAAAAGTTTTCATAATATGGGTGAATATAATACTCCATATGATACCCGTTATGTATTTTATTAATTATGATAAGTAGTAATTTATAAGTGAATGCATTAATGACACTAAATCTTTGGATACACTCCCACTTAAGTAAGGACGTAACGAAATTAAGAGTCATGGTGATAGATGTTTTAGGAGTATTTTGTAAGGATAATTAAATGTATGTATTTATATGTAATGCTGGCTATTGCTAATATATTACTGACTATATATAAGACGACATTTTTCACATAATTTGTACCTGAGGTATCAGATACCTCTGGCTATCAATCAGTCTCAAGTTTTCCCAACCATGGCTGCAAATTTTCCAGTTTTCTCTATGTTTTCTAAGTTGTCCCTTTTAGTCTTTATCAATTTGTTCTTTTATCCACTCATTGAAGGAAAAGATGTGGTTTTTCTACTCATCTCATACATCATGACTCTCCAAAATCCCTCCCGCATAATCCCTCCAACTCCTTTGAAATGCTTAACAAATCTTTTCACCGTTCCTTCGCTCGAGCCAAGTATTTCAAGAAAAGAATCTCCCAATCTCGTTCCAAGAAAAGTATCTCTCAAGAAATTGACCAACGAAAATAATAGAGTTCTTGGCAACTCGATAATGACAATAATAAAAAAAATAAATCAAATAAAGAAACACAAGAATTTACGTAGTTCGATCTAATTGACCTACGTCCACGGGCGAAAAGGCACCTAAAACTAAAAATACAAAAAAGTCTAAATAACACTAAATACTTAATGGCCCAAAGGTCCATGACTTGCTCTTTTGGTTTGATGCTAAACCAAAACTTCTCTCATACTGGGGTGTGGGCCCCCAAAACACTCTTGGGTTGGTGCAATGGCACTCGAGTTGGTACTCTTAGCACAATTAAACTTACTTAAGTCCACTATATTTATAACCACCAAGATGAAATATTTATTTTTAAAAGTCTCAATGTGGTATACAAAGACACACTCAACAGTTGTAGTTAAATCAAATTGTTCTCAATTGCCTCATATATTTTTAGAATCATAATTAGAATTCAAAATCACTTGCAGGCTAAAAGTTGGATTTGAAAACAATTAAAACAGAAAATTTTTTTAAGATTAAAGGTAAAATTAGGTGTTTACAAATTATTTCAGAACAGGAGATTTTATTTTATTTTTTTTTAGAGAGGAATGATGACTAGATGCACGTGCTCACTATCATAACTAGATTAGAGTTAATGGCTCGGAAGGTCACTCAATAATTTAAATCACTAAACTTTTTTTTATTTAATCAAAGAGGTCACTCAACTCTATAAGTGTGATATTTTAATTGATTTTTTGGACAAAAATTTGGGTAAATTTAGGATTTTTATGTCAAATTTTTGTGTCAAATTTAGGCGTGACGGTAAGATTCACGGATAAAATTGTGAAAAGATTCACAAAAACAAACATAATGCAAAAAAAATTGCCCACTCACCCCATATCCGCTTGACAAGTAGATATTTTACGTATTTTTAGTGTGTTTTATTGGTTAGTTTTGGTGTGTTTTATTTAGTTTTATAGCTAATAAACTAGGATTCTAGTGAAAATATACATTTTATGGTTTAAGTGGTAAAAATTGCATTTCTATGGATTTTTATGGTAAAAATTTCATATTTTGTTGGTTTAATGATTCAATCATCAAATGGAGTGCATTGAGAAGATATTTGGATGATTGATGATAGATTAAAGTGATAAAAATAGAATATGAAGCGTGAAAGAATAAATGTAATTAAGGTCAAGAGAATGCAAGAAAAAGTCAGCCTTGGCAGCTGTTAGTATTTTGGCTATATCTTGAGTTACAAATATTGGATTGGGATGATTCTTAAACCAATTCGAAGCTAAGAGACGTGTCTAAATTTGGTATGAAGACATCAGAATCCAATTTAGCCATTGTCTCTGTCAAAAGGTCGAAATACCAAAGTTCAACACTGCTGTCCAAAGTTGAAAACAGAGTTTTGACCGGGCTTTCGTAGTTTGGTCATATCTTGGTCTACAAAACTCCAATTTAGATGATTCTTGAAGCATTGGACAGCTACTTCAAAGGACTACAACTTCTATGTTTTGTACAAGAGCCAATTCGGCTGCCATCATAGAGAAAATAGTAGTTAAAATAGCCAGATTCTAGTCAGAAATAGCTGCTCTCCACTGGTACAACCTGTTTTCTCCTTCAATAATTCATAGCTATATTTGAACGTATGACAACCAATTAGCCGCTGTAAAAGGGATGTTTCAATCCTCATTTCCTGACTGTATTCATCTATATATAGCCATGAACTTGCAAGATTCAAAATAACTTGGGAAGGCTAGAGAAATTCACCAAAAATATAGTTTTCACTAGAGTTTCCTTAGTTCATTAGTTAGAGAGTTAGTGTAGTGTTTTCTTCTTGTATTTGTAACTAGATTTGGATGGAGAATTGAAGAGAAAAGATGGAGAGTTAGACCTCACGTGACAAGGATGACATCTCTCCTACTTTTTTCTCTTTTGTATTTGATTTCATGTTTAACTATAATATAAGTTTGGATTTGTGTTTTATCATGTTTAGTTAAAGTTTATGCCTAGAGTATGGATGAACTTTCTATATCTTGTTCATGATGTTTATTTGGTTATTTGGTGATATTATTTTGAACAACTTATTTATCACTTTTGCTTTTCTAATCATGATTAACTGGCCATTAATTGTGATTATCTAAAAGTGTTAAGTTTGCAATGAGAATTGGAATTTAACACTAGATCAAGGAAGTGATAAACTTAGGGAGTACACTCACGAGAGTAGAGGTGCACCTATGTGGCTTTAGTGACTTGTTTCATATAATTTCATTGAAGAAATGAGCTCGTAGTTAATTCATAACCATGAGAGTATGTATGGCTTAATTACAAGTATAGTTGATTCACGACGAGAGTAGGTTTCACATGCATAAGGAAATTCCGCCATAACTAACCAAGGTAATAGCATTCACTTAACTGGTAACTTTATTTGCAAGAGTAGTAAGGAATTCCATATCTCTAGGAGCTTTCAAGTGTTATTTTCATTAATTTTATATTTATGGTAGTCTAGATAATAAAGGAGTTCAAAAAACACCGGTAATTGCAATATTCTCTGTGGGATCGACCCTTAATACCCTATACTCGCTCACGATTCGTATACTTGCGATAAATCGCGTGTGGGGTATTTAGAAGTTTATAAATGTGAAATTTGATTGTGGATGAACTAAATTGATATGTATACCCCGTGCACGTCACCGTTGCTGCCCTCCTCCCTCCTTTTCCCACTACAACCTCAAGGACCAAACATCCTTACATGTTATTAAGAAATCCCCAAAGTGTAAAAAAAAATATATATATATATATATATATAGATGCTAAGAATCATAATCATTATATAAACAAGACCTATGTGCATTGGTTTTGGACGGTTAGTTAGTTCGCATGGTTTATATGTTTCAAGAATTGAATTTTGGTAAACGTTTGAAAGTAGATCTGACAGATTGTCGAGTCTGTACAATAATAAATACTTGCTCAAATAAAGTATAAATTTTGTATACAATGGTAAGTAGGGTCGAATCCATAGGGATTGGGGAAATTCGTTTCTCCTCAAGTTCAAAGTATGGGGGAATTTTTATAAAAATATGAATGACTGAACAAATCAAATAAAAAGGTCTAACTAATAATTTACTAAAAATGAAATAATAATAATGAATAAACTCTAACCAAGAAATAACTTCGAAGATGGTTCACTCAATTGATCGTAGATGCAATAACAATTTCATTCACTCACTGATAAACAAGTTATAACTGTCAAACAAGCGATGACAATCAACTTCTCCTTACTATAGTGGTGATCAAGGGACAACCGTTAATCACTTCCCTAATCAAGAAATAGCCCTAAGTACGACCATAAAGTTCAATTTTTCAATTGTCTTAAGAATTAGAGAAACTCTGTTCTAACCAAATAACAAGCTACGAGGGTTATTTTAAGTTAGTCCATATATTCCCCTGACACAAAATCCAATCATGCCAGTTACCACTAATTTAGAACAATTAAATAATTACGGATTTAACTATTCGAACTGATTTTAGGTTGTTAGATTAAATTAAATATTAGACCCTTGATATTCAAATAAAATAATAACTATAAGAAATTAAATCAAAGAATATACGAATACCAGTAAATAAAAGAAATAAAAATAATCAATTCGATATTACAATTTTAGATGAATCAAATCTTTTGTTGTTCCTTGACTAAAATGACAAGCTTAGTTCATATCTAAGGAAAAAGCCATGCACAAATATGGGAATTAATCGCCGAAACCATTTCCCAAGAACACGAGATGGAGTCTCCAAAAGAAAAGAAGAGCTAGCCATCTCTATTGTTTCTTGCTAGGAATAAATAATACCTACCGCTAGTCTCTTACTATCCGAAAAGAGAAAGAACAAAGAAACAGTCATGCCCCCTATTTTGCCGTTTCTTACTACTACTAAAAACTACTCCTCTCAAACAAAGAGTTCTAATCCTAATAAACCAATCAAGTTGTTCCAAAGAAAAGTCCTACAAAATAGCCTAGACTATTACTTCAATAAAAATAGGAGGTTATCCATTCGGTGTAGAATCCGACTTTTACTTCACGACATTGGTTCCGAGTTTAGGATCTTCTCACATGCCAAATCCCGAATTAATTGGAAAATCGCCTCTTTTAATCAAGTTTTGTTTCTTTTCCTACAATTAGCACCATTAACTAATTATAAGTAGAATCTATCAATTAAAACAATATTTGGCTAAAATCAAGAGGAAAATAATCATAAATTAAATAGTAATTTTGCACCTTATTAATTCCTCCCACACCTAAACCATGCTTGTCTTCAAACATGAGAACAACCAATCAAACAACAGCTATCGTCCAAATCATCCATTGTCGAAATATAATTAAGCACATGTCAAGTATTAGTGGCTAAATTTCAAGAAATATCTCTCCAATTATATTTTAAAATCTCGAACTCTTCCAACTGTTGATTAACTATTTTAAGAATATAAAATATTCAACCAACATTTGTCAGCAAATGGTTCAACTGTTAAGCAAAATCTCAATATTAAATTTCATGGATTAGCAGGCCAACAATTCATTCAAACACTTTCACATTTTTCATTATTAGCACCCATTTTTTTCTTTTCTTTTTTTTTTTTGAAAATTGTTTAGCCTCTAGCCATTGAAGTCTTTTTACTCGAATTCTGACATCTACTAAATGAATGAATCCTGTTACTTAGCTTTTCCTCGCTTCAGGGCCACATACTCATGGCTATCGCCATTTTTTGACACGAAAATCGACACTTTTGGTGAAGACTCCCGATTACTAGGTAACGATAACTTGCGAAGTATAGCCAAATACTATTCATAAATAAGTACTAAATTAAAATTGAAAATCACACAAACATGCTTCATTTCTTAAACATGGAGAACTAAAATTAATAGCTGAACCAATTTATACAAAAAAATGCTAGATATATATTTGCAATACTTAGAGAAATTAACCAAAAAGTGCAAAAGTCATAAAATCTCAAATATTCACTAGAGAAACACCCTTAGATCCAACCATATTATACTTGACCCATTAGACTATAAAATCTTAACAATAAAAAAATTTGAGACATCTAATCATTATTGATCAGGAATAACCGCAAAAATGCACAAGAAATGGTAAAAATTGGATAGAATTCGAAAAGAATTGAAAAATTTTTTTAACAAAAATGTCTATACTTGCACTTTACTAATGTATTACCAATATACTACTCCCCCCACACCTAAATCTTACATTGTGCTTAATGTAAAAAATAAAGAATAGAATATAAAGTAAAAGGGACAAAGAAACTTCCCTGATAATTGAGGAGGGTCGTGGACAGTTACGGGTGGAAAGGGCAGCTTGAAGTGATAGTAAACGGCTGACAAAAAATGGATGGTGTTGGCAGTACTAGACGATGAATGGACGAGCAACTTTGGTCGGTGTTTAAGCAGCGGGCAGCGGTGATTGTGGGATCGAGTGATGGACGGTGACAACACTAGCATCAGTGGAACCAGCGAACAAGGGCAGCGATAGGAACCCTACCCCTTCTAATCCATTTGACACGGCGGCTCTCCCAGGGTTCCCTCATTTGAGATCCTAGGCCGGATGGAGATTGGCCCTCAAGTGGGAAGCTATGAAGCTAAGCTCTTTAACTCCACAAAAAGGAATTCAAAAGGTAAGGTTTTGAGCCAATCAAGTAAGTGAGTACCTGTATCCATCCCTGCTGTCACGTGGTGATTAGAGGACCCCTCTGATCGTTCACCTCTAATGTGACACATTGCCTCCCTGTGAATTTGGCGGAGCGTCCTCTCCCACCCGTTCGTGAGCCATACCCATGACTTACTCACTCCAGGAACCTTAGCGATTTGGTAGATTAGCATACCCGATCAGGTCGGGGGTTGGGATACCTGGTTCCAGTGCTAAAGATTCTTTTAGGAGTTGAAAAGGCGTCGGGCTGGCATCCCACCCCCATCTACGGGGTTAGTCGGCTGGCTATCGAACTCCAGAAGATGAAAAGATAGCGGTGGTGGCCTAAGGCTTTCAATAATGAATTTGATGGATAGCGATGGTGGCCTATAAAAGAAATAGTGGAGAAAGAAAGAAAAAGAAGAGGAAGGAAGAAAGAAAGAAAGAAAAGAGAAAGAAAAAGAAAAAGAAAAGAAAGAAAGAAAAAGGAAATAGAAAAGGAAAAGGAAAATAATATTTCTAATTTTTTTTACCCTTCCCTAGGATAAGACGTGGGCACGTCCTGTTATTAGAAACCCTTCTGACGATGAAATTGTTGAATTAAAAGTTACCACGTGTCCTCTTGACATGGGTACGTCATAATAGTCCAGACGCTTCTGACGATAAATTGAAAAATTAGCACATTGCCACGTGCTCTCCTGACGCGAGCATGTCATGTTGGTGTAAACGCTTCTGATGGTGGTGTGTATTTGACCATTACCACGTGTCCTCCTGACGCGAGCATGTCATGTTGGAAGAAAGTCTTCTAACAAAGAAAATATCAAAAAACGAAGATTAAACACACCAAATTCAAAAATTTAAGATAAATAAAATGAAACTAATAAGAAAAATGAACTAAAAACTAAATTGGGTTGCCTCCCAATAAGCGCCTTTCTTTAACGTCTTTGGTTAGATGTTAAGCATCACTTCTCAATTTGGATGTAATTCAAATTTTCTTGCAATCAGTGACGTTCCTCTAGAATCCAAATAGCCATTGAGTGCAACCAACTTCTTTAATTTTTTAGTCATTTTCATATCATAAATTGCTTTCATCCCATGATACTTGTTCGCAACAATTTTAAATTTATCCCTACAATCAAATTCAGAAAATTCTTGCATAGAGGGATTAGTAGCGTGAATGCCAAACGCAGAATGAGAGTTAATAGGACGTGTCATTGTATCAAAAATATTGAAGTAGACTACTTCTCCATCAAATTTCATTGTAAGAGTACCACTACTAACATTAATTTTAGTTTGGACAGTACTCGAGAAGGGTTTTTCTAATATAATAGGTGATGAATTTGGAGTACTTCTATCATCTATGTAAAGCACATAAAAATCAGTAGGAAAAATTAATTCATCTACTTGTACTAAAACATTCTCAATTATCCCATCCGGATAAGCAAATACATGATCAACCAATTGAATTATTATCCCTGTTTCTTTCAAGGGTCCTAAATTTAGGGAGTCATAGATTGATTTAGGCATCACGTTAATAGAAACCCCTAAATCTAGCATGACTTTTTTAATTTTAGAATGTCCAATCTTACAGGGGATAGTAAACATATCTGGATCCCTACATTTAGATGTTAGTTTTCTTTGTAAAATTGTTAAGGCGTTCTCACCTACCACAATTTACTCATCTCATCTCAACTTCTTCTTGTTGATGAATAAGTTCTCCAAGAATTTAGCGTATTTTGGCACTTGTCTGATCGCGTCCAACAAAGGGATATTGATTGCCACCTTTCGAAACACTTCTAGAATCTCCTTTTTCTTATCTTGCTTCTTTAGTTTCTCTAACTTGCTAGAAAAAGGTAGTGAATTAGATCGAACTTTAATCACTGAATTGGGAATTACCTCTGAATTTGCACTTCTCATTCCTTCCTCCTCAAGCTCTTTCTCAATCCGATTTTCATTTTTATCCTTCGGAGTCACGAGCTCAAGTCCCTCAACTTTTCTTCTACTCCTCAAAGTCATGGCGCTTACATTCTTTAGGTTCATTTTGGGTTGACATGGCAATTTTCCTTGACCTTGTGATTCCAGATGGTTAATCAATATCACCATCTAACTTATTTCATTCCGTATCTACTGTATGTCAAAGTCCGTCTTTTGCTGATGTTGAACAGTGCTTGTAGCTAATTGTTTTACCAACTTCTCTAAAGAAGGACCCGAATCGGAAGAAGAAAGTTGCGGTCGAGATTGGTACTCTTGATGATATCCTTGCTATATTTTGGCATAAAGTTTTGCTGTCTGTTTCCTCCATAGCTGAGGTTCGGATGGTCCCTCTAACTTGGGTTATAGGTGTTAGAGTATGGATCATACTACTCTCTTGGCGTAGGCATGTGACCAGGTATATTTACCTGTTCAACACTTTCATCTTACAACACTGGACACCTATCTGTTGGGTGACTTGTGTCCTTACAAATACCACATGCTTTGGCCCACTGCAAATTTTCTACAGCCAACTGTCGAATAACTGAATTTAATTCAGATAATTATTGTTGAATTGATGAGACATTTACCTCATTTACTCAACGAGTATAGACATCATCTCTTGTGCTAAATTGTTAAGAATTTTCTGTCATCCTTTCTATCAATTCCCAAGTTTGTTCGGGGTCTTATTCACCAAAGCACCTCCACTGGCAGCATCTATTAGACATCTATCTACATATAGTAAACCTTCACAGAAATATTAAATCAAGAGCTGCTCGCTAATCTGGTGCTGGTGACATCTAGTACACAGCTTCTTGAATCTCTCCCAATAGTCATAGAGAGACTTCCCCGGATACTGTGTAATGCCACATATTTCCTTCCTCAGACTGGCGATTCTGGACGCAGGGAAATATTTTTTCAAAAATTTCTTCTTTAACTGTTCCCAAGTTGTTATACTACCTAATAGTAGATAGCATAATCAATCTTTTGCTGCGTACTTGAGAAAAGAGGGAAATGCTCGCATTTCTATCTACTCCTCAGTATTCTCCGGAGGTTTCATACTTGTGCATACTACATCAAATTCCTGCAATTGCTTGTAGAGTTTCTTACCTGAAAAACCATGAAAAGAAGATAAAAAGGTAAATTAGACCAGACTTTAATTCAAAAGCAGTATTATCATTTAAATTTAGAAAGGAAATGCATAATGGCTTTTGATTTAAGTTTGGAGCAACCAGCTCCCTTAAAGTTCGAGCATTAGCCATGGTGACATTTTCTTGATCAGAATCACTCGAGGTATCACTAAAAAATTTGTTGATTTGACTTCTGGATTGAACCTTTGAGTAGTAGCAACTGATTGTTCCTTTTTGGTTTGCCTGGTCTCCTTCTTTGTTCTACGTGCAATCTTTTTTACTTCAGAATCAAAAATTAATTCGCCTGTACGAGAAGAGCGACACATAAACCAGACAAAAATGCTAGAAAATTAAAAATAAAATGAACTCAAAAAGCAAAAAATTAACTACGCCAGTCCCCGGCAACGGCGTAAAAAATTGACAGGTTGTCGAGTTTGTACAATAATAAATACCTGCTAAAATAAAGTATAAATTTTGTATACAATGGTAAGTAGGGTCGAATCCACAGGGATAGGGAAAATTCGTTTCTCCTCAAATTCAAAGTATGGGGGGATTTTTATAAAAATATGAATGACTAAACAAAAAAAATTAAAAAGACCTAACTAATAATTTACTAAAAATGAAACAATAATAAATAAACTCTGATCAAGAAATAACTTTGGAGATAGTTCACTCAATTGATCATGGATGCAATAATAATTTCATTCACCTATTGATAAATAAGTTATAATTGCTAAACAAGCGATAATAATCAACTTCTCCTTATTGTATTGGTGATCAAGGTATGACCGTTAATCATTTTCCTAATGAAGAAATAACCCTAAGTACGACCGTAGAGTTCAATTTTCCAATTGGCTTAAGAATTAGAGAATTCCTATTCTAACTAAATAACATGCTACGAGGGTTATTTTAAGTTAGCACATATATTCCCCTGATACAAACCCAATCATGTCAGTCACCACTAATTTAAAGTAATTAAACAATTATGGATTTAACTACTCTAGCTAGTTTTAGGTTATTAGATTAAATTAAATATCAGATTCTTGATTTTTGAATAAAATAATAACCATAAGAAATTAAATTAGAGAACATACGAATACCAATAAATAAAAAAATAAAAATAATCAATTCGATCTTACAATTTTAGGTGAACCAAATCCTCCGTTATTCTTTGACTAGAATGATAAGCTTAGCTCATATCCAAGGAAAGAACCATGCACCAAATATAGGAATTAATCGCCGAAACCATTTTACAAGAATACGAGATGGAGTCTCCAAAAGAAAAGAAGAGCTAGCCGTCTCTGTTGTTTCTTGTTAGGAATAAATAATACCTATCTCTAGTCTCTTACTAACCGAAAAGAGAAAGAATAAAGAAACAGTCATGCGCCCTATTTTGCCGTTTCCTACTACTACTAAAACTACTCCTCTCAAACAAAGAGTTCTAATCCTAATAAACTAATCAAGTCGTTCCAAAGAAAAGTCCTACAAAATAGTCTAGATTAGTACTTCAAAAAAAAATAGGAGGTTATACATTCGGTGTAGAATCCGACTTTTACTTCACGACATTGGTTCCCAGTTCAAAATCATCTCACGTGCCAAATCTCGAATTAACTGGAAAATCGCCCCTTTTAATCACGTTTTACTCCTTTTCCTAATAAAACAGTACCATTAACCAATTATAAGTAGAATTCATTAATTAAAACAATATTTGGCTAAAATCAAGGTGAAAATAATCATAAATTAAATAGTAATTTTGCACCTTATCAAGATCTCTTATCTGTCTTTGTGCTCTGGTAAATGTAGCAAAAATCCATATAATAAGAAAAATTTTGATGAACTACATTCTGCTTTTAAGATAGTTACATAAAATGTCATATGGGTATTTAATTTTTAGGGCAAATTCCACTTTACCCCCTTGTGGTTTAGCGGTTTTTCACATAACCCCCCTATGGTTTCAAAAGTTATATATAACCCCCTCATGGTTTAGATTAAAATGTCAAAGTGACGGGAATGATCATTCGTAACGGAGTCACTTCAAATGTCAAAAATACCCTTATGTAAAGTTGAAAATTATTTATTAACCAAGGGGGTTATGTGTATATTTTGAAAACCATAAGGGGGTTATATGGTAAAATATTAAACCATAAGGGGGTTATATAGTAAAATATAAAAATCATACGGGATTAGTGTGTCATATATTTATAAGGGTAATTTCGACATTTCTAGAAGTTCCGTTACGAATGACTATTTCCGTCACTTTGACACTTTAATCCAAACCATGAGGGGGTTATGTATAGCTTTTGAAACCATAGGGGGGTTATGTAAAAAAGCACTAAACCACAGGGGGTAAAATATAATTTGCCCTAATTTTTAATGTGGACTTGAGACAATGATTATGGATAATGGTTTTGCCAATTTTTTTAAGTTTTAAATGACATTAAGAACTTGATTTTGCTTTAAAGATAAAATACATGCGAATTAGGTTCTTTGATTAGATTTACTGGTCTAGGGCGCTAGATGCTTACTCCATAGAGATATGCAAAAGTTTGTTTAAGTACAACTACCAAAATATATAAATTTCCTAATGTTGAACCAAAAAAAAAACCAATTACAAATTAAAAAAACCATAAAATTTGGCTAATCACTTGTTATGATGTTCTCGTTTGCAGCAACCCAATAAAGATAATCATTCAAATTACATTGTTTAAGATATTGTTGACTTTTAAAATCTAACCAGTGTGTACATGTACTTATAGGAGTCAATATGAAAAGATGTTCACCTTCAATCAAGTTTCAAAACTCTGCCATTTATTCAATAATTTATATACCTAAAAATTTTTTCTTTCCTTTCTATCAAGTTTTCTTGACCGTCCTGGTTGATGAACTAATCAAGTCTTTCAATCTCATAAACTGTAGTAAGTAACATGCTTGTTACGATTCTTTTATGGTTTATGATTCTTTTATGATTTATATCTTTTTGATGAATTCTAAAATCCAAATTTTACCAACTGAATTCACCAATCACGTGGCCTTGATCAACTGAATACTTTCAGGCAAATCTTGTACCCTATCTCTTTGACAGAGGAAAATACATAGAACTAAACTTGTAGTTTGACTTTGATACTAATCGTAAAAATCCAAAATTAGGGTTTAAAGATGTTAATCCATAGGATTATAGAATTGAAGGGATAAAAAATCACTTAAAATAATCACACTATTATTGAAATTTTAAACAATGAGAGAAAGTTTACACCACAATAAAAACAACCACATAAGAAATATCATACTTAAATGGCAATTACTAAATACGAAATCGGCTAAAAAACCTACTCCAATAAAAATACAAATAAATAGAGAGAAACTCCTAAATTTGGTTCAGTTTTGCCAAAAAGAAGGTTGATAGCGGCCTTTTGATGAAAAGGCATTCGTTAGCTTTCTATTCTAGAAAAACATAGGTGTCACACACCGAATTCAAAAAGTGAAGGCAAATAACCTCTTCATTTACCTTGCTATCTTCCCCTGCCGGAAAAGTGCAATGCTACATATTTACAAATCACAATGTAGGAATAGTATTATTTTTATAGGGCTTGTTCTCATTTGTTTCAAAATTTTATACAAAGATGTATATGGAAAATAATAATGAACAAAAGCGACCATTTAATAAATTCTAAACTTTAATTTTTTTGCTATTAAAGAAATCTAACAGCTAAGTGCATAAACAAACGAGAACATTATAACAATTGATTATCCAAAATTAAAATTTTGTAATACGGTGAAACAATGAACCGGAATTCCTTATGTGTATGTATATATGTATGTATATATATACTCGAAATGGAAAACAAAAAAGCATTGTTGTCCAAAATAAGACTGTAAATAAAAAAAGAAAAGGGCAGGCTTGAATGCAGATTCTTTTGCAGTCTCAAATTCTCTGGGACTTGGTTTGAATCAATCAAAAAGGGCAGATAAGATGAATGAACAAAAATAATGGTAAGTAGTAAATTATTGAATGTATTAACGGTATAAAATATTTGGATACAGTTTCTGGCTTGAGTAAGGACGTGACTAGATTAAGATTCATAGTGATAGATGAAACAGGAGTCACTTGAGGAAAATGAATATATGCATTTATATGTAATGCTGGCCATTGCTAGTGCATTATGGACTATATAAGATGACATTTTTTAACATAATTCATATGTACCTGATATATTAGATACCTCTAGCTATCTATCACTCTCAAAATTTCTCAGCCATGGCCACAAATTGTCCAGTACCTTTTTCTTCGTATTCTAAGTTATCCCTTTTAGTCTTCATCAATTTAATTCTTTATCCCTTCACTGAAGGACAAACTAGTGGTTTTTCTACTCATCTCATACATCGTGACTCTCCAAAATCCCCCTTGTATAATCCCTCCGACTCCAACTTTGAAAGGCTTCATGACGCTGTTCATCGTTCCTTTGCTCGAGCCCAGTATTTCAACAAAAGAATCTCCCACTCTCGTTCCAATCTTCTGTCACATTTTTCTTCTGATTCAATCCAATCCAACATCACATCCGTCACTGGAGACTACCTTATTAAAGTATCTATCGGAACCCCAGCTGTTGATGTCCTAGCCATTGCTGACACAGGTAGCGATCTTACGTGGACACAATGCCGGCCCTGCATTCAATGTTTTAAGCAAGATGCCCCTCTTTTTGATCCTAGTAAATCAACGACTTATGAACAAGTATTATCATGCCACGCTCCGTTGTGTCGTTTGGATCCTGGAATTGCAGTTTGTTATCCTGGAAATATATGTGGGTATGGAGTTGCATATGGAGATAAATCTTATAGTGATGGGGATCTTGCTACAGACACTTTTACGTTTGAATCAAGTTCTGGCGGAAATATATCAATCGCAAATGTTGCTTTTGGTTGCGGGCACCAAAATGGTGGCACCTTCGAGGAAACTTCCTCTGGGATAGTTGGACTATCACGTGGAGCATTGTCAATTATAAGGCAATTGAATGCATCAATTGCTGGTAAATTTTCCTATTGTTTGGTTCCTAGAAACTCAAACTTTTCAAGTAAGATCCATTTCGGAACAAACGCTGTTGTTTCAGGCCCTGGAGTAGTTTCAACTACGCTGTACAAGAAAGCTGGAGATACATACTACTATCTCGATTTAGTTGGCTTCAGTGTTGGAAATACAACGATTCCATACCAGGGTTTCACCAAGTTGGATAATTCTTCCCCTGATGATGAGGGTAATGTCGTACTTGATTCTGGAACAACACTAACGTTTGTCCCAAGGCAAATGTACCAACCTTTTGAATCAGAAATAATTGATTTAACAAAGGGTACACGGGTTCCTGATCCTACTGGTGCCGACTTCAGAGTTTGCTATAACAAGGATAACAACCTCCAAATTCCCAAAATTGTTGCTGTCTTTCTTGATGCTGACCTAATATTACCTCCAAACAATACATTTGCCGAAGTCTCTGATGGGGTGGTTTGTTTGACTATAGTTCCAAGTGATGATACTCCAATTTTGGGAAACCAGTTGCAGATAAATTTTCTTATTGGATATGATCTTGTTAACGGGACGGTCTCCTTCTTGCCAACTGATTGCACCAAAAATCATTAAAGACTGCTATGCTTTTGATGTGATGATATTTATTATGATAGGCTTCTCAAGTTTTGGTATTTGTATTGTGCTACTGCTCCTATTTTGGGATTAATAATTCAAAAACTCATCTTTCTTGGATGGTATATCTATCATCTAACATCGTGCCCCTTCAGCTGTATCTTTTTTCCTTTTGTTCCTCCTTTCAAGTATCTGGAAGCACTTTGTTAGCTGGATTCAAATTCAAATATTTTTATCTCATGTACTTAAAATCACCTACAAGCGATAATTAGGTTTCGAAATGCAATTAATTAAAAGAGGAAATAAAAAGAGACTTTTTAAATTAAAGAGATAATCAAGTGTTTAGAATCATTTTAGGATAGGAGACTATGAGGGAATGACGTGTTCACTATTATGAGCAGCTCAGGTTTAATGAACCAAGTGAAGCAATATCTTTGTAAAGAAATTGGTATTAGTTACTTTCAATGGTGTGATCCGTTGTGTTGTTTACACATGATCTAAACGAGAAATGCTTATAAAAATGTTTATGGCCTAAACACTACTAGGAGGCTATTTTTGGCGAAAAATTTTTCAAATGCTCTCAAGCCCTACGTACGTTCAGAAAGTATAAATACTGTTAAACGGGAAAAGTTCTTGGATTTGGCATTTAGAATGGTAAGTGTCATGAAATTCAGAAGGGTGTAGGTACAAGGACTATTATAAAGAATAAAAAGAAATAAGGGGCAGGGTTGCAACCATCCAGGAAGGTTGAGTGCCCCTGCGCGCGTATATATATATATATATATATATATATATGTATATATATGTATATATATGTATGTATATGTATATATATGTATGTATATGTATATATATGTATGTATATGTATATATATGTATGTATATATATATATGTATGTATATGTATGTATATATATATATGTATATATATATATGTATATATAAATTTAAATTGCATATTGTAGATCAATTTCAACATCTTGTGCGGAACTTAAAGAAATTATTTTGCATTTACATTGTATTGAAAATGTTTGTATATTTGAAGAAAAGATTTAAAACCATCCCTACCCCCTGTTCAAAATAATGGTCCTGGTCAATGAGTAATAAAACCATCCCAGATTTTTATGATTACCAACCTGAAAGTGTCCAATATGAATCTAAACCATCTTGGGAGTTGGCAATAGAAAGGTTAGCTAATGATTCTAAGCCATCTGGGGAGTTAGCTATAGAAAAGCTAGCAAATGCAACTTCCGACCGTTTTGATAGGATTGAGGAAAGAATAGATGAATTAGCTTCTCACTTTGGTAGAATACATGAGCAATTGAATGTATTGTGTGAAGTTATTTCTTCTAATAATTTGCAAAATGATCCTAGCATGAATGGTGGAAATGTTGTATGTGAAAATGGGTGGCATTTTGATGAAAATGATGAATCTCAAGTGTGTTTTAATGAGCAAATATCCATTTCACATGATAATATCTTTGGAACTAACTTCGAACCTCAAGAGGTGAGTTTCAATGACTCATTTTTCACCCCTTTTGAGGAGTGTATAAAAAGTACAGGTTTTAAAGGTATTCCTGCCCAAGATACTCTCATGGCATTTCCTTTGGTGAATTCTCAAGTGGTGCATATTCAAGGTAATATTTATGAAACACTTGGGATAGGTAAGTCACTTTCATTTCTCACATCATTAGATCATGTGGCTTTTGCTATAAAGTCACCTTTTAATGATTCACCACGACCTAAAATGGTGGATTATTCTTTAACCAAACCTCCTTGAGAAATGAGGTGAGAAAGTCGAGCCAACGACTATAAACAAAAGCGCTTGTTGGGAGGCAACCCAATGTTTTAGTACTTTATGTTAATCTGGTGTGATTTTATGTTTAAAGTATGAGTTTGAGTTATTGTGTTATTTTTCATTTGTAGGTATTGGAAATGGAAGCAAAAGTGACCAAATGAGGTGAAAAAGTCGAAATTTGATCAAGGAACTCAACCCCTCGATTTGAGTAATTATTGTTTTTGATTCGTTAGAAGGGGTTAAAATGCATGTTTAGATCATTTTATATGTGAGTGCATTGATAAAATTTGCAAACGAATGATCTATGATGCATTTTGGGAAATTGGGGTACCATTTGTAATTTTTTCAAAAGTTGGATTTCTGCAAAAAAAAAAATCGTAGAAGAAAACGCGCCTGGCTTGCAAAACGCGCCTTCGAGTCGCGTTTCCCAAAAGCGCGTTTTCAATTCTGCACTTATACCAAAGAAAACGCGCCTCCAAAACGCGACTTGAAGTCGCGTTTTGAAGGAAGTTGCGTTTTCCAGCCTGTTCAGAAACCAGAAACGCGCCTTCATATACGCGACTATAAGTCGCGTTTTTACACAAAGTCGCGTTTTGTATGCTGCAACTTTTGTGAAGAAACACGACTTCACAACACGCAGCTTGAAAGCGCGTTTTGAGTTGCGTTTTCTGTGTATTTTTTAAGAAAAATGCAGGTTCCTTGATTCTCTTTTTCTTCTTTTCCTCATATATTTCTTTGTACCTTAAGTAGTTGATTGTGTATTTTCTATAGGTACATCACCAGCACAAAGGCTTACGATTTACGGATCGCCGTTATATGTTTATTAATGTCTTTGTTATCACCTTTGTTTCTCATTTTCCATCTTTAGGTTAATATTACTAATGGTTATCAAATGGAATGCATGAAGCATTGGAGATAAGGAGACAATGGTTCGTGAATTTCATGCTTTGACATTTCGATCACAACAATAGGGGAGTATCACTTTCTTTATCTTGATTTTCCTTTTTACACATTGAGGACAATGTGCATGTTAAGTGTGGGGGGGAGAATTGAGATTAAATACATTGTATGTGATTGAATTATAAGAGATTAAATACATTGTACGTGATTGAATTATAAGTTGCAAATATTGGATTTTTGTTAAAATTCAAAATTTTTTCTTGTCCAAGATTGCAAAGTTGCTCCAAAAAAATAAAAAATAAAAAATAAATCAAATTTTTTCAATTTTATCCAAAGGGGTAACAAGTTCCTTACCATTAGTAGTTCAAATCCCTACTACATTTGAAATAAATATATATGATTTGGAAACTTCTTTTCTCATTTAATTTGGAAATGACTATTATGTGATTATAATTTTTGTATTTGTAGGAAAGTATATCTTTTAAAGTGGAGAAAATTATACCTATATTTTTTTGCATATTTGATGAAATTTCTCTTTTTTTTGATTTTATAAGTTAAGTAATAAGTATGGTCAATAGTTACAATACTCTTCTCATGATTATTCTTTTGGAGGAATGTTATTATTTCTGCTTTGAAAAAAAAAAGTGAAAAAAAAAGAGAGAAAAGAAAAAGTCAAGAAGTGAATAAGAGTTGTTCTATTCCAATGGTTCTTGTACTTAGTAATCGGGAGTCTTCATCTAAAAATGTCGACTTTCGCGTAAAACGGTACTTGAATTAAGAGTATGCAAGGCAACTTGAGTATATGAAGTGTTGAGTAACCGGTGATCTTCATCTAAAAATGTCGATCCTCACGTCAAAAGGCACTCTCACATCTTAAGTAATATTTAGCTATATTATATGAATAAATACCTCTAAATAAAATAAAAAGATAATCATGAGTTTAGGAAGCATTTTATTGACCATATGAGTTACTTGCTTGTAAAATTGGGTAAGGATGAAAAATTGATTTGAATTTGTTATAATGGTGGTATAATTGGCTCTCCTTTACTTGATATTATGAGTACTTGAGCTTAATTGAAGGATTGCATAATGGTTGTTTACCTTATTTTGAGAAAATGAAGTTGATTGTGCACATTTGTTTATTTTCAAAATATTGGATCATTGTTGGTTGGTATTTCTTATTGCTTGAGGACAAGCAATGGTTCAAGTGTGGGGGTATTTGACAAGGGTTTATTTTACGTATTTTTAAGTGCATTTTATTAGTTAATTTTGGTTTGATTATTTAGTTTTATAACTAAAATAACTAAGGTTTTGGTAAAAATCTACATTTTATGTTAAAGCGGCTAACATTGCATTTCTAGTGCTTTTAATGGTAAAAATTCCATATTTTACAGGTTTAATGATTCAATTATCAAATGAAGACCATTGAGAAGATATTTGGATAATTGATGATGGATTAAAGTAGTGAAAATAAAATATGAAGTGTTAAAGAAGAAATGAAATTTGTGGATAAAAGAATCAAGAAAAGTCAGCTTTTGACAACTCTGACATGTTTTCGTATTTTGACCATATCTGGAGCTACACATATCGGATTGAGGTACATTTTGTACTATTTTGAAGCTAAGAGATATATCTACATTTGGTATGAAGAAAGCAAATCCCAATTCAGCCGTTTTCCTGGTCAAAAAGACGAAACACAGCAGATTTTCTGGATGGTCGGAAGCTGAAGCCCAGAATTGACCAGTCTATAGTATTTCGACCATATCTCTGTCCACCGATCTCCAAATTAGGTGATTCTTGAAGAATTAGAAAGCTAACTCAAAGGGCTACAACTTTTGTGTTTTGCACAAAAGTTATTTCGGCCTTCATCACAGAGAAAATCATAGTTGAAGTGAGGCCAAGTTGAAAACGTGAGAAGACAAAACGCGAGTTAAAGTCGCGTTTTGTGTAGGCGCGTTTTGTAGCCGAAAAGCTGCAATTTGCTCAACCAATTCTCTTGTGTTCAGACTACTTTCCAGCTATAAGTTGCAAGGGAATTCGGTGCACATGCTTCAGAATACAAAAGGGCAACAAAGGTGGCTTATTTTCAAAGTCAAAAATGTTGGTTATTGACTATCCTAACAAATTTCAGATTTGGGAATCAAAGGATGGAAAAATTGACCAAGAAAAAGGAGTTTTTTTACCAATTTATAGGCAGAGACATTTGGAAGGTCAAAAAACATACGGAGGAAGCTTGGAGAGTGCAGAGATGTAGTTCTTCCATTTCCTTAGTGTAGGATAGCTTAGCTAGTTAGTTCATCCACTCTTGTATAATGGCTAGATTAGGATGAAGATGGAGATGAAGAAGGAGAAGTTGAAGCTCAAGTGACAGGGGTTATCTCTTCTCCAACTCTTTATCTTTTGTATTGGATTCTTAAGCATGGTTAATATGCAAGTTCTGGATTTTGTGTTTATTATGTGTCTTTAAAGTTTATGCCTTGGGTTTGGTTGAACTTTCTATAATTGTTAGTGTTTATTATTTGGTTATTTGATGCCATTATTTGAGCAAGTTATTTAGCACTTTAAGCTCTTCAAATCATGATTAATCTGGTACCATTAATTGTGATTATCTAAGGTGTTGTTTCTGCAATGAAAAATTGAGATTTAACACTAGTTCAAGAAGTGCTAAACATAGGGAGTACACTCACGAGAGTAGAGGTGCACCTAGGTGGTTTTGGTGATTAATTTCATGTAATTTCATTGAAAAAATGAACTTGTAGCTAATTCCATAACCATGAGAATAGGTATGGATTAGTTATGAATATAATTGATTCACTACGAAAGTAGGTTTCATATGCATAAGGAAATTACACCATAACTAGCCTAGATAATAGTTTTCAATGATCTAAAAATGGCATTTGCATGAGTAGTTAGGAATACCACAACCTAAGGAGCTTTCATTCGTTATTTTGCATAAATTCAGTAGGTTTCATTTCTTATAATTCATTGATAGTCTAAATAATAGAGAAGCTTTAGTAGTACCGGTAATTGTTCACTCTTTCTCGTGGGATCGACCCGATATATACCCTAAACTACTAGTTGACCTGTATACTTGCAGTAAAACGGGTGTATTTCGGATTTATTTTAACTTGTACGTATAGAAAAATCCCGTCAGAGATAAAGGTAGAATAATTTTGTTAAGTAATCAGTGAAATTAAATAGCTTTATTGTAGGCTTTTGCTGTCCTCCATAATAGGTAAACGCATTTCTATGAAGTGATTAGGAGAAATTTCAAGAAGGGTGAAGATCTATAGGACACAAAGTATGATTCTCAGCCCAGAAAAGGAAAAAAAAAGTGTTTTAATTTTGTTATGGTAAAAAAGGTACTAGAAGCATAATCGTTATATAAACAGGACCTATGTGCGTTGATTTTGGACGGTTCGCATGGTTTATGTGTTTCAACAATTGAATTTTGGACAATTTTTTAAAGTAAATCTCTTAGCTGGCTCTCGTAAACGTGGAAAAAATCAATAAAATAAGAAAATTTGATGAACTACATTCTGCTTTTAAGATAGCTACGTATGATGTCATGTGGGTATTAAATTTATAATGTGGACTTGAGACAATGATTTTGGATAATAGTTTTGTAAAATTCTTTTTAAACGATATTAAGTACTTGATTTAAAAATAAAATAGATGTGATGCGTATTCTACAATGACACGCAAAAGTTGTTTTTTTTTTTTATTGTGTAACTAGCAAATCTAAATTTTCTGGTGTAAATAAAAATTCACTTGCCATAGATATTCAAACAATTCGTTAGCCACACTAACCTGACATTCCCTTTATTCAAGAAACTAAAATCATATTCTTCATAAAAATTAGAAAGGCATATGTTAAAAAGGAAAAGCTTTATGTTGATACAAGGCTGTTATTGTATAGCTAAAATTCAAATTTTAAAGCCCCGACAATTTTTTTTGTTAAAATACCAAAATTACCTTTTTAGAATAAATTCACATATGATCACAAATGGGTAAAATACCAAAAAGCTACTTGTGATTTGTTAAATATTTAATTTAACTCTCTTAAGTTTGGAAACCTACACTACAGCTCCCTGTGTTTCAACTAAATTGAAAATTGGATGGAAAAACATCCAATCTAATAGTTATACATGAAATGTCAATATTGCCCCTATATAAATGAACTCTTTATGATTTGTTGAATGTTCAATTTAACTCTCGTTGGTTTGAAAAATTACAATATAACTCATTGCAGTTTCAACTAAATTGAAACTTGAATGAAAGTATTTCACGTATAGTAGAGGTAATATTGACATCATGTACAACCGTTAGATTGGATGCTTTCTATTCAATTTTTAATTTAATCGAAATCACATGGAGCTATAATGTAGGTTTCCAAATTAGAAGGAATTAAATAGAACATTTTGCAAACCAAAGGGAATTTTTTGGTATTTTACCCATCACAAATTGATCTGAGAGGGGTAGTCTTGTCATATCACCATTGGATATTATAATATTGGCAACATCAACGTGCAAGATGGGTGCATTATATAATTAAACTAGTTTTTTTCTAGTGCATTTGCATAGGCACTTTTTATATTCTATAATTTTATTTTTTTGAACAAAAATTGTTATAAAAAATTAAAATACTATTTTATAAAATTCAATATACTAATTGTGAGACAAACATTAAAGTTAAACATATTAAAAATGGTTAATTTATAATAACTTAAGAACTAGTTGCAATCGAATCTTATCCCATCATTCAATTATGTTTGCACTAAATCTCTAATTATGGTGACAAGTCAACATATGAGTGAATGAGAGATATTGAGAAATAAGTGCAATTAAATATTTGTTTCTTTCATGATTAAAAAGAATTTTAAATGCATACTAATAGATGATAAACTTATTATTTGCTCAAATTATTTAAAACAAAGAAAAGTAATTTGGGAGAACTTTTACAATCCTATGTTTATATGAATACTACTTTGGCCTAAATTGAATTTGAATGGAGCGAGTATAATAATTAATGGAACATTTTAGGAAAGAATAATTGTTTATACAATTTAAATGTACTTTTTTTAAAAATTTTAAATGGGCTTGTATGAGTAATATGCTAAATTATGTAATATAGATTCATTAAAAAAATGAAAATTGTCAAAACTTTAGAATTACAAATCAATAATCAAGTATAATAATAGAAATACAGTGAATGTAGTAGAAGAAAATTAAGAAAAGAAAAATTATTCATTGATTGTCAAAAAAATCAAGAAAGATATATTCAATGTAAACATAAATAAATTAGGAACTTAATATGTTGAAA
The DNA here is from genome assembly GCA_023065735.1 of Coffea humblotiana. Lineage (NCBI taxonomy): Eukaryota > Viridiplantae > Streptophyta > Magnoliopsida > Gentianales > Rubiaceae > Coffea > Coffea humblotiana. Next base: position 21,561,329 of record CM041212.1, on the reverse strand, counting down.
TTTAATGCAAATTATAGAATGATAAAAAAATAAAAGTTTGTCCATATTTTAGTAATGGTTATAAATAGATTAAAAATAAACATGATTAATAGATTAATTGCAAAATAAACATTTAAATTAAACATATTAAAATTGTTAATTCATAATATAATTAGTTTTAATCAAATCTTATCCTATGATTCAATTATGTGTACTCTAATTTATGGTGGTATGTCAATATATGAGTAAAGGAGATATATTAGGAAATAAATGCACTTAAAATACCAAAATCATCTTTTTCAAATAAGATCAGACATCATAACAAATTCACTTCAGAAGATTACTCCTGTCGTATTTGTTAATGGGTTTAGCTAATGGGCGTGCGCTAGCTAGAAAAGTCCTAAATTCATTTGACAAATGCACATTCTCTAACAAAATTTGACCCAGGTTCCAAGTTATCGTGCAAGATTGGATACACTATCTTATTAAATATGGACTCCACCCCAGAAAACTAGGAACCGTTTAGATTTGTATTTTTTGAGAGTTTTTGAAGAAAATAACTATAACACGTTTTTTGAGATGTAATAAATGGGGCAAAATACACTTTACCTCCTGTAATTTAGTCCTTTTGCACATAATCCCCTATGATTTCAAAAATTATACATAACTCCCTCATAATTTATATTAAAGTGTCAAAATAACGAAATTTATATTCCATAACAGAATCAACTAAAATATCAAAAGTACCCCTATATAAAGTTGAAAATTATTTGTTAACCACAGGAGATTATTTATATATTTTAAAAATCATAAGAGAGTTATATGATAAATTACTAAATTATAAGGGAGTTATATAGTAAAACATAAAATTGTACAGGGGTTAGAGTGTCATACATATTATACTTATATATTTTGATCATTTCAGTCATTTCAATTTTTAAATAAGGATAATTTCGGCATTTTCTCAAGTTTTATTACAAATGATCATTTCCGTTACTTGACCTTTTAATTTAAATTATGAAGAGATTATATATAGTTTTGAAATTATAGGGGTTTATGTGAAAAATTATTAAACCATAGGGGGTAAAGTGTATTTTGCCCCAATAAATGTGATAAAGGTGAGGCATTTGTTAGATGAAATTGTAGAACAGCATAGGCAGCAAAATCTCAAATTCATTAGTAGTCCCGTAACTTGCCCCTTTCATCACCTCCAAGCCTATGCCAGAAAATGCCAAATAGTGCACATTTACACCACAAGATATAGTACTGTTATCTCCACAGAAAACATAGCTAATCATCTACTGAAAAAAAAAATGCTAACCAGATTCTTTCTACACTGTCATCCACTCAAAATGGGAAAAAAATGTTTGTCTAACAGGTATTCATTGAGTACAATATTAATATGTTTTTTAGGTATTAGATTTTTAAAAATGTAAGATTAATAGGAAAATGTGTATAAATGCAATGAAAAGTAATTATTATTAGTGTGTCTATATACCTAATAGGTTGAGTGGAATTTAAATATGTTAATGAGTAATCATTGGTCACCTGGGCACTCATTAGAAAAATAAAAATAAATGAAAGAAAATGAAAAATAATAAAAAAGCACAATTGTCCAAAAAAAAAAAAGAGGTAGGCATAAATGCAGATTAATATACAGATACGGAAATTTGTGGAAATTGATTTGAATCAATAAAAAGGAAAGAGACAATGAATGAAAAAAAAGTAATGGTAAGTAATAATTTAAATTGATTGCACTAATGATAGACAATATTTTCGATACAAATCCGCGTAAGCAAAGGCATAAGGAAAATTATGAGTCACCGTGATAGATGAAATAGGAGTAATCTTAGGAGTATGAATGCATATATGTATTTAGTCCCGACCATTGCAAGATACATTATGGACTATATAAGGCAACCCTTTTCACATAATTCTTGCCTGATATGTTAGATACCTCTAGCCGTCAATTGATCTCATTTTTTCTCAACCATGGCTGGAAATTTTACAGTTCTCTCTTTGTTTTCCAAGTTATCCCTTTTATTCTTCATCAATTTGTTTCTTTCTCCACTTATTGAGGGAAAACATGGTTTTTCTACTCATCTCATACATCGTGACACCCCAAAATCCCCCCTTTACAATCCTTCCAACTCCTACTTTGAAACGCTTAACAAAGCTTTTCATCGATCATTCTCTCGAGCCGAGTATTTCAAGAAAAAAATCTCCCAGTCGCATTCCAAGAGTTTATCAGATTCTTCTGATGGAATCCAGTCCCACATCACATCCATCAGTGGAGAGTACCTCATCAAAGTATCCATCGGAACCCCACCTGTTGATATCCTAGCCATTGCTGACACGGGCAGCGATCTTACTTGGACACAATGCAATCCCTGCAGACAATGCTATGAGCAAAGTGCCCCTCTTTTTGATCCTAGTAAAACTTCGAGTTATCGAAAGTTATCATGCGACTCTCTGTTGTGTACTGAAGTTGGTACTCAAACTTGTGATTCTGAAAACAATTGTGGATATAGAGTTTCTTATGGAGATCATTCTTACAGTATTGGTGATCTTTCTGCGGAAACTTTTACCTTTGAATCAAGCTCTGGCGGAAGTGTATCAATTCCGAAAGTTGTTTTCGGTTGCGGGCACGAAAATGAAGGCACCTTCAATGAAAGTGCGTCCGGGATAGTTGGACTTGGGGGAGGATCATTGTCTATTATCAAGCAACTAAGTGGATCAATCGGTGGCAGATTTTCCTATTGCTTAGTGCCTAAAGATTCAGGATCAGATGTTTCAAGTAAGATCAATTTTGGTACAAATGCTGTTGTTTCAGGCCCAACAGCAGTTTCAACTCCACTGATCACGAAAAATCCAGATACATTTTACTATCTCAATCTAGAAGGCTTCAGCATTGGAAATACAAGGATTTCAAACAAGGGGTTCTCCAAGTTGGATAATATTTCCGCTACAGGTGAAGAAGAGGGCAACATCATAATTGACTCTGGAACAACTCTAACTTATGTCCCTCGGGAATTTTACCAAGATTTGGAATCACAACTTAGCAAAATAATAAGGGGCACACGGGTTTCTGATCCACTAAGTATCTTTGGCCTTTGCTATAAGTCTGAAAGAAATATCGAGTTTCCCAAACTTGTTGCTCACTTTACTAATGCAGATATAGTATTGGCTCCAACCAGTACATTTCTTGAAGTCTCCGAAGGCATGATTTGTTTGACTATAGTTCCATCAGATCAACTTGCAATTTTTGGGAACCTTTTGCAGATAAATTATCTTATCGGGTATGATCTTGTAAACGGGAAGGTCTCCTTCTTGCCTGCTGATTGCACCAAAAATTAGTAGGGATTGTTATGCTGTTGATGCAATTATAGGTATTGAGATAGGTTTATCAAGTATTGGTATTTCTCTTTTGATATTGTCCCCATTTTGTAATTGATATTCCAAAAAACTAAACTTTCTTCGATGCTACACATATATCTTACGTCGGTGCTCCTTCAGCATGAAATTTTTTTTCTTTTTTATGTAGGAGCACAATAATCATTTGTGACTAGTTTTACTATGCCACGATTTATCTTTTACCAGAAAAAAAATGAAAACTTTATCAACCTTTAATTGAAAAGGTATTTATTTGCAGTAAGACGGTGAATCTTTAACATTTAGAACTCAGAAGATCAACTGAGAATAGAAACTTCTACTTGCATCAAATGCGTTTCTCTGATCACGTGCTTACTTATTATTTCCCAGTACGGCTGTACCTCGTCTTCTACTTTTAAGCATCGTCTAGAACATTTATAGGCCCTGTTTGGATTGCTATTTTCTGTCAGAAAATTGCGTCATTTTCTGTGATCACATTTTCCTATTACCTTTTTCCCTCATATACATCAAATCGCTATAATAATTTTTTCATAGAAAATGACGAAAAATGCAATCCAAACGAGGACTTACTTTTCGTAAATGAGTAAAAGATTTGCTTTTTGTTTTGGTAAGAAATTTCATTTTTTGTCTTGGTAAGGATCTCGAAGATTTCTGTTTTGTCTTGAAGATTTCCTTTTTATTTTGGTAAGAGATTTCCTTTTTCTACAAAGAATGTATTTTCTTGCATTCAAAATTGAGGACATACAACTGAAAAGAGGGATCGTTATATATCTTGGGAAGAACTCAATTAAGAAATATTACAAAAACTTTCCAAAATATAATGAGAACAGCTAAAGATATCTCACTTATCTCAGTGACATAACATTGATCGCCTTTCAGAATATACATATAACTTTTTAATGTTGATTGGACAAGTTCTAGATGGCATCGACATGATTCTCTATATTCGACAATTATTGCTTTGTCCTATTTACCCTATAGCTAATCAAGGTTTCGATTTGTACAAGTTAGAAATTGGCGAACATTTGGTTCCACAAAGTTAATTGAAAACAGGACCTTGCACCTAAGTGGTAAAATCAAATCTATAGAGTGACTGAAATAGTTTAATTGAAATGTGTGAAGGATTAAAAAGATGTTATTTGCACTGATGGATGATTTGCAGCATTTTGCCAAAAGGTAAGGTAAAATGAAATCAGCAAATGAAGTAATTTTAATCCTTAGGCTGCTTGATATCGTCTAGAAATGACTTCTCCATAGTACTTCAAATAGAGATCAAATCAAAGTGTAAAATGCATGAATTCCGTTCCAGGAAGAAAGAAAATACTCCATTAAGTTCAAGGGGTTTTTTTTTTCCTATTTAGTGCCCTAATAAGCACAAAAAAAGGGAAATGGACCCACTACTAAACTTTATAAATTATTATTCATCCTCTAAATTGTTTTATATATATATATATATATATGTATGCAGTAATGGGATAGTAGAGGGAGTAGGATTCATTCATCTTTTTTTTTAAATGCATTTTGTGAATACGTTGCCAAAGGAAACGATGGATTCACTAAATACATTTTTCATCCTTTGGGATTGTCATTTTAGTTAGGGAAACCACCAAGTTCATTCCGGATCCTTTCATGATCTTTTCCCTATTTTCTAAGATTTTTTTGGCCAACCTGTTGAAGAAATCGCCCACAATGGAATCGCCAAAATGAGCTACAATCATGGATTCATACACAGCTCTAAAGCCCCTTGATAATGACCATGCATGATTCCCGAACGCATCACCCACCAGTACTTTGATGGTTTCGAGATGGCTTATTTTAAAGGAACCTTCTTTCTCGATTATGTGCCTTAATTCTTGCTCTGAAGGTTCGTACAGTGGAACGTTGAAACTATCGAACTTGGTTTCCTCAATGAATCCCTGTATCAACCACAATTCAAAAGTGTTTGGATGGACAGTTTTTTATAAGAACTCTACCCGTAAATATTTTGAACACGTTATCTAATCAATTTGTTATCTCATATATGGTCTTTCCACGGAAAGCACTACAATAATATTTTCTAACAATATCCCAAAACAATTATTCTAGGAGAAGAAAATGATAATAAATAAAATTAAAGAGCATTTTAACTGTTACTTTAGTAGTAAACAAATTAGAAATTTTGCCTGTTCTTGATTCAATCATTGATGTTGTGCAGGATATTTTTTGGTGAGATGGTTTGGAAAATATGCACTCTTCATCAGTCAGTCCATTAGTTAAATAATTATTTTATACACCGGGAGCAAAAGTAAATTTAATTAGAAAAGTCATGAATAAATCAGGTATCACGTAAATTTAACCAAAGACATGACAATTTCGAAGTCTAAAGCTAAATTTTCAGACTTAGGCATAATCCAAGCTCAGACATAGTCATTTATTGATTCCCCAAAAAAAAAAAAAAGAAACAGTAGTTGATCGAGTAATATGAGATTGATTATCTGAATTTTCTCTATAGATCATCGATTTAGAGAGAAATAAATGGAGTTACCTCTATAACCATGTCATTCAGAGTCATTGCAAGTAAGTCAAGGGCGTTGTAAGCATCATGCCGATGATGATTATCTGATAGCATGGTAAGAAATAACCATCCATTTGGCATCAGTTCTATGGAACGCATCCTCAGAAAGTTGGTAAAATCATTGGCGAATTGGTCCAGATATGCACGATGGACTTCGGAAGGACTTGTCTTCCCTATGTGAATATTTCCTTTGTTGATTGGCAAGCCCTTCTCATTCACTAATCCCCAAGGAACCCGAAATTAATGCATGTGATGCATAAATAAGTTACCTTTGCATTATTTCTTGAGTGGTATTATGGGAGGAAAGTTATGAGCGGGGAGAATGCTAGTTAGTGGATTGTTGTCAGCATTCATATGTGGTTGATTCATGTTTGATAGTTGGCAAATTATATTGTGAGAGTTTTAGTTTTATTGTCACAAAAAATTTTGTTAAAATGATAAAGTTATCCTTTTAAGGTCTAGATCACAAATGGACTTGAGAAAAGTTAATTTGACATGTGCTGAGTGTGTTTTTGTATATTATATCGGGATTTTTATAAAGAAGCATCTCCTCTTGATAGTAATAAATATAGTGGACTAAATTGAGTTTAATTGTATTAAGGATACCAGCCCAAGTGCCATATGTATCAATCCAAGAGAGTTTTAGGGGGTCCATGCCCCAATCTAAGAGAGGTTTTGGTTTGGCGTCAAATTAAAAGAGCAAGTCATGAGCCTTTGGGCCATTAAACATTTAGTGCTATCTAGACTCTTTTGTATTTTCAATTTTAGGTGCCTTTTGAGTTTAGGAATTATTTTCTAAAATTTTGTACTCTCTTTCTGTTATAATAAATCTGCTACCCCTTCGCCTGTGAACGTAGATTAATTTGACCGAACCACATAAAATTCTGGGTGTCTCTGTTTGATTTATTTATTTTGTTATTATCATTATTGAGTTGCCAAGAATCCTATTATCCTCGTTCGTCAATTTTCTAGGACCAAACCTAACAAATTAGTATCAGAACTTCAGATTTTGGATCATGGTCAAATTTTGGATTCTTGATGACAATAATAGTTTTTGGGTGCTACAGAGAATGAAGAAAAAATTTTCGTTGGAGTTCAATTGGGTTTTGGAGAAAAGTTATTTGACCCATTGGAACTCATTGAGGGTTTTGAGAAAAAGATGGAGCAAGATTACTATGTTCGTGGTTTTTGGCCCGTTGGGATCTGTTGAACCTTTTGTGAGTTTTGGCCTGTTGGGACCTGTTGAGCCTTTTGCATCTTAGTTCGTTAGTGGCTCGTTGTGGCTCATTGGGACTTTTATGGTTTGTTGAGATCCATTGGGACTTTTTATGGAGAAGGAAGAGTTTGTTTGCTATTTGTCTATTATTTACCGATGTTGGATACACGTCAAAGTGGAGATTTATTGAATGTGTCTTTGTATCCCACATCGAGATTTTTATAAAGAAGTATCTACTCTTGATAGTTATAAATATAGTGGATTTAAATGAGTTTGATTGTACTAATGGTACCAACCCAAGTGTCATATACACCAATCCAAGAGAGTTTTAGGGGGTCCACGTCCCAATCTAAGAGAGATTTTGGTTTGGTATCAAATTAAAAGAGCAAGTCATGGGTTTTTGGACTATTAAACATTTAGTACTATTTAGACTCTTTTGTGTTTTTAGTTTTAGGTGCCTTTTGAATTTAGAAATTATTTTCTAAGATTTTGTACTTTTTTTTTGTTATAGTAAATCTGCTACCCCTTCGCCCGTGAACGTAGGTTAATTTGACCGAACCACGAAAATTCTGGGTGTCTTTGTTTGATTTATTTGTTTTGTTATTGTCATTATTGAATTGTCAAAAACCCTATTATTCTCTTTGATGAATTTTATGGGACTAAACCTAACAAATTGGTATTAGAACTTTAGATTTTGGGTTCTTGATGACAATCACAGTTTTTGGGTGTTATAGAGAATGAAGAAAAAAAATTTCGTTGGAGTTCAGTTGGATTTTGGAGAAGAGTTACTTGACCCGTTGGAACTCATTGAGGGTTTTGAGAAGAAGATGGAGCAAGATTGCTAGAGTAATGACTTTTTGCCGTTGGGATCTACTGAACCTTTTGCGAGTTTTGACTGGTTGGGACCTGTTGAGCCTTTTGCATCTTGATTCGTTGGTGACTCGTTGTGGTTCGTTGGGATTTTTGTGGTTCATTGAGATCCATTGGGACTTTTATGGAGAAGGTGGAGTTTGTTTGCTATTTGTCCATTATTTACCAATGTTAGATACACGTCAAGGTGGAGATTTATTGAGTGTGTCTTTGTATCCCACATTAGAATTTTTATAAAGAAGTATCTCCTCTTGATAATTATAAATATAGTAGATTTAAGTGAGTTTAATTATACTAAGGGTATCAAGTCAAATGCCATATACACCAGTCTAAGAGAGTTTTAGGAGGCCCAAAAGAGAGGTTTTGGTTTGGCATCAAATTAAAAGAGCAAGTCTTGGGTCTGTGGGCCATTAAACATTTAGTACTATTTAGACTCTTTTGTATTTTCAGTTTTAGGTGCCTTTTGGGTCTAGAAATTATTGCCTAAGATTTTGTACTTTCATTCTGTTATAGTAAATCTATTACCCCTTCGCCCATTGACGTAGGTCAATTTGATTGAACCACGTAAAATTTTTGGTGTCTCTATTTGATTTATTTGTTTTTGTTATTGTCATTATTGACTTGCCAAGAACCCTACTAATTCTTCTTGGTCAATTTTCTGGTATCAGACCTAACAACATGTTTTCAAAAAATTGCTGTGTAAATAAGATTGTGGCAATAGCATTTGTTGAACATTAAAGTTGATTTTTTTTAGACTAATGAAGAGCAATTAGTTTATCATTTATCATTGTTACTTTTTTGTAGAGTCTAGAATTATCTTTTAGTTTATTGATTTCATTTAGTTGTTAGTTGATATTAATTATGAGAGGTTCCTATCCTTATGTATACATAATCGTAGCTGATGTGAGTAAAAAAATAAGAGTTGTTTTCTTGTGTGAATACAGTTCATTCTAAACTATCTTTTTCACAGCTTATTACTGGTCCTGGGCTAGTGTACTTTGTTCTACACCATTTTCTACATGGTATCAGAGCTTCAAAGGTGATTGCTATCTCTGTCTTTTCCCTTGGTGAAGAAGATCAGCTGTGACGATGGACTCTGCATGTCGTTTTAATGGACTGGGAATGGAGTTGTTGAATCAATTCAATTACAAGATATGGAGGTCTTGCATGGAATCCTATTTGGTTGGTGAAGATCTGTGGGACGTGGTTGGTGGTGATAAAACTAAGCCGCCAGAATCTAATGAATAAAATGTTGAAGCGGTTAAGAAATGGAGAAGTTTGAATGGCAAGGCTGAGTTTGCCCTAAAAATATCTATCTCTCATGGTCTCTTTGAGTATATTATCAAGGGCAAGTCTGCAAATGAGATTTGGGAAACTCTCAATTAGCTATACAACAAAAAGGATGTAAATCGGCTGCAAATGCTAAAGAATGAGTTGGCAAATGCAACACAAGGTGAACTCTCAATTTCTCAATTCTTTGTCAAGATAAAAAACCTGTGTTCAGAGATATCATTACTAGATCCAGATGAACCGATCTCTGAAGCACGATTAAAACGCCACATTGTTCGAGGCTTGAAACCAGATACACTCCTTTTATTACATCTATTCTAGGATGGGCACAACAACCATCTTTGGAAGAGTTGGAGAACTAACAATGGTATAGAATTCACTTCTGATGATTTCTTTCTTTTTGTCAGCAACTTGGAATAAGAAGGCAGCTCTCTTGTGTAGAAACCCCATAGCAAAATGGGGTCACTAAAAGAAAAATTCATATTACTAAGACTTGCAAGAACTGGTTACATGCTAAGAGTTTACCTAAATTTTTATGGGCCAAAGGTATGATATGTGCAACATATGTCATTAATCATGCCTCTTAGTCCAACCAATATGAGATCTCCATATGAATTGATATACGGAGAGAAGCCTAGCGTCAAACACTTTAAAGTGTTTGGTTCAATCTGCTATGTTCATGTTCTAGATTCCAAAAGGAGCAAACTTGATTCCAAAGCAAAGAAGTGCATTTTTATAAGGTATGATGATAGAAAGAAAGGTTGGAAATGCATAGATCCTAAAAATCACAAGTTTACTGTTTCCAAAGATGTTGTGTTTGATGAGATATCGAGCTACTACACTTTAAAAGGGACCACTTCAGATTAGAATCTTCATGTACCAAATACAGTTATCTAGCCTATGTTAGTTGAAGCTTCAAATGGTTCTTCTAGTCTTCAAGGTTCCATGTCATGTGAAAGGGAGAGCATAAGTTATTAAAATGAGACTGAGCAATCTCTTCAAGATGCTTCTTCAAAGCAATCATCATAATTAGTAAATCAAAGGCCAAGGAGAAGTATCATTAAACCAGCCCGTTATCAAGATGAAAACTTTATTACTACTTACTCATGTTATTTTGCAGGACCAATGGATGAAGATGAACCGTCAGGCAATGAAGAGGCCAAGGATTCAAATGATTGGGAGCTTGTTATGGATGAAGAAATGAAAGCATTAATGAAAAATGAAACTTGGGATCTTGTCCCAAGGACTGGAAATGTACACCTTATCATATGTAAATGGGTTTATAAGCTGAAAAGGAGAGCAGATGGCAGCATAGACAGGTTCAAAGCAAGGCTGGTGCTCGTGGCTTTTCTCAAAAACACGGTGAAGATTTTGAGGAAACCTTTAGTCCTATGGCAAAAGTGACATCATTTCGACTTCTAATCTCCTTGGCAACGTCTCAAGGGAGGAAACTATGGCAACTTGATGTGAAAAATGCATTTCTATATGGTGAGCTGGATAAACACATTTACATGGAACAACCAACAAATTACATATCTAAGACCCATTTTGACTTTGTTTGCAAACTCAAAAAGGCATTTTACGAACTAAAACAAACTCTAAGAGCCTAGTATAGAAAGATTGTTGAATATTTGCATTTTTGTGGTTATATTGCTAGCCATTCTGATTCTAGTTTATTTATTTAAAATTCTGGACATCTGCATATGGTGGTATTGTTGTATGTGGATGGCCTGATAATAACAGGAAATGATGGAAAAGAAGTAGCAAATCTAAGAGCTAAACTTTCAACAAGATTTGAAATCTGCTAAGAAGCTTGTTGACAAATTTGGAATGAAGACTAGCAAGAAATTTTCTACCTATCTTGATGCAAATGCAAAGATTAAGAGCAAGAAGGGCTTACTTCTTTTGGATCCGCGTCCTTTTCGTGCATTGGTTGGAAATCTTCTTTATTTGACTGTATCAAAGCCAGATATCATGTTTTCAGTCAACTTTATAAGTTAGTTCATGCAACCACCACGGAAGCCACATTTAGAAATAGCAAGGAAAATTTTGAAGTACATAAACACCACATCTGATATGGGATTGCTGTACAAGAGTGGAGCTAATTTTTCACTACATAGATACACAGATGCTGATTTGGGAGGAGATTTGGATGATCGTAAATCTACTTCAGCATATGTATATCTGTGTGGTTCAATAGTAGTGTCATGATGTAGTAGGAAACAAGATTCTATTTCGCTATCAACAGCAAGAACTGAATACAAAGCCGCTGCTCTTGCTGCTAAAGAATGTGTATGGCCTAGAAGGCTTGTTAAAGATATTTATCTTCCTATTTCTGGACCCACTAAAGTTTTTGGTGACAATCAAAGTGCTATCAAGCTTGCTTCCAATGTAGTTTGTCATGCAAGAACCAAACATATTGAATTAAAGCACCATTTCATTGGAGAGAAAGTTCTTAATGGTATTATCAAAGTTTTACACATACAAAGTGATAAGAATGTTGCAGATATTTTAACTAAGGCACTTTCTAGGGCAACTTTTGAGGTGCTTAAGGCCAAACTTGGATTAGTTTCCAAAAATCACTTTAAGGGGGAGTGTTGAATATTAAAGTTGATTTTTTTTAGACTAATGAAGAGCAATTAGTTTGTCATTTACCACTGTTACTTTTTTGTAGAGTCTAGAATTATCTTTTGGTTTACTAATGTCATTTAGTTGTTAGTTGGTATTAATTGTGCGGGATTCATGTCTTTCTGTATATATAATTGTATCTGATGTGAGCAAGACAACAAGAGGAGTTGTTTTCTTATGTAAAGACAGTTCATTCTTAACTATCTTTTTCACTGCTTATTACTAGTCCTGAGCTGGTGTACTATGTTCTACATCATTTTCTATAGCATTAACACTAACCTTGATAGTGCCTACTATTTCTTTTCTTTTCTTTTTTTGTCCCTCCCTCCTTTTCTCACACTCTTCTTACTCTCAACTCAGATTTAAGATTCAAAGTGTGAACCTGATAGTAGGGAACACTCCTCCCCTTACCAATGGGTCCTTAATAGTACCTACTAATTCTGGTATGCAGCGCAATTTAGTCAATAAATTACTTGGATCTATAAGTTCTGAATTTGTTGATTTAAGTCATCAAATTAGCAGGTAGAAATTCACCATATATGATCCTTCAATAGAGAGAGAGAGAGAGAGAGAATTCTTTATCTTGCACATCTGCTCAAGCAATTTTTGCTGTCAACAAATTGAAAACCAATTAAAGTTTGAGTCATTCTAACGAATAGCTTATGAGATAAACCTATTTTGGAGAAGCCTTGATTTGTAGATCAAAAACCCTGTGAATCTAGATGCTTTTCTATGAGGGAAAAATGCACATTTCATCTCCAATGTTTAAGATGTTAACCAATTTCATCCCTAAAGTTTCACGCAAAACACATTTCATCCTCATTATTTTGTAATTTTAACCAATTTTGTCCCTAAAGTTTGTATAGAACAATTTCATCCTCATAATTTTATAATTCCTACCAATTAAGGGCAATTAAATGATTGTTAACCAATTTAGACATAATAACATCACATGTCCCACTAATAATTGTATTATGAATACTTAATTCAATTATTGATTAAATTATAGAAATAACAACAAGTGTTTTTGATAGGAGACTATCTCTTTTTTCCTTTAAATCGTGATATGATGTATTTGAGACAAAATAAATAGACTGAAAGATAAATAGATGATTGAAAAACATGTATATGATGCAATAAAACAAAATTTTGCAAATAAATGACAATCCAAACCATTTGTTCTTTCGCATTAATATTTTTCTCCAATTAGTTGGAATGGGTTTCTTTGACATTTTTCTCCAATTGGCTATAGTAGGGTTGTTTCTTTTCCACTGATTTCATTTTTTTTTTTTTGGATCTTCAAGTTTGATTGTGATTAAGAAGGGAGTAATGGTGGCTAAAAATTTCTTAGTCTTTTTTGTACGAAAATGAGAAAGTGAATTAAGAAAAGATTTTTGAGTTTTTTGTTGATCCATTATATATTTTTTTAACTAATAGGCATGCCATGGTCAAGTGACGCTATTCCATTCAAATTATTTGACAATCTACCAATTGTCCTTAATTAACCAAATTTAGGAAACTATGAGGATGATATGTGTTTGCGTAAAACTTTAAATATGAAATTAATCAAAATTATAAAATTATAAGAATGAAATGTGTTTTGCATGAAACTTTAGGAATGAAATTGGCTAACACATTAAACATTAGGAATGAAAAGTGCATTTTACCCTTTCTATAATCATCAGCCTTACACTGTTCAGCTTTTATTGTTCTCAGTTAATTGTAGAGATAACCATTTTCTGCCGTCCATACTTTATCCAATGACAATGACTTAGTTTTATTTCATTTTCTTCTGATTATTAATGCTTTAATCATTTTGCAACTTCCAATGCCCCTATAAGTCAACCAATGCTACAATTCTGGACAGGCTGGACGGTTGAGTAGGACCGGGTTTGGATTCATTTTGCTCGTTTTGAGTTCTTTTTGTGGGTGAAATCAGAATAATACTTGTGATATATTGAAAAAGGGTTAATGGCAAAATGTACCCTTGAACTATCTTTAATTTGTAAGTTGCATCCTAAAGTCAAAACTACGGTTTGTGTTTATCAGTCCTTTACTTGCTGCCAATTTGCATCACTTTTCTTTAATTCCTCATTTTTCTTTCAAAAAAACAGCAACTGTAAGAAACCATTTTCTTTTTAGTTTTCCCTTTGGAAAAAAGTATCAGCAATAGACACACAAATTCCAATTTTTTTCCTAGAGAAAAAATAAGGCATTGCATGAAAGAAAATGAGGAATAGAAGGATCTGTTGATAAAGGGTTGAAAGAACATTACAGCCACATGGATGCTCTCCTCAAGTTCTAGCTCCAATGGGCGATCTGCGGTGACGGGCGCAGGGTATACATATAACATTAAGCTCATCTCAATCAAGTTTTACATTTATAAATTCCAAAATACCCCACACGCGATTTATCGCAAGTATACGAATCGTGAGCAAGTATAGGGTATTGAGGGTCGATCCCACAGGGAAGATTGCAATTACCGGAGTTTTTCGAACTCCTTTATTATTTAGACTATAAGCATGAAGTAATAAAATTAACACTAGAAACCTCCTAGAGATATGGAATTCCTCACTACTCTTGCAAATGAGATTACCGATTAAGAGAATGTTATTATCTTGACTAGTTATGGCGTAATTTCCTAATGCATGTGAAACCTACTCTCGTAGTGAATCAACTATACTTGTAATTAAGCCATACCTACTCTCGTGGTTATGAATTAATCACAAGCTCATTTCTTCTATGAAATTACATGAAACAAGTCACTAAAGCCACATAGGTGCACCTCTACTCTCGTGAGTGTACTCCCTAAATTTATCACTTCCTTAAACTAGTGTTAAATTCCAATTCTCATTGCAAATCTAACACCTTAGATAATCACAATTAATGGCCAGTTAATTATGATTAGATAAGCAAAAGTGATAAATAACTTGTTCAAAATAATATCACCAAATAACCAAGTAGACATCACAAACAAAATATAGCAAGTTCAACCATAACTCTAGACAAAAACTTTAGAAAAACATGAAGAAAAACAAAGCCCAAACTTGTATTATAGCTAAACATGAATTCAAATACAAAAGAGAAAGTAATAGGAGAGATGTCACCCTTGTCACATGAGCTCTAACTCTCCATCTTTGCTCCTCCAATCTTCATCCAAATCTAGATACAAATACAAGAAGGAAAAACTACTCTACCTATACTATATTAATTAACCAAGAAAAACTAGTGAAAACTACATTTTTGTGGAGTTCTTTCTAGCTTTCCAAAGTTGTGAAAATGTTCTTCAAAGCTTCTTTTTATAGAGGAATTCAATCTTATGGTGAGTTGTTAAAGTTGTTGTAATTGCTTCTTGGGATCACCAAAAGATGTTTCTTGACTTCTCCATACTTGCAGGCTCAGTTTCAGCCGGATTTCTTGCAGATAAATTGGTCAAAAAGCTTGTGTGAATAAAGCACAAGTTGCAGACCCAGTCACGGAGCCGAAAGTAGCGATCCGAGGGCTAGATCCGAGGTCGGATCTATCAAATTACCCCTCGGATCACATTTTTCTTCATTTTTATTTTCACTGTTCATTGGGATCCGAGGCCTGCTACAGTGGATCCGAGCTCAGATCCTATGGCCTCGGATCCTCCTATCCAGAAGATCAGACGAGTGCTCGGATCACAATGGATCCAGGCTCGGATGTACTTGCTCTGTTTTGGGTCCAACTTCAACTGATATTTGGTTGATGTTAGAGGCTGAACTAGCTCTTGTGTAAAACATGGAAGTTGTAGCCCTTTGAGTTAGCTTTCCAATGCATCAAGAATCATCCAATTTGGAGCTCTGTGGATCAATAAATGACCAAAATACCCTTGACTGGTCAGAACCTTGTTTCAGCTTTCGACCATGAAATTGCACTTCAGTGTTTCGACTTTTTGACTATGAAAACGACTGAACTGGACTTCAATGTCTTCATACCAAATGTAGATCTATCTCTTGGCTTCAGAATGGTATAAGAATCACCTCAATCCGATCATTGTAGCTCAAGATGTAGCCGAAATACCACAAGGCATCAAAGCTATGAAACTCCTTTTCTTTAGAACTTGATTGCATTTCATCTCTTGCACTTCATATTCTCTTTTTTATCACTTTAAATCATCCTCAATCATCCAAATATCTTTTCAAGTCATGCCATTTGATGATTGAATCATTAAACCTATAAAAACATGAAGTTTTCACCATAAAAATCCATAGAAATGCAATTTTTACCATTTAAACCACAAAATGCATATTTTTACTAGAATCTTAGTTAATTAGTTATAAAAGTTGTTAAAACACACCAAAACTAAATAATAAAACATACTTAAAATACGTAAAATATATTCTTATCATGCGGCTCCATTCTAGTCCCGCTGGTTAGTTAAAAATTGATGAACGCAAACTCTTGTTTTGACTTATCAACTTGTTAAGAAGCCAAGAGCATAAAGGAAAGATAAGATGTTTTAATTTTCTGGACACTTGGTAATTTCTGGTGAAGGGGGCAAAAGGAATAGAGAGGAAATTGCGACAGTGCATTTGATATGGGAATTTGGGGATTGATGAATTTGTAGAAATAGGATTTGAGAAAACTAGTGGAGAGAGGAGAGGCAAAATGTTAAAGAAAATAAGATGGAATTTTGGGTTTTAAACAGTTCCTAGCAGGATAAAAATGTCATCACAACATTTTTTTATGTTGGCTTATATTTGATTAGAGTAAGGTGCCAAAAATTGATCCATCAAGGTGGTCAAATGCTAAAAGTCAATTGTATACGAGGAAGTCATAAACTAATAATAGTTGAGGGGGTATTTTGCAACTAACCCTTTGTATGAGTGTTCAACTTTGAAATTTTTTTAAACTAACAAAAAAAAAACGAAAGAAAAGCTAGTTAACCCAAGCGGTTCAACTGGCTGAACCAATCAACCTATTTATCGGGGTTAACGGTTAACCGGTCCACTCACAGAGCAGGTTTCCAAAATATTGCTCGCAAGTACTTTTTATTATTCTAAGCCAGTATTACAAAGTCGACAGATATCAATATCTACTATGACTGCATAACATGTAAATACAAACTGTAGAGGATCAACCTTCTGTTGAGGGTACAATTTCTAAAGATTGTATAAGATAGGAATCTTTTTTTTTTTTAATTTTATCGACTATCCTCAAAATAAAATTGCAAAAGTATTCCAGCAATTATGTGTGCCAGTTTAATTAGATACATAACCTTTATGTTAATACTGCACTTTTTTATTATAGCTGCATAAAAACTGAGTCCTGAAGTTTGAAAACTACGCACCTGAGAGAGCCAGTGGAGACTAAAAGATGAATGTATAAAATGGATGGAATGGTCTGGAAAAAGTCTACCATAGAAGGAGCCAGGCATAGCAGCAATGAAGCATGATCCTGATTGACGCCCATATTTCTCAAGATTATCATAAAACAGTGGCAATGACTTGAAAATGGAGTTGAAATCATTGGACTCAAGATCATTCAAGAAAACTTGAATGTAGGGTAGCCCATAATTCATGTTACGGGATTCACTGTCAATGAGCTCTATAATCTCCTTGACGGAAGCCAAAGTATTTGGCCCTGATGCACATCCCAAATCTCCTACTATTATGCACTCTTTTGAGGGTAAATTCAGTCGACAAAACTGTTGTATGCTTTTTTCAAGTGCATGCTTTGCCTTCTTTGATACTAGACTCTGAAAGATTGAATTTTGGAGAAATTAGAGACTTCGATTCATACTAGATGTAGAGTAGAGAAATAATCTCCGGCTTGGACACTTACCTGAATTGATGAATTCTTGGCATAGCTTGCATTGTCTTCCCCTCCTTTCATGTGAAGAACTATTCTAACATCCATCTTTCCTGTTATCCGCGAAACAATTTGAGCATATTCTTTATTTATTGATTGTCTTGGTACGTTATATACAAGAAAGTTGGGAAATTCAACCATACGTGCGTCTTCGTTTTTTACTATTTGTTTATATGTCCTTGAGCATCTTTCATGTGGTGGCAGCCGCGTCATATGGCAGTTTAGATGCTTCTATCACATGACAGGTTCCTATTTGAATATTAGATGGAGCCATAAATTTAGATGTAAGCCAAATATGGTTATGTTTTAACAATGATTTTAAAAGTCATTGTCAGAGGGATTGGGTTAGATGGTCAGTTGGAAGGACTTATAAATAGCAGATTGTAGATTCAAGACCTTCCATTTAAAAGAAAAATATATATATATCGTTGCCAGGGCTTGCTCTAGACCGAGGCATTCATGGGTCACTCAACATGGCCAGGGCACTCAAAAATATATCATTGCCAGGGCACTCAACATGCAACGAGGCATTCATGGGTCAGTTCACTGGGCTATCATCCTTTCATGTGAAGAACTTGTCTAACATCCATATTTCCTGTTATTGGCGAAAGAATTTCAGCATACTCTTTATTTATTGATTGTCTTGCTATGTTATATACAAGAAAGTTCGGAAATTCAAATCATATGCGCATCTTTGTTTTTGACTATTTGTTTATAGAGTAAAAAACCTAGTCGGTCCTCAAAGTATTAATGTTGTACACTTTTAACCTTTCAACTATTATTGGTATACTTATAGTCCTCTTACTTCTAAAAGCATACATTTCAAGTCCTTCTGTAAATTTCAATCGTTATTCCTAATGGAATCCACTTCAAAATGACATAATTTTGTACATCTTTAATCCTTCAATCATGTAGAATCACCATTGCAACTATGAGTTGCTAATCAACAGCCATTGATTATCGTTGACCAATAGGTGACCACTATCCTAGTCATTTATTGTTGTCAAATTTAGACGAAATTATATAGTAGACTTTTGTCTTTCACTTAGATTCTAAACCTTAACTCAAATTTCTATGAATCTTGCTAGTTCTGAGTAGATCTGTGCTTGTATATTGTCCATGGTGCAGTTCCTGTTAGTTTTAATGACTCAAATAGACGAAAGGACAAGAAATATACACTTTCAAGAGTTGGAAGGCTAAAAATAAATAAATAAAAGTTAGAGGGCTAAAAATGTACTAACTTAATAGTTTGAGGACTAACCAAAAAATTTGCCTTGTTGGATCAAAAGGAAAAACAACTCTTAAAGTTCGATGCATACACTATATATATTAACTTTGAAAATTCATACCAAACCACTTGATATATATTAAAGAAAATTCAACAAAAATAAAAACAAGTCTAAATTAATAAAGTTTGTTAGCCTCTAATATTGACGCTCCCCGGCAACAAAATTAAACACTTCAAATCGCAAAATACTCATATCTACGAGATAGGTGATTGAGAAAAGATGATACAATTTTTTAAGGATTTTCAAGAGTCTTTTGAGTCCAAATTCAACAAAATTTCTGGTGAAACCAACTTTGCAGGTGACCAAGGAAGCAATAAAGACAATAAACATGAAAATGATCAAAAAATATCTAGGTTGTTTCAAAGAAGTCTAGAAGGCAGAAGGACTACTCGAATACTAGCAAAACAGTTTAAACTCGACAGGACTCTTAACATTGCGCTACCATCAATCTTGAGAATGCCAGATGCAGTGTCCATTTAGATTTCACATTAAGTACGTTATGCTTGTAGCTCCTTAGAATTAGAAGGGAAGTCCATTATGCTTCTATTTTCAAATAATTTAATAAAATGACTTATTTATCTAAAAATTACATATTTCTATCATCCTCTTAATTTTTAAATCATTAAAAATTGAAATTCATGGGACTGATCTTCACACCTTAGGGCTTTTGCCTCGACATAATAATTAAAAATGCTCCACTCAGTGTATCCGCTATTTTAGGTTAAGATGAAAGCTAAGTGGAAGCAAGAGTCATGGCAAAAGTTTATGATAATATGTAAATTAGTGTGAGAAGTTATAAGGAAGGAAGGACCGACCCTGTACCTGCAATATATTCATCGCTTTCATTTCCAAGTTATCACATAAAATGTTTCAATGGCCGATTTCAAAGTGCTTGAAACAAGCAAAACAGCTCCTGTTTTGAGCTTTTATCAGAATCTTAAAAATTAAAACACACACGTACACAAAGCAGACGTATTTCGGTTGTTCCTAGATTTTCAAAAGGCACCAGGAACAAATCAGAGAATTGCCTCTAATTGTTTGCTCCTTTGACATCATTTTCTGCCTCCCTCAACTGGATAGGATCGAACATAACTGACACGATGCGGTTTTTGGCTTTAACATCCGGAGCACTATGAGCATCTCCATACTGGTATTGACAAAAAGCAATTCGAGCAAGGTCCATAGCAACTTCAATGAAATTTTCCTCAAATGGTGATGGAGATGACAATTGTTTGTTCATCTTCATCAAGCATTCTTCAATCATTTTGCTTACATTTTTTTTAGCAAATTCCTCAGACAGGCCAGTTCCACGCATGTAGCACGTAATTGCATTTGTAGTTTCACCCCTCTCTATCTCATCCTACAACATGGCACATGATGTATTAAGGTGCTGTCGCGGGCTCGCAGCAGTAGCATAAAAACAAGGAAAATTGTACATTTTACTTACATCCTTTTTTTTTGGGTTCAATTTTTGTTATGATTTAGTTGTTTTTTATTTCCAAAAAAACAAATACAAATTATTGGTTGCAGCAAGGGTTCCTTATAATTCAATGTAATAAATTCGCATTCTTATAATTCTCCATGTTACACTTCTGAGACTTAACCTAGATCAGCTCGAGTACGTTATTATTTAGTTTAAAACTTGACTGATCAACCAATGAAGAGGCATTGACAATTATGATTTGTGTAGAGGAAAAAAATGGTAAATGAGCGTACTAACCGTTGAGGAAAAATCATTGGTAAGACGGTAAATTATGCAGGGCCAACGCAAGAAATCATGATGATTGTCCAAGGACTCTGCGGCCTCACTTGAAATATTTTCGGTGACCAAAAAGTACGCATGAATTAATAGCACAGCGCCACCTGATGAAATCCATCCATTTTCCATGTACTCGTCAAAGGTTGGAGTACCTTTATTGTGATACCATTGAGCTTCTTGTAAGAATGATTTGCACATATCTGCCCACTGAAAAAAGCATATGAATTAGAGATGGACTATTCTGTTTACATGAGCGATTAGACTAGTAATTAAGCATATGTTGGAGGGAATGGAGGAATTAATGGCTGTTTAATTACTTACTGCTTTTTTCAGGCAAGGAATTATCATCTCTCCTTTTTCCTTGAGAGTTTCATAAGCCAAATCGTTTATGGTATTGTAAAGAGCAAGGAAGAACAATTTCATATATTCGGGAAGATCTTTCATAGCATCAAGATCCCATCTGAACCAACATAATTTAGTGACGTTAGTAAGATGGAAACAAGGAACAGTTTTTGTTACAATAGAAAGCCAATGCATTTTATATATATACCTAACAACGGCATCTGTAAATTGCTCGAGCTCATCTAGGGAACCATAAATATCATAGATATCATCCAGGACAGTGATCAGCGTAAGGGCTTTGGTTACTGCCGTTCGGCATTTACTAAATTGTGGCTCAAAGGCCATTCCAACTGACCAAAAGAAGCTTTCCATTAGCCGGTCTCTTGCAAAGTCCAACTTGTCTGCTAAGCCCATAGCTTTCCACCACCTAATCATAATTTCCAAGGGCAACCAGTTACAAAGTGATCTGGCTAAAATATATGAAATTGTGTTTAAGTTTACACACTTTAAAGTATGAATAATTAGCATCTGAAAAAAAATATTTAGGTACACTAGCATCTGAAATGTGTCTGTATATTTATTTATGGCAGAGGTGAGATTTAAAAAGTGGGTAGTGAGAAGGGAGATTTAAATCTAAAACTTCTAACTCCTAAAATCTCAACATTAGCTCTAGACTAAAACCTCCTCAGCCTTATTAAAAAAAAACACTTTATTTAATAGAGTTTCCAATAGAAGTACCTACTAGTTTTTTAATTTTTTTTTTTACCTCCTCCCACTCTCCTATTCCCTCCATTCCCCAAATATACATGTCAAAATTTGAACCCTGATCTATCAAGCATGAGTTCAACCACCTAGCCACTAGTCCCCATGGCTTGTGGTTAGTTAATTACATTATGAGAACACACTTGCATAAGTTCTTATCATATTAAATAATGTGTAAATTTGAGTTTTTGAAAACCAAAAAACTGATCTCTTTATTTAGTTTAGAATTGATAATAAAATGGCTAGAATTACATTTTTTATTTTTAAAATATAAAAGTCATTTTGAATGCACCAATTTTGAGCTTATGTTAAAAATACTTTTGAGATAAAAAAAAAATTCTGCTCATAAATATGCTGAATTATGCTGATAAAAAAAACTCCAAAAGTGCTTCAATTAACAAAAGTACTTTTATAACAAAAGCACCATAATTCTAAATGACATATTCTGTGATATAACAGAAATAATTTCGAGTAATTTACGACAATACTAGAAAAGTAATGAAAAGAATAGTTCATGCAATCAGGTGCAGATGTGTCCTGCGTGATCTTACCTCGATACTTCTTGAACATCACTTTGAAACTTAGACTGAACCAAGTTGAAGTCTAGCTTGGCTAACTCGAGTAGCGCTCGATTTTTCTGACCTCTTTGAGCATATGCTTCAATATTCCTCCTGGCTTCTAGCCTTCGCATTCTATGGTGATACGGAAGCTCCAAAGCATGAGTTATTTGTTCTGACATGTTTGACCCAACCAGCTTTTTGGAATCCTTAAGAAGTAGACTTGTGAATGATTTGGCCTCGTTTAGTATATTCTCTTCTGCATATGCAAGATGTGAAGCCTCAAACAAGCCCAAAATTCCTCGAACTTCCCGGGAAAGGTCTTCATTGAAGTTGCCATTTTGGTCCTTGAATCTCTCAAAGATATCTGCACCAAATAGAAATTTGATAACTTGGTGCTATTGAGGAAAGGTACAATCATACAACAGCTACATATACGTTAATAAACGGATTCCCATGTCCTTTTTTTTGTGGTGGGAGGATAGGGTTAGGTTTATTTGGATTCTATTTCAATACCAAATCAAAGAAAATTGATGCCAAAATTTTATTTTATCTACATCATGACCAATACTGCTTTATTTTTTCAAGTTTTTCCTTTTTAAGAAAAGGACCTTAAAATGCAGTGATAACGTAATTAGCCTCTATACGCAGGCCAAAAAGGGCTTCATGTACGATGGAATATATGGTCTTCATAGAGGCATACTTACTTATCCGGTTAGGGTTTGCTGCTAAACACCACTTGCTCATTGATTGAAATATTTTGCTCTTTTGTAAAGATTAGTCAAACGAATGAAACGAGAAAAGATTAGTGAATTAAACCAGCATTATACTTAAATTAATACAACAGTATGATACCTTAAAGAGATTGTAGAATTTTCTTATGTTTAGGGTATAAAGTTAATCATAAAATAAAGAACACAATTACATATAAAGTTACAATTCTCAATTTGTGGGATCCAAGCAAAATCCTTCGCCACCATTTTGACAAAGTAGATAAGTAATCTAGACACATGACTGAATGAAAGGGATGTTGTTGCAATGACAGGAAAGATTCAAAACTATCCATAGCAGTACGCTTTTGCAACCAAAATTAGAGAGTTTGTTACAAAGGGAATGTGTTACCTGGAGAAACCTCAAAACCATGTTGCCTAAGCAACCTGAAATAGAGAGCTGAAGTATGAAGACTACTCTTAATTTTTTCTCCAGTTGCATCATTCAAATCTCGAAGCTTATTAAGAGCATTTTTTATTTTTTGCCTGTATCGGTAAGAGAGGCCAAGCTGGTCGATGTCATTAATCAGTTCAATCAGAGACTGTGGCTCCAAGTCTTCACAATCAAGCATGCTGCCAACTTCGTTCTCCAACTTATTTAAAATCTTTGTCTGATTTTCCCACTACAAAAGATTATCAAAAACATATATTGGATACTTTGTATTTTAATTGAACAAGATGATTGCGACATAAATTGGGTTTGATTCAGGAAGAAATTAATTTGATTTGTTGAGGTCAATTTAAGTGGGGATGAGAAGTTATGATAGACTAAAACACATTATGGATTAACGGGTAACTATGGAATTTTTAAAGTTTATTTTTCTTAGAAATGATTTTTTGATAATCAATCCAATTATCCAACACGATTGTGGGACATGAAAAAATAGATAAATAAGAACTAGAAAATAAAATTTGGTTTAAAAACCTATAATCATATTTATAGTGAAAAAAGATTTTGTTATTTTTTGTTTCTTATTTGTTTGTTTTATATTTCCCTTCCATCTTTTTTGTTTCTTATTTATTTTTTATTTCACTTCATCTCTTTTGTATTTGGAGAAAATTAAGATATTATAGACTAAAGTCTAAGTTTTCAAAATCATCTCTTCTCTTTCCAAAAAAAAAAAGAGAAAAGAAAAGGAACAAAGGAAAAAGAAAAAAAAAGTAGTGAAAGATGAATTTGTCAATTTAATAGTTTGACTTTAGTTTTTTACTATTGACCATTAGTTTTAATAGAGAAACTAACGGTGACACTTTAACTCAAACTATAATAGGGTTATACATATGTTTTTAAACTATAGGGGGATTATGTGATAAATCACCAAATCATAGGGGGTAAAAGGTAATTTACTCTCATAATAATGATGCTACATGCATGAACAAAACATAATTCTTTTATGAGCAATAATAAAGTCATAAAATTGTTGATTTCAATCACAGGATTTAATTGCTTATCACTTTACCCCTTGTGGTTTATCGATTTTTTACATAATTCTCCTATAGTTTCAAAAACTATATATAACCCAATCATGATTTGGACTAAAGCGTCAAAGCAATAGAAATGATCCTTTGTATTGTTACTAACAAAAATGTCGAGATTACTTTAGTTTAAAAACTAAAATAGTTGAAATGACCAAAATATATAAACATAACATGCATGACACTTTAACTCCTTATGATTTTGTGTTTTACTATATAATCTCTTTATGATTTAGTGTTTTATCACATAACTCTCTGATGATTTTCAAAATATATACATAGTTCCCTTGTAGTTAATAAATAATTTTTAATTTTACACAGGAGCACTTTTGATATATTTGGTTGACTCTATTATGAAAGGTAAATTCCATCACTTTGATTTTAGTCCAAATCATAAGAAAATTATGTATAGTTTTTGAAACCACATAAGGGTTGTGTAGGAAAGTGCTAAACCACTGGGGAATATGGTGTAATTCACCCCTTACTGAATGAACTGATCTCCTCTTGGAAAACATCGTGTGGCATAAGCTATAAATGAACAAAAAGGCCAAATTATAAAATGCCATCTAGTAGAATTCTCTTATGCATTTTCGAAGGTAATTTAGCCATGCCAATCAGTACAAAACTCTTGTATGCATATAGGTAAGTATAATAAACAGTTCATCTTAGCATAGACACAAAAATGCAACATGATATTGAATCGATAAGCCAAGAGGCATTTTAATCCGTAACATCCAACAATTTTTAACTAAAATAAAAGACATAACGAGAAAAAGGAGATTACGTTTTCCCTAGTATGAATTTATTTTCAAGCTTAATTCCTCCACAAGACCAATCTCCTACATAATGGCCTTAATTTCTATTACCCTACTATTACTGTTATTAGTATTGTGTTTTAGACGGAGTTACTTCCTCACTTATTTTACATCCAACTACTAAATAAAATTTCCTAAATGGATTAACTGAGAAAATAATATACCTCATTATCTGTCTCACTAGTCGGCTCGAAGAGAATATGACTCCACGAACTCGGCTGGTAACTAGCTGTCCGGCGGTCGATCGTCAGCTCTGCAGATTGATTACTGCATCTTGTTTGCCAAGTTTTTTGGACACGATACGCATGATGAAGAGGTCCTGATCTTGAATTGTTTTTTAGTATATTCAAATTAGGCTGAATGCAAGTTAAAGGAAAATTTACAAGAACTTGAACCATCTTGCAACGAATGAGATAAATGCAGATATACAGTTCAAACAAGGAATATGCAGTCTGTGGTTAGACGCAAAAACTACCTTCATGAGGGCCTCTTATATATTGCTCTACTCTGCTATCACTGCTCCATATTGGAGAATTGACTTGTATTCTTTATATGATTAATCCTTTTTTTTTTAATATTATTGCTTGATAGTCAAAGAAATTGAATGGTCAAATTCGGTCAGAGGTTGTTTTTAGCATGTTTGATTGTTTGAAAGGAACTTGTCTCATGTAAAATGTGCTACTAGGTTATTAGGTGGGGTAAGGAAAAGGAAAAGAAGGGAAATTAAACAATTAAGCTAGTTGTGGGGCTAATTTGTTTTCGGGCAACTTCCGCTTCTTAGCAAGCCCAGTACCGAACTCTATGTCTTCAATTATTGCAAGTCCGATAAATAGAATCTTCGTTTCTTTAAGGCTATAGTTTTATTACCATCAACTCACACAGTTGCACAAACATATTTTATTAAATTATATTTAGTGAAAATGTAAAATCAATTTTTGTGAAAAATATTTCTAAAAAAGTACTTTTTATCTAGCACACACGCATCGGATGCTCATTAATCTCTATCTCGAATTAAGCATGTGATTCCCTCTTATTTTCCAAGGCAAACACTTAATTAAACTTACCTTGTTGTACTTGAAGTCTCTAATCTAGGGGTTCCTAACGAGAATTTTCTCCTCTCATAGGTTTCTCAATAAGAGTTTTCTTCTCTCCTAAAAATTTTTAGGAGTTTTTTGCAAGTTTTTCCCACATATTATTATTAGATGCAAGTATTTTAGATTAATTGGTTGTCAGATCTGGATTCCTCAGGCCTATCTTGACAGATCTCACCATTAATATCGAAGTTTGAAGCAGTTAATTAGTAGGTCTGGAAATTGAAACATACACATATGTTGGTCTACAAGTGTTATATTTGATTCGATCTGTCTAACGGGTGAGCACTCATTAAGATTTATTTCAGGCGTTAGATGTTTAGAAATAAAAGATTAATTAGGAAAAGCGTATAAATGTAAGGGATTAATTAGAAAAAATGCATGAATGCAAAAGAAAGTAAAAATTGTTAGTGTGTGTATATATACGGTAACTTGGATGAGATATAGATGTGTCAATGAGTGTCCAGATAGCACTTGCTAGAAAACCCTATTAATTTTTGAGTACTGGTAGAGGTTTACGGAGTAATTTTCATCAAGTGAATTTTTCAGTATTATGCTTACCTGGTACTGTGTACTATTTGGTGGGGCAGTCAGGAATGCCCAGTATTTTGGCCTTGAGCGGGTGAATTTCTTTTATCGGGGAACTGCAAATACAAATAGACACATCAAAGTTTTGATGTGTCTATCAAAACTTTTATCGGCAGTTGTACTGCACGCGTACGAATAAACAGTTGTACTGTTTGGTGAATTTTATAGGTGACTTTTCCAGTATTATATTGTATTGGTTGCTTCTATGGTGGAAAGTAGGTTGACCTGCCCACCGTAGGCAGAAAGAGTGCTAGAAGGACAGCTCAGCACAAGCATCTCTATCCATGTTTTTGGGGCCCAGTTGAGAGAAGGTGATCGGCAAAGCCTATTATCATCTGAAGGAGTTAAGAGCAAATACTAATATAACGGTGAATTTGATTAAGCAGTCAGATTATGGAAAAACTTTGGAGTCCGGATAAAATGATTAAGCACTCTTTCAAGGATAAAATTTTCAGTCTATTATCAAGGATATGATAATGCCTATTATCAAGGACTCATCTTTCAAGTGATAAAATTTTCAAGAATAAAAGCCTATTATCATCCAAAATTTTGACACTAATTTACTGGTCAAATTTGTGATTTATAGTTTTTCATGTCCAGTACAACTAGTTGCAGAGTTAGAATTTAAATTCATAATCATCTAGTTATTTCAATAGTTCAAACGTTCAATTTTTGAAACTTTTGTATTATGTGATTTATGTTTATGATTATTTTATCTACAATCTCAATTCTAATTTCTTGGTGTATTATGTTAATTATATTTATGATTACTCATCTACAAATTTGATATCGATTTGAAAGTCACCATGTTACGTATAAGATTATTTATCTAATTTCTAAATTAAAATTAAAATCTACCAGGTCAATTATGTCACGATTTTGATTTTTTGTAACACTATGTTAATTATGTTTCTAATTATTCATCTACAATTTTGATTCCAATTAAAAAATCACTATCTATGAGGACTTGGTTAGAGGGATCGCTGTTAGTATAAACTTTTTAATATTATTTTCTAAACTTTCAATTTTATCCTTAGGGAAAAACTTTTAATTTTTGCTCTAATTGCTTAATCACATTTTGCCAATATAACTACCCTAAGTATTGTAATTACCAAATTACTATAACCTTATGAACCAAAATTCTTCAATAAATTATTGTGAAAAATAAAATTTTTATAAAATTAATTCCTTTTAATTATTTATGTATATAATTACTCATCTATGCGAACTAACAATTAAATTTAATCCTTAAGATTGGAGTACACATAAATACACTTATGGGCTTTTAACTTACCAAAATTGCCCTTCAAATTTTGGCCTTCGTCAATTTGGCCTGGGACCTGCTCCCCAGCTGATGCCAATTTTTGGGTGTAAACAAGTGCCCGTAAATTATTGAGGGGCTTGCATTTTATTTCTCGTTGAAATAGAAGGGGACCACATACACAACCGCTTCTACCCGGTATCCAGTAGCTCATTTAATGGCTACATCTTCCCCGGCCCCACAATGATGTCTTGGCCAAATTTCGTTTGCTCTTCCCACCATGCACAGATGAGTCAGCTTTCCACCATAGACGGAACCGTATTATATTTACCTGGTACTGTGTAATGGTTGGTGGGGCAGTGAGGAAGGCCATTTTGGCCTTGAGCGTGGAAATCTCTTTCATTGGGGAACGGCAAATGCACAAATGTACACATCCATGTGCCACCTATGTTTTCAGACTCGGACCGGGACTTGACTCGGTCGAGGTCAGGGGTTAGGGGTCAATGGGTTCGACCGGGGTCGATAGGGGTCGACCCGGATGACGTCATATATACGTCATATATATATATATATATATATATACCTGTAAATCAAATTTACAAAATATAACCAAAGAACTCAATCATCTAAATTTATATCCAATTCATCAAACAATTTACCAAATTCATCCAAACTCACAAAACTTATAAAATAGAAATCCCATACATATTTAATCCTTAACAAATAGCAATCCAAATAAGGTAACATTTGGATCAATCAAAAAGAAACAATTATTTATATTCACCAGTATGATCCAAAAACAATACTAATCAAATAAGCTACTTCAAACAAAGGTTTTAGCTAAATATCATGAACGGCCAGAATATTGGGTAAATAATCAAACATTGAATTTAGTTGTCAAATAAGCATTAAATATTTAAATTAAACTCAACAATTTTCACAAAATAACCACAATCAAGTAACAAAGTAATACATGCAGAGGATAAAAAGGTTAACAACAAATTTTTCCCCCAAAAAAAGGAAATAGATTTATGAAAATTAAAAAAGAAAAAAAATGGAATCTGGGTCGTGCAGCCGGTGAACAAGGAATACGGACTACCCACCTCAAGGCTCAAACCCGAAACTGTGTGTCTTTGCCTCAACTGAAGTAATTCACGCAGCTGCCATTGAAGGTGATCTCTCTTTCTCAACAAGCCGCTGGAAATAATCTGCCCCTGAGTAGCGAACAAGCAGCAGGAATCTGCTGTAGGAATCCTCAACAAGGTGGTCTCTCTTCCAGTTAACAGACACGCATGTCCATTAGATGGTGAATCTCAAGTGATGGAGGCTTTTAGATTTAGGGTTATTGGAGCTGATTAGCTGAAGAAGAAAGAAAGAAAACGATGGAAAGAGAAGCAGAGGAGCTGACCGCCTGACCCAAGACTTTTGCTAATTTTTCGTCTGTCAAACTTTTGACTGAAAAAAAGGCCGAAAAAGGTAAAAAAAAAAAAAACCGGGGTTGATCAAATTATCCGGTTCACCGGTCAAACCCGGTTTATGACCGGGTTTGACCGAGTTTTTAATACCCGAGTTTCTTAACTAACTCGGACCGGATGCCTGGCCGGTTCCCGGTTCGACCGGTTCGACCGGCCGGTCCGGTCCGAGTCTGAAAACACAGTGTGCCACCACACGAAAGGCGCTCACGTACAAATAAACAAGAACTAAATCAGTAAATCTTATATACATTTAATTACATACACTATTAAAATTAGATACATGATATGTATATAAAATTTGGATTTCAAATTTAAATTTGAATTAGGATTAATTTTTCTTACAATGACATTGTATACACTATCAGTATTAGATAAATAATAACTATGCAAAGTTTGAATTTGAAATTCAACTTTTGCATACATGTCATGAATCTAAAGATGATAATATATACACTGTTAGTGTATATAAAATTTACTCTTTGAATTATATATCATGTATTCAATGATGAAAATGTATACACTGTCAGTGTATAGAAAATTAATTCAAACTTAATAAAGATGCATGCAACCTTCGGAAGTGATGGGTGTTGAATCTAATAAAAATAAAAATTTCTACTATAAAAATATAAATTGGAATGTAGTGCTGAGTAGGGTCGTATTTATAAGACTAGATAATTTATTTGTTTATGAAATTAATAAATAAAAAGGGGCTTTTAAGGAATTAAACTAAAATAATTCAATTAATAGAATAGCAAGGCAAAATTAAATAAAACTAAATCAATAAAAGACAACTTATAGTCAAAGGTCAACTGTGGATCACTTAATTAATTATCGATGCAAGGATAAAAATCACCTATATGAATAAATTGTTTATGAAAATCACCTATTCATGAATAAATTTTTTTTGGTTGTCAATAAGTTTTAACATCTTGCCTCTCCTTACTTTGTCAACCAACCACTCTTTACTTTGTTAGTAACTAAGGTACGACCATTAATTACTTCTCTAATTAAAGTAGAACCGTAGATAAGATTATAGAATTTAATCTTTTAATAGTATTAATTATTAAAAAGGCCACTAATTCAAATCAACGGTTTATTTAAATTATATTATATATTCCTATAATATATATTCAAAAGCTTCTTATGGAATCAAATTACGTTACTTGGCACAAATACCAAAACAATCAAATAATTATGGATTTGACATTTCAGATGGCGATAGACAATTTCAATAGTTAAATAATGGCTAGTTATTTAATCATGAAAAACAATCATCTTGAGAAAGTGCAAGAAATATATAAATACTCATAAATAGATGAAACAATAAAATCAAATTAGATATCATAATTGTTGTAGAATCAAAATTTTGATTATCCTTCAATTGGAAAAAAAAACGTTAGCCACTCTTTATGGTGGTCAAAATGCAGTCAAAAAATTAGGGTTCGTTAGGAGAAAGAGGAGAAAAGGTATCGAACTAAAAAAGAGCAAGCAACAGAGACGTCTCCAAGCTTTGTTCTCGCTTGACCAATCTCTTAAAAAAAAAAATAAAACTCGAGTAATCTCCTTCTATACTCCCGGCTCCTCCCGAAGTCTCCCAAGGAAAGGATTTCCTTTCCTATTTGAATTCTACTGAATTATTTCCACTTAATAAGATAAGCAATTCTTTTTTATTTTTTAAGAAAAATCAACCGCAACTAGCCTACTAAGACATCAAATTCGTTTTCAATTAAACAGCAAGAGTTTCGCACGGGATCCGCTTCAAATCCCATAAATTCCGGTGAGAAGTACCCGTACCATACAAAGGAAAGTCAAAATTTTTCTTTTAAGCCGCAACGGATCTTCTGTCTCACACTCTGTGCCACTCTCTGTCCCACTCTTTATTATATTGCTATTTTTCCTACATAAACATCATGTTTTAGTTCTTTTTTGTTTCCTTAAGATCCAATAACTATTAATTAAGTAATACATAACTACAGCAGCTTTAAAAAAATAATATATAATAGAAAATTAAAAAATATAGCAAAAAATTCATAAAAAATCTCATTCTTTATGCATTTTGATTTTTTGAGTCTGTAAAATTTTATGTATTACTTAATTAATAGTTATTGGATCTTAAGGAAACAAAAAAGAACTAAAACATGATGTTTATGTAGGAAAGATAGCAATATAATAAAAAGTGGCACAGAGAGTGGCACAGAGTATGAGACAGAAGATCCGTTGCGCTTTTAAGCTCCGTTTTGATCTCAAATTCCGGTGAACAGCACCAAACATAAAGCACGAATAGAATCTATCAATTAATACAATATTTAGTCAAAATTAAGAGAGAATATTCACAAATAAGATGCATCATTAGCTCTCTATCCGGAAAATACTTGTATGTAACACTAGTTTAATTTGCAGCCATGTCTGGATAAATTTTTACTGAAGGGTATTCTATAGTTGTCAAAATGTATTAAAAGAAATATTGATTGGTTCATAGTACTCCGTAACAAACTATTAATAGATTTAGAATTTGCAAATGTTACATGTATACATAATTTGGAGTTGAAAACAAACAGTCCATTCGTAGGGACGAACAACCTATTTGTGCCATGCAAGTAGGAACAGCCATTCAATATTGCTCTCAAATTTTCATTCATCCCAAGTTGTAAGTGCATGTAATCAACAACTC
Source organism: Coffea humblotiana (assembly GCA_023065735.1). Lineage (NCBI taxonomy): Eukaryota > Viridiplantae > Streptophyta > Magnoliopsida > Gentianales > Rubiaceae > Coffea > Coffea humblotiana. Next base: position 21,528,708 of record CM041212.1, on the reverse strand, counting down.
CTAAGAAAATGGGAGCAATCGTATACTCCAAGCATAGAACATCCAAAAAGCAAGAGTTCTCTCCGGCCAAATTCTATAAAGAGGATCAGGATCGTTACTTATATGTAAGCACCTATGAAAATTGGCCAATTTGTACTAATCTTTAGGGTTGAAACTAAAGTTTTTCTAAATTCTACTACATGAAACAAAACGTTTTTTATTTGGCCCGTGGTGGCACATTACAAATTGCTTAGGTACATCAAATTTTCTAAAATTAGTATAATACCGACAAAGGTAACTTTTTTTTTTGGCATAATGGGGACAAAGTGCACCCACAGTCCATCATTAAAAATATTCAAACAGTAGAGGTGGGTGAGGAAGCCGCCGCACAATGTGCTACGCAAAATTATTCTCACTGTTAAAACACATTCATGTAGCGTTAAATGCAAAGCAGTTAATAATAATATTTTATCAAATGAATTTGATACATGAACCTATTATAGTTCCTCTCCTAAAGCCACCACGAAAACTTAAATGCAAAGCAGTTAATAATAATATTTTATCAAATGAATTTGATACATGAACCTATTGTTTGGTATTGACTGACAGGAATGACAATCAAAGTTAGCGGAACTCAGTCATTCCGTTGTATTTGGCCAGTGGTGGCACATTGCAAATTGCTTAGGTACATCCATTTTTGTAAAATTAGTACGTAACGTTACCTTTTTTTTGTTTTCTGTGTTGTGCGCTCATGGGGACCGGTGCACCCACCGTCCATCGTTGAAAATATTGAAACACTAGAGGTGGGAGAGGAAGCCGCCACACAATGTGTTACACAACAGAGTCTGGCTACAAATTTCTACCTTGCCACCCACAAAATGTGAAATGTCCAAATCACAGTTTTTCTTGAATCTTGCATTCGTACTCCTTCTTCTCAAAATTGTTGTCACAGTTAAAACACATTCATGTTGCGTTCAATAGTTCCTCTCAAGGCAAAAACTTGAGCGGCTACTAAATTATTGATAGAATCAAATTTTGATCATCAAATAATTTTTCGTCATAAACTGACCACTAAATTAACTAATTAGTGCACCTGTGACCATTGTATCAATAATGCTTTTAATCTATGAAATAAGTAGAACATGTGGCAAAGTGCAGGGATAGTTTTGTCCATCACTTACGCGATTAAGAGCAAAACTATGCCACTTATTATGCTTATTTCATAGATTAAGAACATTAATCAACGCAATGGTTATGGGTGTACTGATTAGTTAGTTTAGTGATCAACTTAAAATGAAAAATTGTTTGATGGTCAAAACTTGATCTGACCAATAATTTAGAGGTTGGGGAGGTTTTTGGCCCTTGCTCTCATAAAGCCACCATGGAAACTTAAATGCAAAGCAGTTAATAATATTTTGTCAAATGAATTTGATACACGCACTTAATGTTTGGTATTGACTGACAGGGATGACAATCAAAGTTGACGATAGTCATACCATTGTTTAGTAGATCACGTAATACAATAATTGATTAATGAAATTGAAAGTGTTACGTCTTACTTTCAGACCAAAGATGTAAGAAAAATGATCAAAACCCATACGTGAAGTGGGATGTATGACCTTGATCTCAATTCTGATTCCAATTTTAGAATCTGAGTTAAATGTACGCCACCTTTAGAATTTTTAACTTATTAATAAAGTGGATTAACCTGAAGAATAGTTCGAGGACAAGACATTAACATGATTTCAGCTACAGTTGGCCATTATAATGGACAAACAAAAGGAAATTTTTAAAGATTTAGTTGGATTTTTTTTATTTAAAGCAGGAAAGACTAGAGATAAATATTTGTTGAAGAAAGAAACTTTATGCTTCATCTGGATGCTTTAAAACTAAAAGGTTGTGTAACACATTTAGATATGACATAAAGCTAGTAGAAATTTCCAACTCGAAGAATAATCGGTAGCTGGCCCCTAGGACAATGAATTTGTCCAACTTCAATCATTTTCATTGCAAGGGATAGTTTGGGCTGTTCTTTTGTTGCCCGCTTTTGCAGCCGGGGAGTGGGAGATTGGAGGAGAAAAGCGAAGAAAGTGAGAGAGAGGTAAACCTTGAACTTACAACTGTTTGGATGGTTTTTCAAGACGGAAAATAAGAGGAATGGGCTGATCTTTTTGCGCTACAGTAACAAAAGGTTTATGGGCCAAAAACAAAGGAAATTTGGAGGAAGCTTGATGGAATTTTTTTTCAAGGTGTTAATTTTGTCCTCAAATGGCTATTAAATAAAATTATGTGTACATATATGTCTAAAGTCAATCTAGATATTTCTTTTTTAAACTCCTAAACAACATTAAAATCTCTTATTTTCTTTTGTCTCATAAGTAAATCTTTCTCGTCTTTTCTTTCTAGTGTAAACTTGCAAATTAGCTGCCAATGCTTAGCACGAAAATTTCATGAACTTAACCCAAGATTAGGTGAGAGGGAAAAGTGGGAGTTTATGTTAGAGTTAGGACTAGCCTGAGCAAGGAAGAGCTAAACAAAGATGATTAATTTTGATTAGATGTTTGGCTTGCTAAGTTGAATCACATGCGGAGATACTTAAGCAAGAGGATATAATTATGGAAGTGATGTCAAAAATCAGTACTACTTTCTAGTAATTCACAAGAGGTGGTAATGAGGTATAACTTGATGTTAAACAGGGTTTTGCTTTGTTGATCAACTGTTAACTGAACCAGCCAAGAAAGGGAGGGCAAGTTGGTTAAAAGTGGACCATAAGAAGAACAAGGTTGCTAAAAAGAGCATATTTTTCCTTGCCAACAAAAGGACTCGAAACAAGCAGACAGATCTTGCCTTGAATTTGTTTTCAGAATCCCGAATCAAAGCGCACACGCACAAAAACATACACACCCATCACACATGCTTATAGTTGTTTGGTCTCAGATTCTCAGAAACACCTAAGAACAAATCAGAAAATGGCTCCTAGTGTTGTCCTCGTATGTAGTGACATTATCTTCGGTCTCCGTCAACCGGATAGGATCGAGCAAAACTGACATGATGCGGTTTTTGGCTTTAACATCCGGTGCACTATGAGCATCTCCATGCTGATATTGACAAAGAGCAGTTCGAGCAAGATCCATAGCAATTTGAACGAAATTTTCCTCATATGGTGATGGAGACAAAAATTGTTTGTTCATCTTCATCCAGCATTCCTCAATCATCTTGCTTATATGTTGTCGGGCAAACTCCTCAGACAGGCCAGTTTCATGCATGAAACATGTAATTGCATTTGTAGTTTCACCCCTCTCTATCTCGGCCTACAAAATCGACACAGTGATGTTGTAGAATAAGCAGCAGCATAGAAACAAGCAAAATGTACATTCCGTGAAAGTCGTCACACTTTCGGAGATTGTTACCTTTCATGTTGTGGCTTTTTTAAAAAAAAAAAAAACTAATGTTATTGGCATTCTGCTTTTTATTAATGGCGCTCCACTTTCTTAATTTGTGCATTCCTTGTAAAACTTAGAACGGAGATGAATTACAGTTGACTATGCTCTTTTTCTTTTCATAAAATTTTGTAACGACTCAACTATTTTTCTCTTCAAAAATTGACAAAACAAAAGTAAACTATTGGTTGAAAAAAGGGATTCTCATGATTTAAATTAGAGGAAATTTTCTATATACTGATAGCACATATATTATCATTGTTAGATCCAAAACATATGTGCAAAACTTGAATTTCAAATTTAAATTGTACACAATTGCCATTTATCTAAAATTGACAGTGTATACACTATCAATGTACGATTGTATTCGTAGTATACTCCAAATAACACTTTTGTTGAGATTCAACCGAAATCAACAGCTAAACATGTCAAAATGTAGATTCAAATGGGATTGATCATCCAAAAATATGTTGAATTTCATAATTCGTCTCAAAATTAGTGAAGAGTTTTTTAATCATCTGTATAGAGGAAATTGGTGCATGAGCACCCGTACCGTCGAGGAACTCAAATCGTTGGTAAGACGAAAAATTATGCACGGCCAATGCAAGAAATCATGATGATAGTCCAAGCACTCTATGGCCTCCTTTGAGATGTTTTCTGTGACCAGAAAGTAAGCATGAATTAGTTGCACAGCTCCAGACACTGAAATCCATCCATTTTCGATGTACTCATCAAAGTTTGGGGTGGCTTTCTTGTAAAACCATTGAGCTTCTTGTAAAAATGCTTTGCATAAATCTGCCCACTGAAAAATAGTATATGAACGAAAGTTAGACTTAATTACATCAGAGATCAAACTAATAATTGAGCAAATGTTTAATAGTATTAAGTTAATGAGAAAAATAGTAATTATGTTGGAGTGGAACGAGGAATGGCTGATTATATTAATCAATTACTTACTGCTTTTTTCAGTTGAGGAATGATGATCTCTCCTTTGTCCTTAAGAGTGTCATAAGCCAAGTCGCTTATAGTGTTGTAAAGAGCAAGGAAGCATAGTTTCATATATTCAGGAAGATCTTTCATAGCATCAAGATCCCATCTGAAGCAAAATATATAGTTTGATAATCATAAAATGGAAAATAAAAATGAAAACAAAAGAAAATCATCATAGTAAAATATGTAGTATTTAATTACGTACCTCACAATGGCATCTGTAAATTGCTCGAGTTCATCAAGTGAACCATAAATGTCATAAATGTCATCAAGGACAGTGATCAGCGTAAATGCTTTGGTTACTGCCATTCGGCATTTACTAAATCGAGGCTCAAATGCCATTCCAACAGACCAAAAGAAGCTTTCCATTAGCCTGTCTCTTGCAAAGTCCAACTTGTCTGCTAAGCCTACAACTTTCCACCACCTAAGAATGACCGAAAGCAAATCCGTTATATGGTAATCTGCCTATGTTGCTGAAATGCAATTCTGCCAAGAAAAACTTCCAGACTTCGAAATTGGAATAGTTAGCATCCGAAAGAAAGTATTTAGGTAGAATAGGTCTGCAGGGAGATACGAGGCCTCTCTTATTTGAGTTTTGTCCAGTTTGATCTAGTTGATGTAACAGTGAATTTAACAATATTTAGTTGTACGAGTTAACGAATTTTACGATTACACCAAAGTTGTAAGAGTTTACACTCAATACAGTAAGAATTACACCAACTGAATGGAACTCAACTGGAGAGACTTTGGATCCATCTACTTGTCCAATTTTAATCATTGTAGGCCAGATCAACTGTGATGTAGAAGAAGTGATGTCGGATAATTTATGATAATACAAGAAAATAATGCAAATATTTATTGGGAATTAAATGGCGCCTCACAAGTTTGATTTCAAATAAATTTGAGGTGTAAACAAGTTGGAGTAGGATATAGATAAATTATAGCATGTAAACTAGTTAGAGTAGGAAGTAAAAAATGTTGGAATGACTATTTTGCCGTGAAATGGACTCAAAATGGGCTGGTGAGTCCCCTAATCCCCAAGTGAACCCTGTAAAGCGAGTTTGCTTAATTATGCTTCTTGCATTGAGAGTTCCAAAGGTTACCAAGACTCCTGCTACCTTTTTTTTTTTTTTTTTTGGGGGCACAATACTCCTATCACTTATTTTAAAAGAAAAATCCAGACAATGAAATGCACGTGTTTCCTGCTTGATCTTACCTCGATACTTCTTGAATTTCACTTTGAAGCTGAGACTGAACCAAGTTGAAATCTAGCTTGGCTAATTCAAGCAGCGCTTGATTTTTGGCACTTCTTTTAGCATATGCTTCAATACGCCACCTAGCCTCCAGCCTTCGCATTCTATGGTGATATGGAAGCTCCAAAGCATGAGTTATTTGTTCTGACATGTTTGAACCAACGAACTCTTTGGAATCTTTGAGAAGTAGACTTGCGAATGATTTGGCCTCGTTTAGTATATTCTCTCCTTCATATGCAAGATGTGAAGCTTCAAACAAGCTCAACATTCCTCGAATTTCCCCGGCAAGGTTTTCATTAAAGTTGCCATTTTGGTCCTTAAATCTCTCAAAGATATCTGCATCTCACAGAATTGCAAAATATGGTGTTATTGAGGAAAGACACAATGAATACACAGATTGGCATTTGTATTTTTCAGAACCGAGCACAAACGACTAGTGCCATTTGTCCTTAAATCTCTCAAACAATCGTGGCTATAATTTCCTCCTTTTTAAGGGCTCAATTGTATAAGTATATCATCCATTACTAAAGACTATTACCTGGGGAAATTTCACAGCCATTTTGCCTAAGCAACCAGAAATAGAGAGCTGAAACATGAAGGCTCTGTTTTATTTTTTTTAGTTCTTCCATTTTAAGAAAAAGACCTTAAATTGGAGTGATAAAGTAATTAGCCTCTATACGTACGCCAAAAAAGGTTTCATATAAAGGTACTTAAGGGATAAAAATGACTTGACTCCATTTATGCATCTTTATCCTTTACTGATGCCATAAACGTACACAACTATCCCTTAGAGAGTTTGTTACAAAGGGAATGTGTTACCTGGGGAAACCTCAAAACCGTGTTGCCTAAGCAACCTGAAATAGAGAGCTGAAGTATGAAGACTACTCTTAATTTTTTCTCCAGTTGCATCCTCCAAATCTCGAAGCTTTTTAAGGGCAGTTTTAATTTTTTGCCTGTATCGGTAAGAGAGGCCAAGCTGGTCGATGTCATTAATCAGTTCAATCAGAGCCTGTGGCTCCAAGTCTTCACAATCAAGCATGCTGCCAACTTCGTTCTCCAACTTATTTAAAATCTTTGACTGATTTTCCCACTACAAAAGAATAACAAAAACATATATTGGATACAAAAGAATAACAAAACAATGTGTTACGCAACAGAGTCTGGCTGCAAATTTCTACCTTGCCACCCACAAAATGTTAAATGTCCAATTGCTAAAGATTTAGTTGGACTTTTTTAAATTTAAATCAGGAAAGACTAGAGATAAATATTTGTTGAAGAAAGAAGCTTTATGCTTCAGCTAGTCAATTCCCTGGACAATGAATTTGTCCAACTTCAATCATTTTCATTGCAAGGGATAGTTTGGGCCGTTAGCGGGAGATTGGATGAGAAAAGAAAAGAAAGTGACAGGAGAGGTACAGCTTGAACTTACAACTGTTTGGATGGTTTTAAAAGACGGAAAATAAGAGGAATGGGCTGATCTTTTTTGCGCTACAGTAATAAAAAGGTTTATGGGCCAAAAACAAAGGAAATTTGGAGGAGGCTTGATGAATATTTTTTCAAGGTGTTAATTTTGTCCTCAAATGGCTATTAAAGAAAATTATATGTACATATATGTCTAAAGTCAATCTAGATATTTCTTTCTTAAACTACTAAACAATATTAAAATCTCTTCTTTTCTCGTCTCATAAGTAAAGGTTTCTCTTCCTTTCTTTGCAGTGTAAACTTCCAAATTAGGTAAACTTCCTTTCTTTGCAGTAGAGGTTTCTCGTCTCATAACTAAGCTGCCAATGTTTAGCCCGAAAATTTCATGACCTTAACCCAAGATTAGGTGAGAGGGAAAAGTGGGAGTTTATGTTGGGGTTAGGGCTAGCATGAGCTAGGAAGAGCTATACAAAGTAGATTAATTTTGATTAGATGTTTGACTTGCTAAGTTGAGAAACTTAAGCATGAGGATATAATTAAGGAAGCGATGTCAAAAGTCAATAATACCTTCCAGTAATTAACAAGAGGTAGTAATGAGGTATAACTTGGTGTTAAACAGGGTTTTGCTTTGTTGATCAAATGTTAATTGGACCAGCCAAGACAGGGAGGGCACGTTAGCTAGAGGTGGACCATAAGAAGAACAAGGTTGCTAAAAAGAGCATATTTTTCCCTGCCAACAGGAGGACTCAAAACAAGCAGACAGATCTTGCCTTAATTTCTATTACCCTATTATTACTATTATTAGAATTGTGTTTTAGATGGAGTTACTTTCTCACTTATTTTACATAAAACTCCTAATAAAAATTCCTCAATGGATTAACTGAGAAAACAATGTACCTCATTATCTGTCTCACCAGTCGGCTCGAAGAGAATATGACTCCAAGAGCTCGGCTGGTAATTAGCTGTCCGGCGGTCGATCGTCAGCTCTGCAGTTTGATTACTGCATCTTGTTTGCCAAGTTTTTTGGACACGATACGCGTGATGAAGAGGTCCTGATCTTGAATTGTTTTTGAGTATATTCAAATTAGGCTGAACGCAAGTTAAAGGAAAATTTACAAGAACTTGAACCATCTTGCAACGAATGAGGTAAAGGCAGATATACAGTTCAAACAAGGAATATGCAGTCTGTGCTTAGATGCAAAAATTACCTTCACGAAGGCCTCTTATATATTGTTCTGGTTGTCAATAAGCAATCTGCCATCACTGCTCCCTATTGGAGAATTCACTTGTATTTTTTATATGATTACTCTTTTTTTTTTAATATAGCTTTGTCTTTCTTGCTAAGGTCCAATCGTCTAATTCTGCCAGAGGCTGTTTTTAGCCTGTTTGGATGGAACTTATCTGATGTAAAATGTGCTACTAGGTATTAGGTGGGATAAGGTCAAGGAAATGAAGGGAAATGAAACAATTATATTTAAAAAATGCTATAGCCATTTTAAACACATTCATTAAAGTAGACTCTTTTTTGAAAAAAAAAAACTTTAAACCATTCTAACTTCCATTTGGGAGAGAGAACTTACATGTTTGTGTTATTGCTCTTTATCCCTCCCTCTCCTTTTCCTTCATGTACTGAAAGATACTCCTCTTGTTGGGCTCTTTGCTTCAAGAATTAATCACCTCAACAACATAAACAATTTCGTGATAAGGAGGCACACTTCTTCTGAATTTAATTATTTCTTTATGAAAAGAATAAATAAAAAGGGGGTTTTAAAGAAATTAAACTAAAATAATAGGAAGGCAAAAGTTAAATAAAACTGAATCAATAAGAGACAACTTCTAGTCAAAGAATTAATCTCGACTTTGAATCATTTAATTAATTATCGATGTAAGGATAAAAGCCACCTATTCATGAATAAATTGTTTATAGTTGTCAATAAACTCTGACAACTTGCTGCTCCATACTTTGTCAACCTACCACTCTTTACTTTGTCAATAACTAAGATACAACCACTAGTTACTTCGCTAATTAAAGATCATTAATTACTTCTCTAATTAAAAGAGAACCCTATGTAAGACTATAAAATTTAATGTTTTAACAGTATTAATTATTCGAAAGGTCACCAATTCTAATCAATGGTTTATTTAAATTAGATTATATATTCCCCGTAATATATATTCAAAAGCTTCTAATGGAATAAAATTACATCAATTACCACAAAAATATGCACTTAAACATCAAATTTGTTTTCAATTAAACAGTAAGAGTTTCACATGGGATCCGCTTCAAATCCCACGATGACCAAACTGTACAGCTAAATGAGCCATACCCGTACCATACAACGGACTGTCAAAATTTTTCTTTTAAGCTCCATTTTGATCTAAAATTCCTGTATCAATTAACACAATATTTGACCAAAATTAAGAGGAAATACTCACAAATAAGATGCATAATTAGCTGTCTATCAGGAAAATATTTGACCAAAATTCAATATTGCTATCAAGTTGTAAATGCATGCAATCAACAACTCCTAAGAAAATGGAAGCAATCGTATAATAATCCAAGCATAAAACATCCAAAAAGCAAGAGTCCTTTCCATCCAAATTCTATAAAGAGGATCAGGATCGTTACTTATATATAAGCATCTAAGAAAATTAGCTAATTTGTACAAAACATTAGGGTTGAAACTAAAGTTTTTCTAAATTCTACTACATGAAACAAAACGTTTTTGATTTGGCCCGTGGTGGCACATTACAAATTGCTTAGGTACATCAAATTTTCCAAAATTAGTATAATACCGACAAAGGTAACTTTTTTTTTTTTTGGCATAATGGGGACAAAGTGCACCCACAGTCCATCATTAAAAATATTCAAACAGTAGAGGTGGGTGAGGAAGCCGCCGCACAATGTGCTACGCAAAATTATTCTCACTGTTAAAACACATTCATGTAGCGTTAAATGCAAAGCAGTTAATAATAATATTTTATCAAATGAATTTGATACATGAACCTATTATAGTTCCTCTCCTAAAGCCACCACGAAAACTTAAATGCAAAGCAGTTAATAATATAATATTTTATCAAATGAATTTGATACATGAACCTATTGTTTGGTATTGACTGACAGGAATGACAATCAAAGTTAGCGGAACTCAGTCATTCCGTTGTTTAGTAGATCACGTAATACAATAATTAATTAATGAAATTGAAAGTGTTACGTCTTACTTTCAGACCAAACATGTGAGAAAAATTATCAAAACCCATACGTGAAGTGGGATGTATAATCTTGATCTCAATTCTGATTCCAATTTAAGAATATGAGTTAAACGCCGCCTAAATTTAGAACTCTTAACTTATTAATAAAGCGGATTAGCCTGAAGAATAGTTCGAGGACAAGACATTAACCTGATTTGAGCTACAGCTGGCCATTATTAAGGACAAACAAAAGGAACTTTATAAAAGATTTAGTTCGAACTTCTTTTATTTAAATCAGGAGAGACAAGAGACAAGTATTTGTTGAAGAAAGAAGCGCTACGCTTCAGCTAGTCAATTCCCTTGGTATCAAATCTTGCTTCTTCCTTGTTGGATTTCCCTACTCTATAGATTATCTTCCTGCCAAAGCCGCCTCAACAGTCCCGTGCTTGGATACTTTGATGCTATGCATGCTTAAAAATTAAAAGGATGTGCAACAAATTTAGATTTGACATAAAGCTGGTTAAAATTTCCAGCTCGAAGAATAATTGTTCACTTGGCTTCTTGGACAATGAATTTGTCCAACTTCAATCCTTTTCATTGCAAGAGATAGTTTGGGCCGTTCTTTTGTTGCCCCCTGTTACAGTATGTTGATAGGGTACGTAATTGCTATTATATTTGTGAATATTTTTTCTTGATATTTGCCAAATATTGTATTATTGGATAAATTCTATTCATATTTGATAATTGGTATTGACGGTAATAATTTGGCAAGAAAAGAAGTAAAAGGTGATTTAAAGAAGAGTCGTTTTGTATTTGGAAACAATAGCTTATCTTTTGTCGATTGGCCGAATCTTTCTTTAGAAGGAAATTAGTAGTAGTAATAGCAGGAAAGGAAAGAAACGTAAGGAGTTGGGGTTCTTCGCTTTCGTGATTTTAAAAACATTGTTCCGGGTCCGAGAGAGAGAAGGCGGCTGGCCCGTGAGGTGATTAGCCTAGAGAAACAGAAACAAGGAGCCGCCGTCCCTCCCTTTTGCTTTCTTTTTCGTTATTTTCCATTGTTGATCGCTCGTGCAACTTTTATCAATGAAATTATTTGAATTATTTTTAATAGAGAGTAATTAATTTTTTTTCTAAATCAAGAAGTAACGAAGAATTTGGTTTAATTACATATGTGAGATCTAACTGTTTTTATTAGTTTCTTTTATTCGTTAGTATTCGAATGTGTTATGATTTAACTTCTTATGGTTATTTTGTTATTTAAATACTATCACCGTCTAATATTTAATTCAACTTAACAAACTAATACCAATTAAGACAGTTGGATCCGTAATTATTTAATTGTCATGAATTGGTGGCTACTAGTGTGATTGGTTTCATGTTAAAGAAACATATGATCTAATTTAAATAAACCTTGGTAATGTGTTTATTAATTAGAACAGGACCTCTCCAGTTTCTAATGCAATCAAAAAATTAAATTTTATAGACATACCTAGGGTTGTTTCTTGATTAGAGAAGTAGTTAACGGACGTACCTTAACTATCGAGACGATAAGGAAAAACTAGTTCTCATCACGTGTTTGGCAACTATAATATGTTTATTAACGAATAGATGAAATAATTATTGCATCGATAACTAGTTGTATGAACCACTTCCGAAATTATTTCTTTGGCTAGAGTTTGCCTATTATTGATTTAATCTTAACTTTCTTCTGTTTATTTGCTTTTATCTTCGTTGATTATTTGTTTTAATTTCCAACCCCCTCCCCCCCCCCCCCAAATTTAATTCTTGCTTATAAGGAAATAAATCATCTAGTTTCTAAGGAGATGATCCTACTCACTGCTATACTCGAATTTAAGTTTTTAGACTAGGAATTTTAATTTTGGTGGTTTGACACCCACCATTTGTCACACTCACTCTTCGATGTATTTTTTTTTTCATGGCCTAATCTAAGATGCAATAATTTGTCAATCTATCTAAATTCAAATCTCACTTCTTTAATAAAATTCCTCACCATATCTAACTCCATTCTTTGAAGGTTCCTTTTTGAATTCTCATCAAGCTCTCTCCTTCTTAGGTTTCTTGATTTTTTTTTCTTTGAGCAGTTTTGTTGATGTTATATAATAGGTATACTTAGATTTCAAAAAGATTGACAGCTTTTTCTTTCTTATGAATAGTAATGATCTTTTTTTTTTTAACTTCAAAAACTACACTGGTGGTATCTACTACATGCATCAGATACCAAAAGAAGAAGAAGAAATCTCCTTTCGAGGCTGAAAAATCAACAAAATGAAACTCGTGAAGCTCCAAAACCTAGATATGAAAGCAGTTTGAAAATTTCAGATACAAAGATGTACAAAGATTGAAGAGTTCTCTAGTCCCTTGGAATATGAAATTACTGGCTTTCATTACTTCCCTTCGCACAAAGATAAATAATAGTATCTTCTCTTCCTTTTACCTTTATTTGGGCCTTTATTTCGATCTCAGTTCTAGTAAATTTAGAAAATCCTGAATTAAACACTATATTTTGTGAACAAGAAGAAACTGTATAACAATCAAATTTTTACAAAACTAGTTCTTTAATTTTTTTTTTCTGTGTACATATATTGGGCAAAGTCCCATAGAATACTAGGGGCAATGTCCCATAGAATTCTGTGTACATATAACTAGTTCTTTAATTTTGAAACTTTATCTTTTTTTTTTTTGAAGGGAGACTCCAAATCTTACTGGGGGAAAGGGAAGAATCTTTGGTAATCTGGCTAATGTATAGAGCTTAATAAATATGCACAGTTTAAACAAAAATGCTTTGAAATATTGGAAAAGTAAATATTTGTAACATTAGTAAACACGAGAAATGTGTGGCCTAAGAACAAATGCTTATAGTTGGTTGGTCTCAGATGTTCTGAGATACCTAAGAACAAATCAGAAAATGGCCCCAGTGTTGTCCCCGTACGTAGTGGCATTATCTTCCATCTCCCTCAACCGGATAGGATCGAGCAAAACAGACATGATGCGGTTTTTGGCTCTAGCATCCGGAGCACTATGAGCATCTCCATGCTGATATTGACAAAGAGCAATTCGAGCAAGATCCATAGCAACTTGAATGAAATTTTCCTTATATGGTGATGGAGACAACAATTGTTTGTTCATCTTCATCCAGCATTCCTCAATCATCTTGCTTATATGTTGTCTAGCATATTCCTCAGACAGGCCAGTTTCATGCATGAAACATGTAATTGCATTTGTAGTTTCACCCCTCTCTATCTCAGCCTACGAAAATGGCACAGTAATGTTTTACAATAAACAGCAGAATAGAAACAAGCAAAATGTAAATTTTATGTACGTCGTCACACTTTCAATAGGAAAATGTCACTTTTTGTATTTGTAACTTTTTTATGGTATACTCCAATTTAAATTAATAAGTTTGCATTCATGGTATACTCTAAATTACACTTTCACTGAGACTCAACCGAGATCAACAGACAAACAATTCAAAATTTAGATTAGAAATGGAACTGATCATCCAAAAATAGGATAACTTTCATTATTTGCCTTTGCATTAGTGACAAGTTTTTTAATCATCTGTAGAGAGGGAATTGGTGCATGCGTACACGTACCGTCGAGGAACTCAAATCGTTGGTAAGACGAAAAATTATGCAGGGCCAACGCAAGAAACCAAGATGATAGTCCAAGCACACTATGGCCTCCTTTGAGATATTCTCTGTGACCAAAAAGTAAGCATGAATTAGTTGCACAGCTCCAGATGATGAAATCTATCCATTTTCGATGTACTCATCAAAGGTTGGTGTGGCTTTCTTGTAAAACCATCGAGCTTCTTGTAAGAATGCTTTGCATAAATCTGCCCACTGAAAAATAGTATTTGAACGAAAGTTAGACTATGTTAATCACATGAGAGATCAAACTAGTAATTGACCAAGTGTTTAATAGTAATTGTGCAAATCAGAAAAATAGTAATTATATTGGAGTGGGACGAGGAATCACTGATTAATTAATTACTTACTGCTTTTTTCAGTTGAGAAATTATGAGCTCTCCTTTTTCCTTAAGAGTGTCATAAGCCAAGTCGTTTATAGTGTTGTAAAGAGCAAGGAAGCATAGTTTCATATATTCAGGAAGATCTTTCATAGCATCAAGGTCCCATCTGAAGAAAAATATATAGTTTGATAATCATAAAATGGAAAATAAAAAATAAAAAACCATCATAACAAAATCGAGTATTTAGTTACGTACCTCACAATGGCATCTGTAAATTGCTCGAGTTCATCAATGGAACCATAAACATCATAGATGTCATCGAGGACAGTGATCAGCGTAAATGCTTTGGTTACTGCCATTCGGCATTTACTAAATCGAGGCTCAAATGCCATTCCAACTGACCAAAAGAAGCTTTCCATTAGCCTGTCTCTTGCAAAGTCCAACTTGTCTGCTAAGCCTACAACTTTCCACCACCTAAGAATGACCGAGAGCAATCCGTTATATGGCAATCTGCCTATCTTGTTGAAATGCAATTCTGCCAAGAAAAACTTCCAGACCTCGAAATTGGAATGGTTAGCAGCCGAAAGAAAGTATTTAGGTAGACTAGGACTGCAGGGAGATACGAGGCCTCTCTTATTTGAGTTTTGTCCAGTTTGATCTAGTTGGTGTAATTTAACATTTGGTGTAATAGTGAATTTAATAATATTTAATTGTATGAGTTGACGAATTTTATAATTACATCAGAATTGTAAGAGCTTATGCTAAATACTGTTAGAATTATACCAACTGAAAGGAACTCAACTAGAGAGGCTCCAGATCCATCTACATGGTCCAATTTTAATCATTGTAGGCCAAATCAACTGTAATGTAGAAAAAATGACGCCAAATAGTTTATGATAATACAAGAAAACTAATGTGAATATTTATTGGGAATTAAATGGCAGCTCACAAGTTTGATTTCAAATTATTTTGCCCTTAGGGTGTAAACAAGTTGGAGTAGGATATAGATAAATTTAGATAGAATGTAAACTAGTTAGAATAGGGTGTAAAAAAATTTTGGAACGACCATTTTGCCGAAATGTGAACAGAATGGACTGCTGAGGCCCCTAATCCCCAAGAGAACCCTGTAAAGTGAGTTTGCCTAATTATGCTTCTGGCATTGACAGTTCCAATGGGAGCAAGACTCTACTACTTTCCTTTTTTTTTCTCGTGAAAGCTCCTATCACTTATTTTAAAAGAAAAAGCCATACAATGAAATGCATGTGTTTCCTGCTTGATCTTACCTCGATACTTCTTGAACTTCACTTTGAAGCTTAGCCTGAACCATGTTGAAGTCTAGCCGGGCTAACTCTAGCAGCACTTGATTTTTGTCACTTCTTTTAGCATACGCTTCAATATGCCACCTAGCCTCCAGCCTTCGCATTCTATAGTGATATGGAAGCTCCAAAGCATGAGTTATTTGTTCTGACATGTTTGAACCAACGAACTCTTTGGAATCTTTGAGACGTAGACTTGCGAATGATTTGGCCTCGTTTAGTATACTCTCTCCTTCATATGCAAGATGTGAAGCTTCAAACAAGCTCAACATTCCTCGAATTTCCCCGGCAAGGTTTTTGTTGAAGTTGCCATTTTGGTCCTTAAATCTCTCAAAGATGTCTGCATCTCACAGAATTGCAAAATATGGAGTTATTGAAGAAAGGAACAACGGCTCCTCTCCACTATATGAATACACAGATTTGCATGTACATTTTTCAGAACAAGAGCACAAACGACTAGTGCCATTTATTTTAACTGGATCATGGCCATAACGTCCTCCTTTTTAAGGGCTGAATTGTACAAGTATATCATCCATGTAATCTAAAGACTATTACCTGGGGAAATTTCACAACCATGTTGCCTAAGCAACCTGAAATAGAGAGCCGAAACATGAAGACTCTGAGTTGATTCCTCCAAAAGTCGAAGTTTATCAAGAGCGTGTTTAATGCTCTGGCTGAACCGGTAGGAGAGGCCAAGCTGATCGATGTCATTAATCAATTCAAGCAAAGAAAATGGCTCCAAGTCTTCGCCATCAAGCATGCATCTCACTTCATCCTCTAAATTCTTTAGAACCTTCATCCTCTAGAAATATATTTACCATTCATTTTAATTCGATGGTTGACATCAATTATTCTTTTTTTTTTTTTTGTGATGTAGTAGGAGAGGAACAGGATTGAAGAAACAGGAGGGGAAGGGGGAAAGGGGGGATTGGAACTGAGAACATCTAAATTCTGGAGTTTCAACCTTAATCCAAGACATCAATTATTCAAATTAAAGAAACTTAATAAATTGCTTGGCTGTTTTCATTGGGAAGAAAATATTTAGAGAATTGGAGATTCTGATCAATATTTGATTACTTTCTTCAGGTTACTCTAAATAGGAAGGGTTCATCTCTTGTTTATAGCTGAGCACAATAGCGAAATACAAATAAGTAAACCGGTAAATTTTTGTGTTAAAAGAAAAAGAAATCCAATTTCACTGCGATCTTATTTCTTTTTTCCCTTCTTTCTTTCCTGTTTCATTAAAAACAATGATAGCCACTATATGTACGCAGAAAAGTACAACTTCTATCTGTCCGAGGTACACTTTGTCAAATTTCTGCTAATAAGTGTATTCTTCAAAAAAAATGAAATAAATGCCTATATTAAAGTATTAATATAGTATATCACCTCCATATAGTGTTGATCACTTTGTCTTGCATGTTGATAGATTTTCTTAGGCAGAAACATTAGTAAACACCATACTAAACACTTTGTCTTGTATAACGAGATTTTTACATGATTGTCACTGAACCAATTAAAGTGCACTTTTAAGAACCATAAGCAGTGGTGAAATCAAGTCAATTTTTCTCTGGAGGCACGAGTTCTCTATTTTTTATAATAGAAATAGACAATTATAATATTCACATAGTGCATAACAACACATAATAACATAAGTATTATGTAACTAAAATACGATGATGCAAAAAAAATCCATTAATGCCCTACAGCTCAATATTGTACAAATTTTTATGTATTAAAAGATCGCCACTAGACTAGACTCCTTAAAGTGCCAGGGTTTTATTTGTACTTTTGTTATCATTAGTTATAATGATAGGTTACAAAAAATACTTGTTATTTTATTAAGAACTGCAATTAAATGATTTTTTGCCATATATATATATATATATATATATATATTGTAAGTGCCATATATATATGTATATTGACTTTCAATAAATTATTTGACATAAAAAGCAAAACTTTTGAAAAATTCAATACCTAAAATAAACATTCTACTTTGGTGAGTGGAGCCATATCTACATATATTAGGGTAAAAATACGTTTTTTTAAAAATTCTATGCCTAAAAAATTGAAGCTACCCTTTGACCAGTGGTCGCACGTGCCCAAGAATAACTCCGCCCTTGACCATAAGTGATCAGCTGTGCTATTGATTCATCACAAGATTATACAAAAAGGGTTTCTTTTTTTTTTGTTACTGTTTTTCCTCTCAAAATGAAGGTAGTACATTTCTAACAAAAATAACAAACTGGTAAATGGATTCATGTGCATGGATCAACTTGTAAGAGATTGTTTATATATACCTCAATATCTTGCTCATTGGCTAAGCCAAAGAGGACATGATTCCAAGAACTCGGTTGGTAGTTAGCTGACCTTCTGTTGATCAGCTCTGAGGAATGATGATGAGCTTCTTCTGCGTTTGCAACACTGTATCGTGTTTGCAATTTTTTTCTATTAATAACATGAACGTGATAGCAGAGGGATCCCCCTGAACAATCTTTGAATAGCCTCCCCTTAACATTTACGTAACTTGGAGGCAAATATTCAAGAATTTGAACCATTTCAAAATGAATGAGATAAAGAAAAGCTAGTTCCTGAGTTAGATGAATATTTTGGTAAGTGTACTCCTGGCGTGAGAAGCTAGAATGAGGGGATTCTTATATAAGGATACATTGAGCGTCAACCCTCAACATGGGGATTAAAAAACCATCAACTTGCGGATTATTTATATAATTATGAATATTTCTTCTGCAAAAAAGATTTTCATATTGTTGGTATTTTTTGTTAAAATTTATTGAATTTGTCTTGTTTCTTTTTTTACCCTCATGTCTGGACAATAATTGAACTTATATTTTGAAGTTCGGAATATTCATTGCTTTCACTCGCTCTATTTTGCCTACACCATACATTATCTCAAGCACTTGAAATTCATGTAATTACAAAGTAATGATCTCGAGCCCCATACTACATTTCTAATGCCTCTTGATTTATTTATGTCATATTTGATTAGGGTGAGCTAATTCGCAAGATACCATGAAAATAATCCATTTCATGGTCCTTAGTTTGTAAACTAACGACCATTAGGGTAATAGAAGTTAATTATTAACTTAGATACCAGCCTTGCTACATTGTGATGGGAAAAAAAAAGACAAAAAATATAAATGTATTCAAATAATAAATCAAATAAAAGAATATTGTCATGGTGATACATTTCATTACTACGTGACTATAACAAAGTAGTTTTGTAACATGTAATTGTAATACCACAAGCTATTTCGACGTCTATTGTAATATTTCCACGCGTAAAAACTTACTATACAATAAACCTAGCTTATAAACTAAAACAATTGATAGGTTGTAATTTTATCGTTTATTTTATTATTAATTTCCCCTATTACCTGACCCGATGTGAATTAATTGTTAGATTCTACTCATTTTTGATATTTTGCATTTATTTTAAGGAGTAGAACGAAAATATGATAACAAGTGCCAATTTGACAAGAAAGGAGTCCAAGTAATAGAGCCTATCCCAGGGGCATTTTTGGAAAACGAAAAGCTTTTGCCCATTTTGGTAATTGCTGCGGAGGGAACGGGAGGCTGAAGTCTTCCTCACGTCTGGGCCGCCGCATAGTAGTTAGCATTAGATAGAAATTAGGAATAGCAGATAGAAATTAGGAATTTGAACCATTTCAAAATGAATGAGATAAAGAAAAGCTAGTTCCTGAGTTAGATGAATATTTTGGTAAGTGTACTCCTGGCGTGAGAAGCTAGAATGAGGGGATTCTTATATAAGGATACATTGAGCGTCAACCCTCAACATGGGGATTAAAAAACCATCAACTTGCGGATTATTTATATAATTATGAATATTTCTTCTGCAAAAAAGATTTTCATATTGTTGGTATTTTTTGTTAAAATTTATTGAATTTGTCTTGTTTCTTTTTTTACCCTCATGTCTGGACAATAATTGAACTTATATTTTGAAGTTCGGAATATTCATTGCTTTCACTCACTCTATTTTGCCTACACCATACATTATCTCAAGCACTTGAAATTCATGTAATTACAAAGTAATGATCTCGAGCCCCATACTACATTTCTAATGCCTCTTGATTTATTTATGTCATATTTGATTAGGGTGAGCTAATTCGCAAGATACCATGAAAATAATCCATTTCATGGTCCTTAGTTTGTAAACTAACGACCATTAGGGTAATAGAAGTTAATTATTAACTTAGATACCAGCCTTGCTACATTGTGATGGGAAAAAAAAAGACAAAAAATATAAATGTATTCAAATAATAAATCAAATAAAAGAATATTGTCATGGTGATACATTTCATTACTACGTGACTATAACAAAGTAGTTTTGTAACATGTAATTGTAATACCACAAGCTATTTCGACGTCTATTGTAATATTTCCACGCGTAAAAACTTACTATACAATAAACCTAGCTTATAAACTAAAACAATTGATAGGTTGTAATTTTATCGTTTATTTTATTATTAATTTCCCCTATTACCTGACCCGATGTGAATTAATTGTTAGATTCTACTCATTTTTGATATTTTGCATTTATTTTAAGGAGTAGAACGAAAATATGATAACAAGTGCCAATTTGACAAGAAAGGAGTCCAAGTAATAGAGCCTATCCCAGGGGCATTTTTGGAAAACGAAAAGCTTTTGCCCATTTTGGTAATTGCTGCAGAGGGAACGGGAGGCTGAAGTCTTCCTCACGTCTGGGCCGCCGCATAGTAGTTAGCATTAGATAGAAATTAGGAAAAGCAGATAGAAATTAGGAATTTGAACCATTTCAAAATGAATGAGATAAAGAAAAGCTAGTTCCTGAGTTAGATGAATATTTTGGTAAGTGTACTCCTGGCGTGAGAAGCTAGAATGAGGGGATTCTTATATAAGGATACATTGAGCGTCAACCCTCAACATGGGGATTAAAAAACCATCAACTTGCGGATTATTTATATAATTATGAATATTTCTTCTGCAAAAAAGATTTTCATATTGTTGGTATTTTTTGTTAAAATTTATTGAATTTGTCTTGTTTCTTTTTTTACCCTCATGTCTGGACAATAATTGAACTTATATTTTGAAGTTCGGAATATTCATTGCTTTCACTCACTCTATTTTGCCTACACCATACATTATCTCAAGCACTTGAAATTCATGTAATTACAAAGTAATGATCTCGAGCCCCATACTACATTTCTAATGCCTCTTGATTTATTTATGTCATATTTGATTAGGGTGAGCTAATTCGCAAGATACCATGAAAATAATCCATTTCATGGTCCTTAGTTTGTAAACTAACGACCATTAGGGTAATAGAAGTTAATTATTAACTTAGATACCAGCCTTGCTACATTGTGATGGGAAAAAAAAAGACAAAAAATATAAATGTATTCAAATAATAAATCAAATAAAAGAATATTGTCATGGTGATACATTTCATTACTACGTGACTATAACAAAGTAGTTTTGTAACATGTAATTGTAATACCACAAGCTATTTCGACGTCTATTGTAATATTTCCACGCGTAAAAACTTACTATACAATAAACCTAGCTTATAAACTAAAACAATTGATAGGTTGTAATTTTATCGTTTATTTTATTATTAATTTCCCCTATTACCTGACCCGATGTGAATTAATTGTTAGATTCTACTCATTTTTGATATTTTGCATTTATTTTAAGGAGTAGAACGAAAATATGATAACAAGTGCCAATTTGACAAGAAAGGAGTCCAAGTAATAGAGCCTATCCCAGGGGCATTTTTGGAAAACGAAAAGCTTTTGCCCATTTTGGTAATTGCTGCGGAGGGAACGGGAGGCTGAAGTCTTCCTCACGTCTGGGCCGCCGCATAGTAGTTAGCATTAGATAGAAATTAGGAATAGCAGATAGAAATTAGGAATAGCAGAGAATGAGCACTTCTATTTGGGAGTTGCTTTTGTTGACTTTTCTTCCTTTTAGTTCTTAGTAGTTGTTTTTACCTTCTTCGTATGTAGAACCTTTAACTTAGTTTTTTCTTTTGACTTTTCCCTCGAGTCTTGGGTGGATTTCTCCTGCGCATGTCAGGAGCAATTGGAGACCTTAGTCACTTTTTGTATTCTTTCATCAATTGAACGAATTGAACTCCCTCGATCAAGGACAATGGCTGCGGCTTTCTCTTCAATTTTGCGTGGGTTTTTCGCATCAAATATGAACTAATTTCCTTACTCTAGTCAAGAAACAACGGAGGTTTTGGTTCGCCTAAAAATTGTGAAATCGATTAATTTTATCTTTTTCTTTTATTTATTGATATTCGCATATTCCCTGGTTACAGTGTTTGTGATTGTTCAATTAATTGATTGTCTTGGATCCGGATAATTAGTTAATTTGGGAATCTATTGTCAATTGGGGCGTTGAATTCGTAATTGTTTAATTGCCTTGAATTAGTGACAACTAGCATGATTAGGTTTGTGTCAGGGGGATACGCGGGCCAATCTGAAATAACCCTGGTACTGTGTTATTTGATTAGAATAGTGCTCCTCTAATAGTAAGGCAATTGGCGAATTAAATCTTACGGGCGTACTTAGGATTATTTCTCGATTAGAGCAATGATTAACGGGCGTACCTTAATCACCGACACAGTTAGGAGGGGTTGACTGTCATCGCTTGTTTGGTAGTTATAACCTATTTATTAATAAATAATTGGAATTGTTTGTGCATCGATGATCAATTAGGTGAACCATTGCTGATGTTATTTCTTGACTAGACCTTTAATTATTATTACTCTGATTTCAGTGAATTGTCATTTAATTTTTAGTTGGCTATTTTATTTTTAGTTGAGCTGCTTTAATTATCGTACCTTATACAAATACATCCCCCGTGTTACTTTGAACTTCAAAAGAGACAAATATCCTCAATCCCTGAGGATACGACCCTATTTGCCCTGTCTACAAATTCATAATTATTTGTGAAAAAGTCATCCCATTCGGGTATATCGGATCAAGCAAACTCTTCGGGAACAGGGTGAATCAAGTAACCCATTGTACACCTAGAGTCCCTGCTCCAGTACTTGGAATCGGGTTTTGACTATTTTAATTGGCAATTAGGTTTATTTTTATTATTGTACAGGCATCAACAACCTGTCAACAATATTAATATGAAATACAAACACATTAAGAATTTTAAAAAATTATAAGTGAGATGAAATGTAGGATATAATAAGTGGAAAATAAATAAACAAGCATGATTGTTCATATTATTCAAAAGAACAAAGTTTGTATTGAATCAAAAAGTAAATATAGATCATAGAGTTAAATAATTCGTATTATAACCGCAACTGGCTCCAAGTAACGAGATCGGGGCATAACTGTAGAGAGGTTACTTGAATATTAACTATGTCATAAGTACGTCATATATGTCATGTTGGGAAGATTATACCAACTGTTCCTCACATAGTATTGACATGAAATTTTAGTCCCTTAAAATCAAAACGAGTGATTTTGGTTCCCTAACAAATAAAAAAAGGCTCATTTTGATCCTTGGTCAACTTTCCTATGGAATTTTGGCCGAAATTTTGGTCCTTTTTTTATGGATTATTGGGTTCAAATTTCTGTTTTGATCCTCTAATTTGTGTTTATGTGGTGATTTTTATTTGATTTGAAGTTTTGGACATCTTTAAATGATTCGAGAACTTGATTGATGCAAAAATCAAGTTGTAAAATTTGTCAAAATAACTTTCCAACAAGTTGGGCCAAAAATGCACAAAATCCAACGGGAAAGATGATGGGATCCAATAGAATTCTATCAAAATTCAACCGAAAAGTAGTGTTGTTAGACCCGAACTAAACTAGCTGGACCAACCATGAACCGACCTTTTCCCATATTGGTTAGTAGCAAAAAATTACTTTGGTCAAAAACCAGTCAAAACTATCAAGAACTGATCAAATCAGTGATCTGATTTAACTGCTTGACTCGATTATCAACTTTTCTTTCTTTTTTTTTCCAAACATAATTTGAGTTACCTAAATTGTAAAATTTTCATTTATTAATAGGAATAAAAGAAGCCACCACTTAGTACAAACACTAAAATCACTCACACCCTAAATGATCTCTAAACCAAGATGTTTTTATCCCTATAATCTCATCAATTTATCATCAGTGATTCCAACTCCCATTAGATAGTCATATTCCCAATAAAAAGATCTCAAATTGGGTATGATTTGTTTTAATTTAGTTTTTCAAGTAATTTTGGAGAATGGATCAATTTTAGACATGAATTCATACTTTTATATATAATTTGTATGTTTATATTTGATTGCAAACCTAATATTTTTGGAACATTTTGGATAGTTGATCAAAATATAACCAAAAACTTAATTACAATATTTCTAAAACTTATAAAATATAAAATAATTAAGACATCATGTTGACGTCAATGGATTTTTTAGAACGGTCCGACCGATTCAACTAGTTGACACCTAACCCGATAATTTAACCGAATTGCTATCCAGTCCGATTTTAACAACATTGCCGAAAAGTTGACCAAGGACCAAAACTAGTATTTTGTATTTGTTAAGGCCTAAAATCTGTCATTTTGATTCTAATGAACTAAAATTTCACATCACTAATATATGAGGGACAATTGATGCAATTTTCTCCATTATATTCAAACCAAAGTGCCACACCATAACTGTTACTTCGAGTCTCATCAACTCACAAAAGAACTCATCGTATCCAATTTGGTTGCGACATTAATTAAGTACAATAAGTTATTTATCTCGTCTATTAAGGCTTTCTCCTTTTCTCTTTTAATAAAATTCACTCCTGCAGCCGCCTCCTTCTTGACAAATTAAAAGTCTTACTTTAATTATTAATAAAAAAATCCAAAGTATGGACCAAATGTTTAATATCTCATACTTTGTCCTCCCACCAAAATCTAGCCATTACAATACCTTTTTCTAGTAAGTTGCATCTTCATTGACGACACCATAGAAAGGAATCAAGGACGTTTTCTTTAGGTTAAATGTCCTTCCAACTAAAGCAAATTGATTGATTTTTCTTTTTTCTGAGCAAATTGATTGATATTTAATCCTTCGACTTGGCACAAGTGGCCAGTGCGTTGACAGGCAACATTTGACAAGTTAATCAAAAGTCTACTTGGGATTAACATTTGAAGAAATGGAATCAAATTATTCATATTCAAAGCCAAGATCACATGTCACTACTTCCTTCCACACGCCACCGGATGATCATTATTGAAACTCTAATCATAGTTATTAAATTCAAACCAACCCAACTGTTGAACCGGTCGGCCCAGTGATCCAAGCATTAGACCGGATCGAGTCTCTAGTTTGACCGGACAAGAAATTGACCCGATCAAACCCAGACAAACCCTTTTGATCCGATGGTTCAACCAAGAATTCATCCAATTTTTCAATTGACCCGATTTACCTCTCTTTTTTTATTAATTGTGGGTCTTTGTTTTTTGAACAAAATATATATATGCTTTTGATAAGATTTGCACATTGAATTTTCATTTAAATATGTATAAACTTTACCACTTGCTTAGTTTTTTTATAACTAAATATTTTTTAATAAACTTGTTCATTTTTTTATTATACAATTAATCTTTTTAACTTTTAAATTGACAATATTTGATTAGTTAGAAAATTGCTTTGCTTTTAAATAAAAAATAAAATAATGAAAAAATAATGCTATATTTTTTAAAACAAGTGATATAAATTTTTGTTTTATACTTGACTATATTATTTATTTATTTAAAAGTATGATAAAATGAAATTAAATCTTCTATTAATATCTATATATTTATTATATATCTTTCTAAGTATAATAACTAGTATTTAAAAGATCTTTATTATATATTTTATGTATATTAAATTACTATTTTATATTTATAAATATTAAATTAATGCTCACCGGTTTAACCAGTGACCCATTGGTTGAACTAGTGACCCATTGATCCAATCCCTTTGCCGAGTTTCTTACTGGGCCGCGCTTAATCACTATGCTCCAATGTATAACGTGGGGTCCCAATTGGCCAGATTTCTGCTTGTTGGGGAAAAAATTTAGAGTTTTTTTGAAAATATTCCATTTGACACATTTCCCTATTATTTTTTTATTTAATGAGAGACTTTAATTCTTACAATGAGGAAGGGGGAAAAAGGAAGACTTGATAACTGAACAAGGGACTTCAAGGTCACCTAAATAATGTTCTTACCAATTAATTTGTATTTTGGAGACTCCTAATCATCTTTTTACCTCATATACATGCATCACATCTTAAAACAAAATGCAACAATATTATTTTTCTACAAAAACTCTCCAAGAATGCACTCCAAATAGAACCCTTAAATTTCCCGGTACCCTGGCACTACAATTAGTAGAACTCAACTTGTACAAACCTAAATTTTCTACACTTGTACAAACCTAAATTATCTAATTGACAACATAAATTATTTCTGTTTTATATCTCCACCTTAGGTAATCATCCATGGGTTACAAAAATGGATCGAAAATGCTAGTGCCCAGGGAGGGAAAACCCAGTCGCAGATTCAAGATTCAACTACTAGTCCCACGAAGCCTTTCCTCTAAATGTAAACTATACAAAAGAAGAATAGAAAAAGAAGAGCAAATTTATGAAGCTATTACAACATTAATAGCTGTTTTAGATTCTTTGTAAATATTACAAATTTACAATACTGGTAGATAAAAGCTACGTCAAAAAGAGTAGATAACAAGATTTACGTGTAAATAACTTTCGGGTTTTAGGTGCGCTTTCATGTGGTACAGTACTGTTATTGTATTTGTTATTTTATACGGTGTACAAAATTACAATTAGCCCATTTGAATTGTTATTTCTAGAGTTTTAGTAAAATAATATACTATAACAATTTGATGTATGTGAAATAAAAGGTAATTAAAAATATGTTTATAAAAACCGTAAAATTTTTTACAGAAAAGTTGCAATTCAAACAAGGCTATATTTGAGACTATTGTATTGATGAACAAGTTGATGTACATAATATAATGTTTCAAGAATATTTGAGACTAACAATATAATATGATTGTACATAGCAAATACAGCAATCCAACAGAATGGGATAGAATACATCCATAGAGACTTAGGTTTTAGTTGACACAAGTTAAACTTGTTTGATATTTTTTCGAAGAATAAGCATGCTTGCTTGTACTATAAATCTGGTTGTCAGGTCAAAGCTCAAGATCATTATTTTATTCCGCAATTGATTTCGTCCCCTCTCTCACATCATTTCATCCATATTCAACTTTGTGGGAAAAAAAAAAGTAATTTAAGTATGGATTGATCATATTTAGAAGGAAGGGAATTCCTAAATTACCGCAAAAGTAAATAAAGAAAGGACAATACACACACAAAAACATACACACACTCATACTCTAGTTATGCTATTTATGCTTTAGAGATTTATAAAATGCCAAAAGTTAAGAGCAAATTGGCAAACAGTTGGACTTTTTAAAAGGATTTCCCAAAGGGTGATGTTTTGTCAAACCTTATTCATAAAGGTGAAAAGATCATTGTTGTTCAAAAGACCTATTCAAAGCATACTTTGATTTCTTCCAACATTTACTTCTTACAAAAGGCATTTAATGTATTTTAAAAGTCTCATGAACTGAATATATTTTTTCGAAACAATCACTAATTGTGAACTTTCTTATTATTTGTGAACTTCTATTAGAAACTACCACAATTTGATAATTACCTCCAAAAGTTTCCAAACTGCTACTGTTTCTTACTAGGAACAAAAATAAAAAGGAAAATTACACTGTTGGAATTCATTCATTTTTCAAAAAAAGGAAACTACATAACATATCAAAGTTTTAGCATTTTAGTTAGTTCCTGTTATGAAGTGAACACGGGGCTCATGATTGACGAAGCCTGAAATGTTTTGTTTTTGGACGTTCATAAGGCCCGGTCCAAGGAAGTCTTCTTACATGTTGAAGGCCTGTTTGTTGGTTTCACTTTTGGAGGCCGATTTCAGCCCAATACACGGACCCAAATGTTTTCTCACCTACATTCTTTAATTAATAATTATGCAATTAGTTTGAAGAGCGTGTTTGGATAGCCATTATCTGGTCAACAATAATATGCTTACATTACAAATACAATTTTCAATACATTTTTTTTTATCTCACATACATTACATCACAAAAAGTACTACCGTAATTATTTCAAATAATCTCCTACCACTTAATCTTTGGAACTTTGGGGAATTATTTCTTTCACCCTGATGAAACTAATAATTTACTAAAATCTTTGGAACATGGGTTTTTACCACTTAATCCATTTGCAACTTTTGAGGCCATAAAAGAAATTAAATATGGAAAAAAAAAGTTGAAAGTATTGTATTAAATTACAAACTAAGCGAACTATAGCGCTAAACATATGCGCAACTTGAAAGATGCTGCAAACATAGAGTATGTGGTTCAGATTTACATTTGGGTAAAACTTTTAAGTCACCATTGTTTTATGGATTAATTTTCCATACACTGAAAAATGTATACACTGTTAGTATTAAATGAATGATAATGATGCAAAATTTAAATTTGAAATTTAATTCTTACACATGTATCACGGATCCAGTAATGATAGTGTATACACTATCTGTGTATATAAAATTTACTCTTACTTTAATGTAATTGAAGTTTTTTTATTGTTAATTTTTTCTATGTCGTCAGTTTTTTCTTTACACACTAATAGGTGTAAGTGCAGATGCATATCACATGTGCAAAAGGAAATTTTGAAATGGAATATACTTATGTGTCATGAATCTACATTTACTAGTGTAAATAAAAATTTGAAATTGATATTTTTTGAAAAGATTATCCTTTATATATATATATATATATATATAAAATATAATTAGCGAATGTTTTTCATTGGCAGATTTTCTGCAGATGCGTGATATTTAATGTATTTATAGTCTAAAATTTGAAGGGCTCATCTATTTATTTCCCTTCTTTGAGGTTATTGCATGCTGAACTCAAACTGCCTAGGTAATAACTCTGAATTTAGCAGGCACAACTCCTGGCTTACTAAAGCAAAACACCAAAGCTGGGCCAAAACTGCCCCATCAGAATCTCTTAATTTTTGACTTTTTTTTCAATTCTTAATTTTTTTTAACTTGAATTCATTATCATTCTTAGAAAACCATTGAATTTATTGGGTTAGACTCAATCAACATGCACAATTAAGTAAAAGATATATATCAAAACATTGGAAATATTAAATATTTGCAAAACTACAAAACTTGAGAAATGTGTGGCTAGCAAAGTTTTACTATAAACTATTTTGACCTTGCTTTTGACCCTGAAATATATGTAGACATTGGAAGGTGTAGTAAGAGTAGCGTCCAAGTAATTTACCACCAGGACTTTGGTATATTTCAAACTTCAAAACAGAATTAACCTCAAACAGGTAGAAATTACTAACAAATTCCATATGGATTAGTGTGACATTTACCAGGATTGGCAGAGTTTTCTCGTGGAGCATAATGTAGAAACTAAAAGGGATGGTTGCTTAGGAATTACACGTCCTTCAAACTTAAGCAAACGCACTGACACGGCAAAATCATAGTGCAAGGAATTCATTCATCATTATTTATTCTTGTACTTGGTTCATTTGGACAGGACTTGGTGCAACTTTTGACTAGTTTTTTTTTTTTTTAGTGCAACTTTTGACTAGCTAATCATATGTTTAGCCCGAAAATTTCCCGCGCTTAACCCAAAAAGTGAAGGATTTAATTTAGGATTAAAGTTATGTCGATTTATTATTGGTTATGAGCGCGATATTAGAGCTAGGATGAGATAAACAAACTAGATTATTAATTTGGACTAGTGTTTGAAGAGATACTTAAACAAGAAATACTGTTAATTGTTGAGCAAGTGATGTCAAAACTGGATAATAACTTGTGGTAATTATTAAGAACTATTAATCGGATACAATGTAATGCTAAACAGGGTTTTGCTTTGTTGATAAACTGTTGAATTAACCGGCCAAGAAACGGAGGGCAAGGTGGTTAAAGACGGATCATAAGTAAAACATGGTTGCTAAAAATTGCAGACTTTTCCCTGCCAACAGAAGGAATCATAATTAGGTTTGTCAACGACAAAAATTTGCATCATAATGCAATAGTAATCAGTGAAGCATTTGCACCCCGTGGATTGCCGGACTGGTTCTATAGTCTAATAGTTATCAGTAGGTCCCGTGATCTATTCCCGTATGCTACTTCACTGTGTATCTTTGAGACAAAACTCTACACAGCTTTAGAGGTTTAGTCTAGCCAAAACGTTGAAGTACCCCTAAATGAAAAAAAAAAAAAACAGTGAAGCATGGGAAACTACCATTCACCACACCCAAAACGAAGGGAAAATTGATCATGTATAGTTCAATATATTAGTAGCATTTTTTTTTGTTTTTCCTTTAATTTATGTAATATAGTTGGTTGTTATATCTTTATTATTCTTTTATAGAATTCTGTACAAGTCAACCACAAAGTTTTTGACAAAAAAAAAACTACAAAGTAAATCTTTATAAAGTTCAGAATTTGAATTTGTGCCCGTTGGAGATGAGGGAAGGTGTAAAGAGGGGTGGGAGGGGAAAAGAAAAGGAGGGAAAAAAACTGAAAAGTTGACTTTATTTCAGTAGTACTAGTGACAGATAAGATGCTTCAGTGGTTTGGGTTAAAGATACTTTGATTAAGTTGTCCCCAAAAGCTAATTATCAAGGTAAGCTTTATGATTGTTAAATCATAGGTTACAAGATGAAAAAACTCTCTTTTGGCAAAACTAGGCCGAAAGAAAGTTTAGGATGATGGGGTTAATGATGACAGGGCATTTTCTCAATTAAATTGTCTAAAAGCTCCCTCTAATGCTGAGATTACAGTCCTCTCTCTCTCTCTCTCTCTTTTCTTTTTCTTTTTTTTTTTGTGGAATTAAGTTTTACTACTTTATCCTTGTAATTTATTTTGAATAACCACTCTGCTCTTTTTGAAAACTTCACAAATACCAATAATCTTGGAATCTGCAGACCTACCTTTGGCTAACATGATCAAGAAAGTAAAGCTTACACAACTGCATTTTGAAAACTGAAATGCAATGCTGTAATAAGCAAAAGGAAGGAAGGCCACTGTGATAAGGACAACCCTCAAGAAATGTCAGCATAATTTGCCTGTGCCCAACCTATCTTCTGGTTAGATAGGGAGGTGGGAGGAAGCAAGTGCAGAGAGCACTATTAGAAGAGAATTGTCTTCTTGTGGACAAAGAAGATAAAGATAAATTCAAAAACTTCTGAGCCTTAGGTGAAATCTCTTTCCATGCATCCCAATTGCCTCGAGCATCATGCATTGTCTCCATATGAGAATGATGTTGAAAGTGACCAAACCTAAGGTCTGTTATACGCAAATTACAGAGAATAAACAGTTTCTTCTAGAATGTACAACACCGCTTTTTTCTGTTTTTCATCTTTGTGGTTTATGTACAGCCAAGAAATTTATTCTCTGTAAGGCAGCAGCTTAACTTAATATGATGTAGAAAACAAACTTTTGGTAGTCCCCATGGTGACTATTCCTCATGCTATGTACAGAGACAAGCAATGTTAAAAGGAATGAAAAATTGAATCTCATTGATAAATCTCAATCAAGAACATAGCCTGGGTAAAGATTTAGCATTGCTTTGGGCAGATAACCTTGATCTCATCATCTTTGCCATTTGAATTTGCATCTTCCTGCAAACTTTTTCCAATTCTAACACTCTCCATTGCATGCCCTGCAAATGTGCTCTGAGCCTTTCGTTCTCAGTTGAAATGTCAAGCTTCCCAGCATAAAGCACAATTTGTTGACAAGATTCATCCTTTTTCGCCTTCCCCTTTGTTTCCACCAAGCTAGAAGGTGATTCAGTGAAAGAACATGGCCTGTTGGTCTCATGAAGCAGGCTTTTGAGTTTGCATTTCTGAGAGATAAGAGCTTGCACTGCTGATCTTGATGGGAACCTTTTGTTCTTCGTGAGATGGCTACAAGCTTCTGATGATAGCTTCTCGTAATTTAGTCCACTGCATACATTCAACTTTTCTTCTTCAGACAACCCTGAATGAACCTTCATGAGATAAACAGAATTATCAATACTAGATAGCCCTTCCCAAATCAGAACAGACTAATTAGCTTGATAAAATAGGAGGAGACAAACCGCATGCTACGAAATAGATAGTAATCAAAATATACACATAATACATCAAAATACAAAGTACATACCTCTAGATAAATATCAATTGCACTGTAAATGCCATCATATGACATTCTTGTTGAATCTGGCAGGGCTTTAATTAGAGCCAAGAACTTGGATGATTTTAGACAAGGATCTGGGGCTACTTCTGCTACATACAGATCCATCAGTGTAGCAACTTTTCTCAATCGAGTCAGCGGCAAACAACATGCCCCTTTGCCGATAAATGATTTCACTAACCTCAGCACCAGATTCACATCATAAAGGTACTTTGTTCCGGCTGGAGACGGAATTAGCAGATTATCCAATGTTGCTTGATCTAACTGTGAACCAATCAGAGCCTCCAACTGGTTCCTGCAGCATTTGCTTATGTTCACATTCAAAGCAATTCGAAGCAATCCAAATAAACTCTTGAAGGAAACAAGGGCAGGATCTAAAGTGTGAAGCATCTGAACAACAGCCTCAGTTATTTTACATTTTTCTTCAGATGTGGCAGCAGCTGCAAATCTTGACTTTGGGTAATAGAAGAGGAACTTACTGACAATGCTGTGGTCAACATTTTTGGATAACATCGACTTAACTAGCATCTCAATCAAAGAGGGGTCTAAAGCAACAAAATCTTCAAACCACCATGTTCCTCTAAATGAGCTGTTTTTCAAGCTCTCAGTACTTCTTGTGTCACAAGATAACCTAAATCCAGAGCTTTCTGGAGAAGAAGTGGATGGACATGGACTTAATTCAGCCCCGGAGCAAGCAATCCTTCCGCTGAGAGAATCCATGTACTTCTTTAGTACTCCAGAAGTGGTTGCAACAGGTTGTAGATCTTGACATTGCCTTACAGCTAACAGCAGCTCAGACCATGTCCAGTATCTAACTTCTTCCAGTGACTTCTCTGTTTGCTCAAGTAGATTTGGATTTCCAGAATCAGACCCTTTCATTTCCATGAAATGTGCAACGCAGTATAACGTAGAAACATTCACAGGACTGATATCGATCTTGCCCTTATTGTAGCAGAACCTTGTCATGAGCTCAAAACTCTCAGCTCCTCCGGGAAAGTCATTGAATATCACCTTCAGAGTTCTTGATAGACCTTCTGATTTACTGAACAATTTGTTTATTCTTCCTGAATAAAAGGACACAACTTTCTGCACACATGAGCGCGAAGAGAGTTTCAGATAACCATGCGACTTCAGCTCATAATGTAGCAAGTCAATGAAATCAAGAAGCAAAAGTTTATCACTAGCAACTAATGAAATTAAGAAGAAACGGTAGCAACCTGACAAAGTTGAGTAATATGGATTATCACATAGCAGAAATGCCAAAAATAACAAGTGAAACACTTATTACTGATTCAGATTAAGCGCCATTAAATGTAAGTGCCTAAAAGCCACCAAAATTGATTGCTAGTTGAAAATCCCAAAAAGCAAAAACAAGAATTACAGGACAAATTCTACAATTTGTAGCAATTTGCAAAAGATTGCTGAGAGGTCGTTATAAACAATAAATTTTCCGAAGGAGAATCACAAAAAGATGTCTGTTGATGTTCCCAGCAAAAGGGGGAAACAACAGTAGTGACTACTGACTACTGACTGGTGAGTAAATAGAATGAGAATGAGCACCCCCTTTTTCACTCTGAAAAGATGTGAAAGTAACAAATAAAGGCTTGAACATTTAATCCCTCATAATAACTCAATCATAAATTAAAGAAGGCATGCATGAAAATAACCCTTGACTCGTGGAAAACCACATATTCCAGCAGTATATGCTCGGGGGCAATTCTACGAGTAGGAAAAGGTTAATGACAACAAATTATAGCCCAATAATGCAAATACACAAAAGGGTGCACAGAGAATATTGAAAAGGTAAAATGTGAACTCAAAATTTGAACTTCACATGGAACTCATCATTAATGCGCGGAAAATTTCTCGATTTATCGTTGGATGCTCAAATGAATGTTTCCAATTAAGCAATCAATGCTCAACTGACAACAGAAATCAGTTGAAAAACCAACCTTTACTGTTTTTTCATGATTTTCTCAGGAAGGAAACAGAAAAGTGCGACAGAGAGAATTGCATTTTTAGTAGAAGCAGACAAAGTAAAATCAGACAGAAAACAATTAATGAAGCAGAAGACATTTGAGCAAGGAAACAAAAAATGGAAGGATTTTAGTTTCACAAAGACAAAACAGAAGAAGAAAGACAGTAATACTCTAATTTTTACCTTATCCACCATGAAAACCTCTTCTCCATTGACATCTACTTCAAGATCACAAGAGACATCCATACCCCAAATAAAAAAAGACCAAAATCCCACTTCAAATCAAGATTCTTTATGGCAACTTATCTTGGAAAACTCGAACTTCTTGGCCCTCTTTGAGTCCTGACCTGAGCTAAATGAGAACAAGGGATGGGGGCAACAAAGCCATGTTCTGAGAATATACAAGAAGACAAGCAGAAAAGGCCAGTTCTTGGTTCTCAAAAATGCATAGTCAATTAGTCCTCCCAAACCTGTTCTCTGTACTATATGGTTCTTCTCAACTGGCTTCACACTTCACAGACAAGAGTGTATGTGAAGCAATATGCAATGTGATGGGGTGTATAAAATTAAAAGGACAGAGAAAACACACATACTTATATTACTCATATGCATATTTTAAGAGGATGAAAACAAAGTAAGATTAGAGTTCAGACAAGTATAATAGGTAAGACTAAGAAAGGAAAAAACAGAAGAGTTAGCTGAGTAGCCCACTAACTAATCTCTTTTTTTTTCTGACATATTCCTTCAGAAAAAGAAAAAAAATTTGTTCAGCTGATTGATTTTGATCACAAAACATGTGATTTTGGATACCCTCTAAGGCTTAGAATGGAAGCTTTTTTGCTGGCCTTGTACCATCACTCTCATGAATATCTATTATTCCAGCCCACAGCAAGAAGTATCTTTAGTCACTTCAGTACCTTATCAGTACTTAATTCTTAATTAATTTTCTGAAGTATATTCTTTTCTCTTTGCAGGTTTTTGATGGTTAGATTAATGAAATAATCAAATATGGTTGTGCCTTTTCTGATTTTTAATTGTTTCTTTTAGGGTTCTAATTTTAATGTGATTGAAGTAGGAGGGCATCTATGGAGATAAATAGTAGTGAGCCCCACAAAGGTAGTAGTATTTAATTAAGAGACAATTGATCAGATTGTCAATCGACTGTTCTTTGGTACATATGTCTTTTCATGGTACTGATTTTGATTTACACCCAAAACTTTATGAGGGTATAAGAATGATGTGAATCTGATTGCATTGCCTTTGATTTTGAAGGAATAGAAAGGCTGTAAAATGTTTGAGCTTTCCAATGGTGATGGTACTGTTTCATGTTTTCCTTCTTGATGCTATATGCATTATGGCATAATGATTCCCTTTCAACCTTTCGTTTACACTCAATGCCTGCTCTGGGAAACTAAGATCTTGCTTGGATTGTAAATTTTTCTACAAAAAAGTTTTTACGTTTTCTATAAATATATTTTAATTATTTTTTATTTTACATATATTAAATCGTTACAGTATATATTTTTATAAGAGAGCAGAAAATAGAAATCCAAATCGGCTCATTTTAACCGTAATATGTCTTCTGTCTTAGTATCACTTCAAAATTATAAAAGGAATGACGAATTTTTTATGAGATATGGGGCAAGATGACCCCAATGTTTTAATTCGTAGAAATGTACACTTCATATCACATCTAGTACATTGTCGAACAAACAGCTTACAATTTCTTCAGACTTTAATCATTTGGAATAGCTGAACTGGCAACAACTTACCTGCTCTTAGTACATCTAATATAATATATATTCACACGTATAATTCAAAAAAAATTATATATTTCGTGCTTTTTAAAAAAATATTCTATAAAGCACTCATACATCTCACATAACCGTATAAATCATATAGTGAAATTTTGACATATTATAATTCTCCAATTCTACTTCAAATTTTTTTAAAAAAAAAGAAATTCTTAATTTCCGTAATAATAGTGACATGTCTTTTCAGTTATACATAAAAAAAAACACAGATGTATTTCATAACTTGTATAGACTTATACATGTAAACATAACAATATAATAAAGTTTTAACAAACTTAATATTTGATACACAAGAATAAGAGTTAAAAACGGAAAGTTTCTTAATTTTTAAATATATTCATACAGTTCACATACGAATTTGTATGCGTAGTTTTATCAAATTCGAATTTTTACACCGAACTCTTAATCGTACTCTTATTTTAAAAATCCGTATAGTATAGATACAAATATATTTCCTATTATACGTGCCTCGTATCACACTGACTGTGACTGATGTTGTGTTGGTAGCAAATTAAATTCTAATTCTAATATGATGTCTAAAATGTGATTATATATATATATATATATATGACACTTTGCTTAGCCTACAACATTGTCGAGACAAGAGGCAGCTATCTTACCTTCAAGGTGAACGTGGAAAATTTCTGAATATATAGGCAGGAGCATCATGGAGCACCAAACTCCATATGGGCCCAAGCAATGAGCGATTGTGAGACAAGCACATCAACAATCTGGTGGACGATGCTAGGGCAAAATTATTCATTAATCCGAAAATCCATTATGCCCGATCCAATCCGATCTGAAATTTAAGATACCCAATTTATATTATTTGATCGGCTCAAAAGAGGTCGATTACAGCTAAGACGCGGAGCGGGTTAGAGTCACATAAATAAAAATTCGTGAGTATCCAACCCGCCCCACATATATATTTTATACACGTACTATAAAATAATATTTTTAGAGTTAATTAAGTAATTTTATTGAACAAATTGCATTACAAATATGAGACACTATAGTTTATTTATATGATTCATTGTAGAGGTCATGATCTTATACTTTATAGAAAAGAGTTTAATTAATGTGAAATATAGATTTAAAAAACGTGCTACTTATTTCAAATTTTTATTGATTTTGAATTCTTTAATTTTGTTTTATCTTGTATTCTCTTCGCATGTTTGTTTCTTGGTAAGAAACTTTTTTTAAAAAAAAATCTGTTTTAAATCTTAGATAAATGTGTAAAATATAAAATTAAATTAGTATAAATTATTTTTTAAAAAAAATTAAATAATAAGTGCGGCATAACGGATATCTGTTCACCCGACCTTATCTTAGCGGGTACCCTATAATCGGGTACCTACTGATATGCAAGGTGGGTAAGAGTTAGAAAATAACTGACCCGCAAGATATGGGTCTAGTCAGCCAAATGGTGGACAGGGCAAGTATCCGACCCACGCCCATCCTTACTAGTAGTTGGATAATCAATCAAATCATGCGGGACAATTTGCAGCTAGTTTATTAATAGGGGTAATTTCAGAAACCTCTCCTAAAATTTCTGACAATTGCAGAGATCTCCCCTCAAGTTTATTAAATTACACCTACCTCCCTTGCTTTTACTGTTTATATAACAATATAGAGCAAAAAGGCTATATTTTTTCTCAAAAATCCTAAACTGCCCCTTTTGTACAAAAATTATTTTGCCAATTGCTATCTTCTATATTTCAACCAAACCCACTATACTAACAAACTAGCCTAGCAAACAGTCTAATTCCAAATTCTAAACCCAAACAATTCCATCATCATAATCATAAATTTGCTTCTTCCAAAGCATGCATTCAACTCTGAAGATTCGTTCCATTTTTCAGAAATACTCTCACCATATGGTTCTATGAAATGGCCAAACTCATAATAAATTGCTCTTATGTTTGCATAATCTTCAACATAGGATGCCATGGTTTGGTACCATATAAGTGGTTTAACTCCTATTATATGAACCACATTATGGCCTTGAAGAAAGTCTTTAGGGGAGATTTAGGCATAGATGGGATTAATCAAATTTAAGAGAAGGAAAAGCATCATTATAACTATAGAGATTTTCAAGAAATTCATTTTGCCAAAAACCAAAATTCCATTTACAACTAATCACACCCCAAACTTCAAACCGAATGCCCATACCTTCTCAAAACAAAATAATCTAATCTACCATTAAATCTCCAAATATTCTAAAGCCTTAAATACAAAGAAGAAACTCTATGTCCATAGCGAAACTACAACCAACAATTGTCAAGTGTTAAAAGAAATATAAATGTACTTATTAACATGTTAAAAAGTATTTTGGATGGATAATAGACAAATTAAGAAATTTACCAATTTTAGTCCCTCTTCCTCTTTTGGCCAGTGATCGTATTATTTGTTCCATTATTATTGTATGCCTCTTCATCTCCTTTTAATTTGACCATAAAATCGAATTTTACTTCCACCATCAAATCTAATCCCTCAACTAAACTTGTTATTTGGTAATTCCAAAGAGAAGAAAGGAGGAATAGGAATATCTAGTAGAGTTTGAGGGATCACTTGTGGTGTGATTGGCTGCAATTATAAACAATAGTTGGTGGTAATTTGATAGTGAGTTATACAAGAAAAGGGTCGATGGTTGTAACTTGTAAACAAGATAATCGAAAAGGTCAGGTTACTTTTTCTTTTTTTTTAATCTCATCTCATTATACTGTGAATTATTTATTAAGCAAATGTTATTATAGTTATTTTAATAAAGGAGGTTAGTGTAATTTGTAAAACCTGAGGAAAACCGAATGAAATTGTCATAAATCTCAGGGAGGTTTGTGAAATTATCCCTTTTTAATAATATTGACTTGTGTTTTATTAAAAAAAAAAAAAGAAAACTGTATACTGCCAGACACCTAATAGATTCTCTCAAACCAACGTGACGTAGGGGGAAGTTTTACGGCACAACTGAAACAGGGAGTAGTTGCGGCCGCAATTGGACGTTTCCTTGGGTTCATGCACCGACACATCAGCTGGATCAGCCCAAATGGAAGCGGGCATGAGCCACGTGATTCACTTTTTGTTAAATTACTATTGTAGCCCTAAATGGGGATTTATTTACAGGCCAATTTATTTTTACGATAAAAAATAAATAAATAAATAAATAAAAAGAAGGTGGTGGTGGGGGAAGGTACACCAAAAGGTGTAACTTGTCATCTTCCTTTTTTTTTTTTTTTTGGGTTCATGGTGCACCAAAAGGGGTGAAATCATTGGCTAATAATCTCTTTTCAATTCCAAAGGTGAAGATTGTTTAGTAGCAGAAAGAGCCAAGTCAGCTAGTAGGAGTGATGTAACATAGAGAAGGGAATAGAGGGTTGAATTGAGCGGTACGGAGAGAAATTATAAATAAAAGATATTAATTTTAAAATTTCTCAAACTTTTTATTTTTTTAAAAAAATGAAAATAAAAAAAAATAAAAAGGGGATAAGTTTTTCTCTTTTTTTGGGCAAGGGGTTAAGATTTATACATTCCATTTAATTTCTTGTACACCATTTCACTATTTGTAAACGCAACATTTCCACTTTAAACATTTCCACAATGAAAAAAATGAGGGTCTTTGTAAATAGTTAGAGAAACAATAATCAAAAAAGAAAGCAATAAGCCTAAGCATTAACAATGG
The DNA here is from genome assembly GCA_023065735.1 of Coffea humblotiana. Classification (NCBI taxonomy): domain Eukaryota; kingdom Viridiplantae; phylum Streptophyta; class Magnoliopsida; order Gentianales; family Rubiaceae; genus Coffea; species Coffea humblotiana. The sequence continues at coordinate 21,489,314 of CM041212.1, read as the reverse complement.
GTCATTCAATTCTGTACTTCCGGTTACATGATAAAATATTAAAAAAGTGGATAGACACATTATATTAAAAAAAATTACCATCCACTCTAATTGTGTACACTTTCTTGAAAAAAAATTTACATTTTAATATAAAAGGTGCTGCTGAAATCATATTTTATTCTGTGTCCTGAAATTGCATAAGTCCTCGTCTGGATTGAAGAATTTCATGAAGGATTTGAAATCTACCAGTTTGCTTTAGTTATTTGGATTATTTAAGAAGTATTTAGATTTATAATTCACCAGTTATCAAAATACATTTTGAACACTACAATAATTTGTGATTTATAAATTCAAATACCTCCTAAGTAATATAAACAATTAGAAAGATTTAAAAATTTTTCAAATTTTTCATCAAACTTTCAATTCAAATGCAGCATAATAGAACTATAGAAGGACCGGATTAAACACTTATTTGAATGAGATAGCAAATCTTTTTTTTTTTTTGAAGCAATTGAGATAGCAAATCTAACTCTGCGGTCTTCATTTCTTTGTTCCCTGGGACATGATCAATCCACATCAATATCGGAATCTAACTCTGATGACATTTTGACAAAATATATATATATATATATATCGGAATCTCATTTTGTTTTCCTATGCTACACTTTACGTGGCATTGGGCTCAGTTAGTTGGTAATTAGATCTTGTCATGCCGACAACAGAAAAAGGTGTTGCCCAGTTTCACAATTATAGTTTTGTGACTTTTATGTAAAGAAATTAATTTTTTGTTGGGCATTAGACTTTAAATTTTGCATCAATTCAGTAACTTGTTTGGCTAAAAGTTTATTTGTTTCCTTAACTTTGTGGGACCCAATACTATTTCACGGTCGTTTCACTCTTCATTGAATGATTTGAATCTAGAACTTAAAACACATATATGGAAATTATAATATTTATATGTGACACTTAAATTCAATATCAAAATGTGAACAAAATAATTAAATTTTGCTCTGCAAGGAGTTATGATAAACATAATAATCAAGTCAAATTTGAGGGGAAGGGAGAGTTATGGGTTGAGTAGTATATAGGGGGGAGGGGGGAAAGCGTAAGTGAGAGATTTCGAATTCAAGTCCTCCTACTTATGTTATTAAAAAAAATTAAAATCTGAGCAAAAAGGACGAAGGTTGAGTTAGGTGGTAAGGGAGAAGAAATTGTAAATATAAGGTTATGAGTTCAAAACCTTCCTTTTATTAAAAAAATTTTAAAAGTCAAATTTGTCGAAAAAAAAGGGTCAAATTTGTTGAAGATATATTAACCTAATAAGCATAGCCTTAAAAAAGGTGATTTCCACAAGTATCCATCGTTTTACCTTATGCCTTCATGCCTTATCCAACTTGCAGATATATTGGCCATACAAAGGTATCGTTAGCTGAAGCGTGCACGAAGACTGATAGTAATTGTTTGTTGAAAAAGCTGCGTTGTTCACTCGAGCCATCTATACTTGAGATTTTATATCTAAAAGTTCAAGCTAAACCATGGCTAGAAAAGTCTCACTATATTTAGACATTCGATATATATATCCTGTACTATGTAGGGATTTAGAAATTTAAATTTAATTAATAGATAATCATTGAATATCATCAATTAATATTTATTAAAGAATAAAATAAATCAATGATATACATGTCAAAGTATTAAAAATAATCTAGGATATCTCAACAAGTGAATAAGGTATATAGATAGATTTTAACCTATTTTTATTAAACTCATCTAATTAACAGCAATTGGCATGCAAAAGAATGCTGTAAGTCACGAGCTGTGTTCCAAGTAGGGCTTCTTTCCATCAGCTATTGAAAATTATATGCTTTTTTTTTTTTGTTATTCGGAACATGCCCTGATTCGAGCTTTTTGGACCCGATTCGGCACACCAAACCGAAGGGCAGCGTCGCGGTCCCACGCAATGTTTACCCTGACGAGTCACAGAGTGCTTCAGTGAGCAGTTTCGATTCCGGAACCTTTGTGTCCCAAAGAATCGCTGCTACTACTGGACCAACCCCGTGAGGGCAAATTATATTCATTTTGTTTGAGTTAAAGTGAGAACAAGGGAGAAGTAGCATTTCAAAACGGGGAGACCATGGACCATCTCAAATTCTCAATGTATATAGCTTTAAGTTGAACTTTCTTTCTTTTATAATTCATCAGTCACAGTCAGCAGATTTAATGTTTTAGGAAACGAGGCCATATCTAAAGATATTTTAAGTTAAATACCCCACGCCAAAATTGAAATCTTTCATAGATACGTAAAATGTATTTAATATGAAAATTCATATTTTATGTGGGATCATTATGCCACATTTTACATGGACAAACGCACAACAGTCTTTTAGTGGGCATATAGAGACGACATAACCAATTGAAGTGCATGTTTGCATTGATGCAAATCTCATTCAAATTCTTTCACATTTATGAGATTTAAAATTATGTGGGAAGATTAGAAGTATCCATCAAATTATTTAGTTATTAATTTATTTTCTTTTTGCAACTTGTTGTGTGGGACATGAATTATGAAGACCGAAATGTTCACAGATTAAAGTCCTCAATGGTGATGCCTACCTTTTAACAAATTGTTGTATGGTGATTTCCCATATGTGGTGTGTAAGACCAAAACTAAGAGACTCCAAGTGGTTCCAAAAATATGTATATATAAAAAATAAAAAATAAAAAAGAACGTGTGATTTTGGTCCAACCAACAGTTTTTCTTAATTTGGATGGGTTAGACTGATAAGTATTGACTATTGACTGCTGAATACATATTTTGTCTAGACTGGTAAACCTATTTAGACAATAATGTTTTAACTACTATTTATTTTCTTTAATTTTTCAAATAATTCTTGGTAGCGATATATTAGAGGGCAATAGAAAGCTCTGGGAAAGTGTCAATACCAAACCCCTAGTAATACCCCATCTCAAGAGAAACAGGAAAGTGTTGTCAGGAATGAAGGAAGAAGAGCCCATCAAGTTTACATAGGCTTTAATGCTCTCACCGTCCTTCTTTCACCTTTATGATGATCTCAAAGAAGATGAAGCAAGTGTCATCTCTTAGGCGAATGTAAACAATCCGTATACCCGTGATTTTTTACAAGTTACAGAACACATCATAACTGACTTTTTTTTTTTTTTGGATAGAAGGGGGAAGGTGGGGAGAGGGCTTTTATGAACTTAGATGGTATTTGGCACCCAACGTAGAATGCAATGTGGAACACTCCAACTTCTTGATCGATTTAACCATATTTAGATGTAATCCACATGAATATTGGAGAAAAAGGTTTCTACCACAACATGGATATGGGATATTTGATGAAAACTCAAGAGTGCAATAAATACGAATCTATGTATTCACATATTAAATTAGGTGTGATTTATGTATGATTAACGGACACTTGTTCAAAAACTCCTTTATGAAATTAAATATACATTAAATGTTGTTATAAGGTTTGAATCATATATGTAGATGTTTTCAAATCCAGACCGAGTAATGAATCGAAAGAGCTTTCGATTGGCAGTTTGATCGATTCAATCCGGTTCAAAAATTTTATTATTTTATTATAATATTAAATAATGTGAATAAAGCTGAAATATTTATTCTAAAAATTAAAAAGTTTGCAACTCCAGTTGAACTGTCCAAGTTTTACCAATTTTTTACTGGCCAATCGACTTTTAACCGAATTTAATTGGTTCAATTAAATTTTTGAACCAATTATTGAATCGTACTGCGATTTGCAATTCGATAAAACGAGTTGAATGATCCGGCCCGGTTTTCAAAACACTTACTAGGTAAATCTAGCCGTCAATCATCTTATATCAAACCTGTCTACCACAGCCCGGGATTGGTCTAGGATCTTATCACTGTAGGGTTCTATAATGGAAAAATGCAACAATTACACCTATTGTGCTCTTGGGTCTGTAGTAGCATAGCATCCAAACCTGCTTGCTGTGGGTTCTTAGCATGTGAAGTTGGTAGCATCTAAGGCTGTCAATCATGCAGGCACCGAAATTACAGCCAGCAATACTTAATTTTGAGTGCCAACCTTAGAGTTAGGGGCCTTAGGGCCTTAGGGCCTTAGGCTATAATTAGTATGATTACTTTCAAAATATAGTCCAAAATTCCTTCAAAAAATATATATATAGTCCAAATGAGACAATTTATCAGCAGACACATACTAAGAAATTGTATGGTAGGATAGTGGGGTCCTAAGGTCCAAGCTAGGGAGCCGCTGACTAAATGTGGCCAAAATTGACCACTTTCATCAGTAATGTCCGTTCTCATTGAGCTAGGACTGAAGACCGAATAAACGATCCGACATATGAATTAGACCACAGTTAACCATATAAATTTCATAAAAGTATTTCACTAAATCTATAAGAAGATTTATTTTTGTACCAAGTCTGTAGACTATAGAATCTTTGGGTGCAGGGACCCTTTGTTCAACTTATAAAATTCTTTTTTTGACGAAAAAATTCGGGCCATCTTGTCAAATAGTTTATTTTAACCGAAATCATGTTATACAATTTCTTAAGAAATACACATAACCTGGCCTATTATATTTCCTGTGTCCTGTTCTACTAGACTTCAATTGCTTGTGCCAGCAGAAATAACACTGATTTTCTGGATACTCAAATGTCTTTTGATTCTGTTTGTTGTTAAATTTAAGGGCCGGGAAGTTTTGGGCTGATAACTAAACCCATCTAAAGTTTCAAATAAAATCAACTGTACGAGAAATGTGGATAGAAATTCTATCTAAACTAGAAGCTTTTTATATACTTGAGAAATTAATTGACAAGTCTCCTCCCTCTCTTTTATGATCTTGACGTACTATTTACTGGATGACATGATCTTGACATTCAATCTGCTATCACTGTTCTGCACATGTTTTTCAGAACATGATAGAAATCTATCAGAAAGACTGGACGATGTTCTTTGGGTCTAGGCTTCAATACTAGACTTCTCATGTGGGGGTTGGAAATGCGGACAATCTCATATGAAGCATTTCTGAACCCAATTTTATGCATTTAGGGATGTGGATAAATCCGAAAAGCTTTAAAATTTAGTACCATCACGTTATCAGCAAATATGTTACAAGGAATTATTTCCTGAAATGATGGATAAGCAAAGAAGAGGGGGAGAAACAGCTAGTAAGAGCAATGGATATGGCCATATTTAAATAGCCAGGTAAAGGTATGGGTAGCGGGATATGGCAGTTTGATTCACCAACTGTAGATTCTCAATCTGAGTTTAGTTTAGTTGTAGTCACGATATGGTGTCACCTTCCAAGAAAATAAGCAGGCGAATCATGGGGTAGTCATGACAGGGTTAAGATTGCCCTGCAAAAGGAGAAAGAAATATATATATATATATATATATATATATATATATATATATGTGTGTGTGTGTGTGTGTGTGTGTATATATATCTGAACTGCTACTATTTACAAATATTTCACATGTGGATTCTTGTGATTTAATTGATGGTGAAATAACTACTTCAAGGATATTACCTGAAAAAAAAAAAAGAAGTTAATCGTCCCTTCATGCTAAACTATATAGGGTACATTACACTTCCACCCCTGTGGTTTCACACTTTTTCCTTATAACCCTCGTATGATTTTAAGAACGCAGCACATATATCTCTCATACTTTGAACTAAAATAATAAGCTGGTGGACACTATCTTAGTAATGCAACCAATTTAAATGTCAAGGTTAACCTCAGGTCTAAAGAAGACAATTTCCTCTAATGTAAAAAGAAAAGGCATTAAAACGCCAATTAAGTGTGTAATTTACCTCAAATTCATACATCTTGACCATTGTTGTCATTTCAATATATAAATGGGGGTACTTTTGACATTTCAATTAGTTTCGCTATAGAATACAAATTCTATTAGTTTGACATTTTAATCCAAAAGAAGGAGTTTGTGTATAAATTTTGAAACTAAAGAATAATTATGTGAATAAAATGTAAAAACATGAGTTAAAGTTAATTTACCAAAAATATTGTAAAAATTCTTTTTTCTAAAAGGATTTTAAGATAAATTCTTTACATGTTAATAGAAGAAATTTACTTTTGAAAACTTTTCACACCATTGATCAAGCTCTGGAAGTCTATATTTGGGTTGAATTTATGAGCTTGAGTTCGAACTTGAACGAAAATTTGGCTGAAATCAGGTTATGAAAATCGAGCTCAAACTTGCTAATATTTGGTTTGAGAAGGTTTGAAAACTTTTTATTTATTAATAAATTTAAATTATTATTCTAAAATATACATAATATATTACACTTATTACTCCATTATATAAAATAATAAAAGAATGAATTTTTGATTAGTGGTCGAGTATATCAAATGTAAGATTGAATCAATATCGAGCCCATAATTTAAGCTCGTATAGAATTCAAGCTCATATCCAAGCTTGAGCCTCAAAGCTTAAAACTAAAATTTGATTCAATTTTGTTTACAACCTTACAAAGAACAAAGAGCTGATATATTAAGGGTGAGAGTTGAATTTGATGGTAAGATGGGAAGGTTTATAAGTAGTAGAATTTGGATTTCTTTTATTTTTTTCAACCAGGAGAGTGGAATTTTACAAGCGAGAAGGGGGCACGGGAACTAGAATCCAAAACCTCCACGTTTTGGGATCTCAATCTCAACTATTAGATCAAATTCTCCTCCACAGATTCTAAGTTCAAAACTTTCCGCATACAAAAGAAAAACTGATATGTTGCATAACTCTGCATTTTGGCAACCTAAAAGTAGACCTTGATTCTAATGCATCTAGCTGACTTATTTGACGCTATTTTATCATTTATATAGATTACTTCTTACATTTACACAGCTACCTGCATGTAGTAGTTATACTTCTTTCTTTGATGACCAATTATTTGTTGGATGAGCCTGAGACATTCAAGGAACTTGACCGATATTTGTTTGAACGCTAAAAATTTTAGACATCCTCCTAAATCCAGTAAACAGTGCTTAAAGTATTTTTGAATAGTTCCTTAACTCTTGGTGGTTGTTTTTCCATAAATGTATTCCTAAAATTTCAATACAATTCATTAAATTTTATCAGAGTTTTTACTGTTTATAACAAAAGAAATCTTGTTTAATTTTTCTTAACACCTGTGTCATGCAACCAAAAATAAATCAATTAATTAATTAAAGAAAAACACGAAACCTTTTGCGCCATCCTTTTTTCTTATTCTCTTGCAACTGATACATGAATCAAAGTACTGCATACTGTTGAATCTTGATTACAATTAGTGTCCAATTATTGTACTTAATGAAGACAAAATGGCAAAAAATCTTGAATGAAACTTCGTAGAGTATCTTCAATTGGTGTAGTATGATTTCTTTCATGCTGTTTATCAGTAACTTACGGTAGTTAATTACCAATTCTAGGAAAATATCCAACATTAATCATCATTGATTAAAGCATGTAAAAAATGTGTACTCCAACTAATGTTATCAAAAAAGAGCTTAGCCAATTACGGATAGTTACTTCAAACTTGCTCATACAAAGCCCGCTTGATGAGAGAAAACAAAAGTGATAGCTTTTGTCTTTCATGAAAAGACAATATGTACAATGTTTTTCCTTCTGCTTTTCACCAAACAACTCTTTCATGTGACCGTAGGTGAAGAGCTCGAACAGAAATGTTTTGCTGAAGATATTATTCTAAAATTCATGTCCCTCTGCCCTGTCTTGTCTCTTTGATCTATCTGCCACCAGGAATAGGAACATATTTTTGTCATTGCCACTTTTTCCCCCCAAAAGGACCACTGATACGCAAAATCCATGTCGTGGTAGGCCCCAAGAAAACATGGAAATTGAAAAATCTGCCTATGTATTATTACAATTTCAGACCACTTGAATCATATTGTACTCAATCATTAATCGTCAAATCCACGAGGGACCCAAGCTGTAGCGTATACAGAGTTGTGACCCTTCCATGTTAGCACTAACATATCATCTTCCTTCTTCATTCCCCAACCGCTGGCATGTTCATCTAACAAGAATTTAACTTCACTAATGGTTTCTTCACAAAATGGAACACTGAAAAAACCATTGTTTCTCATCCTTTGAGAAAATTTGGTCCCGGATTCTAATCTTTCTATCCTTTGAGTTCCTTCGAATGCAATGATGTTTTCAATCTTGTGACCAATATCGGCCTCGTACTCTATCCTTTGGGAATTATCCTTAGACAAGAACGTCTCCAAGGCATCAAAAGGAATCCAAAGATAATTGAAGCAAGTGGTGATTCTTGATGTAAGATTTGAAACATCTAACTCTGAGTCCTCGTCCACTACAGTGATAATACATGGATTTAGATCTTTAATTCTATTGAGAAAAATATCACGACACGAAATCTCTTGAGACGCTCCATTATTTTGTTCATCAGGCAAGTAGCGTAGCCAATTTTGGCAATTGATCACCAAAGCCTCGTCATCCTCAAGTTTCAATGTTGAAGGATTGAGGACTTGATTTAAGAGAAAATCATACTGCAAACTGGAGCATTCCAGAGTACTAATGCAAGGAGACGAGGGTACTGTTGGCTGCTTTCCAATCACATTAAACTCGAATGGAACATCTTTGAATTTTGCGAAATTTCCTAACCTTTGGCCAACTTCTTGACTTGATACATTAAGCAAAGGAGGCACAGGTGGCCTCCAAGAAGGCACCGATATTCGGACCGATGGCGGCCCTTCAGGCCTTTTAGCTAATGTATCTATAAGAGTAGGCCATTGCATGCAATAAGTGATACTGAGATCTAATATATGAACTTTGTTGTACCCTTGAATGACCTTAAAAATGGCACTATTTGATGCACAAAATCCAAATCTGTGCCAAGGGATTAGATCAACGTACCCGGCAAGCTCAGTAACAGTCATCAATCTTCTTTGAGGAGAAGAATTCCCATTCAGATTCATTGGTGTTGGACATACTGTTGAAACCCTTGAAATAAGCGCTTTTAGGAACCACGAGGTTAGCCTTTGGTTTGGATCGCCAACTGGAGATGCCACGTTATTTAGAACCCACATCACTTGTTGAGCCAAAGTTACATCATTGCTCTCAAGAGCACTTGCACAATGAAGTAGAAGCTTCTCTATGCATGCACCATCAAGGCTGCCTAGGCATCCTTTTAGCGCACCAGATAGTATTGAGCTTTGCGGACTGTCGAAAAGATTAGGGTTTTGTAATGAAGTGGGAGTGTTGTTTCCTCTGAGCTCAGTTTTCATTTTTATTTTTTGTTTTAATGATGAGTTTGATGGAGACGAAGAAAATGATGAACTAAGGTTTTTTGGTGTTACCTTTCTCGCATGGAGATTATAGGCCTCAGCTGAAGAAAGGAGAAGAGACAGGAGTCATCCGGCCTTTTTCTTCACAAGCCATTTGTTAAATAATGGAGGATGTGATATGAAAGAAAGTTCTTCTTATCTGTTAAAAGATGTGATTTTATATGATGAACAAACATGAGTCTTGCCAAAACTTTGTGTGTGTGTGTGTGTGTGTGAATGATTGAGAGGGAGAAGAATCAAGAAGTAGATTTTTTCCAACTAAGAAGGAACACATATATAAACACCAAGAAAGGAATGCATGGTTAATTATCACAATAATGAAGGTATAATAAGGACAAAGATGATATTTTCAACTTTAGTTTTTGAGTTAATGGAACTATAATGACAAGACTGCCTAAATTTTTGCCCATATCCATCTTCCCCTACAGCTTTCTAGCAGACAAATTGGATCTGTTTGATTGCTTCTTCTACTGTTTTTCCATACCAATCATGTAAGATGACCAGTGCATGCCTCAGCTTTCAATACCTATAACTATTTCCTGTTTAATTGGACCATGTTTTCACACACATACACACAATCATACACATCTAATATCACAGCGGTTTTGCGGACAGCAGAATCAATTTCCTTTTTTTTTTTTAATTATGGCATGAAATGCCCTCCCCTGATGTAGTCACTTTGATTTTTCATCTATTTAAGTGGCTTGAATTTTCCAACATGCAATGGATTATTGTTCTTTATCTTAGAAGAAAGATTGTATTGATAAACATGAGACCCTAAGTGGCCCGCCTTTAAATCAATCTTACTTCGATCCCCAAAAAATGAATAACTGAATAAAGGAATATTTTGAGGTACTTTAAGCTGCAACTTTTTTTCCCATGGAACGTAGACTCACAATATCTAGTTTAGGCATTGTTGTACGTTATTTAAGTTCCAATTTACGTGTGACACTAAGCTAGCTAATATGGTGGAATGGATGGATGCTAGAAAGATTAGTGGGGAATGAAACAAAATTCATATTCCCACCTCATGATTAACTGAACTTTCTACATTGATTAAAGCCAATTCATATGTAGATTCCTTAGGTGGAGTTTTTTGGTTGGCCACATCTAAAATTCTTAAGCTGCCTTCTAGAGAATGAACATTTAGGGTTTCAGGTCTGTACATGGCTCGATATATCCGTATTAGAAAAAGCAGAGAAACGTTTCAAGAAGCTGTCTTTGCCGGCCACCTTTTTTGTCCAATTCCACTCAAAGAATGCCAATTAGGACAATTTTTCTTCTTAGAAAATTAATTAGTTAGATCTTATCTTTCAGTTTCGTGATTGATGGTAACCATTCATTCTCATCCTTCTACCCACATGATGTCAAGTTAATTGTTAGTGTCATATAATGCCAGAACAAAAGACAAATGGACCTCTTTGTGTATAAGAAGACAAACTATATGTTATTTCACTCAAAATGTCATTCCATCCACCTGCTGAAGACCGTAGAATATTTGCACAAACTTTCCCAATGGGTTTGTTTGGATAGTTCCATTATCCCAAATAATATTTCGTTTGCATCATAAACACATTTCCCAACCCACCTTTTTATATTCCCAATCACCTTTTATCTCACATACATCACATCAGAAAAAGTGCTACAGTAATTATTCCAAATAATATTTCAAATAATACCCTATCCAAACAAACCCGCCTTTTCTAATCCATGTCTTCCGTTTATTAGTCATATGTACCTGCGTAACTATTGAATGATGACGGTTGTCACGAGATATGAGTAAACAAATCATACTGCAAAACAAGTAGAATGCAAATTTATTGGCCTTTGTTCTTTTTCATATTGTGGAACTAGAGACATTGGCTTTTCTTTTTGAGCAGTCTTTTACCTTATTGACAAACAGTTTCGAGCACTTACTATAGTTTTCCACAAGCAAACTGATCGGAAACAACATCAATAAAATTATATTGCCTATATTATCACGCCTGTAATTTCTCAGTATAGTTTTTCTGATGGTGATTTCTTCGTTTACAAACTTTACAAGGTAATATTAGTAGACAAATGTACATGTTGAGATGGGTGGGAGGGGGGGGGGGAGTATCAGATCATTAACATCAAAAAGTACGACACTAAAGTCGTGTTTTCACTAGGGTTGCCAGTTTTAAGCTGACAATGTCGGCAAATTTTTCAATCTGTCAATAAGTTAACTCTTCACTTATCCTCTTAATGACTTGAATCTGTGACCTTTTAAGTACAGATTTTACTAATAAGCTGTGCTTCATTGTCAAGTTCCCTTGCATATTGGACTTTATAACACGGTGAAATGTGTTTTCATTAGAATTAAAGATTTTTATATTATATACTATAAAGTTCAAAAGAATATAATTTTCTGTTCGCTTAAGTAGATGGCAGCACTATACAGTGGAAAACGAACCAGGAAATTTCCAATTCCTTGCCTAAAAATTAAGGGCAGTAAAATATACAACTGGCAGAGGTTTGGTGCTACTTATCGATTGATGGGGCTTCAGTATAATCCTAAGGGTTTGTTTGGATTCTGTCAAGAGAGTTTTCAGGTATTAGTTTCTATACAAAAGTAATGTTACGTATAGAAAGTGTTTAAATGTAGAAGGAGAATAGATAAAAAATTGTTCACTCACATGGTAAAATTTTGTGTGTAAAGTAGAGGTATATCATTTTAATGCACGACATGCCTACTGTTCAAAAAATAATACTATCGAACTACTTATGAAAAAGGAAAAAAAATGAGGATTTACAAAATGAACTTGTGGTATAAATTTAGATCTATATTTTTTCAACCTAGATCTTTATTTGATAAATTATGTATCATAGTACCAGTAATAGACCAAAATTCACTCCCCATCCTCCTTATCTCACTAGGTCATCCCTATCTACCAACCCGCCATTATTTTACTTCCTTCAATAAACTTGTGTTTATTAATTCCGATTAAAGAAAAATGATTGAAAAACGTATTTATAATACAACTAAAAAATTTTTGAAATAAAACTTTATCCAAATTCCAAACATTCAGGATTGTAAGTAAATTCTTCATGCTAATATAAACATCATACTTCAATTAAATTACGATCATGGTAAGCAATAAAGAGAAAACATAAACCTTATACATAAGTAGATCCATTGCACTTCTCCATGTTCCCTCTTCAGCTAATACTTTACGTTTCTTCCATGCAATCTCCCTACTTCAATTTCTTTTTCAGAAAACAAGTTTAACTAAGATAATTTTCTAGATGTCTTTAAAAGAATGTTATGCTAAAAAAATCCAATGCTAGTCTTAGGCCCTATTGATAATCCAGTTCTGCACTTAAATTTAATAGATTCAGATCTTAATATATTCAGACCATTTAATAACAAAAAATTAAATATCTGAATTAATGAAGTGACACTGAATTTTCTAGACAAAACTTGCTCCCAAAATTAAGTAATAACCTATTCACTTATTACTGAATGTGATATGCACTCAAATAAATTAGATTTAATACTTAACAATTCAATAATTTAATAGATTCATATTTCAGATTTCATATATCAGTTTTCAAACTTCAGTTTTATCAAACGCACCCTTAGAATGGTTTTTCCTATAGGTACACCAAAAAAAAAAATAGATCCAACCCTAAAATCCTTACGCGATCATCCACCCCCTAACTTGTGCACAATTTAGCATTAAAATTTTACTTTTTCAGATAAAGTTACACGGGATCCATTATCTTTTGACCCAAACTAATGTATAGCTAAAATCTGACGTATTAGCTATCACAATACAACCATCGTGCAAAATGAGGAATAAAGAAAAGACGAGAAAAGCACAAGGAGAAAATCTTGGTTGAGCAATTGCCTTTCTTTTTCAAATCATACAGATATATTCAAAGCCATTTCTATGGTCATTCTGGAATGTAGTCTTTTCTCCTTTTTTTTTCCTAAGAAGTGCCACACATATACATTTTTACCATGGCATTTCAAGAAATACATTTCCAGCAAAAATCATTAGATTGGATAAAAGATATTGACTAGTTTAGCACTAAAAAATGTTAGGTATAATTTCAAAACTGAAAAAGTAAAGGACTAAAGATATCTAACTTAAGAGTATGCCATATTTAATTCATTTAAGGAAAACTCTCATAGTAATGTTGGAAAGCCATATTCAGAATTTTAAGTTTTAGCTGGTGCTCCGGCTCCCTAACTGTGGAATACAAGTTAAGTGAAATTGAAAACATGTAAGTGATTCATTAGGAAGATTTTAATTGATTTGCCAAAAAATAATAAAGATTTAAGGAAAGATAAATGCAAAGAGATTTTAAGAAGTTAGTATCATCTATATTAATTATAATTAAGGAAAAAATTAAAAATAGAAAATTAAAAATAATTTAAAAAGAATAGTCAGAAACAGTGATGCTTTCTTGGCTCTAAATTTTTGTATATATAAAGAATGGATCCTGGGAATTCATATAGGATTCCCGTTTCACCATCCTTGGAGATTATGTCTACATTGAAGTATCATGGTTAGGACATACACACATGAACAGGACTGAAAAACTAGATACAAGTCTGCAGAAGCAGACATGTTTAGTCATTTCAATCGGCAGCATCCAGCAGAATCCACTGAATTTTTATCGAAGTTTTTGCCACTACCAAAAAGTGCATGTATTGTAGCTAGTTCTATAATGTTAGGAAACCATTTCGGTTTCCATAATTGAAATAAACAATTAGAGCACTCTTGCTACGTGCATTGTCAGCATATTTGCTGTTCAAATGATGAAACAATATCAGCTTGATTAGGGCTTCGAATCTGATCCTTCTACCTTAATTAGTTACTTTCACAAGTTACAAGAATCATTAATTAGCATATAAATATTTGTCAATTGATAGTAACAAGAATTATGGGATGCACAATAGACAAAACTTTGTTTTAGTAATTAGAAGACACCCTGAGAAGTGATTTGCTCGGCTCTTTTCCAAAGAGATGGCCATTAAGAAAGCAACACCATGCAAGACCTTTGAACCCTATCTTGTTTTATTTGCTGAGATTTTTGTCGAATTTCTAGAGTTTTAAGAAATTGTGAGGTTGAATCAGCAGATATATCTGCCCAGTGCATAGTATGCCACGTGCAAGTACAGTAGATGAAGATACAAATCAATGAACCAATGGTACCCAAGTGAACAAGTTCTTCCAATTTCCTATGAACTGAAATAGCAATTTTTTCCGTGAAGCCAATGGAAAAAGTCTTGATACATAGTCCAAACTCCGAAGACTTGGATTATGGTATCATTTATATGTGCTCTCAATTTATTAACTACTTTTGCATCTAGATATTTGTGTAATTTAACTTCACACCTCTAAGATCTCTCTTAACGAATCTCAATGTACCTATTATACAAATTGCTCTCTAATTTATGATTTTTGTAGTGCGCATTAATAGTTTACTAGGGATTTCAGGGAGAATATCATTTCTCATTAGGGTTTTTTTTTCCGGGTTCAAAGCTTGGGAATCAATTTATGAGTTTACCGTCATTTTAGGTAAAATGGGATATAATTTAGGCTAAGTCATGCATCATTTTGATTGATTACCACGGATAGCTAGGAATGAAAATGAGTAATTAGAAGTGACTAGTGGGAGTGAAAAGCTTGTCCATCGATACTTTGTCAAGCAAATTTAAAGCATTGTAGTTGCCACCATTTTTTCACTTCACATATATTTGCTTAACCTCAATAATTTGTCCGTATCAAAAGTAGTTCTCCTCTAAAAAAGAAAAAGAATTGTTCTGTAGCACCTCTCACAAACATATATCTAATATAAATGACATGGAGTTGCTTTTGCAGTTTCTTTCAAGGTATATGTTGAAGGTGGCAGTGTGTTGGGGCGATCCAATATAGGGCAATTCTTGTGATTTTTTTTCTCTTTGATTTGTCGGAGCCAAAGAGGAAACAAACACAAAAATCACTAAAATCTTAAAGGCCTGCAAGGCCGTTAAGAATTTTTGTATGGAGATACTGGACAAAAAGAATTCAGTAGAAGCTGCTTTGAGTGACAATGGTGAAAAAAGACATGAAATAGGTCAAAAATGAATTAAGTCCGGCAACTATCATTGATTATTTGTTTCCCTAGATAAAAATGAAATCAGATTCTGCTAATTATAAACTAAAGTCTTGAATTACGGCACATGACCAAGTTTCAATTGTTAAAAATGTTTGCCTAAGAGGTACTTAGCTAGTATGTAGTTATATAGAAAATGTTCGATTTTCGGGTGTTTATTTTTTAGAAAAATAAAATTGAACATGGAAATGCATAGATACAATGAAGACAATTAACGTAACTGTTCATTGAAATGGAAATGTAGACAACAAGATATCACTCCATTAACATTGGAATTAATGAGACATGAAGTGCAATGGATAAAAATCTAATTGTGAGTAAGAATCTTCGTTTCCTGTCTTTTAACTCCATTTGATGGTAGGAAAAGAATTTTGAAGGGAACATGTACGTAATAAGCATAACACAATTTACAAAAGAAATTCTTTGTTGCAAGATAATTCAATTAGAACATCAATTAGAACAAGTGCTTTGGTCACTTGTACAAACTAAAAATCGATTGCTCTCCAATATCAAATTTTGAAAAAAAAAACTACATATTAGAGTTTTAATAAGAAGCGTAAATTAAATAACATTATTTTTGAGGTAAGTAGAAATTAAATTAACTAACCTTCCTATATGCATTCCTATTTTGACAACAAGGATGTAAAAACTTTTATACTTTCAATTATTGAGATAATTTGTGAAAAGAAGAAGTAGAACCAAGTCATGATATATTCGTTAGAGACAAAATTGCAATATTATATCCAAGAGTATGCACGATTACATAAATTTTATTCAAGACCGTAAATCAAATTTATAGAAAGTGGATTAACCAGACTAGACAAATGCAAATTCCCAAAACATTTGAAGAAGAGTAAGAAATAATAGATTTTTAAGGAAAAAACTTGAGGAGGGGAGGAAATGGAATTTTGCCAAAATTGTGGTGGCGGGGGAGCGAGGAAAAAAATTCCTCCCACAAAGGTTCAACAAATTTATGGGGGGTTAAAACTAATATTTTGAAACTTCAGGCGGCGGCTGGCGGATTAGACAGTCGTATCTCTGGCTGCTCAGTCTCAATTCCATCTTAAGTTCCAGTGAAAGGATCCTGCAATTTTTTATATTTACATTATTTATTTATTTATTACTATTATTATTATTATTATTTTCTATGTTTTATATTTTCGGTTCTGGGCTAGTGCCTTAGTATCCTCGGTAAGGCATTAAGGTTTGTGCGAATCTGGACCAGCACAGCTTATCTACAAGAGACTGCTTGGATTAGTCTTGTCACGGACCGGTTTAAAGTTTCCTACTGATACGAATCCTAGTGGATTGGACGAGGTTAGTCTATGGACTATACGGCGTTGGACACAATTATATGAAGGATTTGAGAAAGCCCAATAACGATCCCGTCTATCAATCTTTACTTTTTTCAATAAAAAGAATAATTTCATTATAATATTTGTATCCAATAATTTTCAGTTATTTTCCTATTTTTTTAAGTGAGAGAGTTTGAATTCAAAACCTCCTACTTACAATCCTTTCCCCCTTTACCATCCAAATCAAACCTTGTTTCAATCATTTTTAGTTGAATAATAGTGCATAGCAGGGATATTTAGAATTTGACTACATCTATCATCCTATAGAAAGAAATGTAGAATTTAGACATATATCTATATTTTCCAATTTTTTTAGTTAAAATTCACACTGTAAGAGTTTCAGAGTTTGAATTGTGTATCAACACTCTTTTTACTTTTTGTTTGATAATGAAGAGGCATGAATCACAATCACAAATTGATCAACTACTTGTAGAAAAACAAACCAAATACATAAACATTTTTTTCATTTGAAGAAGTACGAATAAACTTCATAGTTGGACGCAAAGTGATCTAATCTTCTCAATTGCAGGTATAGATAATGTAAAAAAATTTAAATTTTTTTTAAATTTTTAACAGGACAGGGATGGGATTCAAAAAGCTGGGAGATAGAAGGAAAGTCTGAGATTAAGATCTCTAATTCTTAGACGCCTCATAAATATTGTAACATCTAATTGAACATTTTTCATAGTCCTTCAAAAACAAATTTTCATAGTCTCACACTCAAACCTTAAAATTTTGGAATTTATGCCCACAAATATAATCTGCGAAAATCAACTAAGAGCCATTCTGCATTCAATATCTGAAAGCAACCAAAGCCACAGATATTTCGATTTGATAGTAATTTTACCACAAATTTCATGAAGAAACAATCTCGACATGGGCCTATATCATTCACAAATAGTCTTAAATGTGTAGAGTCATTTTTAGGTTTCCACTACCTTCTGTCTATTTATATTCAGAAACAATTGGTATAAACTTTTTGGACCACAGCGCCCAATGAATTGTCAAATTAACAGGTGGGCTAGCTAGAAAACTCTAGACCTTAAAAAAAAAAAATTGGAAACCACAAACAGCATTGCCATGAAAAAGAGGGATAGTTATTATCAGTGGGAAATTTTTTGTGGTGGATATAGAGTTTTATAAGTTCCCTTCAGACCACGGTACTGCACTTCTTATCAATTTCTTGCTGATTTTTTCTTCTTTTCTCTCTTTTCTGGGCATAAATCAACCTTGAATTTAATGATGTATCTTGATTTTTCTTGGTGAAATATTCTCAGCGTCAGACTTGACTTTATGCACTTTCTGGCCCAAAGCATTAAAGAAAATTGAGGATCCTAAGGAATGAATGCGCTGCCATTCTGAAAGATGGAGACAGTTTTGAACTTTGATGCATGGACCAGTGATTTGCTCATGCTATTATTTCTTCTCTGAGGAAACAATGAACTTCTGGAATTAGCCCAAATAACTGTGAGTAAACCATTAAAACTCTGTCAAGATCAAGATGTACTGCTGCTGGGTATGATTTTATATCCTTTTGAAGGCATACTCTTTTGCAAGTTGCTTAATACAATCTTGTAGAAGTCCGTATCAAATTGTCCACCATATCTATGTCATCTTCAAACAAAAAATATGGAGGGGTGAAGAAAAAAAGGAAGTAATTTACCCTACATGAAAGAAACTTTCCCTTAGCATTTTTTGATATATAAGAATCAAAGTTAGTTTATTTTTTATTTTTTATTTACAAAGAAGACCAATAGTAGCTCCTTTTCGTAATTGAATACTTACATATTTCCTTGATTACTCGAACTCATAACCTATCAGTTACAAGTGAATCTTCGCATTCACTAAAAGTTATGTTTTATTGTCTATATATATATATATATACATATATCTTCTTGTGATGCTAACTTCGTGCTGTTTGCTTGCCTGCAGATCTGAATCAAAACAATGTGCTAAAGGACCTCAAAGCTGGCAACGCATCAGTTTGCTTCTGAATGTGCATAGAAGTACTAAAATGGTTTTCAGAAAACCATTTCCAGGGTTTGTAAACAGAAGAGGAATGACCATTTAGTAAGTTAGGCATTTGAAGTGGAATATTATGGCCCTCTTCATTAAGCCATTCAAATTACAGGCCAGAGCCGGAAACATAAAATTTTTGTATGAAGATTACATCTGTGAATTTAGGATGAACTTAGGATGTGACTTTCATCAATTAGGTGACACTTAGAAACTTTTAACAATTTGGTCTTGACAGTCTCAATCATGCATATTTTGCTCCACATCTTAGTGCACGGTTGGAATCCTCTGTGCCATTATCCAATGTCAAATACAATGTTAATTCCACTTATTATATGAAATTAGAAGAAATTTAAATAAACAACACGTGATAAATTAAATAAATAGGATACTTGCATAAATATAGAAATGACTTTGAATTACCGCTGAAAAAGTAGCACTAATTTTCCATGTTCTTATTGCATGGGTAAAACTATTACCCTCCTTTTCTAGGGAAATGAAAAAATCGAGTAGAGTCAACATAGAAGAAGTAGCAGATAATGATCGGTGCTTCCATCAAAGAGCTTAATTTTGGGACAAAATACCCCACTTTTCAAGAGAATGCTATAATTTTTTTTTTTCACACATTATTGATCACATCGAAAGCCCCACAAAATTTAGGCAACCAACCTGTCTCTATATTAGAAAAATGCTGTAGTAACCATTTATGGCTGTAGGACATGCGTTTTAATGGCAAGTGTCCAATTATCTTTATTATATGGTAGCAGAAAAAGTGGGGAAACCTAATTGCAGTCCCTAACTAATTTGTTATCTACCAGTGAAAAGTTTAGAGGTAAAATACAATGGAAATCAAGTTCCTTTCCGACAATGATGCATGGGCTATCTTACTTCTTGTTTCCTATGCTGTTTCACTTATCAAGAATGTCAATTTTCACAAATCATCTGAATAATTAGAAGAAAATACACTATACTGCATGTTAGCTGGTAATATCTCCTGTCAATTTTCCAAGTTGATAAGATAAATCAATCAATCCGTTAATTATATATTGATGACTGCTTATCAACGTACGTATTTAACTAAACAACTTAATTGATCAGCTACAATATTGGACTTAAATATCAAGATTATCCTATGATCAATCTTCTTTAGACGCCACATCAACTTGATTACATGCATTGAAGATGAACTCCTACAAGAAAGTCAGTTTTTTTTAGGTCAATTTTTTTGTTTTTTAAGTCCCATGACATTAAGGCCCGATTTTCCTCCTCAACATACGCCACTGCAGCTGCTCATGCAAGCGACATCGCTATACTTAACAGCTTTATAATTAACTATTCAACTAATCTATTGCATTAGTTCTTGTTTAAATACAACAACTAAATTAATCTGTATCTTATGCTTAATATAAAATGATAAAGCTGCTTTGTACTGATCAAAATTCATCCTTTAATATAGAACTGACTTCTTCAAGCAGCCATAGGGAAGGGGTTGTAAGTTGTACATTGGTCCATTTGCCATTTTGATATGTCCAATTGGGTACAGTTGACTAGACATTTTGCAATTTTCCTCGAGTTGTTGGGGTGGTGATTCCCAAGCATCAGCTCCATGTGGCTCTGTCTCTGATACAGACAGTCTATACTGTAAACTTGCACAGTTTAAAAAGACATAGTACAAAAAAAAAATAGAAATAAAGCAGATGATGATGATTAAAAAAAAAACATGTAATATTCAAGAAAAACATAACCTAGAATTTAATTGGCTTATTGAGTCTAGATTCAAATAGTTCATTATTAGTTCTACAAGACAAGATAAAAAACAAAAAATGCTAAATTAAATAAATTCAAACAAATTTGCTATGACATATTTGTTGGTAAATGTATTGATGAGGTAAAAATGTGGATTAGAAAAATTTTGAATTTTTTCTAAAACGTGTTTTCGAAAAAGAGTTGGTGTAAGATAGGAGATTATTTGGGATAAATTTTTTTAAAAAATATTATAATATTTTTTTGATGTGATGTATGTGAAATAAGAAAAAGTTGAAAATGTATTTATAATACAAGCAAATAAATTTGTGCAAATAATATACTATCCAAATAAATTCATGGAAGAATTCAGGCGAAAGCAAATTGAACTCAAATAGAAAATTAAAATTAGTAAAAAAAAATATAGGATATCCAACCAATCACGATGTTTTCTTCACTTGTTTTCACATTTTCTTCTAAAATGAAATAAGACCGGAAACACCAAAATATATCGAAATAAAGTAATAACCCAATCACTCATAAGAAAAGAATATTTAAATGAAACCCAAAAAAACGGGAACCAAAAAAAAAAAGAAAGCAATCATCACATTGGATTGTAAAAAGTAAAAAATTAAAAGGCTGCTGTAAGCCCGCAAATAAACCAACCGTCAAACCAATGAAGTCCATTCAGGCCCAAACCCATTATTATCACCTGAAATCTGTGGGACCACAACGGAACAAACTATTGCTGCTCTACCGGCGGCTCTCCGAAACCGCAGGCTGAGGCTCTCTCAAAACTGGACAAGCTCGATACCGTTAAATCCGAATCCAAATTTATGACGCAACATTCCCTAAATTTTGGCATAATCACCAAAACTCCCCCAATAGATTTTTAAAACTCTAAATTTTTGGTCAACAAAACATTTTTTGTTCTTTGCAAATATTTTATTGGCCGTAAGTAAACAAAAACGAAAAAAAATTTGAAGGACAGTAGAACAAGCCTGCTATCTTACTAAAAGAAGAGCACCTGGATATGTTGATATTGCATTTCTTATTTTTCAAAGGGTCTGTCAAATTTGCCCATTAGGCACTCCTTAAGACATATTTCAAGTGTCATACTTTATAAAATGTAAGATTAATTATGAAAAATAAATGAATACAAAAGAGTCCAGGTAAGATTAAATAGGAAAATATATAAATGCAAGCGAATGTAATAATTATTAATATGTGTATGTGTATATATATATATATATATATATATATATAGTAGGTTAAGTGAATTTTAGACGTGTTAATGAGTGCCTAATGGGTACCCATTAAAAAAAACATTTTTCAAAATATTTTTTGAGTTTGTTTGATGGGTACTTAAATAGGCATTTGAAAACATAAATTTAAGTTTAAAACAATTTCTAAATGCAATGGAGCTTGAGTTTTTTTTTTAAAAAAAAAAAGAGATAGAAATTAGGTATTCTATAGAGTAAACAATGCAGATTAAGTACCCCTTGAGAAAATCATAATCTGTCTTATGCGGATCAACTAATTAACTACCAAATGCCTTTCAAAGAAGAAAACAGGTAACTACCAAATGCCAAAACTTCCTTTCCCTTTTTTTTAAATTATTTTTGGTGAGCTTTCCTCCTTTAGTTTTAAAACTTATAGCTTGAAGAAAAAAAGCATATAAATTTTCCAAAAATGGAAAAACTCTTTCCAAAAAACAAGAAAAGGCAATAAAATTCAATTCCACGTAAGAAATTGACATCCTTCTAGCCCCATCCAGCGTACCTTCCTATTCCTATATAAAACCCCATGTACCATTGCTGTCAACATTACCTACATTTTTGCAAGCTACCATAAAAAATCCATCCTGTAGTCCCACGTTAATTATAATCCCACTCTTTAAATACTCCCCTCATCTTATTCTTCCCATCTTCATCACCAATCCTTCATTCTCATAATACTACTATTTCAAGTTTTCAAGAAAGCAGTTGTGACAGGTCATTCATTACTATACATTCATCATGAGATTCTTATCGGAACTGGGGTCTTGCTGGGGTGTCCCCGTCGTTGCACAGGCGGCGGAAACCACCCCTGCAGACTTGACTTCACGGAAGCAGGAGGAGGTGGTCGGTGGTGGTCTAGGCCAGGGAGGAAACAGCAGCCATGCAGCCGTGATGGCCCCTGCAGGTAGCCTAAGAAGAGTGAAGTCCGCAAGTAGGCATTGGAAGCCTAGTCTTCATATGATCTCGGAAGATGGTGTACCGGTTTCTGATAAGGGAAGAACATCAAGAGTTGGATCTGATGATCAAAAATCTTCTGCTAAAGTCAAAGCTAATTCTAGATGTAAGGCAGCTAAACCAACATATCATGGAGAAGATTACTGGTAAATATTTTATTTTCTTGGTTTTCTTGATTCCTGTTGTTTTCTTGTTTGTATTTTTTCTGAAACTCTTTACAGTTTTTCTGATTTTTTTTTTGTTAATTTTAACATCAAGATATAATTTCCAAGTGTTTTTTTTTTCTTGTTTAAATACATCTTCAAGTAACTTTTGGGATGATATGGGCTAATTACTGATACTATAATTTGTGAAATTTCAGGAAATCATCCTCCTTGTGGGCCATACCAGCCTTCGCTCCGTCGCCGTTTTGATTACTGGCTAGTTTGGTTTTTTTTTTTTTTGTCAATGGTCCTGGATCTGAACAAGTGCATACAGATTTTGTAAGGATGAATTGTAATTTTGCTAGTTGCTAATGTATATGCATCATCATTTTATGTTGGCGGTTAGTTGGTATTTGTGGTCAGGAATTTCTACCCAAAAAAAAATATTTGTGGCCAAGAAAAAAAGGATAAACAAAAAGAAGAAAAATGGTATTAGAGAAGAAGATAAGGATAATCATATGTATTAGATAAGAAGATAAGCATAATTAGTTATGGATAAATCTTTTTATGCACAAACAGCGTACACACTAATGGATCATGTCACATATACAAAATTTCATCTTCAAATCAATTAAGATGATGTTTCCTACGCACGAATAGTGTAGGAAAATATTAATCTATTAGTTTCTGCAATTTTCCTTTTTTTACTAATAACACAATAAGTGGAAATTTTGATTTTTTTTTTCCTGAGAAAACAACAAAATGAAGCTAGATTTGTAATGTTGATATTCTTTTGTTTTATGTATTACTCTACAATGCATGAAAAGTGAACTGCACGTCTCAACCCACAATTAACAAAACAAATACTTGCTCACCGGATGATTGAATTGAATTGTTGGTCCTTGCAGAGTACAGAAAACCATTAGCTAATTGCTTTTCAACATTGCTTGGGAAAAAAAATGCTTTTTAACATCAGAAGAAAATGGCATCATCATTGGCTCTTTACTTTTCCTATATTTCATAAGAGGATGTCCCACGTTAGGTACGTTTGGTACTGGTTTGTTTCAATTCCAAATTCCTTCATTACCACTTTGAATTAACTGTTAACATGAAGCTTGCACATAATTCAGATCACATAATAAAAACTCATTAATAAATGAATAGATTAGTTTTTCTTCTTCTTCTTCTTCTTCTTTTTGGCAAATGGTGTTTTCTTCTTGAGAAGCGATAATTAAAAAAATTAATTTATTAAGTCCATGTAAGTATATGGATCTAGATTTGAATCTTCTCGGCTGTAACAGCCATAATTCTGATCTTGATATATGTAGTCGCTTTTCTTGTGGCTACTTCCTGACAGTTGATCATTTTTGTACCTCAATTTATTTAATGTTTTTCTCTTAATAGTCTTCTGCATGCCATTATCTTATTTTTCCTTTCAGAATTTCGTACTTAATATATGTCCGTTGTTTAACTAGCCCAAAAAAAGGAGAAAACTACTTCTCTCCTCCTTCTCTCTAGCCAAAATTTCTTCAACTCTCCCATGGGAGAGAGATTATATTTTTCTGATATTTCCTCATGGGAGGAGCCTTCTCTATAATTTCTTTTCATATGTTTGAATAAAATCTCTTTTAGGGTTTTCTAGTGAGAGTTTCTTCTCTCCTAAGGTTATGTAATAAGAGTTTTCTTCTCTTTTAGATTTTTCTAATAAGAATTTTCTTCTCTCATAAGGATTTCTAGTGTGAGTTTTAAGTAGTTTTTTTCAATTTTCTTTTACTAAATCTAAGTTTTCTTAGATTTTGAATGTTAGATCTGAAATTCTCTTGGTCTATTCAGCAAAACTTACTATAATATTTGGACTTGAAATAGTTAATTAATAGATCTGGAGATTGAAAATATGCCCAGATATTCATGAGCTACAATTATTTTATATCATTTTTTTGGAGTTTTATAGTGTAATTTTTATCTATTTTTCAAATGTTTAGTATAGCGTCCATTCTTTAGATCTATTGTTTAATATTTATGTATATTTTTTGATATCTATGTGTCTGTTTGATGATGGAATTTTTACCATTAGTGCAGATTTTAATGAAATTATGATGTTTTATCCAAAAAAAAAATCTATCAATTGTTTAGTTCTTAAACATGGTCTAGTTCCTCTATTAAAAACTAATTATCTCTTCTTTCTTTCTAAAAAAATTCTCTGACCAAAACTTTCTCCAACTCTCCTATGGGAGAGAAATTAGATTATTCTGATATTCCTCATAGGAGGAGTCTTTTTTCTAATTTTTTTTGTAAAGTCTCTTCTAAGATTTTTTATTTTAGTGAGAGTTTCTTTTCTTCTAACGTTGCCTGGTAAGGATTTTTTCTCTAGTCAACTCAAGTGAGAGTTTTTTTCTCTCATAGGGCCTGAGTTTTAGGTAGTTTTTTCATTTTTCTTTTATTACATTTGAGTTTTTTAGATTTTAATTATCAAATCTAAAATTTTTTGGATCTATTCAGCAAATCTCACCATAATATTTGAACTTGAAGTAGTTAATTAGCAAACCTGGCAATTGCAAGCATGCATAGATGTTTGTGGAACTACAATTATTTTATCTCATTTTTTGAAATATTTTTTTGGAGTTTATAGTGTAATTTTTATCTGTTCTTTAGATGTAATATTCATTTTTCAGATCTATTCTTTAATATCTGTGTGTTTTTTATGATGTAACTTCTACCATTAGTACAAATTTTAATGAAATTACGATGTTTTATATATAAAAAAAAAGGTCCAGTTCATAAATTGTGTCAATCCTTGGTAAGATTGACAATGCATCATCAAATGTAATTCCAACATTAAACCTAGATCATTTTTTGCTCTTAAGCATGAACGATGATTCTTCTTTATATAGTCATTGTGTCTCGTTGAATTTCAAGGCACATATAAACATTGGAATACTGCTTTCCTACCATACCTACTTGAAAGAAAAATTAATGAACTACTGCTGTACCTACTAGAATTGAATACTGCTAAGGACAAAATGTACCCAAAAAAATATTAGGATACCAAATCACAATCAACTCCAGCGTCATTTTCTTGATGTGACACCTAGGTGAACTGTAAACCTCGACTAAATGGCAAGCGTCTACACAATTAGCCATCCTTAATGATCTCTTGCAAGCAACCCCACGAGTGGCTATTTTATTACAAGTGGATGTTTCATATTATATCTCTTACAGTTTTATTGGAGAAGGAGAAGGATATATATCTGGTGCATTCATCAATCTTAATCTTAATTTGAGGTTATCCGGAGCTTAAAATAAACATTTGATAATACACTGTTGAAATTAATGTGGTAAAATTTAAAAACCTATTACCTCATTTTGGCGAAACTTTATAGGAGTGGCACTCTACAGAGCTTCCACTTGCTTCTTTTTGTTGTGTATAGAATCCAAAAAGTCAGAAAGAGGAAGTGTCAATGACACTAATTGAAGAGCCAATGTCATTAATTTAAGTAACTTAATAACTGTTCATTAAAAAAGAGCAAAGGCTTTTGCTTAAATAAACCACAAAGGCTTAAGTGGTTAAGAAAGTGGAGTTTCAATTAAGCATTATGAATAATTCTATATCTTAGTGGTGTGGCATACAGATTAAATAGACACCAAAAAATTATACTAGTAGCATCCAATAGAAGCATGTAACCTAGCAAAAAAAGAAAAAACTAACAGGAGACATCATAATTATTGTCAGCTATGCAGGTGATTCAAGAGTGACGTTGAGGTTTTACCAAAATGTAATCAATTAGCATAACATCTTTAAGAAATTTCCACATGGCATGATTTCTTTATCCTTCTTCCTATCAATCCACTAGGGACAAAGAATAGCTTCATTATTAAAAAGAAAAAATGGTACATAAAAAACATTAATGTCATTGCTCACACTGTGAAAGGAAAAATAAAAGGATTATTTTTCTCTATCCAAATACAAAAAAAAAAAAAAAATTCACAGCTCCTAGTAGTTCACTTAATAAGACCCTTAGAATAATATTGAACGCCTCATCCTCAAAAATTTTTTTTCAAAAAAAATTGAAAATTAATTCTTATTTGATGTGAGCGTGACAATAATGACGTGTGAAATAAAATTAATGCAAATGCTAGCGCCAATTTCGGATGAAATATGGTCGATTGATTTATTCATTGGAGCAGTTAGCCCGTTTAGGTAGATAGTCTCAAGCAGTCGTCCATTTGGTCATTTTTGTGTGGACCAGGCCTACTTACTAGCTTGAATTACAAAAATTGCTTTTTAACCCGAAAAATTTCACTTACACTCCCTCTCTCCATATCACCTAATCAGTCCCTCCTCTCACAACGCCCCAATAGAGGGTGTCAACGGGTCGAGTTTGGATCCGGACCCGACTCGGATTCAATAAGTCTTTTCGCTTTTGGGTTGAAAAGTAATTCCGATACCCGGATCTGGATCTGGACCAGTTTAGTCTAACAAAAAAAAACGGGTCAAATACGGAATATAGGATTTCGATTCTATCCGATTCGGATCTGAATAATATATTAATAATTATAAAATATAAATATTTTTAAATACATTCTTTTACCAAATTAACAATTTAGTAATGACTTTATATATTGATTTGTGATTAGTTTTGGATTGACTATTGCAAGTTTTTTGTGATTTAATTTTGTAATTTGATTTGTTTAAATTTGGAGATTGGATTTGTGATTGATTTTGGATTTAATTTTGGTATGTTTAATTTTGTACATTTTCTTTTTGGATAGACCCAGATTAGACCCAAGACCCATTGAATCCGGTTCCAAAACGGGTTGGGTCTTGATCTACTATATAAAAATGAGTTCGGGTCTGGAATTTTCAATTCTGACCCATTGACACCCCTAGCCCCCAATACCTTCTTTCTTTGGGCATGATTACATTAGTTTTTTTAATTTAATTGGGAGATTTAGAGCATTATTTCTTTTGTAAAATATAAGGGTCAAGAAATCCTTCAAAAGCAGATCTAATAATATCATCAATTGGTTAATGGACTTAAATCTTTTTCTATTTTTGTTTGGGCGAGGAAAGTTAGAACAAGCCCAATTTGATTTATCATTGTGAACCAGGCGGATTCCACTAGGCCTACGCGAACAGAATGATGGATTTAGCCGCCTAGCCGGAACAAATTCTTTTTTCTTTCTTTCTTTTTTTTGGTAAAAATGTATTCGTTAATCTTCCATTTTCCATAATACTAAAACTATATCATCATTGGCGTCCTCTAGACTAGTTTCATAACATTAGACTTAGGCCTTGTTTAATAATCTAATTCAGCGCTTAAAATTAATAAAATCAGATCTTAATGTATTCGGATTGTTTGATAATAAAAAATTAAACATTTGAATTAATTAAGTGACATTGAATTTTCGAGGCAAAACTTACTCTCAAAATTAAGTGATAGCTATTCACTTATCACTAAATGTGATATGCACTCAAGTATATTAAATTTAATATTTAATAATTCAATAATTTAATGGGTTCGGATTTTATTTTTCAGATTTCAAATTTCAATTTTATCAAACGCACCCTGAATTTAAGAAGAGATTCCAAATAAACTCTTGCCATACCACTTACTCAAATATGCATACGAGGTTTCAATCCCCGCTTAGTTTCTAGGAAATGGACCTTTGGCCCTCCATTGTACCGAAGAAAAAGAGATGTCATTGTGATGATTATGTCAAGTTTGCAAATCAATAATCAGAATTTGAGATTTTAAAGTGGGGTAACTAATACGACGGTAATAACAAGTTTACCCAAGTAATTGACAAGATGTAAATTGTTTTTCCTACGGGACGTGAAGAGAACAAACTCAAATAGGCAATTGCAAAGGAATTGGTGTCGCTCATAACTTATTTTGTCCAAATGATTTGTGAACATTGGAGTATCATATATGTTATATGAGTGAGACTGTTTACTGCATAGGATGTGCAATCTTGGTGGTGTTGGATGTTTATCCGTGAGGGAAGTTTGGTTGAAATTTGTGACTTTGTTGGTCGGTTTATGGCTGGGGTATGCCCCTTGTATTTTGTTTTTTTCTTGGGCATTAATAAAATTTTACCCACCCAAAAAAACAAGTTTACCCAAGTCATCTAATAAAGCCTAGTAGATGAGGGACTTGTTTTTGGTTGATCGTTTAACTAGATTATAGAATCTGATTTTTGGATAATTATTTTTTATTTTATGTTCTTGTTCACTTTTGCATCTAGATATTAGACTTTTTAGTGAACAAGAAAATTTTAAAATTCAAATTTTATCAAGTAGTAGCTTTAAGTGACTCTAATGATTGTCTATAATCAATTTTTGGAAAATATATAACGAACAAGAACAAGCCCGAAGTACAATGCAACAATTTTGTCAATATCTCTTATGTCCATTAGAAATCAAATCCATATAATACAACGAGTTACAAAGGGTTGTGAAGGGGGATGCAACTATTTAAGAAGATTCACATAGGGACAAATTGAAGGATTCAAATTTAGGGTATTTTAGTCCTAGTATGTTTCACCAACAAATACTGGTGTTGAATTTTATCTTTTAATCACAACCCAATTATGTTGATGCCCAAACTCATCCACGATAAGTGAACTTGAATGAGCAATGAACTTTAGATGGATCTAAGTAGATGATCTAATTAAACCTATTTAACTGGTGGATACTGGACAGTGGTTTAACTTGCATCACCCGTTTATACCTATTTAAAAATAATTACATATTTAAACTCAATTTTATGGATTACATATTTAAACTCAATTTTATGGGTGTAAAGAGAACAAATTTGAATTTTCTAGCACTCCAATAATTATAAAATATCATTATTCCTTATCAAACAATATGCAAAAAAAAAAAGAGTAAAATTTCAAACAAGTCCTACA
This sequence comes from Coffea humblotiana, assembly GCA_023065735.1. Lineage (NCBI taxonomy): Eukaryota > Viridiplantae > Streptophyta > Magnoliopsida > Gentianales > Rubiaceae > Coffea > Coffea humblotiana. The sequence continues at coordinate 21,459,458 of CM041212.1, read as the reverse complement.
TGAAGAATTGGGTATACTCACACTCATTTATTAAATAGGTATAAATAGGCTGTCCCATTTTGACCCATTTGTTAAATAATATAAATGGTTAATCTAATTATACCCATGACCTAATTATAATCCATCCAAACCCGTTAGAATTACCCATTTTGGCACCTCTACGAATCAAATAACTCCAATTGCCTTGTTGTTAGTAATGTACGCTTGTTATCAATTTTTAAACCATGATATTCATACAATATATCTACACATATAAACAAAAAAACTTGATTTGAATTCTTTTGAACAGAAAAAGTAAACGAATAACTGGGATTCCTATGCGTGTAATTTTCCATCTTCCTATTGAGTTGGCTTTTATACCTAGATGTTACAATCAAATATGGCCTTGAGGTCATTAATTAGCTAATTACAAAAAAAAATTCCTGAATAATTCATCAGCCACTTTACACTCCACATGGAATTAAACTAATTTCATGACTACATTATGGATCACGTTGATTACTGTTGGCTGCGCAATTGGATTTTGCTATTCTAGGAAACTGACATAATATGGTATCCCAATTAAGATGTGACACCATGTTGATAAAGCTTGTTTATGGCATAAATTCAACGTTAGACTCTCTGTTCATATTTTAATTTCGTTTTCACCTAACTGTAATCAGCAGTAACTAATTTCTGATTTGAGATGGTTTAAACCTAATTTTATATTGTAATGCATAGGTAAACCAATGGTTCTGATTTTGCTTTTTACCATTTTTATCAAACCCTAAATAGTAAATACTAAGTCCATTGAACCAAAAATATGTAACAAGATTGGAACTTGGTTGATTATATAAGTTAAAAACAAACAGTAAAAGACCATAAGTAAATAATCAAACCAAGCTAATTTTGTTTCCTTAACAAGAAAACTTTGTTTCTGACAATTATAGAAGCCCGCTTGCTAAATTTAGTGCTACGTCAGATATGAAATTTTCTGTTATATAAACTTTACCACAAGTACAAGGTTCTTCTCGGAGTGGCAACTCTCTAGCAAGTTTCCACAAGAAAAGCTCCAGCAATCCCACGTACGTTAGTTCATGATGAAGTTTTTCTTAATACTGGGGTCCACTTGTGGTGGCTCCGCCGCAACATCCACGGCGGAGACTCCCTCCATAGACCCCATGGGAAAAAGCCAAGCAGGGTCTAGACTCTAGAGAAGTAAAGTCTACCAGCACTTCCTCGAGGCATTGGAAGCCAGCTCTCCAAGTGATCTGTGAGGATAGTCAGGCGGTTTATGAGATGGGAAGGAGGTGTGGCAATGAATTTCCGAAAATAGTCAAAGCTAGATCATGTGGCAAGGTTAAATTAACACACCATGAACAAGTTTATCGGTATGTTGTCTTGATTACTCTTTTTTTTTTTGTTTTGGATTCGTCGTAGACTTGAAACCTTGCAGGGGAAAACAGGAAGGGGAAGCCTTAAGAGTCGAATTAGAGACTTTATTTTACATGGTTAATGACGTATGAACTAAAAAAGTCGGGTTTTGGTACCATTTAATATGTCACAAGTATTCCTTTTTTAAAAAAAAAAAAAAAGAAAAATTTAAACTCTTAATTTGCACATGATTTACTTTTTTCTTCACATAATCTCACTTACTATCTCTTACACTTTGGTCCTTTTTTATTTAGTTGAAAATTTCCCACAAAAAAAAAACACATGAAACTCCAACCCCAAACACAAGTTGTAGTTTTTCTTTGGTTACTAAACTACTCAATATTCCTGCTTTGGTTACTAAAGAGGTGTTTTGTCCAAATTGTGGAATCAGAATTGGAATTGGAAAGAATATGCTATGAGTACGGGTTGAAAGTAGAATAACTTTCATTCTAGCAAAGAGTTAATTAATTTGAAGTTCAAGCAATAAGTGACTAAGTTAGAAATGAAAGGGAACAAGATCTAACACTTTCATTCCGATTGAATAATATCCACAGTGGTCTAACAACTTATAGATTTCATACTTTTTCAACTAATTTTCATTGTTTTAACAATTAAGTAAAAAGGAATTGATGGTCTATCCTGAATTACATTTGAACTAAAGGGCTATTATTATATTGATTGCCGTGATATTTCAGGAAATCCCAGCATTCCCCTGGGTACCATTCTAATTTTCAGAAGAATTTGTTTCTCCACTCATTTTTTTTTCGTATTGGTTAAAACTTAAGTGTGGTGTTAAATAAAAGTAATATTGCACCTGATTAGGTTTTCTTCTCTTTTTGATTTTTTTTTCGATTTTTTTTCATATTGAATGAAATCCAATCAGTTATGAATATGCCAAGATCTACAAGTCCCTTCTTTTGTTTCTATCCTTTCTTTTTTTTTCCTGATGATTATGTTGAATCTTGTGTAACCTATAAAAAGACGGAATAAGTGTGTATATTGAATTTTTTGGTGTTCATCATGGAAATTATCTTAGATTTTGATGCCTAATAATTGAGAGTGTAATATATGTTTCGAATGCAAAACGTTTTATGGATTTCATTTGACTTTTTTCGTACATACATGCATGAGCTTTGACAGTTAGTGATTATATCAAAAGTAAAATATTCGACTAACTGTAGTGTTATACATTCAAAGAAGACTACTAATCATCATGATTGGTCAATATGCCTATTTTAGTTATTTAGAAATTTACTTAAAGGTTCAATTTAAAATTTTTTCTTTATAGAATTTAGAGAATAATTGAAGTAAAAGATCTAAAAAGATAAAGAATTGATGAAAATATTATAGGGAAAAATAAAAAAAATTCTTATTTATGCGAACTGTTAAATATTAGTCTGTGTCAGTAATTTTTTATTTTTATATGGACTAGTTTGTCAAAATTTTCTAAATTGATGCACACTCCTAGTGTACAAATTAAAAGAATTTTGAGGCAATAATTCAACCTAAACAAAATTTTCAGGCTTAAATATTTTGATTAACCTCACTATTTCTCTAATAGAGGTTAGCTATGATAAATTAACTCAATTTTATGGCTTCATAGATTAACACCTGGGTTCCAGTTTCCCTGCACTTGCCCAATGTCTAAAAGCTAGGCATGTTCCAATCGAGCCCAATCGTCTATATGCTCATGTTTGATTAATCTAATTCAATACTTAAATTTAATGGATTCAAATCTTAACATATTCAGGCATATTCCAATCGAGCCCAATCGCAGTTTGGGCTGTACATCTATGGATCTGCCATATTTAGTTTTTGGGCCAGACATGGAACAAACACGGTGCACTGACTGACCGGATGTAATATATGCTCATGTTTGATTAATCTAATTCAACACTTAAATTTAATAGATTCAAATCTTAACATATTCAAACAGTTTGATAACTAAAAATTGAATATCTGAATTAATTAAGTCGCACTGAAATTCAGACCATTTTTTAAGTATTTCATTTGACTCAAAAAAATTTCAAAAAGAAAACTACATGAAAGAATAAAAAGGTCTATGTTATCGACCTCACTTCAATACTTAGACACTTTAAAAATCTATGTGCTTAAGGAGTTTGTAAAAAAACATAATTAATTTTTATGTAGAATAATTCCAATAATTAACACTACAAAAATGGTTCCAAAATTTGGGACATTTCTTCTGGTATTTAGCCACTAATTTGTTAAACAAAAAATGACATAGTAATCCATATATAAGAGCTAGTTTTTTTTTTTCCTTTAAAGAAAGAGAAGGTGGGAATGATCATTATTTATAAAAAGAAGAGATTTGTCAAGACAAGAGTAATTTTTGTCCAATTGGTAAAAAATAGACGATAGACTTATTTTCGAAAGTTCAGTAATTTGCAATAATCAAACATTGCTCTTGATCAACAAAAGAGGATAAAATGCTCAAAAATTCACTTAAGTGACAAAAAGTGATTTTGGGACAAAACAATGCTTTGTCATCTCCCTACCCAATTCCTTTTTTGTCTTTCAAGGCGGGAACGCTACACAATCCAAATGGGAATGTAAATGTACATTTGAGATTCAAAACAAAAAATTGTTTTATTAGAGTAGTAAAATGATCTATTTACCTTTTCATGTTTAGGACAAAGGGAAAACAATTTATTCTGTGACATAGAGAATATCATAACCTGATAGGAGCTGTACTCCACTAGCCTACAAGAACGGGTAAAAGAAACAGACATAGTAGAATAATCCCCGTTGACTTTTGACTTTCAGCATTGTTGTTATCCTTGGTTCCGTTCCAAATGTATACACAAGTCCAACCCAAGCCACAAAAATTTCCCCAAAAATAGGCTAATGCCACTCTTTATCATCTTTGTTTGGAGATTCAGATTCTATTTCAAAGTCCAAACTCCAATGTCCAAATTCCAGATCTTTATGAAACTTTGGAACTCCCTCCAATTAGAATATTTTGGGTCTAAAAGTTTGAGCGCCAAAACAAAGCGCCCACTTTACCATATTCTCCCTGCCCAATTGTTTTCATCCAAAAATACAGAGAAAGTACCATTACTTGTTAATTGACAAGAATAGCCTTCATAAGATTAGATGTCCATATATAAATAATCACCGTGGCAGTGGACCATCTTTTGCCAGTGTGGCTCAGAGAGTAATTTATTTGGTTTATTAGCTTAATACCTCGTAGAATCTCACTTGTAATAATTACTAGCATCATACTTAATTAACCACTGAATAGATGGATTATTTTTTTGCTTTACTACTAAATTGGTCAATGATAAGCATAATTGAGTATTACACCAAGTACAATCCATTTCTTGACAACCCAAGTGGCAATCAGTATGAATTATGAACCATCAAACCCCAATTTTTGTTTTGCCAAAGATGATGACGATTATAGCAGGCATTACCAAATCATTACAGGAAAAAAGGATTTGAAAAATAAATCTTGGATGAATATTCGAAAAATTTTTCGAATTTTCGGTATGTATCATCTAGAGAGTGCATAGATAAAAGATGGAATCCAAATATAATAATGTTTTTCATTATTTTTCCTTTTGGGTAGGAACCATTATCATTTATTTCCCATGTAAGCATAAGATAACAATCCCACTCTTAATTAAGTTCAGATTTTATGTCACGTTAACAAGTGCTTTAAACACTAGAAGAATTATTGAACAGTCAATTTAAGAAAGGGAAAAAAAAGATATTGATTAACTACGAGAATCAAATTTGTTTCTTAATTCAAACATCACATGTATCAATCTACAGCACGAGTGAGTTATAATATTCCTCCAGAATACTAAATACTACTAGGGATGGCAATGGGGCGGGTGACCGGCGGGCACCCGCCCCGCAGGGGACTATTGGGGCGGGGGATGGGGCGGGGGCGGGGGGGAATTTTTTACCCCCGTTTAGAAACGGGGGGGGGACGGGGGTATATTCCCCCGCCCCGCCACCCGTTTAAAATAAAAAATATATATAAATAATTATACATATAATGCTATTATCAATTATATTACTAATTATACATGTTTATTAATAAAATTTATTAATTATTTATACTAAATTTATTAATACATTTATATTAAATTCCTAACTACACTTAATACAATAACATTTTTTTTTCAAAAAAACACAATAACAATTTAATGATTGTATTTGAATCAAAAATGAAAACTTGATTATTTTAATTATACTTTTTTATCATATTAGATTGTATTCAAATAACTTTTGTTTTATTATTTTTATGAGTTTCAATTGTAAAGTTACAATGAATATTAATTTGATGATATGTTAATATTTTAGTACTTGATTATTTGTTCAAATTTAATTATAATAAATTATATAATAATTTTTTTTAACCCCGCGAGGGAAGTGGGGCGGGGCAGGGGAAGCCGGAGACGGGGGACGGGGCGAGGGCGAGGGGAATTAAAATGCAACGCGGCGGGGGTTGGGGGAGGTGTCCCCCGCCCCACCCCCGCCCCATTGCCATCCCTAAATACTACCATTAGTATCCAATAGTTTTGCTTATCCACATAAATAGAGCATACTACCTAACCAATATAAATAGAATATGATACAAAAGAACCAAAAATCCAGAAGTAGTAAAATAAAGTACTCCATGATTAATTACAAAAAACTCCATCTAAAGTATATCTATTTTTACACTTTGCTCCCTTACTTTTTTTTTTTCTCACTTTACAATCTAAACCGTTAGTTGAGTCTAACATTATGAGACAGTAAAGCCAAAAAGATATTTATACTCTTAATAATTAAATGCAATAATTCCCCCAACTTATTTTACACTTTATCCCCCAATACCATTTTTTCCCAATTTATCTGTTTATCACTAAAATCATTAGTTAAACTCCAATATTTTATAACACCCGAGACAAATTATGTATAAAAAATCAATATCTATATATTTATAGATACAGTCCTAATTAAATTTCATCCTATAATTATACTTTTTTAAGATTGAGAGAAATATCTTCCTAATTTCAAGTAATAATTGGGAAAAATAACAAAAATTGTTTCCAATAAATTAATATATGAAATTATTATTAAAAGTCTAAAAATGCTTGAATATTGTTAGTTTCTCTTTGTAATGTGCATATGGTTGCATTTTTTACTTAATAGCTAGATATTTTCTTTATACGGTACAGTTTTTTTGTTGGTAATACTTAAAAAAGAGAGAAATATGGTTGTTTTGGGTTTAAAGTTTCTAGGGTCATTTTTTAATAGAGCATAATTAGATGCTACAAAAAATTGTTTGGATTGCTAAATTTTTCGAAATTTTTTTTTGTTTCATCATAAGTATGTTTTTCAATCATCTTTTTATTTTTTTCAACCAACTTTTTATTTCACAAACATCAAATAGTAAAAAGTATTATAGTATTAATTTAAAAATTTTCAAATAATTTTCAATCCAAATAAACCCAATCTATAGACCTTTAATAATATTTTTGTAGTTTATTTTCTCACTAATAATTTTTGTTTTTCCCCTTATCAAATAAAATGAGCGGAATATTTTCCTCTATCTAAAAATATATAAATTATAGAGATAAAATTTAGCAAGATCTATATCCATAAATATACAATAATTTTTATTATTATGTTAGGGATACTGATATTTTTAAATATTATATGTCTTGAGTAGTTTTGGGGACAAACAGACAAATTAAGAGAAAAATAATACTAGAAGATAAAGTGCAAAAAAGTGATATAATTTAAAGGGATTTATTGGAGTTAACCCTTTAGGGGTATAGATGTCTTTTTGATATTTTTCGTTACATAGTATTAGAGTTGACTGACAGTTTAGGAGATAAAATAAGAAAAAAACAATATTAGAGAGCCAAATATAAAATTGGTTAAACCTTAAGGGGAGTTTTTGTAATTAACCCTAAAATAAAATACACTTTGCTAAAGTTGGTCCTCGAATTGGAAAATGACCTCCAATGTCTTGAATCTACATTCTCAGCCTCTTTTTTTTTTCCCCTTTATCAAAAAAGGGATAGAATTAAAGAAGCGAAGATGGCATAGAGAAGTTAGAATCTAGAATCTCTAATTTCTTAAACCTTAAAACTAAAGCCTTATCACTACATTCTTAAACTTGTATATATGAAACCTTAAATATGGAAAAGAAAATTTCCTTCAGTTATAAAAGTGAAAATAAAAAGAAAAAAATATAGAATCAGAAGGATAGACAAAAGATGAATATGTGCATCCTGGATATCTCATTATTTGGAAACACGTGAAAAATTACTTACATTATAGACTCGTTTTCTAAACTTTTTTATCTTTTCGATCACTAACTTTATTTTAAATACATCACATTATAAAAAGTGTTACAGAATTTTTTAAAAGATGTTTGTTATCTCAACCTTTATAAATACACACTAATATATGCCAACAAGGGCAACATTCCTTGGAAGGCACTTAAAAAAGAAACTTCAAAAGTCATAGGGGTCAATGACTTGGTGTTGCTAGCACCATGGAAGGTTTTGTGATGGTTTGCTTCGAGACTGGAATAATTGTCAACCATAGTAACATAGGAAATATATAACGTATTTCATATATTAGAAATCACAAAACTTGTAAGCATTGTCCATAACTTTGTAAACTTTAAAATAATGTTCAAATGCATGACCACAGATTCATATTCAGAAATTTGATTACACTTTTCCAATTTGTTATAGGTTCTAACCACCAACTATGAAGGACGGTTAGCATTAAGATACTATTCTTGTGAGTTGGTCCATGTACTCGACAGTGACCAATATAATTGGTCAAAAACACTATGGGATGTGTTATAATATGACCAAATTTGAGCGAAACAATTGTCAAATTTTGTATAAATTTCCACCATATTTCACTGTTATAAACCATAAAAATTTGTTAAACCTTTTTCATATGGTTGCAAAATTCATGTTGCGTTTACGACAAGTCTAACCATTCACTAAATTAGATTTAATCACGAGATATGGATTAAATATTTTCAATTTTATTTGATTCCCCTCAACCGGTATGATGGTTGTCACTAAAGATGATGACGGGACAGTTTTGAAATGCTTTCCCTTGCCAGCTCTCATGGCCCCTGCATTTGCCTTGCGCCGCTGTCCAATACCTCCCCCGCCCGGCGAACCCCACCACCACCACCACCAAAACGCCACGGTGCCCCCGGACCCTCTCCGCCTTGCCTCACTTCCCAGCAGGCGTCCATGGGGGAGAAAACACTAGTACACAACGAGAAAATGCTACCGCTACTTCAAGTTTTCAAAAGGCATACATTGCCAATTGACCTAACTAGGAGCCAGGGTGTGCTACTGAAGTAACACCATCATCTCCAACCAACTATACTTTAACCAATGAACATCAACTGTACTTTAACCAATGAACATGCCAATAGAGTAGCTTCTATAAAAGGGCTAAAAACAAACAGATGAGAAGCGGAAAATATATATATATAGAGACACATATACATAGACATATATGTACACACACGTACATATACACAACCCTTATCACACAAGAATAGCAACAGTTGACTAGTAAAATAAACAGTTGTATTTGTTACTAGGCACGGTTGAATGAATAATCCCCCATCCTTTCAAACCCAATGAACTATAACAAAGCTAAATCTTGAACTTAAAATTATTAGGATATTTAAATTATATTTAATTTATGCAGGGGATGGGGCGAGAGTATCCTCTCCTCTCCATCGGCCACCCCGTCTCCTCCCTCCCCTTGTTCCATTCTGGTCTTATTACTCCCTCTATTGTTATCTCTAGTTGTCATTAGGATACTGTTCTTATGGGGTTGATCCATATGCTTGGCAATGACCAATTATGGATTTTACGGTTATGCCCTTTTCCTTTAACTAAACAAAAATAGAAAATAATATCCCAGCCGAAAAAGGAAAAATAGTAAAAAAAAAAAAAGCGGATTTAATCTACAGAGAGGAGAGAGAGAGATTCGTCTTCAGCTATTCTTATTTTTTCGTCTCTGTCGAAAAAGTTTAAAGAAAATAAAAAACAAATCGATCTTTCCTTCCTTCCTCGTCAAAGGCTCTCTTCGCCTCGCCCTCTATTCTTCCATTCTCTCTCGACCTGGTTCAATTCGACTCGGTTATCTGAACTCACCGGCGATTCAACTCGTCTCGACTCATCTCAACTCCACAGTCGATCCCTCCGTGCGTCTCAACTCAGCTCTCCAAGTAAGTCTGCAGATTTTAAAACCCTAGGTTTTCTAATTTTGAAGGAAACCAAGATTCAATTGCTATTTATATTTTCTTTTCCAATCCCAAGACCCTACATTTTTGGAGTTAAATTGAATTTCCGAAAGGTTTGATGCAGTTTCGTATTAATTCTTGGATTTTTATGTGGTTTTATTGCTGTTTTTGGAAATTCTAGGGTTTTGATTGCTCGGAGGCCGGTTGGAGGCTTTTTTTTGCCGTAGTGGAAGAGAAGTATGAGCAAGGAAAGCCCAGGAGAAGTGGAGAATTAGGGTCCATTTTCTGAAAGGTGATTCCGGGGATTTCGGGTAGGGATTCTGGCATTCCATGGGCGATGGCGGTGTTGCATGCGTGCCTTCGCAGCCACATATTATGGAGCGGTTTCCGATTTGCGGAGGCAAAAGCAATGGTAACAGCACCAGCAGCACCACTACCAGCACCAGTAGTAAGAGCAAGCTTAGTTCATCTTCTACAACAACTGTTGTGAAAGTGAACGGGAAGACTATGAAGAAGGTGAAAAAAGTGATTAAGAGAAAACGAGAATTGGGTCCCAAGAGTAGCGTGAATAGTGAGAAAGAAGTTGTGGTTAGTAATAGTTGCAATAGTAATATTAATTGTAACAATAGTAGTAATGTTGTTAATAGTGAGGTTAATAATAAGGATGAAGTGGAGGAGGGTGAATTGGGTACTTTGCCAATTGAGAATGGCGAGGTGATTGTGGAAAGGCCAACAACTAGGAAGCATGAGATCAGGAGTGAGATTGAAAAGGGTGAAAGTGTTGTTGATAAGTGGAAAAAAAGTGGGGAGGTGGGAGAAGGGGGAGTTTTTAGGTGGGAGATGGCGAAAACCGGAAGAAAAGAATGAACCATCATCTGGGTCGTGGAGGACTTCATCGAAAGAAGAATTGGAAAAAGGGGAGTTTGTACCAGATAGGTGGCGCAAAAGTGAGGTGGTAATGAAGGATGATTACAGCTACTCGAGAACAAGAAGGTATGATTATGCCAAAGACAAAGGATGGAAAGGTGAGCGTGAGTGGACGCCTCCACCTCTGCCTTCTTCTGGGAAGTATTTGAATGAGAAGGAGCTCAGTAGAAGTGCGAATCAGCTTACAAAGAGGGGTTCTAGATATGAAGATGGTATTTTTGACAGGACTCCAAGGATCAGCTCAAAAGCTGTGGACGAAGATGGTTATGAACTCAGCAATGGCAAGAGTTATGCTAGAGAATACTCTTCAGGTAACAGGCTAAAGCGCCAGGGTGCTGATACTGACAGCAGTGACAGGAAACATCGTGGTGACTCTGATGACCACACAAGTACTAGAAGCCGAAAGCTTTCTGATAATGGCACTCGGTCAATGTACTCATCAGAGCACCATTCACGCAGGTCTGTGGACAGGCAATATAGAAATTCTTCTGCTTCATCCCGGAATGTTCTCTCTGATAGGTACACTTCTAGCATTACGAATCTTCAAGAGCAGGCTATGACAAGTATAACAGCAGTCCACATCACTTTGAGAGGTCCCCACATGAGCGGGCCCGTTACCATGATCATCGTGATTGGAGCCCGGCCCATCGTGATAGGTCTCCATATGATCACAGCAGGTCCCCATACGATCGGAGCCGCCACTATGATCGCAGTAGGTCACCATATGATAGAAGTCACCACTATGATCGTAGGAAGCGCAGCCCGAGTTATTCAGAGTGGTCTCCGCAAAATCAAGCTCGGTATCAGAGGGGTCGAAGCCCAACTTTTTTGGAACGGTCTCCTCCTGATCATGGGAAGCCCCGTGAACCCATTCGAAAGAATGGGGCAAGTAAAAAGAGTAATGGTGGAAATAGAGGGGCAGATGAGAAACCTCCCAACCAGAAGGCTCCAAATGGAAGAGATTTCCGGATGTCAGTTAAAGAATCTGAGGATAGAAGTCACATGGATATTGTTGATGTTTCCAAGGTTAGAAATGTAGTTCCGCCCTCAAACAAGGAAGAACATTCTCAAGTTCCTGAAGTGACGGGTAAGGAAGTTCCTCAGGAAAATGGATGTGCTGAGGAGCTGGTCTCAATGGAAGAAGATATGGACATATGCAATACGCCACCACATGAACCTGTCGTGGATGATGCAGCCACTGGGAAATGGTTTTATCTTGATCACCTTGGAGTGGAGCAGGGCCCTTCCAGATTATCTGACTTAAAGAAATTAGTGGAAGAAGGTTTTCTTGTGTCAGATCACTTGATCAAGCATCTGGATAGTGATAGATGGGTAACTGTTGAAAAGGCATTCTCTCCATCAGTGACTTCTAATTTCCATTCAATTGTTTCGGATACTATCACACAGCTGGTCAGTCCTCCTGAAGCTCCAGGTAATACACTGGTCGATAATGGAGATTTGTCTGAAATTAGTAGTCAGGTTGGCCAGGAAAAGCCATCCCCTTCCTTAGATCCAATATCCTCTCGGGACAATCTGGCGTCTGTAGAGCCTCTGGAAGACCTTCATATTGATGAAAGGGTTGGTGCATTTTTAGATGGTTTTACAGTTATTCCTGGCAGGGAACTTGAGATGGTTGGAGGTAAACAAATTCTCTTCTTTTTAGTCTTGATTATTTTGCTTATTTTTAATTTAAATTTTCAATTTTGTTCTGGTGATATCATATTTTAATTTGAGTCACAAATTTCTTGCACCTTGCAGAAGTGCTTCAGATGACATCTGGGGATGGGGAGTGGGAGAGATGGGGAAAAATTGAAGGTAATATCTTTTTTTTAGGTAAAGGTATTTTTGTTGTTTGTATCTATCATATATCTCTGGGTTAATTCCTTTTGTAGTTAATAGTAATCTTTTATTGGTTGGAAGCTTAGCAGTGTTGATCCATGTAGTCTTATACAAAAGTATGTTTATAAATGTTCTGATGGATGAGGTGTTTGCTTTGTTATTCTTGGTAATTATGTAATTTGCTTTGATCTGGTGTTCAATTTTCATTTTACTCTTATTATTCTTTTTGCAAAATTATCTTTTATTATTATTATTATTATTATTATTATATTTATGTTTGCTCTTTAAAGTCAAAAGGTAAAGAAACATGGTTTTAAGTAAATCTTATCACATAAGATTTCCCAATACATTTATTGCCTTTTAATTGCCTGTGCAAGCTTTGTGCTATTTTGCATGTGCTGAAATACTCGTTTTGATTTTCATCTTTTTTTTTTTAATATTTTAAGCTATTAGTCAATTTTCTCTATTTAAGTACTAAGCTAATGTGACTGCCTTGGGATTTATGTCACTGCAACATTTTGTCTTGTAGCTTTGTTTAGTGAAAGGGAGGAGGTGGGCAAGCTGTATACTAGGGGGCATTTTCAATATGTTATACTGAATTTGATATTGAATCATGCACAGGTTTCACTTGGCATCAACTTCACCTGGGTGATTACAATGATCAAAGATCTAGTGAGGTTATGCTCAATTCTGAGTCTGCTTCTAGAGAAAGTGTGGAGTTGAGAGCATCTTTGATGATACCATCAGAGAAGGATGGTGCTTTTGCTTGTGACAGTGGTGGATGCTTTTCTGGCCATTGGTCTTGCAAGGGTGGGGACTGGAAGAGGATCGATGAAGCTTCTCAAGATAAAACTTGGAGGAAAAAGCTTGTTCTCAATGATAACTATCCTCTGTGCCAGATGCCAAAATCTGGGTATGAGGATCCTCGTTGGCAGCGAAAAGATGAGTTGTATTATCCTTCCCAAAGTAGAAGGCTTGATCTTCCACTTTGGGCTTTTACCTCTCCTGATGAATGGAATGATAATAGCAGTGTGAACAGAACACCTCAAAGTAAACCTAACATTGGACGAGGATTTCGAGGAATGATGCTTCCTGTGGTCAGAATAAATGCTTGTGTAGTGAAGGACCATGATACACTTCTCTCTGACCATCGTGGCAAAGCTAGGGTTAAAGACAGATACTCTTCAAAGTCCTCAAGAGTCTACTCAGTAACTAGTGAAACAAAGAGGTCATCGTCAGAAGGTCTTTCTAGAGTGAAAAGCACACATGAACAGGGCTCACATTGTTCATGGAAGAGTTCCACATCCTTAAGTGTTCCTAAAGACCGTATCTGCACTGCAGATGAGCTTCAGCTGAATTTTGGTGAGTGGTACTACTTTGATGGTGCTGGGCACGAACGAGGACCTTTATCATTTTCAGAGCTGCAAGTCTTGGCTGATCAAGGTGTAATACAGAAGCATAAGCAGTGCTTTCAGGAAAGTGGATAAGATTTGGGTTCCAATTTCCTCTCCTAGAGAAGCTACTGGTCCCACTAAAGCTCTAGAAGTAAATGGTGCCTTGAATGATACTGCTGGAGCTTCTGGTTTGGAAACAAGTGATGCTATACTTGGTAGAAGTAGCTGGGCTTCCAGCATGTTTCACAGCATGCATCCACAGTTCATTGGGTATACTCAGGGAAAGCTCCACGAGTTAGTGATGAAATCCTACAAGAGCCGGGAGTTTACTGCAGCAATAAATGAAGTCTTAGATCCGTGGATCAATGCAAGACAGCCAAAGAAAGAGACTGAACGACATGTATACCCCTCTGCTCTCAAATCTGGTATGGTAATTCTTTTTTTTTTTTTTCTTTTCCATGGCGTGTTTTGCTGTGACTTATTAGTTAGTCAAAAATCATACTCTCCTAGAGTTCTGATAATTTGTTTAAAATATTGAATTTGATCAGGTATGAATGATTAGTTTCTAGTTGTGTGGAATTGTGGTGGACAAGCCATGTTTTTAGTCTCCTCTCTATAACTGCTGAATTAATTCCCACCTTAATACCTACCTGACTATATCCAACAAGCTTTTACAAAGTATATTGCAGACTGCTGTCTTCTCAATGTGGTCTGCCATTTCATATTTCCTGCAAAGGAAAAGGAGAGTACTTAAACATATAGCTCTAAACAATATCACGAATCTATTCTTCTTGGATACAATATGCTAGCTTGAAGTGATCAAGCAACCACGATCCATCCAGCTCATACTTTTTAGTCTTATATTTTCTTGGTGTCACCAATTCACTCTGGATGTTTGTGCAATCTGTTGAGAAGTTTCACCTTCTTCAAAGTTGCCACATAATATCTGTTCATGACAATATGCCAATGCATTACGGTCCATTGACTAATTTCTTTGCACGATAGGTTAATTTATATGCTGTCTCTGTAGTTTCTAACTGCTCAAAGATGCACTATTCCATCTTCACAGGACTAAGTTCCTCTTCTGCTAGGGGGTGTGTATTGTGATGATATTAGTTGGGTTTTGTATGGGTTTCTTGTGCAAGTATCATGTTTGTTTGGTTAAAATATGTGTAATTTGAACCTATGAGATGGAAATGAGATAAAGATTTTAAGCTGAAAATCCTTAGAAGGAGGACTCTGTAAAGCTTTGGAGGCCACCTCATTTCAAGACAGTGAACTGTGCTAAGAGTTAATTTTGTATGTTGAAATCTGGATCAGTGAAACAAAGTGTATCCCTTTCCAAAATCTGCAGAATTGTTCTAACTTGAGGTAGGCGACATGTCAGTGGTGGTGATGTCTTGAGGGTAATCGTGCTTACCATGTGAAATTGTGCATCCTATATCATTCATTCTCTCATTTTTCCCCTCTAGTCCCACCTGGCAATTACTGGAAAACATTTAAAATTCCATTTTGTTGAAATTTAGGTAGAGTTTCCACCTGATATTGTCATGTGGTGCTTGCAGATCAAATGCGTGCTAGTAAGAGACTGCGGATTGATGGTAGCGAGGATGAGTATGAGATGGAGGATGTCTCGGCTCCATTGAAGGATGAATGGTCTTTTGATGACATATGTGGCGATGCTAATTTTTAGTGAAGCTGAAGCTGAATATCAAAATGGAAGCTGGGCTGATTTGGGAGACCGAGTTCTGGCACGAATCTTTCATTTCCTTAGAGCAGATGTAAAATCTTTTGCTATTGTTGCTTTGACTTGTAAACACTGGAGATATGTACTAAAGTATTACAAACAAGTCTCTAGACAAGTCGACTTGTCGTCTATTGCCTCAAACTGCAATGATGCCAGCCTGTGGAATATAATGGTAATCTCGTGTTCATACAAACAAGTTCCTTGTTATGATTGTTTCTGTGTATGCACCATATGCGTACACACAGTATTTCTGTGATTCCAGGGGTTTTATGGGTGGGGATGTGTATGGGCGTTTGAGTATTTTAAATAAGAAAGAAACTTAACTTCTTACTGAGCTGTTTTATTTCTTTGCCTGCAGGATGGATATAACAATAAAAGATTAGTACCTTGATTCTACGTGGCTGCCACCAAAATTAGTTCTACCATGCTTGAGGAAGTTCTTCAGTCATTCATGAGTTTATCTTCAGTAGACATTAGAGGTTGTAGTCAATTGGAAGACTTGGCCTCTAATTTTCCAAATATTAACTGGATTAAGAGCCGGGGACTACATTCAAAAAACAAGGAGTCTCAAACAGTTAACTGATAGAACTTTGTCAGCCTCTAGGAACTTCAGTGGTCTAGATAATCAAACATATGATTCCAGTGGATTGAGAGATTATCTGGAAAGTTCTGATAGGAGAGACTCTGCAAATCGGTTTGTTTCGACAGAGCTTGTATAAACGTTCAAAACTGTTTGACGCTAGGAAATCTTCATCTATCTTATCTAGGGATGCTCATATGAGGCGGTTGGCCTTGAGAAAGTGTGAAAATGGGTACAAGAGGATGGAGCAATTTCTGGCTTTAAGCTTAAAGGACATAATGAAGGAAAACACTTTTGAATTTTTTGTGCCGAAGGTACACATGGTTTGCTTCTTTGTGGTTTGTGCCCCATATATACTACTGTATGCATTTTTACCATATTTTCTCCTTGTTGATCAGGTTGCAGAGATTGAGAACAGAATGAGAAGTGGTTATTATGTTGGCCGGGGCTTGAGTTCTGTAAAAGATGATATTAGGCGTATGTGCAGGGATGCTATAAAGTAAGTGCTTTCTGTTTCTGACTGGTTTGGAAATATGGATTTTTATTTTATTGGTATTGAAAGTCCCTGGATTTCCCATTTTTATGCTACTGGAAGGATAGTCTATTGTTCAGACGCTATAGAAGAAAAGTGGTAGTTAGACCTCAAACCCTTTTTTTAAGTGTCCCTAAAGCCTTGACATTATCTTTAAGGGTTTCTTTTAACTCATTTTGGTTTTAATGTGTTATGACCTTAGGCTTGGTATTGGGGAAGCAGGAAGTATGGTTGCCCCACGCTAGACTTGATATACTTTTGTAAATATGATTTCTTCTTGACTGTGGTACATTGAATGTTATATCCAGTTAAAGTATCTTTTTCTCTCTCTCTTATACTAATGAATCTCTAATTTGTCTTTCTAGCCAGTTCTAAAATATTGTCCATTTTGCTTGTGCAAAAGCTTTAAACTGAACTTTTCATCTCTATGTAACCAAAATTTGTCAATCCACATGTTCCTGAATTCCTCTTTAAATCTCAATTATCTAGTTTGGTGGGTTCAACAGAGTTACAACATTTTTTACACCATAATGTATTTTAAACACACCACTCACAGTATCTAGGTTGTATAGTCTTTTTAACATTCGCTCTTTATTTTAACATTCCCACTTATCACATGTTCACTAGATATGATGAAGTTTTGCATTTTAATTTAATGACTTGCTCTGTGAACCAGATCAAAGAATCGAGGTGATGCTAGAAATGTTAATCGTATTATCACATTGTTTATTCGTCTTGCTACAAGTTTGGAGGATGGTTCTAAGTCATGTAGTGAAAGAGATGTGAAGATTTGGAAGGAAGATTCTCCTCCAGGGTTCTCATCGTCTTCTTCTAAACACAAGAAGAAAGTTACTGAAAAGAAACACGCAAACAGGAGCAATGGGTCCTCCTCTATTAATGGTAGTTCGGATTATGGAGATTATGCATCTGATAGGGAAATCAGGAGGCGTTTATCAAAATTGAATAAGAAATCTATGGACTCAGAAAGTGAAACATCTGATGATATGGACAGATCTTCAAATGAGAGCATGACCGACAGTGAGAGCACCGCCTTCAGACACTGATAGTGACTCAGATTTAAGGTCAGAAATTGGGACCGGGAGAAGCAAGAGGAGAAACATACTTCCCTCCAGATGAAGTATTCGATTCATTGGCTGCATGAACGTGAATGGGGTGCTCGGATGACAAAAGGCAAGCCTTGTGCCTCCTGTTACTAGGAAATATGAAGTCATTGATCACTATGCTGTAGTGGCTGACGAGGTGGAAGTAAGAAGAAAGATGCAGGTGTCTCTCCCTGAGGATTATGCTGAGAAGCTCAATGCACAGAGAAATGGAACTGAGGAGTCTGATATGGAAATCCCTGAAGTGAAGGACTATAGACCTAGAAAACAACTGGGAGATGAGGTGATAGAACAAGAAGTTTATGGCATTGACCCTTACACTCATAATCTTCTTCTTGATTCCATGCCAGAGGAATCAGATTGGTCTCTCGTTGATAAGCATGTGTTTATTGAAGATGTGCTGCTTCGCACTTTTGAACAAACAAGTTAGGCAGTTCACTGGTTCTGGAAATACTCCTATGATGTATCCACTAAAACCGGTATTCGAGGAAATCCTGGATACAGCTGAGGAAGACCATGATTGGAGAACTGTAAGATTATGTGAGTTTCATTTTGAAGAACATTGATAGTCGTCCAGAGGACAACTATGTTGCATATAGAAAGGTAAGGGAGTTGATATCTTTTCCCTTTCGATAGTAGATTCTGATGTGTTTTCTCAAACTCTCCTCTGATGGGCTATTTCTGGTCACCCCCTTTTTGGGAGCAGGGGCTTGGTGTGGTCTGCAATAAAGAAAGGTGGCTTTGGTGAGGAGGATTTTGTTGTTGAGTTCTTGGGAGAGGTAAGTACTAAATTGTCACTTTCTGGCTAGTAAATTTTGCAGGATAGCTATTGTTGTTATTGTTGCTTTTTTTTTTGGGTAGATTATCTCTGTACTGTTTTCAGTAACTCAGGGTTCTTGGTTATCAGATCTGTTACATTTCAGAGTAATGCTGATTGATTTAGATATGTATGGTTGTTTCTGCCCTGTCATTTTGTTTGTGATATTCCTTATACTAACTATAGTTGTTGCTGCAAAAAATGTTTCTGGAGAAGTGAACGAGATCTGTTGTTTCCTTTCCTTGTGTCCTATGCATGACTTTCCTGGGGTCTTTGGTGATACACATGATCGATTTGGAGTCATATATCTTTAGTTTTGTCCTTATAGTCTAAGCCAATGATTTTGAAGTAGTCTCTCAGCGGAACTTATTTGTTGCTTTATTGGAGGCTAAGTCTTGTAGCCTAACTTAAGAGTTCAGAGTAGTTCACTTGTTACGATAAACCCAATTGTTTATGGTGCTTTATGAAACACTTTGAGAACTCTTAGATTTTGACTCTTTCTGTTTGCTTGATTGCGTGCGTTTAGTTTATTTGTTGGTTTCTTTCCTTTGGGGATCAAATAATGTCATAGAGTGTTGTGTCCTCCAGAGTGATATTCAATGCAAAATTGTTGGTGCTGTAGACAGACACACCTGAGCTATTTTATGGTGGATATCTTGATGAGTTTGAATTAGAGTGGGCTGGCCAGCCTGTATTGATAAATATCAAATCATAGGGAACAGCAGGTAGAGGTAACATCTTTCAAGGGCCTAAGTGGTTTTATTGTTATTCTGTGGAATTTATCAGTTTTAGATTAGGAATAGGCTGGAAGAGTGAAGTGATGTCTACCAACCTATATAGATGCACAGTGAGAGGCAGAAGGAGATTGCTGCCATCATTGTTGACCAAAAAAAAAAAAAAATCCCATGAGTCTGTATATGATTTAACAGTAGGAATTCTTGACCGGAACAGAAGAGCTAGGAGAAACAAGGCTATGCGGTACCAAAAGAGATGAAACTTCATAAGGGTGGGATTATGTCAGAAATTTTGAAACTGAGCTTGCATTGCTCTGCCTCTGACTCTATACACCCGTATTTGGGTTTTTGGAATTAATTCTCCCAAGATTTTAATGTTCATTTTTCCTGCTTCATATTTGGAGCTAGTCAATGAATTTTTACTGGCCTACTTGTTGATTGGTCCTTGTGTATGTTTTTTCTGTTTATGTTTTTGGGTCAGTTTTGTTCGAAAAAATATGCTTCTGTGCTTCTTGCCCACACTAATGAAGATTTCTCTGATTTCGTGTTTCAGGTTTATCCTACTTGGAAGTGGTTTGAGAAGCAAGATGGTATTCGGTCTTACAGAAAAACAGTAAAGATCCAGCACCAGAGTTTTACAACATATATCTTGAGAGGCCAAAGGTGTGTGCTATCTTTAACCTAATAGTTCTACATCAGTTTCCTATTTCCCTGACTGGGAACTTGTGTGTTCTGTTATATTCTATGGATGTATTCGTTGGTGGCTTTTCCCATTTTTCTGCATGTCTAAGTATTGTTCCAATTGGCAGGGTGATGCTGATGGGTATGATCTAGTAGTTGTTGATGCAATGCACAAGGCAAATTATGCTAGCCGAATATGTCACTCATGTCGACCTAATTGTGAAGCAAAGTAAGTTTTCAATAGAAAATTTGTTTCTCTGGGCATACTTTGTTTCTACTATCTCATGGATATTTCTCATCTCTGGTGCTAGGCTTTGAATACTTTTGAAATCGAATATCTTCTGGATGGAGAGATCATCATTAATTTGGATGTAGAAGTTTAGCCATGTTATATCTTTGCTTCTAATATCCACGTGAATTTCAATTATTGTCTTCTTCCCTTCTATTTTTGATTTGTGTTATTGAAGCCCTTATGTGTGAGAGACTCACCACTTTTGCTGTGTTTTGTGCCTTTTCATGGATTTGTGGAGTATGTATACGTGATGCCTTAGGCAGACATAATAGTTGTACCAAATTATATTGTTGGGCAGCTGCATATTGTGCTTGAAGATTTGATCTATACTTTTAGATGAAAATCCTTTTTATACAACATATTAATTTTCATTTTTTAGATAGCATGATATGATTCTATGATGAATTTTTATAAGTGGTAACTTATATTACTTGGACAGCTAAAAGATGATACATGTCTTCTTTTGTTGTTCTTTTAACTAATTTGGTATGCCCTTTTTCCTCTCCAACCCTTTGGCATTGGCACATTGTCATCCACTAATGCTTAGGCTGGTCAGCTGGGTAGTGTTGATGGTTATTTTCTACATGCATCTTTGTTGTTATTTGTGGTGTTGCTTTTAGTTGCATGGAGGAGAGAATGTTTCGTTATTTGCAGGGATTTTATTTAATATTGTTCTGGCTATCTGTTAATGAGTGCAGGGTTACGGCTGTTGATGGCCAATACCAGATTGGAATCTACACTGTACGTCCAATTCAATATGGTGAAGAGATAACTTTTGACTATAACTCTGTTACTGAGGTGCGAATCTATATGTTCCTCTTAAGTCTAAGGAGAATTCATCACAACTCTACTAAGCCTTCCTTTTAAGTACAAGGAGAATTAGCCCCTGGAATCCTGAATTTTCCCAGAATCTGATAGGTAAAAGTTTGTTCCTCATTAATTCTGCAGAGTAAAGAAGAGTATGAAGCTTCTGTTTGTTTATGCGGCATCCAAGTTTGTCGTGGCAGTTATCTGAATTTGACGGGTGAAGGGGCCTATCAAAAGGTACAGTGCATCAGTGCAATTTCCTGAAGTGTAAAGCATTATTTGGGATTCATTGGAGGATTATGATGAATTTTTGTTTGCAGAAGTTTCCATACACATCTTTTATTTGGTTTGCAAGATTTAGAAGCTTTTGCTATTTCATGATGGATGTTTGATTTAACAGTTTATGAGATCTAAATAATTTGCCATTTTCATTGTCTGATAATTTATGTATACTTAACTGCTAACTTGTCTGCCAGGTGCTGAAGGAGTATCATGGAATCCTGGACCGACACCAGCTTATGCTAGAAGCTTGTGAATTGAATTCAGTTTCAGAAGAAGATTATATTGACCTGTTAAAGGCTGGACTTGGCAGTTGTTTGCTGGATGGATTACCAGACTGGCTGATTGCTTACTCAGCTCGTCTTGTATGTTTTTTGACTCAATTTACTCTCTAATTTATAAGAAAATCTTTGAGGATCCACCTTGATTATGTTGATTGGGATGTAGGTGAGATTCATTAATTTTGAGAGGACAAAACTTCCCAAGGAGATTCTCAAGCACAATTTGGAAGAAAAGAAGAAATATTTTGCAGAGATTTCGATGGACTTTGAAAAGAGTGATGCCGAGGTTCAGGTTAGTGTTATTTTACTCAGTATGGCTCTTGTTCAAATAATCTCGATTGTTCTTGGTTTGATGGTCCATTTTTGTACTTGGAGACTTATGGAGTGCTGGTCTTATATTTTCTCTTGAATGCTGCAGGCTGAAGGTGTATATAACCAAAGGCTACAGAATTTGGCTCTTACTCTTGACAAGGTAACGGACTTCTTAATATGAAAACTATCTGCAGTACAGGCCTTTTAGAATCTTGATATTAATGAAACATTACGCGGATGCTGTAGCTATACAACCTGGATAGTTGCCTAATAAGCTTTTCCTATGCTCTAAACTTGCATGTTTTTGGTCTACAAAAAGCTAGAAGGTAACAAAAATTTTATTTTGCTGGGTGGTGTTTACAGGTGAGGTATGTAATGCGATGTGTTTTTGGTGATCCAAAGAGAGCCCCTCCCCCTCTTGAGAGGCTTGATCCCAGAGAAGCAGTTTCATATCTCTGGAGCGGAGAGGAATCCCTCGTGGAAGACCTTATTCAGTGCATAGCACCTCATATGGAAGATAATATGTTAAGTGAACTCAAGGCTAGCATTCGTGCTCATGATCCGTCTGATTCTGATGACATTGAGACGGATCTGCAGAGGTCGTTAATATGGTGAGACTCATCAGAAGCATGACGTGCTTGTGTTTGCTTTCTCATTCTTGCAGTGAATAGTAAATTTTTGGACTTCCTTTTATTGCCTCAGGTTGAGGGATGAGGTACGGAACCTTCCTTGTACGTATAAGTGTCGGCATGATGCTGCTGCTGATTTAATCCATATATACGCCCACACAAAGTGCTTCTTCAGAATAAGAGTGAGTGATTTTTGTCTTTTGTTTTACATAGAAATCTGAGCAAATATTGTGCCTTGACGTGGTGTTAGTGCATGCTGTGACTATAGTGCTGCATCTTGCAGGAATACAAGGCTGTTACTTCTCCGCCTGTGTACATCAGTCCGCTTGACCTGTGTCCCAAGTATGCAGATAAGTTGGGCTCACAGGGTCACGAGTACTGCAAGACATATGGCGAGAATTATTGTTTAGGACAGCTGATATATTGGCATAACCAAGCTAATGCTGACCCAGATTGTGGCCTTGCCAGAGCGAGCAGGGGTTGTTTGTCTTTACCTGAAATTGGTTCCTTTTATGCAAAAGTCCAGAAACCATCACGCCAGCGTGTTTATGGTCCTAGGACTGTGAAGTTTATGCTTTCAAGGATGGTAAGCTAATTCCCTTTTGATCCTTTCTTGCTTCATTTTATCTCATATCTTACAAATGATCAACCACTATACATCATGATATGGCACACTGCCCGAGCAGAAAGTCTAGAGTAATTAAACTGCTCCTGTCAGGGTAAAGTAGTAGTTTGACCTGAGGCAACATGTTAACTGACTTCATAATACTGGAACTGCATGTTCAGAATTAACTGGTCATTTCGAACTAATGGCAAGAGGAAATGATTTGTCCTGCTTAATGTCCATTTCCTTCTTCTCTGGGGTTTCACTGACAAGAATTGTTGTTTCGGCTTTTTAAATATGATCTTCAGTTTCATCTTTCAAGTGACTTATTGACCGACATGAAGGATTTTGTTATCCAATCTTCATTTTGCATCATCTGACATAGTTGTGGACTTCACAAGTACCACATATCTAGGAGTAGCCTTCCAAGTTCTTGGATATTATTCAAGTAATTGTCGGATATTTGTGGAAGCCTCTCTCAGCAATTTGATCGCTGTTCTTCTACAACTAGCACATTTCTGCAATTGTCTTCTCGTTCATGCTCATAGGTTCATTTTGTTGTTTATTTCTCAGGAGAAGCAGCCTCAGAGACCTTGGCCAAAGGAGTGTATATGGTCATTTACAAGTTCTCCCAAAATCATTGGCAGTCCTATGCTAGATGCTGTACTACACAAGGCTTCGCTTGACAAGGAGATGTTACATTGGTTGAAGCACAGGCCTCCCATTTTCCAAGCAATGTGGGACAGGTGAAATTTTGCAGGCAGTGAGAAGCAGCGGCGTTAGATTGTTATTCTTCTACCTAGTCATTGTTTAGGAATGATTTCCGAGATTTAGTTTACATGTGAGGTGGGGGGCTGGCTGTTGATTCCCCATTCTGCTGCTTCCACTCTCCATTCTTGTGTACAGTTTAATCTTTTTTTCAATTTCATTCCTTTTTTTTTCATATGATTTGTAATTCATGATTAGTGGTAGATAGTCTTCCTTTCTAATTTAATGGAAATGGCATAAGGGCTGAAAAATCGGGTTGTCCAAGCATTTTGCTTCATGCTATATCCTAACCTCCATATGCTATATCGATTTAGGCTAATTAAAGATAAAAGAGTTTTTATGGTTCGAGGATTGATGAACTGACTTATGATTGATTATTTTCTGTCGTTTTTCGCTTTGATGGCTCATGGGGTAAAGCTGTTGCTTCTTTACTGCACCATCAAAATGACAAATTTGAAGCCTTATGAGGGCCTCTTTGTTTCGAAAATTATGTAATTCTCTTAATTATCAGGAGCATTTGTGCATACCAGTTTTAACAAGTTTTGATTCGACTTTTAATTGATGCACATATATTGATATGAAGGCTTTTCTTGTCATTGGAACAAGTAAGAAAAAGTATGGTAGGGTGACTTGAAAGTGAAGTGGGTGCATGTTTAGGCTACAAAATGTATACTAAGGGAGTTCCAATAATGTTTCATTTCAAAAAGATTTGAAGGGTTTCGGAGTGGAATTGGAATGTATCTCCAAACAAAAGATGATATGGGTCCCATTTTCAGGTCATAAATTATGTTGTTGGCTTTGTCATACACTCGGACCATGAATTCAGAAGTCAAATATGCCAGTTCATTCATTTACAGGACTCGTCGAGCAGAAGGTGTGTTATTTTTCTGTTGCCTGTATGGCGGCATGAATATTCCTAAATTATCAAATCCGATATTCCGATTTATCTGGGTCCTTGGGCCACTTTTTTGGCTAGATGAATAGTAATTTATAAGTATGATGCTCAGATATTGTACATGATTTTGGGGAAAAAAGATACTTGATACCATTATTCAAACCAAAAGGATATGCGAAGTCCCTAATGATGCTCCATTTATGATTTATCCCAAAAGAGATTGAATATTTATAAATCCATTATCATTACTGCAAAATGTTAGAAAAATGATACTACATTACAACACACAAGTATAGAGTTTGTCATAAATTGAGAATCTGTAAATCTTTTGAAAAAAGAAGGGAAACAGCGAGTGGGTTACTGTTAGTTTTTAATATTTTGCATTATACGGAGAAATGGTACTGCGGTTCTTGCTGTTTACAATATAAAATTTTGTCAACAAGACAAAAATTCAATTTACGGTTTAAAATTTGCGAACAAGATAAAAATTAAAAAACGTGCGATTACAAAATGCCAATAAAATAAAATTTGGACACAACTAGCATGTATAAACACGCGCTATGAATAATTTAGTAACTAAATGTAACATCTCTATTACTATAAAATTATACAAGTATTTTGTAATGAATCACCTGTTCAAGAGTTGTTACTCCTTTCAAATCTCTTAATACAAGTGTGACCATTCCTATCTTCTCCCTAATTATACAATACAATACAATACAATACATACAGGGCCTTTTCCTTTTGTGCTCTACATAAAAAAGATAAAACTAAATCAAAACAAAATAAAAAGCCTTTGTCTTTTCTACAGCAACTCAGCTCATGATTAGTACGCAAATTGTGCTGTATACACAGTGCTTGTAGGACACGTGTACACCACCACATTATGATCCTCAACACCATCATTCCCTTGTACTGATCCCTGCCCCCAAAGTGTTTCACTCGATTTCCATTTCCACCCTCCACCTGGACCGCCCCACACAGGTAAAATATCACACAAACCCAAGGGTATAAAAGTAAAACCACTACACGTCCTACCTCATCCCCGATACAGACAAAAAATCAGTAAATCACCCTGGCTTTTTGTTTTATTCCCCAACAAATCCGTCAGTTGCACGAGCCAACAACACTCCTCCTCATTCTCCACCGTCCGATCTTCGCCCAGTATCTTCATCCAACGGGTCATATAGTTCAGAAAATACACGTCAGTGTACAGACAAAAAAACCCCAACAGATTCTTAACCCAACTCTGCCACCTGTCCCCTTCAAGCCGCCAAAATTATTTTGTACCTTATCAATGAATATTCCGCCACGTGTCCCCTCCCCCAACTATATATAGCTTCCGGAGCTTTCATACTCTTCAGGCTGTTTTTTTTTCCTGAATATTTGAAAATTTAAAAAAGAAAATGGAGAGAAAATTTCCCGGCGGAGGACAACTACGGGGCTACTCGGCCGGAGTTAATGCTCCGGCGATGCTGGGACTTGAAGAAGCGTATCTCAACGGTTACTTTTCCGACCTGAGTTTTCAGTCTATTCTCCAACCTCCCTGTCATTACGACAATCAATCTCTGCAGCAGCCGGCTGCGGAGACTCCTGCTTTTTCTCCGGCAACGTACGGCTACTATATCCAGGATGTTCCGGAGAGTAGTACTAGTACTTTTTCTGAGCCACATCCTACGACCTACCAGTTTCTGAACCGGGAGGAGCTTAAAACTCCTAAACATGAAGTCTTGGACACCCAAGACTTCGCCTTCCAGCTGCTCAAACTCAACGAAACGACTCCAAGCCCAGCAGTTTCACCGCCGGAGCCTCTCATCAACTTCTTCTCCACCTGCTCCTCTTCCATGGATGACCTGAGCAGCAACAGCAGCGGAGGTGCTGGTCAATTCGTATATCAAACCGGTTCTCTAAGCGACATCATGAATGTCCAAGTCCAACAGCTCACTGAGTCGTCATCGTCCTCCTCCAGATTTCCAACTCACCGAGTCGACCCAGGGAAACGGTACGTCCCGTACAATTTGTCGCCGAAACCGGACAGGAAGCGAATCAGGCAGAGGATCAGCGAGAAGACTCGTTGTTTACAGCGAGTTTTGCCCTGGGACAAGAAAATGGACATGGGAACAATGCTTGAAGAAGCCTACAAGTACGTCAAGTTCCTCCAGGCACAAATTAGCGTCCTCCAAACCATGCCGGAGAAAAGTTCTACGGCAGCTATTTCTTCTTCAGGAGGAAAGAGCAAAAACCCTAGCTATGACGTCAGCAGCAGTAGTAGCGGCGAAAACAATGTCGCGTGGGGAGATCTGGGGAAGTTGAACAGGCAGCAGTTGTTGGAGGTGGTGGTGAACTCGCGCGTGGCCCAGACGGCTCTGTACTCGAGAGGCTGCTGCGTTTACTCAACGGAGCAGTTGGTTTTGCTGAAGAAAATGGCGGAGAAGAAAACGCTGTCGGAACAAGTCCTCCTCGCCTCTCCTCTTCTTTTCTCCTGAATGATAACAATTCCCAAGGTTCTGTTTGGCTGGCTCTAGTTTTGTAAATGCTAAAAGCTGGGCGCGTGTTTCTTTTTGCGGGCACGTATTATGTAGTAGTAGCAGTAGTAATAGTAAAGATAAGTAGTGTGCGAGGACAATGAGGGGTTTGATGATGGGATTTTGATGAATTTTCTAGCAGTAGTGATAGAAGTAAAGTTTTGTTTCTCTCCCACAGTAATCTTTTGTCTTCTATCTTTCCCATGAAAGCAGCGTCTATGCGTGTGCATGTCTGTCTCTGTGTGTGTGTTGCAGAAAGTCGAAATTCTGCATTTAAGGAAGATTCAAGATTGTGGGAAATGGGGAAAGGTCAGAACATAGATGAGAACAACAGTAATATTGTATGGAGTTGTATTAATGGTAATGATGGGATTTTGATGATCATGAATTAATAGCAGTAAACAGATACGTCCTTTCTTCAGAGTGATCTTTTATCTCAAATCTTTCCATTTAATTAAGCAGCATGCAGTGTGTGTTTTGTGTGTGTTGCAGAAAGTGGGATTTTTGTATTTTGAAAGAAGAAGCAAGATTGTGGGTACTGAGGAGTTGTATTAATGGTATGCTAATTATGGGGTTTTGATGAATTACTAGAAGTGTAGTAAATATAGGTCCTTTTCTCAGAGTGGACATTTTTCTCATATCTTTTCCATGCAAGCAGCAAGTGTGTGTTGCAGAAAGTGGGGATATGGTAATTATCACAAGTGAGGTATTAAGTATATGCTGAATATATAGAGTATTGGATATTCATGTCTTCGTAGAGCTCTGCCTTACCAAATAGGGTTATGCTATATATGCTTTTGTCTTGTGTTTCTGGTTTGGGACACTACTGTTGCTGAGAAATTCTCAGCAACCTTCTGCTACACTTGCTTTATTGTCTAAAGTAGGTTTGCACTTTGCAGTTTGCAGTGCCTAAAGTATATGTGAATAGCCAATTGCTGCTACTAGCTGCTGCTGCAAGCTGAAGTTAATAGTACTATTACTACTACTTGTTTCTTGTATATCCAGCCAGCCAATTAGGAAAAAGAAAGGGCCCTTTTTGGTAGGTTGCAATCAATATTGCAAAAGTTGATTTCCATCAATCCCGCAATTGGGAAATGGTCAAATGGAGCACAGTTCAAGTTCATGCTATTTCTTTCTTGGGAAAAAGGCTTAACATGGTTTATTGCTCCCCCAAAAAAAAAAAAAACTTTTGATTAACATGAGTAAGAAAAATGAAGCTAGGCTTATAACTCCATCAAGGATCAAAACTCAATCAAAAAACTAAAAGCTTTATGCATTATTTAACACAAACAAAAAAGAAAAAGAGAAACAAGGGTTATGACTCCATCAAGGATCAAACTCAATCAAACGGCCAAAATATTACATGCAATCGGTTTTGAGAAGAGAAAAAAATTTCTGTAGGGTTTTTCTGTTTTTCCTTCATTTCTGGTGGTAGCTGTGGAAGCATGCACCCCTATTGTTTTCCTTTCTCTTTCTAATTCAATATTTTTTACAAAAGACAACTAACCTTTTCATATAGTAAATATTTATGACCATATGGTAAATTCCAAAATAAATCTTAAAGTCCTCAAAAAAGGAAAAAAAAAAAGAGAGGAAAAAACTGGTTATCAGCTGCTGCTGAAGTATTCATAAATTTCTTGACTTATCCTAATCTCTCTTTCTTTCTTTTTCTGGGGAACTTACAGTTGCAGAACCATGTTCTTCTGTGCACGTCTTACATTTTGACGGACTTTACTACTACCCGTACTCAAGGAATCAGAAAAAAAATTAAGTGTGATTTTCTATTTGATCTTTGAGTGCTGTGGAGGGTCTGAGTCTATCCACGATCAAATCTCAAATCCCAATTCAGGAAATCTCTAAGGAATGATTGAAGAAACCACGTGCAAGACAAAATGCTTGATGATGGGATTTTTCAGTTAGTAGTAAAAAGTAAAAACCCATCATTTTCTTTGAGAGTCTTTTTTTTTCAATCTCAGATTCGCTTACTTTTGTTTGCTGGTGTCCACAATCCGTGTCGAGTGTGTGTGTCTGTGTGGTTCTTTTGTGTGCACTTAGGAAGCTACAATGTGGGAACTAGGGGGTCAGATCATAAATAACACAAACGTGTAATGAGCAAACTATCCAACATAATCATGAACAAAGTTGTGGTTATGGAGAAGGTATTATGTCAGTAAATGATTACAGATAAAAACAAAAGGGTAAAAAATAAAAAAGCCCCGTGATAAATTTAATATACAGAAAAGTCCTCAGTGTTTCAAAATATACACAACGACATCTCATGTTTTGAATTAAATTGTAAAGGTGACGGAATACGTTAAACTTAACGAGAACGGAGGAAATGACAAAAATGCCCTGATATAACTAAGTAAAAGACAACTCAACAAAATTATTTGTTTCATTTTCTAGAGAGAGAGAATTGGAGGCTAAAGGGTAAAACATGTATATTTGTTAAAAATTAGATATACAAAATTTTTGTTAGGTCCCAATAAATCGTTTCCATTAATTTTAATGATTCCGTCACTTTTACAATTTAATTCAATACATGTGATATCGTTTTGTACGTTTTAAAACCATAGGGACTTTTCTGTATATTAGATTTAGCACAAGAGACTTTTTTGTTATTTACCCTAAAAAAATTATTGGAGTGTTGAGAAGCTCCCTTGTTTGAACTTAAACTAACTGGATGAATGCTACAGTTCTTGATTACTTGTCATTTGCATATTGTATTGCAGTAAATTTTGTTTTCGCACTCATGTTTCTAATTTGGATTTGATGCGATCCTCAGCCACAAGCAGAAATGTGGGCTGAAACTTGCTTTACAGTTTGAGTACCTAATATATGATATAAGTAGCCAACTATTCGGCTAACACAACTTTCCATCCTTAGCCTCAATACAACAATTATGGGTATTGGGTTTATCTCTTTCCTTTCGTATTTGTAGGGCTTTAGGCCCTTGCCACCAAAACCATATAGACCAACAATATGCACTAGCAAATTTTGGCTTTCCCCGGAGATGTAGAAGTCACTGACATTTTTTATTATGAGTGTTGCTTCCTGCTAGCACTTGAACACCAGAAAGAGCATGATGATGCCAAGCTCTAGCTTCAATTATCCATCGCTTTGGCTTAAAAACAAGAAGAGATTAATTTAACACCCCAGACCAAACAGCATTGAGAATATTCACAAGTGGGCAAGAAAGAAAAAGGAGAGTCTTAATTTTTCTTTTCAATGATGTAAACACTGCCAAGCTTGTTTCGAATGGCAAACTCTTGCCCTTTCTTTCACTTGATACAACATTTTCAGTTCTTCACCTTATCTATGAACAAGTCAGAATCAAGTCTTCACCATCTTCTCTGCTGCATAATAGATCAAAAGGAAGGAGAGCTAATGTTTAGACACATTGGCAATGCCAAGATGCGTAATAATCATAACATCCAACGAGTCTCATTTGCCAAACTCCCAGATTACACCTCCATCCTCTGCAACAACGGTAATGGCAAGTAAATAAGAAGCTCAGATGTGGAAAATGTGCATGTTACATACATTAACAGACAATAAATAAACTTGGCAGCTTATAAAGTCCTTGTGTTTTACTCTGTACCACTATATGATGCAGCTTATAAAAGTACAATTAGTGTTAGGTGTGGTTGCAAACCAAAAGGCTGAGATGTCTTGTCTTGATTCCAGTAAGAAACTAGACATTTCAATGATGAGGAAAGATAACTGATTGTGGTTATTGGTAACTGGGCACCATTCATCACAATCAGAGATCACGATGTTAATTTGCTGTATACAGCAGAAAAGCAACAGGCTGATATCAAAGAATAACTGTCAACATCAAGTTTAGAGATGTATGCGACCAGATACTTTTTATGTAAAACCAGAACAGCATACATTGTAGTTTTAGTGAAAAACTTATTTAGAACTGGTATTTCAGAACCACTGCAATTGAATGTGACTCACTTATTTAACATACAATTATGACACCAAAAAACAAAGAACAAAGGCATACCTTTGATCTTCTTATTTATCCATACTTCTGCTAGCATACCAGCACCAATTCCAGCGGCAATCCATGCACCATAGAATGCAATGGCAGATGGGAGAGGTCTTCGGGGAAGGAAATAATAATCTGGAATCTGCCTGATCCTTTTTGGGAGACGTTTCTTTGCTACCTGTTCGCTACCTGGCTCATTAGACACTGATTCCCCTATATTTTTCCAGTCTAACTCTTTACCAGAGTCTTTGGTCTGTTCTGTGCCCATAATAGGAGATTATACTGCCCTTTAATCCACAGCTTAAATCTGTGAAGCCAGATAAAATTGTACTCGTTACAAAAACTGAAAAAAAATCATTACACATATCTTTCTCTTCTATGAATGAAACTTTACTTTGGGCATTATTTCCAAACGCCAAGGAAGTAAGGGTTTGGTTTTTGAAATTAATAGGCAATAAACAAGAAGCTCATAGTAAAAACACAAAAGATGCTCATTGATTCTACTATACTTTTGCTCAGATTAGTGAATTCTGTAGCCAAACTACTAGCTTTATGAAGTTACAATACCCTAATGCCAGAAAAAGGGGAAAGAAGGAAATCATACACAAGAAACAATCTCTTATAGTCCTTTCTACAAACAAGTAGAGTGCAGATCAGACAAGCATTTTTTATATACAAACACGAGATAATTTCCATTCTTGTGCCAATTATGACAAATGCAGTCAACAACATCAACAACATGAACAGATCATAAACAATATGAAAAAGATCATAGAGGGACCCTAACAAGAGCCCTCCTCTTTCTTCCGTGGACATACCAAACACTATGGACATATATGCTCAATAATCATCATTGCATTAAAAAAATAGACCATCTACACGAGAATAAAGTTCTAAGCTTAATTGATTTGGAAAAGCAGGTGCCAAATAACCAGGATGAGCAGTTAAAACTTAAGATTAGGGACATAATAGAATACCAATCTATGATGCTAATCCATTAAAAGAAAACCATCAGGAAAGAAAGGACACAAAATATAAAAAACCCTTAATCTGAGAAGTCAGAAACTCACCAAAGAAGCCAGAGGGTTCCACTGAAATGCTTGAAGAGGAGGTCTTTTGCAGTCGCAGCTGAAAAGAACAAAATCCAAAGCAAGATGAAATCCCCTGTCTATTTTTAGAGATTGAGAGGAGTCGAAAATGGGCCGGCCCAGTGGGTCCAGTAGTGGAGGGTACACTTATTTTTTTTCCGACAACTATTGTATAATCTATACATCCTAAACTAGAGGGGAGGGGGCGCTAAAGAGACTTTGTGTTAAGGATTAGTAGACCAAGGGAGTGTTTTGGCACAAATCTTAGATTTTTTTGCTGTAGGTGGAATTTGAATCCCCACCCATAGCCCAAGCAAGATCTTAAGATCCATCTTGGTGGCCATTGACCTGTGGAGGGTACACATTTGCGTTAATTGATGATATTTCATCATTATTTCAACATCTTAATTTTCTTCTAAATATTGATGATGTCTTCCTTTTTCTATACCCTTTAAAAATTAAATTTTAATAAAATTTTCTCCTCTAAGATTAAATTTTTGGTACAATGATTAATAGTCTCAAATTATTGTTTGAAATATTAGAATCTAAGAGCTGATAAACGAGTGCTCAATCAGTACTTGTTAGTCTATTTAATTTAATGTATATCTATCTTCCTATATATGTATTAACCATCACTTAAATTTTGAGTGTCTTCTAAGATTTTTCAGATAATTTATCCAATTTACTTCACATAACTGTCTTTCTTTGATTTGTCATCCATCATCTAGATTACACAATTAAGAAAGAAAATGACGATTTTAAACCTAAGAACTTCCACAATTTTTAATCCCTTCTGGATTTAAAGCCTACCAGTTGGAATGCAAATATGTGATTCTTTTAAAGCATCAAAACTAGCCCAGAATGGTAATGTACAAATGGTGGAAGGAACACGAATATATAGTTAAATTAAACAACTCACATGTAGTGAGATTAGAATACAGGACTATTTGTTGTTTTGTCAAAAAAAAAGAAAGAAAAGAAACAGGGCTCTTGCGGATTTGAGCATGTCAATGGGTCAAGAATTACCTAGATCCATCAGTTTTTTCTTGAGTTTGGATTTATTTATCCGACTTAGACCCTATCTAGATCCAAATCCAAATTTAGAGAAAAAAAATCATGATTTGGGTAGGATTTGGTTTTGTAGGGTGCATGCCCAAACCTAGACTCAAATCTAAATGCTACCCAAATTCAAGTGTATATGTTAGGAAAAATAGAGGAGGTTTAAATACATACAAACATCACTTTTGAATATAGATAACAAATTTCAAGAGAAAAGAAATTTGATCACAATTTATGCTTTGGTTCATATTTTTTACAAGCATTTTTTTTAATGTTGATTAGATTATTTGAAAATTGTAATTGGATGCATTTATGTTATCTTTGAATTTCATATATTGATATTAAGAGATACCCATCAAGAGATACCTATGAATGTTCAATGGGTACCCAAATTCATGAGAGTCCCAAGTGTGGATTTTCTTTTCAAGATTCATGAGTCTTGGATCGAGTTTAGGTGTTAATGATTTAATTAGATGTTAATAATTTCACTAGGTCTATGTCTTGATCAAGCGAATCCATTACAAACTTTCCCATTAACATGCCCACGCCGACTCAACAATATTCACTGCTAAACCAAAGCCTTATTATGCAAATATGTGAATTAGATATCCGGAGTAGCGACCATTCATTATGGTTGATTTTTTTTTTTTCTATGGGTCATTATGGTTGATTGTTGATTCACAAAAAAAGTCATTATGGCTGTTGTACAATTTTTCGTTTTTGAAAGAAAGTGATTATGGTATGATTGCAAGGAGGCTCATTTAAAAATAAGTTAATGGATATTAACATGGAAATCTTGCTATCAATCAACTCTCCTTTCACATTGTTCTAAGTTACCTTGTCACCATCAATTCTTGGACGATTTATTCGGCTTGCCCCCATTTTCCCTCTTTTGTTGTCATCTCGACTCTGCAACCATTATACTGTGTATCTTAACACCTAAGTACTTAAACAGATAGTGAGAGAAATTCTGGGATAGAAAATCAAATTAATTAGAGTTGTCTTGGAGAAACTTGGTCTTCATCGGGATGAAGAAAATTAGCCATGAATACTGGCAGAACACAGGCCATGCACGAGACCCTAAGTTAAAGGCAAGGATCTAATAAGATAAGGACATCTCATATCCCATTAACCCCAGATTTTGCGGAGACAAATAGAATCGAGTGTATGAATTTGAAGACCAGTTTAAAGAAAAAGGATTTGTTAACCAGTTTTCGATGGATACACCCAAATTCACTATCTAAATATGCAATGGCATATATACTCTCCATGCATTTAGATGCTTTCTTGATTTAACTTTACTTTTCCAAAAAATTGACACTTACGATTAGTTGTATCCCAACAACAAAATATGTTTTTTGAAAAATCGATAGGATACCAAAATAATTTTTTGAAAAATCGATAGTATAGGATAAAGTATTAAATATGATTTTAAATAATTATTATAATTATTTTTCACACTGCATCTTACAGATTTTTCTCTTCCAACTTCTAATCAGGTAAACCATCAGTCAATCAAATAAGACATATTCAAGAAAATTTGGGAAGTCATTGGCCCTCGATGTCAAAAAGGCCTGTACAGAGTACAGGCTATCTTTTTTACCTTTGTCTTCCATAGATTCCAAGCCACAGTAACAAATTGCCTCTTAGTTGGTTTATACCCAACTTTGCTTGCTACCATTTGAAAGGAATCCAAAGTGAAGAAAAAAGTAGATTAAAGGAGACACAAAAGCAAGATAAAGCTAGCATTGTGTTGACAAAAGACACTTTTCCTAGCATGATCTATTATTAATTTACATATTATTTTGGTTAGATTATATATATTACTGGATACATCAAACGTTGGATTGCACCTTTATACGCTCTTTAGTGAATACAGCTTTCCTTTGCTCAATGTTCCTGTAGTCATCAAAATCACCACATACATCAGGAAGAAGAGATAAAGAGTGTGCTTTAGGGCCAATCTTGTTTCGTTTGAACGATGGCCAAAATATTTGGCATATTTGCTTGTTTTCTGATTGTGGCTTTGGATGTTACAGCAGGGATTCTTGGTATCAAAGCAGAAGCAGCTCAAAACCAGGCAAGTCAATTGGTTTGAAATTTTGTACATTGATGAAATGATCACCTGCATGGTTGTGCTGTATAATTTGTTTTTGAGTATATATATATTTGTGTCTCAATTTTGATATACAGCAAAAGCATTTGAGGGTTTTCATATTTGAGTGCAAAGAGCCAAGCCATGATGCCTTTCTTCTGGGATTGGCTGCAGCATCCCTTCTTGCAATAGCTCATATTCTTGCAAACCTGCTTGGAGGATGCAGTATTTGCACTACAGATGATGTTCAGAAAGCATCCCCCAGTAGGCAAATCTCTCTAGCATGCCTACTATTCACATGGTAATTTTGTAGAAAAACAACATGAGTTTCTCTCTAATGGTTTTAAAACAAAATATACTGATCCATAGAGTCTAAGATATTTATATCTTGTTGCCACTTTTTAATTGGTTATGGTTATGTTTTCTTCTAATGTTTGGATTTTTTAGGATCATACTGGCTGTTGCCTTGTCTATGTTGGTGATTGGAACAATGTCAAACAGGAAGTCAAGAGCCTCTTGTGGTTTCACACACCACCATTTTCTGTCTATTGGAGGAATCTTGTGCATGGTTCATGGCCTGTTTTCTGTTGCCTACTATGTTACAACCACAGCAGCAAATCCATAGGCAAGAAAAGGCTCAATTTACAAATCTACGGTGTTCCCCTTTTTTCCCCTCATTTTTGTGTTCACCTTTTGGTACTTTGATTAGTCTCTCTACACACTCTTCCTTTCGAAACCTCATGTATGATAAAAACATCCCCACCAGGCCACCACTGTGGGCTTGTTCTCAATTGATTATTTTAAATGATTCTAATTTTAGATACTCAGTTTTTGTGATGTTTTCGATTGCTTTAATATTTTGATTATAGATTTTTTAATGATCAAAAAAGCTAAAATATATAATCACCCAAAGAATAACTAATGCCAATTCTGATTATTCTCTATAGTCAATTTTCATAATTCGATTTTTTAAAATCTAAAGAAACCGAGAACAAGCCTATGTTTCATGATAGCGTCCAGCAAAGGTACTACAATATTGAAAAATGTATTGACATCTATTGATTCTTTTAGACAGACTGTAAAGTAAGTTCGTTCATAAATTATTTGGGCAATAAACAGGTTGCAACATTAGTAAACGAGATCAAGGAAGAATGGGAGCTGATTTAGGGCCCATTTGCGCTGCTAATATTTTATGTGATATTTGAGGAATTTCGGACAAATAATTTCAGTGAACTATTTTTCAAGTATTTCACGTTTGCCTTTTTTCAAGAATAGAGAAGTCTGCTGTGTTTGCTTAAATATTGGTTGGAAAAGTACTCGGATCATACTAGACATGGAAACATAGCAGACTGTGTTAATTGGAAAAAGTTACCAGCATAAATTTGAGTCTAATATCTAAACATCTCAATTGAGTTGATAAAAACAGTAACTTGATTAACAGAGGTGTCAAGTTTGAATCCCCACACAGATTTGTAGCAAATGCTAAAGACCGAACTACATTTTTCTGATTCATCTTAAGATAGCATTTCACTCAACTGTACAACATCTTGGGTGCAGTATTGGATTTGGACCAATTCAATGGAAGCCATTTGGATGAGGCTCAAAAAGACTACGCCATCATTATTTTAAGGTGGTCCAACCATCTTACATGGTACCACAACTACTGCTCATTGCTCATTGTTCTTAGTTCTTACCCCAGCCCGAAAAGTGGGAAACCATCTGTCACTTTGTTTGACTTGGAAATACAATTTTTTTGGAAATATTTTATTAATGTATTTTTTAATCACCTTTTAATCTTTTCTGAATGTTTTAAGTAGATTTTGTAATGAATTTTGGTTAGGATTAATCTTTTATACACTAATAATATATATAATTTCACCATTAAATGCATAACACATAATTCAAATTTGAATTTGAAATTTAAATTTTGCATATGTGTTGTATATCCAAATATGATGATGTATACACCGTCAGTGTATATAAGATTTACTCTTTTTGTTACTATAACTTCCTTTTCTTTTTTATTTTCTTTGGGAAGGTGGACAGCCATCTCAAATTTTTGTTTATATGCAAGTTTTCTTTCCGAGGACATGACTTGGGAAAGCGTATTTGATAACACCCCACCCCACTTCTCCACCCCCACCGCAATGCAAAAGAAGCTATTAGATTACAGAAAAGGTTGAGGAGCACTGAAAATGCTATCATTTCGAACAAGGAGTACAACTACTTCATAGTGGTGTTGTTGGTTTGCCAAAACTAAAAGAAAAGAACTACTATTTATTTTTTTATTTAAAAAATAGATTTCAAACTTTTCAAGAAAACCAAAAAAGAAAAGAAAAGTGTTTGAGAATTGACCTTTTAGTCATCTAATTAATGTTTCTATAGTTTATTCTACAGCAATAAATATCAAATTGGTTAGGTCTTGTTAAGAAAGCGATTTAAGATTAGAGTTTCAAGAATCAGAAGTTCGGAATTCAAATCTCCCTCCGCTTTTTAAATCCTCCCTCCCCTATAAGGAAAAAACAATTCAAGAGAATAAGAGAGCGACTTAAAACTAATGACTAGGAGAGTAGTGATGAATGCGACTCTGGAGACAAAAAATCGATGTCTCAATTAAAAAAAAGGCAGAAGAGATTAGCACTCACTTCTTTGGATCATCAAGTTTTCTATTCCACAAAGATGGCCATTGTGTCTTTCAAGAAATTCACACGGTTACTTGCTAATATGGGCTCAATCAGCACACAAGTTTGGAAACCAAGCTAGGTCAATTTTCTAGTTCTACTCGGGCAAAATACTAATTTCCGGCAGCTGCATAACTACGGGGGAGATAGCCAGTTTTAATTTTACATACCCTGTATCTGTCATCTTAGACAAGTCATCATTCAACACAAATAAACAAGAGTTGTCGAAAACATAAAATTCTGAAAAGGGAGGAGTAATCAATCAATAACCAGGAGGAATCTAATAATATTTGATAACTGAACTTGAAACCACAAAGTATCCACATGTACTACTTTCAAACCCAAGAATTTATAAGTGTTATTACTTTCAGAAGAACTTGAAACCTGAATTGACAAAATAGGAACCAAATTGTTTCCAAAGCTAGACCAAAACTAAGAATTATAAAGCTTCAGGATTAATCAACTTGAAATTCAAAAATATTATGCCTTGGTTATGCCTCAACCTAAAACTCAAAAGATTATGCCTTAATATCAAAAGATATTTAGTTGTTCTTCATAGCCTCCATCACCAATTTAGTATGCTTCTTCATCAAATCCAACTTCAACAAAACTTTTGCTTCAGCATTGTGCAATTCCTTCCACTTGCCATCGAATTCCCTTGCCTTGGCATCCCCAATAAAACTGGTGTTCTTTTTCAAGAAATTCCTTTCACCTGCAAACATCATTGATAGAGCTGGCAAAAAAGTCCAAAAGCTAACAACCCGTCCAACCTGTCCATTAATTTTAAAGGATGAGTTGGATCAGTTGGGTTATGGGTTTTGTTGGATTGGGTAAGAACAACTCAACTTATTTATTGGACGGGTTAGATTTTTTATTTGGGCACCTAATGCCTAACCTGTTTAAAAATAATTTAAAATAATAAATATAAGATTCAACACACATCTGGTTAACCACTTGTATTTAGACATGTGTTAACAATTCATTGATCAATTTATATTCAAAATTCTCATATATATGTTTTCAATCAATTTTTTAATTTTTATTTAAAAGAAAAAGAAACTTGAGATAAAAACTCATGCTTATTTTACTTTTACAACAATAGTTAAATTGCCCAACATCTATAATAATTTATTATGCCTTTTAAGAGTATGTTATTTTCCTCCATTTTTTTTGATTGTTGTTCTTCGATTGCTACTTACTTCTGTTTATTAATATTTCATCCTAAAATAGAATTTTAAATTTGTTCTAATTGCATTCTGTTACTTTTCTCTAGCTTGTTTTATTTCATTGTTAATAATTCCTCATCAATATTATAATACAACAATTATATGCCTCTTAATTACATTTTCGAGTATAATATAATCTAACATTCAATAATTTAAATACACAGAATATTACAACTTACAATAGAGCAGATACGAATAGCAAAAGTATTAAATAAGTTGGGACAAAAATAAGTTTCAATCAATTAGTGGTTATGAAAAAATCGTTCAAAACGTCCCTGACATTTTGTAAAATGACTTTTTGGGTCCCTCACTTTTAAAAGTGTACTTTTACGTCCCTTACAAATTTATATTGGTTAAATTTAGTCCTACCTTAGTTTTCGCCTAATTTTTGGTCGGAATCCATTACATACCTTGCACGTGATCATTTTTAAGGACAAAATTGTCAAATCAAAATTTACATAATCCAATCCATAGTCCCTCACATTTCACAAAATAAATTTTTTTTGTCCCTCTCACATTTAATAAAATGAATTGTTTCATTTCTTACATTTCACAAAATGAATTTTTTCATTCCTCACATTTTGTAAAATAATTTTCTCATCCCTCATTGATCATGTGTACAAATAACTTTTTTTTAAACTCATGTATATATATATTTAATTTCACCTGAACAATATGATTAGCATGTAAAATATCTCTATTTGATTTTGCCTGAATGTATTGTTCAAATGAAATTAAATAGATATATACAAGGGTTTTAAAAATTTTGTTAGTTTTTCACTCATGATTATTTCTTTTTATTCGAAAATTGAAAACAAAAAAGATATTTAATCCTAAACATTATCAAGTATTTATATTGAATTAAATTTGGACAAAAAAATAAAGGAAAAGTATGACAAAAAGAAACAAGTGATTGGCACTTTCAAATTTTAAGACAATCACAAGGTGAGAAATTCAACAGTTGGTTTTAGAGGTGGCGATAGAAACTTCAGATTTAAACTGTAATTTGTTAGCATGACTATAGAATTCGAATTAAAATCAAATAATTAGATGGTTTTGTTACACAATTCAATAAATGAATTATTACCAAAAGAGAGAAGGCCACAAATATTGCATAAATTCACATGGTGAAATCAAATAGATATATATGGGTTTAAAACAAAATTGTTAGATTTAAATCCATATATATATATATATATCTATTGAATAGCATGTGTACAACTACAATTAGTCTGTTTTAGGTGAAATCAAATAGAGATATATTATATGCTATTCGTAATATTCAGGTGAAATCAAATAGATATATATATGGATTTAAAAAAAAACTGTTCGAACACATGGTCAATGAGGGATGCAATAAGACATTTTGTGAAATATGATGGATGAAAAAATTCATTCTGCGAAATGTGATGGACAAAAAAAATTCATTTTGTGATATATAAGGGACTATAGATTGAATTAAATAAAATTTGATTTGACAATTTTGTCCCTAAAAAATGATCACATGTAAGGCACATGCTAAATTTTGACCAAAAAAAACTAGTCGAAAACATAGGTATGGACCAAATTTAACCAATGTGAATTTGTAAGGGACGTAAAATTATACTTTTAAAAGTGAGGGATGAAAAAAATCATTTTACAAAATGTGAGGGATGTTTTGAACAATTTTCCCTATTAAAAAGTATAAAGTAAACAAAATTTTTTAGCTAATCTATTTAAATGTACAATTTATTATCTACAATTCGCAATACAAGCAATATAAACTATTATTTTATTTATTATGTATTTTCAAGGAGTTTAAGAAGTGAGTGTGGGTTTGTGTGTGTGAAGGTGTATTAGTGTGTGAAAATGTGTTTATGTATGTGAAAAAAATCTTTTTGTGTGTGTAAATATATAAGAGAGAGTTTTTGTATCACAATGTATTAATTAATATGTTGGGTCATATTTGGGTCATGAGTTTGAGATGATCTAATGTGATCCAATCCAAAATCCATCCAATTTAAAGTTGAATGGTTTGAATATAACCCATTTAAATAATAACTAAATATCAACCAACTTAAAATTCGTCCAACCTGTACAATTGTCAGGTATAATCATTGACATCCCAATATGAACATCAAACAATTGGCTCAAATGTGGGTAGCTCGACTCAAAGTCTCCTCCATCATCATCTCTAAACAACTCTCTCTCTCCACATTCTTCTTCTTCTTATCTTCTTTCACTCTATCCACAGTAAAACTAACCATTTTGCCACTCTTTTTTGCTTTTCATTCATTATTGCTATTACTCTTATCATTTTCATTCTTATCAACTCCATTGGCAATCATGCCATCACCAGATTCACCACCCGCTTTCATTGTCCTAGTTGGATTGTACAGCTGCATTTGTAATCAATCATATCTTCCTGATAGTAATGTCCTGTAGGAAAACTTGTTGACATCTGTTGTTCATATAAGAGACCCTTCAAAGCTATTGTTAGTTTCGACCGAGAGAACATAGCGGCATGGGTGGCAAACATTAGAGCAGCTTATTGGTCGGGTTGATAACGTAAATTTTATTGGAGTTGAAAATTTGTTTGAAGAATGTGGTAGTCATGAAACTAAAGATTTGATTGCTAGAGTGAATGAATTTTTTAAGAATTCTGATAGGTAGGCTTTTGAATTATTTGATTATGGCTTACTGTTTTGGCAATTATGTGGTGATTTCATGAGAACAACTATGGTGATATTAATAACGAATGAGTGTAAGTAGAAGTATGTTTTTGGAAGGCTCCAAGACTTAGAGATTGTGAATTTCAATTACCTTTTTAAATTCCACCTCTCCCCTGCTAACAAAAATTAAAAAAGAAGGAAGTATGTTTTCGGAAAGGTCCGGAGAGTTCCAGAGAGTTTTGAGAGTTTACGGCGACTATTCTTTGTCTTTGTCATGGTGAGAATTTCTTCGATGCTTGAGATATTAATGTCTTGATTTTGTTACCCTTTCTCCCACATAAATTTCGGTGACTGATTAGTTTACCGAGTTTATTGTCAAAATAATTCTCCTTCTAAAATATATACCTAAAGTAATCTAATTTAAAATTTATTACTTTTATGATCTTTTGTTTTTTGACACATAGGTTGCACATGTGTCAGGATAGAGATAGAGACATATTTTATTTCTCTTTCCTAACTAATATCTTCTTCCGATTCTCTGTCTGAATATTCTTGTATTTTTTCCTTTCATTTTCTTTTCCTTGTCATACGTAATTTTGAGAAGTCAATATTTATATTAATAGCATCTAAAACTTCATTATCATCCTTGATATTGTTTTGGTAGATGAAAATATTCTTCTTGGATTGATAATATCAAGGTAAACAAAGATTATTTTCTTGTCTGTTCTATTATGCAGGTTTTTGGAACATTGCTATGGCCTATACTAATTGTATATCAAATGATTTCTCACACCGTGTGTTTTGATAATTGTCTAGGAGGAAAACTACACAACAACATAGATTCATGCTCAATATGTTTGATTTCCACCACATATATGAGCATGTTCAGTTGTAGTGCCTCTCTATCACATGATAAAAAATGTCATATACTTGAAATATTTTTGCACATTTATTCAACATCAATCGATGGCTTGTGTTATTTTTGAGTAACTTTAGTAATTCTTGTATTAGATAGCATGACAATATTTGCTTAATTAATGTTTTTTTTAATTTTATATAGGTGGTGTTGTTGAATTTTGTAACAAAGGCTGGAGGAAAATGTTACTATATTCTTTTTATTGGAATGGTAGGATGACAACAGGCACACATGGTCTTAGTTACGAGGGTGCTGCTCCAAAAGCCATTCGAGTAAGTTTATCAAATAAAATACCATGAACTCATGGACAAGATATATGTTATCACTGGTTATCAAAAACATCAAGTTAAGAATCAAAATTATTTGTAGATATCCAAGTAACTATAAGGATTATATACCATAACCTATTGAAGATCATGATACTTTGAGTATAATTCTCGATGCTGCAAAGTTATGCAATCTTCTTGTGCCTCTATGATAAAAAAAATTAAAAATTTTGGTTCATGTTGGAAACTATAGACTAGATTAAAATTTCCTTTCTTGTTATCTTACGTGGCAATCAGGAAAATTAGGTGGCACAATAACATCATTACAGGAATAAAATTTGAAAGCGAATTCATATTGGGATTTTTTTTAGAAATAGTGTTATTTTAGCAAAAAAACTCTTAAGTTTACCCTTCAATCCTATAAATCTTGCAACTTTATGCTAAAGAACTCTACAAAGTAGAGTTTTATTAACAATAATAGTTTGAAAATCTTTCGTACTATTTTTAGAATATTTTTTGGTACTTATTTATTTAGTGGTTTGGTTTCAAATTCCCATTCCCTCTTCTAGTTTCTCAAATCCCGCCCATCTCCTGCTCTTTTTTTTTTTTTTTTTTTTTTATAGTGGTTTGGATACTTTAGTGAGTAATTTGTTATATTACATGTCTCATATTCCGTCCGAGAGGTGGGATTAGGTGGTAAGATGGGAGAAATTGTAACTTAAATTTGTATATTATAACTAAGGAAATTGCTGGATATTTTTTGAAGATAATCCGGAGAATTTATTGAAAGGGTGCAAGACTAATCTTGGATTTTTAATCCTTGGGTGATTCTTTAGTGTTTCACTGTTTGAGATGATATATGTTGTGAGTTTACATTGGTATGTGAGTGATTTCTTTCAAATTTATAATACAAGTACTCCTAAATTAGGATTCTTCACGTACTAGCGATAAAACTTAGTCACTGTTAGTTTAAATGATTGAGTTGCTCCTGGATTTTAGTGCGTGGCCTAAAATGCTGCATTTGGTAGTGAGATTGTAGTCTTTTGCACACAGAAACTCAAGATTAATAAACTAAATTCATCATG
The DNA here is from genome assembly GCA_023065735.1 of Coffea humblotiana. NCBI lineage: Eukaryota > Viridiplantae > Streptophyta > Magnoliopsida > Gentianales > Rubiaceae > Coffea > Coffea humblotiana. The sequence goes on along the minus strand of CM041212.1, from coordinate 21,414,957 downwards.
TTCTGCAATTACTAGTAGAATATTGAAGAAAGCAGGGTAACGTTGTGGATAGAACGAAAGAACTAATAATTGCTAGAATTAATCCATCATGTTTTACAATAAATTGTTATGATTATGCCCCCCGTACGTTATAACTAGATGTAATAGATTGTCTTTGTTCTCTTGTTTGTTATTCCTAGAATTAATCCATCATGTAATAGCTTGTCTTTGTTCTCTTGTTTATAATTTTCCACTTGTATTATTCAAGTTTTTGAAGAAAGTCTAGTTTTAATTAAAAATTATAAAAATTATTCAAAATGTCTTTCATATATTGTCAAATGAATGTTACCATCTCTTACAATTAAAATGTTGACATTACATCTCTTACAAGTCAAATTAGTCTATATCTTAGGTATCTGGCCATTTTTTTAGCCTGTATCCACCATGTAACTTACACATAATCATTTTTTTACGTGTAAAAAAGTCAAGTTCCACTTTATTAGGGGAAAAAATAGATGTGGGTTGAGTACTTTTTACGTGCAAATTTTTTTTAGGGACAAAAATGAATGTAAATTACGTAATTTTTTAGCTTCAAATGGGATATGACCTTTTTTCACGTAAAAAAATGATTATGTGTTGGTCACATACTGTATGTAGGCTAAAAAAGTGATAAAAATCTAGGTTATGATCAGATTTGATACACTTAATTTTCGAAGGGATGTAAAATTAGCATTTTAAAATGAGAGACGAAAAATTTTGCAATCGTGATGTGTAAAAAATGAGTGACAAAGATGAATATTAGATGCCAATATTTCAGACCCACGACACGAGGCATATTGGATGAGTTGGTCTAAAAGATAGATCAGAAAGATGCTCTAGATAAAAATTCGGTTTAACGCTGAGTCTTGGCAAATCAGCAAAGTCCGGAATGTTATTTTATTATGTAACAAACCCAATAGAATTGGTGAAGTTTGCTTTTCAAAAACTGTTATACTAAACGTAGTAGGATTGGCTTAAAAAATGTTCTTTCATCTTTTGTTAGGATTTAAAGCATTTTTTTTTGTCCTTTCACCGAGCACTACAAGAAAATTGATTTTTTAATAACAATATTTCTCAGTGACGAGTACCTTGTTAATATAATTTCTTACATATGCAATTTGAAAATTTGCATAAACTTACGCTAAGAAATATTATCTTAGTGAAAATTAATTAGTTGTCATATTTAATAGTCGATCCAAAATTTAATAAAAGGTCTACTTGGTAGGGGTACTTGGGATATGTATAGAATATCCAGTCTACTTGGCAGTGAAATATCCCAAAAGCTCTACTTGGGATATTTATGGGTTTTAAATAGGTTTGTTTGGATTGCTGAATTTTTCAGAAATTAGTTTTTTAAATATTATTAAAATTTTTAAAAAGTACATTAAAAAATAATTTAATTTTTTTTATTTTTTAAAAAATATTTTAAAAATATTCTAAAAATTCTTCTATTTTTAAGTATTTCAAAATATTTTCTAAAAATATTTCAAAATATACTATACAAATTTTGCTACATTAAAATTTTTTAAAAACATCCTAAAAAATAACTAATCCAAACCGACCTGCTATAAAAACTCTTTAAAAATACCCCAAAATTTTAAAATAGACATCCCAAAATATTTCAAAACCCCATGAATATTTTTGGCCTTTCTTCTTCTTTATGTTTCCCCACCTTAGTTGGTCTGCTGTCATCTCCTCTGGCGTCGATAACAGCGCAACCCTCCCTCCCCCTTTTTTTCCCTCCTCCTCTCTCCTTCAGCCTCTTTCCCCTTCTCTTCTTTCCCTCCCTCCTTCTCCTCCTTTACCTCTCTTAAACAAATTCAAGACTTGACTTGACTTGTTGCTGCCCCTCCCCACAAGGTCATCACGTCCTTGGTTGCTGCCCCACTTAGTTGACCCAAGTCAAGTTAACGTGAAGCTGGACAAGATCCGAGCGAGTAGAAATAGTAGTGGCATTTATACGAGGCCTTACGCGTTCAGCTACAGCCTCCCAATCCCAATCCATACTACAATGCATTTCTTGAAGGAGTAATAATCAGTTCTAGCTTGCTTTCCTCTTTCAACAGAGAAATCAAAGCAAAAAACAAGTCAGTTAGAGATGGACAAGGCAATAGAACTTGGAGTAGGATTTATCTTTACAAATGTGCTGCAGTTGATTGATGACAACCGCAAATTGATGCGCGGTACCGATGCCAAAATCAAGGAGCTTACGGACAATCTCGGTCTACTGAAGAAATTCATGGAGTTGTACACTGAAGAGTACTACAAAGACGACATCCTGAGGGGGCTGGCGGACGAGATCAGGAATCTGGTGCATCAAGTTGAAGATGTCCTGGAAACCCACATCGTCGAGGAGTCACGGTTCAAAAAGAAGAATTTCGTTGGGAAAGTGGTGGGCTTCTGGGATCGCCTAGAAAACACACGGAACTTGGGCAAAGCCATCCGTGAGCTGACTGAAAAGGTGAAGAAGGCGTGCAATGACAACAAGGAGATTGGCGTCCGCATCATAACAAGCGGAATATGTGATCCAGTTCCTGCACACAATAATACGGTACAATTCCATCCACTTTCTATCAAAATTTTTACGTCCGTCTTGAAGAAAAGCTCATATTTTGTCCGTAGAGGGGATATTTCTTGTTTCGACCATTTGTAGTTTTTTTTTTTAAATTTTGTTTTGTATTTAATTCTTTTCCTCTGTGCCTAGAAATTTTTGCAAGGAACAAAGTAGGATATATTGCCGATTTGTGATTTGATCGATTGAACCAGCCAATTCAGTCTGATTTTTGAAACAATGATTGTAGAGGAAAGTAGTTTACATCCATTTTATTTAAATTATATATAAAAATAATACAAAGCAAACACTGGATGTGTTGTTTGGATCGAGGAAGGAAAGCAAAAAAGAGGAAAAATTCCACTGTCAGTTGACTAAAATAAATGAAAAAAAAAAAGTTTATTTAGAAAAGTTTAATTTATTTCATTTAATTTGAAGTTGCTTATTGAAGTTGCTCTAGAGGAAGGAGGAAAAGAAAGAAGGGCAGCTGGGGAAGGAGGGGAGGGTAAAACTGCTGGGAGTAGGGGAAGGAAGGGGGAGTGTAGCATGGGAGGGCGAGGCTGGCAATCAGTTTCATACTCTTGGATGTCTTGTGACTCTCTTCTGTTTGCGAGTAATAATCGGTTATTGTGCGAAAGCAAATTGCGCCTGCCATCTTCACAATTAAATTGTTGATACATTTATCCGGGTCCATCCTGTCGTCTGCATTTTAAACTTGCCTCTTATTCCTTTAAATTTTTCTCTTATTCCTTTATTAAATTTAAGGTGTAGAGCTTCAAAGTTTCAGCCCTTAATATCTTCTGGTTCAACTGTTTCAATCGGTCATTGATTCCTTTACTTTCATGCAAATAGCCTGCATGCAATCAATGGGGAGACAGAATCATTGGGTTTGAGGATGCAGCTGGCATAGTCCTGGACCTTCTTGGCATACCAAAACTAGACCTAGGCAGGTCCGACGCAAAGGAGCAGAGCACATCGGAGGCAGAGCAACATAGTGACGAAAACCCGCTTGAAATAGTGTCAATTCATGGCATGCTTGGACTCGGGAAGACAACGCTTGCAAGAAAGGTGCTGAATGACCCTCAAGTTGAATATCATTTTTTCACTCGCATATTTGTCAGTGTTTCGAAGGATTACAACAAGAAAGAAGTGCTTCTTAGTATACTAAGTGCCTTCATCAAGGACATTAGGGATCGTAACATGTCGGTGCCAGAATTAGTTGCCGAGGTCCGAAAGACACTGAAGTACAAGTATTTGATTGTCATGGACGATGTTTGGGATACAAAAGCATGGGAAGATCTCAAGGATGCTTTTCCAGATTATAAGAAGGGCAGTAGGGTGTTGATAACGACTCGACAAGAGTCTATGGCCAAGCGTGCTGCAACAAAGACTGATCCCTACCTGTTGCGATTTATGAATATAGAAGAAGCTGAAGAATTACTAAGGACGAAGGTTTTCAATGAAAATGAATGTCCAGAGAAGCTGCAACCTGCTGAATCAAGAATTCTGAAAAAATGTGGTGGGCTACCATTAGCAGTAGTGGTAACAGCAGGTATTCTGAGGAATGATCCAGAAAACGAGAAGTGGTGGGAGAGCGTGGCTCAAAAATCACTTAGCATGGATGAGTTAGACAGTGACAGCCAGAAACAATTAGTGGATGATTTAATAAGACGGAGTTATGATAACTTGCGTCACGTATACAAGTCATGTTTTCTCTACCTTGGTGTCTTCCCTGAAGACTTGGAGATCCAAGTTTCAAAATTGTTCCAGTTGTGGATAGCGGAAGGCTTCATTCCCCAGATTGAGAGAGAAAGTATGGAGGAAACAGCAGAGAGATGTTTGCGGGAATTGGTTGACAGGAACTTAGTGATGGTGAGGCAGAGAACCTTAAGTGGCCGGATTAAGACGTGTTTAGTCCATGATACGCTGCGTGACTTCTGCAAAAGGACAGCCAAAGCTGAAAATCTTTTCCAAGAATGTGACATGGGGACGGTTTCATCTTCCAGCCGCCGCCTTTTCTGCATTAACTCTCAATTCTCGAACTACATTTCCAATCAACAACCTGCTCAGAATGTCCGTTCATTCTTGAGCTTTGGCCAGGAAGAAACTACACTGAACCAAGATCTCTACCCAAATGTATTTAAGCAGTTCAATCTACTCCGAGTGTTGGATATTCTGTCCATCAAGCTCCCTGGACCTCGTTTTCCCAGTCCAACTGCCTAACCTTGTTCTCCTAAAGTTCATTGCCATCTGTTGTGAGGTCAAGATCCTTCCCAAAAAAATGTCTAGCCTGCTTAACTTGCAAACTCTTGTAGTTCGCACCACATCCCCTACCCTTGCAATAGAAGCAGACATTTGGGCAATGACAAAGTTAAGGCATCTACATACTAATACCCCCACAACCTTGCTTAAATGTCCAGATCAATCTCCTGGCGGTGAAAACCTACAAACTCTATCTACGGTTTCACCTGAAAGTCTTACAAAAGAAGTGTTTAAAAGGGCTAAAAACCTTAAGAAGCTTGGCATATGTGGGAAGTTAAACAATCTTGTGGAGGGCAATGGCGAGTCTAGTTTGTTTGACAGTCTTTGCGAAGTGGACTCGCTTGAAAATTTGAAGCTATATGGTGATGATGTAAACTCCAAGCTGCTTGCCCTTCCTCAGGCACACAAATTCCCGCCAAGGCTGACAAGGCTGAGTCTGCATAATACAAGTCTAGATTGGAATTACATGTCTATACTCGGAAACCTTAGGTATCTTGAGGTGCTGAAGTTGAAGGACTATGCCTTTAAGGGAGATTATTGGAAGACTAAACAAGGGGGGTTTCCTTCTCTGAAAGTTTTCTTCATTGGAGCTACAGATTTAACGCGTTGGGACGCTAAAGCCAATGACTTCCCAGAACTCAGATGCCTTATTCTCAAGCAGTGCAAAACACTTGAGCGGATCCCAGCTGACTTTGTTCACATGAAGAAGCTCGAGATGATCAAAGTTGAACATACCAAGGATTCGGTAGTTTCATCTGCCAGGAGAATTGTGCAACTACAATTGGAAGTGCTTTTGCAGCAAAAGAGTAAAAAGGCTAGCCCTGTTAAGCTCATTGTTTATCCTCCAGAGTATTGAACGCCAGGCAAACTGCTCTATAAGTGCTTCTTTAACAGGTTAGTAAACTTGTTTCTGACTTCCACTCCTGAATCTTAATCCATCATCTTTTGCAAACTTGAAACAATGAATTTTGCAGGATTTCATGCTTGCTAGTTTTTGTCTTCTGCTCGCCCAAACGAATTCATAACGTGGAGGCACTGAAGCTTCTATCTCGATCTTTCGTGTTTCTTCTCCATTCTGCTGTAATAAAGGCCTGGTACCTATCTCCGGGCAACGACATTCTGATGCTATGATCTGTTTGCATTGTTTTTCTTTCCCAGTATCTTTGAAAATGTCAAATTTTCTTTTGAGCAATTGTTGTGATAGAAATAAGGCCATAGATCTTCAGGCAAATTCAGTGGTTGAAATAGATATTCTCTTTCCACCAGGAAACTCTTGCTGCATTGAATCTAGAGTCTTGTACTTTTCTTCCTGTTAGAGGTTTGGTTTTAACCTCATCTTGTTTCTCTTGCTGTATTGTTAAGTTTATGTTGAATCTTGCTCTGATGTATTTTACCCTTCCTTGTGTTAATTGATTGATGAAATTGCTATAGTTGTTCTTTGGAAACTACGGAAGAACTACGACCTAGTAAAGTTGCTTTCATTTTGTATTACATTGAAGACTAGTATCAATTTAGGGAAAAGCTATTATTTAGCACTTGCAATGATAGGTTGCAACTTGCAATGAACCACAAATGGTTATGTTTATACCAATATCCATAGCTCTGTACTTAATTCTATTGATCAGACTTATATTGCTTCCCATTTCTTAGTTCCTCATTGTTAAGTTAAACTGCTAGCTTATCTTATGAGTTGTGTCAATTTACAATTTAATTAACCTACTTTAGTATAGACCGAGTCATCTTCGTAGAGCCAACTTTGGAAGTAAATAGACCAGGTTGGGTATCCTAGTTTGGTTGAATAGCAGATTCAATCTTCTTTTTTCTTTTTTTTTTTTTGTAAAAAAATTAACTGGATTAGAAAATGAAAGAACAAATATTAAGATAGTTCGTCATGCGAGAATTTTTTATCCCAAGAAAGAAAGAAAAAATTTTAGTACTGGAGTATCAACTCCTCAAATACAGTTTACACAGAAGGCAAGTACCGCTGTCGTCCCTCGTTCACAATCTGCCTTGCAAGAATGCGAACCCAATTTACCAAGATGCAAAGAAATATGAATTTGATGATTAAGACAATATGACCCAATCTACAACTAGATCCTAGTTCTCCTAGTCTTCCTAACTACTCTCCAAATCATGACCTCATTTTGCGCATCAAAGATGTTATTTGGACCTATCTAATAGGTGCACCAAGCCTTTTAAGGTTTTGGTGGGGTGCAAACCTTGCCTCCCACTAAATTATCACATTATATGGTTCTTTAAAAAAATTTAGACGGGTGCGTAGTACACTCGTCTGGTTCTGCACCCGTCTAGTCCGGTAGTGATTCTGTTCCTATTGGTCTCCGGTAGGTCCAGTTGAATCTCTCCTGTAGTTAGATTAGGATAGAGTAGGAGTAGGGATGAAAATTAACAAAAAAAAAAGGTGCTAAATTAGAAAAATTAGAAAAAATTCTTGGTATGAGAAATATGGACTGGACTTTGAATTTGCTGGTAACAAGTTGGCTGGAAAGCCATTCTGCGGTTGAGATCAGTCCGTAACTTTCCTCCAAGTTATGGACTGTGATCCAGTCATTTTACACTCAATTATCAGATGAAACAATACGGGTGATACTTAATCTACACCCCTATGACCCCAAATCTATATTGGGTATAACTTTTAATACTAATAGTACAATTTATCAGTGCTCGTGGTACGAGTCATTAGTGCATCAAGGGTGTGAATTTAGATTGTAGAAGTATGGATTTAACCCATTCCAAAGAATAACCTGTGTCACTAAATTGTAGGCAATAAGATCGCAATTTATTTGTATTCTATATTTTTTGTTTAGCTTTTTGTCTTTTTTATTGGATCTAAGAGTTTTTTTTTAAAATTATTTTTATGTTAGATCTTGATTTCTTGGATCATTTCGTCAAATCTCAGCATCGAGTTTAAGCTTGAACCAATTGAACAGTAAATCTAGTGTTGACATGTACAAATATTTATTGGATTGCTGGTGTTTCATTTAAATTTGAAATATGTTAGAGTTTCATAATATAATCTTCATTATTTTTTAGATTAGTAAATCTAATGATTCTTTAAATTTGCAATATATGTGGCATGTTTGATATTGTTTCAGTCATTAGAGCAGATTTCATGGAATAAAATTGTGTTTTTTAACTAAAAAAGATTATCAAATCTTACACAAATGGATATATAGGGTTTTGATTAACAACCGCACATTAATCAGTTTGTACCCGTTTTTTTAAAACATAAAGAGAGAAAAAAACTAATAGTTTTTTTAATTGGTAAAAGAAAGAAACTCTCAATTTACTTCCAAAGCCCAAAACGAAGAGATATAAAGTACTCATCGCTAGATCAACAATTGTGAAATCAAATTTTAGGTTCTCTACGAATTGGAGAGCATGCATGACAGGATTAAGTTTTGTGGAAATTGGAAAGCTACCTAATGAAATTAAAAATTCAGCTTGATGGCCTTGAAATTCGGTAAAGGGAATCTACCGGTTAACAAATGAACTTGCAATTTCGAATAGTTGCTGATACCTGGTTGGTTATAACGTAATAATCTTGTTTTCCTTCTCTTTTATTTATTAGTCAACGGTTTTTCTATTAATTAACACGCACCGTTTCATCTCTCCACACCTATAAAAGATGTCCGGTAAATATAAAAGATGACAATAATGTAAGTTGATAGTGTCCAGCAAAAGTACTACAATCTTGAAAGATTTATGGTCTTGCATTCATTAAAAATACTCTTAGTTGAGGAGCTTGCTCTTTTTTTGTGCATGATGGATGCTTTCATGAGATTCTTTTCTCCAATTATTTCTCATAAGAAATTTCTATTAAATAAACGACTTATTCATCGTCAAAAGTGCCTCCATTGTTTGTTCCTTTTTCCTTTCTGATACACATTGTAGAATAGATTTCCCAATTTATTCCTGATATGATAATTTTATCATTCGATGTCATCTTTTTAGCTGTCAAACTGTTGATGAAGTACCCCAAGATCATTGTAGCGTTATGAGAAAATTAATTGGAAGAATTAATGCATAAAAATTTGCTCTACATTTAAGTGGTTGTACTATAGGGTGCATAGTTCTACAGTTTACACATCAATTCACCATTAGATGTATACAGTTTACACGTCAATTCACCGTTAGATGTATAAAAAGAGATACCATTCCTTATATGGTTTTAAGAGTTTAAATTGTTGAATGATGTGGCAAGAGTTTATTGAATTACAATCACGATATGATATTCAAAAGGGATGGTAGAATTTTTCTTTATTAATTTGCAAGGTTTTGTTGACAATTCTAATTGTTGAAATTACTAACAAGCATGAAGCACTTTTTCTACAAAATGTAGTTTAATTTCTTGAAAGGGCAAATTACACTTTACTCTCCTGTGATTTAGTGCTTTTATACATAACTTCCCTATAGTTTCAAAAACAATACATAATCCTCTCATGATTTGGATTAAAGTGTCACAATAACATAATTTACATTCCATAACAGAGTCAAAAATGTAAAAAATATTCCTATGTAAAGTTAAAAATTATTTATTGACCACAGGAGGTTATGTATATATTTTGAAAACCATAAGGGGATTATATGGTAAAACACTAAATCATAAGGAGGTTATATGGTAAAACATAAAATCATATGGGGTTAGAGTGTCATGCAAATTATATTTATATATTTTGGTCACTTCAGCTATTTTAGTTTTTAAACAAGGGTAATTTAGACATTTTTATAAATTCCATTACAAAATGATTATTTTCGTCATTTTGACACTTTAATCTAAACTATAAAAATGGTATATATAACTTTTAAAACTATAGGAGGTTATGTGAAAAATATCTATAACACTAGGGGAGTAAAGCGTATTTTGCCCTTCTTGAAATGTGCTTATCCTTTCTATTTAGAAAATGACTTGCGCGTTGCCAACTGGCAACTAGTTCATTTTTTCTTTCTTTTGTGCTTCTTAAAACTCCTTCAAGAATCGATTTTCCTAGGTGTTCTTGATCAAGCTTTATTACCAAATCCTCTCATTCTTCAAAAATGTTTACTTAACCTCCAATGGATTCATGTCAAGTAGAAACCAGATAGAAAGCACCTCCAGCAATGACATAATTGAAAATCCCAGTTATGTTCTTGTTCAAAGAGTGAATTACATAGAATTCCCTTATAGTTTTACATAATGTCATATGACTTCTTTAAAGTTTCAAAATAACCATATAACCTCTCAATGAATTTACGTAAAGTTGAAAATGAATGGAATGCACCATCGACTACAACAATTAAATCAGACGCTCTCCAAAAATATGTGTGGTGGAATTGAAATATCAACTTAATTCCCTATGAGTGTCCCCTTTATCCCGTTTAGTTTTTCATTCCTATGCATAATCATTATGTAAGGTAATTAAGTCGTTGTTCCATTTAGTGTTTAAATAATGGCACTACTGGTATATCAACTAACAATATTACATAGGCTATCTTCAGCCAAATTTCCACCTTACATGAAATCATACGGAAATGAAAGGGATATTTTGAATATAATAATAGATGAAACTATAAGAGGGATATGTGTAATTTACACTTATTTAAATAATGCACATCATAAGTGCCAGACCACTTTACATAAAACTATAGATAAATTACAAAGGGTCGAATGTGAAACCTTGGGAGATTCACCGATGTATAATTTTCAACACATTCCTTCTTTCATGATTCACATGTTTCTAGAGTGCGTTTGAATCAACCGCAATGCAACTGATGATATTTTACGTCCATTTTTCACTTTATATAAAACCACAAGTGGTTAAGTCGATATTAGTGGACAATAAGACGTGACAAATGCAAAACCACAGGATAAAATGATAATGATTTTATTATACCTTTTGAACTTTTTAGCAGTTAAACGGTTGATGAAGAACCTCAAGATTATTCATTATTGGAGCATCATGACAACATTCAATCGGAAGAAACAATCATAAAATTGCTTTAATAAAGTGGTGGGACTGTCTAGCGCTCTAATTGCTTTGAAAGGCTGTATTGAGAATTCAAAAAGCTGAAATTACTGCAAGGAAGCGCTATAAAATAGTGAAAAGCTTGTTGAAATGCGCCCCAAAGTGCCAACCACAAATAGAAGGAAACAACATGCGCTCCTTTAGATGTTAAAACTTTATGACCGTTCACATTTACTGATACTGATCGTTCACATCGCTCATGTAGCGAATATATTCAAAGTACAAACCAAGTGATAAAAATACAAAGTTGCCAGGAAGACGTGATCATGATACCCAAACAAGAATATTAAATAATGTGTTATTAGTTACTTCTAGGATCAATGGAACCCAACGACACTATGCGTTATCATCAAACCAGTTTTGTGTCTGTACATCTAGAAATAAATAGGCTATATATGCAGAATTTTGATGAAGCAGAATTTTTGGTTCCATGAATCTAGATTGGTGCAATCCCTTTCGTAGTAAATTCCTTAGATTGAGAATGGCAAGCCACCGGAAAGACCCAAGGCATGCCGGGATCCAGACTTTGTTGATCCATTATTCATTAGTCAATAGCAGAAGACAAACACAGCACATCAAAGGGAGTTGGAGAAAATTCATACCCAATTACTACTGAATTTCGTTTGTAATGAAAGTACTTTTGTTGGTATCTGCTCTGTCTTACCAACTGCAGAAAGCAAGACTTTGACGGAGTCTTGCCAAAACAATTTTTTTATAATCAATTACGAAATAAATAAACTAATAGCAAATACATCACATAGCTTCAAATTTTTACATAAACTTAGAATAAGAGTAACTGACAAATTCTCATTCCAAAATGCAAAGGTAGAATTAGAATAATTTTTTAGATAATTAAAAACTAAAAATTAAAATGCAATAAAAAAAATTCGACGGAATACATATATAGATTGCAATTAAAAAAAATATTGAGTGCAATAAGTAAAGAAAAAATAAACACACAAACACACGCATACATGTGCAGACATATATTTGGAGTTGGAGAAGAGTCGATGCTTGAAAGATTAATAGGAGTTATTTGCTGTTTCTTTTACATAATGTTTCCACTTTTCTGTAATTCAAGTCAATCTAATATAAATAGAGTTATAGCAGTACTTGAATTTTCTTTTCTTTGTCTTTGTTTCCGATGTAAATGGTGCTTCCTTAGTCGCTATTTTGAAGCTGAAGTTGTTTGGTTATAAGAGGCTTGGATGATGAGAACTTAAAGGAAGCAACAGATATGAAATAACCAGCGATAAATATAAAACGTCTTTTTTTGGGGAGGGGGCTATAGTTTAATTAAAAGCTAGGATTTCTAGAGTATTTCCTGCGCCTTCCTACTGGTTTCTTCCCAGAATCCAACAACCCTGTATTTGGATTTTTGTGTTATAACTCTATCGGCCAATTAACAAAAACCAATTGAAGTGGTCGAAATGCATTGGGAATAAGAAAATTTGACGGTTTGATTCGTTTAGATGTAATCATGATGTGCAAAAAATGAGTGACAAAGACGAGTAGTACACATATGCCAATATATCAGATAGACGAGGTATATTAGATGAGTTGGTCTAAAAAATGGATAAGAAAGATGCTCATGGTAAATTCGGGTTGACGCTAAGTCTTTTTGGCAAATCAAGAAATTCGGAATGCAAATATGTAACAAACCCAATAGAATTGGTAAACTTTGCTTTTTAAAAATAAAAAATTATACTAAATGTAGCAGGAGTAAAGAGAAGAGATGAATTGAATGGTACGAGAGGATAGAGTGTAAGTAAGAGATTTCGAGTTTAAAACCTCCCACTTACATTCTTATATGTATAGATATATACACACATATAGTGGGATTGGCTTAAAAAATGTACATTCATCTTTTGTTAGGATTTTAAAAATTTTGCTTTCTTCCTTTCACCAAGCACTATAAGAAAATTGATACCTTAGTGATATAACTTCTTGCATGCATAATTTGGCAATTTCCCATCCCAAGTTGTGTAATCCAAATAGACCCGTCTTTTGGACCAAAATAAAATTTCTCAACATATACTACCACTAGAGAAGGCCGGCTTATGAAATTTTCCCTTGGTTATATATATATATATATATAGACTTGACTGACTTGCATTGGTTTCTGCCCCACCCCACAAAGTAGGCATCGAGTCATCGGTTGCTTTTTTTTTTTGTCAATATAATAATTCTTATTCTATATCTACTTTTACTATAGACTAGGAAATAAAAGTGAATCCAAGAAGATTACTTTTACTATAGAATAGGAAATAAAAGTGAATTCAAGAGGGTTAATGAAAATTCGATAGAGATTGAATCATGGTCGGACGTGCCAGTGCACCAGTTGATGAAATTTCTACGAAATCTCGGATAAGAGTGCAAACCAATAATGGATTTTCGGAGAATTTCTATTCTACATCAAGTCGTTGGTTGCTGCCCCACCTTGAGCTGATGACTTTGTGGGGATGGGGCAAGCATCCAAGTCAAGTCAACGTACCGCGGGGCAAAATCCGACCTAGTAATAATGATCAGATTTTAGCTTGCTTTCCTCTTTCAACAGAGAAATCAAAGCAAAAAACAAGTGAGTGAGAGATGGACAAGGCAATAGAACTTGGAGTAGAGGCCATCTTTACAAATGTGCTGCAGTTGATCGATGACATCCGCAAATTGATGAGCGGTAACGATGCCGTAATCGAGGACCTGACGGAAAGCCTCATTCTAGTGAAGAAATTCATGGAATTGTACACTGAAGAGTACTACAAAGACGACATCCTGAGGGCGCTGGCGAACGAGAGCAGGAGTCTGGTGCATCAAGTTGAAGATGTCCTGGAAACCCACATCGTCGATGAGTCACTGTTCAAAAACAAGAATATCGTTGAGAAAGTGTGGGGCTTCTTGAATCACCTAGGAAACTCTTGGAACTTGGGCAAAGCCATCCGTGAGCTGAGTGAAAAGGTGAAGAAGGCGTGCGATGAGAACAAGGAGATTGGCCTCCGCATCATGACGAGTAAAGCGAACGGAATGCTTGATCCAATTCCCGCAGACAATAATACGGTACAATTCCATCCACCCTCTATCAAAATTTTTACGTCCATCTTGAAGAAAAGCTCATATTTTGTCCACAGAGGGGATATTTCTCTGTTTTTTTTTTGTTTGGTTTAATTTTGTATGTAATTCTTTTCCTCTGTGCCAAGAAATTTATGCATGGAAAAAAGTAAGATATATTATTTCTTAGAATATGTCCGGAAAAAAATTTCCAGGGTAGTAAACTAATTAATTGTTCTCCATACTGTTTTTTCTTCCCTAATCATCGGTTTTTTATTGAAAGAAGAAAGGGAAAACAAAGAAAATGACACCAGCAGTAAATCAGGGAAAGGATTGTAGAAAATAATTTTTTAAACCCAGACCATTTAGTGAACGGATGAACTTCCGGTTCATGATTCAAATGTTTTTTTTAATCTTTTATTTATCATTTAAATTGAATGAATTTGAAATTAAAAAAATTTAGTATGAATCAGTTCAAAAGTCCAGTTTTTCACCTGTTTTGATTGGTTCGATCACATTTGACTTATTCAATTGATTTTTTAGATTTATTATTGAATCGGACCGATGCCACGATCAATTCATGGTTTGATCAATTGAATCGGCTAATTTGGTTCGATTTGTAAAATAGTGATTGTAGAGGAAAGTAGTTTACATCCCTTTCGTTGGAATTAAGTATAAAAATAATACAAAGCAAACATTGGATGTGTTGTTTGCATTGTGGAAGCAGAACAAAAGAAAGGAAAAATTCCAGTGTCAATTATCTAAAATGAAGGCAAAAAAGGTTTAATTTTTTTCACTTACTCTGTTTCTGTTTCCTTCAATTTTTATTCATCTTTTAGACAGAAATCATATCTCAACAAAATCACATTTTCTCTTACTATCCATTCTTTTCTTTCTTGAAAATCAATCCAAAAAAAAAAAAAAAAATCCCCTAGAACTCCCAAACAGTCAGCAAGAAGATAAATCAGTAGTCAAGAAGAGTCACTCTCATGCCAATTCTGGAGGTCTTTATCCGTCCAAAACTAGCGGCCTCAATATTCAACTCTTTCTTTTAATAATTTAATCTTCATTCACGGTCATCTGCAAAGCACCACTATCAAAGTTTCTTTCAATTGATTATTGATTTTCCCTTTAGTCTTGCTTGTGTAATTTAAAAGAACTTTAATACTTATATTGGCAAGTAATCACTCTTTTTAATCTTCTCTGTAACGTCAAAACTTACTACACAAGTATTTAGACCCTGTTTGATAATCCAATTCATCACTTAAACTTAATAAAATCAGATCTTAATATATTTAGATTATTTGATAACCAAAAATTAAATATCTGAATTAATTAAGTGACACTGAATTTTTTAGACAAAACTTGCTCTCAAAATTAAGTGATAAATTATTCACTTATTGTTGAATGTGATATGAATTCAAATATATTAGATTTAATACTTAACAATTCAATAAATTAATGGATTCAGATTTCAGTTTTCAGACTTTAGTTTTATTAAATGCACCCTTAATTGAAGTTGCTTTAGCAGTATGAGGGCAAGAAAAGAAGGGCGTTAGGAGAAGGAGGGTCAGGGCAAAGCTGTTGGGAGTGGGGAAAAAGAGAGGGAGGTACCTAGCGAGGGTGAGATTGGTGGAGCTGTTAGCAGGGTTGTCAATAGGATTGGGCCAGTTCGAACTTGACTTCATTGATCCAAAAAAAAGGCCACTAAGCCTAAACTTTAATGGATCGGACTAGGTCTAAACTAAATGTGAGCCGAATTTGGATCATGCTAGCCTCAGACTCAATTAAAACTCAGCTCATATATGAGCATGATATATATATATATATATATATATATAAAACATAGTTATTAAATCCGGCCCGGAGGGGAACTCGGTGAAAGAGGTGGGTCAACGGGTTACTGGTTCAACCAATGGGTGAGTGATCCAACCGGTGGGTCACTACATATATTTAAATATTATGTTTTATAATTTTTGATATGGTTAAAACTATAATAAACTATGTTATAGTAAGTACTCAATTAGTCCAATTTATTATTAGAATCATTAATTCTTATAAGAATTAACAAAACCTAAATTTAATTAGTAATCCACCAAACTTCAAGTATAAAATTTTATCTAAGTGTAATTATCTAGTTTATTTACGAATTTTAAGTACAAAAGGTTATTAAGAATAATATTTGTTTTTTAAAATGAATTGTGTAATATGTTATTTTTTAAATTCATTTCATAATTTATAGAATTTAGAGAATAATAAAATTTTATTAAAAGATTCCAAACAAATTTTGTTTTGAAGAAATAAAATAAGAATAAAAATATAAATATATAATATAGAAGGAGTAAATAAACACCAAGTGAGCTGCTGGGCTAGTGGTGATTGTGCGTTGCTTTTATGTTGAAGGTCTATGGGTTCGAACCAGCATTGGAGCATTTTGTAATCATTTTTTCCCCAAAACCGGGTTCCTTACAAATCGTCCGGTTCAACCGAGTTGACCGGTTGAACAGCCGGTCCGTTGAAAAGTCAACGGATCTCTTGCACAAACGATCTAATTACAAACCCGGCCCGGTTTAGTGGCCGGTTCACCGGGTTGACCGGTTGAATCGCCGGGTCGGGCCGGGTTTAATAACTATGTATATAAATATATATAATAATATGTATAATATATAATTATATATATTATGACATAAAATGTTAATAATTTATACATAAATTTATAGTACTTCATAATTATAAAATATATTATATCTAATCACATATTTAATTATAAGTTTGAATCGAACCTGATTTGAACTCGAAACTCATATACTAGTGTGAGCTGAACTTGAAACTTTTAACTTGAGCTTGAAGTCCAAAAGTTTAAAATCCAAATTCCGTGTGTGTTTGTGAGTTGAATTTGGTTGTGCCCAAAGCCCGCTGAAAAATTCCCATTGACACCCCTAGCTGGCAGTAGAGAGGGGACTAGTTGAAAAGTGTCACCACTTTTTTTTTTTTTTTAACAATTTACTGTCAATAAAGACACCCATAAACATTCTAGTTACTAAATTATATAGTAAGGGTGTATAAAAAATTCTAAAATTTTAAATTAAACTCCCAAATGTAATGTGATACTCAAAATGAAAGAAGGAAAACAAGTTAATTTTAGGTAGATATTATGGCTCTCACTAACTTCATTTTGTCATCTTTTTGGTTCTTTGCTGGGCATATTTTAAAAGATTTTTTTTCTATTTTTGTACCCTTATGAAAAGTGGGCACGGTGTTATTTTGTTTGCAAAAAATTCAAATATTAACGCTAAAATATTGGATGATTAATACTAGGTCCATCTCTTGTGAATCATAATGTTAAGAATTTACTATAATAGACATAATCTTTTTATAGCAAAAGCAATCCTTAATTGATGTGCTTATCTTGTTATTTTGGGCACAAAATAGAAGAAACCAGTTTTAAAGATGAAAAAAGGTTAACTCTTACCCACGAAATATGGACTTACTAGATTTACTAACCAAGAATAGCAAAGGCGCAATTTACTAGTAATTGAGGAAATCAGTTTCAAATTCTTGGATCTCTTTTGACTCTCTTCTGTTTGCAAGTAATAATCGGTTATTGTGCTAATGTAAATTGTGGCTGCCACCTCATAATATTGAATGTTTGGTAATTTATCTGGATCCATCCTGTCTTCTGCATTGCTCCGTTTGGATTAGCAGTTTTTGAGAGTGTTTTTAAAAAATTTTGTTGTAGCAGAGTTTTTAGAGTATATTTTGGAATATTTTTAGAAAATATTTTGGGATATTTTATTTTAGAAGAGTTTCTAGAATATATTTTGAGATATTTTTTAAAATTTTTAAAACATTTAAATTAATTTTTAGATTATTTTTAGAATATTTTTTTAAAAATTTTTATTGTATTTGAAAAATTAGCTTTTGAAAAACGCTTCAAAAACAGGGATCCAAACAGGAGTAGAGCTTCAAACTTTTAGGCCTTTATTATCTCCTGGCTCAACTGTTTCAATCCGTCATTGATTCCTTTACTTTCATGCAAATAGCCTGCAAGCAATCAATGGGGGGACAGAATCATTGGTTTGAGGATGGCAGCTGACACAGTACTGGACCTTCTTGGCGTACCAAACCTAGACCCAGGCAGGTCCGACAGAAGAGAAAGAGGCAGAGCACGTCGGAGGCAGAGCAACATTGGTGACGAAAACCCACTTGAAATAGTGTCGATTCATGGAATGCTTGGACTCGGGAAGACAACGCTTGCTAGAAAGGTTCTGAATGACCCTCAGGTTGAATATCATTTTTTCACTCGCATATTTGTCACTGTTTCGAAGGATTACAACAAGAAAGAAGTGCTTCTTAGTATACTAAGTACCTTCATCAAGGACATTAGGGATCGTAACATGTCGGTGCCAGAATTAGTTGCCGAGGTCCGAGAGACACTGAAGTACAAGTATTTGATTGTCATGGACGATGTTTGGGATACAAAAGCATGGGAAGATCTCAAGGATGCTTTTCCAGATTATAACAAGGGCAGTAGGGTGTTGATAACTACTCGACAAGAGTCTATGGCCAAGCGTGCTGCAACAAAGACTGATCCCTACCTGTTGCGATTTATGAATATAGAAGAAGCTGAAGAATTACTAAGGACAAAGGTTTTCAATGAAAATGAATGTCCAGAGAAGCTGCAACCTGCTGAATCAAGAATTCTGAAAAAATGTGGCGGGCTACCATTAGCAATAGTGGTAACAGCAGGTATTCTGAGGAATGATCCAGAAAACGAGAAGTGGTGGGAGAGCGTGGCTCAAAAATCACTTAGCATGGATGAGTTAGGACAGTGACAGCCAGAAACAATTGGTGGATGATTTAATAAGACGGAGTTATGATAACTTGCTTCACGTATACAAATCATGTTTTCTCGACCTTGGTGTCTTCCCCTGAAGACTTGGAGATCCAAGTTTCAAAATTGTTCCAATTGTGGATAGCGGAAGGGCTTCATTCCCCAAATTGAGCGGGAAAGCATGGAGGAAAACTGCAGAGCGATGTTTGCGGGAATTGGTTGACAGGAACTTAGTGATGGTGAGGCAGAGAACCTTAAGTGGTCGGATTAAGACGTGTTTAGTCCATGATACGCTGCGTGACTTTTGCAAAAGGACAGCCAAAGCTGAAATCTTTTCCAAGAATGTGACGTGGGGACGGTTTCATCTTCCAGCCGTCGCCTTTGCTGCATTAACTCACACTTCTCGAGCTACATTTCCAATCAACAGCCTGCTCAGAATGTCCGTTCATTCTTGAGCTTTGGCCTGGAAGGAAACAACACTGAACCGGCATCTCTGCTCAGATGTATTTAAGCAGTTCAAACTACTCCGAGTGTTGGATATCTTGTCCATCAAGCTCCCTGGAACTCGTTTTTCCGACCCAACTGCTTAACCTTGTTCTGCTAAAGTTTATTGCCATCTGTTGCGAGCTAACAGTCCCTTCCCAGAAAAAATGTCTAGCTTGCTTAACTTGCAAACTCTTGTAGTTCACACTACATCCTCCACTCTTGGACATACAAGCAGACATCTGGTCGATGACAAAGCTAAGGTATCTACATACTAATACCTCCACAATCTTGCCTAAATGTCTGGAGCAATCTCCTGGCGGTTGAAAACCTACAAACTCTATCTTACAGTTTCACCTGAAATGTCTTACAAAAAGATGTGTTTAAAAGGGCTAGAAACCTTAAGAAGCTTGGAATATGTGGGAAGTTAAACATCTTGTGGAAGCCAATGGTGACTCTAGTTTGTTTGATTGTCTTTGCGAACTGAATTCCCTTGAAAATTTGAAGCTATACGGTGATGACGTGAGCTCCAAGCTACTTGCCCTTCCTCAGGCACACAAATTCCCACCAAGGTTGACAAGGCTGAGCCTGCATAACACAAGTCTAAATTGGGACTACATGGTCTATACTCGGAAATCTTCGGTATCTTGAGGTGCTCAAGCTGAAGGACTATGCCTTCAAGGGAGATTATTGGAAGACAAAACAAGGGGGTTTTCCTTCTCTGAAAGTTTTCTTCATTGGAGCTACAGATTTAACGCGTTGGGACGCTAAAGCCAATGACTTCCCAG
The DNA here is from genome assembly GCA_023065735.1 of Coffea humblotiana. Taxonomy (NCBI): domain Eukaryota; kingdom Viridiplantae; phylum Streptophyta; class Magnoliopsida; order Gentianales; family Rubiaceae; genus Coffea; species Coffea humblotiana. Next base: position 21,394,956 of record CM041212.1, on the reverse strand, counting down.
AACTCAAATGCCTTATTCTCAAGCAGTGCAAAACACTTGAGCGGATCCCATCTGACTTTGTTCACATGAAGAAGCTCGAGATGATCAAAGTTGAACATACCAAAGGATTCGGTAGTTTCATCTGCCAGGAGAATTGTGCAACTACAATTGGAAGTGCTTTTGCAGCAAAAGAGTAAAAAGACTAGCCCAGTTAAGCTCATAGTTTATCCTCCAGAGTATTGAACGCCAAGCAAACTGCAATATAAGTGCTTCTTTAACAGGTTAGTAAACTTGTTTCTGACTCCCACTTCTGAATCTTAATCCATCATCTTTTGCAAACTTGAGACAATGTATTTTGCAGGATTTCATGCTTGCTAGTTTTTTGTCTTCTGCTCGCCTGAATTGAATTCGTAATGTGGAGACGCTGAAGCTTCTATCTCGATCTTTCGAGTTTCTTCTCTATTCTGCAGTAATAAAGGCCTAATACCTGGCTCTGGGCAACAACATTCAGCTGCTATGATTTCTTTGCATTGTTTTTCGTTTCAGTATCTTTGAAAATGTCAAATTTTCTTTTGAGCAATTGTTGTGATAGAACAAAGGCGTTACATCTTCTGGCAAATTCAGTGATAGAAAATAAGGTATAAGATATTCTCTTTCTGCTAGGAAACTCTTGCTGCATTAAATCTAGAGTCTTGTAACTTTTCTTCCTGTTAGAGGTTAGGTTTTTACCCTCCTCATCTTGTTTCCTTGTATTGTTAAGTTTATGTGGAATCTTGCTCTGATGTATTGTACCCTTCATTGTGTTAATTGATGAAATTGCTGTAGTTTTTCTTTGGAAACGAAGGAAGGACTACGACCTAGTAAAGTTGCTTTCCAGCTTCAAGTTTCCCTTGTCTTGCTCCTCAGGCTGAACGTGTTGCTTTCAATTTGTATTACTTTGAAGACTAGTATAAAGGAGTCATGGTGATGAGAATTTAGTGAAAAGCTTTTATTTAGTACTATTGATCAGTTGCAATGAATGACCAATGGCTATGTCTATACCAATATCCATAGCTCTGTACTTAATTCTATTGATCAGATTTATATTGCTTGTCATTTCCTTTTTTTTTATTTATGTAAATTCCTAATCTTTTATTGATTCAGAGAAGAATGTACACTATAGAAAGGATTGCCCCTTAATCGAATACATCAAATCAAGAAAAGAAACCTGTAATCTATACTACAAGCCTATACAATGTCATCAATGAAGCAAAGGAATATTGAGTTTAGCGAGATTTTTGATAGAATAACATATCTCAAATAAAAAACTATAATATTAATTTATTCTGGTTGACCAGGTATAAGAAGAAGAGATGAGTAGGGAAAAATGAAATGGAGGAGGTTGGGTGTAAGGGATGGAGATTGGGCAGCTATCCAAGGATTTGGGAGAATGGTGAGGAGAAAGGGATAGAAAATTGGGGGCAGGGATAGGAAGTTGAAGGAGAGGGAAAGGGAATAATAAAGAGTTAATAAATGGTGAAAAAGTCAAAGAAGGAAGATGAACTATAAAGTTGATAGGAGAGAGGAGGAAAAAAAGAATAGAATTGTGGGGATATGGTAGAAGTGGCAAAAGATGATAGGAAGGATAGCACCGTGGTAGGAGGTAGGGGTGAAAACGAATCGAGCCGCTCGCGAGCGGCTCGATTCAAACTCGAGTCGAGCTCGACATTTTTCGAGGCTCGAGCTAGTCGAGTCAAAGTCGAGCTCGAACTCGAGCTCAAAATATTAAGCTCGCCGGCTCGCGAGTTCGAGTATATATATATATATTTTATTTTTATTTTTATTTTAATAGTAAAATTACATAAATATCCTTAATATTTTATTATTTATTAATAAAAAATATTATTTTATTTATTTTTTTAAAAAATAAAATAATTATTTTTATTTTTTCGAGCTCGAACTCGAGCTCGAGCTTGGGCTCGAATCGAGTCGAGCTCGAGCTCGAGGTTCAAAATTACCAGCTCGTCGAGCTCGAGCTCGAGTTCGAGTTCGATGAAATTAAGTCAAGACTCGACTCGATAAGGCCCAAAGCTCGACTCGACTCGGCTCGTTTGCAGCCCTAGTAGGAGGTACCAAAATCATACGAGGCAGCAGATGGTCAGTTGGCAAGTAAAAAAGAGATGGAAAAGGTGATAGTTTTTAATAATTCTAAAATCTAAAAGCATTGCTTGCAAATATGTTTTTTAATCTATATTAAAGTTTATGAAAAACACTATTCTATAACTACTCAACAATTTTAGGGGTACAGGATGGGAGAAAATTTTTTTTCTAAAATCATAGAAAATGAATTAGTTATAATTTGTGTTTTTTATATTATAAATTTTGATATACTAGTATTTTGATTCGTGTTATGCAGGAGTTTATATTTCAATTCAAAATAATAAATATATATATATATGTATTGTAGTATAGGATAAAGTACATGAAAAGGTTAAAAAATTTAATACTAATTTTATAATATAGATTAAAATTGATACAAATATATCAAAATTTCTAATATAAAAACATAAATAAGTTATGTTTAATTAGTCGTTGACTTTCCTTTTTTTTTTTAATGTTATTGTAAACTTTAACGCTCCATTTTGTTTTGATCTAAGCATTTGGACCAAGTACAAGATGCATGAACAAGTGCAATCGGGTCATTATTTGTGACTTTTTTCATTTTCGACCAGAAGTAAGAAGTATCCAGCAAGTGCTTGCCTACTTGGTTGGAAGCGCTATAAATGAACCTCCGATCTAACTTCTAGGCTCAGAGTTTTCCTAGTTGCTAGTAGTGATTATATACTACTAGTTTCTCGATTAAAGTTTTATAACTTTTTTCATCTTCCTACCATTATCCCTTGATTTCTTCTGCTTCCTCAGAAATATTGGAGTTATTTCATTTCATCTCTAAATTGGATTCACTTTTGGTTACCTTATTAATCATCCTTTTACTAGATGGCCTCCAGTAGTCTTACTTGCATTTCTTCCATCTTGGATGATCTGTAGTTGCTGAAGAAGAGATGTGCAGTCCATTCATATTCTCCAGAGTTCAGTTCCCTGAAAGTGGCGCTAGGAATGTTAAAATCATTCCTTATGTGTGCGACAAAGTGGGGCAACAATGATGATGCAAGTCTAGGAACTCTGCTGGTTGGGCTTGAAGCTGCCATTTCCAAAACCGGACAGGAGATCCATTCCTTGTGTCTTACTCATTCAGAGCTGGAAGATGGTGTTACTGATCACAATCTGGAAAATCTGGCCTGTTGTTTTATTAAGGAATTCCCTTTTGCAGAAATAAAAGAGTGGTACTTGATTTTCTCGTATCGCTCATTAAGGCAGTCTAGTAATTCCCTGATAAAAGCAGATGATCTTATGGGATTCATTCTTTTCTTGAGGCTTTCCGTGAGACTATTCTTTTTGAAGATCTTCCATTCGAAGGTGCAGCAGAACCAACACAAGCCCTTAATGAGAAGCTAACATTCTTGAAAAACTTTATCTGTTTTCGTCACACTGCACGGCATTAAAGATGACTGATTGGGACCTTTATTGACTCACACTGAATCTGCCGCTGTCAATGCAGCATGTCTCTATTTCAGATGGATCGTTGATGCGAGTAGAGAACTGGACACCTCAGTCAGGAATTCTACATTGGATTGGCTGCAAAAGATTATTACTGTATCTTGTGCCTTCATGTTTGCTGGAAAGGATTAAGTTCATAAAGGCAACAATTGCCGAGAAATATCTGGGAACATCACCATTCAACTTTCCCAGGACTAACGAGTTGGCCTTTACTGATTCTCTTCTAAAGTCTATGATGGATCTGAAAAGTTCTCAGGCTGGCTCAGCTGCTCTTGTCGGTCGTACAGTTCAAATAATCCAGGACAAGCTTGACTTCCCTCTTTCTTGAGGAAAATTGTGGAGTTGCGCCATGAAGATGAGGAGCTCCAATCACTCTGGGATCGTGTGGTGGACATGGCATACAGGGCAGAGTTTCTCATGGATTCCTTACTAGTTGGAGATTGTGTAGATTGTTTTTCAATGTCGTTTGATTCCATTGCAGGAGAAATTAAAATCATCAAATCTCAGGCCTTAAAGATTTCTGAGACCAAAAGACTTGGTGTCAAGGTTAAGGAAGTTACCAAGACAGTGAAGACACTCGATCACATGCCGTCACACAGAACTAAGCCAACAATCAATGACGTGGTGGTGGGAATCGACGATGAGGCAACAGCTATAATCAATCGACTCAGAAAAGGATCAAACCAGGTGCAAATTGTTCCCATTGTAGGTATGCCAGGACTTGGTAAGACCACTTTAGCTAAAAAGTTTACAATGATTCTATTGTGATGTCCCATTTTTATAAGCGTGCTTGGTGTACTGTTTCTCAAGTGTATCACAACAAAAACCTGCTGCTTGAAATTTTGATTTGTCTTGATTCAAATCTTCCTGACAAAATTTTTAAAAAGAGTGAAGAAGATCTGGAACTAGAAGTCAAACGACGGTTGCAAAATAACAGATATCTCATAGTTTTGGATGATGTATGGGATATTGAAGCATGGAAAGGATTGGAAGCCACATTGCCAGATAATCGAAATGAAAGTAGAGTGATCCTGACAAGTCGAAATCGCAACATTGCTGCTCCGCTGGGTGAACTAGATGCAGGACCTCATTTTATTCGTTCACTCAGGCATGATGAGAGTTGGGATTTGCTAGTGGGAAAGTTATTTCCTGGAAAAAATTCACATCCTCCAGAATTATGTGGACTTCAAAGGCAGATCTTGGAAATGTGTCAGGGGCTACCACTTATAATTATCGTTCTTGCTGGAATTCTTGCAAATGAGGACAAATGTGGTTGGAAACAAATTGTGGAAAGTTTGAGTTCAAACGTTCTCTCCAGTACAGAACAATGTATTGCTACACTAGATCTGAGTTACAAGAATTTACCAGATCATATAAAGCAATGCTTTCTGTACTTTGGAGCATTTCCAGAAGATTATGAACACAATCCTAAGAGGTTGACTTGGCTATGGGTTGCTGATGGATTAGTGCAAAAAGCTGAATCCAAGAGCTCCGAGGATGTAGCAAATGGTTACATGATGGATCTCATAAGCAGAAGCTTAGTCATGGTTTCCAAACAAAGCTCCACTGGTGGGATCAAGGCTTGTCGAATTCATGATTTGGTACATGAGTTTTGTGTGAGAAAAGCCAAAGAAGAAAATTTTATGCAGCTGGCATGTGGGTATGATGAACTGTATACTTTGAACATGCAACACAATCTACGGCGCCTATGCATTCACTCTGAGCCAGAGCACTTTTGCATGTCCAGGTTGTTTGTTCCCACAATACGTAGCCTACTATTCTTCAGTCATGGTGAAAGGTACAATGGACCTATGTTCAATATATCATTCATTTCTGGCATCTTTAAACTTGTTAGAGTTAGATTTGAGCCAGGTAGTTCTAGATTCTACTTTTCTTGGAGAACCAAGTTTACTAGTTCTATTGAGGTACTTGGTGTTGCGGAAGCTCTACCAAATTAAGGTATAACGAGTAAATTATTGTACCTAAAATTGCAAAATGGTAATTCCCAGGAAGTATTTGGTGAGGCACATTGGCCTGCTTAAGTACTAATTTCTTAGATAGAATCACCTATATATGCAATTAATTGCACAATAACTCACTACAAATATACCTACAAATATAGCTACTAAATAGACAATAAAATAGAACACCAGAATTTAACGAGGTTCGGCTAATTTTGCCTACGTCCTCGGACAACCGACAATTTAATATTTCACTAGAAGAAATATTACAAAGAGAGAGAAGGAAGCAAGTTATTAACTCTTGCTTGGTGTGTTCTAATTTGGGTTGCTTGAGAGTTATTTATAGCTCTCAAGCAAGCTCTCAAATGCTAAGCTAACCGATGTGGGATTTGGAATTTGTACACAATTGTCAACAATTGTAGCTTTACACAATTGTCAACAATTGTAACAATCAACAATTGTGGCTATTGAGCCAATAAGTCAACACTTGGCAGTTCTAGTTGATTCGAATTCCATTGCATCATCCATAGCCAGTTTCCCAAACTTGGAAACTTTTATTGTGGTATCAATTTCTGAAGACATTTCACTTCCAAACTGTTGACCAAAGTGCCTCATCCCACATCGGAAGTTTAGGAAGGGCTGAAGGCCTTTCCTAACTATAAATAAGGGCCCTAGCTCTTCATCTTAGAATCATTCCAAAATTGTCTATTCATCTTCTAAGGCAATTTTCTTCTTTCTCCCTCTATTGTAATATTCCACTTTGTAATTATTCTTAGTGAAATATAATTTGGTAGTGTTTGAGGATGTAGGCATTAGTGGCCCAATCTCGTTAAATTTGAGTGTTTTTTATTTGTTATTTATTTCTTTAATAGCTATTATAGGGTATAGTTGTAGTGTTATATGGTGCTAGTAAATTATATTAGTAGGGTAATTTTGTCTAAGGAGATTGGGTTTTAAGTGAGATTGTTTGTGATCCCTTCAATCTTTTCTGGGAATTAATTCTTGTGTGATTTTGAGTACAATACTTCACTCTTTCGTTTGTATAAGTGTAGTTATTATTTGATCCACAGCTTGTGGTATTAGAGCTTGAGGTTATTCTGAATATGCTCTGTGGTCGCAGTTAAATTTGATCTTTCACATCAGAAAAGAAAAGATATTCTTGGACTCTGGTCCATCTGTGGGAGCTGCTTGTGGGATCAGAAGGGCCTGTTTGTGAGGCCTGCCTGTGGGGTCCGTGGGGTCCACTTGTGGGGTTAGTGGGGTCTACCTGTAGGGCCAATAGGACTTGTCTGTGGGGTCTGCTCATTCTGCAGGATCCGCTCATCTTGTGGGGCCCACTTATTGTTGCTATTGAAGAATATTTGTAGCCAAAATGGAAGATAGTACAAAAGTATCGATGTCCACCTCGACAACAATTTCATCACCGTCTATTTGGGCAAGAACTGCTATCACAAATACGAGATTGGCAGTGGAGATTTTCGATGGCACCGGTCACTTCGGCATGTGGCAAAGTGAGGTTCTAGACGCTCTCTTCCAACAAGGTCTAGACATTGCTATTGAAGAACAGAAACCAGATGATGTTGAGGAGAAAGATTGGAAGACTATCAATCGATTAGCATGTGGTATAATTCGATCGTGCCTTTCAAGGGAGCAGAGGTATGTATTTTCAAAGGAAACTTCTGCAAATAAATTGTGGATGGTACTAGAAGAAAAATTTTTGAAGAAAAGCAACAAGCTCCATATGAAAAGGAGACTGTTTCGCTTCACCTATATTCCAGGTGCCACAATGAATGATCATATTACCAGTTTTAATCAGCTGGTTACTGATCTAATGAACATCGATGTAACATTCAATGATGAAGATCTGGCTCTGATGTTATTGGGATCACTTCCTGAGGAGTTTGAATTTCTCGAAACTACTCTACTCCATGGGAAGGCTACTGTATCTCTCAATGAAGTTTGTGCAGCTCTGATACCAAAGTGAAATATTACAGTAGAGGGAGAAAGAAGCAAACTGCCTTAGAAGATGAATAGACAATTTTGGGATGATTTCAAGATGAAGAGCCAGGGCCCTTATTTATAGTTAGGAAAGGCCTTCAGCCCTTCCTAAACTTCCAATGTGGGACGAGGCACTTTGGTCAACAAATCTCCACTTTTGACGAGCCTTCACATCTTCAAATCCAAATCCCTCGCGAACAACATTTAATAGTGTCTTCAGATTCCATTTTCAAACTTTGACAATCCGAGATTTGTTGCGTCTCAAATGTAAATAGAGTTTTTCGTCAACCTACTCAAAATGCCTGTGGTATGGTTTCTTGGTTTTTACATAATACCGAGGAATTGTTGACTAGCAGTACTTTGCAAATTTTATTAATTTTTCAAGTCTATTTCATTCTTCAATATAACACTATCTATTAAATGTGTAATATCAGTGGCTTTATAATTTTATTATTGTAGGGTAAGTATGCCATGTTAAATCGACCGGCATTTCGGTCACAAAACTAAAATTATGCTATACAAAAACCTTTAATTTCATCAATCCACCTTTTCCTTCCAAGCCATTGTTGAGCTAGTCCTATTGATCATGAGAAATTTGTCCTTGAAGAAGTCTGGCTGGAGAACAATAAAATAAACTTTACACAGATCTTACAAGCAAGAGATCACCAATTATGCAGGAATATGTTCAACAGCGAAAAACATAGTACTTACTGGATAAAGATGTTAGTAACTCACGAGCTATATTCATAATCAAGAGTTCTTTTGGCTTACAGTTACTCCTAGAACACACATAAAGGCAAACTAAGCGAAGAATCATGGAAGAAAAAATGTTTCATATGCATTTTGGTCCCAACAATTATTTCCTAAATGGCCTTCCAACCAAAATCCTGCTCCTTTTCAGGGTATGCATGACAGCATGACTGTCACCTTTCGCAGGTGTCAGGGATACCATCCATTTGAAAGTAATCTCTCAAACTTGCAATCACATGTTCAAAAGCTCATACAAACACAAGCATTTACGTCAAATCACAGTCAATTGCAACAATAGGCTACCAATAAATAAGAAAAACAATGAGAAACAGTGAGAAGCTGATAGTAAGCAATATAGATTGTTCAACAATTAGATCGTCCTGACAACACAACGGGACTGAGATTAAGGAAGATCAGTACCTCAGACCAAGAAAATCTTGGATCTGCTGTGGACAAGGTTGAATTTTACCTATCGACAAATTGCACATCTATTGAGTGCAATACAACAGAGAAACATAATTACAAGGTTGCTTTCAACTGACACCTAAATAACAGCAGGAATATTGTGATTTCTTCACATTGCCCCTCTAGTGCTTGGATAAAGCCCAATGGCAGAGTCTCATCCTCTTTCTTGAGAAACAATATCCATTTAGAGGACTAAAACAAGATGCTAAGCCTCACGTACTTGATCGACAGATTATTTGAGCACCTGTAAACCAATGATCCGAGAATCTTTTAGAGGAGAGTTGTGAACCTTCAGAACTTGAGGACTCCAGTTAATAAAAACCTCTGGCAGAAGTTCATTTCCACCTGAATTAGCCAGGAAATCAAGGACTCTGAGTTGTACTGTGGACAATCAACAAAAGCAACTACTTTACCAGTCAAGTATCTTACGATAGTCCAGCCACAGAATAGGTCACCAGATTATTGACTGTTACAACATCGATTTCATTTTCCTTCTCCTTTAGCAATATGAAACATTAACAGATCAAACATAAAATTACTGCTCTAAAAAAACTACATATCCATTTCTATAAGACAATGATTAACACTTAAAAGTTTTCTTCATATAATCATAGACCCAAGTGCCTCAGCTCTCCAAAATGTTCATTGCCAGGCTAAAAATAGTGATGCAGTTTCAATTGACTTTTATTTCGTGACAACCTCAATTAAAGTGATTGCAGTCCTAAGTCCCCAAAATATTGGGTAAAGTAAGCATTACTTTGGATCCCATCCTTACCACATTATCCCCTTCAATTGAACTCTTAAACACTTGGACTGCCAAAGCAAGAAAGTTGTTAATAACAAGAAGCCCTGAGATACATTATCAAAAGACCTGTTAAGAGGTCTGATTTCCCACAAATGGAGAAGAAAATTTTAATTTGTTCTCTACTTACCCTTTAGCTAAAGTACCTTCTGGGACTGGATACTAAGGAGATTTGTCATCCTCATCTGAACTGGAATCATCCATGTGCCTTTCTTTGATTGCAGGAAATAATCGTTGCCGAAAATCTGGCAAAGACTCCCGATTGGATTCTTCAGAAGGTGATGGTGCTGGCGCTTCTTTTCGAGGGGTCTTGGCTGGCAATTTTGTTAAGCTTCTAACATCTCTGCATGCCTTATCCACCATTACCAAGAAATCACGAACAATAAGAAAGAGGCGCAAGCCCTCATTCTTTCCTGCATTTCCATGAAAGTAATCTCCTGTACTCTTCACAAGAGCCATTATCCTTTTCTCTTCCTCCAGCAGCTTTGTGATATCAGCTTCAGCATGCTCCACAAAATTAGTCAGTGTAGTGCGGAACTCACTGTCTTCCTCAACGTTCGCCATTTCATTGTTTATGAAATCTTTAAGCTTTAAAAACGATTGCCCAAGACTGGAAACTGCTCCAGCTAGGTCGTCACCATCTATAAGTGCTGCCTTTCGTACATTCTCCAGATCGTTGCTCAGCCCAGATACCACCTGAAGACCAAGGCTGCGATAGTAGTCAGCTGTTTCCTCTGATGATTCCTCCACTAGATCTTCTGTTTTCACACTGGACATGCTGTGGCTTTCTCTTAATCTACGTGCAGCCCTTAGACCCTCAGATCGGATGATTTCCTGAACAACAAAGTGAAGGAGTGTGGTCTTACCATCAGTTCCTTTTACATCTGACAGTTTCAAGAGAGTGTCAAGCTTGAATGCTGTTGCACCACCACGGTAAGTGCCATCATTCATGCGGTTTCCAAGTTTCAGAACTGCTTCTAAGAGTTTCAGGAATAGTCTGCTGTTTCTCAGTTCCTTACAAGCTACCTGCAAACACATACGATGGGAGAAACATTTAAAAGAATTACTTTGACAGTTTTACTTGAAAAGAAACAAATGAAAATCATGATTTTTTGAATCATTTAGCAACCACTGAAAATAACAAGATGCTCTGGAGCGTACATTTTCTGCATATAAGTTAAAAGGCTACTTTGGAGCTGTTCCAGTTAAATATTTCTCAACCAATTGCAAATACCAAAGTTTCAGATAGACCACAGCTATACATATAATAGCCAACAAATTAAATGCCATCCCAGAATTATTTCCCAAGTGCAAAATAATAAAAACAAATTGGTTGAATCAGTGAGACTTTGACAAGTAAACAAATTGCATTGCACTTCCCTGAATTAATTTTCAGATCTTGGGTAACCTAATACAACGGCAGGGCAGCCAAAAGGTAAATGTCAATCACGTTGCCAACTATTTTAGATTTTAGTACACATCATGTTGGTCGTAAATGGACAAAGCATGATAGTGTGTAATGCATACATGAGGGTATGCTTTATATTATCTAATTTGAAATCTGGTGTACTAGTTTACTTACCAAACACAATTCCTCTTTTTCTCACCATTTTCTGTGATATGTTCTAAACTATTTTACGCAACAATATTTCCAGTTATTCATAAAATTGTTAGTGTATTCTCGGAGTCATTGGACAGAAAGAGCAAGTAGATACAAACTAATTGAGTTAACATAGTATTTTCTTTGTAACTTCAGGAAATGGAAAGACAGATGACTCATAATTAGTTAGGCATCTAAATTTATAAATCAATTTACACTAACCTCTAAAGTAGCAAAGGATTCCGTGATGGAAGAAGATTCTTCCTGAAAAGAACTCATGAACAACAATGATTCCATCCTTTTGAAGGCAAATGGAATCTCAACCAAGACTTTCAGGAAGCGTTCAGCAGGGCCAAGCTGAGAGACATCCCCACTAAATAACCGCAGTTTTAATTCTTCGTCTGTTGTAGGTGCCATCTTCAGTAATGCCTGAACAAGCTCTATTGGCAGCTCATTACCTAATTTGATTAGCAAACACAACGTTGAATTATTTCAGCCAAGACATAAACCCATAACAAAACGTGAATGAGTGCGGAATGTGAATTCATAGATGCTCAGGTGATATAATTTGCACATAGGTAAGCCGCCAAGACTGAATCCAAATGATTCACTCAAAATCCATATCTTTCTCTTAATAATTTCTATCAGTAAATATAAGTTGGTTGAGGGACAAAGACATCCACACAGTATTCATGAATCTATGGGCAAGAGCAATATCGAAGATAAATATTGCACTAACAAAAACAACTCTATTCATTATACCAAAAACAAGGAAAAAAAAATGTAGAAACTGAGTGATGAAAATTCAATTTTGTTACTCAATCTGGACTATTGAAATCACAACAATACCTGGGAAGGTAAAATTAAAAGAACATGAAACAGAAATTCTTTTCTGGTAACCACAAGGGGAAAGAAAGCAGCAACCTGCTGTTTACAAAAGTTGTTGTGAGCGTAAAGATTACTTTCAGCTAGTGTTTCAGATGGAATCACCACTACCAAGAATTAGCCAATCGACAAAGAATTGAATACCAAGTTATTAATACTAGAAAAAAGTGTCATCAACTTGAAACTTCCATTATCACTATGGATTCTTAAGAATCTAACCGTGGCGAGCATATACTGTTCTATCTTGAAATAAGGCTAGAGCTTCACATTATTTTCCAGAGTTACTTTGAAGTCCAGTCATCATAGAGAACCTAATGATAGTTTAGGAGGAGAAGAGACTTAACCAAAGAGAATAAACTATCAAATATCAAGACTACCTACATGGTATAAGTGTTCAGTTTTTCTTTAAATACAACGTCAGTGCCAAGTGCTGGTCAACAAAGACTTCAAACAAAAATCGTCACCCTATCGATGCAGATGAGATGCACATTCACAGACACGTCCAAGAGCACAGAGAGAGAGAGAGAGAGAGAGAGAGAGACCTTCCTTTAGAGCATCAATCACTTCTTCTGTTGTCACATTCAATGCTTTAAGAAGAATTGCTAGATTTTGTGATTTTTTCGGATCAATTATCTGAACGTAGGGGACTGAAGATTCAGAAGATGAATTTCTCTTGTGCTCAAATTTGCCTTTTTCGGCTGGGACATAACCAAATAAGGATTCCATCATCTCCTCATTAACCCTGTAAATTCAAAAAAAAAAAAAACCATTCTACAGTTCACATGACACGTCTACTAAAATAAAGATACCCAGAATTAGCCAATAGTTAACCATATAAACTCTTACTGGAAAGACCCAGCTTTGATATCATGCCAAACCATGGAGTGATCAGGGTTCGCTGGAACCTTCTCCCAGAAAAATGGCTTTAACTTAGCTTTTGGAGCATCAGATTCACCAGACAATTCACTTGTATTGCCTCCAGAAGAACTTCTGGGATTATTGGCTCCAAGAGGAGAAGGCCTTCCCAAGTTACTAGGTTTTGGTGGATTGGGAGGAGGTCGAGCCACTTTTGGAGGAGGAGGAGGGGCAGGGGCTGGAGGTTTAGGGGGAGGAGGTGGTGGTGGTCCAGGCGGTGAAAGTGCTGGTCTTCCTGGAGGAAGCGGCAATAAGGAATTACCATTTTCAGATGCATCATTTGTAACTTTTGTTGACTGAGTTTCAGTTGATGAATCAACAACATTAACTGCGAAAGGAATATTGCTGACAGTAGATGACATCTTGAGGTTTTGGTTATTAAAGGCTACTATTTTCTGAGACTTCTGAGTAGAACCTGGATAATCAAAGTATACAAGTCATAAAAATGAATACAGAATGATATTTGGAAAAGGATAATTGATTGTTACTGAAAAATACCAGCAGAAAGATCACTGGAGCAGAAGTTTAGAAGAGGCTTTTCATCTCTTTTTTCATTCTTTTGTCCATTTCCAGGGGCAACTTGTTCTTTTCTCTTGTTGATACAGCATATCAAGAACAGTACAATAAGAGCCAAACCTGTCACCGCACTTGCAGCTATGGCTGCAATGATGTAATTTCTGTTCAAGCCATTTCCTGAAGGAGTAGGTGCACCAGTTTGAGGTCTTGGTAGAGGACCAACAATGGATGATGGTGGAGGAGAATGGATGACATTTTGTTGAGGAGATGGTTCTGGTGGAGGTGGCTGTAAAACTGGAGGAGGTGGATGCAAAGTTGGGGAGGGAGAACTAGCAGGCACTGGAGATGGTGCTGGAGCTTGATGTGGCGATGACACTGCACTTGCAGCTATGGCTGCAGTGCCATAAATTCTGTCCAAGCCATTTCCTGAGGGAGCTGGTGCACCAGTTTGAGGTGGTCGAGGACCAACAATGGATGATGGTAGAGGAGAATGGATGACATTTTGTTGAGGAGATGGTTCTGGTGAAGGTGGCTGTAAAACTGGAGAAGGGGAATGAAGAGTTGGGGAGGGAGAACTAGCAGGCACTGGAGATGGTGCTGGAGCGTGATGTGGCGATGCAGCTGGAGAACCTGGGGCTTGAACAAGGCTTAGCACATGATGATTATGATGTCTTAAGAACCTTCTGGGAGCAGAGGACCAACTCGAAAATAGCTCCGGGCACTTATTGAACTGAGTATTGGAACCAAATTCTTTTCCAGATTCATGATTTTGCAATGGCTTCTTTCTTAAGCGCTCAAAGAGAAATTGCTTATCTTGGAAAGTTAAATTGGGTATAGTCTGCTGTACAATTCTTTTAGCCAACAAATCAACAGGCAATGTTGGATTTTCATAAGGCTCTGGTATCTGAGAGAGATGTTGTTCTAAACTTTCAAGAAACTGAAGGCACTCCTTCAATTCTCTTCTACACTGTATCCATACATCTTCTGCCTGTGAAACAGTCACATCTTAAATGAACAAGACATTGAAATATGTAAAGCTTGGAATTCATCTTGAATATGTTTTAGTAAATGCAATCCTGTTCCTTTTCTATTTACTAGCTAAAAAGCAGTTGTCCACTTTATGCTATGTCTGAGATTTAAAGGGGTAATCTGAAATTTTCAGCACAACCTATAGACTGGAAGGTAGCATTGATGATTGGGTTAGACAAAAATCAGTTCCGGTTAGAAATAGTCCTATAAACTGCACTACCACAATAATCAGTATAATAACCAATATTTTATTCTTCAGTATCGCACGAGATATAACAGCACAAAATACTCAGCCTGACTGCGTATCCCAAAATTTTCCATCCCTCATCAAAGTTTACAAAAACTTTTGGTTACATTACCCATAGCTTTGGCCAGCATTGTGAGAGATTCGATTCATCCCAAAGTATTAATCTAGAACTTAGAAATATGAAATTTCATAAATATGAATGACTGAAATAGGACTGTAGAAGTCCAACTCAAAACATTGCAGACCTAGCAACAATATTGGCAAGTTGCCACAGAAACTTATCCAATTTAACAGTGTCATTTATGCAATAATCCAAAATAATATTCAGTTTATCAAGGTTTTCAAGCATTTACTAGTAATTAGTTGCTAAAAACTTTGGTTAATAAGACCACCACACACAGAATTTTGTTTACTTTAATATGTGGGCTGTAACGGTTCATGTCTTTCTCATTCTACATGTTAAAAGAGTCACTCAAATTCAAGATGAAACTAACTCTGAAGTCTGGCAAACTGAGCTGTTAATATAAGAGTTACTATTAAGTCTCTAAGAAAGAAGAAACTACCAACCCATGAATGGTAATATTCACACACCAAGCATCAAATTCTTGCAACAGAAATCAAATTTACACTACTAAAAGACTTTTGTCTTGTGTAGCGTGTGTTTTTATGTCCATTTTCGCAGGTATTGAATCAAGATTTACATAAAAAGAAGCTCATACCTTATCATAATCTATCTTTTCAATATCCAAAGAAACTTCATTGCCACTAAAGGCCTCTGCAAAATTCCTAATGCCCTTTAAATTACTAGCTGCAAAAACGCACAAAAAAACAACAAAAAGAACGGTTGTGCGGGACATTCCAACGTCCATTGATTATCAAGATGACTTTGCCATTCCCACAATTCACTTCTTGTCATTTCATCAAACAAACAAACTCAAGAAACAAAACCCCTTTCAGTTTTGTTATATTTGTATGCAGAGAAACACAATAATTCGAGGATCAGGCAAGCCAAAAAGGAAAGATTTGTTGGCCTCTTCTTTTTTATTTTTCATCCAACGAGACAAAAATCCCAACCATGCACATGCAGAAGAAGCCCAAGTACAAACGCAAAAAGTCCTTAAAAACAAGAAAGAATGAGGACCCAAAATCCCTTTCGGCTGAATTTGAAAACCCACAAATGTTTCAAGATAGTTTGGAGATTGAATATATGAAGCAATCATAAACCAAGCTATCTTTCTCTGATGCAATAAGGGGGCAAAAAGGGGATTTGCAGAAAACGTTTGAAATTTTTTGTGTCAGATTTTCAGTTGGGATTTTTGTTCGTTGGAATGTTTCAGGTTTCTCGGAGGCACAAAGAATCAAATGAAGAGAAGAAAAGAGACCGGAAAATGACAAATACAGATATATCTTTCAGATAAACGAACAGACAAAGGTGCAGAGAACTACGCAGAGGCGAGAGGGAGAGAGCAAAATAGAAAATAATTTTGACCTCTAGCTCTCTAAGCTTTGCTGTAGGTGGCCACTGTAGACTTTGTATACATTTTTTTCCCCTCTTTTTTGGTTTCTGTTAAGATTTGAGAATCCTCCAAAAGTAGATATCCATAATTGTTTCTTTTTTGGTCCTATCTCTCTATTGTTTATTAATTTATAATTTTTCTAGCAAGTAGAACATAAAGTTTTAAAAATATGAACAACAAGTCATCTATCAGGTGTTATATATACACTAATATTAAAGAGACGTCTCTAATCATCTGTCTGATCTAACTCAAAATTAGACAGTTTTACTTAAAAAGTGATCGTTTCATCTTTTCTGAATCCCTGTCTTTTGGGTTGCATTTGTGTCAGATTACAACTTTTATTTTCATTAAGAAACCCTTTAAACATAGAGGTGCAAAGAAGTTGCAAAAGGCAGAATACTAGTTTTTGTTTTTTGAAAATTTTTAATTACATAGTTTTACTCGAAAAAAATGATCATTTCACTTTTGTTTTTCATCTTTTCTGAATCCTCCTGTCTTTTGGATTTTATTTGTGTCGGATTACAACTTTTACTTTCATGAAATAAAAAAACCTCTAAACCTAGAGGTGCAAAGATGTTACAAAAAGGCTGAATATTAGTTTTTGTTTTCTGAGAAGTTAAAGTTAGATATTGTGAAAGATTAAGTTAGACATGTAAAGTGTCTAAATCTAAGTACAATAATAATTTTGAGTGTGCATATTTACATACCAAATTAGGTGTAGAATAATATTTTGAGTGTGCATATTTACACACTGAATTAGGTGTAGAATAATATTTTGAGTGTGTATATTTACATACTTTGGCAATTGGAGACTAGCATTGTTCTGTTTCCTATGATGTGCTCATTTTAAAACTTTTTGGTGCCTAGCCTAAACCCCACATGGTAAATACATAGTTGGGATCTTTAGATTTTTTGTACTCTTTCTTGCATGCTATTTTGTTTCATCATCTCTTTTGATTACTTAATTGCTGAACACTGAAAACTAGTAATCTTTAGAAAATTTTAATACAAATGTTACCCAACGTATACGTCAAAGCAAAATTAGATAACCCTAAACTATAAACAGCATCAATGTCGTACTCAAATTTTCAGAGCTCTTTCCTACACCAAAATTTCCTGTATAAAACTGGCTATTTTCTTAACATGGCTGAAAAGAAACGGCACGCAGATGCTGCATGATGTATGCCGTCAATTACAGAAACTGGAAAAAGGCAGCAAGATTATGCTACACTCAAATCCTATTGGGCCAAGGAAAGTTCACTAACTCATCCCAGAACAATCAAGCTGGTCTATATGATTTCTTCCTGGATCTAATATTGAAATTGAAAAAATTCGTTGTACTATCCAAATATGCAAACATAAGAATACTAGCTGTATATCAGAACATATGACAACCAAAATAGAAGTATAAATCTAAGTCATACTGCTACATTAATATTATGTTGGTATATCAAGAACTTAATGGTTTAGTACCATAAAAGCTTTGAGTCACAGAACAAAGAACTCAATGATTGCTGCTTTATTTACTTGCATTCGACCTATGGAAATATCGCGCTTAAGCTGTGTAACCTTTTATTCTTTAAGAGCCTGTCTGGCACCCAGCTGTGCCTTTGTGGAATCAATGATCAGATGAGGACCTGTTGATCCGGAAGTCCCTTCACCAGGCTGCCTTTGAAGGAACGTCCTAGTGATAAAATGACCATAGTGCAGAAACCATTAAGTATGAGAAAAAGGAACATGAGTTTCAACGTGGTTAAATGATGAATAGTTCATGATACATGCCTCCTTCAACATGCAAGCTAGAGCAAAGAGGATAATTTCAAACACTAAAAAGAAGAAAAACCTCTTTCTCTTTATAATGCAGCCACAAGTAATTGACATAGTTGCAATGCAACCTCCCTAAAGGCCAAAGCTTGTATTGTAAATTGACCTGCATGCTCCAAGATTCCCCGTCCATAACACAAGGGAAGCATGTAGCAGGTGGCAGTGATGATTCAATTCTAGACAAGGTTTTTTGACCCTATATCAAGTTTATTTTTCACTCTTCTAACTTCCAAATCTGGCACTCCCTAACAAACTTGTCATTCAGTATGCAGCACAAACGATTTTGCTTTTGGTTCTGGTTTTCTTGCTTAAAGAAGTTAACTTACAAGCAAGGAATGTACATAGTTTCTGTCTTGCACACTCATTAAAATCATTCTATGTCAGGAATGAAACAGACAAGTAAAGCACACTAAGAGATGGAAAATAATATTAGAACATCAAACCTACATCTAGCGGAACTATTTACGAATTATCCTTACCCTTTGTACATCTACTGGAGGCACTTGGCAACTAGCTGAAGCCCAGCCTCTATAGCTAGTTTGAACAAGACAGAGGTAAGTGCCCTTTAAGTCGATGAGAAATAAGTGACAAAAAAACTATGGTAGGCTTACTGCGAGAGTTTTGAACCCCTTGTCTGATAATTAGTGACATGCACATAGTAACAAGCATGTACATAGTGGCAATGTAGCAGAATGGCTTTTTCCCATTCTGGGTTGGGATTATCATGGAATAAGAAAATGAAGAATAGAAGGAAAATAGTGATTGCTAAATATCCTGCTTCTAATTCTCATATTTGCGATGAATGAAGAAAAAGTATATAAAAAAAATGATATCTTTGCCACAGGCCATCAGATTGTCGTACCTTCTTTGGCGTATGTTTGCTGTCTGATTGACTGTTGAAGATCCAATGTCCATCCTGACAGAATTTCCCTAATGATGGTACAGAGAAACTAGCAGAGTTCAGAATTTTCAATATTGTGGTTTTAGTCCAATTGCTGCTAAGTCCAGAATATATACTACCTGAGCATTTTCAGGATTTTCTGCAGCAACCTGCTTCCCGAGTAGCTTTGCCTGCACAGAAATTTCATTCCTTTTTATGTTATGTTTATCTTCAAAATTGAGTGACCAAAAAAGGGGGAGGAGGAAACTCAAATGAAAAAACTAGAGCTTGCAAGTGTTACATCGTGCATTAGTGCTCAAAAGACGGTATGGTTGTCTCAGGGGCACCATTTACTCACCTTTGACAACTGTATGTCTTTAACGGCGCTTTCGAGATAGTCTTCGCAAAGGCCAGCTTGAAGAACCGATTTCATTCCCTCCACTTCTGGATTGTAAAATCTATGGAGAAAATCCAGTACACATTTACTGGGAAATAGGTTGACCTATTGTAACCAATATAATCATGTGACATCTTTAAATGGGCTTTTTAGTGATCAGGAAGCGATTAGTAAGTGAACTAGGATCTAGGATCTGCAAGATTCAACTTTGAGCCACCTATGAACTTTGGTTCATGCTCTACCTATGGCAAATTGCTTTCTGCTTTCCCCAAAGAAAGGAATGAACCAAGTGCCATAGCTCCTTCTTTCCAAGTAATAATATTAACTTGATTATGCACTTGATTGACTTTTAGTTACTGAAAGTGCTGATAAATTTTCTTATTTTAGTATGAAACTAGGATTCCAACTTAACGGCTTGAAGCCAAATAGCTTGAAGCTTAAGGGCTCTCAGATTTCCCTTTCAAGTTTTCTCGAGTCACCCTAAAGGCTAAGAGAAATTGGCTTACTTCTTACTGAATGCCTACTGAGAGTTACAACCCTTGGGATGAGCTTTTAGCAATTAGTCAGTCTGTGTCCAGCTGGTACATACTTTCAGATCAGTACTTCAAACAAACAAAGGCTTACTGAGCACTATTATCTATTTGGATTGCAGTTGGCAATGGTAGATTATTCCCCACTCCTAGTATGAGGACAAACGGCATAAGATCTAAAGCTCAGACGTTTGCATCAATTTCCTCACTAATTATGTAAGGAATCATTTTGGTACTGTTGTAGGATAACTCTTTGTCCAAGTTTAATGAGGTAGAAAGTCATTTGGAGATATAGGTCAGAAGGTGCATCCTTTCAGAGGCTATTACCCCAGTTTTTGTGACCTTTGATTTTGCAGAGTAATATTTGGATTACATGGGCTGAACCATTTAAAATATTTCTTTTTTTTTTCTCTGTTTTTGGTTGTGCTGCAATTTGCATTTTACATTAAATCTGATCCATTTCCATACTACAAAAGTCCATAAAAGGTCCCTCCATGCTTATAGTGATCACTATTAGGAACAATAGCCATTAGTGGTTGAGCTGCTTGACACTACTTAAGTGCAACAAAGTTCAAACAATGAATGTCAAACGAGATATGAAAGCTACAAATGAAGCCTTTTAACAGGCAGCACAAAATGAAAGTTCTAGCCTTTCAGACTTGCTATTTTCCCTACTCCAACATCATAAACCTCCCAAAATGCATAGAGAAACCATAGCAACAATTACCATAAACAGCCCTTATAAAGTTTTCTAAGGCTAAATTTTTATATATGGTGCATTTTATAATCAAAACAGTTATCAAATTCAAGAATTTTTTTGTTTTTTTTGTTCTCTTTTTGTTCCATGATGATAAGGGGGTAGCAGGGTTTGCCCTCACACTAAGACAGCCAGAGAATTGTGCTAGAATTTTACTCCATGGTTACTACTCATCACGATTTCCTTGGTCTTTATTCTTAGGACAAAAGTTCAATCTGCTACAATGTTCACAGTAAAATGTGCCAAATGACTATTAATCAGTCAATCACTTTAAAATAAATCATCAAAAATTCAGCAACACTTCATACATTTTCATCATCAATAAAACACACTGCTCTAAGTGAAAACATGCACGCATGTCAATCTTTCAATTACGAAAATTACCGCAAAAAAACTACCTTAAAAATGTGAAATTGTGCTTGCCTTTGGAAGATTTTGAATCTAGTTTTCAGCCATCACAGGCAGACCTTGAACGAAGACTGCACCCAAACAAAAAGTAGACAAGAGACGGAAAAAAAGTAAGAAGTGTGATAAATGCATACAAGTACATAAAATCTTGGAGGAAATTAAAAACAAAAAACAAAAACAAAAAGCAGAAAATATATAATCCTGGAAGTATATTCCTTTATCTTCGACGGAGAATTAATTCTAAATATGTTGAATTTGTTCTTACATTGAGGAGTTTCTGAGTCTACTAGTTTTGAGCTAGCACAACCAAACCCTGAATGAACTATCCCTGCATGCAAATAAAAATTAACAAGAAGAGGGAAAAAACAAGTAAGAAGTTGTGATAGATGCATTCAAGTACATAAAATCATGGTGGTAAAAAATGGAGAATAATATTGGAGGAATACTCCCTTCTCTTCTATCGAGAATTAACCCCAAAAATATTGAATTAGTTCTTACACTGGGGAGTTTCTGGGCTTCGTTTTTCTGCTAGCAAAAACAAGGAGGAGAATAAACTTGAAGGAATATTCCCTTCACTTCCATTGAGAGTGAAGAAGTTGTCAGCAGCACAGGTCCGGATGCCATGCAGCTCAACACCTGCAGCAATACGAAACAATGACGTGTTTGTGGGATTGGGAGGCCGTAAGTTAAGAAATAAATTAAATATTGTTAAGCATCAAACTCGCCCGGGGATGTAGCTCAGATGGTAGAGCGCTCGCTTAGCATGCGAGAGGTACGGGGATCGATACCCCGCATCTCCATCTCCTTGTTGAAATAATTTTCTCTTTTTCTCCTTTGCAACGGACGTGTGACTTGGGCACAAAAAATGAAGCTACATCACAATAGGGTAAATTTGTTTCGCAATTTACACATATCAGGTTGTTATGGGCTGACAATTTCTAATGTAAATTGGGTTTTTTTCTTTAATATTTGATTTTATGTCTAATAAAAGTAGTCTCCATGTTTAGCAAAAGCGTTTGCTTTTTCAGAGTATAAGTGATAATTGACTAAAATTAATTTACTTGACAACATGACATCCTTGTATTGACATTTTACACACATCAATTGGTTATGCGCTAACAGTATATAAATGTAATTTGGGTTTTTAAGTGTTTGAATTTGTACCTTAAGGAAGCAAGATAAGAGTAAGCTTGGTGAGTGTGAGCAATAATTTTTGGATTTTCGTAAATAACTCTTCCATTTTTATGGACCGTAATAAAAATAGTATCATTTTTTATGTCTAGGTTTAGTATCGAAATTATATGCTTAATGGCAAAATTGTGGATGTTTTACAAAATAAACTAGGCAAAGTTTGATTTTTTTATAATTAAAGAAGAATAAAAAGAAAAGAGAGTGCAATCTTGATGTTTCCTTTTAACATCTAAGGAGAGTCAAGAACAAAATGCAAAAGAAACTAGGTAAAAATAAAATAAAATAAAATAGTACAGAAGAAAGGCATTTTATAAAATTTACTCATGTGTCATCCATCAAACTGTGATAGTATATATACTGACAGTTTATATAAAACTAGTTTATTTGTGCCTCGTGCCGATGCATGAGGGTGCCTAGTTTTTGGTGAAGTTGTTAGTTGTGTGTGTAGAGTAAGGAGTGGATGTGTGCGAATTTGATGATGGAAGAGCGGTAGTTCAGAATATGTAGGTACATTGTTTTATAACAGTATGTACATTACCAAAAACTGGTCATTACAGAGTTGAAAACTCATATGAAGAGTTGTAGACAAAAGCACTATTTACATTAACAAAAGTAGGTGGTTGCATGGTAGAAACTGATGTCAACAGCTAGTGCAAAGCTATAGGTGGCAAACAAAATCTATTTAACTAAATTTACCTATACTCGCCCATGAATAGATGGATATGAGTAATTTAAGTTTTTGCATATCAGCAAAATGGGTTACCCAATAGCTAAATTTTAAATTACACACGAAAATATGCTAGAGGTTCAAAATTTTTGAATTAAGTTTTTTATATTAACTCTTATAGTACTTAATCAAATTTTATATTCTTATTGTTCAATTATTAAATAGTATGTAATTTTGCGACATAGAGTATGAATGGAAAAAAAATTGATAATTAAGCTTATTATAAGTAAATATTTAAAACTAATAATAGTGTGCAAAGGATGGTATAAATTAATAGCTTAGTTTACAAAAATAAATTTAAATAAATTTACAAAAAAAATTAAAATAAATGGACGAACCTCCAATTACTTTCACGTAATAAGGCAACAAAAGTAATGTACCACTAACCCATAGAGTCGCCCATAGGGACCATGACTGCTGGTCATATTCAGAAGTGAACCTTGTTACCGGCGAAATTTCAAAATTGTCCACACACTAATGATGTTTATAGGGGACCAAATTCACTGTTCACAAGCCAACTTCCCTTTTTATTACTAGTACTAGAAGTGATTTACTCTTTTATAATACCTCAATAATTCATCTTTCTGAAGATTTCTTGGTAGCCTCAAACATGACCCGTCGGGCTCTAATCTAGCCATAGGCCGTCAATAGATACCAAGTACCCCTTGATCGAGCAGAAATGTACACAAAAATAACGACATGGAATTTGTCGTGAAACTGTCATCTCTTCAATGCAAAATTTCTAAATTTATCTATTGACAAATTTAAAGACCCTAAAACCTCTAGACATCCAACTACATGTGAACAATAGTATTTAAAATCAAAGTCCAACATATTCTCCACCATTAATCGGCCTTTGGCTACTGTTGGATACAAGTATTGAATTTTTAGAGTTCTAGGGTTTTAAATTTTTTAAGAGTAATTGGCTACAAGTAATTTATCTTTTTTCTTTTTTTTTTTGAAAACCGGGATAAGTTTTGTTTAACCAGTAAGTTGATCAATTAGAAACCCAAGTTATTAGTGAGCAATTTTAGAGGGGCAAATTTAGCATTTTCATTCTCATTGATTACTATTATATTGGTCTACCAATGATCAAACAATAAACTATAGGTATCATTATTTTAATAACCATTCTTGACCCTCATATTCCATTTACCAAACACACCCTAATACTTTCGCCTCATTTTGATCTGGTTGTTGGTGATAAAGAAGAACAATAATAAGAAGTATGCTACCTAAATGTATGCTCTGATACAGCAAATCAGCCAATTACATGGTAATTCTTTGCTGAAATGAGATTCGTTCAACATCCTTTTCTTTCAAACAACAAATTAGTCCCCTTTTGATTTGCAAAATTACGTGAGTATGTTGCGGCTATTACTTGAACCTAATGGAGCACTAACTTGCATGATTAAACTGCATCAAATCCAATTTGAGCTTGAAACCTGGCTACAAAAAAAATTGGCCTAAGCCTCCTTTTAGGGTTAACAAGTGTGTCATATAAAATTTTGTTTAAAGATTCTTGGATTCAAGTTCTTAGCCTCTTAAGCTTCAGCTAAGCAAAGAAAAATGTTCTTAGCTTCTTCTGACTTCAATTTGGCTAAAAACACACATTTATTACCATAACAAGACCAAAATCACAGTACAAGAAGAGCATAACAATGGCAAGTTTACTTCAACATGGATACTTAACCTTCTTCAAACACAGAATCCAGAGGCAGCCACCTCAATCTCTGGCAACTCAAACTTATTTTCTTGGAGTGCGAAATTATTCATCCTAAATAACAGCAGTCTGCTGAATTTATTGAACAAATGATCTGTCTGGTTCTTGATGTCCAAAAGATCAGGAGGACTCCTCAACAGGCGTGTCAGTCTTACTATTCCATGGGAAGGGCTCCAACTTTGGCCTAGTTGCTTCCATAAGTTTTTCGATTGGAATCTTTGGCTTTGATCTCTTCAATGGAGTTGAGTGGTCATTTATATTCGGAACATGATCCTGAAAAAGAAGGTTAGAATACAACAATTAGTAATGCGAAAGCAATCTATTGTGTTTCATTTTCTCCCTCGAGAATAACTGGAAGGGCATAAAACAAGAACAGGTGCAGATTTACATGATCAGCATGCATTTTCTTCACAAATGATGCAAACACACTGAAGTTTTCCTTTGTAAACAAGTCCTCTGACAGACGAAGGTATGTCAATCCAGACATCTTAGGTTTGCTTTCTCCTTCTTTGCTGATCCCATTTGGCCTGACATTCAGTAGCATTTGATTGTAAGCTGCGGCATCATATCTTGAAAGTGCATTTTCACCTGCAACATCAATGCCTTCTCTCCAGGCAGCACTCAGAACCTATAAAAATTTGTCTACGTATGAATCTCGAAGCATAACTCATACTGTATTCGGTTTGTAATAGGAAGTGAACAAAATTGGGTTAACCCATGTGGAGTGAAAGTTTCCTACAGACAAAATGCTATATGATGTGATAGTTAAAAACCTGTTGAACGAGTTCTTGAGGACTACTTTTAGCAGTTTCTGGCTGTTCAGAGTCCCTCATCTCAAGACAAGTAAAATCTAGGGTAGCATGGTGCCTGGACAACATTCTGGCCAAAGGTCGGTAGCCATCTCTATCGTCCAAGTTGTAGTATCCTGCAGTTATCTCAGCAGCATGTGACTGATCTTTGTACCGCCAATGGATACCAGAAACCTTTTTAAGTACACGGTACTTGAGATTAGTTGTTCTCGTTGCTTAGCATATGGTTGAAGGCAGTAGAATCAAAATGTGATATTAAATACTCACTTTTGCTGCTAGCCTGGTTTTGGTTCCTGCAAAAACCTTGTTGGCTTCTTCAAGGATCTGATCACCATGTTCTATGAGCTTGTTCGAGTACCATGTCAAGAAGAATACCCCTTTTTCAGTGAGGTATGTTCCATTTGTTCAAAAAACTCTGTATCACCCGGTGTATCATTATATGTTCCAGCATTATCTGGAAGATCCCATTCAGGGTGCCCTGCTTTTATTGCAGCAGCTTTAAAATCAGCTTTCAAATACTTGTTCATAGCACTGCATACCAGCAAGGATTGGATTGAAACGAAAAGTCAGTAGCTGGAAGGAACTTTGTATATTTAACGGATACCGAGTGCGTTGTATCTGGATCAGACTTACCTGAAATTCTCCAATTCCAGGGAATGCCCATCCTTGTGGTTCTGGATATGAAGGATATCTCATCTCTCCTGCTGGACCAAGCCCTAACTCAATGTCTGAAATGCATCCAGATTCCAGAATCTCTGACATGGCTACTTTAAAGCTCTTCATAAAGTCACTGTAGATCTGAATCCATTGAGTCTATGCATCAAATCTCACCAAAAGCTGATGCATTGTTATATCATCTACAAAATATTCATAAACTAGCACTGAAATTGAAAGACTCTGAGCTAGATATCGCATGTCTGTATCAATGCTCCTAGTATAAATCAAGAAAAGTTTATTATATTCAGATATGAAGAAAAATCTCCACAAAGTAATACAGATGGCTAATATCATCATGTTCAAGAAGATGTCAAATCTCAAAATGTCTTACCTGCACAAGCAGTCCGACCTTCAAAGAGAGCCAAATTGTCAACACCTGACGAGAGGTACTCACGATCCTGGTGCCTGAACTGTAGTGTAGAAAATATCAGGGTCTTCATCTCCAATTGCAAGCACCCATTTGGGTAGTGGGATGAAAACAGTCTCCAACATTGCCACCACACTGGTGGAATGACATGATAGCCTGGATTTTCAGGCCAATCTTTACAACTAGCTTGAATAAGCTTTTGTAGGCGGCCCAGTCATACATCTTAGGTCCGTTGGCGTTCAATTAATCCCACCAAACATCTACCATGATGCCATCAACTCCAATTTTCTTTCAGCCTCTTCAGCTGCTTCTCAAGTGTCTCAGGATTATCAAGAACATTGTTAACATTAACAACTCCCAACTGTAGTCCACCACAAAAAATGACCCATTAGTCAGATCATTGTACATGCTATTTGGCCATGATTGACAAAACTGAAAATGTATGGAAATTACGCTAAGTAAATTAGGACAAAAGGCATCATTTATTTATCAAAGGGTTTGTCCATTTTTTCTATCTGGCAGAAGACATGGAAGAGAAGCTATGACTGACCGGAAGCATAACAAAAATTGAACATTGTTTGATTGCAAGCTTGATTTCCCGTGGCCCATCCTTCTCAACGAAGAAGAAATGCAGATGTGGAGAATAATATGCTAGAACATTTGAAGCTTTGTTGCCTCTCAAAAGTTCCTTGATTTCCATTTTATAGAAGATTTTGGACGGACCATCTCTCTTAATTATTGAGAATATGCCTTGTGAGTGGTGACTTCACGTTACTATAAATTATTTAATTACCCGAAATATGCTATAGATACCACTGCATTATCTACTATAGTTTTCCTACCCTGTGCCCTTGAGCAAACCACAAAGAAGAGGAAGTGAGTTCACTGGAAAGATCTCATACTATCACCCATCCCTAAAATGCATGCACTTTAGTTTTTAAATATTAAAGCTCTGCAAGACAACTAACAACAAACCCACCACCTCCTTAGGAATTTTTTTTCTGAGATTTAGGTTCAAGAATGATCTGGAAGGCTATGATGAGATATGGAGAAAGTCATGCCACCCCTCTAACAATCTCAGATGATGATAAATTTCTCCTAACCATATAATTTTCTGAGCTTTTCTCAATCCCAAAAAAGAAAAAGAAAAAAAGAACCCTCCTATTTCTTGTGGCACACAGAACAAGAAGAATTCTTTGTCTATACTAGTTGAATAGCGTGAGGTGGGCCAGGCAAGGCGTTTTGACTGGCAATAGATATAGTGTATATTATAGATGATTAAGATTTATGTAAAGTTAGTGTGTTTGCATAAGTTTTTACATGAGCTGATGGTTTCACAGCTCTTGTATTTACATTGGAATCTAGGATATACTACTAATGAGGTTATTTTATAAATCATTAGCCATTCATCACTAAGTGCTAGTAATATCAGCAGATAAATTATACTCACTAAGTGCATCAATGAATAAGCCTAATCAAGTCATAATATCTGTAAATCAACTGTTGGATAAACATTTACATTCGAGCAATAACAGCAAGCCTATTTTTTTTTTTTAACTAACTTCAGCAATCAACAAGCTAATCAAAATTGAAACAATAAAGAGTGAAAAAATGCAAAAACAAAAGAGCAAGGCAACAGAGCAAAGTATAACATCAATGAGAAAAAAAAGGTATAAAAATTGACCACCACAAAGCCTTTGATTAGTTCAATGAGGGCACTCTACACTCCTTGTTTATCTTCCCTTAGCTAACTGGAAGCTAGATTTTTGTCCTTTTGTGGAAATAGTATTTGAGAAGGAAGTATTTGATGAAAGCTTTAATCCAATTTGTGCCATAATAATGGCACAAGCAAAGAATATTGAATGTGCCCATCATTACTGCCTGAATTGAGGGTGCTTTAGCGTTGTAAATATGAATTGTTACATTGTAGACAAATTAAAATAGGACTCACCTCTTATTCTGAATAGAAGAATTATTTGCTGATATGAATCTCAACCATCTATCCTTAATTGTACTAAAAGTTCAAATACGCTTTTTTTATATAAAAAAGAGAAATTTTATTAATCCAAGATAATGTCCACAGCAAGTGCGTTAACAATAAAATCCAGAGGAAAGTCCTTTATATACAATCATCAGAAATAGAGTAAGGATATTTAGCAAAATAATGTGCAATATCGTTCAACTTTCTAGGCACCCATGATGCTCCCTAGGTTGCAAAGCTTTGAATATTTATGAGAATATCATCCACAAGCATTCCACAAAGTTCAAATACACATAGCAATATTCCTCATCATAATTATACGTTAATATCTAGAGATGTACATTACAATAATTACTAGTGAATCCAAATGTAAAAATCTTTTTCAAGCAGTTCTGATAGAACCCCCAAGATATAAACCCTCTAGACAATTACTGAGCTATTCTTTTGGCCTTTATGAAAATAATACACCAAAAAAGACAAAAAAAAAAAAAAAAGGTGACCACTGAAAGTGGATTTTCCCTTCTGTATTTTGGTGGCATGTTGCCTCCCTCCTTCCACACCCTTAAAAAAAAAAAAACAATGCAAACTTGATTTTGAAGGAAAGAAGAAAACAGTTAAGAAAATCCCACGTGAAAGTAGGCTTAGATTATCAAAACGTGGACTGATAATTCAGAGATATTGTTGAAAAGGACAAAGACTGTACAGGGGCAAATTGATATCGAATGCCACACAAATGGAAAATGACCCGATGAGAAGGAAAATTCTAGCCACATTGCAAGATTTTGGTCCCTATACTTTTTCCATTTTTGTTAATAGTGCAAAACAATTATAGACACAGCCTCAGATTCAGCATGATAGTCTGACATATTCTCAAAGTAGCAATTTTGTAGCAGGTGTATGGATATCATTTGTCCTTTTAGTTCAATAATGTTCAAGGGATATACCAATTCCAAAATTGTATTTTCAAGGACAGAGGAAAGAAGAAGGAAAAAGAAAGGAAAGCAAAAAAAAAAAAAAAAACACTCAACTTTATGCATAATTTGATCTTATCGATTCTTTTCGATCTCCCACACTTGATTGGTAGATAGACATTTGAGTGACTGAATTTTGAAAGGACTAACCTTATTTGCACTCTTGAATTTGTAACATTTTTTCACTTTGTACTTTAAACTTTAATTTGGGCATTTTGTATCCTTAACTCTCAATTTTAGGCACTTTGCATTATCAACTTTTAAGTTATCTTATTTAAATCCAATCAATGATAACTTAACAAAATAAATGGCATAGAAAAGCCAACAAATCAATGACACTGTGTCGAAAGGAGTTAAAAGTGCCATGGTATCGAAACAAAAATAAAACAATAGATTGTCATTAATTTGCCACTATTTTTTATCTCGTTTAATTTTGCTAACAATATGAGTAATTGAAACCATACAAATCAATGGACAATGTGGTGAAAGTGATTTTAAAAAAAATGGAATTGGGGTTAGAATAAAATGACACGTTATCATTAATTTTTACCATTCTCTATTAGTACATTATCATTAATTTTCACCATTCTCTATCTTGTTAATTTTGCAAGTGTAATTATTAATTGGATTTAAAGTAGGATAAATTTGAAAGTTTAGGGTGCAAATGTTCAAAATTAAGACTAGAGAGTATAAAGTGTATTAAAATTTAGGATGTAAAGTGAAAAAAATGTACAAAATTTAGAGATGCAAAGTGGAGTATTCCTTTTAACAAATTAACGAAATAAAACATGCAATGACATAGTCTTGGTTTGATGGACTTCATATTCCTAGAATTATCGCTGTATAATGAACTTGAAGGAAACAGGAAGAACTATGTGCTAAAGAAGTTGAATAATTACTTGTCAACCAACTTTATACAAAATTACCAAACTACGGGTGGAAATTGTCCTAGCTGTATATAATTGCTTGCCAATATTATACCATAGTCCTTCTCTAATGACGACTGGCTAATCCAGTGAATTAACCACTGTGCCTACAGATTGGATGAAATGAGATTACTCATCTTGGCGTGAATCATCCTCAGAAAAATAACCCCTATTTTTAGTATTTGATTGGTTTTGAATTAGATGAGATACCTTAAAAATATTCTCATCCTATCTTTGAGACGATATGAGATTACTATTGTATAGACCCAAATACCTCCAGAGCTACCGTACTATTATACTTCATTAATTTAACAAAATAATTTTTCAATGATTTAAATAAATGTGGAAATTGGTGTAAATTACTATGACAAATGAAAATTGTGAAAACTTTTATTTTTTTTTTTAAAGAAAATCAAGGCATTTAGCATTTATACTTTTGTTGGTAAGCCTAAACTTAACCTATTCATAAGTTAGGTGGGGTCAGGTTGGGTTGGATAATAAGAAAAAAGAATTGTAAACCGATGTTCTGAATTCAAGATCTTCCATCTATACAAAAAAAAAAGTATTCATCATTACAAATATGGTTGGGCCAAGTTTGAGCTCAATTTGGGCTTAAAATATGGATCAAATTTGAGCCAATTTAGATCATCCAGAACAAAGCTTGACCGATTTCTTAGACATGTTGTTTAATATCTGTGTATGTTTGATGCTATAATTTCTGTCATTGATGCAGATTTTAATGAAATTATGATATTTTATCAAAAAAGGAACAAAGCTTGACCAGTTTGACCCATTTTGTATGTATGTATATGGTGGAAGCATAATCGATTCAACATTTCACTATTCAACGTTTCTCTGAATCCCTGATTCATAGATCTCAATTAACATGTCTAACGTTTTTGGAACCCAGATTGCTAAGAAAGTATGGTTATAGTATTAGTATTTGGTTGGGGGCAAACTAGTCCAAAATTATATATAAATAGATATAGAGATAATTAATGAATGAATAAACAAACAAATAAATATATGGTCGGGTAGGCTTAGTTTAGTGTAGTGGTTAAGGTTGAAATTCTAGAAATTGAATTCAAATCCCCCCTTCTACCTTCTGGCTTCTTAAATCACATCCTTTCCCTACTAAAAAAATAAAATACCATTTAGATTAGTCCTATCTAAGCCTGAGCAAATTAGTCCAAAATTTAGTTTTACTATTAGCTGGGTGCAAATTAGTCCAAAATATAGATAGGTTATCATTAGGGGCAAATACGTCCAATTTTAGTTTCTATTATAGCAGAGAGTAGTGTTATATTGGTTGTTAGAGTACTAATAATATTACTTTTTAATAGGCTAAATTAGTCTATCAAACACCTCCTACTCAGCCGAGATTACCATGGCATAACATGTAGCATATAGGCTCTTGTTACACGTCATTACATAAATTAAGCTAAATCAGAATCCCAATCCAAGGCTGGAAACATGTATTCTGATACTCGGGCATAAGCCACCTTTTAGGATCTACAACTGACTGATCTATAAGATTTCTAGCATCACAAGTTCTTGGCCTGTTGAACTTCAAGTAAAAAAGGCGAAATGTTCTGAGCTTCTTCATGAACTCATTTTGGCTCAAAATACACAATTTATTAGATCACAAAACAAAACCACAGTACAGCAAACAGCATGGCAATGACAATTTTATTTTCAACTTAGATATTTAACTTCCTTCATGCAAAGGATTCAGAGGCTGCCAGGCAGGACCTCAAGCTCTGGCCAACTCAAACTAATTTTTCTTGAAGTGCAGAATTATATTTTTTATTAATAAAGAACAGTGCCTGAATTTATTATTCAAATGATTTTGCTGGTGCTTGATGCCCAGATGGTCAGGAAGACTCCTCAACAGGAAGGTCAGTCGCATTATCCACGGAAAGGCGCCAGCTTTGGTGTAGTTGCTTCCAGAAGTTTTCAATTGGAATCTTTGGCTTTGATCGCTCCAATGGAGTTAAGTCAATTATATTTGGAGAATAATCCTGAAAAAAGGGTTGTAAAACAATATTTAGAAAAGCAGAAGTGGCCTATTGTGTTCCACTTGTCCATCAATTTCTTGATTAAAAGAGGATGATAAAAGAAAGGTGCAGCGTTACCAGATCAGCATGCATTTTCTTCACAAATGATGCAAAGACACTGAAGTTCTCCGTTGTGAATAAATCCTGTGACAGACGAAGGTAAGTCAGTGCAGACATCTTCCGTTTGCATGGGCCTTCTTTGCTGATCCCATTTGGCCTCACATTCAGTAGCATTTGATCGTAAGCTGTGGCATCATATCTAGAAAGTGCATTTTCACCTGCTACATCAATGCCTTCTCTCCAGCAAGCGCTCAGAACCTGTAAAAATTTGTCTCTGTATCATTCTTGAACCATAATGCATACTGGTTTTGGATTCTACTAGCGAACAAAATTATATTAATTTCTATAAGATGTAACAATCATGCACGAACCTGTTTAACTAGTTCTTGAGGACCACTTTTAGCAGTTTCTGGCTGTTCAGAGTCCCTCATCTCAAGACAAGTAAAATCTAGTGTAGCACAGTGCCTGGACAACATCCTGGCCAAGGGTCGGTAACCATCTCTATCGTCCAAGTTGTAGTATCCTGCAGTTAACTCAGCAGCATGCGACTGATCTTTGAACCACCAATGGATACCAGAAACCTATTTAAATAACAAAGAACTTGAGATTAGTTGTACTCCTTAGCAGATGGCTGAAAGCAGTATGCATCAAATTGTAATAATGGCTACTCACTTTTGCAGCTAGCCTGGTTTTGGTTCCCATGAAAACTTTGTTGGCTTCATCGAGAATCTGATCGCCGTGTTCTATAAGCTTGTTTGAGTACCATGTCAAGAAGAACTTCCCTTTTTCGGGTGATAGGTCCCGTTAGTTGCAAAAAACTCTGTATCACCTGGTGTATTATTGTATGTTCCAGCATTATCTGGAGATCCCGTTCACGGTGCCCTGCTTTTGTTGCAGCAGCTTTAAAATCAGCTTTCAAATACTTGTCATAGCACTGCACACCAGCAAGATTGGAGTACAAAAAATTATTATTATTATTAAAAAAAAACAGTAGATTGAATGAACTTCAATAGATTAACTGATACAGAGCATGGTTTGTTTGGATGAGACTCACTTGAAATTCTCCAATTCCAGGAATTTCCATCCTTGTGTTTCTGGGTATGAAGAATATCTCAGCTCGCCAGCTGGACCAAGCCCTACCTCAACGTCTGTTATGTGTCCAGCCTCGAAAATGTCTGCCATGGCGTTTTTAAAGCCTCTTCATATAGTCACTGTAGATCTGAAATCCATTGGGGCCATAAATCAAAACTCACGGCCAAAAGCTGATCCATTATCAGATCATGTACTAAATATTAACAGACTATCAAGTCTAGCACTGAAGTTGAAAGACACTGAACTAGATATCTCATATCAGTATCGATCATTTCCAGCTTTGAAAGGATCAAGAACTGATGATTATGCCCTGCTTTCAAGAAAAAATCTGCTCAACAATAACACAATTGGCTAATGTGATCAATTCAAGAAGTTGTCACATGTCTTACCTGCACAGGAGTCCGACCTTGAAAAGATTCCTCATTATCAACACCTAATGAGAGGTACTCCGGATTCCTGGACCGGATCGGTTAGTGTAGAAAGATATCAGGGACTTGTCTCCAATTGCGAGCACCCATTTGGGAAGTGGATGGTAACAATATCTCCAACATTGCCACCACATTGGTGGAATGACATGATAGCCTGGATTTTCAGGCCAAATTTTCACAACAAGGCTCAAACAAGCTTCTGTAAGCAGCCCAGTCATATTGCTAGGCCTTTGTTCTAAATGAGTCCCCACCAAACATCTACCATGACGCCATCGACTCCAATTTCTTTCAGCTTGTTCAGCTGCTTCTCAAGAGTCTCAGGGTCTTCAAAAACATTGTTAACATTAACAACTCCCAACTATTGTCACCGCCCAAAAAAAAAGGCAAAAAAAGACCATTAGTCAGATCACATTCTATAACAAAAGTGAAAATGTATATATCATGGCTTTGTAAACCTAAAAAATATAGTTATACATCTTTTTCTTGATCAGGGTATGGCCATTTTCTATTTGGCAAAAGACAATAGAGATGGTAAAGAGAAGCTATGACTAACCCGGGAGGCATACAAAGATTGGAACATAGTTTGACCGTAAAGTTGATGCCATCCTTGGTGAGGAGGAAATGCGTGGGTGAAGAATTAGATGCCAGAGGATTTGAAGTTTGTTGGCCTCTCAATACCTTACTTGCATTCCCTTTTATAGAAGATTTTGAGTGTAACTATATGTTTGTCCTTGGTGTAATTATTGAGAAGGTGCCTGGTGACTTTATGTTACTGTAAATTACCATGGTAGCTGTGCATTTTAAGCATTCAAATAACAGCATAGAATAGAAGAATTTATATTTCTTTTCTATATTGTGCCATAAACACCCAAGATAGGCACGTAAATAGAAAGCTGGCTTCATTACAAAATTTTGACATTATCTAGCACCCATACTTTCGCATTGGAAACATAAATGGACCTGTCATTATGTCCTCTGTCGTATAGACACAAAATAGAAGAATCCTATCTGTATCTCCCATACGCCAAATAATTTAGGAGACATCAGAAATTAAATAGTATATCTCTGCCCTCCTTTTCTTGTTTTTCTTGTCTTAGTTAACTAAAAGTTAGATAATCAGTCCTTTTTGCGATAAAAGTGCCAGCACATTTAGGGGTATCCTACAACGAAGGAAGTGTTTGATGAATTATGGCTATCAGCTATGTATCATGAATCATACTGAAATGTAGGGGTGACAATTTCCGACACAACCTGAAAACACAACACGAACCTAACACTATATTAATGGGTTGGGTTGAGGTTTCGCGGGTTCGGGTCAGAATCGGGTCGAACCCGATGGATCCGAAAAAGAAAACAGGTCGAATTCGGATCAACCCGTGAGTGACCTGATATGACCCGATAACCCATTTACGAATTAAAAATAATTTAATAAACATAAAATTAATTTTATATAACTAAACTAAGTTATTCTTTTTTTCCAAAGGCATTAATCACTTAATTCTAAATGAATTTATTTAACTTGTGTGAAGTTGAAATTATTATATTCGGACAAATAATGTATTATATTATTTTTTACTTTTATACTGTTTTAATTTATTTTATATTTGGTTTGGGATAAAACACTTTTACGGTGTTTTAATTTATTTTATATTTGGTTTGGAATTATTTATTTAAATTTTATTACTTGATTATGTAATTAGTCTCGTACGAAATTGGTTTTATTAGAAATTACAGTGGTGAATTAATAAATTAAAATTAAATTTCGGGTCATTTCGGGTCGACCCACCAACCTGAAATTTTCGGGGTCAGGTATCCTGACCAGTTTCGAGTTGACGGGTCAGGTTCGGATCAGCGAGTTTTCTGTTATACTCGGGTCTCAACCCGAAACAGACCCAATTGCCACCCCTACTGAAATGTTCAAATGCACTTACACTCTAGAATTTCTCATATCTATTTCATACATTGAATTTTATAATTTGCAACCTACGATAGACAATGTCCACTAGACCAATTACTAGTAATCCTACATGTATAGATTATTTTTGGTAAATTACTAATAAACCCCCATGGTTTCATCTATTACCACATAATCCCCCCTAATGTTTCAAAATATTCACTTTATACCCTTATGGTTTCACGTAAACTAGAAGTATAATGAAAAATAACTTATATAACGTCATTACTTGAAATACTAGTGAGTGCCCCTACTTAAACACTAAATCAAATGATGAACTAACCAACTTTGTATAAAATCATAGGGGAATTATATAGATAAATGTAAAAATCACAGAGAGTAACTGGATATTTATTGAAAATCATATGGGAATTAAATGGATATTATGATTTCATTACATGCACTTTTAGAGTATGTGTGGTCTAATCGCCATAATTGATTATACATTCCGCTCCTTTTCCACTTTATATAAAACTATAGCAGGGGTGGATTTACACCAGTATCGGCTCCCACTGCCCCTTAAATTTCTATAATACCTAATAAAAATTTGATATAATTTCAAATGTGCCTCCTTGAAGTTTTGTGTATCTATTGTTTTATATGCTATTAAAGTACCTTTGATTTTACCTGTTATTACAGCTACCATAGAAAGAGTTTTTTCAATTATGAATATAGTGAAGAATTGGTTACGAAATAGAATGAAGACACTTGGATGAATGATTGTTTAGTTACTTATATTGAGAAAAATACATTTCATGAAGTTCAAAATGGAAATGTTGTAAACCCGTTATTAAAATATGAAAACTCATCATGAGCAATTGTAAATGATTTAGTTTGCTTTTTGAAATAAAATTATTATTACATCAATAATTTTGAGTTTGTTTTTTTATGTTTTTCATGTAATATATGCATCATTTTGTACTTGTTGGTGAATATTTTTTTTCCTTAAAAAACTAGAAAAAGAGTAGGTAAAAAATTTTAGAATTACTTTTGCCTCCACTGAAAATTTTTTCTGGCTCCGCCACTAAACTATAGGGTGATTATGTGATTATTTTGAAACCTTAGGGAAATCATCTAGTATTATGCAAAATTACAAGGAGATCATACACAATTTGCCTGCCCATTATTTTTTTTTTTTTTTGGGTGGCAATTCTCATGCATCCCCCCAATATAGAAGCCCTTAATACAATTACTGGGTTATTTATTCTTTCAGGCCTTTTCCTTTCTTTTTTTGACGAATAATATTGGCACTTCCAAAAAAGCTTTTGATGCTCATTGGTTACTAAAACTATTTCCATTCCATGGACGAAACTATCTCCCTTTCACTTTTGTCCTCGGGCTTCGCCTGTTGCTATTAGCCAGCCTTCTCCTCATCATCTGTGTCCCATAAACCGGCACATCAAAAATTACAGCAAAGGCATCAACCTTCCTTCCCATACAACAAAGTATTGCAATAAAGAAAAGGTGGTTTAGTGGCTGGTTGTTGAAGTTCGGAAATGGTGGTGGCTCTCTATTGAATATTCAATATGTAGTGCTTTACACCAAAACTAAACTAGAATATCAAACGCACAATGTTAAGGTGCATCTAGCTATGGGTAATCCAAGCTATAGAAAGACAAAATAAAAAAAAAAAAAAACAAAAGGATAACGTTTGGATTCAATAAGGGAAGACTCAATTGGGCTGATAAGGTGCTAAAGAGAGGCTAGATATCAATGAGTGCATTTTTTTTTATCACTTTTCATCATCTACATCTACACCTACTCCTACTCCTAATTCTAATTCAACCTGTACTAGGGGGTGACTCAACAAGATTATGGGAAACCGATGGGAACTAAACTACCATCGTACCATACGAAATGCAACAACACTCACATTGAATGTACTACTACATACCCTTTAAATTTCAAGTCAGGTGTAAATATTGAACATTAAACTCCTAATCTTTGTTAATCTTACAACTTATGTTCAACTAGTAATCAACTCACCTGACACGAGTTTGGTTGGCAAATTGACGTTGAACATGACATGATGAGAAGGAAAATTTCGGCCACGTTACAAGATTGTAATCACTTGCTGCATGGTCGTATCAAAAAAAAAAATCCACGTCATTGCAAATTTCCATCTCAATCCTGGCATACCCTATGGGAAGAAAAATTTCGGCCACGTTACAAGATTGTAATCACTTGCATTGCATGGCATTTCCATCTCAATCCTGACTCAGCTGTCCCTACACTTCTTCCATTTCAATTAGCAGCACAAAATAAGAGGCACCCGGAAATTCAACATGATAAGGTGTTATTTTCTCACATTTACTGCTACAGCCCCTACAACCAAGGAACCAAAGGTCAATAGTGTAGGACTTTTGTACCAGAGTTATATCACCAAGTCCTTTTAAGTCAAAACTGTTCAAGGGATACAACAATTAATAGATCATTTGTATTTTCTATTTTGTAGGTAATGAATAAGTCAAAATGGGAATGGTACAAATTAAACTTTTTGTTCGAGAAGAAAGGCAAAGAGCTATAAATAACAGAATTGGGATAATACGGTTATGTTAGGTGCGATTAAGTATGGTTGTTGTATTTGTTTCATGTTTTAAGATATATCATTTTTTTAAAAAATTTCAGAAAAGTTCTTGAACGCTCTTCTAATCACTATTTTTTATTTTTCATAAACTATATTTTTTTTTTAAATAATGCAAATCGAATGTAACTTAAATTCATATAGCATTAAATATTTTGCAATGTTATAGACCTCGTATATGATTTCATCTTTCATTCATAGCTAGAGAGAGGGCGAACAAAATGTACAGAAATAGATTCTTTCGAGTACTGGCATATTACCACCAACCACGAATCGAAGTCCAATGAGAGAAGCTCCTGTTCATGCCATAGCTCAAATTTTATTTCCACAACTATTCTTGTATTAAATACTCACATCACACTTCTTACGCCAAAATGCAAGTTGGACTTCAAATGGTAAATTTTATCATGTAATCAATATTGTTTAGAACGTAAAATTTGGACTGTGATAAAACCATTTGAAACGAGAGAACTTGTTAATCAATTTGCAGTCCAAAAAAGATACTTCTTGCTCTAAATGCTCAAAAGTTTGGGTGGGTTTGGATCCGATCACCACTACGAATCAGGGTATATCTCTAGAATCAAAGATTGTTTACAAAAATTCTTACAAATCATCTACCAATACGATTTTTACATCGACAACGGGATTTAAACACGCAACCTTTGTAAAGAAAGTAGTCTGTCCTTATCAATTGAACTAACTTGTGTTGGCAAAAAAAATACTTGCTATATCTTCTATATCCATTTACATTGTGGACAATTTAGAGAGTCCCCTTTTTTCGAATAGTAAGTACAGCTTGATAAAAAGTTGAAAGGTGACAAGAAAATGAAATTAAAGTAGAGGTCCCCCACTTTCAGGAGGTCCAATTATTGCGCTTCGCCAATGAGGGCATCTCGGGTAGCTTTCGCTTTGCTTTCAGTTTCAGTTCAGCCATATCTGAAAAATAAAATGGACGACTCATAATGGAAGATCAAAACAAAATCTCAAATCTCCATCTATGCACGATCACATGATAAAATTTAAGCAAATTTAAGCAGAAGGAAAAAAATTGTTCGCATTGTCCATAGAAGAAATCACAATAAGCTGGATGGAAATAACGAATATGCAATAAAAATCCATTGAAAATCATGTACCCAAAAACGTAAAGAAAGAATTTACTTAAGTTTTTAGATCATGTATGTGAAAATTCACAAGATTAATCTTGTATACACTATCAGTGTATACGCTATTACCGTTAGATATATAACACATGTGCAAAATTTAAATTTAAAATTAAAATTTGCTCATATATCATACATCCAACCGTAATGATATATATACTAACAATATATATAAAATTTACTCAAATCCACTAGGCCCAACATTGTTTGGTAGCCAAAAGCTATTTCCAGTCACTCCTTCATCCTTTGGTTGGCAGTTCAAGAGAGACTATCAACCCAAGATAAGCTTCTTAATTATGGTGTTGTTGCATCAGCTTCATGTGTGTTTTGTCCGTCTAATGTTGAAAGTCATGATCATTTATTTTTTCTCATCCATTCACTTACAGA
The DNA here is from genome assembly GCA_023065735.1 of Coffea humblotiana. Classification (NCBI taxonomy): domain Eukaryota; kingdom Viridiplantae; phylum Streptophyta; class Magnoliopsida; order Gentianales; family Rubiaceae; genus Coffea; species Coffea humblotiana. The sequence goes on along the minus strand of CM041212.1, from coordinate 21,354,765 downwards.
TTATGGCGGTGTTTATTGCAGAAATGCAATATCATATGGTTTGAAGGTAATTGGCAGGAGACTATCAAGAGAGACTTTTTTTTGGTGCTAAAATAGAAAAGAGTTAAAATAAAAATAAAACAGGTTTTACAAGTAAAGATCAACAATTATTTATTCGCCTAGTAGTAGCAGAGAATGATTTCAAGAAAATTTCTGCATTAAGGGGGAGCTTTCCAGTCCTGGAGAGAGAATATAATGAGGTCTGGATAGGGTTGGGGTTTGGCTTAAAGCTTCCTTTCAATTGAAGGCCTTTTTTTTCCTTTTTTGGCTTCCATTCTTTTCAGTTTCCAAATTAAGAATTTAGAGAATCAAGGGGTTTGGTTGAAGAGCTTCCTTTCAAGTTAATGATCAACCATTAACGATCCATTAATCCATTTTGACATCTCTAGCCATTAATTGCTACTTTTGCCAGTATTTTACCATCAGTGGTAAAGTTCTTTTCTGGTGTCCATTGCTTAGCCTAGTGAATTGATCGCTGAGGCTACATTTGGTGCACGGATTGGATAAAGTAGGAATGCTTATTCAGAGATTATAAATCATGGGTTAAGTCATCTTAGGACAAATAATCCCTATAAATGAGATGCCTTGGTAAATAACTTCATTCTATGCATTTGGTTGGAGATGGGACAAGGTGGGACTACTTTTTTACAAACCCAAATACCTCTCGACCTACTTTACTTTTCCTTTATTAATTTAACAAATGAACTTTAGATGATTTTGTAAATGTGAAAATTATGTGTTTGGGATAAAATAGAGACATATTAATATTGTTTTTCACCTCCTGTGCATGGTGGTTTAATTAATACCACCTTATTAGGATTTCTAGCTTAAGTTAAAAAGGGAAAATGATCTCAGCTTCTTCATGACTTCATTTTGGCTCAAAATACACATTTATTAACATTACAGAACAAAACCACAGTACAGCAAACATTATGAAAATGACAACAACATGGATATTTAACTACCTTCACACGTACATAGGATTCAGAGGCAGGCACCTCAATCTCTGGCAACTCAAACTTATTTTTCTTGAAGTGCAGAATTATTTTTTTACTAACAAAGAGTGGTGCCTGAATTTATTATTCAAATCATGTTGCTGGTGCTTGATGCCCAATTGATCAGGAAGACTCAACAGGCAGGTCAGTCTCACTATCCCATGGGAAGGGCTCCAATTTTGGTGTAGCTGCTTCCAGAAGTTTTTCAATTGGAATCCTTGGCTTTGATCGCTCCAATGGAGTTAAGTCAATTATATTTGGAACATAATCCTGAAGAAAACGTAAGAATACAACCGTTAGGATAGCAAAAGCAGTCTGTTGTGTTTCATTTTGCCACTCAAAATCATAATGGAGTGGGGATGAAAAAATAAAAACTGCAGCACTACCAAATCAGCATGCATTTTCTTCACAAATGATGCAAACAGACTGAAGTTTTCCGTTGTGAATAAATCCTCTGACAGGCGAAGGTAAGTCAATGCGGACATCTTCGGTTTGCGTTCGCCTTCTTTGCTGACCCCATTTGGCCTAACATTCAGTAGCATTTGATTGTAAGCGGTGGCATCATATCTTGAAAGTGCATTTTCACCGGCAACATCAATGACCTCTCTCCAGCCAGCGCTCAGAGCCTGTAAACATCTGTCTCTGTATGATTCTTGAACCATCATGCATACCGGTTTTGCTTTGTAATAGGAAGTGAACAAATTGTATTAATTTATGCTATGCCATGTAACAATCATGCACGACCTGTTGAACAAGTTCCTGTGGACCCACTTTTAGCAGTTTCTGGTTGTTCAGAGTCCTTCATCTCAAGACAAGTAAAATCTAGGGTACCATAGTGCCTGGTAAACATCCTGGCCAAGGGCCGGTAACCATCTCTATCGCCCAAGTTGTAGTATCGCTGCAGTTACTCAGCAGCATGCGACTGATCTTTGAACCACCAATGGATACCAGAAACCCTATCAAAAAAAAAAAAAAAAACTTGAGAATAGTTTGTGGTCCTTAGCAGATGGATGAAAGAATGCAGTGGCGGAGCCAAGCCCCTAAATCAGGGGGTGTAATTTGCAACTATCTTGTCCGATGTGATAACACTGTTTGATAGACATATTTGTTATATGTACCATTAAATCTAATTTTTTGACTTTAAATTTAACAATAAGATATTCTACTTATTTGAGTTAGGAAAATAAAATTTTAAAAAAAATTAAAATAAGTATTTCTTATGTGTCTTAAACACACATTTTCCATATTTTTTCCATCTCACCATACTTCACGTAAAAAAAATTTGCATAGTAAAGAAAATTTTTCAAATAACTTTTAATCCAAATGGATCAATCATTATACAACTTGAAGTAGGTCCATCTATCAAAAGATAATCACTATGATATCTTCATAGTTAAGGGGGTAATGCAACTATAAAAGGTAATGACAAAATTTTATGATTTTACCGAAGTTGAGAGGGGGCAATTGCCCACCCTCAACTATATGTGGCTTCGCCACGGCTGAAAGCAGTAGGCATAAATTGTAATAATTGGCTACTCATTTTGCAGCTAGACCTGGTTTTTGGTTCCATTGTAAACTTTGTTGGCTTCTTCGAGAATCTGATCTCCATGTTCTATAAGCTTGTTTGAGTCATGTCAAGAAGAAACTTCCCTTTTTCGGTGCGATAGGTCCCCGTTAGTTGCAAAAAACTCTGTATCACCTGGTGTATCATTGTATGTTCCAGCATTATCTGGGAGATCCCATTCAGGGTGCCCTGCTTTTGTTGCAGCAGCTTTAAAATCAGCTTTCAAATACTTGTCATAGCACTGCACACATCAAGTATTGGAGTGAAAAAAAAAATAGTAGCTTGAATGAACTTAATAGATTAACTGATACAGAGTAACGGTTTGTTTGGATGCGACTCACTTGAAATTCTCCAATTCCAGGGAATTTCCATCCTTGTGTTTCTGGGTATGAAGGATATCTCAGCTCGCCAGCTGGACCAAGCCCTACCTCAACGTCTGTTATGTGTCCAGCTCGAAAATGTCTGCCATGGGCGTTTTTAAAGCTCTTCATATAGTCACTGTAGATCTGAATCCATTGAGCTGGCAAAAATCAAAACTCACGACAAAAGCTGATCCATTATCATATCATGTACTAAATATGTAACAGACTATCAGTCTAGCACTGAGTTGAAAGACACTGAACTAGATATCACATATCAGTATCGATCATTTCCAGCTTTGAAAGGATCAAGAGCTGATGATTATGCCCTCCTTTCAAGAAAAAATCTTCTCAACAATAACACAATTGGCTAATGAGATCAAATTCAAGAAGCTGTCACATGTCTTACCTGCACCAGGAGTCCGACCTTGAAAAAGATTCTCATTATCAACACCTAATGAGAGGTACTTCCGGATTCCTGGTACCGGATCGGTTAGTGGTAGAAGATATCAGGGACTTTGTCTCCAATTGCGAGCACCCATTTGGGAAGTGGGATGGTAACAATATCTCCAACATTGCACCACATTGGTGGAATGACATGATAGCCTGGATTTTCAGGCCAATTTTCACAACAAGCTCAAACAAGCTTCTGTAAGCAGCCCAGTCATATTGCTTAGGCCCTTTGTTCTCAATGAGTCCCCACCAAACATCTACCATGATGCCATCGACTCCAATTTCTTTCAGCTTGTTCAGCTGCTTCTCAAGAGTCTCAGGGTCTTCAAAAAACATTGTTAACCATTAACAACTCCCAACTATTGTCACCGCCCAAAAAAAAGGCAAAAAAGACCATTAGTCAGATCACATTCTCATGTTATTGATCGTGATTAACAAAAGTGAAAATGTATATATCATGCTTTGTAAACCTAAAAAATATATTTGTACTCTTTTTCTTGATCAGGGTATGTCCATTTTCTATTTGCAAAAGACAATAGAGATGATAAGAGAAGCTGTGACTAACCGGGAGCATAACAAAGATTGGAACATAGTTTGACCGTAAAGTTGATGCCATCCTTGGTGATGAGGAAATGCGTGGGCTGAAGGATGGATGCCAGAAGATTTGAAGTTTGTTGCCTCTCAATACCTTACTTGCATTCCCCTTTAATAGAAGATTTTGAGTGTAACTATTTGTTTGTCTTGGTGTAATTATTGAGAATGTGCCTGGTGACTTTATGTTACTCTAAAGAGAAAAATACAGTTTGGTACCCAAACTTTGACATATGAACAATTTTAGCTCCCAAATTTTGGACAAAAGCAAATTTGGTAGCCCAATCTTTTAACTTTTGAACACATTTAGCGCCCTTGATGGATTTTTCTCAAATTGCTATCGAAAAGAGTCCACATAACAGCAACATATCTGGCAGCTATTGTATAAAAAAATGCCAAAAAAACGTAAAATTGAGTCCTTAAACTTAGTGTTAGAAGGATATTTTACTTTTTTTAAGGCATTTTTCTATACAATAGTTACTAGAGTATGTAACTATCACGTGACTCTTTTCGGTAGCAATTTTGGGAAAAATCATCAGGATACTAAATGTGCTCAAAAGTTGAAAGTTGGGCACCAAATTTGCTTTTATCCAAAGTTTGGGGGACTAAAACTAGCCATGTGTCAAAATTTGGATACTAAAACTGCATTTTTTTCTCTACTCTAAATTACCAAGGTGGCTGTGCATTTTAAACATTAACCGCATAGAATAGAGGAAATCATAGTTTCTTTCATTTTTTTCTATATTGTGCCATAAAGGTACAAGATAAACACACAAAACAAAGAGATGAATTCACCATAAAATTCTAACCGCATCTACCGCCCATATATATTTTAGCATTCAAAATTTAAATGGGACTCACATGTATATCTTGTGTCACAAAGCCACAAAATAGAAGAATTCTATCTATATTTCCCATATGGTGAATTTAATTTAGGATACATCAAATTTAAATAGTCAAGAGGTCTGTCTAACGAGTTATTAAAATATATTTCAAGTGTCATATTTTTAAAATATAAAATTAATTAAAAAAGTAAATAAATATAAAGAAGGATAGGTAAAGTTAAATGGGGAGGTAGTATAAAAGTAAATGAGAGTAATAATTGTAGTATACCCGATAGATTAGATGAATTTTAGATATGTCACGGACAGTTAGAAAATCCTTAGCACATTGCTAAAGTGTTTGATAATCTGTCCGTCCTTTTGTGGTAATGAATTATCGCTATCAGCTGTCTATCATGAATTGGATTGAAATGTTCAATGCACGTACACTCTGGAATTTCTCGTATCCATTTTATACAATAATGTTTGTAATTTGCAACCTAAGATAGATAATGTGCATTAGACCAATTACTAGCAAATGCAATATTCATGCAAAACCCCAATACAGAAGCCTTTTATACAATTGCTTTAGTTAGTCTTTCAGGCCTTTTTCTTTTTAAAGCAAATGATATTCGCATTTCCAGAAATGTTTCTAAAACTTATTGGTTACTCAATTATATAGGGTAAAATACACTTTATCCCTTTGTGGTTTAACGATTTTTTATATAAGCCTCTCGCAATTTTAAAAGTTATACCAAACTTTCTCATAATTTGAACTAAAGTCTCAAAGTGACGAAAATGATTCTCTATAATGGAACCCAAAGAAATGTCTAGAATATCCTTATTTAAAAACTAAAATGGTTGAAATAAATAAAGTATATAAATGTGATATACATGGCACTTTAACTCCTTATGATTTTGTGTTTTATTGCATAACTCCTTATGGTTTACTAATTTAACACATAATTTCCTTATAGTTTTCAAAATATATACATAACCTCTATTTGATTAATTAATAATTTTCAACTTTATAAAGAGTACTTTTGACATTTTAGTTGATTCCATTATAAAATATAAATTTCGTTATTTGATACTTTAGACTAAATTATGAGGAGATTATATATAATTTTTTAAATCACAAGAAAATTATGTAAAAAAGCACTAAATTATAGGGGTAAAGTGTATTTTTACCCCATCATATATGTTTCCACGGGACGAAACCATCTCCACTTCACTTTTGTCTTTGCGCTTTTAGTGGTGCTATTAGCCAGCATCTTCATCATTATCTTCCCACAAACCAACACGTCAAAAATTACGGCAAACGCATCTAAGTTCAGTGACAGGTGGTGACTCTCCTTTTAATATTCAAAATATCGTGAATGTATTTGGATAGTAGTTTATTTGAAATAATTTTTTATAAAAAAAAACCGGAACATTTTTTGTATGTGGTATTATGTAAATAAAAATTAATTAAAAATATATTAATAATACAAGCAAATAAATTTGGATAAATAATTCACTATCATTTTACACCACAACTAGATTAACAAACTTGCGATGTTAAGGAACACCTGAGTACAGGTAATCCAAGATATGGAAGGATAAAGTTAAAAGAAAAAAAAAACTCGTTCAATAGTTTGTTTTATTATTGGGTTTTTTTTCTTGTGCAAGTATTTGGTAAAATTGGTTTTTTTTTTCTATTTATTAAGGATTAAAAAAATATTCTATGTACTAAGATTTAGATTTTGTCAAAATTAGGTGATGATTGTTTGAAGAGGACTGTTACTAAATTTACACGCCAATTGGTGGTTATCATTGGTGATACTAGGATGCATTGAGGCTAAACATAAATCTTGGGGCTAGTTTGGGTTATTAAAAACGTTGTGATATTGTAATGAAAAAGAAATTATTTGATGTAGAAAGCTATGTTGAATTACCGTCCATGAGAAAAGTTGATCTTGATTTGAAAGTGCAACAACCATGATTTTGGCAGAAGGACCATCATGAGCAGCTGATGGCAAAGATATTTTTGGAACTCAAAGACAGTGGTTGAAGTACCAGGCATTTTTGCTAGAGTGCAAATAAGGTTTGCCCCTTTTTTTTTTTTGTCGGTGTATTATTCTTTAGGTTGTTCTTTTCATAAAAAGTAAATTTTATTAACAAATTGCCTGAAAATTATTTGCATCATTGTTCTAATGACAGGTTAAACATTCACTAAAAATTATAGAGATGCAATTTTACAAATATAATAGATTTGAAAAATTATGAACACATATATAAAATTCTTTGAGTTTTTGTTCCACTCTAATACTGACTCAACATGAGTGAAGCTATTGAACTATTTGAATAGATTCCCACTAAATATATTCCAAAAACAAAAAAAAGATGACACCCACTCAAAATACAATCTAAAATTCCTTTTTAAATTGTAAACCAAAAACCAAACTACACTTACGAGTCACTATGCTTGTTTTTTTTTGGCATAACAGCACATTTAATCTAATTTATTCGTACTTCTACTCTAACCTATTCTAGAGGGGATTGATCCAACTGAACCGAGAGAATCGACGAAAACTGAATTATCATCAGATCAGACGAGTGCACCACGTACCCGTATGGATATAGAAGAAATCACATATATAATTACACATTGATGGGAAGTAAAGTTTAAATTCTTGATCTCTCATTCCAAAATTCATATGGTGGTCAACTCTTTTAGAGGAAGTAGTCATTAAGCTTGTTTAGATGGAGCTTTTCCTTTAATGTCTTAAAGGATCCGGTTAGATTTTCTTTCCACTAGATTTCGATAATTTCGTTTGCCATTTGTATAATAATATTATTATAACAAAAAAAAAAGTAGGATTTAGCCTCATATAAAAACAAGGAGAGAAAGAACGGCTAAGAATATTGCACGTGTAGTAGGTCGAGATTTTGTAATCGGGGAGCAATAATGCAGAAAACAATCGTTGGGGATGGACAAAGACTTTTACGGATGTGGGGCAAATTGACGCCGAATGTGACATAAATTGGCAATGAATCACCTGATGCCAAGGAACTAATCGGCCCACGTTTGTACCGTACGTTTGTAACCTTGCTTCTTATTAATATTATCTAGTTTATTATTACTTCAAAAAAAAAAGAAAGAAAAAATCAGCCACGTTACAAGATTTTTGTCACTTGCATTGCATTTCCATTTCAATCCTGACTCAGCTGTCCCTGCACTTACTTCCATCTTGGTTTGTAGTATAACATCATTCATTAGTCTTTCAATTACCTTAAGAATGTTCAAGAAATATATATACCAGTTAGTTACTAGGTTAAGTGCATTTTCTATTTTCTATTTTGTAGGTAATAAATGAATAACTAAGAACGGGAATGGTACGAAGTAAGCTTTTTATTTGAGGATTAAGGGTAGAAAAACATGAAAAGGAACTCAGCCGAGCGTTAGAAATAACTTCTGAACCTTCCTTTGACTTAGGGTGTGTTTGATAAAATTGAAATCTGAATCTGTTAAACTATTGAATTGTTAAGATATTGAAATCTGAATCTATCAAGTTATTGAATCTTAATATTTGAGTCTATTCTACATTAAGTGATAAATGAATAATTTATCACTTATTTTTTAGAGTAAATTTTGCCTTGATAATTTAGATTCACTTAATTAATTAAGATGTTCTATTTTTAATTATCAAACAAGTCTAAACATATTAATATTTGAACCAATTCAATTTAAATGTTGAATTGAGACATCAAATAAGGACTTAGACTAAATTATCCTTTCACAAACGGAAGTACTAATTACCAAGAAAAGTAAAACGCGCAATAATTCACTCTTCAATTGCATGGACTTCATATTACTTGAAGTAATTATGAGCCAATGAACTTTGATCATAACTTGTCAACACAATAATGTACCAAGAAAACTTCTTATGAAAATAGCTAACCCTAAGTAGTTATAATTTTTTTCCTATCATGACTAGGCTTGTGACCTAACAACTAAAATCAGCGTATATTACAAACAATACTAATTAAATTGCTATTAAGCTAATGATCAAGGTACTTAAGGTACGCCTTTCTAAGATGGTAATCAAATTATTGAACATTATAGTTGATCTATGTTATATAAGTTAAAATTAATTATGTTACTACTCACTAAAGAAACCAAGCCGTGCCAAATTTTTTTTGTTTCAATACAAGCTTAGTAGGAGCTTGCACTTGAACCCATAAAACCCGCGCGTTCCTCTACTTCCAACCCCTCCTTTTGGCTTGACATTCTAGTTATTCTCCATAAAAAAAATCTTCCTTGAATAGTAAGGACATGTATATGAGATCGTAAGGTCAATAAGCTTTTATTTTCTTGAATTGTCATTTCTTGATTTTATAAAGAAACTTGTCATAGATTCATAATCAATCAATTCATCCACAATAATTAGCATAGCTTTGTTTCAAGCTCATAAGTGAGGACTTGATTGATTATGCAAACCTCTGGTGGATGTAGACAACAAAAAACGTACTTCTAATCTTGAAATAATGCTTGAAAATCAGGTGTGTTAATCAGATTGGACATGATAAAAATAATAATATCCTCTAACAAAATCTTAAATGTTATTTGAGTTCAAGTAAATAAAAGCTATCTTGTGCTACATGTCCAAAATGTTGTAATTGAGGAATTCAAAACCTAGACAATCCTTTACCTGCCAGCGTGCAAAATTGCATAACCAAATTACAGAGAATTTAGTCCCACTAGCGAATATTATGAGCATGAACCTTTTTTTTTTTTTTTTTGCTTGGGTTATTGTAAAGAGTTAATGTGTCGAAATAAAAAATAATGATGCTTGCGTCCTGTGAACCAACCAAGCAAGTCAAGAAAGATTTATAAATATCAATCTATTTGACATCTACTCCAAGAAAAAACAAAGTAGTAATTAAAAAGGACCATTTACTGCGTTTCATGCAATTTGATAGAGCATTCTTATTTCAAATAGCCATTCTCAGCTGTTTATAGTTGCAAATGAACGAGGTTGTTTTGGTTCCCTGTCTCAAGAGGCCCAATGTGCTCCGTCAAGGGTGTGGCATCTGGGGTAGCTTTCGTTTTGGCAATCAGTACTGGCCATAATTCAACCAAATGCACGGCTAATAATGGAAGATCAAAACAAAAATCTCAAATCTCCATCCACGCATGACCACGTTATAAAATTTAAGCCAGAGGAAGAAAATTGTCGGCATTGATCCATTGGTGAAATCGCAATAAGCGATTTGAATTTACTGAAAATCACGTACCCGAAAATGTAAAGAAAGAATTTACTTGTTGGTATAGCCCTCGATTCGTCTAGAGTAAATTTGACGGATTTGCTAAGAAATTAGATTGGAAAAAGAATTACTAGTTTTTATAGAAATTGTAAACTATGTATTCCATATAAGCTAAAAAAAATATTAGAAAGAATAACCAGCATGGCTGATGAATAAGAGTTCTCAAATGAGATTAATTAAACAATTTATTTGCATGAAGTGCAAATTTTAAGATGGGAGATTTTTTTGGGCTGCATAACAAATTGATTGTTACTTTAGAACTGCAAAACATAATGGATACGACAATTATTTTCAAGGAGTTATTGTCGTACGAGAGAAATGATTATGATGTGACTGCATCCCAAATGTCACTTTCAAAGGCCTCTCCAAAATAAATGTCAACCGCAAACTATCATTTTTCATCTTTTTTTTTTCTTCTTTTTCTTATTTTCAAGCATATACCGTATGCTCATTGCCGTGAAAATTTTCAATTTTTTGTATTTTTTTTAGTTAATTTTGATTGAAAATTGAATTATTTTGGTATCTGTTGTTTGTGATTCAAAATTCTGCTTTTTATATTAGATTTTACCAATCAGATCGAACTGAAATGTACATTGGAACATCAAATAGCACAAGAAAAAATAAAAGAAGGAAAAGAAAAAACAAATTCTTTTTATATATTTTTCTGGTAGGAAAGAAGGGCAAAGCCCGCTAAACTGCTAAAAATCGGATACCCGCATAATATTCACAAGATCAAGAGGATTTGGGAGCAACTTGCTGCCATTTGCATGCTAAGACTCCAGTGTCTATTCCCAATTTCGATCATGATTGAACTTTCCGTGCAGTAAATCTCTACCAGTTTCCTGGATCATATTACTAGAATTGCAAACGAATCGATCTGATTGCGAGCGGCTCGAATCCAAGCTCGACTCAAGATTGGTCAACATTAAATTCGAGTTAATCAAATCGAAATCAAGGTCGAACTCGAGGTCAAAAATACTAAACTCGTTGGTTTGTGAGTTAGTTCGAACTCGATTATATATATATACACACATAATAGTAAAATTACATATCTATCCCTAATATTTTATTTTTTAAGAAAATTTATTATTTTAGTCATTTTTTAAAAATAAACTAATTATTTTTTTTTAAACTTGAGCTCGAGCTTGAACTTGACATTTTGAGTTCGTCAAACTTAAGTTCGAGTTTGAGTTTCATAAAATTATATTGAGACTCAACTCGATTCGGCTTGTTTACATCTCTACATATGATGGGTGAATCCAATTCCACCCGAACGAGTATAGCGGTAAATGAGGCCAGGCCAACCCGAACTCGGCCCATTCAACCCTGAAAAGGCTCATTGAGTCTAGACAGAATTTGGTCTAAATATTATATCCAAACTAAATGTGAACTGAGTTTTGGTCATGCTAGGCTTAAACCCGTTAAAACCTAATCTGCACACGAGTGTGTGTGTGTGACATAAAATGTTAATAATTTATATATAAATTTATAGTAATTCATAATTATAAAAATATATATTATATATAATTATGTAGTTAATTATGAGTTTGAGGTGAGCCAGTTTTGAACCCAAAATTCACATAATAGTGTGAGTTGAGTTTGAACATTTTAATTTGTACTAAAACCCAAAAATCCAAAACTCAAAAATCCATATAATTTATGAGCAAAGCCCGAACTTGCCGTAGTTCAGCACAAAAAGCGAAATTGTCACCCTAACCTCGAGGTATTTATTTTCTAATATCACATGCCAGTGTCAAGCCTTGCTATAAAGGCATGGAGCTTTGGGCCAATAATGGTGGCATGTCCAATATCATATAACCTTGAGTTTCAACCTTTTAATTTGAACTAAAATTCAAAAGCTGGAAACTAAAAACCTTGTATAAAGGCCTAACCTAGAGATGTTTATTGAAGTTCGGCTCAAAAAGCCAAATTGACACCCCTAACGCGGATATGTTTATTTTCTAATATAACGTGCCAACATCAAGCCGTGTTATAAGGGCCTAGAGTTCTGGCCCAATAATGGTGGCATGTCCAATATTAAATAAAATGCCTTGATCACTGGAAGTGGATCGAGTAACTACACGGTTCTCATCCAAAAGAGCGAGCGGCGGGTGAATGTACTCCTGCCCCATCCCCTGCCGTTAAAAAAATTAATAAATATATATATATAATTATGTATAATATTTAATTTCTTTAGTTATAAACTTATAATAATGATATTATTAGTTATATGTATTATATAATATTATAATGTATAATAGTATATGTAATATAATTGATATTATCAATTATACTAATATTACACGTGTCTACTAATAGAAATTATTAATTGATTATACTAAGTTTACTAATACATTTATACTAAATTCCTAATTGCACTTAATATAATAATACTTTTTTCTCAAAAAAAAATAATAATAATTTAGTGATTGTATTTGTGTCAAAAGTGAAAACTTGACTACTTTAGTTGTATTTGATTCATCATGTTAAATTGTATTCAAATAACTTTTATTTGATTGTTTTTATAGTTTTCAAATGTGAAATTACAATAAATAATAACTTGACAATGTGTTGATATTTTAATATTTGATTACTTGTTAAAATTTGACAATAATGAAATTATATGATAAATTTTTATTAGTGAGAATGGGGAAGCGAGACAGGGTAGGGGGAGCTGGGGTCGAGTGATGGGACGGGGGTGGCAGAAATTAGTGGGCAACAGGACGTGAGTGGGAGAGGGTCCCCCGTTCCAACCCCACCCCGTTGTCATTCCTATCTAGGAGGCCAATAACCTGCTAAAGCTCTATAACTCATTGAAGTATAAAATTAGGTGTATATAAACATTTACTAATCAACTAAATTCCTTGAACCTTGCACTTGTAGTCACTTAAATTAGGTGTATATAAAAATTTACTAATCAACTAAATTCCTTTAACCTTGTACCTGTGGTCACTATCAAAGTGATGAAATGTGTCAATTATTTGTCTATCTTGCTAATAAATATCGTCAAATTATTATTGACATATGCGTATATTTACTTTCTGCAAATTATCTGGAAAATAAATTTTAAAAAGAAAACTCACTAGTTAAAATAAATTTTGCCTTTAGCTAGTTGGGGCACAACTATAAATTAGTAAGTTAAAAATTAAAATTTGTAGAAGTTCTGTCCTATGACCAAACGCTAGTTCGGACGAGGAGGGGCCAAAAAATATATAAGGTCCAAATTTCATCTTGTTTATAACTTTTCACATCATGTGTGGAACTCAAAAAAATTTGTTCTATAATTACACATTGTTAAAAGTAAGTTGTATGTATGTATACAAAGTTATCATTTATGTATTTTGCACAAAATCGCTCTGAACGGTTTTCCTGATGACTGTTCGGTCCCTTGTCGCCAGCTAGCTCCGCCGTGGATGGATTACGCCCTGGTTTCCTACGCTTGCAGCATGGAAACTGAGCCTGCAAAGTTGCACCTTCCTATTAGACTCAGGAAATTGTTAACCCAAGGAAGCCTCTTCCTGTGGCTGGCTGACAATGGACTGCTGGTGCGTTGTATAACTGGCATTTTGAATACTAATAATCATATCTGCATGCCTCTGGATAGTCATCCGAACAACAATTTTCCTAGAACGACCTTTGAAAAAGTTCTTTCCTACTGTCTTATGCCCTTCTAATTTTGAATAAATATGGTATTAATAATTTTGCAATTTTATTCATTCTCATCTTTACTACATAAATTGGTTTAATACATTTTTTCTAAGAAAAATGTTACAATTATGATTTGACTGTATGGTTAATTTTGTAGAAGCTTTTTTTATTATTTTTTTGGATTCAAAGGGAGGCCAAAACAACCAATTTACAATGCACTAACAGAGCTGTAGTTGTGCCAACACAAGTTGACTCAATTGATAAAAATGAATTACTTTCTTATAAAAGGTCGGATGTTCGAATTTTATTATCGATACGAGAAATATGTTGAATCTCACTGTCGATACTAGAATTTTATTGATAGACGATACGCGCGAGAATTCCCGATGATATTATACTATTGCCATTTGAAATGATCGACTTTCACTTCTTTATGCATCCTTTCCCCTTTGTGTTGGAAAACAACACTTCCTAGTCTTCAAAATATTGGACCTTGGCAGCCAATTGCAGGAAACATATGGGTGATAACTTCTTCGAGTTTATTCTTTTATTCAAGCTTTCTTTGTCTACTAATGAATCAAATGCAAAACACAAATTTCCCCTCGTCAAATCAAACTTTTTTTTGTCATCATTTATCTCTTTTCTAAAGATATTCTATATCTTTTCATTTTGTATAATTTTCGTTTTAACTCCATAAAGTAACTTACCTTAGTAAATATTATTATAATTAGTAAATAATCCTCCACAAGGTTACAATAAATTAATTAAATTTACTCATTTAATACATTTTTGCAAGAAAAATTTTTCATGTTTTGAATATAATACTATCTCTTAGACTGAATAAGGGCTTCTAGCTTTAATAAGTATTCAAATTGAGAATGATAATTTTAAATTTTAAATTCAATAAACAAAATGAAAAATCCACTCAACTGGCTGTAGCTGGGCTAGACGCACTACACCGAAACACTCCCCATAGGGTTTAACATGGTCGTCGCCACCGCATCTGCGGCCGCGCGCTCCTTTCTCCGATCAAACGCCGCCCGCAGCGCCGCCGCCAGACTTACCACTAAGTCCAAACCATCTACTTCTCCCTTCCGCTCACCTTCCTCCAAGCCTCTCTCCCGTCGTATTTTTAGGTTTGTTTCTACTCTTATCTGTATTCATTTCTCCGTTCTCGGAGTACATGAGTCTTTTATTGATTGAGCTTTGTTTTGTTCATAATTTGAAGGCGTCCGGTAGAATTGAGTGCATGCTTGGAGTCAATGCAGCCGTACCACAGCGCCACGGCGTCGTCTTTGATGATTTCGAACCTCACCGTCTCTCGCTGCGGTTACGGTTGGCTTTTCGAAGATATGTGAGAGGAAAGTCATCGAAGGATAAAGAAATGATTTTTGCGTCTTAGTCCTCGATTGGAACTCAGAATTTTGGTGAGGAAAATGGATAGGCTTTTTCTTTTATTGTCTTTTTTCCTTCAATTTTTTTTGCTGTATTTTGTGTCAAGAGAAAACTGGAAGGAAGATGGTTAATGCTCGAAGTTAAAGAGGAATCAATCAAAATCTTCCTTCAGTTTTAGATGTAATGCTGCAGCAATTTTAACATAGTGAAATGTGAAAGCAATCATTTTGCTAAAATCTCATTTTCCTTGGCAACATCTTTGAGGTATAAGAAGCTTTTATTTCTTGAAGTTTTTGTAGCTT
Source organism: Coffea humblotiana (assembly GCA_023065735.1). NCBI lineage: Eukaryota > Viridiplantae > Streptophyta > Magnoliopsida > Gentianales > Rubiaceae > Coffea > Coffea humblotiana. The sequence goes on along the minus strand of CM041212.1, from coordinate 21,339,288 downwards.
AGTGATTTAAATTATGTGCCACCTCTAATCATGCTTCTGAGTTCTAGCATCTGATTTTGAGCCAGTATACCTTAACTTCTTATGCGGTTGATATTTTCTCATTCATGCTTGTTCAGACGTCTTTTAGCTATTCCTGGATGAAAAGATGTGGTTCAGGGAGAGGAAATGTGGTAATATTGCTATGCTTTTAGTCTTGGTATGAAGCTTGTATCTGAAAAATGACTGATGAGCAGTGATAGTTTAATTTGGTCGAGTTAGATTTTGGTAGTTATTTCCATGTCACCTCTGAGTGAGTTGATGGTTCACCTCAAATAGATGAACTTTTTGGCCCTCCTTTTATGCAATCACCATTACAGAAGCTTCATATGGAAACTGGGTGACATTTTCCTACCATAGAATTAGTGGGTTATGAACATCAAGAAAGCTTCTCAATGCTCAAAAATAGGTTTTTCAGATTCTAGATTCATAGACACATGGGCATACAATTAAGCAAAATTTGAAGTGGATAAATGCTGTGGTGCTTACAGTAACAAGCTATGATATTAATGGGGGTGTATGAGAGCTCATGAAATAGCAAATTGCCTTTGTGTTGTATAATTTTCACCCTTTTTCCTGTTGGTGAGAGAGAGAGAGATCCCTTCACGGGGTTCAAGAAGCTAAATAATTTCCCTCACTTTAGTATGGAGAACAATGGTGAAAGAGATTGTCCAAGAATTCAAAGAATGAAGCACCCACACTCATATAGGTTTCTTCATTCCAAGGAAATGGCTCCATTGGTTTAGTTGCATCAAGAAGTTGGTCAAAAGAAATCTTCGGTTTGGATGCTTTCAGGGCTGGTAAGTTGATGTGATCTGGATCATAATCCTAAGAAAAGATAGTAATGATATTAGACATAGAAATATTAAGAGATCATGGCCATTTTTAATGTTCAAGTATCATATCTTCTTTTTCATCTATGTTCCTTGTGTGCATGTTTGTGGAAAGCCGCTAACCTGGTCAGCATGCATTCCCTTAACGAAAGTTTTGAATATGCTGAAGTTCTTCCGACCTAGTAGTTTATCTGATAGTCGGGGTAAGTCAATCCTGACAACTTCAGCTTTGGTAAAGTATTTTTGTTGACACAGTTTGGCCTAGAATTAAGGAGGATTTGATTGTAGCCTACACGATCATATCTTGAAAGTGCATTTTCTCCTGCAACATCAATGTTTTCTCTCCACCCAGCACTTAAAACCTGCACAAAAATGTGTAACAAGTATGACAAATGTCTAGATGTGAGTATCGTTCAGCTAGGAAAAGTCTTGTGTTTTTTTTTTCTTTTTTTTTTTTAACAAGATTTGTCTTTTAAATCTCACTAACTATATCTGTAACTAGAAAAAGATAGTTTCTTACAAGCTTTAAGACGGTGGATAATTTCATGATTAAGAATTGCCTTTTCCTACATATCTAACCTGTCGAACTAGTTCTTGAGGTCCACTCTTCGCTATTGCTGGATGTTCAGAATCTCTCATCTCTAGACATGTAAAGTTTAAGCAAGCATAATGCCTACACAACATCCTGGCTATAGGTCTGTACCCATCTCTATTATTTAAGTTATAGTATCCTGCAGTTAACTCTGCAGCATGAGTGTCATCCTTGTACCACCAATGGATACCGGAGACCTGTTAATGCAGTGGGTATAAGAAAATTTTAATAGTACGTCTAGGGAAAGCACTACTTTAAGTGTTATTCTTTTTATTGAGCATTTACTTTAGCTGCCAGCTTGACTTTGCATCCCAGAAAAGCTTTGTTGGCTTCCTCGAGGATGTGATCACCGTGTTTCAATAAGTTGTTGGAGTACCAGGTCAAGAAGGAATTCCTGTAGTCTGAGAGGTATATCCTGTCTGGTCCAAAGAAGCCTGTATTTTCTGGTGTGTCATTATACGTTCCTGCATTGTCTGGCACATCCCATTCAGGATATCCTGCTTTTTTTTGCAGCCTCTTTAAAATCTGCCCTTAAGTATTTGTCATAGCACTGAAATATGTTATGATTGTGTGTTAGTTTTGAAAGAACATTAGTTAGGAATGACTTTCTTTGATTAACGGGAGGATAAGATGTAGTCTTACAACAAATAGGCTGAAAATCTAACCTGAAATTCTCCGATCCCTGGAAATTTCCATCCTTGAGTTTTTACGTATGATGGATATCTGAGCTCTCCTGCTGGTCCTAAGCCTACCTCAATATCTATGATAGTTCCTGCTTCCAAAAAGTCTGACATGTTCTCTCTGAAGCTGTTCATATAGTCACTATACATCTAAAACATTAGGAGATTAATTACAAATCAAAACTGAAATGACAATATGCTAGGCTCAATAGTTCATTAGGTTAATGTTAGGCCTTCAAAAGCACTACGAGGAATAAGAAATTGTATAAGAAAGACAGAGGAACACAGAAATTGTGAGCTGCTTATGTCAAACCTCATCTCCTACATGTGATTGATATAATTCTTGTGACCACTGTCAGCTAAAGGGCAGACCAGAGTTTACTACCAACAGTTTGAAGCTCGATACTCTTTCAACTTATAAGAGTGGATTTAGTTTTATTTAATAAAACTCTTGGTCAGGAAGCAGGCTCTATAGTTGGCATGCTTAATGAAAACATGGCCACAAACCAAATGATAATTTTAAAGGATTTTACCCAAACACCAGATTTTTAAGTCGACCTTTCTTTTTTGACATCTTTTTAGCTCAAGAAAAGAGCTTCTATAATGGTTAAATACATGATCTTTGAACAGCATTAGAGAATATCATGGAAATCATATACCTGGACAGCAGTTCGACCTTCAAAGAGAGACAAGTTATCTACTCCAAGTGAGAGGCACTCCTTATTCCTAGTACCTGATCGGTTTGTATAGAATATATGAGGATTCTCTTCTCCTATTTCAAGAATCCATTTTGGGAGTGGAATATAAACAGCATTTCCTACATTGCCACCACATTGGTGAAATGACATGATTGCTTGTATTTTAAAGTTATGTTTTTGAACTAATTGGAACAAGTTCCTGTAAGCAGACTAGTCATAGCTTTTAGGACCCTTGGATTCTACAATGCCCCACCAGACATCAACCATGATGCCATCAACTCCAGCTAGTCTGAGTTCGTGCAGCTGCTTCTCAAGCTTTTCTTGGTTTGAGATAGCATTGTTTGTTGAAATAACATCTAGCTGTATCACCAGCAGAAATGTTTAGAATAAACTGAAAAGGAATATGTGATTTTAAGGCAGTTATTGTTTCCCACCACCTAATTGGAATGTAATGTATTTTGTGCTTTAAAGTAGAGATTATGACTCACCTGGAGCATGACATAAACTGGTACATAGTTTACCAATATGCTATGGGAGGGTTTTGGAGCTGTACCCTGGGTGGGAAAAAGGGTAAGCTTAAATATGTATCACAGAAAATGAAAGCACAGTTTCTTCTCTTGCTTGCAGTTATCTGATTATTATTGGTTTGGATAAACTACAAATGTGTTGGTACTGCAAGCTTTGATGTTATATGCTGTGCTTTTCCTTGTCTTATCCTTGACTTATTTTTCACTTTTTATGCTTGCTGACTTGTGATTGGTTTGGAGAATCACATGTCAAATAAGAGCAAGTATCACACAAACACTTGGTGCATGCATTCTGTGGTTTAGGAACATTTTAGTACTTATTCAATCAGACTGTAAAAATAGGTGCGATAATAAAGAACTTGGAGAAGGCTGCTAATAGGTTGTTGGCCGTGAAGTCATGTTATCATGGCAGTAACGTGACTTCATGGGAGATTGGGTGCTGAAGGAGGAGAAAATCTCCACTACTAATTTCCTTTTCATGCTCCGGTAGCTCGTCTGATTTCAACTTAAGAGCTGTTGCTAGGAATAATGACAGCAGGATTGGGACTATACTAGGATTTAGGGTTGCATTCATTTCCCAGACATCTTAACAACTGCATTTGCATCCAATAGAATTCTGGAAAAAGAGAACATAATTTTGGGTTGGGTTGAGAGAGAGAGAGAGAGAGGAAAAAACCTGCAATGGTTATTATACTTTGCTTCAAGTTACCTATGCTTGCGTGGTTGAAACGTCAGAAGCTATTGCTTGACGGTTTTGCATCCTTCTGTGAGAACGAAATGTGAGATTATACCTGAGGCCTTGTCCATTCTTCCATTCAATTTTCTTCGGCAGGCTTGAGAGCAGTTGTGCTTTGTGGAATCCTGTTCTTCTAAGTGTACCAGTTGGTTTTGAGGTTATAATGCTTATCATTGTGATTTTTGCTGGATGAGTGTTGCATAGAGGATCTTGATTTTATAGTTTAAGCTCAGCATAAAAAATCTAGAATAAGGCATGGAGGTTCCTCAAACATGCTGGATCCTTGATTCTTTTCATTTCCAGCTTCTTGAAGCATTTCGTGTTGGCTGCATTGATCTAGAAATTGACATGTTTTGGAGTATTGTAGTCCACTGGTCATTAGTAGCTGCAAGTGTGGTGGGGAAACTAAAAGATGAAACTGACTGTATACTGTAGTCGCTGGTTATGGAAAATCTTCAAACATTTTCATATGCAATTCCTGACTTTGACAACATTTTCTGTCATTGTCATCCGTTTGTTTCGATTAGCCAGTAAATCCAAGTCATAGTCTGTGGAAAGGAGTTCTAGAAATTTACCTTCCCCTCCTATTTTCCAGAGAATGGCCAAGAAATTTATTAATCGCTGGCCAATGAGTCGGAGCCCCGAAGTGACTTCTGGGAGAGAAGATTCCATAAGTACCCAAAAAAAAGAGAGAAAATTCTATTCCGTCTTATTTCATTGTGGAACATTTTCTTTGTTAACATTTTAAATGTTAATAAGATTATCCGTTTCACTTGTCTTTATTTTTGTATCGGGACGATAATTTCTAACCTAGTCCTTGAGAAGGGGAGGATCCAAGATGGTTATTATTAGAGTATTTTATGATAGTTGAAAGGTTATCACTGCGACGTATGAAGGGACGGTAACTTAGCTGACTTGAGTTGGTTCCTTTTCAATTATCAGAGTTCACTAACCCAATTAAATTGTCCTTAATCAAAGGCCTTTTTTACTAGCATAGCTTTCAAGGATGTTTTATCTTTAAATTTTGATAGGAAGGATAGGTTCCTTAAATTATTATACACATTATGGAGATTCTATCTCTTTAGTTTAGCCGAGTTTTCATATATATATATATATATTATCTGCATATAATATGATAATTAACTTATAAAAGTGAGACAAATACTAGCCTAATTAGTATGAATATCCGTGCTACGCACGATACTGACATTATTGGAAAAAATGAAAATAAAATGGTTAAAAAAAAGATTAAAAAATTGTATCAACACAATTAAAGTGTCTAAAGCTCTAATTATGAAATTTAAACGGAATCTCTTCTGAAATTTGACTTTGGTCTTTTATACTACTCAACCAAGCCTCATTGCAGTGTACGAAATATTCTTAAACCAAAAAAAAATGGGTGTATGAAATATTCTAATTACCTAAATACTCCTACTGCAATTAATCCCTACTGTTCTTGATCAATTTGACAAAATCTTTTTTTTTAAAAAAAAAACCCACAGTTCGGAGGTAAGTTAAGAGTTATTAATCACACGCGACTACTGGCGCGTCAAGAATACATGAGTTAATTGTCCTAACCTCGGTGGGCGTGCCCACTACTTGAAGAATATTATGAGGTTAAATAGTTGTGCAGTGAAAATGACCGTTGGCCATTACCGTGGTCATAAGACTTTGTGGAATAGAAAAGGGAAATTTGCCATATTGGTCCCTAACATTTACTAAAAACACTTTTTTAGTCCCTAACATATAAAATCAGCCAAAATTGTCCCTAACATTTAAATTATGATCCAATTTGGTCCTAATACTCGTTTTTGCTCATTTTTCCGGCTAAAAATAGCACACCTGTCTCATGTGGTCATATTTTTAGGGGCAAAACCGGAAAACACATTTTATTACCGGTTGAAAGTAAAAGAATAGGGGACCAATTTCCCCTTTTCACCTTTCTCCCTCAAATTACAGTTAAGAAACCCTAAATTGCATCCCCTAATTAACAAGCATAACTGGGCAATGTTAGTGACGATGATGACGACGACAAAGCTGTAAGGTGTGATTGAGAAATGATCGAAGGTTTGGCCAGAAAATCTTGAAGAAAATTTTCGAAAAGATGCAGATCGAATCGGGAAAATGGAACTTCACAATGGACTACGGTGTTGTGGTTCTTGGGTCACTAGCTTCTCATCGGAGATACACGTGGTGTAGCAGAAAGTATTGAGCAGTGGTTGTACCGTAGTATGGAGTGGAAGAGTGACAGTAGTTACCCATCCTTCTTACTACTAATTCTTATCCGTCAATCTGATGGTCCAAAAAGAAAATCCCACCTACAAATATACTACAGAGGCTTCCTTCCTAGTATTTATAGTAATTTCCATTCCGCTGGCTCTGGTAAACAACCACACTCGGGGCTCATTATTGCACACGAGTGCTATATATATATATATATTTGGCGTTGGATTGGAGGGTCTCTGAGCTGAAAAGGAGCACAGAGAGGTTAGCTATTGATGAGTAACACCATTCATAGCAGACGACTAATTGGTGGTCGTCATACGATGATGTTGACGTTGATGTTGTGGCTATGGACTTGGAGGCTGATCATGAGTCTCAGCAGCAGCGGCGGCGGCGGCGGCTTCCCTCATGTGGCCGTGGCAGCTGCCGTGCCAGTGCCTCTGGCATCATCAGCAGCAGCAGAAGGTGAGGACAAGACGGAGGCTGATCCCCCAACTCCCAGGCCCTAGCCCCACCAATTCCACTTCATCCTCTTTGTCAACTTCACTGGATCCCTCAGCCTCATCGACCTCTGGTACGACTGGCCCAACAGCCGCAACTTCAACATCATCCGCGACCAGCTCCAGGACAGTGACTCCATCCTCTATGACCTCGAGTGGAACAATGGCACCTCCTTCTTCTACACCGTCCCTGACCACCACCACCCATCCTCCACCCCAGTTATGCTTGTTAATTAGGGGATGCAATTTAGGGTTTCTTGACTGTAATTTGAGGGAGAAAGGTGAAAAGGGGAAATTGGTCCCCTATTCTTTTACTTTCAACCGGTAATGAAATGTGTTTTCCGGTTTTGCCCCTAAAAATATGACCACGTGAGACAGGCGTGCTATTTTTAGCCGGAGAAATGAGGAAAAATGAGCATTAGGATCAAATTGGATCATAATTTAAATGTTAAGGACAATTTTGGCTGATTTTATATGTTAGGGACTAAAAAAGTGTTTTTGGTAAATGTTAGAAACCAATTTGACAAATTTCCCAATAGAAAATGAAAGATTCAAACTCTTTTTCTTGTCACCTGTCGTGATTTGTGATTTGTTATTTTAAGTGACTTAAATTTATACAAAATGTATTTGTTTGATTCGACAGCGATTCAATTACTGCCGATTCTTTAATACGGTCCAGTGCAGTACTGCACGTGGGCGGACTCTCTGTTGGGGGCATAACAAGGCTAAAAAAGCGACTGTGTCAATTTGATAATTTAGCTGGAATATTAAGGGCAATTACGGAACCAAGCAGCTGACGAACAGAACTGACGTTTTGCCAGCTTAGGTCAAGGGTTGACATGGCAGACAAAATATCGGGCTCGTTTTCCAATATATTCCCGTCTACAGGTGCTCAACACATATCCATTTAATAATTTTCTCTGTTCCTATTCAAAATTCACCATTTTAATTCCTTAAACTAAAATAAGAAAATAATTGATTCCCCACAAAATATGGAAAAGAAGTAGAATGTAAAACTGCAAAAGAAACGAATCCGAAGAAACTCAAGCAAATAAATTTTTGAATAGTAAATTATTTGGGATAATTTTTTTTTAAAAAAAATACTGTAACATTTTTTGATATGATGTATGTAAAATAAAAAGATGATTAAAAAATTTGTCACTGATACAAACAAATAAATTTTTTTGTGAAAATAATCAACAATCCAAACAAAACCCGAAGAAATGCTATCTTTGTGTTTTGTCATGCGAGCAATTCTCTCCAAACAGACTCATTGATTTCTTGTAATGCAGCTTAAACACATTTAAATCCTTGTGTTTCCTATTCATATTCATTCCTTAATAGTTGGATTTCATTACATTTGATTGTTTGTTCGAAGTTACAACTTTAAAGGCCACCTCATTGTCCACAATTCCTTAACGTTGACAAATTGCCAGATTGGTTTGCTAAAATTGAATTGTTTGTTGTCTAAAGCACAAGAGATGAGATGCATTAAAGTGACATTGGAAGGGCTCAACGTTGACAATTTGCCAAATTGCTAACAGTCCCAAACATTTTGGAATTTCTAATTTTAACTATAAAACAAATATCAGATCATCTCATCAGATGGTATTTTAACTCACAACCAACTTGTCTTAAGCAAGTTTAGCTACCAAAAGGGATTTAAAATTTTTTTTTGAGTAGGTTCGAAGTTCAAATTCCACATTGTGCAGTTAAAATAATTCAAAGGGTATGGTAAAGCACCATTTTGATCTCGATGGGTCTATCTCTCGAATGTCTCAGATCACTCTTTTAATCTAAACGAGTCTATCTCTCATCTTGTCTCTTATATAATCCAATTGGATTTTCCTTAAAAAAAAGAAAAATATATTTGAAATAATTATTATGACGTTGTTTTGTGACGTGATATATGTAAAATGAAAAGAAAATGTATTTCTAATGCAAGCAAAATAATGTTTAAAAAACAAAGAAGAATACGGATATACACTAAGACATTTTCCGACATTTTCTACCCATTTCAGATGTGACAAGTTCGTCATTATCAATCTGGTGTTCATCCAGCCCAGTAGTGACTTGGATGAATTTCTTAGCGGGAAGGCTCCAAGGGATAAGGGTAGAATGTCCAGCTCAAGTCATTCACTGCATTTGCATTAATTTATTCTAAATAATATTTTACTTATATTACAAATATAACTTTCAATCAATTTTTTTTATCTTTTTAACAAAATTTTTTATCTCATATATATTATATCTCAAAAATACTACAGTAATTATTTCAAAAAATATTCTACTGGATGGAAAGAAAAAAAATTACACATTACACATTCTATTAAATAAAAACTTAAGCGACTGCATACTTGCTGAATTCCTGTCTTGTTACCCAAAAGGGATTGTTTTGCTGGTCTTCTCATCCCTACCTTTGCTTTTTCAACGCAATGGAGTAAATCAATAATCAAAAAACTGGTGAAAAATTAGTCACATTAACTCAACAACCAATATGAGTGATCAAAAGTTACTACAGCCAATTTAAAAAGTTGTCAATTCAGGATTCACTAAATTCTCAAAACAAAACACTCTCTTCCAAAATCTAGTAACTTGTCATTAGCATAATCAAGAAACAGCCAAAAATTAGAAGCAAAAAAATATTACTCCACTATTTTTCCCCCCTTAATTGGTTCCATGTGCCAGTCTGCACATTTTCCCCCTCCAGCCAACCAAAACCAAGTGAAATGCCCAAATCCAACCTCATCTTTCCCTGCTCATCAAATGCTTACTTGTCCCTCTTCATCTTCGCTCTCTACACCATGACAAGAACCAAGAGAAAAAAGAAGAAAACAACAACATAAAGAGTACTAGAAATAAATACTAGTATGTCAAAATGTACTGTACTATTACCTCAAATATCACAAAACTCACCTCGCATTTTCTGTCTTTAACAAAGACAACCAAATACCATCCCTGCCACTCTACCATACCAATTCTGATTCCTGAGCCCATTTCTGAGCGCAAACCAGAGCATAGTATAAAAGTGAAAGTGCAAAAGAGGAAAGGAAAAGATGTGTTATGTGGGGAAGGCAACCAAGATCTTCATCTTCATTATCACAGTTCTTGTTGTGACTGGACTCATCTTGGGATTTGGGCTTCTTAGGCATGGCAATCACAAGTCCCACAACAGCAAATGTTCTGGTGATGCTTGTTACCAATCTCCAGTGGTGCCTAACCCCAGTCCACCAAGCTCTTCTCTTACAAGTCCTAATCCAAATCTTAATCCTAATCCTAGTCCTAGCGAAAGTTCAGTACCACCACCACCACCACCAGGAGGAGGACTAGCACCGCCTGCGGGTGGTGAAATTCCTAGCCCACAAAATCCCTCTACATCAGTACCACCACCACCACCACCATTACCAGCACCAACACCTCCGGTACCTCCAGCTCCACCATTATCTTCGCCGCCTCCGCCGCCTCCACCGCCATTGGTTTCACAAGCTCCACCACCAGCATTGAGCCCTCCAAGTCCAGCCTTGGTTACACCAGGTCCCAGCCAATCTTTGCTGCATTTGATCTCTGACTGATTCATTCATCTCACTTTGGCAAATTTTCCTTTTATTTTATTTTATTTTATTTTTTGTTTCCCATTTGATAGTATCTTAAAATTGGTTATCTTTAGATGTCTTTTCCTTGTATAGAGAAATTTGGGATGTCACTGCAATAGGTATTTTGCTTCAGTGACAATTTCTTTTTCTTTGACAAATTTAGGCTTCGAATTTGTTAAATAGGAAATTCAGCTATGATCTTTTTTTTTTTCCTCATGGCATGGTATTCTTTCATTTTAATTGTGGCATGGAAAATTGTGAATTTTATGAGTAAAAAGCTCATATGTTATTCAGCCAAATATTAGACACCTAGGTGACATTCATGGTGGCTACAATGTTTCAAGCCAATAGCTTAATTCAAATATTCAATTCAATTCAATATAACAGCCTATCCATAGAATTTGATGCATTTATGATGAAAATGAGCAGAAGCCTATATTCTTTTTAATGTCCTTGGGATGTCCATGTGCAAGAATTGTAGGGTTGGTCTGAAAAGCCCTAATGCTTAGCTAGATCGTTACATGTGGACATGCCCAATAATTAGGGCCATGTGAATAATTCTTTTTAAGGGTGACAATTTCCGAAGCGGCAAGATAATACGATTCAAATACAATCCAAAAATTTTAAGTTTATCATGATTTGAATGTAAGTGAATTATTATTGAGCCAATTCATTAACGATATTAATTTAAGCAGGTCGAATTGGATTAGCCTGCAGGTTATCACGCTAATTTGATTAAAAAAAAATGAACATCACTAAGAATTGTCCCCCATCTTGTTTTTCTTTCCATCTATGACAGCCTCAGTGTTCGTTTGTTTTGGTGTAAACTATTTTTCGAAAAACCTTTTTTCCAATTTTTCGGTGTTTGGATGCAATTAGACCACTGAAAACCTTTTCTTCAGCAAATGATTTACATCCTCCAGTGGAAAACAACTTACGCAAAAGATTTTTTGAAGTTATTTTCCCCACCTACCATGAGTTATGAATCTAATATTCCAAACTACCTATTCGTAGGGATGGCAACCGAAGCGGGTACCTGCGGAGGAGTAATGGTGCGGGGGATGGAGTGGGGCGGGGGACGGAGAGAATTTTTCTTCCCCCGTTTTAAATGGGGAGGGGGCGGGGTATCGCCAATTTATTAATATAAATAAATGTTATATATTACATAATCTAATAATAAGAAATTTAGAATATTTTGTAGTTAAATATAACTTTTATCTCATTTTTATCCAAATTCCTTATTGATATTTGGTACAAACATGTTACACGTTCTATGAGTATACTTAGATGTTATTTTTACAATCCACTTGAGTTTCTTAATTTTCTTGGCGTTTTATTTCAACACTTTTCTTGTTTCATTTTTCATTTTTCACTTTTTTCAACTCCATATTTTATTTTATTCTTTGAATTTAGCTTTGATCTATTGAATAAAAGTTTAAAAAAAAAAACCAAATTATCAACTGGGAGCACCCGCAGAGGAAGCGGGGTGAGGGAAACGAAGGCGGGGGTGAGGGAAGTTTTTTGGCAACGTCCCCTGCCCCAAACCCATCCTGTTGTCATCCCTACCAATTCGTATCACGAATGTATATTTTTGTGGGACCTTGCTTTCTAGTTTGGGAAAAAATCAGTTTATGTCTTTAAGAATGATAAACAATGTAGAGTACTTGCAGATATTTTGTCAAAATGATATTTTAAAAGTTAACCAAATATCAGAAAATCATGAAACATTAAAATATTTTCATGGAAAATGTCTTTCACTGAAAACATTTTCTCATGAAAAACATTTTACGTCGAAACAAACGGACCCTCAATTGAATACTACAAAACCGCTGCCCTGATAATAGAACTATCATTCGGTTGTTCGTGGATTAAGAAGGTTGTTGAATAAAGAAGGCTAGTAAGATGCATGGTTGCATGAGTTTACAAGTTTCGTTTATAGATTTGTTTTTTGTTGAAAACAAATTTCAAAGTTTTGGGAAATTTTTTTTTAAAGTTTTGAAAATTTGAAATTTCTTTAGGATTGATCTTCTATGTATTGATGGTGTATACATTGTCATATTTAGATTATTGTTACATATGCTAAATTCGAATTTCAAATCTAAATTTCACTTATGTGATATTTATTTAATAATGATAGTGTATACATTGTCAGTGTATACAAGATTTACTCATCTCTTTATTACTTTGAACTTTGAAGACCTTATTGAGCAATTTGTCATTGAAAATTCTTTAATAACAACACTAAATTACATACATAAATAAATTAATAGGTTTAAGAGAGTGTCAAACAGATTCATTTAACATGATTATTATGGCTAAAAATACTTAATGAGTTAACTGAGTTGGGTCGTATCAACCCGTTGATATGTAAGTTATGACACAATACAACAGGACACAGAAGCCTAATGAATTGGGTTCGAGTTGAGATTTTTCGACACGAACATGAAAAGGACACAACACGAATACGATACCACACATAATCCATTGCCACCTCTAATTCTTTCCTTTTTCTATATATCTCCCTGACAATGTAGATTAATTCTTATTATTCAATATTTTTCCTTTGGTGCAATAGCCTTTACTACTTAGAGTTTAGGCATATAGGACTTATTTTAAGTTTCTTATTGGTGATAATTAATATTATTGTGAATTGGTTAATCAAACCTACTTCAAAAAAGCAAAAAAAAAAAGAAAAAAGAAAAACCTACTTCAAGAAGACAAAAAAAAATAAATTAAAATAATTAAACAAAATAAATGAATAAAAGCTAGATTGACATATGATTTGACTAACTCATTGACACTTCTTCGATTGTAAACAACATACTTTGCTCGACTCATTTTACGTTTGCCTACATTTGACAAAGAAAAAAAAAGCTAATTTAAAGGCTCTATATGAATTAGGTATTTTTAGAGGTGTCTTTTAAAAAATTTATGCAACCGTGCATAGTAAAAACTCTTACCAAATATTATTGAGGGTGTTTTTGAGGATGTATTTTGAGGTGTTTTAGAATTTAAAATTTTAGAGGTATTTTTTTTGAGAATTAAAAATAATACCATTCACCACCACCACCCACAACTCCCTTCTCCTCTCTTCTTCCTCAATCTCTTTCTTCCCCTCCTTCCTCCTCTCTTTTCCTCCCTCATTCTTCCCTCCTTCCTTCCTCCACCCTTATCTTCCCCTCCCTTTTTTCCTCCCATTTCCTTCCCACCCCTCCCCTCCCCTATCTTTCCCCCGCCTCCTGCCTCCCTTCCAAAACAAATAAATTAGAATAATTAAATAAATTAAATGAATAAAAGCTAGACTGACATATGATTTGACTAACTTATTGTCGCTTCTTCTATCATTAACAACATATTTTGTATGACTCATTTTACATTTGCTTGTATTTGATGAAGAAAATAAACTAATTAGTGAGGCACCAAGTCAAACCCCACACTTACAATTAAAAACCATCCAAATATTGTATTATGGTGCACAACTCTAGTATAAATAGGTCACCTCCTTCTGGTACCTTGGACTAGACTTGGATTGGCACCAAAAAAAAAAATAAAATCCAAATACAGAAAGATTGTCAAGATCCAAGTACTTTATCTCCATTTGGATTAGCAGTTTTTTGGAGTGTTTTTGAAAAATTTTACTGTAGCAATATGGATGAAAATTTTTACTTTTTCAAATATTTGATATATTGTATGGATGAAATGTTTTTTGAATTATTATGTATTACTGTAACATTGCATTTAAAAAACTGATTTTTAAAAAAAGGGTCAATCCAAACAGAGCTGGTTAATCCAAACATATCTTTTGACAAAATGAAACTGTTTTTAGTCATTACTACTTAACTTCCTCAAAAAAAGGGAATCATTACTACTTAACTAACTTATCTATGCATCTAACTTTTGCTACTATTTGAATAATTTTGGAATCAATTATATCTTTCTTCTTTCCCCAGTCCGAGAATTTGAAAGGGTGAGAATCCAATGCAATTGTCTCCCTAACGTCAACAAAGTTCTCGATTGTGGTAGACAAAGTTACGAAAATTCTGCTTCAGTCCTCTTAATACAGTAATTTGAAATACTGTCCCTGATTAAAAACCTTGGTGTTATTGATTAAATGTATATGATACATTAATGGAAAAATTTTCTTCCTTATATACAGGTTTGCTTGAAAAAAAAGGAAAATAGATTAATGGGAAATTTTTGCTATGAGCTTTGAAACTTGAAAGCGTTCTCAAATGACTCGCGGCCAAGTTGGCGACCAGAATAATGCGCGTTAGTACATTTCTTTGTTTAAAAAAAAAAAGAAATTGTAATTAGTATTTGATTGCGAAGAATAAGAAGCTAGGTAAGTTTACTATTAATAGAAGAATCTATGTTAGTTCCTGCAAATGTGGTAATGATAAAAAACTTCCTAAAGAATTTGGTGAATTGGAGATTATTCTACGGGATAGATATAATGACAAAGAATATTAATTTAGATGGATTTCCTTTTAATGTTGAAGATATATTGCCATAAAAGCATCTCTCCTTTTTTTTCGGGATAGATGATATAATGACAAAGAATATTAATTTGTCTGGATTTCCTTTGAATTGTTGAAGATGTACTGCCATAAAAGCATCTCGCTTTTTTGTTTTTTGTGATTTCCTTTCAAAGGTTTTTTAGCGAAAGATTTTGAATTCAGAAACTCTCGTTAATACTCTCTCTTCCCTTATTTCGAAGTTCCCAAACCACATAAAAAGAAAGATGTACAACTATTTAATCTCTTTTAAACTCCAAACCAAGCCCAAGTCCCAAAAACTACTACCAATCATCTACATGTAGAAATAGGATTGATCACTTGTCTCCCAAAGGCAAAAAAATCCATAAGAGTTAGTGGTGTTTAATAAATTGATTAAGTGTTTATAACATATTCATTGCACTTGTATGGTATGTGTTAGATAACAAAAGTACTTTTCCAATAAATACATCTTAATTTCAAAATAACTAACTACATCTTAATTTATACACAATTTGAAATGAAAATTTCCGTTTGATTTGCCAAAATTTTACCTTTCTTTCACACACAGTAGCGCATAATGAAATTTTTTTTTTTAAATTACCAAATCTTTGGGCCTGTTTGGCAAACAACTTTTTGGCCAAGTTTGTCTTCTACAAGTTTTTTAACGGTTTTAACTATAGTAATCTCAAAAAACTCCTCAAAATTTTTAAACTATATATTTCAAAATATCCAAAAATTTACACATTTCAAAAATTTTTTCTACAACTTCTACAGTAGGTTACAATAAAATTTAGATAAACACCTAAAAAACTCATTTGCAAAATGGGGCCTTTATTTTTGGTAAAAATTTCATTATTCTTAAACGGGACTTGGCCCATTTTGCCCAAATCATGGACGGGCTTGCAGTTTAAAAAAAAATGGATTTGGGCCTAGTTGCCTACGGTTGAGAAAACGACAAACAGAAACAGGAAATCAATGCTAATGTCAAACATCGGACTTAAACGTCAACGGCGACTGATGCCGGAATCCTGCCGGCTATTTTTCACCACCCTCAATGCCGCCGTCACTTCCCCTCCAGAATTTCTCACCATCTATGTTATACTGTGACTTGATAATGGATGTTGGGTGGCATCTACGCCATCTGGGCCACCGAGGACGGCCACCATAGATATCAGCTGGTCTTCTCAAGCCATCATCGGCCGCTCTAATTCTTGGTAAGTCAGACTATCCATCAGATTTTTCACTGTTGCGAGAAATTATGTTTTCTGGGTTGGTGTTTTGCAAGAATATGAATATGTGGTGGGGTTCAGCCTGTAGGCCTCGTTTGATTGGACGAATGCCAATTTCTTTATTTCTATCAACTTGAATCCTATTCCCATCTGGGAATTTTGGGAGGCATTGATATGATGATATCCCTGGTTCGTTCCCTAGAGTGATGAGAATCAAGTGTCCTTTTGGCTTTTGGTGGCTGACTCTATTTAGCAAATGATTTTTCAGCGACATTCTTGATTCATGTCTTTGTCTCATATGCAAGCTTATTTTTGAAGGATGCTATAATATTTGTAATGTTGAATATTCGCCTCCAGCCTCTTCGGCGAACTGGCCGGGGTAGGAATCGATATGGGAATGAAAAATGATGAACCCCAGGGTCTTTGTATAGGCCATTGCCCTTTGCATGCTTGGTTGAGAACACCTGTGGGCTTCGTCAGGATAGTAGGTTAATCAACTGAAAACTTTAGTCATGAATAGCAGGATAATTCTGTCTGTTGTTAACTATGGTACCTGTACCCACCTGTGAAAGATCAAAACCTGGAATCATCACTAAATAGATACATACAGGTGCAAATTCTGGCCTCATTCCTCATGTAATCAACCCTAGCTTTTCTCTAATAAGTATACAAAGGTATAGATTAATTAGTATCAAAGACACCCTAAGATGAGTGGAATGCCGAATGAATTTAACTTATTATGTTCCACCAAACAACTCTTTGGTTTCATTCAGCAAAATGGTCACAAATTCTTAGTTTAGTATCTGATTGGTTTTAGTAATAAGGTGTGTGTTTCAGAAAACTCAGTTGAGCAAAATTCCGCAAGATAAAGTGTGGCAGCTTTTAGTAAGTCCTCTCTCTTTGGCCATGCCTTCTTGTTTTGTGAAAAATACTTTCTGAAGAATATTAAGTCATAAATTTGTTTCATCTAAGCGAGTCGAATCAAGTCTAAGGCTATCTGTAAAGAATTTGAAGATTAAAGGATTCAAGTGTTGGTTCTCCTTCAAAACCAGTATTAGTTTCCTCCTCTGTAGCTACGGTAATGAAGTTAACTGTTAATTTGTCCTCTGTATCATATCCAGATGCATCTGAGGAAAACAATATGTATTCTACCTTGTGTCACATTTTTTGCATGGGGAACTTTGACTACTAAATATGCTTTGCCTGTGAGAAAGAGCAAATGTAATTCAATTATTTGCCGAGCAATACTTCAATTCCCTCATTAGCTTGGTGACTAAAAGTGCACAAATGAAGATCTTGTGTCTTAAAAGCAATTGCATGTCTAGCAATTACTTCTCCAACCATAGTCTGAGATAACTGGTTAAATTTCTTGTAGGCATTTGTTCCACAGAACTCTAATGAACTAACTATAAGATAGCTATTGTAATGATCAAGTACGATGAAAATAAATAAGGAAATTTACCTGATTTGAAGCAGGGCATGACTTGGAAATTTTGTATCCCTCTAGAGGATCTGCAGGAAGTTGACCGGATGTATACTTGCCATACTTAGTTGGATCTATGCAATTGTTTTTAGCTTAAAAGAGATGCTACAAATTATGTGATGATCCAGTTCTTGTTGTCACTATATACATGGGAAGCTATCTATATGCCTTACCACCACTCACCTTGAATGAACCTTACCCATTCCTCCGCAACCTTACTACAATTTAACTATTTGCTGCAAATTAATTAAGATAATACCTCAACGAATAAGACCATCTATTATTGTGTTACTTTGTATCCTGCAAGGATGCATCGATATAATAACTTGTATCACTAATTTATGCTGAGAGGAGTGTCAAAAGAGGGGAACTATACAGTAACAATTGCGATTTCAGTCAAGGTGCCTCTCTGTGTCTCTCATGCTACCTACATTACCGCATGCTAGTTCTTATCCAATATTTTTTACTGTTATCTTCGATTCTGGATTTTAATTTGATTTTCATCTTTTCCTTTTCCAAGTAGGTCTCTTTGGCAATTTTCTTTCCTAGATATGTTAACATGACGTGGAGCCCAAATTTGGGTATAAGCATAAGTGAATCTGCATTTTACGCGGAAGTATATTGGTATGTACCGTTCGGCGTTGTCAGACCGAAGTAGGATTTTATTCTTGCTGATATTTTCTTATTAGGAGCAATTAATGCTAATGATGTTGTTATCCTTTTACTTTGGGTAAACTATTCATGTTGTTATTCAATAAATTTCTTTTGGAATTCTGTATCTGCTCTGGCCATTTACCATTTTCTCTAATTGACCTAAAAGAGTACGTTTAAATGTCTTGTCTTCATCATTCTTCTCCTGTATTCTTTTCCTCTATTTTTTACCTCTCCATGGCGAAAACTCCCATGCAAGAACCCTTTGAGATTGAAGGGAAACTTTTAGCCACAGAGAGAATGAAGATTTCCTTCACAAAACAATCTGGCAAGATTGATAAAAGAATCTTTATCGAGGCTAAAGAGAAGCTTGCCAGAACCATCAATTCTTTCATTCTAGGCCCAATTTTCACGGAAAAGACTTTACCGCCTAATGTAGCGGCTGTTTTTCCTTCCAGGCGTAATACACTTCCCTTTCATTATGAGTCCCCTACCTGGCCTGATATGCAGCAGCCTACTCCGATCGAGGGGTGGCCACTTGCATCCCCTGATTGGCTTTCATGGGTAACTCGCATGTCTGCCATTAAAAAGGATCTCTGGATCCAAACTGGGATATTTGATGCTATCATGATCAGCTGTAATGTTCCCGCCATTGACAAACCGCTGCTCTTTTCCTCTCTCTTGTTTTGGGACAGTTCTACCAATACTTTTCATCTAACATGTGGTGCCATGACCCCAACAGTTCTTGATATCTCTGCAATTTTGGGGCTTCCACCCGTGGACTTTAACTTGGATGTGCATCAGAGGCTTCTAGAAATGTATGCTGAATTTGATCAGTCCCATGGTCTTTTCTCTAGCCCTAAATGGAACTCTTCCATACGGGCATATAGTTCCTTTCTAAAGGATTTCAAAGGTAAAGATGGCTCTCCTGTTTCTGACGAAGAACACCTCGCTTTTCTAGTTTACTGGCTGAATAAAATTATTTTCTGCAACCCAGATAATAAAATCTCAAAAGAATTACAAAAAGTGGCTTTTGCCCTTCATGCTGGTATCTCTGTAAATATTCCTGTACTAGTACTGTCCCATTTGTATCGAGGCATCTATGAATTAATTTCTAAGCAGTTTAAAGCTGCAGGAGGTCCCTTGTGGATTTTGCAACTGTGGCTTAAATCCTATTTTCCTGAGCTTGGTTCCAAGCTCACTGATGAAGCCACTGGAGCTTTTGGATATCAACTCGGTCAATTTCCTCCCACCCCAAAATCATTGGAAGAATGTTTCCGATTCTTTTATGATTGTGCTTCTCGACCTTCATACATGCCATTTCCCCAGCACACTGGCCCTCCCTGGCACCGTATAATTTGCACACAAGCTCCAGCAAGCTTCAAGTATGATAACCATGATGTTTGGGCCAATTTTGTCCTATGTAGAGACCTTCCCGTTTCCCTGTGTGTGGATGAAGAAAATAAAAGCAAGTTCGGCGTGGAAATTTACCTTCCAAATTTGGTTTCTAGACAATTTGGATTGGTACAAGATGTGCCATTTCCTTTTCTGGAGACCCATAACAGGCAATTGATACCTCGGCGCAAGTTGACTGAGTCTGATATGTCAGATGTTGCAGCGCAATTTGCCAAAAGGAAAAAGGATTTCAGATTCTGTTCCTTTAACTTTTCTCAGGCGAGCAGCGAGAACTTCAATTCCTGGTGGCTGAAGTACATTCAGGGCCAAAAGAAAGAGGACTGGGTTCAAGTCTGGCACAGAATTGCTCCACAATCTGGTGAAAATGTTACGAAAGCTTCTCCCTCGAGAGGCCATGAAATGAAAAGGAAACTCAGTCCTCAACTCCATGGTATATTATTTTTCTGTTAATCTATAAACCTTCAACTTACATTCCCTTATCTACATACATTCCCTCCTTGCAGGCCTTCCGATTAGGATTAATCAAGTAACAATGTCCTCTGAACTGCAAGCACCTCTTGGTCCCAGTGCAGAATCTCCAGCAACTGCCATTCCAAAACAGAAGCGAATTAGAAAATCTGGCAGTGGGTCCTATAAAGAGACTGCTAGGAGGATTCTTGATCCTGTATTTATTATTGTTCTCTTTCTGAATCCTTAACAGTCTTTAGTTTGAATCGTTTTTCTCACCTCTCATCGACTCATTCTCTTTTTATAGGAACCATTGATATCAACTGCCTCAGTTTGCCGGGATGATTCACCTGTGATTCAGAAGGCAGTTGATGATATTCACACTAAGGAAGCAGATGCTGAAGTGAACTTAGAGGAAAAGTCTGACAAAGGAGGTGGGAAAGAAATGGACTTTCTCAAGAAAACAACTGCTGGAATGGCTAGAGAAAGCCTTGAAGGAGATCTATTATATCCTGGGCTTTCTAAAGCGACCAGTAAGGTAGTAGATCCACTTGTTGGTCCTTATGTGAGTGAGACTCCTGCTATTAGCCAACAAAAGGGTAAGCTCAGCCCTAATGATCTGTCTTCATCAACTTCTCTGGATCAGGTACTCCTTATGGATATAGGATTCACTCTCAATGTCCTTTAACGATAACTTTCCAATACCTTACTTCTTTACGATTAGGTTCCTCTGGCTCCTGGGTTGATTCCTCCTCTGGATCCTTCTAAGTTGTGTGCAACTGAATCTATGGCAATTAGGCAGCAAAAGGATGCCCCAGCTACCAAGTACCCAGCCGCATCAACTTCTGTGGATCAGGTATTCTCTTCCTAAGCATAAAAGAATTGACACTTTATGACGCCTTTCAGAGAATAGCCACCAAGACAAGCACTTTTTTTTTTAAACTAGACTCTTCTTTTTCTCCAATTCCCAGATGACTTCAATTGGTCCTTCTAAGTCCTCTGTCAATGAATCTCCGGGCGTTAGCCAGCCAAAGAATACTCCAGGTGCTCAGAATTCATCATCTCAGACTTTTGGGGATCAGGTATTCCTTTCCTAATTTCGATCGATTGACGCATGAAACCTATTAAGAAGAACTGACAAAGACCAGTAACTTTTGGTGATTAGGCTCCTCTTAATTCTCAGCGGATACTTCCAACTGATCCATACGACACTTCCGCTCCTTTTGCGGATCAGGTATTCCTTTCCTAACTTCGGTCGATTTTCGCATGAAGCCTATTAAGAATAACTAACGAAGACCAGTAACTTTTGGTGATTAGGCTCCTCTTAATTCTCAGTGGATACATCCATCTGATCCATACAACACTTCTGCTCCTTTTGATCCAGTGGCTATTTTCAAAGACTTGGAAAATTTCTTGGAATTGGAAAGTTTCTCAGATGGCTCCCAACTATCTAGCACTAATTCTGAAAAGACAGAGCTTTCAGAAGAAGAATTCAACAAGCATGTCTCAACTGTCAAGAATCTGATCTCATTTTCTCTAGAAGCCATCTCCCATCCCGGAAGGCTGCCAGTACTGATTTCTACTTGCAAGTCCTTGCTGGCCTCTGGAAGGCTTCCTTGTCAGCAGGCCTTGTACCTTCAGCAATTAGTGAACAACCTCCCATACTTGACTCAGCGCTATGAAGTTGCTACTCGTGAGTTATCTGAATTGGAGAAGGTGCTTCAGCAAAAAGATGCTCTCCTAAAGGAATTGAGGACTTCTTTCCATTTGTCCAAGGAATTAACAGATAGAAGATCAGCTATCATGATCAGGCAGCAAGAAATAGAAGAGGCTGTACGTGTACTTCTTGCTGAAGGAGACGCACTGAAGAAAGAAGATGATCGAGCAAATGAGGATTTGCGTTTGTTAGCTGAAAAAGCTGCCACTGCTAGATCGCAATATGAAGAAGTCAAGCCACAGTCACAAAGCATATTATCAAAGCAAATTCAAGTAATGGCCGACATGGACAGCATTGAGAAACAATGGGCTGATATTCAGGGCAATCAATCTTATCTTCCTTAGTGCTTATATGTCTTGTTTTTTTCTATCGGATTTATTGACTTAAGGATTGTTTTATCCTGCAACTGTTGTTAGCTTGATTTCTTTTTGTCGTCCTCATTATCATGTCCTCTTTGTGAACTTATCTAATCCTGCATATTGTTGCCTCATAATATTTAGCATGTCTGTCCTGGTGCCATTAACCTGGAACAGAAGAATTTGCAGGCTTAACCATCACTCTTGAGTAGCAGCATTTGTTTATTCTGCAACTGTTGTTAGCTTGCTTTCTTTTTGTTGCTCTCATTATCATATCCTAGTGAATTTAACTAAGCCTGCATATCGGATTTAAGAAATTTTGTATGTCTGTCTTGGTGCCATTAACCTGGAACGGAATTTGGAGGCTTAGTCATCATCTCTTGAGTTTGCCTTGTAGCCCTTGTGTATGCCTCTCCTTGGGGTTCTGGTACCTCATTGTGTATGAAATTGGTGTCCACCCAGTTGCAATTCTCTGTCGTCCCTCTCACTTAGATATCATGAAATATTTACAATAACCGTAGCTAAATTGATTTTGGGATTCATCTTACTGGGGGTTCTTGATCCAAGGATTTTTAAGTGAGATCCTCAAATGTTTCAAATATCATTTTCTCTGGCAATTCCTTAGGATTCATCATCATCTCTACAGTTTGCCTCCTCTGCCTTGGTTTTGCCTTCATGTAGGGTTCTGGCACCTGATTGTACATGAAACTGGTCTCCACGGCGTTGCCAATCTCCTTCGTTGCTCTAAATTTGATATCTTAAAATATTTGCCAACAAGCTTAGCTAATATCAGTTGAGGTTCATCTTTGAGGGGTGCTTGACTAGGGATTTTAAAGCGAGACCCAAGAATGTGTGAAATGTCATTTTCTATGGTAATTCCTTGCATATTCTGAAGCTCATCAAGTTTAATAAGAACTGTCTAAATTGAAGCAAATTGTCTTCAGTTTCTATTTTTGCAAAAATGAAAATAGAGGGACTCTATCAGTAGGATGCAACTCATGAGATTATGTGCCTACCTGAAAAATAAGAGAAATTCCATTCACATATATTTGTCATTAGCATCTAGAGTATATCGAAGATAACAGGATCCTTCTATTGCACCCGGTAGATGAAGAATCTGAAATACATTTATAGCAGAACTCACAGAATATCTTTCACATATCCATATTAGGAGCAAAATTGTACACGGGGAACACAATCTTTTAAATGTACCAGATAGATCAAATATCAAAGAATAAGCGATACAAGGGAATTGAGACATCAATGGAGAGAAATCAGCGGTAACAAAAATGCCGCATGAAAATCTGGTCAGAATCTTCAGAGAGTCAGTAGCATCATGATGATGAAGCCCACTGTCATTGTGAAAGATACCACACTGACTTTGTTAGCTGAAGATGGTGGGGGAGAGCCAGATGGTGAAGATGCGTTAGGAGATGGTAGACTTGCTGGGGATTCAGCAGCAGGAGTGGGAGGAGGTGATGATGCAGGACTGACGGCTGGTGACTTGGATGGACTGCTTGCAGGTGACTTGGAGGGTGACACTGAAGGAGACAGTTTTGGAGAGTTGGTTGGAGCTGCAGGTTTGGGTGGAGATGCAACAGGCGAACCTGAAGGACTTGAAGTTGGGGAACCTGAAGGAGTTGCTGGTGTTGGGGAGGATGGAGTGGCTGCTGGAGGAGGAACTGATGGAGCGGCTGTTGGGGGCGCAGGTGCAGGAAGTACACTGATAACCACTTTCATTCCTCTGTCACAATGTCCAGATGTTCCACAAATGTAGTAGCTGTTTCCTGAGGAAGAAAGAGTTATGGCAGTGTTCCCTCCAGAGTAAGATGCTATGGAGGCATTCGTCAGGCAGGCATCATAATCTGGCTTTGAAACTTGAAGCACACTATGGCTTGGTCCATACACAAAATCTGCAGAAATTAAGAAGAGCTTTCATCAATAAAAATCCATCTGGGATTGAAGTAAAACAACTTTCATTTTACATCTGTTCCACATTATATCAGTTTGCAAGAATTCATCCAAAGTCACGAGTCGACTAATGCACGTTGCAAGAAAAGAAGTTTTTGAACACATTTTAAGATTGATTACTTACTCAGAGTGTCTCCAACGAAGAATTTTTTAGCGTTTGCCCATGATTGCAATTGTGTATTGAGATCCCATCCACCGGTTGGCGCTCCCACCACATAATTCGCGGCCATGGCCGTGTCAACAAATGCTGCTGCTACAGCAGCTGCAATCACTAATGTCCTGAGCAACATTGTCATTTTGGTTATCAGCAAAAAGTAAGCTGTTCCTTATTTTCTCTTGCTTCAACAGTTGCTCAAACTTGATCTGGAAGCTGATTTTTTTTTCTTTTTTTTCTTGGTTTATTTCTTGACAAGGTTTGCTATTTATAGATGCAAGAAAAAGAGTAGGAAAGGATTTTTCTTTCTGACTTTAGCAGTATTTGATTATTGAAGATGAGGATGGTGTGATAGGCTAGTGCCAGCTTGTTTACAAGGAAGTCTACTTTGAAATTATAACGCGTTTTTCTTGGTTTTCCACCATCAAAATTCATTTGTTTTCTGCCAATTGCAGCTGGAGGATGCACATTAGTTTATCCTAATCTTGACTAGGTACAAATAAGTTAAACTTAATTTTGTCTTGATCCAGCACCGTTACACGTTAGTTGACTTTTTGTGATGTTTGATTCCCAGATTCAAACTACGCAAGTATAGGAAGCATCCTATGAGGTTCTCAAGGGCTTTCCAGTTCAACAGCTTATTATTCTGGGAAATTTTGTCTTGTTAAAGTGTGATAAATTATCTATTATCATTATAGTTTTTTTCTTTCATTTTTTCCTAGGGAAAAGACAGGTCCATTACAATCATGAATAGAACATATCATCTTTGAGTAGAGATTTTGCTTTCTACTGCTACGTGAGAATCTTATATGTCGTGTTGCATATGATTAAGTTACAATTCACAAATTTTTTTTTTAAAAAAACCTTCATTTTCAAGGGTTTAACCCATTGACCAAGAATTTAGTTGGTATCTGTTTTTCTTGTTTATGTTAAATTTATGAAAGCAATTCTAGAATTTGGTAGTTGGGGAAAATTCCTAACAACAACATGCACAAGAAAAAAAAAAGTGTATGCTAGAAAAATTCTTATGTTTAAATCTTATTCTTGAATTCTTGAAAGAAAAACACAACAACATGCAAACATTTCCTGAACCGCTTCTTATGATTTCCAGAAAGAAAAGGGAAAAATAGAAAGTAAAAAAATGTACCAACTTATAAGAGAAATATGACAATTTGAAAATGTTTGATGCTGTCTCCACCTACCTCCCTTTCTTGCACAATTTGTACAAAGCCATGTTCGTTGGTTTGTCTTTGTTGACCAAAAAGCTTGACAATTTTCTTTCATTTATTATAATTAATTTTTTGACAGTAGAAAGTTGAGAATTATATGATGTTGTTTGTGGTGACCATGTTTTGTAGGCCAAATAAATTTTTTTTTTAAAGAGTATCTATATAATAAAATCCCTAAAACCAGCCAGCCATGTGATGGAGCACACGTTTTAGCTGGAATGCTATAAGGTGCTTACTAATATATGAATCATGAATGTCTGGTTAAATTATGGAAGAAAGAAACTAAAAAAGAATTCAACATGGCATCATTTTGAAAGAGTTTTTTTTTTTTTTGGTCTTAGAAATTGAGAAATGAAGATGAAAATAATGAAATTCAGGACAAGTTTTTTTTTTTTTTTTTTGTCTTTGAAATGTGACTGGTATATATTAAGGCCCTTGAAATTTTGTGTCTATGTCTATTATCAACAAAAGTTAAAATTTGGTTTCATTTAAGCCCTTTCTTGATCACAAAGGTCAATATATGTGGGCAAAAAATTAGCATACCATGGTAGTGATCTATCATCTATAATTACAAAATTACAAAATCCACCAGAATCCAACCACAATAGCCATGGGAGGAAACAAAATTACAAAGAATCTGTGGCTATTTCGCCTTCAATTGTATTGTGTGGTACACTAATTTGCAGTAATACTGTGGTTTTCCAATTCTATTGAGTATTTATTTCTTCTCTAGGAGTAGATGGAGAAAGCGATGCTACTAAGGACATCAATAAGAGCGAGGGAAGAACTTTTTATCAATGGAGTTACCCACTTGCAAGAATTTTCCAATTTTTGGGGCTCAATTGAAGAAAAATCAAATATTTTTTATAAGTCCAAAATTGCCATTAGTGCTTTAGAATTGTCATTTTTTTTTTTTGGTGGGTTAAGCTATTGGTTCAGAATTAGAGACGTTTGCCTAGTGGTTTTGGCAATTGCCCGAGTATTCAAAGCAGGATCTAGTGTTGGGCAATATCAATAGGATCATGCCAACTCTTTCTTCTTCTTTTTTTTTTGCTTCTCAAGAATGGAATTTAAAAAACGAAAAGGAGAAATGAGGGATTTGAACTCAGAGCAAGACCTCATTGACTTTTCTTTTAATAGATTTAATTTTAAATTTTAATCTTATAAGAGCCGCTACAGCAATCTTATATGTAACATCGTATTCAAGAAATTTATAATACAAGCTATTCTTTCAATGGACAATGTTAATATATAATTAAGTTTGAGGGACTAGAACTACGAAAACTAGTTCTAAAAAACAGTTTGGTTTCCATGATTTTGCTTATAGAGAAAAGAACCTTTTAGCTCAAAGGGATATACATATTAAAAAAGGAAATTAAAACTAGCTTTCCCGTATCACAAATAGCATAAATTCTGCAGTTAGAATATTTTTAATCAGCAATAGCAATTGTATTAAGCTGAAGACGTGTTTCCAAAGGTACCAGTAATTAGAAGGAAAAAAAAAGGAAAAAAAAATACTTACAGTTCTCTGAATTGAATTGATACTCGCCTTCATCCTTTTGTCATTGGACAAGAACATGATCCCTTATACTAATTAGAATTACAAATAGAACTGGATCCAAACTAGGGATAATTAGGTAATTCGATATTTGGATAGAAAGAGAAGAACTCCATTACCCAACACCAAGAGTGAAGTCTTTAAAGTACTAAATTATTTGTACTATGATATGAAGTACACCAAGGGCTTAGGGTTTCATGGTGGACGTACAAAACTCCCTTTGTACTTTTACAATGTTGGCTTTTAGTGCCTCTTTTATCTCCCTTTTTTCTTTTTTTCTTTTTTTTTTTCAAGAACCCTTTTTTCTCTTTTAGTGTGTACCTAAGTGCATATGCCCATTTCTCTATTAGGCCCAAACCAATTATGTGTGTGTGTGTGTGTGTGTTTTTTTTTTAGGTGTTCTCCTATGGATTCCTATGGAGATTTTTATTTTTTTTCTTTTTATTTAATGTTACATTTGAATTTATTTTAGATTTGGTTATTAGATCTGAATTTTTTTCGGATTTTGAATCTATTTTGACAGATTTCACCATCATTATTGGAGATTAAAATCATTGATTCGTAGATCTAGCGATTATAGCATGCACAAAAACGAGCTATAACGATTTATTTGTTATAAAACAGCTTTCAAATTTCTTGTATTTTTCAAATTTGTTTATAATTTTTGGATCTGTTATATCCATTAAATTGCAGATCCATAATGTCTAATACATGTTTAATCTGCCGTTAGGATAGTGATGTAGATCAAATTGTACTGGATGATTTTTAGCAATTTGTTAATGAGTTTTGCTTTTTATCAAGAAAATTATGAGTAAAACAAAGAAATTTAAATATACATCAAATCAAGTAAAATGTACAACAACCGCACAATTATATGAAAATTCCAATTGTGTTCTTCGCTCAGAAATAATTACTTCAGACTATGTATAAGCCTCTCTCTGGAACCTCTGAAAACAGGCCGAGCTTAGCATGACCCACTTGGAAAATGGCAGTTCAATTTTTCCCATCCTCGCCCCAGCCCATTTTCAAGTAAAAATTGGCCCTGTTTTTGATGGGCAATGTGGGCTGAGTTTGGGTCAGACCAACCAAATTGATTTTGCAATGTCGAAGAGAAATTTGTTATCTGCTTTAATGAAATTGTTTTCTTGATTTTATTGGTAGGGTCACTCCTTTGGCCATTGTTAAAATGTAGTTCAAATAATAGTTTCTTTGAAAAAAATAAAGTTAATTAAGAAATTATATAAATATAAGGAAATGTAATAATTGTTAGTGTATGTATTCACATAATAGGTTAGATGCATTAAAGGTGTCCAACCGGCATACATTAGAAAAACCCTTATTGAAATGAGTAGCTTAAACATCAACATGTGAGCAGATTTCATTCAAATAAGGGTAAAATATAGAAAAGCCCTTTAAAGTTAAATGAACATACAAAATGATCTTTTATAGTTTCAAAACATATACTTCGGTTTCTCGTAATTTGAACTAATTTAAAAAGCGATGAAAATCATCTGAATTTCTTTTGCATTTGTACCAAAAACAAACAAATTTTCAATTGATATACCGATTATACCCTTAAGGTTATAATATAGAAAAAGCCCATGTGGTTTAGCAAACCTATAGAAAAACTTCCTTATAGTTTTAAATCATAAAATCCAAATCCAATACTTGTGGTTTGAACTAATGTGAAAAATCAACAAAAAATCATTTAAATTAACAAGTTTAAGGTTGGTTGACATGAAAAATAATTTTTAAATCAAATTTTAGCTGATATGCCTATTGAACCCTTTAGAACTCGTAAAATTTTCAAAAACAACCCAAACTCCCAAATACAACTCACCTTATTTCTATACATAAAATAAATAAATAAATAAAAATTTCCAAATAAAACTCACCTTATTCTATACACAAAATAGATAAATAAAAACTTTCAAATACAACTAACCTTATTCTTATGTATAAAATAAATAAATAAATAAAAGCAGCATATAACCATAGGGGGTTTTTTTGTAGGTTGGTTTAACTACAGGGGGTTTTCTCATAAGTTTGCTTAATAGGATGGTTGTTAGAAGGTCTTTTATTGCTTATATATATTAGGGTAATTGTATCACTTTCTCTGCCTCTGTTAGTTCTGACAATTTTCGTTGTTATTTCAAGTTAGTTCAAATAATAAGAAGTCGAAATGTATGATTTGAAATTATAAGGAGATTTTCCGTAGTTTAGCTTAACCACAAAGGGCTTTTTTGTATTTTATCCAAATAACTAAGAATGTTGCTTTTACGTATAAAATAAGAAGTATGCTTTTGGGATGTTTCAGAAATATATTTTTTATAAAAACATAGATAGTAACTAGTCAAACAACACACTAAACCATCGAAAGATAAATACTAACGAAAAATATACCAAAGAAATACCCAAAATATTTAAAATCTGCAAGAGTTAAGAACCCACACTTACATACACGTCAACACCCCGTTCCCCCTTTCCACCACCACCTCACCTAAACTAGGGGTAGGCAAAAATACTAGTTGACCAAGTTGATCTGTGAAAATTAGAATATATGATTTGTATTTCTTGACTAGGCAAAATAGGGTCAAGTACCCATTAATACGCGAGGGAGGAGGATTAGGATAAGAGGTTTGAGAACCCACGGGTGCCCAACCCATTACTTATATACTTTTTTTTTATCTCACTTTATTTTTTTGTGTGATTCTTTTATCTCATTGAATTAATTACATGTAATATTCAAATTTCATTTTTGGCTCAAAAGCATTTGATTAAGACACAAAAATTGAGAAACATTTTGAAGTTTTAATTGAATTGTAATGGATATTGAATAATGATTTTGAAGTAATTTTATTGGGTTTGGATGCTTTAAGTTTTATTATTGTTTTGGGTAAATGACACTAACATCTGTATCGAAATACTGACAACGTGTAGCTTCCTTGTTTTGTTTCATAGGCTAAGATTTGGTTTATTTATTAAGTAGTGTAGTGATAAAAAGAACTTGTTCATAAAAAATTTGATAAAATATTTTACTTTGAGCTACAATCAGATAATTTAAAAGCTAAGAAATAGAAATTAAACAAAAAATACAAGCCAAAAATTTAAAACTACTTTTGGAAATTACCATTTTCGACACACAAAAGTTTTTGCTGCCTAACAAAAAAGTCCTAGCTAAGCTACTGGTAGTCAAGGACTTTCAAGTAGAAGGAATAGTAAATGTTTTTTGCCTAGTAAAACATGATGGTGAAATGGAAGTGTAAGTTTTTCGTAGGGCTATAAGTTACTTAAGGTTTCAGTGTTTAGTGTGGCATAGCATTTCAATAGTTAGAACTCGTATAAAGTTATGGTAACGTGGGTTCTAGATTTGAATCGTCTTTGATTGTAGAGCACCTTTCCTAGTTTCTCCTTAAGTACTCTTAAGTTAGTAAAAGTCTTCCCCAAGTCATTAGTATTTGAGGGTGTTTTCTTGACTTATCATTAATATTACTAAGTTGTAATTCCTTTGTAGGCTTCTTTTGGTATCACTTCCTTAAGATATGTGGCTCTTGTTGGATAATCATGAATTTGGATGTAACTCTTAAACTTTTAATTCTGCCATACTAGGTTTTACATATGATTAATTTGGTTAGAAGCCAAAGGTTGGAATTTGTTTTAAGCATAGATACCTTTATAATTTTGTTGACATTGTAGTTTTAAGCCATTTAAATTCTCCAATAGAAGTATAGAATGTAATAGCTTTGGAATGATAAATTCAATAGAGGGTCATGTATAATTGCGAGATGCTTAGGGTGGTGTAGACTATTGATAATTCGAGAACTACCAGAGCATTTAAAACATTGTTCATTAGGATAGGATGATTTGGGAAATTTTTTTATTATTCACAAGTTTTCTAATTATCTTTTTATTTTACATACACCACTTAAAAAAAGTGCTACAATAAATAAAATGAAAATCCTTTTCCCAGCTATGATCTGAGACCTACAGGGTTCGTGTAGATAGGATGATTTGGGAAAATTTTTTCTTCTTGTTCACAAAATATGTTTTTTTCACTATATCTCACATAATCACATCAAAAAAGTAATACATTAAATAAAATCAAAATTTTTTTCCAGATATTCTTCAATCCCAACAAACCCTTGTGGTTTTATTGTTCGGCAAATCTTTACTATACAGTCAGTGAAAAATCAAGTTATACTGATGGCTCTCCGTTTTGTGTTTATCTCCAAAACGATGGGTTTGTTTGGACAGCAAATTGTTTGTCCAAATTTATTTGCTGACATCACCATTACAATTTCTAATACACCTTTTTTATATTCCTAACCACCTTTTTATCTCATATACATCACATCACAAAAGTGCTACAGTAATTATTCCAAATAATATTTCAAATAATACTCTATCCAAACAGGCAAAGGCCTGTTGTACCTTTTACTACTTTTTGTCTGAGTTTTGCTTGGCTGCCCTGTTTTAAAAGTTTTATTTGTAATTGTTACTCTTGGATGAGTCTTTAGCATCATGGTCTGTAAGCACTTGGTATAAATTCTCATGAGACATCAACTATAATGTTGTTAATTCGTTAGTGGAGCACAATCTCAATGTGTGGTCTTTAGCTATCTTAATCGTAAATACTCAAATATGTATGTATACACACACATACAAAGTCCACCTTTCTACTAGTACCACTAAATGTGTTTGGATTTAGAAGAAGAAAGAACAATACTTCTTGTTTAATCAGCATGCCTTCATAGTATGTTATATTATATATAAGGGTAAATTACTTTTTACCCTGTTATGATTTAGTCCTTTACGACATAATTCCCTATAATTTAAAAATTCATATATAACCATCTCATAGTTTGAGTTCAAGTGCCATCGTTAGTATTTACGAAAAAACTAATGGTCAATAATAAAAAATCAAAATAAAACTAATAAATTGACAAATTTATCCTTTCAATACTCGTTAGAGAAAATTACTCGGGTAGCCACTAAACTTTTTCAATGATCAAGATTTGACCATTCAACTATAAATAGTATGTTTTCACCCATTGAACGATCAAATATGTAAATTTTGAGCCATTCTTATGAGATATACTATTAATAGTTAGATCTAGTAGAGTTAATGGGGGAATTAGATAGAATGCAAGTAACGCTATGAAAAAAGAATTGACAAATTGGCAAATCCAAGTAAATACATTAACCGGTGGCATTCGAAAACAAATTACTAATGGTGTGAAAAGGCAATAAATTTGTAACAATTATGCAGCTAAACAGTAGTATTAACTTACAGAATGTGTGAAACACTCTTGGAACCATAACTAAAATCTTAGGGGGGAAAAAAAGATAGCTGCTTCATTCATTTCAATCTTCAGAAACAACACGAATCCTGGGAATGATCCCACCACACAGTTTGAGACAGGATAAGAAACATTAAAGCAACCTGATTAACTGATATTGATGCTAGACTGATACAGCAAAGCCAGCAGTGGTACAGAAGTAAAGGACTAGGAAATAAAAGAAAAACAGGTAAAATGAGTGAAAGTGGCTGCCCAAGCCAAAGATACTTGAGAAGATTAGTAGTCCACCTTATGAAATAAGGATCTTCAGATCAGCATTTCCCAAGTCCATTTGTTCCTCCTGAATTGGCTTTATAAAACTTGCAGAGTAGGGACAATAAGACACCTCAACTATTTCAAGAGTCGAACTCCCCAAAGAAGAAGGGATCTCCTTTAAATAGCGACAGTTTATCAATACTAGTTTCTGCAGACTTGGAAAACAATCCACGCCCTCGCAGGCAGTCCAGTTGACAATATCCAAGCCAGCTATTTTCAGAAATCTAACTTTAGGGAACCCCTCCTTTTCCATGTTCCATATTTCCCCCTCGAAGGCTTGATCAAGTAATTTGAGAACCTCCAGATTGGGAAGATTTTCGATTGCTGAAATTTTGCTCCAAGGGAAAAGAAAACCGAATAGAGTCAACTTTCTAATTGCCGAAGGGAATTGAAACTCAAACTGGCATGGATTTGGAAGATTAATGAACCCCAGATTCAGTGATTCTAGTCCACTTAGAAAGTCAAGTACGAGAATCTTGTCTGCTGAAACCCAATCAGCTGCTGGAATGCATTTCACGAGAATGCATTTCAGCTGCTGGATATTAGGAATTTTTCTGAATACCTTGCGGACTATATCCAAAGAAGAAAAACATACTCGGGAGAAGGTATTCAAATCATACAAGTCTGCAGCAGTGTCAAGATTGTCTGTGGACAAGTTAAAGTCCTTTGTTTGTAAGTGCCTTAGCTTCTTCAGATTCCATATAGTATCAGGTAGTAAAACAGTGTGAACAAATGTTTCCAGGATGAAGGTTTCCAAATTCGAGAGATTGTCTATGGAAGATGGAATTGATCTCATATTTCCTAGAATTGCCAAGTACCTCAATTGAACCAATAATTCTAGTTCTCTAGGAAAAGTATCACCTAGATCTATGTTGCTCAATTCTAACACTCTAACAAGTTTGAAGATACCAAAACTGGATGAAATCTCAAAACGTCGGTGCCTTTTACCTCCACCGAAGTGTATTAGAGAACGGATTGTGGGAGCAAATAACCTGGACTTGCAAAAGTGCTCTGGCATAGAGTTGATGCATAGGCGGCGTAGGTTTTGTGGCACTCTGAAAGTATATATTTCATCATACCCACGCACCAGCGGCAGAAAATTTTCTTCTTTGCCTTTTGTCACACAAAACTCATGCAGCAAATCATGAACGCGACAAGCTTTGACACCACCAATGGATCTTTGCTTGGAAACAATGACCAAGCTTCTGTGGATAAGATCCATTAAGAGATCATTTGCCACATCCTCTGCACTCTTGAACTGAGTTTTCTGGGTAAATCCTTCAGCCCCCCATAACCAAATCAACTTCTCAGCAGTGTGTTCATGGTCTTCTGGAAATGCTCCGAAGTATAGAAAGCATGGCTTCAAATTTTCTGGTAGGTTCTTGTAACTCAACTCTATTGCAGCAGAGCATTGTTCTGTACTAGAGACGATTCTTGAACTTAAACCGTCCACCAGTTCTTTCCAACCATGTTGGTTCTCATTTGCCAGAATTCCAGCTAGAATGCCGATTGTAAGTGGCAGTCCTCGACACATTTCCACGATTTTCATTTGCAGTTCGCATAATTCTGGTGGAGCCAAATCATTTCCAGGAAATAACTTCATGTTTAGCAAGTCCCAGCTCTCATCGGGAGTCAGCGGACGGAGGAAATGAGGCCCTTCATCAAGTTTGCCTATCGGAGCAGCAACATCAGACTTTCGACTTGTCACGATCACTCTACTGCCGTTTTGATTGTCAGGGAATGATGCTTCCAATCCCTTCCATGCTTCAGCATCCCATATATCATCCAAAACAATGAGATATCTAGTCCTTAGCAGACCTCTTCTGACTTCTGCAGCCAAATCTTCTTCACACATCTCAGAAAATTTCTCAGGAAGTTTGGAGTGAATACATGTCAAAATTTCAAGTAACAGATTTTTTCGGTGATACACTTGAGAGACAGTACACCAAGCACGTGTATAAAAATGCGATGTAACTAAAGGATTATTGTAAACTTTTTTAGCTAAAGTTGTCTTGCCAAGTCCAGGCATACCTACAATGGGGACAATTCGCAGAAGGGAGGATCCTCTTGTGAGTCGATTGATTATTGAGGTTGCCTCATCCTCCAATCCCACGATCATGTCATTGATTATTGGCATGCTTCCCTGTGATGGCATGTTATTTGGACTCTTGGTAACTTCCTTAACTTTGAGATCAAGTGTTTTTCTATCAAAAATGTTCAAGGCCGCAGCTTTGATGATCTTAATTTCTTCTTCAACGGAATCAAATGAGATTGAAGAAGAATCTAGAATGTCTCCAACCAATAAGGAGTCGATAAGAAATTCTACCTTGTATGCCACCTCAACAACACGATCCCAAAGTGGTTGAAGCTCCTGATCTTCATTGCGCAATTCCACAATTCTTCCCAAGAAAGAGCGCAAGTAAACAAGTTCTTCATGGATTGCATGAATTGGATAGTTTGAAAGAGCAACTGAATGAGCATCAGGATTTGCCAAATCTCCGATATATTTTAGAAGAAAATCGATAAATCCCAACTCATTAGTCCTGGGAAACTTGGATGATGGTGATATTTCTGGATATTTCTCTGCAACTATTGCCTCGATAAGCTTTATCCTTTCCAGGAAATCATCAAAAGACTCCAGATCCATTTCCTTGACTGATCCATCTTTAATTTCGTTGAGAGAAAAGGAAAAAATAACAAGTCCTGCATCACAGAGGAGGAGTCCAGTAAGATCTCTCATTTTCTCATCAAACACGTCGGGGTTCCCCTTGAGAATGATTCTCAAGGACCTCAACCCGTCATAAACCATTTTCAATCGATCCTTCAAAGACATCATAACACAAGCTCCAGTCTTTAGTATCTCCCAAAGATAGATTAGGAGAGAATCGATGAAGACTCTGAATATGTGCTCATCTTTTTTCTCGTATGGTTGTCTTGATATCTTTGATGCAATCAGGGCCTGGAAACAAGTCCTATGGACTTCGGGTTCTACAGGAATGATCTTCGGCAGCAGGTCCCGAACAGGAGGATTTTCTTGTGATGAGAATGAACTAAAGCCCCACAGGATATAGTTGGGTGCTGTGTTCACAGCGACAGATTTAGTGTGAGTCAGTAAAGGTCCCAATTGCCCATCATCGATGCCATGAAGTGTAACAAAACAGATGAAGTTTTTCAAGAATGTTAGCTTCTCTTCTAAGTTTTCCCATAGTTCCGGCTCTTCATTATATTTTAAGACATCAATTAAGCGAACGTACCGAAGGCTCTCCAGAAGAGAGTTCATGACATCCATTAGGTCATCTTTCTTTACCAGGGACTTGCTAGACAACCTTGATGAGCTGTCAAAATCCTTGATTTCTTGGTTGAGGGATGACGCTCCTTCTTCTAGATCGTCGGGGATATCTATATCATAGCCCGCACGATATCCTTTCACACTAGTAAGATAGATATTGTGAATCAGCTGTCCCAGTTTGGAAATGAAATCTTTCATCCTGACAACCAGTAACCTTGATAAGCTGTCAAAATCCTTGATTTCTTGGTTGAGGGATGACGCTCCTTCTTCTAGATCGCCGGGGATATCTATATCATGGCCCGCACGATATCCTTCCACACTAGTAAGATAGATATTGTGAATCAGCTGTCCCAGTTTGGAAATGTAATCTTTCATCCTGACAACCAGTGCTCCCAGATTTGCATCATCATCATCGCCCCACTTTCTCACAGATAGAAGAAATGGTCTGAAAGTTCCTAGATGTATTTTTAATCTCCTCAATTGAATGAGCCTGTCCTCCGACTCTGGAGTTTTAAGCCACAGATCCTCCAGCAACTGCAGATCATCCAAGATGGCTGAAATGCAAGTAAGACAACTGGAGGCCATTTAACGAAAGGAAGGTTAGTTAAATTTTGAGATGAAGTAAGTCAATGAATATGGCTAGGAATGATGAAAAAAGTTGTACAGATCTCTCTTTCAGAAGAAGTTAGATCGAGGTTTTCGAGAGAATTTGTGCACAGTCCAATTGGGAGAGCTGGTAAAGAGGGTCTGTCATTGCCCAGTTGGGAGGGCTGGTGCTGGACCTGGTGGGCTAATTTGGCGTTTTCTTTCACATCTGGCTGACATTAATCTTTCTTTATTCCTATTCGTGGCTGGATATTTATCTTTTCCATTGCAGAAGAATGATGGAGAGCTGCTGAATTATTGGGCTCCTCCTCACTTGCATTATTTTATCTTGATATGGGGACTCCACCGGTTCTGTTCTGAGATGTGAAAAGTCAATCAATCCTACTTTTATTCGCTAAAGTTTTCGCTTTTGTCGAGCAACTTGCCCTTATTTTCACAATTTACTTTCACAGTTTTGCCCCCAAACAAAAAAAGTAATGAATTCCTCGTCTTAATCTGCTACAATATTTATATTTCCTTATTTTCAGTCAGTAATGTTTGACAAGCTTATTAGGCTACAACAATTACACGTTAAATAACGTATGAATGTATCGTTTAGAAATCACATTTATTGAATTTTTTTTTTTTGAAAACCTTGACTATTTGGGACCCTTTCTTAAAACTCTCATGATTTGAAAATTTCCTCCATAGTTGCGAGTATATAGACTCACAACTAGATATATTATTTATTCATAAGGAATAATTTTGTAGCTGAATTTTATTGACCCAAAAAACCTGAACTTATATAGAGTCAGCAGGTCATAGAAAATTGAACCAGTGCATGCTGTTTATTATCTTTCGGGAAATGCTAAAAATTAGTAGGACACTTTTTTTTTTTGGTCTAAATAGTTTCAACAACTTGCTCATAACCTTTGATTTTTATTGACTCCCTATAATACTTACTAAGAATATGAAAAAATATTAAGGAGCCTGTTAATTTGTTAATGTTCTCATAATATGCACATTATCGAGAGCTCATATCGACTATTTTATTATAGCTCAAAACTTTCGTGGTGAGATTATAGATAGCAAGAGATTGGTAATTTGATCAGTTCATGAAATCATATGATTTTCACATGACTGGTTCAAGGGAAGTTGAATGGGAAGGTTATAATAGCACAAGAGCGAATTGGTTCAAATAAACATTTAGTGGGACAAATGTGAAGAAACGACACTTTTATTGTCGCACCCAACTGGGACTCACCCTTTTTCTTATCGTCGCACCGTTTCCACTATTCCAGCTGGTTTTTTTGGCTGACCCAACTTCGAGCACTAAAAGCCAAATACAGAATTGTTTGATTCCATTGAATTGAAGCCGCAGAGCAGTGCGCAGTATCATGTTCTTGTTTGTGAATCATGGTTGCGTCTACTAAGAGTTTTTATAAGCAAGTACATTTGCCGTGACTCCAAGCAGAATTTGTTATGTCTAGTTCCAAAGAATTGACCAATGGAACTAATAGAATTCTTGACAACTCAATAAAGATAATAATAAAGTAAATAAAACACATAATTTGGTCAAATTGACCTATATTCACGAATGAAAGGGGAGCAAATTTAGTGCACTGGCGACCGAACGAAAGGGTAGCAAATTTAATCTACGGATGAAAGGGTAACAAATTTATTATAACAAAAAAAGAATATAAAAGAAAAAGCACGAAATCCTAGGATATAATTTCAAGGCCAAAAGGTAACTAAAACTGAACATATAAAAGAGACTAAATAATTCAAAATGCTTAATGGTGCAAAGGCTTATAATTTGCACTTTTCGGTTAATGTTTAATCAAAACTTCTCTCAAACTGGGTGTGAATCTCCTAAAATTCTCTCGGACAAGTGCATAAAACACTTGGACTGATGCCCTTAATACATTTAAATTCACTTAAATGCATTGTATTTATAACTACTAAGAGGAGAGATTTCTTTATAAAAATTCCAATGTGAGATACAAAAATTAAACTCAATAATCTCCATTTTGGCGTGTATAAATAACAAACAAACTCCACTTTTTCATAAAGTCTCAACGAATCCCAATGAATCACAAAAGTGCCAATAGACCTCAATAACCCACCAACGAGCCAAGATGCAAAAGGTTCAACAGGTCCTAATGGATCAAAACTCACAAAAGATTCAACAGATCCTAATGGGCTAAAATATCGAACATAATAACCTTGTTTCACTTTCCAATGGGTGAACTAGCTCTTCTTCAAAACTCAATTGAACTCCAACGGGAGAGTTTTCTTCATTCGCTGTAGCGTTAAATCAATATTTCGAAATTGATATTGATAGTTTGTTATCATCATCGTTATCGCCAAACACAGAGCCTGAAACTCTTATATCAGTTTATTAGGTCTGATTCCAGAAAATTGATCAACAAAAACAATAGGGTTCTCGGCAACCTAATAAAGTTAATAACAAAGCAATTAAAAAGATAGAAAAACACAAAATTTTACGTGGTTCGGTCGAATTAAACTACGTCTATTTGGCAAAGGAGTAATAGATTTACTATAACAAAAAAAAAGAGTACAAAATCTTAGAAAATAATTCCAAGACTCAAAAGGCACGTAAAACTAAAAACACAAAAGAGACTAAATATTATAAAATGCTTAACGGTCCAAAGTCTCATCACTTACTCTCTTGATTTGATATCTAACCAAAACTCCTCTTAAACTAGGATGTGGGCTCCCTAAAATTCTCTTGATCTAATGCATATGACACTTGAGTTGGTGTTAATTCATTGTAATTATCACTACTAAGATGAGAGATTTCTTTGTATTAGCTCTGTTTGGATGTAGAATACGAAGACAGACTCAACAACAGAATTGAATAATGCAAGTGGCAAACTGGGGACAAAAAGGAGGAGCAGAGGAGGAGGACAGATTCGCAAGTACCAAGTGGGTATAAAATACTCATTTAATCTCATTATTGGGCTCGGGTTGGATAGCTAGACTGCTAAACCTAGCAGAAAGAAATTGTAGAAGTAGGCAATGGAAAAAAGAATTGATAAATTATG
Organism: Coffea humblotiana; assembly: GCA_023065735.1. NCBI lineage: Eukaryota > Viridiplantae > Streptophyta > Magnoliopsida > Gentianales > Rubiaceae > Coffea > Coffea humblotiana. The sequence goes on along the minus strand of CM041212.1, from coordinate 21,299,606 downwards.
AAATCCTTGTAATTAAATTAGTCGATGGCATTCGTTCTTTTTTGTAAACAAATTACATACTAATGGTATGAAAAGATTGACAAAATTTGTAGTTATTCTTGGAAGCATAACTAAAATTTGAAAAACAAAAACAGCTGGTTCATTCATTTAAATCTTTAGAAACAACAAATATCCTAGGAAGTGATCCTACCACACAGGTTTGAGACGGGATAATGAACAATAAAACGAAATGAGTAACTTGATCTTGATGTTAGACTGATGCAACACAACAAGTTACAGTACAAAAGTAAAAAAAAAAAATTTTGAGAAAAATAAAATGAGTAAATTGGTTGTCCATACTAAACAAATTTGAGAAGATCCGCAGACCATTTCTTTGGATGAAAATTTCTCATGTCCATTTGTATCTCCTGAAGTGGCTCTATAAAACTTGCAGAGTAGGAACAATTAGACACCTCAATTATTTCAAGACTTGAATTCCCCAAACAAGAAGGGATCTCCTCCAAAAAGTGACAATCTTCCCAAATTAATTTCCTTATCCTTGGAAAACATTCCACGCACTCAACGACGGTCCACTTGACAATATCCAGGGAAGCTTATTTCAAGAAACTACCTTTTAGGGACCCCTATTCTTCCATGTTCCGTTTTCCCCCTCAAATGCTCCGTCAAGTAATTTGAGAACCTCAAGATTAGGTAGATTTTCGATTGCTGATATTTCGCTCCAAGGAAAGTAAAAGCGCGAAAGAGTCAATTTTTTAATAGTGGAAGAGAATTGAAACTCAAACTGGCATTGAACATAGCTTTTCAACTTCAAAATAAGTGATTCTAGTTGACTTAGAGAGTCAAGTACTAGAATCCTGTCGGATGCACCCGAAGCAGGATAATCAGATTCAAGGACTTCGATGCTGCATTTCAGCTTGCGAATATTGGGAAACTTTCTGACTATCTTGTGCGCATTCTCCCATGAAGAAAGAATTGTGTCAGAGAAGGTATCTAAATTGCATAACTGTGCAGTATCGTCAAGATTGTTGGTGGGCAGCCGAAAAGTGGAATAAAATCTAGGCTTTCTCCTAATGTGCAAATGCCTTAGTTTCTTCAGATTCAATATGGTATCTGACAGTGAAACAATAGGATAAAATGTTCCCATAATGAAAGTTTCCAAGTTTGTTAGATTGGTTTATGGATGATGCAATGGACTTTCACGGTTCCTAGAACTGCCAAATACCTCAGCTGAACAAGTAATTCGTTCTTTTGGTAAAGCAGAACCTAGACTATATCAGTTTAGGGAAGACTGGAGCTAAAAGACTGGGTGGATTGGAACCTCCGAGAGAGAAATGTTGGGACAGATAGGGAAGTATGCTGGCAATTACTATTTCAGAACTTGGTTTTTTTGGCCTGGTCAGCTAGAAATGCTTTTTGCTGTGCAGGGGATGGCAGCAAGCTGAGATGTAGCTATAGGCAAGTGCTAGCTCAAGCAAAGCAAGTGCAAACAGCGTTTTAGAAGGAAGGTAAGATGGAGGGGAAGGAGTTGACGTTTATTAGCTAGGTAAATCCACCAAAGGGCTGGATGAAAGTCAATGTCGACGGGGCTGCTATAGGTAACCCAGGAGAGGCAGGAGCAGGGGGACTAATACGAGACGATAGGTGTCTATGGAAGGGGGATTTTGTAGCGAACCTGGGAATAACCTCAAATGTGGTGGCGGAGCTATGGGGAATGATGTACGGCTTAGAAATGGCTTGGGAGCAAGGGCACAGGAAAGTGGTATTAGAGTCAGACTCATTAACAGCATTATCTCTGTTGAAGACTACAGGCCTTTACTTTAATCTTGTTAAGCGGATACAGGGATGATTGAGGAGGGAATGGGAAGTTATGCTTGTCCACTCCTGGAGAGAGGGAAATACGAGTGCGGACTGTTTAGCAAAGAGTAGTTTGAGGCAAGAAATGGGGGTGAAGTGGTCGGAGGAGCCCCCGAATCAACTGGGAGAGACTTTGGGCGAGGATATCATGGCAGTGACAGCTCCACGCCTAGTGTCCTTGTAAGGAGCCAGAGGCTCTCCAATGTACCCAAAAAAAAAATGGAGAAGCTAGACTTTGTGTATTAGAGAATTTTCAAAATTTGGTCATTTATAAAGTTAGACAAACTTACTTGAACTATAGTGTGTTTTTGTAAAGAATTCTAATAGTAGGTAAGTGATCTACTACAACAAATCATTCCTACTAAATCTTTATAGTGTTGAGATTGAGAATGATCAAGGGTTGCAATCTTTCTTCATTAATTTGTGACTTTATCTTGAATTGTGTTGATCAAAAAGTTTCTCAACACTAATGCGAGTGTTCATATAGTTTTGGATATTCAAATGTCAGTTTTTGGATGTTTAAATACTATTTTGGTGATAATTAACCATCAATCCGAGTTTGAAAATAATAAAAATCATTGTACATTTTCTCTTTTCGAAGAAAAAAGGATCCTATTAATGATTATGTCTATTATGAGATCGTTCAAACCTTCGAATTTTTCTTATGGTTAATTCCAATAAACTCCCTAAAGATACCTTTTCATCACATTACCTCCTTGAACATTAATATAATTGAACCAATCAACACTATTGTTATTACAATTTTCACAATCAGGTACTATTTAATCAGGAAGCTCAAATTTTTACCGGAATTAGTCATATGCAACACATAATCAATTCATAAAGCGACCAAATTATCCCACAATTTCTTAATTATAATATTTTATTTATTTACTCTTGATCGAAAATTTTCTAAAACAATCTAGTAATTCCCCATAATGCAAAAAATTCTATTATCTATAGCTTTTGGTTTATTATCATAATTGAAATTTATTTTCAAGCCTTGTTTGGATGGTCACTTTTCCCCAAAAATTTTTTTACGTTTTGTATAAACATATTTTTCAATCACCTTTTTATCTCACATATATCAAATTATTTTAATGCATTTTCCGTAAAAACTCTCAAAAATAGCAATCAAAATAGGAAAAAACACTTAAAAAAATATCATTGTTAAGTACAACATATTTTATGTTTGAGTAGGTCAAATGTTTTTACAAATGTGTAATATCTAGAGTTCATCTTAATAGTTTAATTAGTTCAACAATCTGGTCAGTTCATGAAACCATGTGTGCTTCAAGTGAGTGGTTCAACCTAAAATTGAGCTGCTAGACCCAATGACATTTGAATGGGAAGTTTGTAATAGTACAAGGATGGCTTTGTTCAATTAAATGTTTAGTGGGGCAATGTGAAGAAAGACACTTTTGCAGGGGGTTTATTGGAATTCACTCTCTTTCTTATTGCCACACCATTTCCTTTAATTTTTCCATCTGGTTGGCGTTTTTAACACAAAACCAACTACAGAATGGGTGGATTCCATTGAACCGAGGAGTAGTACACTGCATTACATTCTTGTTAGTGTACCAAGAATCAATAATCACAACAGTTAGTCTGATAAAATCAGTGAGTGAGCAATGTGAACCTCTTTTTGATAGAACAATTAGTCTGATAATCCTAGCCTGAGAACATTGATAGTCATGGTTAGAATTTCTTATGAGGCATAAAGTAAAAAGAAAGGCAAATACCCTATCCAAGAGTATTCTTACCTTCTTGACACTAAATAAAATTGTGTAATCCAAGTGGCAAAATGGGAAAGGAAAAAAGCTGCTTCGTTTAAATATTTAAAAACAACAATAATCCTGGGGAACGTCCGCACCACACAGTTTGAGACAGGATAAAGCGTATTAAAACAACAGGAATAGCATGATCTTGATGGTGGATTGATGCAACACTATAATTCGATCTCACAGATGTTTGGAACCGTGTTTTCAAATTAACCTTCGACTAGAAAAGGAACTTAATTGCGCATAGCCAATTGAAGCAATTCACACCATTTTTCCAAAGCCAGCCGCATTAGTGTTTGATAAGAGAAAACAAAAGATTGGCTAAAAGGCCAAATGGCTTCGCCGTCCCCCCCTTTGTGGCCGACGCAAAGATAATAAGAAATCCTAAAAACGTTGTTGGCTTCTCTTAATCACACGGAAATCTGGCTTTTTTTCTCCTTAGTTTCCTAATGGAAATCTACTACCAAATAGAAATAGTTTCCTAAATAGAAAAATAAACCACAAAAGAAAGTATTTCAAGTTTCCTAATTCAACCATAAGACTAATAATAAGAATTCAAGTCTTCCAAATCTTCCTCTAAAGCTGCCCAGAGTTTGAATCGAATTTGAAAATCGATCCCGAACGTGCTGCCATCAAATTAATTGGAAGATTGCCTATTTTTGTCACGTTTTGCTCTTTTTCAAATAATTTAGCACCATTAACCAAATATAAGTAGAATCCATCAATTAACGCAATATTTGGCTAAAATCAAGGGAAGAATAATTATAAATTTAGCAACAAATTATGACCTATCAATTTCCCCCACACCTAAATCATACTTGTTCTCAAGTATGAGAACAACAAATCAAGTAATCAAATTCAAACAATGGCTATTGTTCAGATTTTCTATTGTCAAGATACATTAAAACATATGTCAATTATTAGTGGCAATTTTCAAGAAATATCTCTCCAGTTAGTTTTCAAGATCAAAGACTCTTTCAATTTATAACTAACTAATCTAAGAATATAAAATATTCAACCAGCATCTATAAGCAAATGGTTCGGCGATTAAACAAAATCTCAATATTAAAATTCATGGATCAGCGGGGTAACAATTTATTCAAACACTTTCACACTTTTCACTATTAGCATATTTTTTTCTAAAATATCCCTACACTTGATTGATTTTTTTTTCAGGGGGAATGCTTAGTTTTTAGCCATTCAAGCGTTTTGACGCGAACTCCGATATTGACCACATGAAGGAGTCCGGTTACTCAGCCATCATCGCTTAAAAACCAAATACTCATAACTATCGTCGCTTTTTGACGTGAAAGTCGACACTTATGGTGAAAACCTCCGGTTACTCAGCAACGATACTAGCGGAGTATAGCCGAATACTATTCATAAAAAAATACCAAATTAAAATTAAAAATCACACAAACCCGCTTCATTTCTTAAATATGGAGAACTAAGATTAATAGTTGAACTAATTTGCATAAAAAATGCTAAACAAATATTTACCATACTTAGAAAAGTTAACCAAAAAGTGCAAAAGTCACAAAATCTCAAATATTCACTAAAGAGATACCCTTGAATTTAACCATGTTATACTTAACACTTTAGAGTATAAAATCTTGGCAAGCGAAAAATTTAAGACATCTAACCATCGTTTATCATTAACAGCCAGGAGTATGCATAAATATAGACAAAAATTGGATAAAATTCGACAAAGTCAAACAAAAAATTCCAACAAAAATGCCTATACTTGCACTTTTTTAATAAAATATCAATATACTATTCCCCCACACCTAAATCTTACATTGTCCTCAATGTAAGTAATAAAGAATAAAATATAAAGTAAAAAGGGATAACGAAACTTCCCTGATCATCAAAAGGGGATTGTGGCACAACTGTAGGTGAGAGGCAAAAGACATGTAGAGTTTGATGGCAAAAGACATGTACACTTGCACTTTGTTAGACGTGGGCACGCCTAACTGTCCTCGAGTCTTCTGAATAACTCTCAAAAATTAAGTTCTTTAAGCGTGACCACCTGGCGTGGGCACGCCTAACTGCTATAGAGTTTTCTGACCGCGGACATGAATTTCTTTCCTTAAGCGTGACCATTTGGCGTGGGCATGCCTAACTACTGGAGAGTATTCTGTCAGTCAATTCCAAACTTCATTCCTTAGGTGTGATCACTTAGCGTGGGTACGTCTAACTGCTAGCTTCCTGCACCAAAAGCAATAAATTACTAAACGCAAATAACACTTAACAAAAATTTCAAAAACATGAGAAAACTAAAACAAAGAGTCTTGGGTTGCATCCCAAGTAGCGCCTTTCTTTAATGTCTTTGGCTAGACATTGCCCTGTTTATTTACGAAGAATAAAATCGTGTAGCTCATTTCAGTGTTTCATCTTCTATGTAGCCCTGATATCCCTCGTAAATATAGTAATCTTTGAACCCACAAGGTACGGTCTTCCATGGACTAGTAGATGGCACCAAACAAGTAAACAAGCGTCTTAATTCTTCACTCACTCCTCCATCACGCGTTCTTGGTGGTTCAAGATGTTTTGCCATCGCAACTCTTAATTTATTCCTGTCATAAAACTCAAAATCTTCTAGTATAATAAAATCAATCTCACTAACAGGAATTAAAGAATAAGAGTCAGAAGGAAATTGAGTAAAGAATGGAGGAGATGTCACCGCATTTGTAGATTGTTCACTGGATTCATTCACTTGAACAATTTGATATTGGGGTCCCATTTCTTACACTTCAACTTCCTTTTCAACTGCATCTTTAGATCTTTCTTCTTGAGATTCTCGCAGTACCATGTCATTTGTCAGAATAATTGCACTCTCATCTTCCTCATGATCGATAATAGTCTGTGCGGGCAATTCATCACTCATTCGAGAAGTCAATTGCGTTATCCTAGATGTCAATTGATCCATTTGATCTGTCAGGTTACGTATGCTCGCTTGTATCTCCTGATACAAATCCATTGTCTCCTGTTGAAATTGATGTACCTCCTGTTGAAAATGATATGTCTCCTGTTGAAATTGATATGTGTTAGGAGCTATTAATTCAACTATTTCTTCAAGAGACATACTTGACATGGATAACAGTTCTTGAGATTCTAGTTGTTGAAAATCTATTGGTCTTTGTTCATAATTAAAATTGGAATCATCCCACCATCCTTGATCATACCCGTTTGAATAAGGGTCAGACCACATTTGATATTGAGGTGAAAATTTTTTAAAAGTATCGATTGGAGCACTTAGACCATCTTGAAATGCAGGACATATGTCGGTTGAATGATCTGAGGAAAAATAAGTTCCACAATTTGCAACAGCCAATTGATCATTAGAAAAAGCACGAGTTTCATAACTCCTTCTAGAAATAAAATCCAGTCTATCACCAAAATACGGCAACCATAAACTATATATAAAAATATATATATAAGAGAAAAATAAAAAAATGAAAACAAGATGAACTCAAAAAGAAACAAATTAATCAGACACCAGTCCCCGGCAACGGCGCCAAAAATTGACAGGAGTCGAACCTGTGCAATAATAATTATCTACTCAAGAAAAATATAAATTTTGTATATAGCGATGAGTAGGGTTGAATCCATAGGGATTAGGGATAATTCGTTTTTTCCAAAGTCCGAAGTATGGGGGTTCTTTGGAGAATATAAAATAACTAATTAACTAACTAATGAAACAACTAATAGAAATAAACAGGAATTAATCAATAACCAATACGACTCTAGCCAAAGGTATAATTTTTCGGATACAGTCCATTCAACTGATCATTGATGTAAAGATAATTCAATTACTCATTACTAGATTGGTTATAGTTGTCCTACACACGATAAACAACCAACCTTTCCTTACTTTTTCGATAGTCAAGGTACAACCGTTAACTATTTTCCTAATCAAGAAATAATTCTAGGTACGACCATAGAATTTAATTTCTCGATTGCAATAAGAATTAGAAAAATCCAACCCTAACCAACAAACACGCTACGAGAGTTCATTTAAGTTAGATCATATGTTTTCCTAACATGAAACCAATCACGCTAGTCGCCACTGGTATTAATCAATAGAACAATTACGGATTCAATTAATTAATATGACAGTAGATTATTAGGTTAATTCGAATATCGGACCCTTGACATTCAAATAACAAAACAATCATAAGCAATTAAACCAGAAAACGTACGAATACCAATGAATAAAAGAAATAAGTAAAATAATTCGATCTCACAGATGTTTGGAACCGCGTCTTCAAATTAACCTTCGACTAGAAAAGGAACTTAATTGCGCATAGCCAATTAAAGCAATTCACACCATTTTTCCAAAGCCAGCCGCATTAGTGTTTGATAAGAGAAAAACTGGAGGGAACAAAAGATTGGCCAAAAGGCCAAATGGCTCTGTCGTCCCCCCCTTTGCGGCCGACCCCGCAAAGATAATAAGAAGTCCCAAAAACGTTGTTGGCTTCTCCTAATCACACGGAAATCTGGCTTTCTTTTTCTCCTTAGTTTCCTAATGGAAATCTACTACCAAATAGAACTAGTTTCCTAAATAGAAAAATAAACCATAAAAGAAAGTATTTCAAGTTTCCTAATTCAACCATAAGACTAATAATTAGAATTCAAGTCTTCCAAATCTTCCTCTAAAACTGCCCAGAGTTTGAATCGAACTTGGAAATCGATCTCGAATGTGCCGCCATCAAATTAATTGGAAGATTGCATTTTTTTTGTCACGTTTTGCTCTTTTTCCTACAATTTAGCACCATTAACCAAATATAAGTAGAATCCATCAATTAACACAATATTTGGCTAAAATCAAGCGAAGAATAATTATAAATTTAGCAACAAATTATGACCTATCAATTATTGAAATTTATTTTCAAGCCTTGTTTCGATGGTCACTTTTCCCCAAAAAATTTTTTACATTTTTTTGTAAAAATATTTTTTAATTATCTTTTTATCTCATATATATCAAATTGTTACAGTGCATTTTTCTGTTAAAACCCTAAAAAATAGCAATAAAAATAAAAATAAAACTCATAGAAAATATCATTGTTAAGTACAACATATTTTATGTTTGAGTAGGTCAAATGTTTTTACAAATGTGTAATTATCTAGAGTTCATCTTAATAGTTTAATTAGTTCAACAATCGGGTCAGTTCATGAAACCATGTGTGCTTCAAGTGACTGGTTCAACCTAAAATTGAGCTGCTAGACCCAATGGTAGTTGAATGGGAAGCTTGTAATGGTACAAGGATGAATTTGTTCAATTAAATGTTTAGTGGGGCAATGTGAAGAAAGACACTTTTGTAGGGGGTTTATTGGAATCCACTCTTTTTCTTATTGCCACACCATTTCCTTTAATTTTTCCATCTGGTTGGCGTTTTTATCACAAAACCAAGTACAGAATGGGTGGGTTCAGAGTAGTACACTGCATTACATTCTTGTTAGTGTACCAAGAATCAACAATCACGACAGTTAGTCTGATAAAATCATTGAGAGAGCAATGTGAACCTCTTTTTGATCCATCTTTCAGAACAATTAGTCTGATAATCCTAGCCTGAAAACATTGATAGTCATGGTTAGAATTTCTTATGAGGCATAAAGTAAAAAGAAAGGCAAATGCCCTATCCAGGAGTATTCTTATCTTCTTGAGACTAAATAAAATTGTGTAATCCAAGTGGCAAAATGGGAAAGGAAAAAAAGCTGCTTGATTTAAATCTTTAGAAACAATAATAATCCTGGGGAGTGTCCGCGCCACACAGTTTCAGATAGGATAAAGCGTATTAAAACAACAGGAATAGCAACCGTACCAGTAATAGTACAAAACTAGAAAATTAATAGAAAATGTAAAATGAGTGAATTGACTGACCAAACTAAACATACATGAGAAGATCAGTAATCCATTTCACGGGATGAAATGTGGATCTTCAGATCAGTGTTTCCCATGTCCATTTGTTCCTTTGAGGACCTCTAGATTGGGAAGATTTTCGATCGCTGAAATTTTGCTCCAAGGGAAAAGAAAACCGGATAGAGTCAACTTTCTAATTGCCAAAGGGAATTGAAACTCAAACTGGCATGGATTTAGAACACCTGGATGATGATCGAGCATCAGATTTAGTGATTCTAGTCCACTTAGAAAGTCAAGTACTAGAATCTTGTCTGCTGAAACCCAATTATGTTCAGTATACGCAATGAGAAAGCATTCCAGCTTGTGAATATTAGGAATTTTACTGAATACCTTGCGGACGATATCCAAAGAAGAAAAAGATATTTGTCCCCCTGCTCCTGAATTGAATTGATATACACCTTCATCCTTTTGTCATTGAACCAGAACATGACACCTTGTACTAATTATAATTACAAATAGAACTCAATCCAAACTAGGATAATTAGGGAATTCGATATTTGGATAGAAAGAGAAGAACTCCATTACCCAACACCAAGATTGAAGTCTTTAAAGTACTTAATTATTCGTACTACAATACGAAGTACAACAAGGGACGTACAAAACTGCATTTGTACTTTTACAATGTTGGTTTGTTGTGACTCTTTTATCTCTCTTTTTTTTTTGTTTTTTCTTTTTTTTTTCAAGAACCCTTTTATCTCTTTTAGTATGTACCTAAGTGCACATGCCCGTTTCGTCTATTAGGCTTAGCATGTTAATGGGTTGGATCTTATCCAAATCCAGTCCAAACCCAATATATTTGGATACGATTTGGATTTAATTTCTCAAATCTAGACCCTACCCAGACCCTGACTCTGTGAGAGAGTCATGGGTTTAGGTAGAGTCTAATTTTCTAAAATTCATATCCAAATTCAAATTCATACCAGATATTACCCAGACCCATATATATTTAATTACATAATGTATATTAGAAAATTTATAAAACAATATAATATGTTATGGCTATTGGATCGAATACGGTAAAATTTTATGACATCAGAATCTGCATTTAGTGTTAGTGGTTGAGTGATTGATGAGACTCATGCCAAATTGCTTCTAAATTTGGTCGAAACATTGTGACTACTGATGATTGGATTAAATTAAAGAAAAAATGAGCATGTGTTTATAAATTTTCTTATTCTATTATTTATTTATCATAGGTCCTTAGTCAAATGACTTTTATTTCTTTCACTATTTTAGTATTGGATTGCGAGACATCTACCAATATTGAGATTTAAATAAGAGAAAGAGGTACAAAATTACATTTTTTTAATAAGACTAATATATATGCTATGGTTGTTTTCTTTTTTAACAACTTATCCTATTTGTTATTGTAATTGGTACAAACTTTTTCAAGAAAAGGAAAAAAGGTAAAGGCAAATAAATGAAATATTGATGTGGATGTAGTTGAATCTTTGAAAATATATAGAAGTAGTCAATAATAATTCTTTCTTTGAGTTTACAATATTGCATTCAACTTGTTGAATGTCAAATTTTATTATTTGCAAACAAAAATTGCATGGTATTTATATTATTTATCAACAATATATATTTTTAATACATTTTTACTTCAGCATTTTCAAAAAATACACATGGATGTCCATTGGTAGGATTGTTAACGGGCCAGAACTAATAAATCCGGACCCGGCATATTATACCAGTTCTGGATCTGGAACGAATACCCGACGGATCCTCGACTCTTTATCCCGGATCCGGATCCGAATCCGACGGGTCTCGGATCCGGGTCGGGCCTATCAAAAACCTATTTTGCAACAACACTTGTTTTTGGTGTATTTGACTAATTGGATAATAATAGAGCAGTAAATTTGGGGTATTATATTATTAAATATATATATTTTAAATTATTAATCAATTTATATCCGGGTTCGGGTCCAATACGGGTCGAAATAGCATATTCCGTATCCGACCCGTTTTTGTTTGACAAAACGGATCCGGATTTGGGTAACGAAGTTATATCCCTACCCATATCCGGAATTATTTGATGGATCCGGTCCGGGTTTTGATCTAGATCCGGACTATTGACAGGCCTACCCATTGGATATTTAGATCCATAAGGGTTTGAGTATGGACTTACTTTTTCAAATGCAAAAGGGTTTGGATCTACGTTTGGATCTAACTAAATTAAATGGGTCTAGATTTGGATCAAAGGGATTCAACCCAGACTCTATCCATTGACATACCTAATTAGGCCCAAACCAATTATGTGTATTTTTTTTTGGTGTTCTCCTACGGATTCCTATGGAGATTTTTTTTCTTTTTTTAATGTTACATTTAAATTTATTTCAGATCTGGTTATTAGATCTAAATTTTTTTCGAATCCTGAATCTATTTTGACAGATTTCACCATCATTATTGGAGTTTAAAACCATTGGCTAGTAGATCTAGCGATTATAACATGCACAAAAGGGAACTGCAATGATTTATCTGTTAAAAAACAAATTTCAAATTTCTTATATTTTTCATATATGTTTTTAATTTTTCAAATCCATTGTATATATTAAATTGCAGATCTAAAATTTCTAATACATGTTTAGTCTGCCATTAGGACAATGATGTAGATCAAATTGTGCTGGACGATTTTTAGCAATTTGTTAATGAGTTTTGCTTCTTATAAAAAAAATTATGTATTTCAAATTAGTTCAAATCATGAGGGGGCAACATATATGATTTGAAACTATAGGGGTTTTTTCGTAGGTTAATTTAACCACAAGGGACTTTTTTGTATTTTACCCAAATAACTAAAAATATTGATTTTACGTATAAAATAAGAAGTTGCTTAACCACAGGTTTTTTTTTTTGTATTTTACCCAAATAACTAAGAAGGTTGCTTTTACGTATAAAATACGAAGTATGCTTTTGGGATGTTTCAGAAATATATTTTTTTATAAAAACATCTATAGTAACTAGTTAAACAACATACTAAACCATCGAAAGATAAATACTAACGAAAACTACACCAAAGAGCTACCCGAAATATTTAAAATCGCCAAGAGTTAAGAACCCACACTTGCACACATCGACACCCCGTTCCCCCTTTCCAACTACCTCACCTCAACTCGGGGTAGGCAAAAATATTAGTTGACCAGGTTGATCTATGAAAATCACTTTGAAAATTAGGATATCTAATATATATTTTTTGATTAGGCAAAATAGGGTCGAGTACCCATTAATACGCGAGGGAGGAGGATTAGGATAAGAGGTTTGAGAACCCACGGGTGCCCAACCCATCACTTATATACTTTTTTTTTTAATCTTCGTATATATACATAAAATACAATTTTTTGAAATAACTAAGTAATTTCATTTAGCAAATTGCATACCATTTGTGATAGGCAATGTATTTTTTACAAGATTCATATGTAAATGTTATGAACTTATTTTTTTTCTAGTAGAGTTTATTTAATATAGAACTTATAAAGAAAGGTAATGCTTATCACGCTTTATTTTTGTGTGTGATTCTTTTATCTCATTGAATTAATTACACGTAATATTCAAATTTCATTTTTGGCTCAAAAGCATTTGATTAAGAACACTGAAATTGAGAAACAATTTGAACTTTTAATTGAATTGTAATGGATATTGAATAATGATTTTTGAAGTAATTTTATTGGGTTTGGATGCTTTAAGTTTTATTATTGTTTTGGGTAAATGACACTAACATCTGTATCGAAATACTAACAACGTGTAGCTTCCTTGTTTTGTTTCATAGGCTAAGATTTGGTTTGTTTATTAAGTAGTGTAGTGATAAAAAGAACTTGTTTATAAAAAATTTGATAAAATATTTTACTTTGAGCTACAATCAGATAATTTAAAACCTAAGAGATTGAAATTAAACAAAAAAAATACAAGCCAAAAATTTAAAATTACTTTTGGAAATTACCATTTTCGACACACAAAATTTTGCCACCTAATAAAAAAGTCCTAGCTAAGCTACTGGTAGTCAAGGACTTTCAAGTAGAAGGAATAGTAAATGTTTTTGGCCTAGTGAAACAATGATGATGAAATGGTTAGTGTAAGTTTTTCGTAGGGCTATAAGTTACTTAAGGTTTCAATGTTTAGTGTGGCATATCAATAGTTAGAGTTCATATAACGTTATGGTAACGTGGGGTTCTAGATTTGATTCGTCTTTGATTGTAGAACACCTTTCCTAGTTTTTCATTAATTATTCTTAAATTAGTTAAAGTCTTCCCCAAGTCATTAGTATTTGAGGGTGCTTTCTTGACTTATCATTAATATTTCTAAGTTGTAATTCCTTTGAAGGATTTGGTAATTTAAGAAGAGTCATAGTATCAAATATTAGTATAAGCTTCTCTTGGTATCAGTTCCTTAAGATATGTCGCTCTTGTTGGATAACCATGAATTTGGATGTAACTCTTAAACTTTTAATTTTGCCATACTAGGTTTTACATATGATTACTTTGGTTAGATACCTTTATAATTTTGTTGACATTGTAGTTTTAAGCCATTTAAATCCTCCAATAGAAGTATAGAATGTAAGAGCTTTGGAATGATAAATTCAATAGAAAGTCATGTATAATTGTGACAAATTCAAAGTATTTAAAACATTGTTCATTAGGATAGGATGATTTGGGATTTTTTTTTTATTATTCACAAGTTTCTAATTATCTTTTTATCGTACATATATCACTTAAAAAAAGTGCTACAGTAAATAACATAAAAATCCTTTTCCCAACATATGATCTGAGAGCTACAGGGTTCGTGTAGATGGGAAGATTTGGGAAAAATTTTTCTTCTTATTCACAAAATATGTTTTTTAACTATATCCGACATACATCATATAAAAAAAAGTACTAAATTAAATAAAATCAAATTTTTTTTCCAAATATTCTTCATGGTAATGGGAATAGCCCCAAGATTCCTAAGCACGAAGTGGGTACAAAAACTCATTTAATCTTATTATTGGGCCTGGATTGGATTTGCTACGGATTATGGGTTTCACAAGTTTCAATTCAAATCAGTTGAGAGTCTTATTTTTAATTTGTTTACACCCACTTGTTTACACATTACTAAAACTTATTTACATTGGACCTTCACTTATTTATACTCTAGGACAAACTGGTTTGAAACGAAACTTGTGAGGCCCCAGATTTGATGATTAGGATGCCAGACAGCATAGATTGAGCTAGCGGGTCATATTTTTATGATTCGCGGAAAGGAGTCGGGAAGATCAGAAATTGTAATGCAAGTTTATGAAAAAAGAATTGATAAATTGGCAAATCCAAGTAAATACATTAATCGGTGGCAGTCGAAAACAAATTAATAGTAGTGTGAAAAGGCAATAAATTTGTAACAATTATGCAGCTAAGCAGTAGTATTAACTTACAGAATGTGTGAAACACTCTTGGAACCATAACTAAAATCTTAGTGGGGGAAAAAAGATAGCCACTTTCATTCATTTCAATCTTCAGAAACAACACGAATCCTGGGAATGATCCCACCACACAGTTTGAGACAGGATAAGAAACATTAAAGCAACCTGATTAACTGATATTGATGCTAGACTGATACAGCAAAGCCAGTAGTAGTATAGAAGTAAAGGACTAGGAAAGAAAAAAAAACAGGTAAAATGAGTGAAAGTGGCTGCCCAAGCCAAAGATACCTAGTTATAGTCCATAATGATCTTCAGATCAGCATTTCCCAAGTCCATTTGTTCCTCCTGAAGTGGCTTTATAAAACTTGCAGAGAAGGGACAATAAGACACCTCAATAATTTCGAGAGTCGAACTCCCCAAAGAAGAAGGGATCTCCTTTAAAGACAAACAGCTTTCCACTACTAGCTTCCGTAGACTTGGAAAACAGTCCACGCCCTCGTAGGCAGTCCACTTGACAATATCCAAGTCAGCTATTACCAGAAATCTAACTTTAGGGAACCCCTCTTTTTCCATGTTCCATATTTCCCCATCAAAGGCGCCATCTAATAATTTGAGAACCTCCAGATTGGGAAGATTTTCGATTGCTGAAATTTTGCTCCAAGGGAAAAGAAAACCGGATAGAGTCAACTTTCTAATTGCCAAAGGGAATTGAAACTCAAACTGGCATGGATTTGGAAGAACTGTATAATTAGCGAACATCAGATTCAGTGATTTTAGTCCACTTGGAAAGTCAAGTACTAGAATCTTGTCTGCTGAAACCAAATTATGTTCATTACCCGCATCGAGAATGCATTTCAGCTTGTGGATATTAGGAATTTTAATGAATACCTTGCGGACGATTGCCCAAGAAGAAAGAGATAAACCGGAGAAGGTATTCAAATCACACAAGTCTGCAGCAGTGTCAAGATTGTCTGTGGGTAACAAAAATGAACTAACACTGTAGTTGTCCTTTATTTGTAAGTGCCTTAGCTTCTTCAGATTCCATATGGTATCAGGCAGTAAAACAACCCCATCCTCATCAAGAAATGTTTCCAGGATGAAAGTTTCCAAATTCGAGAGATTGTCTATGGAAGATGGAATTGAAACCATATTTCCTAGAATTGCCAAGTACCTCAATTGCACCAATAATTCTAGTTCTCTAGGAAAAGCAGTACCTAGAGATATGTTGCTCAATTCTAACACTCTAACAAGTTTGAAGATACCAAAACTGGATGAAATCTCAAAACGTCGGTGCCATTTACCTCCACCGGAGTGTATTAGAGAACGGATTGTGGGAGCATATAACCTAGACTTGCAAAAGTGCACTGGGTAAGAGTTGATGCATAGGCGGCGTAGGTTGCGTGGCACTCTGAAAGTATATATTTCATCATACCCACGCACCAGCTGCAGAAAATTTTCTTCTTTGCCTTTTGTCACACAAAACTCATGCAGCAAATCATGAACGCGACAAGCTTTGACACCACCAATGGATCTTTGCTTGGAAACAATGACCAAGCTTCTGTGGATAAGATCCATTAAGAAATCATTTGCCACATCCTCTGCACTCTTGAACTGAGTTTTCTGGGTAAATCCTTCAGCCCCCCATAACCAAATCAACTTCTCAGCAGTGTGTTCATGGTCTTCTGGAAATGCTC
The DNA here is from genome assembly GCA_023065735.1 of Coffea humblotiana. Taxonomy (NCBI): domain Eukaryota; kingdom Viridiplantae; phylum Streptophyta; class Magnoliopsida; order Gentianales; family Rubiaceae; genus Coffea; species Coffea humblotiana. The sequence goes on along the minus strand of CM041212.1, from coordinate 21,282,965 downwards.
CGAAGTATAGAAAGCATGGCTTCAAATTTTCTGGTAGGTTCTTGTAACTCAACTCTATTGCAGCAGAACATTGTTCTGTACTAGAGACGATTCTTGAACTTAAACCGTCCACCAGTTCTTTCCAACCATGTTGGTTCTCATTTGCCAGAATTCCAGCTAGAATGACGATTGTAAGTGGCAGTCCTCGACACATTTCCACGATTTTCATTTGCAGTTCGCATAATTCTGGTGGAGCCAAATCATTTCCAGGAAATAACTTCATGTTTAGCAAGTCCCAGCTCTCATCGGGAGTCAGCGGACGGAGGAAATGAGGCCCTTCATCAAGTTTGCCTATCGGAGCAGCAACATCAGACTTTCGACTTGTCGCGATCACTCTACTGCCGTTTTGATTGTCAGGGAATGATGCTTCCAATCCCTTCCATGCTTCAGCATCCCATATATCATCCAAAACAATGAGATATCTAGTCCTTAGCAGACCTCTTCTGACTTCTGCAGCCAAATCTTCTTCACACATCTCAGAAAATTTCTCAGGAAGTTTGGAGTGAATACAAGTCAAAATTTCAAGTAACAGATTTTTTCTGTGATACACTTGAGAGACAGTACACCAAGCACGTGTATAAAAATGCGATGTAACTAAAGGATTATTGTAAACTTTTTTAGCTAAAGTTGTCTTGCCAAGTCCTGGCATACCTACAATGGGGACAATTTGCAGTTGGGATGATCCTCTTGTGAGTCGATTGATAATTGAGGTTGCCTCATCCTCCAATCCCACGATCATGTCATTGATTATTGGCGTGCTTCCCTGTGATGGCATGTTATTTGGACTCTTGGTAACTTCCTTAACATTGAGATCAAGTGTTTTTCGATAAAAAATGTTCAAGGCCGCAGCTTTGATGATCTTAATTTCTTCTTCAACGGAATCAAATGAGATTGAAGAAGAATCTAGAATGTCTCCAACCAACAAGGAGTCGATAAGAAATTCTGCCTTGTATGCCACCTCAACAACACGATCCCAAAGTGCTTGAAGCTCCTGATCTTCATTGCGCAATTCCACAATTCTTCCCAAGAAGGGGCGTAAGTAAACAAGTTCTTCATGGATTGCATGAATTGGATAGTTTGAAAGAGCAACTGAATGAGCATCAGGATTTGTCAAATCTCCGATATATTTTAGAAGAAAGTCAATAAATCCCAACTCATTAGTCCGAGGAAACTTGGATGATGGTGATGTTTCTGGACATTTCTCTGCAACTATTGCCTCGATAAGCTTTATCCTTTCCAGGAAATCATCAAAAGACTCCAGATCCATTTCCTTGACTGATCCATCTTTAATTTCGTTGAGAGAAAAGGAAAAAATAACAAGTCCTGCATCACAGAGGAGGAGTCCAGTAAGATCTCTCATTTTCTCATCAAACACGTCGGGGTTCCCCTTGAGAATGATTCTCAAGGCCCTCAACCCGTCATAAACCATTTTCAATCGATCCTTCAAAGACATCATAATACAAGCTCCAGTCTTTAGTATCTCCCAAAGATAGATTAGGAGAGAATCGATGAAGACTCTGAATATGTGCTCATCTTTTTTCTCGTATGGTTGTCTTGATATCTTTGAAGCAATCAGGGCCTGGAAACAAGTCCTATGGACTTCGGGTTCTACAGGAATGATCTTCGGCAGCAGGTCCCGAACAGGATTTTCTTCTAACGGCAGCAGGATCCACAGGAGATAGTTGCGTGCTGTATTCACAGCGACAGATTTAGTGTGAGTCAGTAAAGGTCCCAATTGCCCACCATCGATGCCATGAAGTGTAACAAAACTGATGAAGTTTTTCAAGAATGTTAGCTTCTCTTCTAAGTCTTCCCATAGTTGCTGTGCTTCATCATCATCTAAGACATCTGTTAAGTAAACGATGTTCGGGAGGCTCTCCAGAAGAGAGTCCATGGCATCCATTAGGTCATCTTTCTTTACCAGGGACTTGCTAGTCAACCTTGATGAGCTGTCTAAATCCTTGATTTCTTGTTCGAGGGATGACGCTTCTTCTTGTAGATCATCGGGGATATATTTAACAAGGCCCATACGATATCCATCTTCCACACTAGTAAGATAGAACTTGTGAATCAGCTGTCCCAGTTTGGAAATGTAATCTTTCATCCTGACAACCAGTGCTCCCAGATTTGCATCATCATCATCGCCCCACTTTCTCACAGATAGAAGAAATGGTCTGAAAGTTCCTAGATATATTTTTAGTTTCCTCAAGTCAATGAGCTCGTCCTCCCAATCTGGAGTTTTAGGACACAGATTCTCCAGCAACTGCAGATCATCCAAGATGGCTGAAATGCAAGTAAGACAACTGGAGGCCATTTAACGAAAGGAAGATTAGTTAAATTTAGAGATGAAGTAAGTCAATGAATATGGCTAGGAATGATGAAAAAAGTTGTACAGATCTCTCTTTCAGAAGAAGTTAGATCGAGGTTTTCGAGAGAATTTGTGCACAGTCCAATTGGGAGAGCTGGTAAAGAGGGTCCGTCATTGCCCAGTTGGGGGCTGGTGCTGGACCTGGGGCGGATAATTTGGCGTTTTCTTTGCAGAAACTTTGTTGCAAATATATAAAGTATTTCATATCTGGTTTATTTATCTTTTCCACTGCAGAAGATCCGAAGTGGAGAGCTAATGACTATTTGGGACCCTTTCTTAAAACTCTTATGATTTGGAAATTTCCTCCATAGTTGCGAGTATTTATGCTCACAACTAGATATATTATTTATTAATAAGGAATAATTTTGTAGCTGAATTATTGACCCAAAAAACCTGAGTCAGCAGGTCATAGAAAATTGAACCAGTAGGACTCTATTTTAATTTATTTATCTTTGACCCCTTTTTTTGGTCTAAATAGTTTCAACAACTTGCTCATAACCTTTGATTTTTATTGGCTCCTTATAATACTTACTGAGAATATGAAAAAATATTAATGAGCCTGTTAATTTGTTAATGTTCTCATAATATGCGCATAATCGAGAGCTCATATTGACTATTTTATTGTAGTTCAAAACTTTCATGGTGAGATTGGTAATTTGGTCAGTTCGCGAAATCACATGATTTTCACATGACTGGTTCAAGTTAAAATTAAGCTACCCAACCCAAGGGAAGTTGAATGGGAAGGTTATAATAAAATATTACGTGGGACAATGTGAAGAAACGACACTTTTAGAGAGGGTCCACTGGGAATCATCCTTTTCCTTATTGTCGCACCGTTTCCATTATTCCAGCTGGTTTTTTTGACTGACAGAACTTCTAGCACTAAAAACCAAATACAGAATTGTTTGATTCCATTGAATTGAACCCACAGACTAGTGCGCAGTATCATATTCTTGTTTTTTGTATCATGGTTACGTCTAGCTGGCAATGATTTTGTGTTTCAATTAGTTATTAGAATAAAATCATTACGTGCGCAATGTGAACCTAAGAGTGTGAAAGTAGTTTTGATCCATCTTTTAGATCAATTATTTAGATAATCCTAGTGTGAAAACATTATTGGTATTCCTGGTCAAAAGTTCTTGTGATGGGAACAAAAGTACAAAAAAAAAACGCAAGTTGATCTACCAAGAGCATTTATAAGCAAGTACCTTTTCCGGGACCCCATGCGAATTTGTTGTCTGGCCCCAAGAAATTGACCAATGAGAATAAGAGGATTCTTGACAACCCAATAAAGATAATAATAAGGTATATACAACACACGATTTGGTCGAATTGACCTATATTCATATGCGAAAGAAGAGCAGATTTAATCTATCGGTTACGGACGAAGGGGTAGCAGATTTAATCTACGAGTGAAGAGGTAGCAAATTTATTATAACAAAAAAAAATTATAAAAGAAAGAGTACGAAATCCTAGGAAATAATTCCAAGACCAAAAGGCACTTAAAACTAAAAACACAAAACAGACTAAATAATTCAAAATGCTTAACGGTCCAAAGGTTCATAATTTGCTCTTTTTGTTAGGGGTGGGCAAAAAAATCCGCCGATCCGAAAATCCGATGAACCCGATCCGATCCAAAAAATAGGATATCCGATCCGATTTTTTTTAGCGGGGCAGGTGAGGGTCGGGTACCCGAAAAGTCGGGTACGGATACGGATCAGAAAAATAAAAATCCGCGGGTACCCGACCCGCAGGGTATATTTTATAAATATTAAAAAATTAGGGATCATTTTATAACTTTGTAATTTTTAATTCTAAGTACAAGTGAAGTGGCTCCCAGCCTCATGTTCTAATCCTATATGATCTACTCTTCTCATCTTGTTTGAAGAAAGCGAATATTTTCGGTGAAACATGAACAAAATGAAAAAAAATTTGTGAAACTCTATTATAAAAATTGTTCATCCCTTTCATCCTTTTTATTTTTATTCTATCTCCATCGATCTTTCCTACAAATCTTGCATCAATTCAATCAAAGATTTGTGTTTGGAGTTTCAATTTTCTGTTAGCTAGATAATTAAAATATTTGTGTCTTTCATTTATTTATTTATTTGATTTATTTTATTGTAATTATGTCTATTAAATTTGTCTCTTTTATTTAGTGTAAGAAATTTATTTTTCTTTTTCATCACCTTTAATACCATAAGGTCTATTCCAAAGATGTAAAAAAGTTGGGGAAGATTTTTTAACGTTATTTTGGTTATATTTTTTCCAAAAATAATTAATTCTATTCAATTCTTTTCTGAACTTGATTTCACAATCGACTTATTTGGGATGCAGTCTTGTACCATAATATCCTTAAGGAAGTTGGGGAAGTTACCAAATACTTATTATCCTTGTGTTTATTATGTTGTAGAAGGTTGAAATGTGTGAGAATGGTGATGTACTCAAAATTATTATGAAATTTCGTTTTGTCCATTAGATATTATAATTCTAATATGTACTAAATTTATGAGATCGATTCGATTATATTGGATGAAATGTGTGAGATTGGTGATGTATGGACTTTAATTACAATATCTCTACCAATATTAATTGGAAAAGCATGTTTTTTTTATTGGAAAACATGTTGATATTAAGTACAAAATAAAATTTTTTTTTTGAAAAATAGTTTTTTTTTAGGGACGGGTACCCTATGACCCGCCCCTTTTTTTCGGGTACCCGAAAACATTAGGAGCGGGTTAGGGTCGCAAAATGGCTGATCCGATATACTAGGGTTGGGTCAGCCAAATCATGTTAGGGGCGGATACCCGACCCGTGCCCACCCCTACTTTTTGTTTGATGCTTAACCAAAACTCCTTTCAAACTAGGTGTGGGTCTCATAAAATTCTCTTGGATTAGTGCATACGCTACTTGGATTGATGTCCTTAACACATGTAAATTGATTTAAATGCATTGTATTTATAACTACTAAGAGGAGAGATTTTTTTTATAAAACTTTCAATGTGGGATACAAAAATAAACTCAACAATCTCCATTTTGGAGTGTATTTAACATCGATAAATAGCAAACATACTCCATTTTTTTCATAAAGTCTTAATGAATCCCAATGAACCACAAAAATGCCAACAGATCTCAATGACCCACCAATGAGTCAAGATGTAAAAGGTTCAACAAGTCCCAACGGATCAAAACTCACAAAAGTTCAACAAATCCCAATGGGCTAAAATATCGAACATAATAATCTTGCTTCACTTTCTTCACAACGTCCTCAATGAGTTCCAATGGGCAAAATAGCTCTTCTTCAAAACTCAACTGAACTCTAACGGGAGATTTTTCTTCACTCTCTGTAGCGTTAAATCAATATTTTGAAATTGACATTGATAGTCTGTTATCATCATCGTTGTCGCCGAACCCAGAGCCTGAAACTTTGATACTAGTTTGCTAGATCCGGTTCCAAAAAAATGATCAACAAGAACAGTAGGGTTCTTGACAACGCAATAAAGACAATAACAAATCAAATGAAAAAACAGAAAAACACAAAATTTTACATGATTCGGTCGAATTGACCTATGTCTATTGGCGAAGGAGTAACAAATTTACTATAACAAAGTGCAAAAGAGAGAGTATAAAATTCTAGAAAATAATTCCAAGACTCAAAAGGCTTATAAAACTGAAAACACAAAAGAGACTAAATATTATAAAATGTTTAACAGTCTAAAGTCCCATCATTTGCTCGTTTGATAAAACTTTCAATGTGGGATACAAAAATCTCCCGTTAGAGTTCAGTTGAGTTTTGAAGAAGAGCTATTTTGCCCATTGGAACTCATTGAGGACGTTGTGAAGAAAGTGAAGCAAGATTATTATGTTCGATATTTTAGCCCATTGGGATTTGTTGAACTTTTGTGAGTTTTGATCCGTTGGGACTTGTTGAACCTTTTACATCTTGACTCATTGGTGGGTCATTGAGATCTGTTGGCATTTTTGTGGTTCATTGAGTATGTTTGAATTTTTTATAAAACTTTCAATGTGGGATACAAAAATAAACTCAACAATCTCCATTTTGGAGTGTATTTAACATCGATAAATAGCAAACATACTCCATTTTTTTCATAAAGTCTTAATGAATCCCAATGAACCACAAAAATGCCAACAGATCTCAATGACCCACCAATGAGTCAAGATGTAAAAGGTTCAACAAGTCCCAACGGATCAAAACTCACAAAAGTTCAACAAATCCCAATGGGCTAAAATATCGAACATAATAATCTTGCTTCACTTTCTTCACAACGTCCTCAATGAGTTCCAATGGGCAAAATAGCTCTTCTTCAAAACTCAACTGAACTCTAACGGGAGATTTTTCTTCACTCTCTGTAGCGTTAAATCAATATTTTGAAATTGACATTGATAGTCTGTTATCATCATCGTTGTCGCCGAACCCAGAGCCTGAAACTTTGATACTAGTTTGCTAGATCCGGTTCCAAAAAAATGATCAACAAGAACAGTAGGGTTCTTGACAACGCAATAAAGACAATAACAAATCAAATGAAAAAACAGAAAAACACAAAATTTTACATGATTCGGTCGAATTGACCTATGTCTATTGGCGAAGGAGTAACAAATTTACTATAACAAAGTGCAAAAGAGAGAGTATAAAATTCTAGAAAATAATTCCAAGACTCAAAAGGCTTATAAAACTGAAAACACAAAAGAGACTAAATATTATAAAATGTTTAACAGTCTAAAGTCCCATCATTTGCTCGTTTGATTTGATGCTTAACTAAAACTTCTCTCAGACTAGGATGTGGGCCCCTTAAAATTTTCTTGGTCTAGTGCATATGACACTTGAATTGGTGCCCTTAGCATATTTAAATTCACTTAATTCCATTGTAATTATAACCATTAAAATGAGAGATTTCTTTGTAAAACTCCCGATGTAGAATATAAATACAGACTCAACAACAAAATTGAATAATAAGAGTGGCAAATTGGGGACAAAAAGGAGAAGGAGGAGGAGGAGGAAAGATTCGTAAGTACCAAGTAAGTACAAAATACTCATTTAATCTCATTATTGGGCTCGGTTGAACAGCTAGACTGCTAAACCTAGCAGAAAGAAATTGTAGAAGTAGGCAATGGAAAAAAGAATTGATAAATTATGAAATCCTAGTACTTAAATTAGTCGATGGCATTCGTTCTTTTTTGTAAACAAATTACGTACTAATGGTATAAAAAGATTGATAAAATGCAGCAAGTGAAGAAAACTTCGAAAATCTCTCTTGAAAATAATTATCTTCCAAAACTCTCTAGTTTAAAATTCTCTTTCCAAATCTTCAACCCCTTTGTAATATATAGGAATATTTCAAGAAAGCTCAAAACAATGATATTTTCTAAGTTTTCTATTCAATTATATTTTGAATAATATTAAAAAAATTGTACTCCAAATTCATGCATTTTCCATACTTGATATGATGTATGCTTGCAGAATTTAAAGCAGGTGGGTTGACCGACCATATGCATGAAATGGGCAGTAATACCGGCCATATGCAAGTATGCAAGACGCATGAATCTGGATTGTAAAATTTTGAATATTATTCAAAAGATAATTGACTAGAAAACTTACAACATATGATAGCTTTGAGCTTTCTTAAAATATTCTTATCTATTACAAAGGGGTTGGAGATTTGGAAAGAGAATTTTAGACTAGAGGATTTTGGAAGAGAATTATTTCTGAGAGAAGTTTCCAAAGTTTTCTCCGTTTGCCTCTTTTGGCTTGCTTTCCTCTTTATATATAGCTTGTAATAGAGATATACTTGAAAATATTCTTCCAATGATGTCATTGCTTGAGTCATCTTATCTCTTATTGTCTGGAAATCTAAAATATCATTGGTTGCTTGGATTTCTTCTTTATTTGATATTTTTGAGTGGCTGGGCCCCACTTTATTGAATTGGACTAAAAATTCCGTAGCAATCATCTTCATTTTCTTGAGTACAGTCTTGAGAAAACTCAATTTTTTCTTCTTCATCAATTGGAAATAAGGCATTGATCAATTTTTTCTTGAAGTTGTCCTTACTAGTACTGGCTGTCACAAGGCATTGAAATTTATTTTTTGTAGTCAAGAATTCTTGATTTTTTGTTTGCTCTAGCCTGAAAATCTCTCGTGGCATAGGGTAATTTATTTCATTTACAGTATCCCACTATTTAATTTTAAATTGTCTGGTAAAAGTATCGATTCCTTGATAAATGATCTTATTAAAATTTCAGCAAAATATCCATGGAATCCTATTCTTGATGTAATAATGGAGTAACATTTGGGAGACCACATAATCGTTGAAAGTTGGACTTTTGTAGAAAGTTTGAAATCCTCCTGGAAATTTATAGGCATAATTTCAAAGTTTCTACCAAAATCTTTCCACCATATGTAGAACTATCTTGGGAAATCATGAGTGGTGATTGCAAGTAATTGTTGAACTAGGAATGAGAAAATAGTCTAAAGAGGGATATATGACATCGGACTTTGATATAATCATGACAAGTGTAAATAGCTGGTTTGAAAAGGATTTTAAAATATAATTGAATATAAAACTTACAAAATATCAAACTTTTGAGCTTTCTTAAAATATTCTTATCTATTACAATGGGGTTGGAGGTTTGGAAAGAGAATTTTAGACTAGAGGGTTTTGGAAGAGAATTATTTTCGAGAGAGATTTTAAAAATTTTCTACAATTGTTCTTTTTGGCTTGCTTTCTCCTCTTTATATAGAGCTTGTAAGAAAGATATGCTTGAGAATATTCTTCCAAAAATATCGATCCCTTGATAAATAATCTTATTAAAATTTCAGCAAAATATCCATGAAATCCTATTCTTAATGTAATAATGGAGTATGCTTGCAGAATTTAAAGTAGGCAGCTTGGCCGACCATATGCATGAAATAGGGGATAATACCAACCATATGCAAGTATGCAAGATGCATGAATCTGGAGTATAATTTTTTTTAATATTATTCAAAATATAATTGAATAGAAAACTTAGAAAATATCATTGATGCTACAGTGATACAGCAAAGCCAGTAGTCCACCTTATGAAGATTAGTAGTCCACCAAAGATACTTGAGAAGATACTTGTGAAGATTAGTAGTCCACCTTATGAAATAAGGATCTTCAGATCAGTATTTCCCATGTCCATTTGAATCTCCTGTAGTGGCTCTATAAAACTTGCAGAGCAGGGACAATTAGACACCTCAATTATTTCAGTACTTGAATTCCCCAAACAAGAAGGGATCTCCTCCAAAAAGTGACAATCTTCCAAAATTAATTTCCTTATCCTTGGAAAACATTCCACGCACTCAGAGACGGTCCACTTGATAATATCCAGGGAAACCAATTTCAAGAAACTACCTTTTAGGGACCCCTATTCTTCCATGTTCCATATTCCCCCCTCAAATGCTCCGTCAAGTAATTTGAGAACCTCAAGATTAGGTAGATTTTTGATTGCTGATATTTTGCTCTAAGGGAAGTAAAAGCGCGAAAGAGTCAATTTTTTAATAGTGGAAGAGAATTGAAACTCAAACTGGCATTGAACATAGCTTTTCAACTTCAAAATAAGTGATTCTAGTTGACTTAGGGAGTCAAGTACTAGAATCCTGTCGGATGCACCCGAAGCAAGATAATCAGATTCAAGGATTTCCATGCTGCATTTCAGCTTGCAAATATTGGGAAACTTTCTATCTTGTCCACATTTTCCCATGAAGAAAGAATTGTGTCAGAGAAAGTATCTAAATTGCATAACTCTGCAGCATCGTCAAGATTGGTGGCGGGCAACCGAAAAGTCGAATAAAATCTAGGCTTTCTCCTAATGTGCAAATGCCTTAGTTTCTTCAGATTCAATATGGTATCTGGCAGTGAAACAATATGAGAAAATGTTCCCACAATGAAAGTTTCCAAGTTTGTTAGATTGGTTTATGGATGATGCAATGGACTTTCATGGTTCCTAGAACTGCCAAATACCTCAGCTGAACAAGTAATTCGTTCTTTTGGTAAAGTAGAACCTAGACTGGGATCAGTTTAAGAGACTGGAGCTAAAAGACTGGGTGGATTGGAACCTCCGAGAGAGAAATGTTGGGACAGATAGGGAAGTATGCTGGTAATTATTATTTTAGAACTTGGTTTATTTGGCCTGGTCAACTAGAAATGCTTTTTGCTGTGCAGGGGATGGCAGCAAGCTGAGATGTAGCTATAGGCAAGTGCTAGCTCAAGCAAAGCAAGTGCAAGCAGCTTTTCAGAAGGAAGGTAAGATGGAGGGGAAGAAGTTGACGTTTATTAGCTAGGTAAATCCAGGGCTGGATGAAAGTCAATGTCGACGGGGCTACTACAGGTAACCCAGGAGAGGCAGGAGCAAGGGGACTAATACGAGACGATAGGGGTCTATGGAAGGGGGATTTTGTAGCGCACCTGGGGATAACCCCAAATGTAGTGGTGGAGCAGTGGGGAATGATGTACGGCTTAGAAATGGCTTGGGAGCAAGGGCACAGGAAAGTGGTATTAGAATTAGACTCATTAACACCAATATCTCTGTTGAAGACTGGTACTAGCACAGGCCTTTACTCGAATCTTGTTAAGCAGATACAGGGATGGTTTAAGAGGGAATGGGAAGTTTTGCTTGTCCACACCTGGAGAGAGGGAATACGAGTGTGGATTGTTTAGCCAAGAGTAGTTTGAGGCAAGGAATGGGAGTGAAGTGGTTGGAGGAGCCCCCGAGTCGATTGAGAGAGACTTTGGGCCAGGATACCATGGGAGTGATAGCTTCCCGTCTAGTGTCCTAGCAATGAGCCAGAGGCCCTCCAATGTACCAAAAAAAAAAAAAAAGTAAAACGTAGACTCATGTGTATTAGAGAATTTTCAAAATTTGGTCATTTATGAAGTTGGACAAACTTACTTGAACTATAATGTGTTTTTATAAAGAATTTTAATAGTAGGTAAATGATCTACTACAACAAATCATTCCTACTAAATCTTTATAGTGTTGAGATTGAGAATGATTAAGAGTTGCAACCATTCTTCATTAATTTGTGACTTTATCTTGAATTGTGTTGATCAAAAAGTTTCTCAACACTAATGCGAGTGTTCATATAGTTTTTCGAAATCCAAACATCAGTTTTTGGATGTTTAAATACCTTTTCAGTGATAATTAACCATCAATCCTAGTTTGAAAATAATAAAAACAGTTGTACATTTTCTCTTTTCGAAGAAAAAAAGATCCTATTAATGATTATATCTACTATGAGATCATTCAAACCTTTGAATTTTTCTTATGGTTAATTCCAATAAACTCCCTAAAAATACCTTTTCATCACATTACCTCCTTGAACATTAATTTAATTGAACCAATCAACACTAGTGTTATTTCAATTTTCACAATCAGGTACTATTTAATCAGGAAGCTCAAATTTTTACCAGAATTAGTCATATGCAACACATAATCATTTCATAAAGCGACCAAATTATCCCACAATTTCTTAATTATAAAATTTTATTTATTTACTCTTGATCGAAAATTTTCTAAAACAATCTAGTAATTCACCATAATGCAAAAAATTCTATTATCTATAGCTTTTGGTTTATTATCATAATTGAAATTTATTTTCAAGCCTTGTTTGGATGGTCACTTTTTCCCAAAAAATTTTTTACCTTTTTTGTAAACACATTTTTCAATTACCTTTTTATCTCATATACATCAAATTGTTACAGTGCATTTTTCTGTAAAACCTCCTAAAAAATAGCAATCAAAATAGGAAAAAACTCTTAAAAAATATCATTGTTAAGTACAACGTATTTTATGTTTGAATAGGTCAAATGTTTTTACAAATGTGTAAGTATCTAGAGTTCATCTTAATAGTTTAATTAGTTCAACAATCTGGTCAGTTCATGAAACCATATATGCTTCACGTGACTGGTTCAACCTAAAATTGAGCTGCTAGACCCAATGGTAGTTGAATGGGAAGCTTGTAATAGTACAAGGATGGATTTGTTCAATTAAATGTTTAGCGGGGCAATGTGAAGAAAGACACTTTTGCAGGCGGTTTATTGGAATTCACTCTTTTTCTAATCGCCACACCATTTCCATTAATTATTCCATTTGGTTGGCTGATCGAGTTTTTAACACAAACCAAATACAGAATGGTTGGATTCCATTGAACCGAGGAGTAGTACACTATGTTATATTCTTGTTAGTGTACGAAGAATCAACAATCACGGACTATTGTACGGGATAGGGTTTATTCAGTGCATATTTTCGGATAGCGACTGAGGATTTCCTTGCAAAAAAAAAAAAGAATCAATAATCATGACTAGTTTGATAATTTCATTAGTTATTAGAATAAAATCACTGAGCGAGCAATGTGAAACTATCAGCTTGAACCTCTTTTTGATCCATCTTTCAGAACAATTAGTCTGATAATCCTAGTCTGAAAATATTGATCCATCTTTTAGAATTTCTTGTGAGCATTGAATGAGGAAAAGATTCGCATGATGGCATAAAGTGCAAAAAAGAAACGCAAATTCCCTATCCAAAGTGTTCTTATCTTCTTGAGACTAAATAAAATTGTGTAATCCAAGTGGCAACATGGGAAAGGAAAAAGAAAGAGACAATCTATTAAATCTGGCGGCAGACTGGATTCATTTTCAATTCTGTCATGCCTATTGATACCTTGCAAAATGCTTGATGGTTTAAGTTTATTTATGATACAGAACGATGAAGCTGATATAGCACGACGAACCGGGATTCTGGAACTTAACTTTTGAATCAATAAAAATGCCACATAGGATTCTTAATTTTTAAGAGTACTTAAAGAAAGCCCAAAACATTCTTGGAAATATAACTAAAATCCGACTAAAAAAAGGTTGCTTCATTTAAATCTTTAGAAACAACAATAATCCATTTCAACAAGAATAAAGCGTTTGAGACAGGATAAAGCGCATTAAAACAACAAGAATAGCATGATCTTGATGGTAGACAGATGCAACACTACCAGTAAAGTCAGCATTTCAAAAGTGAGATGAAAAAATTTATTTCATGAAATATGAGAAATGTTTTAAATGATTTTTCCTTAATTAATCACCAACAGAAATATATGTGGCATGAAGAAGAACCCAATCAACTCTCAACTTTTCAGGTTTGTGTATTTTTAACGCTCTAATTATAGTCCATAAGGATCTTCAGATCAGCATTTCCCAAAATTGAGGGTCAGCAATGCAGATGTGAAAATGGAAAGGCCAATCAACATGGTAATAGGAAGAGCCCCAAAATTCCTAAGCACGAAGTGGGTAAAAATACTCATTTTAATCTTATTATTGGGCTCGGATCGGATTTGTTAGGGATCGGTTTCATAAGTTCTAAATAAATCAGTGGAGGGTCTTATTTTTAATTTTTTTTAAGACCACGATCCAATTTGCTACTAAAACTTATTTACGTTAAACCTCCTCTTATTTATACTCTAGGACAAACTGTTTTGAAATTAGCATTTCCCAAGTCCATTTGTTCTTCCTGAAGTGGCTCTATAAAACTTGCAGAGAAGGGACAATGAGACACCTCAATAATTTCGAGAGTCGAACTCCCCAAACAAGAAGGGATCTCCTTTAAAGAGCGACAGCTTTTCAATACTAGTTTCTGTAGACTTGGAAAACAATCCAGGCCCATATTTTCAGAAAACTAACTTTAAGGAACCCCTCTTTTTCCATGTTCCATATTTCCCCATCAAAGGCGTCACGGAGTAATTTGAGAACCTCCAGATTGGGAAGATTTTCGATTGCTGAAATTTTGCTCCAAGGGAAAAGAAGACCGGATAGAGTCAACTTTCTAATTGCCAAAGGGAATTGAAACTCAATCTGGGATGGATTTGGAAGACGTGTATAATGATTGAACTTCAGATTCAGTGATTCTAGTCCACTTGGAAAGTCAAGTACTAGAATCTTGTCTGCTGACACCCAATTATGTTCATTACCCACAACGAGAACGCATTTTAGCTTGTGGATATTAGGAATTTTACTGAATACCTTGCGAACGATATCTAAAGAAGAAAGAGATACTCGGGTGAATGTATTCAAATCACACAAGTTTGCAGCTGTGTCAAGATTGTCTGTGGGTAACAAAAATGAACAAACAGATGCAAAGTAGGTGTCCTTTATTTGTAAGTGCCTTAGCTTCTTCAGATTCCATATAGAATCAGGTAGTAAAACATCCAGAACACCTGTATTCAAGATGAAAGTTTCCAAATTCGAGAGATTGTCTATGGAAGATGGAATTGAATGCATATTTCCTTGAATTGCCAAGTACCTCAATTGAACCAATAATTCTAGTTCTCTAGGAAAAGTAGTACCTAGATTTATGTTGCTCAATTCTAACACTCTAACAAGTTTGGAGATACCAAAAATGGATGAAATCCCAAATCCACAATGTCGGCGCCTTTTACCTCCATCGGAGTGTATTAGAGAATGGATTGTGGGAGCAAATAACCTGGACTTGCAAAAGTGCTCTGGGTTAGAGTTGATGCATAGGCGGCGTAGGTTGCGTGGCACTCTGAAATTATATATTTCATCATACCCACGCACCAGCTGCAGAAAATTTTCTTCTTTGCCTTTTGTCACACAAAACTCATGCAGCAAATCATGAACGCGACAAGCTTTGACACCACCAATGGATCTTTGCTTGGAAACAATGACCAAGCTTCTGTGGATAAGATCCATTAAGAAATCATTTGCCACATCCTCTGCACTCTTGAACTGAGTTTTCTGGGTAAATCCTTCAGCCCCCCATAACCAAATCAACTTCTCAGCAGTGTGTTCATGGTCTTCTGGAAATGCTCCGAAGTATAGAAAGCATGGCTTCAAATTTTCTGGTAGGTTCTTGTAACTCAACTCTATTGCAGCAGAGCATTGTTCTGTACTAGAGACGATTCTTGAACTTAAACCGTCCACTAGTTCTTTCCAACCATGTCGGTTCTCATTTGCCAGAATTCCAACTAGAATGACGATTGTAAGTGGCAGTCCTTGACACATTTCCACGATTTTCATTTGCAGTTCGCATAATTCTGGTGGAGGCAAATCATTTCCAGGAAATAACTTCATATTTAGCAAGTCCCAGCTCTCATCAGGAGTCAGCGGACGGAGGAAATGAGGCCCTTCATCAAGTTCATCTATCGGATCTGCAACATCAGACTTTCGATTTGTCACGATCACTCTACTTCCATTTCGATTGTCAGGGAATGATGCTTCCAATTCATTCCATGCTTCAGTGTCCCATATATCATCCAAAACAATGAGATATCTAGTCCTTAGCAGACCTCTTCTGACATCTGCAGCCAAATCTTCTTCACACATCTCAGAAAAATTGTTAGGAGGCTTGGAGTGAATACAAGTCAAAATTCCAACTAACAGATTTTTTCTGTTATACACTTGAGAGACAGTACACCAAGCACGTGTATAAAAATGCAATGTAACTAAAGAATTATTGTAAACTTTTTTAGCTAAAGTTGTCTTGCCAAGTCCTGGCATACCTACAATGGGGACAACTTGCAGTTGGGATGATCTTCTTATGATTCGATTGATTATTGAGGTTGCCTCATCCTCCAATCCCACGATCATGTCATTGATTATTGGCATGCTTCCCTGTGATGGCATGTTATTTGGTCTCTTGGTAGCTTCCTTAACATTGAGATCAAGTTTTTTTTTATCAAAAATGTTCAAGGCCGCAGTTTTGATGATCTTAATTTCTTCTTCAACGGAATCAAATGAGATTGAAGAAGAATCAAGAATGTCTCCAACCAATAAGGAGTCGATAAGAAATTCTACCTTGTATGCCACCTCAACAACACGATCCCAAAGTACTTGAAGCTCCTGATCTTCATTGCGCAATTCCACAATTCTTCCCAAGAAGGAGCGTAAGTAAACAAGTTCTTCATGGATTGCATGAATTGGATAGTTTGAAAGAGCAACTGAATGGGCATCAGGATTTGTCAAATCTTCCATATATTTTAGAAGAAAATCGATAAATCCCAACTTATTGGTCCTAGGAAACTTGGATGATGGTGATATTTCTGGATATTTCTCTGCAACTATTGCCTTGATAAGCTTTATTCTTTTCAGGAAATCATGAAAAGACTCAAGATCCATTTCCTTGACAGATCCATCTTTAATTACATTGAGAGAAAGGGAAAAAATAACAAGTCCTGCATCACAGAGCAAGAGTCCAGTAAGATCTCTCATTTTCTCATCAAAATTGTTGGGGTTCTCCTTGAGAATGATTCTCAAGGATCTCAGCCCGTCATAAAGCATTTTCAATCGATCCTTCAAAGAAATCATAATACAAGTTCCAGTCTTTAGTATCTCCCAAAGATAGACTAGGAGAGAATAGATGAAGTCTCTGAATATGTTCTCATCTTTTTCCTTGTATGGTTGTCTTGATAACTTTGAAGAAATCAGGGCCCGGACACATGTCTTATGGACTTCGGGTTCTGCAAAAATGATCTTCTGCAGCAGGTCCCGAATAGGATTGTCACGTGACATGGACGACTTAGAGAACAACACTCCATTGTTGCATGCTGCATTGACGGCAACAGATTTAATGTGAGTCAATAAAGGTCCCAATTGCCTATCTTCGAAGCCATGAAGTGTAAGAAAGCAGAAGAAGTTTTTCAAGAATGTCAGCTTCTCTGCAAAGTCTTCGGATAGTTCTGCGTAACCTGCAAAGTAAAAAATGTACCGAGGGCTCTCCAGAAGAGAGTCCATGATATCCATTAGGTCATCTTTCTTTACCGGGGACTTGCTAGACAGCCTTGTCGAGTACTCTAAATCCTTGATTTCTTCTACGAGAGATGACGCTTCTTCTTCTAGATCATCGGGGATATGTGCCGCCAGTTCCATACGATATCCATCTTCCACACTAGTAAGATAGAACTTGTGAATCGCCTGTCCCAGTTTGGAAATGTAATCTTTCATCCTAACTACCAGTGCTCCTAGATTTGCGTCATCATCATCGCCCCACTTTCTCACACATAGAAGAAATGTTCTGAAAATTCCTAGATATATTTTTAACCACATCATTTCAAAGAGCTCGGTCTCCCAATCTGGAGTTTTTGGACATAGGTTCTCCAGCAACTGCAGATCATCCAAGACGGCTGAAATGCAAGTAAGATCTTCCATTTAACGAAAGGAAGATTAGTTAAATTTAGAGATGAAATAAGTCAATGAATATGGCTAGGAATGATGAAAAAAAGTTGTAGAGAACTCTCTTTCGGAAACTAGGAAAGCTCGAGGTTTTTGAGAGAATTTGTTTACAGTCCAATATAGAGGTTGTTTAGTTACGAGCTGGTAAAGAGCTGGTGCTGGAATTGTTGGGATAATTTGGCCTCTTCTTTGCACAAACTTTGTTGTAAGTGTATATTTCACATCTGGCTGATATTAATCTTTCTTTATCCTATTCTTAGCTGGATATAGTTATTTATTTATTTTTTCCATTGTACTCCCTCCGTCCCACTTTAATAGTCCTGATTTTTTTTTCACACAGTTTAAGAAAAAATAGTTAAGTTTGTTGGAACAATCAATTTAGATAACTATTTTCCTAAAATACCCTTACATTAATTAGAGAACAACTTTATGGAAACTTGAATTGATAGTAAAAAAAAAAATCAACTCTCATTAAATGGGATAAGTTTATAGTAACAACAACTTACATTGAATAAGGGTATTTTAGAAAAATTAAAATACAACTATATTTTTCAATTGGAAAGTAGACTATAATTTGGGACAGACGAAAAAGGAAAACACAACTATCAAAGTGGGACGAAGGGAGTAGAAAAAATGGAGAGCTACTGAATTATTGGGCTCTGAACTTACATTTGTTTAATCTGAAGTCAACGAACTTGCATTCAATAATCAACCTGTTCATGTGGCCTCACAGATGCAGTTATGACTTAGATATGGACTCCACCGGTTCCGTTCTAAGACGTGAAACGTCAATCGCTCCTAGTTTTATGTTTGTGAATGTTCCCATTTGGATCAGAAAATTCACAGCTACAGCAGCTTGATCAGCAGCCGAGAAGGTGAGCACCAGTCGTGAGATGATTTACATAGGACTATGGGATTAAGGAATCCAAAACACGAAGTGGAGAGATTGTGGTACTCGAGGGAAAAAAGGTTATAGGACTATTTTTTTCCCCCCTGCAAGCCTATGTTCTTTTTTATAGTATTTTAGGCCAATTCCTGACAAATAATAAATGCTATGTGATGAATTTATTTTCATTTTCTGGACATATATAAGAAAATTAATGGTTACCAGTCACTGATGAAAAATAAATGAACTTCTCGTCTTAATTTACTTGAATATTAAGTGTGTTAACATGTGTTCTTATCCGTTAGAAAAATCCTTCTTTTATTTGCGTAGGCAGACGTTACTCAAACAATGGATGAATGCATTGTTTAAAAATCACATTTATTGAATATGTTTTTATTTTCAGAACCTTGATCATGTGAAACCCTTTCTTAAAACTCTCATGATTTGGAAATATTCTCATAGTTGCGAGTATACACTGACAACTAGATATATTATTATTTATTCGCAAAGAATAATTTATATGTGAATTATTGACCCAAAAAACTGACCTTACAGAGTCAGCAAGTCATAGAAAATTGAAAGCTTGAATTGAAGAATGGAGTCCGTCAGTTTTGTTTATTATCTTTCCCGATATGCAAAAAATTCGCCTTACAACAATGGCGACTATTATTATTATTATTATTATTTTCAATTCAAGTTTAAAAAAATTTTTATTTTGTACTTTTTGTGGGAGTAGTGCACTGTGTCATTTTGTACCAAAATTTGACCAATTGCTTGTGATAGTAGGATGCAAAAAGACACGAAAGCCACTCCAATTTCTCTACTCTCTAATCCATTGACGCCAAGGGCAAAAAAAGGGACAGAGGGGCCTCATTGTACAATGACGTTTGGAGGTAGGGCATTATAGTCAAACAAAAGAACGAACAAGCCATCCTCAATCTAATTGTCAACAAAGTTGCCGTTGACCAACACTAAAGGTCACCTCTAAATATTTCAAAACATTCACACACACTGAAGGTGGCCATAGGGGAATGTGAATCACTATTCACTGACCAAACGCCCGCGTAAACATTCCCTCTTTTTTCTTAGTTATGATTAGGGTGTCAGTTTGGATTCGGATTCGACCTGAATTTAATAAATTTTATTAGGTTTGAGTTAAAAAATAATTTTAATATTCGAATTTGGATTCGAACCTATTTACTCTAAAAAAAAAGAGCTGATTGGATACGGAATATAAGATTCCGATCAGTATTCGACCCAAATTCAAATAATATATTAATAATTATAAAATATAAATATTTCTAAATAAATCCTTTAGCATTTTTGGGGCTCAATTGAACTAAAATCAAATATTTTTTTATAAGTCCAAATTGCCATTAGTGCTTTAGAATTGTCCTTTTTTTTTTGGTGGGTTAAGCTATTGCTTCAGAATTAGAGACGTTTGCCTAGTGGTTTCGGCAATTGCCCGAGTATTCAAAGCAGGATCTAGTGTTGGGCAATATCAATAGGAACATGCCAACTCTTTCCTTTTTTTTTTTTTTTGCTTCTCAAGAATGGAATTTAAGAAGCGAAAAAGAGAAATTAGGGATTTGAACTCAGATCAAGATGTCATTGACTTTTTTTTAATAGATTTAACTTTAAATTGTAATTTTATAAGTGCCACTACAGCAATCTTATATGTAACATCGTATTCAAGAAATTTATAATACGAGCTATTCTTTCAATGGACAATATTAATATATAATTAAGTTTGAGGGACTAGAACCATGAAAACTAGTTCTAGAAAACATTTTGGTTTCCATAATTTTGCTTATAGAGAAAAGAACCTCTTAGCTCAAAGGAATATATATATATATATATATATATATATTCAGAAAAAAGGAAATTAAAACTAGCTTTCTCGTATCACAAATATCATAAATTCTGCAGTTAGAATATTTTTAATCAGTAGTAGCAACTGTATTAAGCTGACAACATGTTTCCAAAGGTGCAAGTAATTAAAAGACAAAAAAAGGAAAAAAAAATACTTACAGTTCTCTGAATTGAATTGATATACGCCTTCATCCTTTTGTCATTGGACAAGAACATGATCCCTTACACTAATTAGAATTACAAACAGAACTGGATCCAAACTAGGGATAATTAGGGAATTCGATATTTGGATAGAAAGAGAAGAACTCCATTACCCAACACCAAGAGTGAAGTCTTTAAAGTACTTAATTATTTGTACTATGATATGAAGTACACCAAGGGCTTAGGGTTTCATGGTGGACGTACAAAACTGCATTTGTACTTTTACAATGTTGGTTTTTTGTGCCTCTTTTATCTCCCTTTTTTCTTTTTTCTTTTTTTTTCAAGAACCCCTTTATCTCTTTTAGTGTGTACCTAAGTCCATATGCCCATTTCGTCTGCCCAAACCAATTGTGTGTGTGTGTGTGTGTGTTTTTTGGTGTTCTCCTATGGATTCCTATGGAGATTTTTATTATTTTTCCTTTTTTTAATGTTACATCTGAATTTATTTCAGATCTGGTTATCAGATCTGAATTTTTTTCGGATCTTGAATCTATTTTAATAGATTTCACCATCATTATTGGAGTTTAAAATCGTTGATTTGTAGATCTAGCGATTACAACATACACAAAAGGGGGTTGTAACGATTTATCTGTTAGAAAAAAACTATCAAATTTCTTGTATTTTTCAAATCTATTTATAATTTTTTGGATCCATTGTATCTATTAAATTGCAGATCTATAATGTCTAATACCTGTTTGATTTGCCGTTAGGGCAGTGATATAAATCAAATTGTACTGGACGATTTTTAGCAATTTGTTAATGAGTTTTATTTTTTATCAAAAAAAATTATGTGTAAAGCAAAGAAATGTAAGTATACATCAAATCAAGTAAAATGTACAACAATTCGCACAATTATATGAAAATTCTAAGTGTATTACCCCTTCGCTTAGAAATCTGGAACTCCCTGAAAACAGGCCGAGCTTAGTATGACCCACTTAGAAGATAGAAGTTCAATTTTTCCCATCCTCAGCCCAGACCATTTTAAAGTAAAAATTGGCCCAATTTTTGATGGGCAATGTAGGCCGAGTGTGGGGCGGACCAACCGAATTGATTTTGCAAGGTCGAAGAGAAATTTGTTATTTGCTTTAATGAAATTGTATTCTTGATTTCATCAGTAGGGTCACTCCTTTGGGCATTGTTAAAATGTAGTTCAAATATTAATTTGTTTAAAAATTAAGTTAATTAAGAAAAAATATAATTACAAGGAAATATAATAATTGTTAATGCATGTATTTACATAATAGGTTAGATGTATTAAAGGGTATCCAATAGGCATACATTAGAAAAACCCTTATTGAAATGAGTAGCTTAAACATCAACATGCAAGCAGATTTCATTCAAATAAGGGTAAAATATAGAAAAGTCCCCTGAAGTTAAGCGAACATACAGAACGATTCTTTATAGTTTCAAAACATACACTCCGGTAACTCGTGATTTGAACTAATTTAAAAAAGCGATGAAAATCATCTGAATTTCTTTTGCATTTGTACTAAAAACAAACAAATTTTCAATTCATATACCTATTATACCCTTAGAGTTATAATATGGAAAAGCCCCATGTGGTTTAGTAAATCTATAGTAAAACTCCCTAATAGTTTCAAATCATACAATCCAAATCCAATACTTGTGGTTCGAACTAATGTGAAAGATCGACAAAAAATCATTTAAATTAACAAGTTTGAGGTTGCTTGACCTGGAAAATAATTTTTAAATCAAATTTTAGTTGATATACCTATTGAACCCCTTAGAACTAGTAAAATTTTCAAAAACAACTCAAACTCCCAAATACAACTCACCTTATTTCTATACATAAAATAAATAAATAAAAAGTTTCAACTAAAACTCACCTTATTTCTATACACAAAATAGATAAATAAAAATTTTCAAATACAACTAACCTTATTCCTATGTACAAAATAAATAAATAAAAGCAACATGTAACCATAGGAGGCTTTTTCTGTAGGTTGGTTTAACCATAGGGGGTTTTTCCATAAATTTACTTAATAGGATGGTTGTTAGAAGTTTTTTATTACTTATATATATATATATATATATATATATATTAGGGTAATTGTATCATTGCATCCGCCTTCGTTAGTTCTAACGATTTCCATTGTAATTTCAAATTAGTTTAAATCATGAGGAGTCGAAATGTATAATTTGAAACAATAAGGGGAACTAAGAATGTTGCTTTTACGTATAAAATAAGAAGCATGCTTTTGGGATGTTTCAGAAATATATTTTTTATAAAAACATCTATAGTAACTAGTTAAACAACGTACTAAACCACCGAAAGATAAATACTAACGAAAAATACACCAAAGAAATACCCAAAATATTTAAAATCTCCAAGAGTTAAGAAGCTGCACTTACACACACACGTCAACACCCGGTTCCCCTTCCACCGCCACCTCACCTCAACTAGGGGTAGGCAAAAATACTAGTTGACCAAGTTGATCTGTGAAAATGAGAATGCCAGATTTGTATTTCTTGACTAGGCAAAATAGGGTCGAGTACCCATTAATATGCGAGGGAGGAGGATTAGGATAAGAGGTTTGAGAACCCACGGGTGCCCAACTCATCACTTATATAATTTTTTTTATCTTCATATATATACATAACATACAATTTTTTGAAATATCTGTTTAGATTAGTTGTTTTTGGGAGTATTTTTAAAAATTTTTACTGTAGCAGAGTTTTTATAGTATATTTTGGGATATTTTTAAAAAATATTTTGGAATATTTAAGAGTAGAAGAGTTTTTAGAATATATTTTGAGATATTTTTTAAACATAAAAAAATTTAGACTACTTTTTAGAGTATTTTTTAAAAAAATTTTAATAGTATTTGAAAAACTCTTGAATCCAAACAAAGCCTAAGTAATTTCATTTAGCAAATTGCATACCAATTGCGAGAGGCAATGTATTTTTTACAAGATTCATTTGTAAATGTCATGAACTTATTTTTTTTTTCTAGTAGAGTTTATTTGATATAGAACTTATAAAGAAAGGTAATGCTTATCACACTTTATTTTTTTTGTGTGTGATTCTTTATCTAATTGAATTAATTACATGTAATATTCAAATTTCATTTTTGGCTCAAAAGCATTTGATTAAGAACGCTGAAATTGAGAAACAATTTGAAGTTTTAATTGAATTGTAATGGATATTGAATAATGATTTTTGAAGTAATTTTATTGGGTTTGGATGCTTTAAGTTTTATTATTGTTTTGGGTAAATGACACTAACATCTGTATCGAAATACTGACAACGTGTAGCTTCCTTGTTTTGTTTCATAGGCTAAGATTTGGTTTATTTACTAAGTAGTGTAGTGATAAAAAGAACTTGTTTATAAAAAATTTGATAAAATATTTTACTTTGAGGTACAATCAGATATCAAGATTCAAAAGGTAAGAAATAGAAATTAAACAAAAAAATACAAGCCAAGAATTTAAAATTACTTTTGGAAATTACCATTTTTCGACACACAAAATTTTGCCACCTAATAAAAAAGTCCTAGCTAAGCTACTGGTAGTCAAGGACTTCCAAGTAGAAGGAATAGTAAATGTTTTTAGCCCGGGTTGGATTTGCTAGGACTACGGGTTTCACAAGTTTCAATTCAAATCAGTTGAGGTCTTATTTTTAATTTTTTTACACCATGATCCCACTTTTTACACGTTACTAATACTTATTTACATTAAACCTCCACTTATTTATACTCTAGGACAAACTGATTTGCAACGAAATTTGTGAGGCAATGATTTGATGACTAGGGTGCTAGACAACATAGATTGAGTTAGCGGGTCATATTTTTATGATTTACGGGAAGAAGCCGGGAATATTAAAGAATTGATGAATTGGCAAATCCAAGTAAATACATTAATCGGTGGCATTCGAAAACAAATTACTAATGGTGTGAAAAGGCAATAAATTTGTAACAAATATGCAGCTAAGCAGTAGTATTAACTTACAGAATGTGTGAAACACTCTTGGAACCATAACCAAAATCTTAGTGGGGAAAAAAGATAGCTGCTTCATTCATTTCAATCTTCAGAAACAACACGAATCCTGGGAATGATCCCACCACACAGTTTGATGCTAGACTGATACAGCAAAGCCAGTAGTACAGAAATAAAGGACTAGAAAAAAAAAAAAAAAACCAAAGATACTTGAGAAGATTTGTAATCTACCTTATGAAATAAGGATCTTCAGATCAGCATTTCCCGAGTCCATTTGTTCTTCCTGAAGTGGCTCTATAAAACTTGCAGAGAAGGGACAACGAGACACCTCAATAATTTCAAGAGTCGAACGCCCCAAACAAGAAGGGATCTCCTCTAAAAAGGCACAGCTTTTCAATACTAGTTTCTGTAGACTTGGAAAACAGTCCACGCCCTCGTCGGCAGTCCACTTGACAATATCCAAGTCAGCTATTTTCAGAAATCTAACTTTAGGGAACCCCTCTTTTTCCATGTTCCATATTTCCCCATCAAAGGCGTTCCAGAGTAATTTGAGAACCTCCAGATTGGGAAGATTTTCGATTGCTGAAATTTTGCTCCAAGGGAAAAGAAAATCGGATAGCGTCAACTTTCTGATTGCCAAAGGGAATCGAAACTCAAACTGGCATGGAAGAGTTGCATAATGATTGAACATCAGATTCAGTGATTCTAGTCCACTGAGAAAGTCAAGTACCAGAATCTTGTCTGCTGAAACCCAATTATGTTCATTATCCACAAAGACAATGCATTTCAGCTTGTGGATATTAGGAATTTTTCTGAATACCTTGCGGACGATATCCAAAGAAGAAAGAGATACTCGGGTGAAGGTATTCAAATCACACAAGTCTGCAGCAGTGTCAAGATTGTCTGTGGGTAACAAAAATGAACAATTAAAGCCCTTTATTTGTAAGTGCCTTAGCTTCTTCAGATTCCATATAGTATCAGGTAGTAAAACAGTCCGAACAAATGTTTCCAGGATGAAAGTTTCCAAATTCGAGAGATTGTCTACGGAAGATGGAATTGATCTCATATCTCCTAGAATTGCCAAGTACCTCAATTGCACCAATAATTCTAGTTCTCTAGGAAAAGCAGTACCTAGATTTATGTTGCTCAATTCTAACACTCTAACAAGTTTGAAGATACCAAAAATGGATGAAATCTCAAATCCACAATGTCGTTGCCTTTTACCTCCATCGGAGTGTATTAGAGAACGGATTGTGGGAGCAAATAACCTGGACTTGCAAAAGTGCACTGGGTTAGAGTTGATGCATAGGCGGCGTAGGTTGCGTGGCACTCTGAAAGTATATATTTCATCATACCCACGCACCAGTTGCAGAAAATTTTCTTCTTTGCCTTTTGTCACACAAAACTCATGCAGCAAATCATGAACGCGACAAGCTTTGACACCACCAATGGATCTTTGCTTGGAAACAATGACCAAGCTTCTGTGGAT
Organism: Coffea humblotiana; assembly: GCA_023065735.1. Classification (NCBI taxonomy): domain Eukaryota; kingdom Viridiplantae; phylum Streptophyta; class Magnoliopsida; order Gentianales; family Rubiaceae; genus Coffea; species Coffea humblotiana. Next base: position 21,256,940 of record CM041212.1, on the reverse strand, counting down.
AAGATCCATTAAGAAATCATTTGCCACATCCTCTGCACTCTTGAACCGAGTTTTCTGGGTAAATCCTTCGGCGCCCCATAACCCAATCAACTTCTCAACAGTGTGTTCATGGTCTTCTGGAAATGCTCCGAAGTATAGGAAGCATGGCTTCAAATTATCTGGCAAGTTCTTGTAACTCAACTCTATTGCAGCAGAGCATTGTTCTGTACTAGAGACGATTCTTGAACTTAAACCATCCACAAGTTCTTTCCAACCACGTTGGTCCTCATTTGCCAGAATTCCAGCAAGAATGACAATTGTAAGTGGTAGTCCTTGACACAATTCCGCGATCTTCATTTGCAGTTCGCATAATTCAGGTGGAGGCAAATCTTTTCCAGGAAATAACTTTATGTTTAGCAATTCCAAGCTTTCATCAGGAGTCAGCGGACGGAGGAAATGAGGCCCTTCACCAAGTTTGTCTATCGGAGCAGTAACATCAGACTTTCGACTTGTCACGATCACTCTACTGCCGTTTTGATTGTCAGGGAATGATGCTTCCAATCCCTTCCATGCTTCAGCATCCCATATATCATCCAAAACAATGAGATATCTAGTCCTTAGCAGACCTCTTCTGACTTCTGCAGCCAAATCTTCTTCACACATCTCAGAAAATTTCTCAGGAAGTTTGGAGTGAATACAAGTCAAAATTTCAAGTAACAGATTTTTTCTGTGATACACTTGAGAGACAGTACACCAAGCACGTGTATAAAAATGCGATGTAACTAAAGAATTATTGTAAACATTTTTAGCTAAAGTTGTCTTGCCAAGTCCTGGCATACCTACAATGGGGACAATTTGCAGTTGGGATGATCCTCTTGTGAGTCGATTGATTATTGAGGCTGCCTCATCCTCCAATCCCAGGATCATGTCATTGATTATTGGCATGCTTACCTGTGATGGCATGTTATTTGGTCTACTGGTAGCTTCCTTAACATTGAGATCAAGTTTTTTTCTATCAAAAATGTTCAAGGCCGCAGCTTTGATGATCTTAATTTCTTCTTCAACGGAATCAAATGAGATTGAAGAAGAATCTAGAATGTCTCCAACCAACAAGGAGTCGATAAGAAATTCTGCCTTGTATGCCACCTCAACAACACGATCCCAAAGTGCTTGAAGCTCCTGATCTTCATTGCGCAATTCCACAATTCTTCCCAAGAAGGAGCGTAAGTAAACAAGTTCTTCATGGATTGCATGAATTGGATAGTTTGAAAGAGCAACTGAATGAGCATCAGGATTTGTCAAATCTCCGATATATTTTAGAAGAAAATCGATAAATCCCAACTCATTAGTCCTGGGAAACTGGGATGATGGTGATGTTTCTGGATATTTCTCGGCAACTATTGCCTTGATAAGCTTTATCCTTTTCAGGAAATCATGAAAAGACTCCAGATCCAGTTCCTTGACTGATCCATCTTTAATTTCGTTGAGAGAAAGGGAAAAAATAACAAGTCCTGCATCACAGAGGATGAGTCCAGTAAGATCTCTCATTTTCTCATCAAACACGTCGGGGTTCCCCTTGAGAATGATTCTCAAGGACCTCAACCCGTCATAAACCATTTTCAATCGATCCTTCAAAGACATCATAAGACAAGCTCCAGTCTTTAGCATCTCCCACAGATAGATTAGGAGAGTGTCGATGAAGACTCTGAATATGTGCTCATCTTTTTCCTTGTATGGTTGTCTTGATATCTTTGAAGCAATCAGGGCCTGGAAACAAGTCCTATGGACTTCGGGTTCTACCGGAATGATCTTCGACAGCAGGTCCCGAACAGGATTTTCTTTTGACCGGAATGATCTAAAGCCCCACAGGAGATAGTTGCGTGCCCGTGTTCACAGCGACAGATTTAGTGTGAGTCAGTAAAGGTCCCAATCGCTCATCATCGATGCCATGAAGAGTAACAAAACAGATGAAGTTTTTCAAGAATGTTAGCTTCTCTTCTAAGTTTTCCCATAGTTCCGGCTCTTCAGTATATTTTAAGACATCTATTAAGCAAACATACCGAAGGCTCTCCAGAAGAGAGTCCATGACATCCATTAGGTCATCTTTCTTTACCAGGGACTTGCTAGACAGCCTTGTCGAGTACTCTAAATCCTTGATTTCTTCTACGAGAGATGACCCTTCTTCTCGATAATAGAAGAGTTTTTCCACAAGAACCATATGATATCCATCTTCCACACTAGTAAGATAGAACTTGTGAATCGCCTGTCCCAGTTCGGAAATGTAATCTTTCATCCCAGCAACCAGTGCTCCCAGATTTGCATCATCATCATCGCCCCACTTTCTCACACATAGAAGAAATGGTCTGAAAGTTCCTAGAAATATTTTTACTCTCCTCAAGGAAATGAGCTCGTGCTTCCAATGTGGAGTTTTAGGACACAGATTCTCCAGCAACTGCAGATCATCCAAGATGGCTGAAATGCAAGTAAGACAACTGGAGGCCATTTAACGAAAGGAAGATGAGTTAAATTTAGAGATGAAGTAAGTCAATGAATATGGCTAGGAATGATGAAAAAAGTTGTACAGATCTCTCTTTCAGAAACTAGGTGGGATAATTTGGCCTTTTCCTTGCAGAAACTTCGTTGCAAATATATATATTTCACATCTGGCTGATATAAATCTTTCTTTATTCCTATTCTTGGCTGGATATAGTTATTTATATGGAGAGCTGCTGAATTCCTCGTCTATATTTCCTTATTTTCGCTCAGTAATGTTTGACAAGCTTATTAGGCTACAACAATTGCACGTTTAATCAAGTGCTCAACTCTTTCTGGATATTGAATTCCCAAAAAGTGAGACATTTTAAGAAAAATGTTCAATGGGTAACATTTTTTTAAACTTTTTCTCAAATTGTGAAAAGCGCGCAATTAGTGAAATGCAATCTTTTTTTTTCACATGATGGATTTGTAAAATTTTTTTACTATTTGTATAGGTAGATATTACTCAAATAACGTGCGAACGTAGGTTTAGAAATCACATTTATTGAATTTTTTTTTTCAAAACCTTGACTATTTGGGACCCTTTCTTAAAAACTCTTATGATTTGGAAATTTCCTCCATAGTTGCGAGTATATAGACTCACAACTAGATATATTATTTATTCATAAGGAATAATTTTGTAGCTGAATTTTATTGACCCAAAAAACCTGATCTTATATTGAGTCAGAAGGTCATAGAAAATTGAACCAGTGCATGATGTTTATCATCTTTCGGGAAATGCTAAATTAAAACTTACTTATCCTGACACATTTGGGTCAAGATGCGGGAATCTCATTTTATTAGCCCCAACAAGAAGCATGAACTACTTAAGATAGTGCGCTTTTGGTACTTCAACCCAAAAAAAGGATTTTTTGTATGGGGGAGAGATTCTATTGTTTAATGGCTTGACCATTGTCCTTACGAATGAATGATGCTTTGTTTAATGTAGAATCCGACAATTAACGATAAACCGTCTCCGTAACTAAAGTTAGTTGGCGACTATCATCCACAATTTATTATTTGATATTAATGAAGAGACTCATTTTCCTAAGGAAACATGCGCGCGGACAGACGGCCGTCGGATTTTCAGAGATTTTTTTTTTTTTGAAGACTTGCTAAATGGTTTTCCAAATGACGAGTGTGTTTGGATATGAGATTATTTAAAATATTATTTGAAATAATTACTGTAATACTTTTTTATGATGTAGTGTATGTGCGATAAAAAATAATTAAAAAGATAAAAATATTTGTTAAAAATTATATTTATAATGTAAGTAAATAAATTTTGATCATTATTTAACTATCCAAATACACGATCATAATAATGGACGGACGGTATCCAGCTGGCAAATCATTGCACAAAATAGAAAAGCACAACTGCCAGCCGCATCTGCACAATGCGAACTATTCGCGTTCCCCTCCCAGGGAAATTCAGACACGCATATATGTATTCGCAATTTCGCAGCAGCAGCAATGACTGATTTCAAGAATTCCCTTTGAAAATAAAAACACTCCAGAATCCCTCTCAATCTCTCTCTCCCTCTCTCCCACACCTATCTTTTTTCATTCAATTTCAGTTCTTGCTTCTGTGGGAGAGAGGAGAGGAGATAAAGAAACAACATAAAATTAGAAGATAATTCTATTATACCGAGAAACTATGCAGAAACTCAAGGATCAAAGGTCAAGATCCTCCAAACCCACAACCATACACGGGTTGGCTCAGTCTGGGGATCTCATTGCCTTCCAAAAGCTACTTCGTGACAATTATTATCGAGAGCTCATATTGACTGTTTCATTATAGTTCAAAACTTTTGTGGTGAGAGTATAAATAGCAAGAGATTGGTAATTTGGTCAGGTTCACGAAATCACATGATTTTCACATGACTGGTTCAAGTTAAAATTAAGCTACCCAACCCAAGGGAAGTTGAATGGGAAGGTTATAATAAAATATTAAGTGGGACAATGTGAAGAAACGACACTTTTAGAGGGGGTCCACTGGGACTCACCCTTTTTCTTATTGTCGCTCCGTTTCCATTATTCCAGCTGGTTTGTTTGGCTGACCGAACTTCGAGCACTAAAATCCAAATACAGAATTGTTTGATTCCATTGAATTGAACCCGCAGAGTAGTGCGCAGTGTCATATTCTTGGTTGTGTATCATGGTTGCGTCTAGCTGGCAATGATTTTGTGTTTCAATTAGTTATTAGAATAAAATCATTACGTGCGCAATGTGAACCTAAGAGTGTGAAAGTCGTTTCGATCCATCTTTTAGATCAATTATTTAGATAATCCTAGTGTGAAAACATTATTGGTATTCCTGGTCAAAAGTTCTTGTGATGGGAATAAAAGTACAAAAAAGAAACGCAAGTTGATCTACCAAGAGCATTTATAAGCAAGTACCTTTTCCGGGACTCCATGCGAATTTGTTGCCTGGTCCCAAGAAATTGACCGATGAGAACAAGAGGATTCTTGGCGACCCAATAAAGATAATAATAAGTGCATACGCTGCTTGGATTGATGTCCTTAACACATGTAAATTGACTTAAATGCATTGTATTTATAACTACTAAGAGGAGATTTTTTTATAAAACTTACAATGTGAGATACAAAAATAAACTCAACAATCACCATTTTGGCGTGTATCTAACATCGATAAATAGCAAACATACTCCACTTTTTTCATAAAGTCTCAATGAATCCCAATGAACCACAAAAGTGCCAACAGATCTCAATGACCCACCAATGAGCCAAGATGCAAAAGGTTCAACAGGTCCCAACGGATCAAAACTCACAAAAGTTCAACAAATCCCAATGGGCTAAAATATCGAACATAATAATCTTGCTTCACTTTCTTCACAACGTCCTCAATGAGTTCCAATGGGCAAAATAGCTCTTCTTCAAAACTCAACTGAACTCTAACGGGAGATTTTTCTTCACTCTTTGTAGCGTTAAATCAATATTTTGAAATTGACATTGATAGTTTGTTATCATCATCGTTGTCGCCGAACCCAGAGCCTGAAACTTTGATACTAGTTTGCTAGATCCGGTTCCAAAAAAATGATCAACAAGAACAGTAGGGTTCTTGACAACGCAATAAAGACAATAACAAATCAAATGAAAAAACAGAAAAACACAAAATTTTACATGATTCAGTCGAATTGACCTATGTCTATTGGCGAAGGAGTAACAAATTTACTATAACAAAGTACAAAAGAGAGAGTATAAAATTCTAGAAAATAATTCCAAGACTCAAAAGTCTTGTAAAACTGAAAACACAAAAGAGACTAAATATTATAAAATGTTTAACGGTCTAAAGTCCTATCATTTGCTCTTTTGATTTGATGCTTAACTAAAACTTCTCTCAGACTAGGATGTGGGCCCCTTAAAATTTTCTTGGGGTAGTGCATATGACACTTGAATTGGTGCCCTTAGCATATTTAAATTCACTTAATTCCATTGTAATTATAACCATTAAAATGAGAGATTTCTTTGTAAAACTCCTGATGTAGAATATAAATACAGACTCAACAACAAAATTGAATAATAAGAGTGGCAAATTGGGGACAAAAGGGAGACGGAGGAGGAGGAGGAAAGATTCGTAAGTACCAAGTGGGTACAAAATACTCATTTAATCTCATTATTGGGCTCGGATTGGACAACTAGACTGCCAAACCTAGCAGAAAGAAATTGTAGAAGTAGGCAATGGAAAAAAGAATTGATAAATTATGAAATCCTAGTAATTAAATTAGTCGATGGCATTCGTTCTTTTTTGTAAACAAATTACGTACTAATGGTATGAAAAGATTGACAAAATGCAACAATGAAGAAAACTTCGAAAATCTCTCTCGAAAATAATTATCTTCCAAAACTCTCTAGTTTAAAATTCTCTTTCCAAATCTTCAACCCCTTTGTAATATATAGGAATATTTCAAGAAAGCTCAAAACAATGATATTTTCTAAGTTTTCTATTCAATTATATTTTGAATAATATTAAAAAAATTTTACTCCAAATTCATGCATCTTCCATACTTGATATGATGTATGCTTGCAGAATTTAAAGCAGGTGGGTTGACCGACCATGTGTATGAAATAGGCAGTAATACCGGCCATATGCAAGTATGCAAGATGCATGAATCTGGATTGTAAAATTTTGAATATTATTCAAAATATAGTTGATTAGAAAACTTACAACATATGATAGCTTTGAGCTTTCTTAAAATATTCTTATCTATTACAAAGGGGTTGGAGATTTGGAAAGAGAATTTTAGACTAGAGGATTTTGGAAGAGAATTATTTCTGAGAGAAGTTTCCAAAGTTTTCTGCGTTTGCCTCTTTTGGCTTGCTTTCCTCTTTATATATAGCTTGTAATAGAGATATACTTGAAAATATTCTTCCAATGATGTCATTGCTTGAGTCATCTTATCTCTTATTGTCTGAAAATCTAAAATTTCATTGGTTGCTTGGATTTCTTCTTTATCTGATATTTTTGAGTGGCTGGGCCCCACGTTATTGAATTGGACTAAAAATTCCGTAGCAATCATCTTCATTTTCTTGAGTACGGTCTTGAGAAAACTCAATTTTTCTTCTTCATCAATTGGAAATAAGGCATTGATCAATTTTTTCTTGAAGTTGTCCTTACTAGTACTGGTTGTCACAAGGCATTGAAATTTATTTTTTGTAGTCAAGAATTCTTGATTTTTTGTTTGCTCTAGCCTGAAAATCTCTCGTGGCATAGTGTAATTTATTTCATTTACAGTATCCCACTATTTAATTTTAAATTGTCTGGTAAAAATATCGATCCCTTGATAAATGATCTTATTAAAATTTCAGCAAAATATCCATGGAATCCTATTCTTGATGTAATAATGGAGTAACATTTGGGAGACCACATAATCGTTGAAAGTTGGACTTTTGTAGAAAGTTTGAAATCCTCCTGGAAATTTATAGGCATAATTTCAAAGTTTCTACCAAAATCTTTCCACCATATGTAGAACTATCTTGGGAAATCATGAGTGGTGATTGCAAGTAATTGTTGAACTAGGAATGAGAAAATAGTCTAAAGAGGGATATATGACATCGGACTTTGATATAATCATGACAAGTGTAAATACCTGGTTTGAAAGGGGTTTTAAAATATAATTGAATATAAAACTTACAAAATATCAAACTTTTGAGCTTTCTTAAAATATTCTTATCTATTACAAAGGGGTTAGAGATTTGGAAAGAGAATTTTAGACTAGAGGGTTTCGGAAGAGAATTATTTTCGAGAGAGATTTTAAAAATTTTCTACACTTGTTCCTTTTGACTTGCTTTCTCCTCTTTATATAGAGCTTGTAAGAAAGATATGCTTGAGAATATTCTTCCAAAAATATCGATCCCTTGATAAATTATCTTATTAAAATTTCAGCAAAATATTGATAGGGTGTTATTTGTTAATATTTTTATTGTTAATTTCCCCCTTTTCCCTTGTCAAATATTGCCTTAATTGTTAATATTTACTTATATTTGGTATTTGGACTCAATTTCAGGGAATGGAACTGAAAAGTGCTAAAAAGGGGAAACTATCTTTTGAGAAAATTGCTCCACTCGTGAGAGACTCCAAAAGGCTTCACAAACCTGGCCCACACGTTGCTACAGACGGATGGCAATTTCCTTTGGCTGATTAGAAGAGCTGCTGACCTGATGACTAGGAGTCTTCCTATGAAGAGGAAACTAAAAACAAGGATTTCGGTAGAGCCCACCTATTGTACTCCTCTTGCTCAATTCGATGGGAACCAGGGGAAAAAGGCATGAATCACTTTTGGGCTCTTAGGAGGAAACGTACAAAGGCCAATATATAGCTCTAGGAATAACTTTTTGGCAATAGTTTTAGTTCTTTTTTCTTTTCCCTTCATGCACACCTACTGTTCGACAATATTCCCAAAGGTAGAAACATCTTTGACTTTTTGATAAAATAGAGGAAAACAATTTGACATTCATGGATTCAATGGAATTGCGTGGAGATTTATTTATGCGGCGTGGCTAAGTTTTTCATCTAGTCAGGGATCAACTCGACGACGCAGTCTCGAATACCTGTGAGATCGAATTAATTTTCATGCGTTCCTTAACTTGTTAATATTTGTACGTTTCCTGTTTGAATTTTTATGAGATTATTTTGTTAATTAAATGTTAAGGGCCCGATGTTCGATGCGACTTATTAATCTCCTGCCAAATTAGTCAATTAAATTCGTAATTGTTTGATTGATTGATATTAGTGGCAACTGGCGTGTTTACACACTAGGTAAGTGTGCAATCCAATTTAAATAACCCTCGTAGCGTGTTATTGATTGGGGTTAGGTTTTTCTAGTCCTTAATGTAATTAGAAAATTAATTTCTACGGTCGTACCTAGGAGTATTTTCTGATTAGGGGTAATCAATGATCGTAACTTGATTATCAATAAATTAAGGAAAAATTGGTTGTTAGAGTTCGTTGGCGACTATAACTAGTCTATTAATAAATTAAGTGAACCTCCTTTGCATCAATGATCGGGTAAATGGACTGTGTCTGAGTAGTTGTATCCTTGGCTAGAGTTTATCTATTCTTGATTTAATTCCTACTTATATTTGTGCTAGTTAATTAATTATTTTTAGTTGAATTATTTAATTGTTTTTAGTTTCATTTCGACAAAATCCCCCCTTACCAATTGGAATCTTAAAGAGACAAATATCTCTAATCCCTGAGGAGACGACCCTATTTGTCACTGTCTAATATTTAGTAAATTTTGTCAATTAATTAATTTTGGTATATCGGATTAAGCAAATTCTTCGGGAACAAGGTGAATCAAGTAACGCATTGCATACCTAGAGTCCATGCTCCAGTACCTAGGATTAATTAGTGACTGATTTTAGTGGTAGTTAGGTTCTATATTTTTATTATTGTACATGTTCGACATCTGTCAATTTTTGGCGCCGTTGCTGGGGACTGGCGTTAATTATTTATTTTTTTAATTCATTTTTGTTCTAATTTTCTGGTGCTTTTCGAGTGTATGTCTCGTTCTTCTCGTATAGGTGAATTAATTTTTGATTTCGAGGTAGAGAAGACTGCACGCAGAACAAGAAAAGAGACCAGACAACTCAGAGAAGAGCACTCAAGTGCTGCATTTCAGGGATCTGAACCAGAAGTTGAACTAACTGATTCGTTTGGTGACACTTCGAGTGACTTGGATCAGGAAGAAGCCACTATGGCGGATGCGCAAACACTCAAGGAGTTGGTTGCCCCTAATTTAAACCAGCAACCTTTGTACATTACTTTCCCAATTTTGAATGATAACACTAACTTTGAACTCAAATCTGGTTTAATTCATCTCTTGCCATCTTTCCATGGTCTACTAGGCGAGGAGCCCCTACAAGCACTTGCAGGAGTTCGATGTCGTTTGCAACAACATGAAACCGCCGGACATCACAGAAGAGCAAATAAAAATGAGGGCATTCCTCTTTTCTTTGAAGGCCTTCGCTAAAGATTGGTTGTACTACCTACCACCAGGTAGTATCACCACATAGAACCAGTTGAAGAAAAAGTTTTTGGACAAATACTTTCCTGCGTCTCGAGCTGCAAGCCTAAGGAAGGAAATTTGTGGTATCGAGCAACACCCAGGCGAGTCCCTCTATGAGTACTGGGAAAGATTCAAAAAACTGTGTATAAAATGCCCCCAACATCAGATAAGTGAGCAACTGCTCATTTAATACTTCTATGAGGGGCTACTTTTTAGAGACAGGAGTATAATTGATATTGCGAGTGAAGGGGCACTGGTGAACAAGACCCTTCGAGCAGCGTGGGAGCTGATTGAGGGGATGGCTGAAAATTCACAGCAGTTCGGTTTAAGGGAGGACGTCCCGACGCGTTGGGTGAATGAGGTAGACACCTCTTCCCTCCAACAACAAATCTCTGAATTGACGTCTTTCGTGCGACAGTTGGCTGTGGGAAATGCATCACAAGCCAAGGTGTGTGGGATCTGCACTGGTATGGGTCACTCTACAGAGATGTGCCCTATAATTCAAGAAGAAAAGCGCGGAGCAGGTGAACATGGCTGGCCACGCGCCCGCGCCAAGAAAACCCTACTACCCGTATTCGAACACGTATAATCCGGATTGGCGAGATCACCCTCACTTCAGTTATGGAGGAAACATGCAGCCCAAATTTGCACCAAACAGATAGCAAGGGCATCAACAGCAGTACCAGCCTCACCCACCACCACCCACGTCAAATTCAAATCCGTCCATGGAGGAGATAATGAAACAACTACTTGCTAATCAGCAGAAAACGGATTTAGACCTACAACATATGCGAAATCAAATGAGTCAGATGCATTCCATGCAAACACAGATGAATCAAATGGCAGTCACGATCAACCGTTTGGAATCCCAAATTCAAGAGAAGTTGCCATCTCAACCTGAAGTGAATCCGAAAAATGTAAGCGCAATGACCCTGAAAAATGGCAAGGAAGTCCAAGGGTCCGAACCGGTAATTTCTAAGGACAAGGACGAAGAACAGATTGAGAAAGAATTGGAAGATGAAGGCAGAGACACCAAAGATCCAAAGGTAACCCAGGACCCAAGCGTTACAGTTAGAACTAACCCACCTCCCTTTGCTAGCAGGTTGGAGAAACCAAAAAAACAGGACAAGGAGAAAGAGGTCCTGAAAATTTTTCACAAGGTGGAGATCAATATTCCCCTATTAGACGCGATTAAGCAGGTGCCCAGGTATGCAAAATTTTTGAGAGATTTGTGTGTCAACCGAAAGCGGTTGAAAGGAGATGAACGAGTCGTAGTGGGGGAGAATGTGTCAGCAATTTTGCAGCGAAAACTTCCACCCAAATGGCGGGGATCCAAGTATGTTCACTATTTCTTGCAGGATAGGTAATACATTAATTGAAAAGGCCATGTTAGACTAGGAACCTCTATAAATGTCATGCCCAAGTCCATATATGTTTCTTTGAAATTAGGCCCTTTGAAAGAGATTGGGATAATAATACAACTGCCTGACCGAACCAATGCATACCCTGACGGATTGATTGAGGACGTTTTGATAAAAATTAATGAATTGGTTTTCCCTACTGATTTTTACGTGCTTGATATGGATGATGAACATTCCATGACCCGTCACCTTTGTTGTTAGGTAGACCTTCTTGAGTAAAGGTCGAACCCAAAATTGATGTTAATAAGGGTACTTTGTCTATGAAATTTGATGGTGAGATTGTGCATTTCAACATTTTTGAAACCATGAAATATCCTTTAAACTCAAATGTTAGCTCCATTTTCTCTGTAAATGTTATTAATCTTGCGGTACAGGAAGTTTTGAAATTGAAGGCAGGGATGAGTTAGAAGTCTTCTTGACGCAGACACTTCGAGTCAGAAACGACCCCAGAGATAGAGTTGAGTGAGGAGTTCAGATGTGTGATTGGAGCGTTGCATTCATTGCCCACCACAAGAATAAGGTATGGTCTTGCACCTATTTTTACACCCGAACCTCATCAAAGGCTATTCCATCTGTGGTGCAGGCGCCTGTTCTGGAGTTGAAACCCCTGCCGAAACACCTCAAGTATGCATACTTGGGTGAGGGGAAGACACTCCTAGTGATCATTTCTGCTAATTTATCGGAGGTCCAAGAAGACAAATTGATTCAAGTTTTGAGGGAACACAAGCAGGCGATAGGTTGGACCATTGCCGATATTAAGGGAATCAGCCCCGAATATGCATGCATCGCATTCGACTCGAACAGGGTGCTAAACCCGTGCGACAGGCTCAGAGGAGACTAAATCCTCTTATGATGGAGGTAGTGAAAAGAGATTTTAAAACTACTGGACGTCTAAATTATATTTGCCATATCAGACAGCTCTTGGGTGAGTCCAGTATAGATGGTCCCAAAGAAGGCGGGGGTGACGGTGGAGTCAAACAAAGAGGGTGAGCTCGTACCTGTTTGAAAGCCCACTGGATGGCGGCAATGTATCGACTATAGAAAACTCAACGCCGTCACGAAAAAGGATCACTTCCCTCTTTCTTTCATTGATCAAATGGTAGAGAGATTAGCATGTCAAGTTTTACTATTATTTTTTGCATGGATTTTCAGGTTATTTTCAAATTGCTATCGCACCTGAGGATCAGGAGAAGACCACTTTTACGTGCCCGTTTGGAACATTCGCCTATCGAAAGATGCCATTTGGATTGTGTAATGCACCTGCGACCTTTCAACGCTGCATGGTAAGCATCTTTTCAGAGTACGTTGAGAAGATTATTGAAATTTTTATGGATGATTTCAGTGTGTATGGTGAGAGTTTTGACAACTGTCTAGATAATCTAAAATTAATTTTGGTAAGGTGTATAGAAGTTAATCTCGTGCTAAATTGGGAAAAGTGTCAATTTATGATCGAACACAGGATAGTTTTGGGTCATGTAGTGTCGTCTAAAGGTATCGAGGTTGATAAAGCGAAAATAGATATTATTTCTACCTTATCTTATACCGCGAGTGTGCGGAAAGTGCATTCTTTCTTAGGTCATGCAGGTTTCTACTGGAAGTTCATTAAAGACTTTTCAAAAATTGGATTACCATTGTTCCAACTGTTACAAAAAGAGGTGCCCCTTCGACTTCGATGAAGCATGTAAGAGGGCGTTTGATAGGGTGAAAGGAACTATTGACTTCCTCACCTATTATCCAACCCCCTGACTGGAACCTACTGTTTGAGATTATGTGGCGACGCCAGCGACTATGCAGTAGGCGCGTGCTGGGTCAGAGAGTAGGAAAGGCAGCCTATGCTATCTACTACGCATCGCGGGCCTTGAACGGAATTCAATTGAACTATTCAACCACTGAAAAAGAGCTTTTGGCGGTTGTCTTTACTTTAGAAAAATTCAGATCTTATTTACTAGATGCTAAAGTTATTATTTTTTCTGATCATGCAGCTTTACGGTACCTGTTGACCAAGAAAGAGGCAAAATCGCGACATATAAGGTGGATATTATTGCTACAAGAATTTGACATGGAGATCAGAGATAAGAAAGGGACGGAGAACCTGGTAGCAGATTACTTGAGTCGAGTACAAGTCGTCGAAGATGACCTCCCGTTGAGAGAAGTTTTTCCAGAGGAGCATTTATTTTCTGCTAATTTGTCTTTGTCTTGGTATGCGGATATCGTTAATTTTCTAGTCACTGACAAGTTTCCTGCAAGATGGTCTAAGGCGAAGAGGGACAAGTTGAGAAGTGATGCGAAATCCTACATTTGGGATGACCCCTACCTCTGGAAGCGTGGTGCCGACCAAATTATTCGAAAGTGTGTAGGTGAGCCTGAATTCCAATCTATACTAACATATTGTCACTCTTTTTGCGTACGGAGGTCACTTTGGACCAAAAAGGACAGCTCGTAAGGTGCTGGAGAGCGAATTCTATTGGCCGACTCTCTTCAAGGACGCCTACTCATTTTGTAAGTCTTGCGATAAGTGTCAACGAGTAGGGAACATTTCTCGTAGGGATCAAATGACCCAAACCCCAATGATTTTTGTTGAAATTTTCGATGTTTGGGGTATTAACTTTATGGGTCCTTTTTCTTCATCTTATGGTTTTTTGTATATATTATTTGTTGTGGATTATGTTTTCAAATGGGTGGAAGCAAGGTTACCCGTACTAATGATTCCAAAGTGGTTGCAGAATTTGTCAAGTCTAATATTTCTGTCCGCTTTGGGATGTCGCGAGCAATTGTAAGCGATCGGGGCACTCATTTCTGCAACAAAACGATTGCTGCACTTTTTAGGAGATACGACTTTTTTACACAAAATCTCTACATCCTACCACCCTCAGACAAATGGTCAGACGGAGGCATCGAATCGAGAGATTAAGTCAATTTTAGAAAAGATGGTCCGACCTGATAGGAAGGATTGGAGTACGTAGCTTGAGAATGCATTATGAGCATACAGGACGGCGTACAAGACACCGATTGGCATGTCCCCTTACCGGTTAGTATTTGGGAAACCATGCCATCTCCCCGTTGAGTTTGAGTATAGAGCGTTTTGGGCGGTAAAGTACTGCAATATGAATATTGAGGAGGGCGGTCTTCAAAGAAAGCTGCAATTACAAGAATTGGAGGAGATTCGAAATAAAGTATACGAGAATGCGGTGATTTATAAGGAGAAAAATAAGGTGTTTCATGACCAGCAGATCTCTAGGAAGACATTCGAATGCGGACAAAAAGTTCTGCTGTACCATTCCAAATTGAAGTTATTTCCAAGTAAATTACATTCTCGTTGGATTAGTCCTTTTGTTGTGACTAATGTCTTTCATTATGGTGAAGTGGAGATACAGAGTTTGAAAACGGAGAAAAATTTGTGGTGAATGGTCACCGTCTCAAGTCATATTATGAAGGGTTTCCAGTTGAACGGGTGGAGATGGTGCAACTAGAAGACCCGACTTGCTTAGTTTAAGCATTCTTTGGACTCTGTCTAACCAAAGACGTTAAAAAAGGCACTTTTGGGATGCAATCCAATTATTGATTTTGTTGTCTTTGTTGTTCAATTCTTTAAATGTGTCGTTCCTCACGTGGGGGTTAGTCATTTTTGATGTTTTTCTCACTGTGATCAGGAAAGGTAATCTTGGCGTGCCTACGCGAGAAGAGCACGCGTTAACCGTCTAAATTTCAACCTTATGGTCAGAGAACGTTTGTAAATCTTGGCGTGCCCACGCCATGTTGGTAATTTCTCAACATCTCGCGACGTCGGCAGGAATGGGAATCTTGGCGTGCCCACGCGAGGAGAGCACGTGTTAACTTGCAAAAAGTGACTCCTGAGCTCAGAGGATGTTTTGTAATCTTGGCATGTCCACGCCATGTTTGACGACCCAAAAATACAGGAATTATTTTTAATTTAAAAAAAAAGATTTATCTATTTATTTACTTATTTATTTTATTTTATTATTTTTGAAAAAAATCAACAAACAAAATTATTTCAGCAATTCAAATTTTTGAAATTTAAATTCAAAAAGGAAAAATTTTCAAAAAAAAAAAACTATTTTTTTTCTTTTCTTTTTCCTTTCTTTTTCTCTTTTCTTTCTTCTTTTCTTTTTTTTTTTCTTTCTTTCCTTTCTTTCCTTTCTTTTTCTTTCTTTCTCCTTTCTTTCTTCTTTCTCTTTTCTTCCTTCTTCCCCGTTGCCCCTGTTTCCCTTTTCTTTTTTTTCTTTCGTTTGTCCGCCGCCGCTGCAGCTCCAGCAGCTTTCCCCTCGCGTGGTTCTCCGCCACCGCAGCCCCTCACCTCGCTCAGCTCTCCCCTTCCACTCGCGCCGCCTGCTCACGCCAACGCCAGCTCCCTCAACGCCAGCAACGCCAGCTCCGTCCACGCGCCCGCCACTCCTGTCCTCACAAGCCGAAGCTCTATCGCCATCGCTCGCCTCTTTTCCCTCTCTCCGTCACGATCTCTCTCCTCTCAGAACTCGCCTCCGCCGCCGAAAGCTTCCATCGCTGCCGCCTCCAAGCTCACGCCACCCCAGCTCTCCTCTACTCCTCGCGCCGCCATTCTCCTCACCGCTGTCCACCAGCCACCGGGCGCGTCGCCGAAGCTCCATCGCCGCACGCGAGCTGTCGCGTCGCACGCCACTAGCCGCGAGTCTCGCCTGCCAGCTCCTCCTCGTCCTCACCTACACCCCAGCACGTCCACCATCGAGCAATGCCCGTGAGCTCAGCCCACGCCACACGCGTACGCCTCTCCACGCGCTTCACCACCTGTCACTTTTGGCAGGTGGAGGTATTGTAATTTCTCCCTCAATTAGTATTTTTTTGATTTTTCAATTGCTGGATTTGCGCCTCTTTCTTGATGGATGAAAGAGGGGGTGATTTGGGCATTTTCTGGGGTTAATTTTGGGTGGAATTAAGTTTGTTTGCTGCTCTAATTGGGGGTGTCTTTTGATATTCCGTACATTGCTAAATATTGTTTGGGTTTTGATTACTTGAGGTTTCTATTGCATCTGGGGGATACAATTTGACGGCCCTTGTTTGGGTATTTCTGCTATTCTTTGATACGGTTTGGTGTGTTTGGCTTTATCCAGTGCTTAGGGTTCGCCATTTGAGTTAATTCTTCCCTGTACGTGCACCGGTGGTACTGGTTGTGGTAGTTTGCCTAAAATTCCTTAATCTTATGTGATTGACTACTGGATTTTGGTGATTCAATTGTTTCTCGTATTTTGCATTGTGGTTGCTGGAGTTGCCATTTTCTTAGGTCAATTGCTAATTTTAGCAGGTTGATTTGGGTAATTTACTGTCCAATTGGAGACAGTTGTTGAGACTTTGGGCGGCGTTGTGTCCAATTGTTGAAATTTGTTGATTGTGTCAAAATTAGGCACTATTTGGGTCTACTTGTCTTGTTTGGCAGTATTCTAGCAAAAGATTTCATTTACTTGGTTCATTGGAGTACTGGTGACATTTTGGCCTACGTTGCCATTGAATTTGACCACATTTGGACCACAAGTACTCGTTGATTGCAGTTGCTATTAGTGTGGAGTTATTTTTGTACACCTGGTGGGTGCTTGCATTGTGCATTTTGTTCATTGGGATTGGCTTCTAATTTGTTTTTGCTTGGAATTTTCTACTTCCATTCGTTGTTGGCAGTTATTGTCTTTTGTTGGTTGGATTCCCTGCTAGTTCTCATGGTGAAGCCACGGTCCTCTTCTAGGTCTAGACCGCCACAACCCTCTCAGCCATCCCCACCCCAACCCACCATTCCCGCCTCTGACCCCTCGCACAAACCTTCCTCTTCTGGTAGGAGGGCTCGTCTTGGGAGGCAAAGAGGCGTTCATATTTCTGACCCTTCACACTTCGGGAGTAATTTGACCTTCACTAGAGCCGCCGACAAGCAGCGATATATTGTTTGTTGTGAGCGGCGGATTACTCCTTGTCGATATTTGGACGCCACCACTTTGGGCCTTCTAGATATTAGGACCCCCTTTGACCGATTGATCAATGGCATTGGGTGGCGTCCTTATTCTCGTATTATTGACTGCCCAGCCTTTTGTTGAGTTGGTTAGGGAGTTTTATACCACCTTTGAGTTCACCATTACTACTGGTTGTACGGTATCCACCTCGGATGTCATCCGTTTTCGCTTATTGGGTCAAGAATTCCACCACTCTATTACTGATTTCAATCTAAACTTTGGTTTTATTGATCTGGCCTACGTCGCCTCTCGTAAGTATGTCGAGAGTGCCTGTGACTACATTGAGCCCTTTTTCTCTCGTTATCGAGATATGTGGGAGGCACTGTCCGTCGACCCTGCCCCTTATGACCCTCGCCAGTCCAAGAGCTCTTATATCAAGGACCCGGCTTCTCGCTACATCCAGCATTTTTTAGCGTATAGTTTCTCGGGTAGGCGAGATAGCTCGGACATTTTGTCTAAGCTGAAGTTTTTCTTTATTTGGTGCATGCATAATAATATTAAAGTGAACTTAGGGTGCTGGCTCGCTTCTCAATTTAAGTCTGTTTTGACTAAAAAGAAGCGGCCCTTGATTCTTGGGTCGTATATTATCCATTTGGCTGTTAACTTGAATTTGCTTGATCTTTCTAACCATGATTTGCATGTAGCCTGCCAAATGGAGCCCTTGGACATCTCGTGCTTAGAGAGAATGGGTCTGGTAAGGGAGGGTGACGACGGGTGGGAAATGGTTCCCCCGGGACCACCTCTGGTTCCCCCGGGACCACCTCGTGTTCCCCCTCGCTCCTCTTTTGCCCATTATTCCACAGCTGGCGGCGACCCTGGCCCATCTACCTCCGCTCCACCCCCAGGGGCTGATGACTGGAACGAGCTCCGAGCCAAGGTCAACATTTTGGATGCTCGAGTGAAGAATATCGACACCAATGTGGCTAATATGGCGCAGAATCTGACAGCATTTATGCAGCAAGCCGGATTTCCTCCTCAGTTTCCGCCTAACCCTCCACTGTTTTGATGACGTCAGGGAAGTACTGTTGCCCTTCTCTTAAATTTTGCTGTTAAGTAGTCACATTGAGGGCAATGTGTCATTTTGGTGTGGGGGGATCAGTTGGGGTGCTAGTTTTTTTTAGTTTTTAGTTTCTAGATGTTTTCCCTATATTTTTAGCTTGTTTTGCCTATCTTTCATTTATTTTCATTTATTTTTCTAGTGATCAGTCCTTATATGAATACCAAGTTTGGATGTTGGGTTGTTGTCTCTAATTCTGCTATTGCCGAGTTTTAGTAACAAAAGTGTATCTAGCTAATGAGGTTGAGTTCAGGGACATCTCTTTGGTGAATATCAGTACTTGCTTAACTCTTTTAGTTTTTGGTTAACTTGTCTAGGCATAGGGCATGATTGTTGGCATTTTTCATGTGATTTGGTCCAGTTATTAATTTTAGTTCTCCATGTTTGAAAATTTGAGGCAGGCTGCTGTTGTTTTTGTGTTATCTTTAGTTATGGTGCTATATGGTTGTAAATAAGAGTTGACTGTACTCCGCTAGTTGTTACTACTGAGTAATCGGGGATCTTCACCTAAAGTGTCGATTCTCGCGTCAAAAGATAGTAGTAACTATGAGTACGTGGTGGCGTAGCGATTGGAGCTGAGTAACCGGGCTCCTTCATCTGGCAAATGTTGGAGTTCGCGTCAAAAGGTTCTAATGGCTATAGACTAAGTCTTTTGTCATATTTAAAAAAAAAAGAACGAAAAAAAGAGAAAAAAATAGAAAATGTGAAGAAAAAAAAGAAGTAAAGAATGTGTTAGAATGTGAAAGAGCCAACTTGCCGATTTGTGAAATTGATGTTGAGATTTTGGTTATTAGTTTGACCATTTGCTGATAAATGTGAGCAACCATCCCTTTTTCTTAGATTAGTTTGCTTTTAATTAGAGGAGTTGGCTGTTGGGAAGCTAACCGGGGTGATTTCTCTCTGATTTTGACCTGTGATGCTTGATATATATATATATATATATATATATATATATTTTTCGTGGTATCTTGGCAATACGATAGTTGGAGCAATAACCATTGTCGAATTTTTGGTGGTGTTCAATTCCTGTTCTCATACTTGAGGGCAAGTATGGTTCAGGTGTGGGGGGAATTGATAGGGTGTTATTTGTTAGTATTTTTATTGTTAATTTCCGCCTTTTCCCTTGCCAAATATTGCCTTAATTGTTAATATTTACTTATATTTGGTATTTGGACTCAATTTCAGGGAATGGAACTGAAAAGTGCTAAAAAGGGGAAATTATCTTGAGAAAATTGCTCCACTCATGAGAGACTCCAGAAGGCTTCACAAACCTGGCCCACGTTGCTATAGACGGATGGCAATTTCCTTTGGCTGATTAGAAGAGCTGCTGACCTGCTGACTAGGAGTCTTCCTATGAAGAGGAAACTAAAAACAAGGATTTCGGTAGAGCCCACCTGTTGTACTCCTCTTGCTCAATTCGGTGAGGACCAGGGGAAAAAGACATGAATCACTTTTGGGCTCTTAGGGGGAAACGTACAGAGGCCAATAGATAGCTCTAGGAATAACTTTTTGGCAATAGTTTTAGTTCATTTTTCTTTTCCCTTCATGCACACCTACTGTTCGACAATATTCCCAAAGGTAGAAACATCTTTGACTTTTTGATAAAATAGTGGAAAACAATTTGACATTCATGGATTCAATGGAATTGCGTGGAGATTTATTTATGCGGTGTGGCTAAGCTTTTCATCTAGTCAGGGATCAACTCGACGACGCAGTCTCGAATACCTGTGAGATCGAATTAATTTTCATGCGTTCCTTAACTTGTTAATATTTGCACGTTTCCTGTTTGAATTTCTATGGGATTATTTTGTTAATTGAATGTCAAGGGCCCGATGTTCGATGCGACTTATTAATCTCCTGTCAAATTAGTCAATTAAATCCGTAATTGTTTGATTGATTGATATTAGTGGCAACTGGCGTGTTTATACACTAGGAAAGTGTGCAATCCAGTTTAAATAACCCTCGTAGCGTGTTATTGATTGGGGTTAGGTTTTTCTAGTCCTTAATGCAATTAGGAAATTAATTCCTACGGTCGTACTTAAGAGTATTTTCTGATTAGGAGTAATCGATGGTCGTACCTTGGTTATCAATAAATTAAGGAAAAATTGGTTGTTAGAGTTCGTCAGCGACTATAAGTAGTCTATTAATAAATTAAGTGAACCTCCCTTGTATCAATGATCGGGTAAATGGACTGTGTCTGAGTAGTTGTATCCTTGGTTAGAGTTTATCTATTCTTGATTTAATTCCTGCTTATATTCGTGCTAGTTAATTAATTATTTTTAGTTGAATTACTTAATTATTTTTAGTTTCATTTCAACAAAATCCCCCCTTACCAATTGAAATTTTAAAGAGACAAATATCCCCAATCCCTGAGGAGACGACTCTATTTGCCACTGTTTACTATTTAGTAAATTTTGTCAACTAATTAATTCTGGTATATCGGATTAAGCAAACTCTTCGGGAACAGGGTGAATCAAGTAACGCATTACATACCTAGAGTCCCTGCTCCAGTACCTAGGATTAATTAGTGACTGATTTTAGTGGTAGTTAGGGTCTATATTTTTATTATTGCACAGGTTCGGCATCTGTCAAATATCCATGAAATCCTATTCTTAATGTAATAATGGAGTATGCTTGCAAAATTTAAAGTAGGCAGATTGGCCGACCATATGCATGAAATAGGGGATAATACCAACCATATGCAAGTATGCAAGATGCATGAATTTGGAGTATGATTTTTTTAATATTATTCAAAATATAATTGAATAGAAAACTTAGAAAATATCATTGATGCTACAGTGATACAGCAAAGCCAGTAGTCCACCTTACGAAGATTAGTAGTCCACCAAAAATACTTGAGAAGATACTTGTGAAGATTAGTAGTCCACCTTATGAAATAAGGATCTTCAGATCAGTATTTCCCATGTCCATTTGAATCTCCTGAAGTGGCTCTATAAAACTTGCAGAGCAGGGACAATTAGACACCTCAATTATTTCAGGACTTGAATTCCCCAAACAAGAAGGGATCTCCTCCAAAAAGTGACAATCTTCCAAAATTAATTTCCTTATCCTTGGAAAACATTCCACGCACTCAGAGACGGTCCACTTGATAATATCCAGGGAAGCCAATTTCAAGAAACTACCTTTTAGGGACCCCTATTCTTCCATGTTCCATATTCCCCCCTCAAATGCTCCGTCAAGTAATTTGAGAACCTCAAGATTAGGTAGATTTTTTATTGCTGATATTTTGCTCTAAGGGAAGTAAAAGCACGAAAGAGTCAATTTTTTAATAGTGGAAGAGAATTGAAACTCAAACTGGCATTGAACATAGCTTTTCAACTTCAAAATAAGTGATTCTAGTTGACTTAGGGAGTCAAGTACTAGAATCCTGTCGGATGCACCCGAAGCAAGATAATCAGATTCAAGGATTTCGATGCTGCATTTCAGCTTGCGAATATTGGGAAACTTTCTATCTTGTCCGCATTTTCCCATGAAGAAAGAATTGTGTCAGAGAAAGTATCTAAATTGCATAACTCTGCAGCATCGTCAAGATTGGTGGCGGGCAACCGAAAAGTCGAATAAAATCTAGGCTTTCTCCTAATGTGCAAATGCCTTAGTTTCTTCAGATTCAATATGGTATCTGGCAGTGAAACAATATGAGAAAATGTTCCCACAATGAAAGTTTCGAAGTTTGTTAGATTGGTTTATGGATGATGCAATGGACTTTCATGGTTCCTAGAACTGCCAAATACCTCAGCTGAACATGTAATTCGTTCTTTTGGTAAAGTAGAACCTAGACTGGGATCAGTTTAAGAGACTGGAGCTAAAAGACTGGGTGGATTGGAACCTCCGAGAGAGAAATGTTGGGACAGATAGGGAAGTATGCTGGTAATTATTATTTTAGAACTTGGTTTATTTGGCCTGGTCAGCTAGAAATGCTTTTTGCTGTGCAGGGGATGGCAGCAAGCTGAGATGTAGCTATAGGCAAGTGCTAGCTCAAGCAAAGCAAGTGCAAGCAGCCTTTCAGAAGGAAGGTAAGATGGAGGGGAAGGAGTTGATGTTTATTAGCTAGGTAAATCCAGGGCTGGATGAAAGTCAATGTCGACGGGGCTGCTACATGTAACCCAGGAGAGGCAGGAGCAGGGGGACTAATACGACACGATAGGTGTCTATGGAAGGGGGATTTTGTAGCGAACCTGGGGATAACCACAAATGTAGTGGTGGAGCAGTGGGGAATGATGTACGGCTTAGAAATGGCTTGGGAGCAAGGGCACAGGAAAGTGGTATTAGAGTTAGACTCATTAACACCATTATCTCTGTTGAAGACTGGTACTAGCACAGGCCTTTACTCGAATCTTGTTAAGCAGATACAGGGATGGTTTAAGAGGGAATGGGAAGTTATGCTTGTCCACACTTGGAGAGAGGGAATACGACTGTGGATTATTTAGCCAAGAGTAGTTTGAGGCAAGGAATGGGAGTGAAGTGGTTGGAGGAGCCCCCGAGTCGATTGAGAGAGACTTTGGGCTAGGATACCATGGGAGTGATAGCCCCCCGTCTAGTGTCCTAGCAATGAGCCAGAGGCCCTCCAATGTACCCAAAAAAAAAAAAAAGTAGAACGTAGACTCATGTGTATTAGAGAATTTTCAAAATTTGGTCATTTATAAAGTTGGACAAACCTACTTGAACTATAGTGTGTTTTTATAAAGAATTTTAATAGTAGGTAAATGATCTACTACAACAAATCATTCCTACTAAATCTTTATAGTGTTGAGATTGAGAATGATCAAGAGTTGCAACCATTCTTCATTAATTTGTGACTTTATCTTGAATTGCGTTGATCGAAAAGTTTCTCAACACTAATGCGAGTGTTCATATAGTTTTTGGAAATCCAAACATCAGTTTTTGGATGTTTAAATACCATTTCAGTGATAATTAACCATCAATCCTAGTTTGAAAATAATAAAAACCGTTGTACATTTTCTCTTTTCAAAGAAAAAAAGATCCTATTAATGATTATGTCTACTATGAGATCATTCAAAACCTTCGAATTTTTCTTATGGCTAATTCCAATAAACTCCCTAAAAATGCCTTTTCATCACATTACCTCCTTGAACATTAATTTAATTGAACCAATCAACGCTAGTGTTATTACAATTTTCACAATCAGGTACTATTTAATCAGGAAGCTCAAATTTTTACCGGAATTAGTCATATGCAACACATAATCATTTCATAAAGTGACCAAATTATCCCACAATTTCTTAATTATAAAATTTTATTTATTTACTCTTGATCGAAAATTTTCTAAAACAATCTAGTAATTCACCACAATGCAAAAAATTCTATTATCTATAGCTTTTGGTTTATTATCATAATTGAAATTTATTTTCAAGCCTTGTTTGGATGGTCACTTTTCCCCAAAAAAATTTTTACGTTTTTTGTAAACACATTTTTCAATTACCTTTTTATCTCATATACATCAAATTATTACAGTGCATTTTTCTGTAAAAACTCCTAAAAAATAGCAATCAAAATAGGAAAAAACTCTTAAAAAATATCATTGTTAAGTACAACGTATTTTATGTTTGAATAGGTCAAATGTTTTTACAAATGTGTAAGTATCTAGAGTTCATCTTAATAGTTTAATTGGTTCAACAATCTGGTCAGTTCATGAAACCATGTATGCTTCACGTGACTGGTTCAACCTAAAATTGAGCTGCTAGACCCAATGGTAGTTGAATGGGAAGCTTGTAATAGTACAAGGATGGATTTGTTCAATTAAATGTTTAGCGGGGCAATGTGAAGAAAGACACTTTTGCAGGCGGTTTATTGGAATTCACTCTTTTTCTAATCGCCACACCATTTCCATTAATTAATCCATTTGGTTGGCTGACCGAGTTTTTAACACAAAACCAAATACAGAATGGTTGGATTCCATTGAACCGAGGAGTAGTACACTATGTTATATTCTTGTTAGTGTACCAAGAATCAACAATCACGGACTATTGCACGGGGCGGGGTTTATTCAGTGCATATTTTCGGATAGCGACTGAGAATTCCCTTGACAAAAAAAAAAAATCAATAATCATGCCTAGTTTGATAATTTCATTAGTTATTAGAATAAAATCATTGAGCGAGCAATGTGAAACTATCAGCTTGAACCTCTTTTGGATCCATCTTTCAGAACAATTAGTCTGATATTCCTAGTCTGAAAATATTGATAGTCCTGGTTAGAATTTCTTAGGAGCAATGAATGAGGAAAAGATTCGCATGATGGCATAAAGTGCAAAAAAGAAACTCAAATTCCCTATCCAAAAGTGTTCTTACCTTCTTGAGACTAAATAAAATTGTGTAATCCAAGTGGCAACATGGGAAAGGAAAAAGAAAGAGACAATCTATTAAATCTGGCGGCAGACTGGATTCATTTTCAATTCTGTCATGCTTATTGATACTAGTTAGTACCTTGCAAAATGCTTCATGGTTTAAGTTTATTTATGATACAGAACGATGAAGCTGATATAGCAATAAAAATGCCACATAGGATTCTTAATTTTTAAGAGTACTTAAAGAAAGCCCAAAACATTCTTGGAAATATAACTAAAATCCGACCAAAAAAAAAAGGTTGCTTCATTTAAATCTTTAGAAACAACAACAATCCATTTCAACAAGAATAAAGCGTTTAAGACAGATCTTGATGGTAGACAGATGCAACACTACCAGTAAAGTCAGCATTTCAAAAGTGAGATGAAAAAATTTATTTCATGAAATATGAGAAACGTTTTTAATGATTTTTTCTTAATTAATCACCAACAGAAATATATGTGGCTTGAAGAAGAATAAAGTCACAATCATATTAAGAGTAAAAAACCCAATCAACCCTCAACTTTTCAGGTTTGTGTATTTTTAACGCTCTAATTAATAGAATTTTTTTTTTGCTCCGTTGAACGTCCAACAACGTATATTAACAATTCCTCTGTGCATCTTTTGCGCCATTATTACTGCCAGAAAAACATCATGTGTAATGCAGATGTGAAAATGGAAAGGCCGGTCAACATGGTAATAGGAATAGCCCCAAAATTCCTAAGCACGAAGTGGGTAAAAATACTCATTTTAATCTTATTATTGGGCTCGGATCGGATTTGTTAGGGATCACGGTTTCATAAGTTCCAATTCAAATCAGTTGAGGGTTTTATTTTAAATTTTTTTACACCATGATCCCACTTGTTTACACATTACTAAAACTTATTTGCATTGAAACGAAACTTGTGAGGCCCCTGATTTGATGATTAGGGTACTAAACAACATAGATTGAGCTAGCAGGTCATATTTTTATGATTCACGGGAAGGAGTCGGGAAGATGAAAATTGTAATGCAAGTAGCACTATGAAAAAAGAATTGATAAATTGGCAAATCCAAGTAAATACATTAATCGGTGGCATTTGAAAACAAATTACTAATGGTGTGAAAAGGCAATAAATTGTAACAATTATGCAGCTAAGCAGTAGTATTAACTTACAGAATGTGTGAAACACTCTTGGAATCATAACTAAAATCTTGGGCGGTGGGGGTGGGGGCGGGGGAAGATAGCTGCTTCATTCATTTCAATCTTTAGAAACAACATAATCCTGAGAATGATCCCACCACACAGTCTGAGACAGCACTTGGGATCCTCGATTACATGTTTTCTATGCTAACCCAATATCACCTATAGCATTGTGCCCAGTGTCCTGTTATTATTTACATTTTAATTTTCTAATAATTCAATTTGATTTGATTTAACACAAGTTTTCTCTACTTCTAAAACTTTGAACCAAAATTAACCAACCGATCTAATTCATACACCAATACTTTCATCATTGATTGCCTTCGAACAAAATTGCACAGGAACTCTTTTTGACGTTGATTGCTTTCAAAAGCCAACAAGAGAAAATTCCCTGAAACTAGTGATCCGAAAATTCCTAAATGGTGACTCGCACCGCTGCTGGAAATTCTTTCAGCTATATTGTTGGCTGTTTCCGATGAGGTCCACACTTCAATGACGTCGTCCTTTTGATTCCTCCACCAGCTCTGCCATTCCACACGGCGTCATCTCCACTGCCGATTGCCTCACCGTCAAAGGTGCCGAGGGCGTCCTCAACAAGCCCTTCTCTTTTGGGCTCTCCACTAGCAGGGATACCATGTACTTCGTGGCTGATTCGGAGAAGGAGAAAGAAGATTGGATCAACTCCATCGGACGCTCAATTGGGCCTCAGTGATATGCTAGTTTATCTTTACAGCTAGCCATTTTTGGGTGGAATAACCAAAAGGCGTCTCTTTTGCTTTGTGGGTTCTCCTCCATTTTGCCTTTTTTTGTTGCTAGAACTTGTTTTGGTACACCGGCTGGAAAAAGGCAGCAGCAATTTTGGCTTGAGCTTACATTGGAGGCATTAATGGAGGAGTGCCTATTGATTTCAGTTCCATAGTTTCTTTTCTTGAAACTATTCTAGGTGTATCGGGTTGAAGGTAGCTAGTTATAATGGGGGCTGCTGGACCTGCTGGCGGAGTTAATAAAGTGTTAATCGTAGTAATGGTGTGTTTGGGGATGTTTATTGGGTGCAGTTGGTGTCAGGATAATGGAAATGCAAAGGCTGCTGTGTATATCGTGACTCTCAAACAAGCCCCAGCTACTCGTTCCAATGCAGAAGTCAAAGTAAAAGACCAGCATTTTGTTAGTGCCGGTCCTAGCAGAATGAATAGACTGAACAGAACAAGGTAAGTTTTTTCCAATTCTGCAGTGATGTTTATCTTGCACATTAGCCTTTTCCACAATTCTGCAGTGATGGTTAGGGAACTTAGGATTTTTCTTTTAATTGAAAAAAAAAGAAAGACAAGAAGCTCATTATATGTGTTGATGTTGTTTAATGGTTTTTGTTAGTATTGTCCTCTGTTCATTTGCTTCATGTTTTCCTCTGGTGAAGTTTCATTTGGAGAATAATAGGGGAATGTGAGGATAGATATGTGTAATTAAGGTCTATTGTGTTTGTTAAAGTTCGTTTAGTTCTCTTTTTGAGCAATTGAGTAACAAAGAAGAGTTCTTTCTTTCTTTAGTTGTTCTCATTGACTATTGAGTTTAGAGTGTGGATTGTCTGGCATTAATATGTTTGAAAAACTTGCAGCCGAGTGCTGAGAGTTTGACTTTTGGTATACTCCCTGGCATGCCGTAGGGGTGCAATCAAATCAAGCCGCTCGCGAGTAGCTTGCGAGCGGTTTGGTAAAAAGTTTGGCTTGAGCTCGAGCTACTCGTTACACTCAACGAGTCGAGTTCGAGCTCCAAAAATAAATACTCGAGTGCTCGACGAGTTTAATCGAGTTTTCATATTATATTTATATTATATATTTTGAGAAAAAATTTATAGGTTTATTTCAAAACTCGAGCTCAAGCTTGAGTAGATCGGATTTGATATTTACTCGAGCTTAATCAAGCTCAAACGAGTCGAGCTCGAGTTTAATTTTATTTTATCGAGTCGAGCTCGAGTCCAAATTTATTTACTCGTTCGAGCTTAAGCTAGAGCTCGAGTAGCACTAATTCTGATCGAGTTCGAGCTCGAGTATGGTGTTACTCGACCTCGACTCGGCTCGATAGTACCTCTAGGCATGCCCCTTCTTGTGTGTGGAATGACTGAAATATACTTTTCCCAAAATCGTTAATTCAATATATGATCTCTGGTTACTTGTTAAATTTCAAATAATTTTTTAGTTAATCAATTCATGCTTTTATCATGTCTTGAGTAAATAATCAAAAAAATGTTTGGGATGATATTCTTGAATCTTCTCTTTTGAAGCAGTCATGTTTCAAGAAGTGATAGAGGCTATGGTTCTTATATCTCTCGTGTCCATGATACTCTGCTGAGGAAGGCACTGCGTGGGGAAAAGTACCTAAAGCTATACAGTTACCACTATTTGATCAATGGATTTGCTGTGCTCGTCACTCCGCAGCAGGTATCTGTCCACGTATTGATATTCTTTCACCTTTAATGTTTCGTGAGTTTCGCATTTTATTATGGGTATTATTGGTGTATTTGTTATTAATTACTACTTTTCTTTCTAATAATTGAGCTTGTTGATAAGTTGGTCGTACCAATAAATGCTTTGGTTCTTTATGATCATTCCCGAGTAGTAATGCTTTTTTTGTATTGATCAAATTTAAAGGCTGGGAAGCTCTCAGGGATGCAAGAAGTGTCAAATGTGGTTTTAGATTTCTCGGTGAGAACTGCAACAACTCATACACCACAATTTCTCGGACTACCCCAAGGGGCATGGGCAAAAGAAGGTGGATCTGAAACTGCTGGTGAAGGGATTGTTATTGGATTCATCGTCACAGGAATTGATCCAACCCATCCCAGTTTCTCTGATACTACATCTGAAAATTCATATCCAGTAGCGCAGCACTTTACTGGCATTTGTGAAGTAACTCCAGATTTTCCATCTGGGTCATGCAACAGAAAACTTGTAGGTGCTCGCCATTTTGCTGCTTCTGCCATTACTCGAGGGATATTTAATGCTTCCCAAGATTATGCTTCACCTTTTGATGATGATGGTCATGGGACGTAAGTGTTTCCTTCGCAATAGACATAGTTTCCCAGAAAAGCAGTATTTGATTTTTGTCCTATTGGTTCTTTGTCAGAGCATAGCATCTAAGTTAGGATAAGAAGCATTAAAGCAACCTGATTAACTGATCTTGATGCTAGACTGATACAGCAAAACCAGTAGTACAGAAGTAAAGGACTAGGGAAAAAAAACAGGTAAAAGGAATGAAAGTGGCTGCCCAAACCAAAGATACTTGAGAAGATTAGTAGTCTACCTTATGAAATAAGGATCTTCAGATCAGTATTTCCCAAGTCCATTTGTTCTTCCTGAAGTGACTCTATAAAACTTGCAGAGAAGGGACAATGAGACACCTCAATAATTTCGAGAGTCGAACTCCCCAAACAAGAAGGGATCTCCTTTAAAGAGCGACAGCTTTTCAATACTAGTTTCTGTAGACTTGGAAAACAATCCAGGCCCTCGTTGGAAGTCCACTTGACAATATCCATGTTCCATATTTTCAGAAAACTAACTTTAAGGAACCCCTCTTTTTCCATGTTCCATATTTCCCCATCAAAGGCGTCACGGAGTAATTTGAGAACCTCCAGATTGGGAAGATTTTCGATTGCTGAAATTTTGCTCCAAGGGAAAAGAAGACCGGATAGAGTCAACTTTCTAATTGCCAAAGGGAATTGAAACTCAATCTGGGATGGATTTGGAAGACGTGTATAATGATTGAACTTCAGATTCAGTGATTCTAGTCCACTTGGAAAGTCAAGTACTAGAATCTTGTCTGCTGAAACCCAATTATGTTCATTACCCCAAACGAGAATGCATTTCAACTTGTGGATATTAGGAATTTTTCTGAATACCTTGCGGATGATATCCAAAGAATGAAAAGATACACCGGAGATGGTATTCAAATCACACAAGTCTGCAGCTGTGTCAAGATTGTCTGTGGGTAACATAAAGTTCCTTATCTGTAAGTGCCTTAGCTTCTTCAGATTCCATATAGCATCAGGCAGTAAAACAACCCCACGAAATGTTTCCACGATGAAAGTCTCCAAATTTGAGAGATTGGCTATAGAAGATGGAATTGACTCCATATTTCCTAGAATTGCCAAGTACCTCAATTGAACCAGTAATTCTAGTTCTCTAGGAAAAGTAGTACCTAGATTTATGTTGCTCAATTCTAACACTCTAACAAGTTTGAAGATACCAAAAATGGATGAAATCTCAAATCCACAATGTCGGTGCCTTTTACCTCCATCGGAGTATATTAGAGAATGGATTGTGGGAGCAAATAACCTGGACTTGCAAAAGTGCTCTGGGTTAGAGTTGATACACAGGCGGCGCAGGTTGCGTGGCACTCTGAAAGTATATATTTCATCATACCCACGCACCAGTTGCAGAAAATTTTCTTCTTTGCCTTTTGTCACACAAAACTCATGCAGCAAATCATGAACGCGACAAGCTTTGACACCACCAATGGATCTTTGCTTGGAAACAATGACCAAGCTTCTGTGGATAAGATCCATTAAGAAATCATTTGCCACATCCTCTGCACTCTTGAACTGAGTTTTCTGGGTAAATCCTTCAGCCCCCCATAACCAAATCAACTTCTCAGCAGTGTGTTCATGGTCTTCTGGAAATGCTCCGAAATATAGAAAGCATGGCTTCAAATTTTCTGGTAGGTTCTTGTAACTCAACTCTATTGCAGCTGAGCATTGTTCTGTACCAGAGACGATTCTTGAACTTAAGCCGTCCACAAGTTCTTTCCAACCACCTTGGTCCTCATTTGCCAGAATTCCAGCTAGAATGACGATTGTAAGTGGCAGTCCTCGACACATTTCCATGATTTTCATTTGCAGTTCGCATAATTCTGGCGGAGGCCAATCATTTCCAGGAAATAACTTCATGTTTAGCAAGTCCCGGCTCTCATCAGGAGTCAGCGGACGGAGGAAATGAGGCACTTCATCAAGTTCATCTCTCGAAGCAGCAACATCAGACTTTCGACTTGTCACGATCACTCTGCTGCCGTTTTGATTGTCAGGGAATGATGCTTCCAATCCCTTCCATGCTTCAGCGTCCCATATATCATCCAAAACAATGAGATATCTAGTCCTTAGCAGACCTCTTCTGACTTCTGCAGCCAAATCTTCTTCACACTTCTCAGAAAATTTCTCAGGAAGTTTGAAGTGAATACAAGTCAAAATTTCAAGTAACAGATTTTTTCTGTGATACACTTGAGAGACAGTACACCAAGCACGTGTATAAAAATGCGATGTAACTAAAGGATTATTGTAAACTTTTTTAGCTAAAGTTGTCTTGCCAAGTCCTGGCATACCTACAATGGGGACAATTTGCAGAAGGGAGGATCCTCTTGTGAGTCGATTGATTATTGAGGTTGCCTCATCCTCCAATCCCACGATCATGTCATTGATTATTGGCATGCTTCGCTGTGATGGCATGTTATTTGGTCTCTTGGTAGCTTCCTTATCATTGAGATCAAGTGTTTTTTTATCAAAAATGTTCAAGGCCGCAGCTTTGATGATCTTAATTTCTTCTTCAACGGAATCAAATGAGATTGAAGAAGAATCTAGAATGTCTCCAACCAACAAGGAGTCGATTAGAAATTCTATCTTGTATGCCACCTCAACAACACGATCCCAAAATGCTTGAAGCTCCTGATCTTCATTGCGCAATTCCATAATTCTTCCCAAGAAGGAGCGTAAGTAAACAAGTTCTTCATGGATTGCATGAATTGGATAGTTTGAAAGAGCAATTGAATGAGCATCAGGATTTGTCAAATCCCCGATATATTTTAGAAGAAAATCGATAAATCCCAACTCATTAGTCCGAGGAAACTTGGATGATGGTGATGTTTCTGGATATTTCTCTACAACTTTTGCCTTGATAAGCTTTATCCTTTTCAGGAAATCATGAAAAGACTCCAGATCCATTTCCTTGACTGATCCATCTTTAATTTCGTTGAGAGAAAGGGAAAAAATAACAACTCCTGCATCACAGAGCAGGAGTCCAGTAAGATCTCTCATTTTCCCATCAAACACGTCAGGGTTCCCCTTGAGAATGATTCTCAAGGACCTCAACCCGTCATAAACCATTTTCAATCGATCCTTCAAAGACATCATAACACAAGCTCCAGTCTTTAGTATCTCCCAAAGATAGATTAGGAGAGTATCGATGAAGCCTCTGAATATGTGCTCATCTTTTTTCTCGTATGGTTGTCTTGATATCTTTGAAGCAATCAGGGCCTGGAAACAAGTCCTATGGACTTCGGGTTCTACAGGAATGATCTTCGGCAGCAGGTCCCGAAGAGGATTTCCTTCTAACCGGAATGATCTAAGGCCCCACAGGAGATAGTTGCGTGCTGTGTTCACAGCGACAGATTTAGTGTGAGTCAGTAAAGGTCCCAATTGCCCATCATCGATGCCATGAAGTGTAACAAAACAGATGAAGTTTTTCAAGAATGTTAACTTCTCTTCTAGGTCTTCCCATAGTTCCTGCTCTTCATCATCTTCTAAGACATCTATTAAGCAAACGTACCGAAGGCTCTCCAGAAGAGAGTCCATGACATCCATTAGGTCATCTTTCTTTACCAGGGACTTGCTAGACAACCTTGATGAGCTGTCTAAATCCTTGATTTCTTGTTTGAGGGATGACGCTTCTTCTTCTAGATAGTCGGGGATATATATATCATGGTCATAGAACTTGTGAATCTCGTGTCCCAGTTTGGAAATGTAATCTTTCATCCTGACAACCAGTGCTCCCAGATTTGCATCATCATCATCGCCCCACTTTCTCACAGATAGAAGAAATGGTCTGAAAGTTCCTAGAAATATTTTTAATCTTGCCGAGTCAATGAGCTCGTCCTCCCAATCTGGAGTTTTAGAACACAGATCCTCCAGCAACTGCAGATCATCCAAGATGGCTGAAATGCAAGTAAGACAACTGGAGGCCATTTAACGAAAGGAAGATTAGTTAAATTTAGAGATGAAGTAAGTCAATGAATATGGCTAGGATTGATGAAAAAATTTGTACAGATCTCTCTTTCAGAAACTAGGAAAGCTCTGAGCTCAGAAGAAGTTAGATCGAGATTTTCGAGAGAATTTGTGTACAGTCCAATTGGGAGAGCTGGTAAAGAGGGTCTGTCATTGCCTAGCTGGACCTGTTGGGATAATTTGCAGAAACTTTGATGCAAATATATATATATTTCACATCTGGCTGATATTAATCTTTCTTTATTCCTATTCTTGGCAATGTTTTAAAATCCGGACTGTCAATTAAACCGATGAAGTGAAAGGGTCGAGATTCAATCGGTCGGACCGATTCGATCCCGGTTCAATGAATTTTTTAAAAAATAATTTATATAAATATATATATGCACAAAATAAGACATGCAATGAGCTAATTTAAAACTTTATATGATGAAAATTTTACTATTTTTGAATAACTTGAATTTTTAAAAATAAATTTTTTAAATTATAAGTTGAAACAAATAAATTTCATCTCAATTTCAATTATATCTACCAAAAAAATCTTAAATCCAACCCAAAAAATATCACAATATTTTGAAATTATACAAAATTCACGTTCATGAGAATTTAGACATTGTGAACTTAAATTTTAATTTACGTTTTTGAGATTTAGAAATTGCAATTTAAAAAAGGAAGTTTGGAGTTTGAAGGAAGTCAAGAGAAACGAAAATAGAAATACAAACTTGATAAGAAACAAAAAATGAGATAAAAGTGAGTGGTTGTGGTATTAAATAATTTGGGTTAAAGAAAAATAATTCTTTTTTAACTTTTTTCAATTTAATGGACAAAAATAAAATTAAAAGATGGAAGAAAACATCAATAAATTAAAACTAAAGAGGTTTGATTAAAAAGGGAGTGAAAAAAGAAAAGAGGAGAGAGAGAGAGAGAGTTGAAGATTAAAAAGAAAGAGTCATAAGAGAATGATATTTTATAAAAAAGAAAAGAAAAAAAGAATTAATAAGATGTGATGGTGCAGTGGTTACCATACTGATCTTCTATTACAAAGGTCTTGAGTTCAAATCTTTATAACTGCATTTTGTAAAACTTAAAAAAAAAAAGCAAAAAAAGAGGAAAAAAAAGCAAAAAAAGAGGGGAAACTTGAAAATCGAAAACCACCCGTTCAATCCGGTTCATCGGTTTTTCAAGGATTGATCAGTTTTGACCGATTTTCTGACAAAGTCAACTCCAACATAGAACCGGACTGGTGCCATGGTCGATTCGCGATTCAATCGGTCAAACCGACCGGTCCGGTCCGATTTTTTCAAAACACTGATTCTTGGCTGGATATAGTTATTTATCTTTTCCATTGCAGAAGAAGTGGAGGGCTACTGAATTATTGGGCTTTTCACTTGCATTATTTTTTCTTAATATGTGGACTCCACCGGTTCTGTTCTGAGATGTGAAAAGTCAGTCAATCCTACTTTTATTCGCTAAAGTTTTCGCTTTTGTCGAGCAACTTGGGCTTGTTTTCACAGTTTACTTTCACATTTTTGCCCCAAAAAAAGGGGAAGTATAAGAAATTTCACAGGTGAAAGAGTAATGAATTCCTCGTCTTAATCTGCTAGATTATTTATATTTCCTTATTTTCAGTCAGTAATGTTTGACAAGGGCTGCAACAATTACACGTTTAATCAAGTGCTCAACTCTTTCTGGATATTAAATTCCCAAAAAGTGAGACATTTTAAGAAAAATTTTCAAAGGGTAATATTTTTTTTTAACTTTTTCTCAAATTGTGAAAAGCGCATTTAGTGAAATGCAATCCTTTTTTTTTCACGTGATGCGTTTATAAAATTTTTTTACTATTTGTATAGGTAGATATTATTTAAACAATGTACAAATATATCATTTAGAAATCACATTTATTGAATTTTTTTTCCAAAACCTTGACTATTTGGGACCCTTTCTTAAAACTCTCATTTTTTTTTCCGAAACAATAGAATTTCCCTTTCTTAAAACTCTCATGATTTGGAAATTTCCTCCATATATACTCACAGCTAGATATATTATTTATTCATAAGGAATAATTTTGTAGCTGAATTATTGACCCAAAAACCTGATCTTATATACAGTCAGCAGGTCATAGATAATTGACCCAGTGCATGCTGTTTATTATCTTTCGGGAAATGCTAAAAATTAGTAGGACACTTTTTTTTTGTCTAAATAGTTTCAACAACTTGCTCATAACTTTTGATTTTTATTGGCTCCTTATAATACTTACTAAGAATATGAAAAAATATTAATGAGCTCATATTGTTAAAGGGTTGTTGGAGACAATTGTTAATTTGTTAATGTTCTCATAATATGCACATTATCGAGAGCTCATATTGACTATTTTATTATAATTCAAAACTTTCGTGGTGAGATTATAAATAGCAAGAGATTGGTAATTTGGTCAGTTCACGAAATCATATGCTTTTCACATGACTGGTTCAAGTTAAAATTAAGCTACCCAACCCAAGGGTAGTTGAATGGGAAGGTTATAATAGCGCAAGATCGAATTGGTTCAAATAAACATTAAGTGGGACAATGTGAAGAAACGACACTTTTATAGGGGGTCTACTGGGACTCACCCTTTTTCTTATTGTCGCACCGTTTCCATTATTCCAGCTGGTTTTTTTGGCTGACCCAACTTCGGGCACTAAAAACCAAATACAGAATTGTTTGATTCCATTGAATTGAACCCACAGCGTAGTGCGCAGTATCATAGTCTTGTTTGTGTATCATGGTTACGTCTAGCTGGCAATGATTTTGTGTTTCAATTAGTTATTAGAATAAAATCATTACCTGAGCGATGTGAACCTAAGAGTGTGAAAGTTGTTTTGATCCATCTTTTAGATCCAGTTAGTCAGTCAGATAATCCTGGTCTGAAAACACTATTGGTATTCCTGGTCAAAAGTTCTTGTGATGGGCATAAAAGTAAAAAAAAAAGAAACCCAAGTTGATCTACCAAAGAGTATTTATAAGCAAGTACCTTTTCCGAGACTCCAAGCAGAATTTGTCAGGAAATTGACCAATGAGAATAAGGGGATTCTTGTCAATTCAATAAAGATAATAATAAAGCAAATAAAACATATGGTTTGGTCGAATTGACCTATATTCACGGGTAAAAGGGGCGCAAATTTAGTCTACAAATGATGGGCGAAGAGGTAGCAAATTTATTATAACTAAAAAAGAATATAAATGAAAGAGTACGAAATTCTAGAAAATAATTTCAAGGCCAAAAGACACCTAAAACTGAAAACACAAAAGAGACTAAATAATTCAAAATGCTTAATGGTCCAAGGTCTCATAATTAGCTCTTTTCGTTTGATGTTTAACCAAGACTCCTCTCAAATTAGGTGTGGGTCTCCTAAAATTCTCTTGGACTAATGCATACGGGGCACTTGGACTGATGCCCTTAACACATTTAAATTCACTTAAATGCATCGTATTTATAACTAGTAAGAGGAGAAATTTCTTTATAAAACTTCTAATGTGGGATACAAAAATTAAATTCAATATCTCCATCTTGGTGTGTATAAATAGCAAACATACTCCACTTTTTTCACAAAGTTTCAATGAATCTCAATGAACCACAAAAGTGCCAATAGACCTCAATGACCCACCAACGAGCCAAGATGCAAAAGTTTCAATAGGTTCCAATGGATCAAAACTCACAAAAGGTTCAACAGATCCCAATGAGCTAAAATATCAAACATAATAATCTTGCTTCATCCTCAACGAGTTCCAATAGGCGAAATAGCTCTTCTTCAAAATTCAACTGAACTCCAACGGAAGATTTTTCTTCACTCTCTATAGTGTTAAATCAATATTTCGAAATTGATATTGATAGTCTGTTATCATTATTGTTGTCGCCGAACCCAGAGCCTGCAACTCTGATACCAGTTTGTTAGGTCTGGTTCCAAAAAATTGATCAATAAGAACAGTAGGGTTTTTTGGTAACCCAATAAAGATAATAACAAAGAAAATAAAAAAAACACAAATTTTTATGTGATTCGGTTGAATTAACCTACATCTATTTGGCGAAGGAGTAACAGATTTCCTATAACAAAAAAAGAATACAAAATCCTAGAAAATAATTTCAAGACTCAAAAGGCACGTAAAACTAAAAACACAAAAGAGACTAAATATTATAAAATGTTTTAACGGTCCAAAGTCTCATCATTTACTCTTTTGATTTTATGTCTAACTAAAACTCCTCTCAGACTAGAATGTGGGCCCTCTAAAATTCTATTGATCTAGTGCATATGACACTTGAGTGGTGTTCTTAACATATTTAAATTCACTTAAATTCATTGTAATTATAACCACTAAGACGGGAGAATTTTTGTAAAACTCCTGGTGTAGAATACGAAGACAGCCTCAACATCAGAATTGAATAATGCAAGTGGCAAAAGATTCGCAAGTACCAAGTGGGTACAAAATACTCATTTAATCTCATTATTGGGCTCGGGTTGGTCAGTTGGAATAGTAAACCTAGCAGAAAGAAATTGTAGAGGTAGACAATGGAAAAAAGAATTGATAAATTATGAAATCCTAGTAATTAAATTAGTCGATGGCATTCGTTCTTTTTTGTAAACAAATTACGTACTAACGGTATGAAAAGATTGACTAAATTTGTAGTTATTCTTGAAAGCATAACTAAAATTTGAAAAACAAAAACAGCTGCTTCATTCATTTAAATATTTAGAAACAACAAATATCCTAGGAAGATGTCCTACCACACACATTTGAGACGGGATAATGAACAATAAAACAAAATGAGTAACTTGATCTTGATGTTAGACTGATGCAACACAACAAGTTACAGTACAAAAGTAAAAAAAAAATTTGAGAAAAGTAAAATGAGTAAATTGGTTTCCAAACTAAACAAACTTGAGAAGATCAGTAGTCCATTTCTTTGGATGAAAATTTCCCATGTCCATTTGTATCTCCTGAAATGGCTCTATAAAAGTTGCAGAGCAGGGTCTGCTGGATGAAAGTCAATGTCGGTGGGGCTGCTACGGGTAACCTACGAGAGGCAGGAGCAAGGGGACTAATACGAGACTATAGGGGTCTATGGAAGGGGGATTTTGTAGCGAACCTGGGGATAACCACAAATGTCGTGGCGGAGCTGTGGGGAATGATGTATGGCTTAGAAATGGCTTGGAAGCAAGGGCACAGGAAATTGGTATTAGAGTCAGAATCATTAACAGCATTATCTCTGTTGAATACTGGTACTAGCACAGGTCTTTACTCGAATCTTGTTAAGTAGATACAGGAATGGTTTAGGAGGGAATGGGAAGTTATGCTTGTCCACACTTGGAGAGAGAGAATGCGAGTGCGGACTGTTTAGCCAAGAGTAGTTTGAGGCAAGAAATGGGAGTGAAGTGGTTGGATGAGCCCCCGAATCGACTGGGAGAGACTGTGGGCCAGGATATCATGGGAGGGCTTCAAATCCTCTATCCACAAAATAGTCTCTGTCCCCTCTATCCCTTATTTGTACAGTTGCCACGTGTCCCTAACCTTTTATTAATCCAAACTCAAATAAATCGATAATAATCGGTTTACAAGTTTTGTTAACCAAAACTCAAACAAACTGATAACTCAAAACTTTGTTTTTATTTTCTTTTTAACCAAAAAAAAGTCTTGTTGATCATAAACATAAAAATCAACTAAAACTCTTCTTTATTTTTTACCCCAAATCATCTTTTTCTTAAACCCTACCCCATGTGTGTGTTTATACCAAAAAAAAATGTAGAACCTAGACTTATGTGTATTAGAGAATTTTCAAATTTTGGTCATTTATAAAGTTAGACAAACTTACTTAAACTATAGTGTGTTTTTGTAAAGAATTTTAATAGTCGGTAAATCATCTTCTACAACAAATCATTCCTACCAAATCTTTATAGTGTTGAGATTGAGAATGATCAAGGGTTGCAACCTTTCTTCATTAATTTGTGACTTTATCTTGAATTGTGTTGATCAAAAAGTTTCTCAAAACTAATGCGAGTATTCATATAATTTTTGGATATTCAAACATCAGTTTTTGGATATTTAGATACCATTCCGGTGGTAATTAACCGTCAATCCTAGTTTGAAAATAATAAAAACCATTGTAAATTTTCTCTTTTCCGGGAAAAAAAGATCCCATTAATGATTACATCTACTATGAGATCATTCAAACCTTAGAATTTTTCTTATGGTTAACTCCAACAAACCTCCGGAAAATACCTTTTCTTCACATTACCTCCTTGAACATTTAATTGAACCAATCAACACTGGTGTTATTAAAATTTTCACAATCAGGTACTATTTAATCAGGAAGCTCAAATTTTTACCGGAATTAGTCATATGCAACACATAATCATTTCATAAAA
Source organism: Coffea humblotiana (assembly GCA_023065735.1). Classification (NCBI taxonomy): domain Eukaryota; kingdom Viridiplantae; phylum Streptophyta; class Magnoliopsida; order Gentianales; family Rubiaceae; genus Coffea; species Coffea humblotiana. Next base: position 21,217,450 of record CM041212.1, on the reverse strand, counting down.
TGACCAAATTATCCCACAATTTCTTAATTATAAAATTTTATTTATTTACTCTTGATCGAAAATTTTCTAAAACAATCTAGTAATTCCCCATAATGCCAAAAATTCTATTATTTATAGCTTTTGGCTTATTATCAAAATTGAAATTTATTTTCAAGCCTTGTTTTGATGGTCACTTTTCCCCAAAAATTTTTTTACGTTTTTTTGTAAACATATTTTCTAATCATCTTTTATCTCATATACATCAAATTGTTACAGTGCATTTTTCTGTAAAAACTCTAAAAAAATAGCAATCAAAATCGGAAAAACTCATAGAAAATATCATTGTTAAGTACAACGTATTTTATGTTTGAGTAGGTCAAATGTTTTTACAAATGTGTAATTATCTAGAGTTCATCTTAATAGTTTAATTAATTCAACAATCTGGTCAGTTCATGAAACCATGTGTGCTTCAAGTGACTGGTTCAACCTAAAATTGAGCTGCTAGACCCAATGGCAGTTGAATGGGAAGTTTGTAATAGTACAAGGATGGATTTGTTCAATTAAATGTTTAGTGGGGCAATGTGAAGAAAGACACTTTTGCAGGGGGTTTATTGGAATCCACTCTCTCTCTCATCGCCACACCATTTCCTTTAATTTTTCCATTTGGTTGGCGTTTTTAACGCAAAACCAAATACAGAATGGGTGGATTCCATTGAACCGAGGAGTAGTACACTGCGTTACATTCTAGTTAGTGTACCAAGAATCAACAATCACGACAGTTAGTGTGATAAAATCATTGAGCGAGCAATGTAAACCTCTTTTTGATCCATCTTTCAGAACAATTAGCCTGAAAACATTGATAGTCATGGTTAGAATTTCTTATGAGGCATAAAGTAAAAAGAAAGGCAAATACCCTATCCAAGAGTATTCTTACCTTCTTGACACTAAATAAAATTGTGTAATCCAAGTGGCAAAATGGGAAAGGAAAAAAAGCTGCTTCATTTAAATCTTTAGAAACAATAATAATCCTGGGGAGCGTCCGCGCCACACAGTTTGAGACAGGATAAAGCGTATTAAAACAACAGGAATAGCATGATCTTGATGGTTGACTGATGCAACAGTACAAAACTAGAAAATTAATAGAAAATGTAAAATGAGTGAATTGACTGACCAAACTAAACATACATGAGAAGATCAGTAATCCATTTCATGGGATGAAATGTGGATCTTCAGATCAGTGTTTCCCATGTCCATTTGTTCCTTTGAGGACCTCCAGATTGGGAAGATTTTCGATCGCTGAAATTTTGCTCCAAGGGAAAAGAAAACCGGATAGAGTCAACTTTCTAATTGCCAAAGGGAATTGAAACTCAAACTGACTTGAATTTGGAAGACGTGTATAATGATTGACCATCAGATTCAGTGATTCTAGTCCACTTAGAAAGTCAAGTACTAGAATCTTGTCTGCTGAAACCCAATTATGTTCAGTATACGCAATGAGAATGCATTCCAGCTTGTGAATATTAGGAATTTTACTGAATACCTTGCAGACGATATCCAAAGAAGAAAAAGATATTTGTCCCCCTGCTCCTGAATTGAATTGATATACACCTTCATCCTTTGGTCATTGGACCAGCACATGATACCTTGCACTAATTAGAATTACAAGTAGAACTCGATCCAAACTAGGATAATTAGGGAATTCGATATTTGGATAGAAAGAGAAGAACTCCGTTACCCAACACCAAGATTGAAGTCTTTAAAGTACTTAATTATTCGTACTACGATATGAAGTGCACCAAGGGACGTACAAAACTGCATTTGTACTTTTACAATGTTGGTTTGTTGTGACTCTTTTATCTCCCTTTTTTCTTTTTCTTTTTTTTTTTTCCAAGAACCCTTTTATCTCTTTTAGTATGTACCTAAGTGCACATGCCCATTTCGTCTAATAGGTTTAGGCATGTTAATGGGTTGGATCTTATCCAAATCCAATCCAAACCCAATATATTTGGATAAGGTTTGAATTTAATTTCTCAAATCTAGACCCTACCCAGACCCTAACCCTGTGAGAGAGTCATGGATTTGGGTAGAGTCTAATTTTTTAGAATCTATATCTAAATTCAAATTCATACCAAACCTTATCCAGACCCATATATATTTAATTACATAATATATATTAGAAAATTTATAAAACAATATAATATGTTATTGCTATTGGATCGAATATGGTAAAATTTTATGACATCAGAATTTGCATTTAGTGTTAGTGGTTGAGTGATTGATGAGACTCATGCTAAATTGCTTCTAGATATGGTCGAAACATTAGTGACTACTGATGATTGGATTGAATCAAAGAAAAAATGAGTATATGTTTATAAATCTTCTTATTCTATTATTTATTTTCCATAGGTCCTTAGTCAAATGACTTTTATTTCGTTCACTGTTTTAGTACTGGATTGCGAGATATCTACCAATATTGAGATTTAAATAAGAGAAAGAGGTACAAAATTACATTTTTTTAATAAGACTAATATATATGTTATGGTTGTTTTCTTTTTTAAAAACTAATTCTAGTTATTATTGTAATTGGTACAAACTTTTTCAAGGAAAAAAGGTAAAGGCAAATAAATGAAATATTGATATGGATGTAGTTGAATCTTTGAAAATATATAGAAGTAATCAATAATAATACTTTCTTTGAGTTTACAATATTGCATTCACCTTGTTGAATGTTAAATTTTATTATTTGCAAACAAAAATTGGATGGTATTTATATTATTTATGAACTCTATATATTTTTAATACATTTTTAATTTAGTATTTTCAGAAAATACACATGGATGCCCATTGGATACCCAGATCCAGAAGGGTCTGAGTATGGATTTACTTTTTCAAACCCAAAAGGGTTTGGATTTGGGTTTGGGTCTAACTAAATTAAATGAGTCTGGATCTGGATCAAGGGGATCCAATCCAGACTCTACCCATTGACATACCTAATAAGGCCCAAACCAATTATGTGTATTTTTTTTTCGTGTTCTCCTACGGATTCCTATGGAGATTTTTATTTTTTTTATTTTTTAAATGTTACATCTAAATTTATTTCAGATCTGGTTATTAGATCTGAATTTTTTCAAATCTTGAATCTATTTTGACAGATTTCACCATCATTATTGGAGTTTAAAACTGTTGACTAATAGATCTAGCGATTACAACATACACAAAAGGAAACTGCAACGATTTATCTGTTAAAAAACAAATTTCAAATTTCTTATATTTTTCAAATATGTTTATAATTTTTCGAATCCATTGTATATATTAAATTGCAGATCTATAATTTCTAATACATGTTTAATCTACCATTAGGATAGTGATGTAGATCAAATTGTGTTGGACGATTTTTAGCAATTTGTTAATGAGTTTTGCTTCTTATAAAAAAAATTATGTATAAAACAAAGAAATGAAGTATACACCAAATTAAGTAAAATATACAACAATCGCGCAATTGTATGAAAATTCCAATTGTATTACCCTTTCTCTCAGAGATAATTACTTTAGACTCATGTATAAGCCTCTATGGGACTCTCTGAAAACAGGCCTAGTTTAGTATGACCCACCTGAAAAATGTGAGTTCAATTTTTCCCATCCTCAGCCCAGACCATTTTCAAGAAAAAGTTGGCCCTATTTTTGATGGGCAATATGGGCCGAGTTTGGGTCGGACCAACCAAATTCATTTTGCAAGGTCGAAGAGAATTTTGTTATCCGCTTTAATGAAATTGTTTTCTTGATTTTATCAGTAGGGTCGCTCCTTTGGGCATTGTTAAAATGTAGTTCAAATATTAATTTCTTTGAAAAAATAAAGTTAATTAAGAAAATATATAACTATAAGGAAAGATAATAATTATTAGTGTGTGTAGTCACATAATAGATTAGATGTATTAAAGGGTGTCCAACAGGCATACATTAGAAAAACCCTTATTGAAATGAGTAGCTTAAACATCAACATGTAAGCAGATTTCATTCAAATAAGGATAAATTATAGAAAAGCCCTTGAAGTTAAGTGAACATACAGAATGATCCCTTATAGTTTCAAAACATACATTCCGGTACCTTATCGTTTGAACTAATTTAAAAAAACGATGAAAATCGTCTGAGTTTCTTTTGCATTTGTACTAAAAACAAACAAATTTTCAATTGATATACATATTATATTCTTAGAGTAATAATATAGAAAAGCCCCTTGTGGTTTAGTAAACCTATAGAAAAACTCCCTTATAGTTTCAAATCATACAATCCAATACTTGTGGTTTGAACTAATGTGAAAAATAGACAAAAATCATTTGAATTAATGAGTTTGAGGTTGCTTGACATGGAAAATAATTTTTTAAATAAAAAATTTGCTGATATACCTATTAAACGCCTTAGATCTCGTAAAATTTTCAAAAACAACTCAAATTCCCAAATACAACTCACCTTATTTCTATACTTAAAATAAATAAATAAAAATTTCCAAATAAAACTCTCCTTATTTCTATACACAAAATAGATAAATAAAAACTTTCAAATGTACCTTACATTATTCTTATGCACAAAATAAATAAATAAAAGCAACATGTAATCATAAGGGGCTTTTTTCCGTAAGTTGGTTTAACCACAGGAGCTTTTTCCATAAATTTGCTTAATAGGATGATTGTTAAAAGTTCTTTTATTGCTTATATATATTAGGCTAATTATATCATTTCATCCTCCTCTATTAGTTTTGACGATTTCCGTTGTTGTTTCAAATTAGTTCAAATCATGAGGGCCAAAATGTATGGTTTAAAACTATAAGGAACTTTTCCGTAGGTTAGTTTAACCACAAAATGCTTTTTTGTATTTTACCCAAATAACTAAGAATGTTGCTTTTACGTATAAAATAAGAAGTATGCTTTTGGGATGTTTTAGAAATATATTTTTATAAAAACATCTATAGTAACTAGTTAAACAACATACCAAACCATCGAAAGATGAATACTAACGAAAAATGCACCAAAGAAATACCCAAAATATTTAAAATCTACAAGAGTTAAGAACCCGCACTTACACACACGTCAACACCCTATTCCTCCTTTCCACCACCACCTCACCTCAATGACGGGCAGGCAAAAATACTAGTTGGTCTATGAAATTCACTTTGATGCATTTTGAAAACTAGATACCTGATTTATATTTCTTGACTAGACAAAATTGGGTCAAGTACCCAATAATACGCGCGGGAGGAGGATTAGGATAAGAGGTTTGAGAAACCACGGGCCTCTTGAGAACCCACGGATGCCCAACCCATCACTTATATACCCTTTTTTTTTAATCTTCGTATACAGACATAAAATACAATTTTTTTGAAATAACTAAGTAATTTCATTTAGCAAATTGCATACCAATTGTTAGAGGCAATATATTTTTTACAAGATTCATTTATAAAGGTCATGAACTTATTTTTGTTCTAGTAGAGTTTGTTTGATATAGAACTTGTAAAGAATGGTAATGCTTATCACACTTTATTTTTTTTGTGTGATTCTTTTATCTCAACGTAATATTCAAATTTCATTTTTGGCTCAAAGCATTTGATTAAGACACTGAAATTGAGAAACATTTTGAAGTTTTAATTGAATTGTAATGGATATTGAATAATGATTTTTGAAGTAATTTTATCGGGTTTGGATGCTTTAAGTTTTATTATTGTTTTGGGTAAATGACACTAACATCTGTATCGAAATACTGATGCATATTTTGATTTAGTAATGAACGTGTAGCTTCCTTGTTATGTTTCATACGCTAAAATTTAGTTTATTTATTAAGTAGTGTAGTGATAAAAAGAGCTTGTTTATACAAAAAAATTGATAAAATATTTTGCTTTGAGCTACAGTCAGATATCAAGATTTAAAAGCTAAGAAATATAAATTAAACAAAAAATACAAGCCAAAATTTTAAAATTACTTTTGGAAATTACCATTTTTGACACACAATTTTGCTGCCTAACAAAAAAGTCCTAGCTAAGCTACTGGTAGTCAAGTACTTTCAAGTAGAAGGAATAGTAAATGTTTTTGGCCTAGTGAAACAATGATGATGAAATGGTAAGCGTAAGTTTTTCGTAGGGCTATAAGTTACTTGAGGTTTCATTGTTTAGTGTGGCATATCAATAGTTAGAGTTCGTATAACATTATGGTAACGTGGGGTTCTAGATTTGATTCGTCTTTGATTGTAGAACACCTTTCCTAGTTCTCATTAAGTATTCTTAAGTTAGTAAAAGTCTTCCCCAAGTCATTAGTATTTGAGGGTGTTTTCTTGGCTTATCATTAATATTTCTAAGTTGTAATTCCTTTGTAGGATTTGGTAATTTAAGAAGAGTCATAGTATCAAATATTAGAATAAGCTTCCTTGGGTATCAGGTCCTTAAGATATGTCGCTCTTGTTGGATAATCATGAATTTGGATGTATCTCTTAAACTTTTAATTCTGCCATACTATAGTATCAAATATTAGAATAAGCTTCCTTGGGTATCAGGTCCTTAAGATATGTCGCTCTTGTTGGATAATCATGAATTTGGATGTATCTCTTAAACTTTTAATTCTGCCATACTATAATTTTACATATGATTACTTTGGTTAGATGCCATAAATTGGAATTTGTTTCAAGCATAGATACCTTTATAATTTTGTTGACATTGTAGTTTTAAGCCATTTAAATCCTCCAATAGAAGTATAGAATGTAAGAGCTTTGGAATGATAAATTCAATAGGGAGTCATGTATAATTGCAAGATGCTTAAGGTGGTATAGACTATTGATAATTCGAGAACTACCAGAGCATTTAAAACATTGTTCATTAGGATAGGATGATTTGGGAAATTTTTTTTTATTCACAAGTTTCTAATTATCTTTTATCTTACATATATCACTTAAAAAATGTGCTACAGTAAATAACATAAAAATGCTTTTCCCAACTATGATCTGAGAGCTACAGGGTTCGTGTAGATAGGATGATTTGGGAAAATTTTTCTTCTTATTCACAAAATATGTTTTTTAAGTATATCTGACATGCATCACATAAAAAAAGTACTAAGTTAAATAAAATCAAAATTTTTTTCCAAATATTCTTCAATCCCGACAAACCCTGTGGTTTTATTTTTTGGCAAATCTTTAATGACAGCTCAAGTAATACCGATGGCTCTCCGTTTTGTGTTATCTCCAAAATGATACTGGGCAACCTGTTGTACCTTTTACTGCTTTTTGTCAAATTCTATGGTACTGAGTTTTGCTTGGCTGCCCTGTTTTAAAAGCTTTATTGTACTTGTTTCTCTTGGACGGGTCTTTAGCATCATGATCTGTAAGCACTTGGTATAGATTTTCATGAGACATCAACTATAATGTTGTTAATTCTTTAGAGGAGCACAATCTCAGTATGTAGTCTTTAACTACCTTAATAGTAAATACTCAAATATGTATGTATACACACATACAAAGTCCACCTTCCTACTAGTGCTAGTACCACTAAATGTGTTTGGATTTAGAAGAAGAAAGAACAATATACTTCTTGTTTAATCAACATGCCTTCATAGTATGTTATGTTATTTATAAGGGTAATTTACTTTTTATCCTTTATGATTTGGTCATTTACCATATAACCTTCTCTAGAGTTTAAAAATCTATATATAACCCCTTTATGGTTTGGGTTCAAGTGTGATTGTGATTTTTTCCGTTAAAACTAATGATTAATAGAAAAAATGTTATAAAACTAATCAAATAAACTAATATAATATCAAGTGAAATATTGGAGAAAGTGGAGAGAAATGGAGAGTGATTTTCTTATTATATCAACTAGTCCAAAAGTCCTTACAAAGGGTGCCAATGTACCTCTATTTATAGGTACTACAAGATTAAAGATACATTAATCCTATTAAACACCCACTACTACAAGAACATGGAGAAACTTATGAAACGGTTTCTCCACTACATAAACATCATTATGGATTGTAACTTCTATACATAATGTAGTCATAAATCATGAATTAATCCTCTTGGGAATACAAAGAGATATCCACACTTTTAATTGTTTCATAACACTCCCCCTTGGATGTCCATTACACAAAGAATATGCCTCGTTAAAACCTTACTAGGGAAAAACCCATCGGGACAAAAACCCTAATGAAGGAAAAAGAGTACAGTATTCCTGTGTATCAATTTCTCCCCCTGATACAAATATCATTTGAGATCTTTTAATCGTCGCATACCAATACTCTTCACCAATTTCTCAAATGTTGCAGTTGGCAATGCCTTGGTAAATAAATCCGCCAAATTATTATCTGATCGGATTTGTTGCACATCAATTTCACCATTCTTTGCAAATCATGAGTAAAAAAGAATTTTGGTGAAATGTGTTTCGTCCTATCTCCTTTAATATATCCTCCTTTCAATTGGGCTATACAAGCTGCATTATCTTCATATAATATAGTTGGAGGATTTTCTTTTTCGGAGGATAACACACAACTCTTCTGGATATAATTGGTCATTGACCTTAACCAAACACATTCTCGACTGACTTCATGAATTGCTATTATTTCAGCATGATTCGATGAGGTAGCAGCTAATGATTGTTTTGTAGATCGCCAAGAAATAGCAGTACCTCCATATGTAAATAGATAACCAGTCTGAGATCTTGCTTTATGCGGGTCAGATAAATACCCAACATCAGCATAACCAATCAATCCAGATTTGGATTTATTTGAATAAAATAAACCAAGATCAATTGTTCCTTGGAGATAGCGAAAAATATGTTTAATACCATTCCAATGTCGTCTTGTAGGTGAGGAACTAAATCTTGCTAATAAATTCACTGCAAATGATATATCAGGTCTTGTACAATTAGCAAGATATATCAGTGCACCAATTGCACTGAGATATGGTACTTCAGGACCAAGTATCTCTTCATTTTCCTCTCGTGGTCTAAAAGGATCCTTATTAGGATCTAATGATCTGACGACCATTTGGGTACTTAACGTATGTGCCTTATCCATATAAAATCGCTTTAATACCTTTCGGGTATAAGCAGTTTGGTGGACAAAAATTCCACCTTCCAAATGCTCAATTTGTAAATCAAGGCAGAATTTTGTCTTTCCAAAATTTTTGATCTCAAATTCTTTTTTCAAATATTCAACACTATTTTGAATCTCTTCAGGAGTTCCAATTAAATTTAGATCATCAACATATACAGCAATTATCACAAAATTTGATCCATTTTTCTTGATAAAAACACATGGACATATTGGATCATTAGTATAACCTTCTTTAGTTAAACATTCATTGAGGCGGTTATACCACATACGTCCAGATTGTTTGAGCCCATACAAAGACTTTTGTAATTTAATAGAATAAATATTTTTAAAATTTGATTTACATGCTTCAGGCATGTTGAATCCTTCGGGGATTTTCATATAAATATCATTTTCAAGATTTCCATATAGATATGCAGTAACGACGTCCATTAGACGCATATCCAATTTTTTATGTACTGCAAAACTCATAAGATATCTAAATGTGATGGCATCCACTACAGGTGAATACGTTTCATCATAATCAAATCCAGGTCTTTGTGAAAATCCTTGGGCTACAAGTCTTGCTTTATACCTCACAATTTCATTTTTCTCATTTCTTTTTCTCACAAATACCCATTTATATCCTACTGGCTTTACACCTTCAGGTGTTTGGACTATAGGTCCAAAAACTTTTCTTTTAGCCAGTGAATCCAATTCAAATTGGATCGCATCTTTCCATTTTGGCCAATCATTTTTTCGTCGACATTCATCAACCGATCTAGGCTCATGATCCTCGTCCTCTTCCATAATATCAAGTGCTACATTATATGCAAAAATACTATCAATAATTATTTCTTTTCGGTTCCAACTTTTTCTTGAAGTGACAAAATTTATTGAATTTTCTATAATTTCATTTTCTTCAATAATTGGCTCTTTAGGAGTGACCTCTTCAGGAGGTTGAATTTTGTCACTAATTGTTGATTCATCTACTTCTCTTTTCTTTCGAGGATTTTTATCTTTGGAACCAAGAGGTCTCCCACGCTTCAGGCGTGTTTTAGACTCATTAGCACTTGTAATTTGTCCTTCAGGAATATCAATTTTAATCGGAGCATTTTCAGCAGGAATATGTGATTTAGTAACTCTTCTAGAGTCATTAAATGCATCCGGTAATTGATTTGCAATTTTTTGCAAATGTATGATCCTTTGAACTTCTAGTTCACATTCTTTAGTACGAGAATCAAGAAAATTCAATGATATTTTCCAAATAATTTCCTTTCTCGGTTGATTTTTATCTCCCCCTAATGTCGGAAAATGTGATTCATCAAAATGACAATCCGCAAATCTCGCAGTAAATAAATCACCTGTCAATGGTTCCATATATTTAATAATTGAAGGTGATTCATATCCGACATATATCCCCAATCTTCTTTGGGGGCCCAATTTACGACGTTGGGGCGGTGCAATTGGAACATAAACCGCACAACCAAATATTCGTAAATGAGAAATATTGGGCTCATAACCAAAAGTTAATTGTAGAGGAGAATAAGTATGATAACTTGTCGGCCTAATTCTCACAAGTGTTGCAGCATGTAAAATAGCATGTCCCCAAACAAATGAAGGAAGTTTAGACCTCATCAACAATGGTCTAACAATTAATTGTAATCGTTTGATAAATGATTCGGCTAGACCATTTTGTGTGTGAACATAAGCTACAGGATGTTCAACAGTTATTCCAATGGACATACAATATTCGTCAAAAGCATGTGACGAATATTCACCAGCATTATCTAGACGAATTTTCTTTATTGGATAATCTGGAAATTGTGCTCGCAATTTAATTATTTGAGCAAGCAATCTCGCAAACGCCAGGTTGCGAGTAGATAATAAACATACATGTGGCCATCTAGTTGATGCATCAATTAGCACCATAAAATATCGAAATGGTCCACATGGTGGATCTACAGGCCCACATATATCACCATGAATTCGTTCTAGAAATGCAGGGGATTCTGTCCCAACTTTAACTTGTGATGGTCTAATAATTAATTTCCTTGAGAACAAGCAACACAAGAGAATTCATTGGCTCTTAATACTTTTTGATTTTCAATGAGTGGCCATGTGAATTCTCAATTATTCGTCTCATCATTATAGATCCGGGATGTCCGAGACGATCATGCCAAACTATAAAATCATTAGGAAAAGTAGACTTCTGGTCTACTAGGTGATGAATTTCAATTGCACTAATTTGTGCATAATATAACCCAGAAGAAAAAGAAGATAATTTTTCTACTACGCATTTTTGCCCAAAAATGATACTTGTGATTAATAAAAATTCACCATTTGTCTCAGTCATTGTCTCGATATGATATCCATTTCCGCGGATATCTTTAAAACTCAATAAGTTTCTTCGAGATTTGGGAGAGAATAGTGCATTATTTACGATAATTTTAGTCCCTTCAGGGAGAAATATAGTGGCTCTTCCGGAGCCTTCAATCAATTTTGCACTACCACTAATGGTATTAACGTTTGTCTCTCCCATTTTCAAACAAGAAAAATATTTTTTATTTTTCAATATGGTGTGCGTAGTAGCACTATCAATGAGACAAATGTCATCATCACCATTATTTAATCCCAAATATTTGGCATCCATATCTTCTTCAGGAAGAAAATTTCAAACCAAAAATAAATATTAATAAAGATGCGAAAATAAATATTAAATAGAAAGAAAATTACATGAAAAATATAAATCATCATAAAATATCTAAATAATCATGGGGTATTTGTTGACATCTTCAGGATGCTCAAAAAAATCAGCAACATCGAGGTGTGTCATATCAGCATCATCAGTATCATTATAATCATTCTTTTGATCAATGAAATTTGTCTCAACACCTTATCTTTCTTTTTCAATGATGCTTGATAGAGGTCAACAAGATGCTCAGCCGTACGACAGGTACGGGACCAATGACCTTCCATACCACATCGTAGCATTTTTCTTCATAAATTTTCTTTTCTCCATTTTTCTGATCGTAGTTATTTTCCCTCTTCTGGGAAACATTTTGTTGTTTGCCACGGTTATAATTTTCACGGGGCACAAATCTACTACGATCACGTCCACGGCCATGGCCACGTCCACGGCCTCCTCCACGGCCTCCTCTACGGCCACGTCCACGACCTCGACCAGAATTTTGAAATTGGGTCACATTCGCTTCAGGGAATGGACTTGCACCAGTTGGTCGGGACTCATGATTTTTCAGCAATAATTCATTATTTTGTTCAGCCAAGAGAAGACATGCAATAAGTTCAGAATACTTTTTAAATCCCTTCTCTCGATATTGCTGCTGCAGGAGCATGTTAGAGACATGAAAAGTAGAAAATGTCTTTTCTAACATATTTTCATCAGTGACTTTTTCGCCACATAATGCTAATTGAGAAGTAATTCTGAACATGGCTGAATTATATTCATTGACAGATTTAAAATCTTGCAGCCGTAAGTGAAGCCAATCATATCGGGCTTTTGGAAGAACGACCAACTTCAGGTGGTCGAATCTTTCTTTCAGTCTCGCAAAGGACAAGAGGATCTTTAACAGTAAGATACTCTATTTTTAATCCTTCATCTAAATGATGACGAAGGAAAATCATAGCTTTGGCACGGTCTTGGTTTGAGGATTCATTTTTTTCCACCAATAGTATTGCCAAGACCCATTGCCTCAAGGTGAATTTCAACATCCAACACCCATGATAAATAATTTTTTCCAGAAATATCAAGAGGTACGAACTCTTGTTTTGTAAGATTAGCCATAAGGGAATTGAAATAAGTTTTGAATTAGAAATTTACCTCAAAAGAAACTTGAAGAAATTTGGGTAGAATTTCGACAAAATCTTGTGCTTCACCTTTGTTCAAGGTAGAGCTTCCGTCTTCACCTTTTGCTCAAAAGTAGAGACTCGTGCTGATAACGTGTTATAAAACTAATCAAATAAACTAATATAATATCAAGTGAAATATTGGAGAAAGTGGAGAGAAATGGAGAGTGATTTTCTTATTATATCAACTAGTCCCAAAAGTCCTTACAAAGGGTGCCAATGTACCTCTATTTATAGGTACTACAAGATTAAAGATACATTAATCCTATTAAACACCCACTACTACAAGAACATGGAGAAACTTATGAAACGGTTTCTCCACTACATGAACATCATTATGGATTGTAACTTCTATACATAATGTAGTCATAAAATCATGAATTAATCCTCTTGGGAATACAAAGAGACATCCACACTTTTAATTGTTTCATAACAAAAAAGTCAAAATCAAATTAATAAATTGATAAATTTACCCATTTAATATTGGTTAGAGCAAATTATTCGGGTAGCACTAAACTTTTTCAACAGTCAAGATTTGACCACTCAACTATTAATAGTAGTATGTTTTTACACGTTGAATTATTAAATGTGTAAATTTTGAGTCCTTTTTTTCGAAAGTGTAAATTTTGAGTCATTTTGTTTGATTTTACTATTAAGTCTATCAGACTTAATAGTTAGCATGATTTATGAGGTATACTATTAATAGTTAGATTTAGCAGAGTTAATGGTAGATCAGACGAAATGTTCAAAAATTTATACTTTTCATATTTCAATGGATAAAAAATACTATTAATAGCTGAGTGGTCAAAATTCAACTATTTAAAAAGTTTAGTGGTTAGCCAGATAACTCACTCTACTAGTTAACTACACCTAATCAAGTAGTGGTCAGAACCTCAATGTGATTATCCTCAAATCTTAAAAAAAATAGATTTTTTTAGGAGAAACATTCATAGTATAGTAAAATATATTGTTATATGATAAAAAAATTAAAATTTTGTATATTACGCATAAGATGGCCCAAAATCACTCAAGCCATGAAATTTATGTTATGAAGTTCACTGTCCATTAGATAGTTTTTATAAAATAAAAGATTATAAAATTAAAACACATGTGAAAGATAAAAGATTGAAAAATAATTATTCTCATAAAAAGTACTATGGGCAAATCATTTATTTTATGTGAAAGCAAAATTTAGAAAAAATAAAAAGTTAGCATAAACCCATTAAATGTCAATGGCTTCAATATTTTTATGACATTTAAGGTGTGGATTCTGGATGGGAAAATGTCGATTTTACCCCTCTCCTTTCTAATTTACATTCTTGCGGCTTTGTTTATATTAGGAGTGCAAACGAATCGAGCCGCTCGCGAGCGGGAGCTCGAATAATATCGAGTTCGAGTCGAGCTCGAACTGGTCGAATCAGAGTCGAGCTCGAGCTCGAGCTCAAAATATTAAGCTGTTAGGCTCGCGAGCTCGAGTATATATATATATTTTTATTTTTATTTTTATTTAATAGTAAATTACATAAATATCCTTAATATTTTATTATTTATTATGAAAAATATTATTTTATTTATTTTTTGAAAAAATAAATAATTATTTTTATTTTTTCGAGCTCGAGCTTCAAAATTGCCAGCTCGTCCGAGCTCGAGCTCGAGTTCGAGTCGATGAAATTAAATCAAGGTTCGACTCGATAAGGCCAAAGCTCGACTCGACTCGACTCGTTTGCCAGCCCTAGTCTATATCATCACAATTACGTTCATACCCCTCCTTCCCAGACAATCATGTTTTAGTTTTACTGCGGTCATCACCAACTGTGCGTGGGTCTTTTCTATGGGCTTTTCTTTTAAAACACATAGTAACAACATTCAATCAGCAAACTAGGGAGCTGTCCTTGAGGGACCAAAGGCCTCTCCAATCGGGTAGAGTTGGGATGACCAGAAGTTGAGTGAGTAGACTAAGACATTGTACAATACGACTATGAAAAAGAGATGTCTAAATTGTCACAACTTAGTAATTAGATTAGTAAACCGCCATTTTGTAACCAAATTATTAATGGTACGAAAAGATTCTGAATTTGTAGTTACAATGCAGCTGATTAGTATAAGCTTAAAGAACGTAATGCAACATTTGTTGGAAACATAACTAAAATTTGGGAAACAAGGACAGCTGCTTCATTCATTTAAATCTTTAGAAACAACATATATCCTAGGAAGCGATTCCCACCATACAGTTTTGAGACAGGATAAGAACATTAAAACAACACCAACCATAAAAGTACAAAAGTACAAAATTAGGTGGTTGTAAATGAGTAAATTGGCTGTCCAAGCTAACACGCCTGAGAAGGTCAATATCCATTTCTTTGGATGAAATGAAGATCTTCAGATCATTCCTTTCCATGTCTATTGCTCCTCTTGAAATGGCTTTATAACTTGGTAGAGAAGAGAAATCAGACACCTGTCACACCTCAATCTTTTTAAGCTATATTTCAAAACTCGGACCGGTGGTGACTTGACCAATTCAGGGTTTAGGGGCCAATGAAATTAGATCGAGGTTGGACTAGTTTCCAGAATTGGGTGACATTATCATTATGTCATAAATATTAATTATCTAAATAAATAGCATGAGAAATAACCTATAGATATATTAGTGACATAATAAATATCCTTTAGTCTCAATTTTTGTTTCACACAGCTTAGGAAAATTCAAAAGTATTAAAGCCTAACTCTAATTTGATATTTGTGAATTTTAAATGCAAATTAATGAGTCTTAACAAATGTATGGGACTTATTTGAAAAGATACATCAAAATTGACCCTTGCAAATGACATTAGAAAATGTTTTAGGAACTTTGAAAACAATTCAAAACATCATAGGGGAAAAATGAGATGTTAAAAAAACTTAAAGTAACTATCTCCAATTTCTCCATTCTATTTTTTTGGTCAAAATCTAATTTCTCATTCTGTTGCCTACATCTTTCAAGTGTGCAATGGATTAAAAAATATCACTGATTAGTTGTATGAACCATTTCTGAAGTTATTACTTTGGCTAGAAACCTTCATTATCATTATTTAGATTTAATTAATTTTTACATATTTGTCTTTATTAGAGTTAATTAGTTAGTTTAATTTCCTCGAAAAATCTCCCTATTTAACTGATGCTCTGGAAAAAAATAAACTATTTGAATCCCTGTGGACATAACCTTATTTACCACTGTACTCTAATTTTTATTTATTGTAAGAATAAGTAATTTTATTTTGATTGTCTGACAACCTATCATGCCATACACATGAAATAGATAGGAAAACTCACAATAACATCTCGAATATATAGTGAAGAATTTCCCAAGAATTCAAGATCCAATAGTAGTCGAAAGTACTTTCATTAAATTTCTATATTTTCGACAAAAAAGTTCCTCCAACAATATACCTTATCCATGACCTACTAGAGTTGGTGAATTATCAGAAATTAAATTAAAAAATGGTAAATTAGAATTGTTTGAACTTTAAGTAAAACCCACCTTTAAGATTTGATAGGTTGTCAGACCTGGCAATAATTAAAAACCTGCTCAACTAAAGTTAATTTTTGTAAATAGTGGTAAGCAGGGTCGAATCCACAGGGATTGGGTGTAACTGTTCCTTTTCAAAATTCAAACTAATAATGGTGTGTTTTTGTGTAGAAGGTTGACAACCAAAGAAATTCAAATAAAATCCAAGAAAACTACTAAAAATTAAATAACAATTTACTAAATCAATGAATGATAACTAAGAATCTAGTCAAGAAATAACTTCAACAATGGTTCACCTAATTGATCATCGATTGCAAAGCCAATTCTAATTATTTACTAATAAATAGGTTATAAACTGTCAAATAAGCGATGACAGTCAACCCCTCCTTACTATGTCGGTGATTAAGGTACGCACGTTAATCGCTGCCCTAATTGGAAAATAATCTTAGGTACGCCCGTAAGATTTAATTCCCCAATTGCCTTACGTTTAGAGGAGCCCTATTCTAACCAAATAACACACTATCAGGTTATTTTAGGTTAGCCCCGCGTAATTCCTATTGACACAAACCCAATCATGCCAGTTGTCACTATATCAAGGCAATTAAACAATTACGAATTTAATGCCCTAATTGGACAATAGATTACCAAATTAACTAATTATCCGGATCCAAGACAATTCAATTAATTAAAATAACCATAAGTACTGAAATCAAAGAATATGTGAATACCAATAAATAAAAGAAAAGATAAAATTAAATCGATCTCACAATCTTTAGGCGAATCAAAGCCTCCGTTATTCCTGACTAGACAAAGGGATTTAACTCATCTCTTGTCTACTCCTACCGAAAAGAAAAGAAAAGCAAACTAAAGATGAAAGGAAAAGTCAAAGGCTAAGCTCTACCCCCTGACATGGCGTAGGAAGTAAAAACTAAAAAGAGAAGCCAAAAGGGAAAAGTTCCAATAGTTAAAGGAGTCCTAATCCTCTGCAACTCCCAAATCCTATCAAAATTCCTACTCTACTTTTCTATTGTGCGGCGGCTTCAATGCCTCCAAAGACTTCGGCCTTTTCGGTTCTTTTTCCTTTCTTGCTGTCTTCGGCCAAATTACCAAAATGGGCTCGCATCTCCTCGTTTCAAAAATGCCTCTGAATGTCTTCTATTTGAATTCTTTCCCCGATGACTGCCAAATTGGCTTGATTGTGGTATTTTCGTTCTACTTCCTGAAATAAATGTAAATTACGAAAAGTGAGTAGAATTTAATAATTAATTCACATCGGATTAGGTAATAGAGGAAAATTAATAATAAAATAAATGATAAAATTGCAACCTATCAATTTCCCCCACACCTAAACTATGCTTGTCCTCAAGTATAAGAACAGTAAACAAACACCAATATTTGACAATGGCTATTGCTCTATCTATCATATTGCCAAGATATCAAGAAAAATATATATCAAGTATTAGTGATTCAAAATCCAAAAAACATCATCCCGGTTAGTTTCTAAACTACAAACTCCTTCAATTCTAGGTTAACTAATCTAAGAAGAAAGAATGATCGCTCAACATTTATCAGCAAATGGTCCAACTATTAACCAAAATCTCAACATTAAATCCATAATTCGGCAAGTTGACTTATATCACACACTAACACAACCTTCACTCTCTTTTTTCATATTTTTCTGTTTTTTTTTCAATAGTAACATAGGACTTAGTCTCTAGCCATTGAAACCTTTTGACGCGAACTCCGACATTTGCCAGATGAAAGAGTCCAGTTACTTAGCTCCTATCGCCACGTGACCACGCACTCATAACAATTACTACTTTTTTGACGCGAGAATCGACACTTTTGGTGAAGATCCCCGGTTAATCGGTAGTAAAGACTAGCGGAGTACAGTCAACTCTTATTCACAGCCAAATAATACAAAAACTCAAAATAACACAAAAATCGAAAGAAAATTTACATCAACTAGCCTCATTTTCAAACATGGAGAACTAAGGTTAATAACCGGACCAATTCACATGAAAATGTCAACAATCATTCCCTATGCCTAGGAAAGTTAACTAGACATTACAAAAGTCACACAGCCTTCGATATTCACCAAAGAGATATTCTTAGATTCAACCACGTCCACTTGATACACTTTCATTATTAAAATTTTGGCAATAGCAGAAATAGAGGCAACAATCCAACATCAAACCTTGGCATGCGCATACGAGCTAATCACTAAAAGAAAAGAAGAAATGAACGAGAGATGGGCTAATAACAAACTAAAAATAAAGAGAAAAAAATCTAAAAACTAAAAAGTAGAAAAACTAAGACAACTGTCCCCCCCACACCTAGATCCTACATTGTCCTCAATGAAGGAAATAAAGAAATTAAAGCAAAGAGGACAATGAAACTTCCCTCTCGGGTGGCTAAGGGGTAGGCGAGAACGGCGGAGGGGAACCGATGTGGTGAGACATCAATTCAACCAACAAATGCAAAACTCTCTATTGTTTGATGGTTGAAAAAGGTGGGACTGGCACGAACTGCTGGTGTGCGTGCGTGAGAGCGTCAGTGGTTAAGGCAGCAATGGGGTTATCTTCCTTTGCTGGAGGAAGACAAGGAAGGTAGTGGCGGCCATGGGTGGCGTGCGGCGGAGAGCTCAGAGCGAGAGAGAGACAGTGGGCGGCGCGGATGGGACGAGGAAGGTAGCGCGTCGAACGAGCACGGCATGTGAGCGCTTGAGCGACGGCGGCTTCAGAAGCTGGGCGACTGCGAGGAAGACGCGCAGAGCAGCGGTCGTGCGCTTGGTGCTCTTGTGGTGGGTGATGGAACTACGGTGGAGAGAGGGAGGCGCGCGAGGGGGCGGCGTGCTTGCCCGGGGGAAACGGCAGCGGCGGTCTCTGCGAGGAAGGAGAGAGGCGGCGAGTTGCGATGATGGAGATGGAGTGAGAGTGCGTGGGGAAGAAGGATGGCGGCTGACGAGCGAGATGGAGGAGATGGCGGCGTGCGAAGGAGCCTCGGTTGACACAGAGGAGAACAGGAGAGAAGAATGAAAGAAGAAAGAAAAAGAAAGAAAAGAAAAAAGAGGGAAGAAAGAAAAAGAAAAAGAAAATAGTATTTGTGTGTTTTTATTTTTGCTTTTCCATTTTATTTTTTTCTCTTTTTAGAATTTCTTTTACGGGAAGACTCTCCCCTTTTTTTTAGTTAATTACTAAAAAAAAAGTTTTTTTTGAAAATTTTTTTGAAAAATTTTTTATATATAACTTCTTTTTTTATTATTATTATTGACAAAATTTATTTTTTGAAATTCAAAAGTAGAGATTAATCAGAAAATCAATAATCGTTCTTGAGTTTTTTTGAATACTTATCTTTCCCGCGAACGTGACGCGGGCACGTCATGAAGGCACGGAATGAGAAGCTCTCCAGGTGACTTGACGCGGGCACGTCATGAGGGTAAGAACCCTTCTAACCGTGAGCTCTCCATGTGACTTGACGCGAGCACGCCAAGGGAATCGAAACCCTTTTTACCAAACAACAGGAGATCGCAATGTGCCACGCACCCAGTTGGCGCGGACGCGTCATGTCAGAGAGATACCTATGAATCATCAAAAACGAAAATTGAAGCCATAAATCAGTCAAATCCAAGGAAAAATATATTCAAACTAACGAACGAAAATGAACAAATAACTAAAAGAAATTGGGTTGCCTCCCAATGAGTGCCTTTCTTTAATGTCTTTGGTTAGACATTGTCATGTTTGTTCAAGGAGGATAAAATCTTGTAACTCGTTTTAATGCTTTATCCTCTATATAGTCATGATAACCCTCGTAAATAGAGTAATTCTTAAGCACACGAGCTACGGTCTTTCATGGACTAGTAGATGGCGCCAAACAAGTCAACAATAATCTGAATTCCCTACTCACTGATCCATCAAGGACATTTATTGGTTCCAGATATTTCGCCATTGCCACTCTTAACTTATTCCTATCATGAAATTCAAAATTTTCTGGTATAATAAAGTCAATCTCACTAACAGGAATTGAAAAATAAGAGTCAGGAGAATATTGATTAAGGAATGAAGAAAATGTCACCGCATTTGGAGGTTGTTCACTGGATTCATTCACTTGGACGAATTGATATTGGGGTCTCATTTCTTGCACATCAACTTCTTTTTCAACTGCATCTTTAGATTCGTTTTCTTGAAACTCTTGCAGTTCCATGTTATTTGTCCGGATAATTGCACTCTCATTTTCTTCAAGGTCGATGTTGGTCTGTGAGGGCAATTCTTCACACATGTGAGAAGCTAATTGCATCATCCTGGATGTCAATAGATGCACTTGATCCGCCATCCCGGATGTCAATTGATGTATTTGATCCGCCAGGTTACGAATGCTCGTTTGTGTCTTCTGATGAAATCGATATGTATTAGTAGCTAGTAATTCAATCATTTCTTCAAGAGACATACCTGACATGGATGATGGTTGTTGAGACTCTTGCTATTGAAAATTCATTGGCCCGGTCGCCCAATTAAAATTGGAGTTATCCCATCATCCTTGATCATACCTGTTCGAGTAAGGGTCATACCACGTTTGAAATCGAGGTGGAAAATCTCCAAAAGTATCAATTGGAGCACTTAGGTTATCTTGAAATGCAGGGCACATGTCGGTAGAATAATCTGAGGCAAAATAAGTTTCACAATTTGCAACAGCCAATTGATCATTAGGAAAAACACGAGTCTCATAACCCCTTTCAGGAATAAAGTCCAGTCTATCATCAAAATACGGAATGTTAGCAGCCATAAACTATATAAAAAAAATAAGAGAAAAATAAATAAAATAAAATGAAAACAAAATGAATTCAAAAAGAAACAAATTAATCTGGCATCAGTTCTTGACAGCGACGCCAAAAATTGACAGGTTGTCAGGCTTGTGCAATAATAAAAACCTACTCAACTAAAGTTAATTTTTTTAAATAGTGGTAAGTATGGTCGAATCCACAGGGATTGGGTGTAACTATTTCTTTTCAAAATTTAAACTAATAATGGGGGTGTTTTTGTGTAAAAGGTGACAATCAAAGAAATTCAAATAAAATCCAAGAAGTTACTAAAAATTAAATAACAATTTACTAAAATTAAATGAATGATAACTAAGGATCTAGTTAAGAAATAACTTCAACAATGGTTCACCTAATTGATCATCGATGCAAAGTCAATTCCAATTATTTACTAATAAATAGGTTATAACTGTCAAACAAAGGATGACAGTCAACCCTTCCTTATTGTGTCGGTGATTAAGGTACGTCCGTTAATCACTGTCATAATTGGAAAATAATCTTAGGTACGCCCGTAAGATTTAATTCGCCAATTGCCTTACGTTTAGAGGAGCCCTATTCTAACCAAATAACACACTACCAGGGTTATTTTAGATTAGCCCGCGTATTCCTCTGACACAAACCCAATCATGCTAGTTGTCACTATATCAAGGTAATTAAACAATTACGGATTTAATGCCCTAATTGACAATAGATTACCAAATTAACTAATTATCCGGATCCAAGACAATCAATTAATTAAATAACCATAAGTACTGAAATCAAAGAATATGCGAATACCAATAAATAAAAGAAAAAGATAAAATTAAATCGATTTCATAATCTTTAGGCGAATCAAAACCTCCGTTGTTCCTTGACTAGACAAAGGGATTTAACTCATCCCTTGTCTACTCCTACCGAAAAGAAAAGAAAAGCAACTAAAGATGAAAGGAAAAGTCAAAGGCTAAGCTCTACCCCCTGACATGCGTAGGAAGTAAAAACTAAAAAGAGAAGCCAAAAGGGAAAAGTTCCAATAGCTAAAGGAGTCCTAATCCTCTGCAACTCTCAAATCCTATCAAAAGTCCTACTCTACTTTTCTATTGTGCGGCGGCTTCAATGCCTTCCGAAGACTTCAGCCTTTTCGGTTCTTTTTCTTTTCTTGCTGTCTTCGGCCAAATTACCAAAATGGGCTCGCATCTTCTCGTTTCAAAAATGCCCCTGAATGCCTTCTATTTGAATTCTTTCCCGATGACTGCCAAATTGGCCTTGATTGTGGTATTTTCGTTCTACTTCCTGAAATAAATGTAAATTACGAAAAGTGAGTAGAATCTAATAATTAATTCACATCGGGTTAGGTAATAGAGGAAATTAATAATAAAATAAATGATAAAATTGCAACCTATCAAGATTCATCTAATATCGAATTGCAAAGTTATAGAATTAAAGGACTAATTAATTGAAAATTGTTTAAAACATCTCTCATATTTTGCTAAATAAATTTTTTTGTCCCTCGTTTTTCAAATGCTGATTTTACATTCCTTACAAAATTAAGTAGATCAAATTTAGTTTCAACTTATGTTTCTAACAATATTTTGACTTGAATACACCACATGATTCACACATGATCATTTGAAAAGGTGCAAAAGGGTTAGATTCTATTTGTAGTTAAGTAAATTTGACCTACTTCGTTTTTTAAGGGATGTAAAATCAATATTTTAAAAATGTGAAATGAAAAAATTTATTTCACAAAATATGAAACAAGTTTTAGATGATTTTTCCTTAATTAATCACCAACAGAAATATAGGTGGCCGGAAGAAGAATAAGTCACAATCATATTAAGAGTAAAAAACCCAGTCAACCCTCAACTTTTTAGGTTTGTGTATTTAGCCCCCTAACTAATACTCCCTCTGTCCCAATAAGTTTGTCGATAAGTTTGTCGCACTTGGGAAGTTGTGATTTTTATTAACAGTGCACTGAATCTTGCAACTTTTGTTTCACTTTCCACGTTTGCCCTCTAACGTGTAATGCATACAAAGAAAGTTATGCTGAAAATTTATTGCTATGGGACCTATCTATTTTGTTTGGCTAAAAAATGCATGACCAAAAATCATGTATCAACAATGCATGACACACATTTGGGGGTGTCTTTCACTCACCAAATTGTGGTGCCTCCTTTTTATTTTGACTTTTGAGTTACTGTTGTAGGACCCATATTTTAAGATAATAAATGTTGAAATTGGATGTAAACAAGTTTTCTATTTTGAGTATGTGACAATTATTTTAGGACAGATAAAAAAGAAAAGCATGACAATTTCAATGGAACGGAGGAAGTAATTTTTTTTTGCTCCCTTGGACGTCCAACAACGTATATTAACAATTCCTCCGTGCATCTTTTGCGCCATTATTACTGCCAGCAAAACATCATGTGCAACACAAAGGTGAAAATGGAAATGCCCGTCAACATGGTAATGGGAATAGCCCCAAGATTCCTAGGTACGAAGTGGGTACAAAAACTCATTAGTGGGCTCGGGTTGGATTTGCTAGGGATTACGGTTTCACAAGTTTCAAATCAAATCAGTTGACAGTCTTATTTTTAATTTTTTTACACCATGATCCCATTTGTTTGCACATTACTTATACTTATTTACATTGGACCTCCGCTTATTTATGCTCTAGACAAACTGGTTTGAAACGAAACTTGTGAGGCCCTGATTTGATGACTAGTGTGGTAGACAACATAGATTGAGCTAGCGGGCCATATTTTTATAATTCGCTGGACGAAGTCGGGAAGATCAGAAATTGTAATGCAAGTAACACTATGAAAAAAGAATTGATAAATTGGCAAATCCAAGTAAATACATTAATCGGTGGCATTCGAAAACAAATTACTAATGGTGTGAAAAGGCAATAAATTTGTAACAATTATGCAGCTAAGCAGTAGTATTAACTTACAGAATGTGTGAAATACTCTTGGAATCATAACTAAAATCTTAGGGGGGCAAAAGATAAGCTGCTTCATTCATTTCAATCTTCAGGAACAACACGAACCCTGGGAATGATCCCACCACACAGTTTGAGACAGGATAAGAAACATTAAAGCAACCTGATTAACTGATCTTGGTGCTAGACTGATACAGCAAAGCCAGCAGTAGTACAGAAGTAAAGGACTACGGGAAAAAAAAAACAGGTAAAAGGAGTGAAAATGGCTGCCCAAACCAAAGATACTTGAGAAGATTAGTAGTCCACCTTATGAAATAAGGATCTTCAGATCAGCATTTCCCAAGTCCATTTGTTCCTCCTGAAGTGGCTTTATAAAACTTGCAGAGTAGGGACAATCAGACGCCTCAATTGTTTCAAGAGTTGAACTCCCCAAACAAGAAGGGATCTCCTTTAAAAAGCGACACCTTTTCAATACTAGTTTCTCCAGACTTGGAAAACAATCCACGCCCTCGTAGACAGTCCACTTGACAATATCCAAGGCAGCTATTTCAAGAAATCTAACTTTAGGGAACCCCACTTTTTCCATGTTCCATATTTCCCCCTCGAAGGCGTCACGGCGTAATTTGAGAACCTCCAGATTGTGAAGATTTTCAATTGCTGAAATTTTGCTCCAAGGGAAACGAAAACCGGATAGAGTCAACTTCCTAATTGCCAAAGGGAATTGAAACTCAAACTGGCATGGATTTGGAAGACATGTATCATGATTGAACATCAGATTCAGTGATTCTAGTCCACTTGGAAAGTCAAGTACTACAATCTTGTCTGCTGACACCCAATTATGTTCAGTATACGCAATGAGAATGCATTCCAGCTTGTGAATATTAGGAATTTTACTGAATACCTTGCGGATGATATCCAAAGAAAAAAAATATACACGGGAGAGGGCATTCAAATCACACAAGTCTGCAGCAGCGTCAAGATTGTCTGTGGGCAACATAAAGTTCGTTATTTTTAAGTGCCTTAGCTTCTTCAGATTCCATATAGTATCAGGCAGTAAAACAACCCCAAGAAATGTTTCCACGATGAAAGTCTCCAAATTCGAGATATTGGCTATGGAAGATGGAATTGACTTTATATTTCCTAGAATTGCCAAGTACCTCAATTGAACCAATAATTCTAGTTCTCTAGGAAAAGTAGTTCCTAGATTTATGTTGCTCAATTCTAACACTCTAACAAGTTTGAAGATACAAAAAATAAATGAAATCTCAAATGCACGACCTAGGTACGCTTCACCACCATCGGAGTGTATTAGAGAACGGATTGTGGGAGCAAATAACCTGGACTTGCAAAAGTGCTCTCGCTTAGAGTTGATGCATAGGCGGCGTAGGTTGCGTGGCACTCTGGAAGTATATATTTCATCATACCCACGCACCAGCTGCAGAAAATTTTCTTCTTTGCCTTTTGTCACACAAAACTCATGCAGCAAATCATGAACGCGACAAGCTTTGACACCACCAATGGACCTTTGCTTGGAAACAATGACCAAGCTTCTGTGGATAAGATCCATTAAGAAATCATTTGCCACATCCTCTGCACTCTTGAACTGAGTTTTCTGGGTAAATCCTTCAGCCCCCCATAACCAAATCAACTTCTCAGCAGTGTGTTCATGGTCTTCTGGAAATGCTCCGAAGTATAGAAAGCATTGCTTCAAATTATCTGGTAAGTTCTTGTAACTCAACTCTATCGCAGCAGAGCATTGTTCTGTCCTAGAGACAATTCTTGAACTTAAACCGTCCACAAGTTCTTTCCAACCATGTTGGTCCTCATTTGCCAGAATTCCAGCAAGAATGACAATTGTAAGTGGCAGTCCTTGACACAATTCCACGATCTTCATTTGCAGTTCGTATAATTCTGGTGGAGGCAAATCTTTTCCAGGAAATAACTTCATGTTTAGCAAGTCCCAGCTCTCGTCAGGAGTCAGCGGACGGAGGAAATGAGGCCCTTCATCAAGTTCATCTCTCGAAGCAGCAACATCAGACTTTCGACTTGTCACGATTACTCTACTGCCATTTCGATTGTCAGGCAATGATGCTTCCAATCCATTCCATGCTTCAGCATCCCATATGTCATCCAAAACAATGAGATATCTAGTCCTTAGCAGACCTCTTCTGACTTCTGCAGCCAAATCTTCTTCACACATCTCAGAAAAATTGTTAGGAAGCTTGGAGTGAATACAAGTCAAAATTTCAAGTAACAGATTTTTTCTGTGATACACTTGAGAGACAGTACACCAAGCACGTGTATAAAAATGCGATGTAACTAAAGGATTATTGTAAACTTTTTTAGCTAAAGTTGTCTTGCCAAGTCCTTGCATACCTACAATGGGGACAATTTGCAGCTGGGATGATCCTCTTGTGAGTCGATTGATTATTGAGGTTGCCTCATCCTCCAATCCCACGATCATGTCATTGATTATTGGCATGCTTCCCTGTGATGGCATGTTATTTGGTATCTTGGTAGCTTCTTTAACATTGAGATGAAGTGTTTTTTTATAAAAAATGTTCAAGGCAGCAGCTTTGATGATCTTAATTTCTTCTTCAACGGAATCAAACGAGATTGAAGAAGAATCTAGAATGTCTCCAACCAACAAGGAGTCGACAAGAAATTCTACCATGTATGCCACCTCAACAACACGATCCCAAAGTGCTTGAAGCTCCTGATCTTCATTGCGCAATTCCACAATTCTTCCCAAGAAGGAGCGTAAGTAAACAAGTTCTTCATGGATTGCATGAATTGGATAGTTTGAAAGAGCAACTGAATGAGCATCAGGATTTGTCAAATCTCCGATATATTTTAGAAGAAAATCGATAAATCCCAACTCATTAGTCTGAGGAAACTTGGATGATGGTGATGTTTCTGGATATTTCTCTGCAACTATTGCCTTGATAAGCTTTATCCTTTTCAGGAAATCATAAAAAGACTCCAGATCTATGTCCTTGACTGATCCATCTTTAATTTCGTTGAGAGAAAGGGAAAAAATAACAACTCCTGCATCACAGAGGAGGAGTCCAGTAAGATCTCTCATTTTCTCATCAAACACGTCAGGGTTCCCCTTGAGAATGATTCTCAAGGACCTCAACCCGTCATAAACCATTTTCAATCGATCCTTCAAAGACATCATAACACAAGCTCCAGTCTTTAGTATCTCCCAAAGATAGATTAGGAGAGTATCGATGAAGACTCTGAATACGTGCTCATCTTTTTTCTCGTACGGTTGTCTTGATATCTTTGAAGCAATCAGGGCCTGGAAACAAGTCCTATGGACTTCGGGTTCTACAGGAATGATCTTCGGCAGCAGGTCCCAAAACGGATCGTTTGGTGACGCTAAATCGCTATGGCCCAACAAGAGACAGTTGCGTGCTGCGTTGACAGCGACAGATTTAGTGTGAGTCAGGAAAGGTCCCAATTGCCCGTCATCGATGCCATGAAGTGTAAAAAAACAGATGAAGTTCTTCAAGAATGTTAGCTTCTCTTCAAAGTCTTCGCATAGTTCCTGTTCTGCATCACCTTCGAAGACATCTATTAAGCAAACGTTCCGAAGGCTCTCCAGAAGAGAGTCCATGACATCCATTAGGTCATCTTTCTTTACCAGGGACTTGCTAGACAACCTTGATGAGCTGTCTAAATCCTTGATTTCTGGTTTGAGGAATGTCGCTACTTCTAATAGATCATCGGGGATATATGTAGTAAGTTCCATACGATATCCATCTTCCACACTAGTAAGATAGAACTTGTGAATCACCTGTCCCAGTTTGGCAATGTAATCTGTCGTCCTAACAGCCAGTGCTCCCAGATTTGCGTCACCATCATCGCCCCACTTTCTCACACATAGAAGAAATGGTCTGAAAGTTCCTAGAAATATTTTTAGTGTCCTCAAGTCAATGAGCTCGTCCTCCCAATCTGGAGTTTTAGGACACAGATCCTCCAGCAACTGCAGATCATCCAAGATGGCTGAAATGCAAGTAAGACAACTGGAGGCCATTTAACGAAAGGAAGATGAGTTCAATTTAGAGATGAAGTCAATGAATATGGCTAGGAATGATGAAAAAAGTTGTACAGATCCTCTTTCAGAAACTAGGAAAGCTCTGAGCTCAGGAGCAATGTTTTCAGAACCGGACCGGACCGGCCGGTTCAACCGATTGGACCGCGAACCGGATATGTCAACGGTCCGGTCCAGTGCTAAAGCCGGACGTTCATGGAAAACCGTTGAAAACCGGACGAACCGTTCGAACCGTTAGATCGAGTTTTTGAGAGAATTTGTGTACAGTCCAATTGGGAGAGCTGGTGAAGAGGGTCTGTCATTGCCTAGCTGGACCTGGTGCGATAATTTGGCCTTTTCCTTGCAGAAACTTTGATGCAAATATATTTCACATCTGGCTGATATTAATCTTTCTTTATTCCTATTCTTGGCTGGATATAGTTATTTATCTTTTCCATTGCAGAAGAAGTAGAGAGCTACTGAATTATTGGGCTCCTGACTTGCATTATTTTATCTTAATATGTGGACTCCACCGGTTCTGTTCTGAGATGTGAAAAGTCGATCAATCCGCTAAAGTTTGTTCTGTTCATTTCCTAGTACCAACTACCAACCAAATTTGTAAATTAGTTGATTCCTAAGTCTCCAAGTCGAAAATAAAACAAAAAAAGGAAAGAAAATTATGACTCCTATTAACTCTAATGCTCTTTCACATCTTGTTTTGTTTATTTTCTGATTCAAGTGAAACTCTTAGAAGGTAAGAACACCCTCCCCTCCCAAAAAAAAAAAAAAAGAGGAGAAGAAGGAGGAGAAGAAGAAGAAGTCTTGGTAGAGAAAGAGGAAGAGTTACATATGTTCTTGTCAGTTGGATTGGATTTTGGAAGCACATCTCTATGCATTTAGAATGCAAAATATGGCCCTGTTTGACAGGCAAGTTTTTTGTCAAGTTTGTCTGCTATAATTTTTTTAAAAATTTTAGTTACTGTAATTTTAAAAAACTTCTCAAAATTTTTAAACTATACACTTCAAAATATTTAAAAATTTACACATTTTAAAAATTTTTTAAAAAACTTTTACAGTAAATTAAAGTAAAATTTTAGACAAACACCCAAAAAACTCACTTGCCAAACGGGGTCCATGATATTACCAAAAACATCTAATTGCTTATTCTTTTTAAAAAAATATTATTTTACTTGAATCATAGATATGTTTTTTAACTGCCTTCTCATTTCACATGTATTAAATCATAAAAAAAATATAATAAATATTACAAATAATATTTCAACTAATAAATCCAAACACAATTATGATTGTAAAACTCTTGCGTAGAAGAAAGTAAGATTCCTTAACCGAAGAAACAAGGACAATTAAAGAAAAACTAGCAGGAAATTTCCTAGAATTTTCAAACAAAAGACATGTCTTAATTATCATCAGGTCCACATTCCAACATCAGTCAACACAAGCTTTGAAAAGCTGGTACCAAAGAAGAAAGCTTACTAATGCCGGCAAAATTTGACAACTTGTAGCGGGAAGATAATAATAGCAGGCCGGACAGACATGTGGCCACTTGCAAAATTCTGAAAATTTGAGGGGCCCATTCGGCCTTTTCCAGAAGCATAACAAAATTCTTTTCTAGGGCCCTCCTCGTGAGTGGGCCAATACTAGCACTGCGGCTGGGCTGTCTCCGTCACTTGTCAAGTTGGATCTCTCCCCCAACCCCAGCCACCGCCCTGAGCTTTTAGAAAGAATTTCAAAGTCCTGTTCAACGCTTCTAGAAGACTATTGCAAAATTACTTAATTCCTTGGGCCAAAACTTCAATTTGGTCCCTCAAATTTACAAGTTTTGTGTTGATCTTGCAAGAATAACATAAAATCCTAAATTGGTCCTCTTAGTTGAAAGGTTTCAACTTGGTCATCCAAAATAGCGTGAAGTCTCAATTCGTACTCTCAAAAACTAAAAGATCATTAGGGAAGGGTTGGATTGAGTAGTAAGATGACGGAAATTGTAAGTAGAAGATTTTGAATTCAAAACATTCTACTTATCAAAACACAAATTTAAAAGATTATCAATTTGATGCTCGAAATTCAAAAAATCATTTTAACTTGATCTTCCAAATATATAATGGTTGGATGCATCACCTTTTAACTTTTTATGAAAGGATTCTATTGTAAAAATAAAACCTAAGCTTTTATTTGCTAAAGTTTTCGATTTTGTCGAGCAACTTGCGCTTGTTTTCACAGTTTACTTTCACAGTTTTGCCAAAAAAAAAGAAGGGAAAGTATGAGAAATTTCACAGGTGAAAAGTAATGAATTCCTCGCCTATATTTCCTTATTTTCGGTCAGTAATGTTTGACAAGCTTATTAGGCTACAACAATCGGTGTGTGCTCAACTCTTTCTAGATATTGAATTCCCAAAAAGTGAGACATTTTAAGAAATTTTTTTTTACTTTTTCTCAAATTGTGAAAAAGCGCATTTAGTGAAATGCAATCTTTTTTTTCACATGATGCATTTATAAATTTTTTACTATTTGTATAGGTAGATATTACTTAAATAACGTATGAATGTATCGTTTAGAAATCACATTTATTGAATTTTTTTTCGAAACCTTGACTATTTGGGACCCTTTCTTAAAACTCTTATGATTTGGAAATTTCCTCCATAGTTGCGAGTATATAGACTCACAACTAGATATATTATTTATTCATAAGGAATAATTTTGTAGCTGAATTATTGACCCAAAAAACCTGATCTTATATAGAGTCAGCAAGTCATCGAAAATTGAACCAGTGCATGCTGTTTATCATCTTTCGGGAAATGCTAAAAATTAGTAGGACTCTATTTTTATTTGTTTATCTTTGACACTTTTTTTTGTCTAAATAGTTTCAACAACTTGCTCATAACCTTTGATTTTTATAATACTTACTAAGAATATGAAAAAATATTAATGAGCCTGTTAATTTGTTAATGTTCTCACAATATGCACATTATCGAGAGCTCATATTGACTATTTTACTATAGTTCAAAACTTTCGTGGTGAGATTATAAATAGCAAGAGACTGGTTTTTTGGCTGACCGAACTTCGAGCACTAAAAACCAAATACAGAATTGTTTGATTCCATTGAATTGAACCCACAGAGTAGCGCGCAGTATCATATTCTTGTTTGTTTGTGAATCATTGTTACGTCTAGCTGGCAATGATTTTGTGTTTCAATTAGTTATTAGAATAAAATCATGACGTGAGCAATGTGAACCTAAGACTGTGAAGGTCGTTTTTTTTTTTTCCAACAACAGGCATTTTTACAGGGGAAATGCTAAACTACACTCACGGCACACCAAAGAGAGTCTCACTCATCCTGGGGGGACCCACAGAACTTCACCATCCAGGCAATTGCTCTGTGAAGGTCGTTTTGATCCATCTTTTAGATCAATTATTCAGATAATCCTAGTGTGAAAACATTGGTATTCCTGGTCAAAAGTTCTCGTGATGGGAATAAAAACACATAAAGGAAACGCAAGTTGATCTACCAAGAGTATTTATAAGCAAGCACCTTTTCCGAGACTCCATGCAAAATTTGTTTTCTGGTCCCAAGAAATTGACCAACGAGAATAAGATGATTCTTGGCAACTCAATAAAGATAATAATAAAGTAAATAAAACACATGATTTGGTCAAATTGACTTACATCTACGGGCGAAAGGAGAGCAGATTTAATCCATCGGTTACGAGCAAAGGGGTAGCAGATTTAATCTACGGATAAAGGGGTAGCAAATTTATTATAACAAAAAAAGATTATAAAATAAAGGGTACGAAATCCTAGGAAATAATTCCAAGACCAAAAGGCACTTAAAACTAAAAACACAAAACAGACTAAATAATTCAAAATGCTTAACGGTCCAAAGGTTCATAATTTGCTCTTTTTGTTTGATACATAACCAAAACTCCCCTCAAACTAGGTTTGGGTCTCCTAAAATTCTCTTGGACTAGTGCATACGGTACTTGGATTGATGTCCTTAACACATTTAAATTGACTTAAATGCATTGTATTTATAACTACTAAGAGGAGAGATTTCTTCATAAAACTTCCAATGTGGGATACAAAAATAAACTCAACAATCTCCATTTTGGCATGTATCTAACATCGATAAATAGCAAACATACTCCACTTTTTTCATAAGTCTTAATGAATCCCAATGAACCACAAAAGTGCCAACAGATCTCAATGACCCACCAATAAGTCAAGATGTAAAAGGTTCAACAGGTCCCAACGGATCAAAACTCACAAAAGTTCAACAAATCCCAATGGGCTAAAATATCGAACATAATAATCTTGCTTCACTTTCTTCACAACGTCCTCAATGAGTTCCAATGGACGAAATAGCTCTTCTTCAAAACTCAACTGAACTCTAACGGGAGATTTTTCTTCACTCTCTGTAGCGTTAAATCAATATTTTGAAATTGACATTGATAGTTTGTTATCATCATCGTTGTCGCTGAACCCAGAGCCTGAAACTTTGATACCAGTTTGCTAGATCCAGTTCCAAAAAAATGATCAACAAGCACAGTAGGATTCTTGACAACGCAATAAAGACAATAACAAATCAAATGAAAAAACAGAAAAACACAAAATTTTACATGATTCAGTCGAATTGACCTATGTCTATTGGCGAAGGAGTAACAGATTTACTATAACAAAGTGCAAAACAGAGAGTATAAAATTCTAGAAAATAATTCCAAGACTCAAAAGGCATGAAAACTGAAAACACAAAAGAGACTAAATATTATAAAATGTTTAACGGTCTAAAGTCTCATCATTTGCTCTTTTGATTTGATGCTTAACTAAAACTTCTCTCAGACTAGGATGTGGGCCCCTTAAAATTTTCTTGGTCTAGTGCATATGACACTTGAATTGGTGCCATTAGCATATTTAAATTCACTTAATTCCATTGTAATTATAACCATTAAAATGAGAGATTTCTTTGTAAAACTCCCGATGTAGAATATAAATACAGACTCAACAACAAAATTGAATAATAAGAGTGGCAAATTGGGGACAAAAGGGAGAAGGAGGAGGAGGAGGAAAGTTTCGTAAGTACCAAGTGGGTACAAAATACTCATTTAATCTCATTATTGGGCTCGGGTTGGACAGCTAGACTGCTAAACCTAGCAGAAAGAAATTGTAGAAGTAGGCAATGGAAAAAAGAATTGATAAATTATGAAATCCTAGTAATTAAATTAGTCGATGGCAGTCGTTCTTTTTTGTAAACAAATTACGTACTAATGGTATGAAAAGATTGACAAAATGGAGCAAGTGAAGAAAACTTCGAAAATCTCTCTCGAAAATAATTCTCTTCCAAAACTCTCTAGTTTAAAATTCTCTTTCCAAATCTTCAACCCCTTTGTAATATATAGGAATATTTCAAGAAAGCTCAAAACAATGATATTTTCTAAGTTTTCTATTCAATTATATTTTGAATAATATTAAAAAAATTATACTCCAAATTCATGCATCTTTCATACTTGATATGATGTATGCTTGCAGAATTTAAAGCAGGTGGGTTGACCAACCATATGCATGAAATAGGCAGTAATACCGGCCATATGCAAGTATGCAAGATGCATGAATCTGGACTGTAAAATTTTGAATATTATTCAAAATATAGTTGACTAGAAAACTTACAACATATGATAGCTTTGAGCTTTCTTAAAATATTCTTATCTATTACAAAGGGTTGGAGATTTGGAAAGAGAATTTTAGACTAGAGGATTTTGGAAGAGACTTATTTCTGAGAGAAGTTTCCAAAGTTTTCTCTGTTTGCCTCTTTTGGCGTGCTTTCCTCTTTATATATAGCTTGTAATAGAGATATACTTGAAAATATTCTTCCAATGATGTCATTGCTTGAGCCATCTTATCTCTTATTGTCTGGAAATCTAAAATTTCATTAGTTGCTTGGATTTCTTCTTTATCTGATATTTTTGAGTGGCTGGGCCCCACTTTATTGAATTGGACTAAAAATTCCGTAGCAATCATCTTCATTTTCTTGAGTACGGTCTTGAGAAAACTCAATTTTTTCTTCTTCATCAATTGGAAATAAGGCATTGATCAATTTTTTCCTGAAGTTGTCCTTACTAGTACTGGCTGCCACAAGGCATTGAAATTTATTTTTTGTAGTCAAGAATTCTTGATTTTTTGTTTGCTCTAGCCTGAAAATCTCTCGTGGCATAGGGTAATTTATTTCATTTACAGTATCCCACCATTTAATTTTAAATTGTCTGGTAAAAATATCGATCCCTTGGTAAATGATCTTATTAAAATTTCAGCAAAATATCCACGGAATTTTATTCTTGATGTAATAATGGAGTAACATTTGGGAGACCACATAATCGTTGAAAGTTGGAGTTTTGTAGAAAGTTTGAAATCCTCCTGGAAATTTGTAGGCATAATTTCAAAGTATCTACCAAAATCTTTCCACCATATGTAGAACTATCTTGGGAAATCATGAGTGGTGATTGCAAGTAATTGTTGAACTAGGAATGAGAAAATAGTCTAAAGAGGGATATATGACATCGGACTTTGATATAATCATGACAAGTGTAAATAGCTGGTTTGAAAGGGATTTTAAAATATAATTGAATATAAAACTTACAAAATATCAAACTTTTGAGCTTTCTTAAAATATTCTTATCTATTACAAAGGGGTTGGAGATTTGGAAAGAGAATTTTAGACTAGAGGGTTTTGGAAGAGAATTATTTTCGAGAGAGATTTTAAAAATTTTCTACACTTGTTCCTTTTGGCTTGCTTTCTCCTCTTTATATAGAGCTTGTAAGAAAGATATGCTTGAGAATATTCTTCCAAAAATATGGATCCCTTGATAAATAATCTTATTAAAATTTCAGCAAAATATCCATGAAATCCTATTATTAATGTAATAATGGAGTATGCTTGCAGAATTTAAAGTAGGCAGCTTGGCCGACCATATGCATGAAATAGGCGATAATACCAATCATATGCAAGTATGCAAGATGCATGAATCTGGAGTATAATTTTTTTAATATTATTCAAAATATAACTGAATAGAAAACTTAGAAATTATCATTGATGCCATAGTGATACAGCAAAGCCAGTAGTCCACCTTATGAAGATTAGTAGTCCACCAAAGTTACTTGAGAAGATACTTGTGAAGATTAGTAGTCCACCTTATGAAATAAGGATCTTCAGATCAGTATTTCCCATGTCCATTTGAATCTCCTGAAGTGGCTCTATAAAACTTGCAGAGCAGGGACAATTAGACACCTCAATTATTTCAAGACTTGAATTCCCCAAACAAGAAGGGATATCCTCCAAAAAGTGACAATCTTCCAAAATTAATTTCCTTATCCTTGGAAAACATTCCACGCACTCAGAGACGGTCCGCTTGACAATATCCAGGGAAGCCAATTTCAAGAAACTACCTTTTAGGGACCCCTATTCTTCCATGTTCCATATTCCCCCCTCAAATGCTCCGTCAAGTAATTTGAGAACCTCAAGATTAGGTAGATTTTCGATTGCTGATATTTTGCTCTAAGGGAAGTAAAAGCGAAAGAGTCAATTTTTTAATAATGGAAGAGAATTGAAACTCAAACTAGCATTGAACATAGCTTTTCAACTTCAAAATAAGTGATTCTAGTTGACTTAGGGAGTCAAGTACTAGAATCCTATCGGATGCACCCGAAGCAGGATAATCAGATTCAAGGATTTCGATGCTGCATTTCAGCTTGCGAATATTGGGAAACTTTCTAACTTGTCCGCATTTTCCCATGAAGAAAGAATTGTGTCAGAGAAAGTATCTAAATTGCATGACTCTGCAGCATCGTCAAGATTGGTGGTGGGCAACCGAAAAGTCGAATAAAATCTAGGCTTTCTCCTAATGTGCAAATGCCTTAGTTTCTTCAGATTCAATATGGTATTTGGCAGTGAAACAATACGAGAAAATGTTCCCACAATGAAAGTTTCCAAGTTTGTTAGATTGGTTTATGGATGATGCAGTGGACTTTCATGGTTCCTAGAACTGCCAAATACCTCAGCTGAACAAGCAATTCGTTCTTTTGGTAAAGTAGAACCTAGACTGGGATCAGTTTAAGAGACTGGAGCTAAAAGACTGGGTGGATTGGAACCTCCGAGAGAGAAATGTTGGGACAGATAGGGAAGTATGCTGGCAATTATTACTTCAGAACTTGGTTTATTTGGCCTGGTCAGCTAGAAATGCTTTTTGCTGTGCAGGGGATGGCAGCAAGCTGAGATGTAGCTATAGGCAAGTGCTAGCTCAAGCAAAGCAAGTGCAAGCAGCGTTTCAGAAGGAAGGTAAGATGGAGGGGAAGGAGTTGACGTTTATTAGCTAGGTAAATCCACCAAAGGGCTGGATGAAAGTCAATGTCAACGGGACTGCTACAGGTAACCCAGGAGAGGCAGAAGCAGGGGGACTAATACGAGACGATAGGGGTCTATGGAAGGGGGATTTTGTAGCGAACTTGGGGATAACCACAAATGTAGTGGCGGAGCTGTGGGGAATGATGTACGACTTAGAAATGGCTTGGGAGCAAGGGCACAGGAAAGTGGTATTAGAGTCAGACTCATTAACACCATTATCTCTGTTGAAGACTGGTACAAGCACAGGCCTTTACTCGAATCTTGTTAAGCAGATATAGGGATGGTTTAAGAGGGAATGGGAAGTTATGCTTGTCCACACTTGGAGAGAGGGAATACGAGTGTGGATTGTTTAGCCAAGAGTAGTTTGAGGAAGGAATGGGAGTGAAGTGGTTGGAGGAGCCCCCGAGTCGATTGAGAGAGACATTGGGCCAAGATACCATGGGAGTGACAGCTCCCCGTCTAGTGTCCTAGCAATGAGCCAGAGGCTCTCCAATGTACCAAAAAAAAAAAAAAGTAGAACCTAGACTCATGTGTATTAGAGAATTTTCAAAATTTGGTCATTTATAAAGTTAGA
Organism: Coffea humblotiana; assembly: GCA_023065735.1. Classification (NCBI taxonomy): domain Eukaryota; kingdom Viridiplantae; phylum Streptophyta; class Magnoliopsida; order Gentianales; family Rubiaceae; genus Coffea; species Coffea humblotiana. The sequence continues at coordinate 21,180,290 of CM041212.1, read as the reverse complement.
CAAACTTACTTGAACTGTAGTGTGTTTTTATAAAGAATTTTAATAGTAGGTAAATGATCTACTACAACAAATCATTCCTACTAAATCTTTATAGTGTTGAGATTGAGAATGATCAAGAGTTGCAACCATTCTTCATTAATTTGTGACTTTATCTTGAATTGTGTTGATCGAAAAGTTTCTCAACACTAATGCGAGTGTTCATATAGTTTTTGGAAATCCAAACATCAGTTTTTGGATGTTTAAATACCATTTCAGTGATAATTAACCATCAATCCTAGTTTGAAAATAATAAAAACCGTTGTACATTTTCTCTTTTCGAAGAAAAAAAGATCCTATTAATGATTATGTCTACTATGAGATCATTCAAACCTTTGAATTTTTCTTATGGTTAATTCCAATAAACTCCCTAAAAATACCTTTTCATCACATTACCTCCTTGAACATTAATTTAATTGAACCAATCAGCACTAGTGTTATTTCAATTTTCACAATCAGGTACTATTTAATCAGGAAGCTCAAATTTTTACCGGAATTAGTCATATGCAACACATAATCATTTATAAAGCGACCAAATTATCCCACAATTTCTTAATTATAAAATTTTATTTATTTACTCTTGATCGAAAATTTTCTAAAACAATCTAGTAATTCACCATAATGCAAAAAATTCTATTATCTATAGCTTTTGGTTTATTATCATAATTGAAATTTATTTTCAAGCCTTGTTTGGATGGTCACTTTTCCCCAAAAAATTTTTTACGTGTTTTGTAAACACATTTTTCAATTACCTTTTTATCTAATATATACATCAAATTGTTACAGTGCATTTTTCTGTAAAAACTCCTAAAAAATAGCAATCAAAATAGGAAAAAACTCTTAAAAAATATCATTGTTAAGTACAACATATTTTATGTTTGAATAGGTCAAATGTTTTTACAAATGTGTAATTATCTAGAGTTCATCTTAATAGTTTAATTAGTTCAACAATCTGGTCAGTTCATGAAACCATGTATGCTTCACGTGACTGGTTCAACCTAAAATTGAGCTGCTAGACCCAATGGTAGTTGAATGGGAAGCTTGTAATAGTACAAGGATGGATTTGTTCAATTAAATGTTTAGCGGGGCAATGTGAAGAAAGACACTTTTGCAGGCGGTTTATTGGAATTCACTCTTTTTCTTATCGCCACACCATTTCCATTAATTATTCCATCTGGTTGGCTGACCGAGTTTTTAACACAAAACCAAATACAGAATGGTTGGATTCCATTGAACCGAGGAGTAGTACACTATGTTATATTCTTGTTAGTGTACCAAGAATCAACAATCACGGGCTATTGCACGGGGCAGGGTTTATTCAGTGCATATTTTCGGATAGCGACTGAGAATTCCCTTGCCAAAAAAAAAAGAATCAATAATCATGCCTAGTTTGATAATTTCATTAGTTATTAGAATAAAATCATTGAGCGAGCAATGTGAAACTATCAGCTTGAACCTCTTTTTGATCCATCTTTCAGAACTAGAGATGGCAATATGGATAAATGGTTCATAATTAGTTTTGACTTAATGGATGGTGGATGAAATTTATCCAATCCATTTAGATCCATTTAGCCAACTCAAGCTAGCTGTGATGTGCGGCTTTAGTCGACAAATTCGAGATTTCAGTTAGCTAATAAGTTTTGCAACCAATTTGGTTTTTAAGTAAATGGATATATGTGGTTTTCGTGGATAATCCATATAAATCCATTTAATTTAATGGTTTTACTTTGGTCAACCATTTAAAACCAATACTATAAATGGATAATCCAAATCCATTTAATTATGGGTTATATGGATGGATAAATGGATCTCAATCCAAATTGCTACCTCTATTCAGAACAATTAGTCTGATAATCCTAGTCTGAAAATATTGATAGTCCTGGTTAGAATTTCTTATGAGCAATGAATGAGGAAAAGATTCGCATGATGGCATAAAGTACAAAAAAGAAACGCAAATTCCCTATCCAAAAGTGTTCTTACCTTCTTTGAGACTAAATAAAATTGTGTAATCCAAGTGGCAACATGGGAAAGGAAAAAGAAAGAGACAATCTATTAAATCTGGCAGCAGACTGGATTCATTTTCAATTCTGTCATGCTTATTGATACTAGTTAGTACCTTGCAAAATGCTTGATGGTTTAATTTTATTTATGATACAGAACGATGAACCTGATATAGCACAACGAACCGGGATTCTGGAACTTAATGTTTGAATCAATAAAAATGCCACATAGGATTCTTAATTTTTAAGAGTACTTAAAGAAAGCCCAAAACATTCTTGGAAATATAACTAAAATCCGACCAAAAAAAAAGGTTGCTTCATTTAGATCTTTAGAAACAACAATAATCCATTTCAACAAGAATAAAGCGTTTGAGACAGGATAAAGCGCATTAAAACAACAAGAATAGCATGATCTTGATGGTAGACTGATGCAACACTACCAGTAAAGTCAGCATTTCAAAAGTGAGATGAAGAAATTTATTTCATGAAATATGAGAAACGTTTTAAATGATTTTTCCTTAATTAATCACCAACAGAAGTATATGTGGCTTGAAGAAGAATAAAGTCACAATCATATTAAGAGTAAAAAACCCAATCAACTCTCAACTTTTCAGGTTTGTGTATTTTTAACGCTCTAATTAATAGATTTTTTTTTAACGCTCCAATCAAAGATACTTGAGAAGATTGGTAGTCCACCTTATGAAATAAGGATCTTCAGATCTGTATTTCCCAAGTCCATTTGTTCTTCCTGAAGTGGCTCTATAAAACTTGCAGAGAAGGGACAATGAGACACCTCAATAATTTCAAGAGTCGAACTCCCCAAACAAGAAGGGATCTCCTTTAAAGAGCGACAGCTTATCAATGCTAGTTTCTGTAGACTTGGAAAACAGTCCACGCCCTCGTAGGCAGTCCACTTGACAATATCCAAGGCAGCTATTTCCAGAAATCTAACTTTAGGGAACCCCACTTTTTCCATGTTCCATATTTCCCCCTTGAAGGCTTGACCATGTAATTTGAGAACCTCCAGATTGGGAAGATTTTCGATTGCTGAAATTTTGCTCCAAGGGAAAAGAAAACCGCACAGAGTTAACTTTCTAATTGCTAAAGGGAATTGAAACTCAAACTGGCATGGATTTGGAAGACGTGTATAACGATCGAACATCAGATTCAGTGATTCTAGTCCACTTAGAAAGTCAAGTACTAGAATCTTGTCTGCTGAAACCCAAGTATGTTCATTACCCACAACGAGAATGCATTTCAGCTTGTGGATATTAGGAATTTTACTGAATACCTGGCGCATGGTTTCGAAAGAATGAAAATATACACCGGAGATGGTATTCAAATCACACAAATTTGCAGCTGTGTCAAGATTGTCTATGGGCAACATAAAGTTCTTTATTTGTAAGTGCCTTAGCTTCTTCAGATTCCATATAGTATCAGGCAGTAAAACAACCTCAAGAAACGTTTCCACCATGAAAGTCTCCAAATTCGAGAGATTGGCAATAGAAGATGGAATTGACTCCATATTTCATAGAATTGCCAAGCACCTCAATTGAACCAGTAATTCTAGTTCTCTAGGAAAAGTAGAACCTAGATTTATGTTGCTCAATTCTAACACTCTAACAAGTTTGAAGATACCAAAAATGAATGAAATCTCAAAGTCATGATTTGGGTACCTTTTACCACCATAGGAGTATATTAGAGAACGGATTGTGGGAGCAAATAACCTAGATTTGCAAAAGTGCACTGGCTTAGAGTTGATGCATAGGCGGCGTAGGTTGTGTGGCACTTTGAAAGTATATATTTCATCATACCCGCGCACCAGCTGCAGAAAATTTTCTTCTTTGCCTTTTGTCACACAAAACTCATGCAGCAAATCATGAACGCGACAAGCTTTGACACCACCAATGGACCTTTGCTTGGAAACAATGACCAAGCTTCTGTGAATAAGATCCATTAAGAAATCATTTGCCACGTCCTCTGCAGTCTTGAACTGAGTTTTTTGGGTAAATCCTTCGGCGCCCCATAACCAAATCAACTTCTGAGCAGTGTGTTCATGGTCTTCTGGAAATGCTCCGAAGTATAGAAAGCATGGCTTTAAATTATCTGGTAAGTTCTTGTAACTCAACTCTATCGCAGCAGAGCATTGTTCTGTACTAGAGACGATTCTTGAACTTAAACCGTCCACAAGTTCTTTCCAACCATGTTGGTCCTCATTTGCCAGAATTCCAGCAAGAATGACAATTTTAAGTGGCAGTCCTCGACACATTTTCACGATTTTCATTTGCAGTTCGCATAATTCTGGTGGAGGCAAATCATTTCCAGGAAATAACTTCATATTTAGCAAGTCCCGGCTCTCATCAGGAGTCAGCGGACGGAGGAAATGAGGCCCTTCATCAAGTTCATCTATCGGATCTGCAACATCAGACTTTCGACTTGTCACGATCACTCTACTTCCATTTCGATTGTCAGGGAATGATGCTTCCAATTCGTTCCATGCTTCAGCGTCCCATATATCATCCAAAACAATGAGATATCTAGTCCTTAGCAGACCTCTTCTGACTTCTGCAGCCAAATCTTCTTCACACATCTCAGAAAATTTCTCAGGAAGTTTGGAGTGAATACAAGTCAAAATTTCAAGTAACAGATTTTTTCTGTGATACACTTGAGAGACAGAACACCAAGCACGTGTATAAAAATGCGATGTAACTAAAGGATTATTGTAAACTTTTTTAGCTAAAGTTGTCTTGCCAAGTCCTGGCATACCTACAATGGGGACAATTTGCAGAAGGGAAGATCCTCTTGTGAGCCGCGATTGATTATTGAGATTGCCACATCCTCCAATCCCACGATCATGTCATTGATTATTGGCATGCTTCCCTGTGATGGCATGTTATTTGGTCTCTTGGTATTCCTTAACATTGAGATCAAGTGTTTTTTTATCAGAAATGTTCAAGGCCGCAGCTTTGATGATCTTAATTTCTTCTTCAACGGAATCAAATGAGTGATAGGGTGTTAATTGTTAGTAATTTTATTGTTAATTTCCCTCTTTATCCTTGCCAAATATTGTTTAATTGTTAATATATACTTATATTTGGCATCTGGACTCAATTTTAGGGAGTGGAGCAGAAAAGTACACAAAAGTAGGAACCTTATGGAGAAAATTTCTCCACACGTGGGAGACTTCTAAAAGCTCCATCAACCTGGCCCACAAGGAGAGAAGAAAGGGATTTCCTTTTCTTTTTGGCTGATGAAGAGTTGCCTGGTACGAGGAGTCTTTGATTAGCAACATGAAACAAAAGAGAAAAATTCGGCAGAGAGCCTTATTTTTTGTACTTGGACTCTCAATTCGTGGGGGACCACGTAGTGGAGAATAATTAGTCCTTTGTTTAGAATAGGAAGAACTTCGTTCTTTTGGGGCTTTCGTCCCGTTCCTGCGTTTCTTTTGTTTTGCTTCTTTTGGGTCTCTGCTAGGAGAACAACGGGGAGACGATGGATGCAACAATTAATTCGAGAACATTGCGTGGATTTTTTGCAACGGAGATGAATTAAATCTCCTTTTCTAGTCAAGGGTTAATTTGAAAACGCAGTTCCAAATATCTGTGAGATCGAATTATTTTACTTATTTCTTTTATTCATTGGTATTCGTACGTTTTCTGGTTTAATTGCCTATGATTGTTTTGTTATTTGAATGTCAAGGGTCCGATATTCGAATTAACCTAATAATCTATTGTCATATTAATTAATTGAATCCGTAATTGTTCTATTGATTAATACCAGTGGCGACTAGCGTGATTGGTTTCATGTTAGGGAAACGTATGATCTAACTTAAACAAACCCTCGTAGCGTGTTTGTTAGTTAGGGTTGGGCTTTTCTAATTCTTCATGCAATCGAGGAATTAAATCCTACGGTCGTACCTAGGGTTATTTCTTGGTTAGAGAAATAGTTAACGGTCGTACCTTGACTATCGAAAAAGTAAAGAAAGATTGGTTGTTTATTGCGTGTATGGCAACTATAACCAATCTAGTAATGAGTAATTGAATTATCTTTGCATCGATGATCAGTTGAATGGACCGTGTCTGAAAGTTGCACCTTTGACTAGAGTCGTATTGGTTATTGATTAATTCTTGTTTATTTCTATTAGTTGTTTCATTAGTTAATTAATTAGTTATTTTATATTTTCCAAAAATCCCCCATACTCTGAATTCTAGAGGAAACGAATTATCCCCAGTCCCTGTGGATTCGACCCTACTCACCGCTATATACAAAATTTGTATTTCTTTTGAGTAGGTAATTATTATTGCACAGGTTCGACACCCTGTCAATGAGATAGAAGAAGAATCTAGAATGTCTCCAACCAACAAGGAGTCGATAAGAAATTCTGCCTTGTATGCCACCTCAACAACACGATCCCAAAGTGCTTGAAGCTCCTGATCTTCATTGTGCAATTCCACAATTCTTCCCAAGAAGGAGCGCAAGTAAACAAGTTCTTCATGGATTGCATGAATTGGGTAGTTTGAAAGAGCAACTGAATGAGCATCAGGATTTGTCAAATCTCCGATATATTTTAGAAGAAAATCGATAAATCCCAACTCATTAGTCCGAGGAAACTTGGATGATGGTGATGTTTCTGGATATTTCTCCGCAACTATTGCCTTGATAAGCTTTATCCTTTCCAGGAAATCATGAAAAGACTCCAGATCCATTTCCTTGACTGATCCATCTTTAATTTCATTGAGAGAAATGGAAAAAATAACAAGTCCTGCGTCACAGAGGAGGAGTCCAGTAAGATCTCTCATTTTCTCATCAAACACGTCGGGGTTCCCCAACCCGTCATAAACCAGTTTCAATCGATCCTTCAAAGACATCATAGCACAGGCTCCAGTCTTTAGTATCTCCCAAAGATAGATTAGGAGAGTATCGATGAAGACTCTGAATATGTGCTCATCTTTTTTCTCGTATGGTTGTCTTGATATCTTTGAAGCAATCAGGGCCTGGAAACAAGTCCTATGGACTTCGGGTTCTACAGGAACGATCTTCGGCAGCCGGTCCCGAACAGGAATGTCCAGTGACTCGAAAAAGTTAAGGCCCAACACGAGATAGATGCGTGCTGCATTGACAGCAATGGATTTAGTGTGAGTCAATAGAGGTCCCAATTGCCCATCTTCGATGCCATGAAGTGTAACAAAACAGATGAAGTTTTTCAAGAATGTTAGCTTCTCTTCTAAGTCTTCGCATAGTTGCTGTTCTTCATCATATTCTAAGACATCTATGAAGCAAACCATGTTCCGAAGGCTCTCCAGAAGAGAGTCCATGATATCCATTAGGTCATCTTTCTTTACCGGGGACTTGCTAGACAGGCTTGGCGAGTACTCTAAATCCTTGATTTCTTCTACGAGAGATGACGCTTCTTCTTCTAGATCATCCGGGATATGTGCCGCAAGTTCCATACGATATCCATCTTCCACACTAGTAAGATAGAACTTGTGAATCGCCTGTCCCAGTTTGGAAATGAAATCTTTCATCCTGACAACCAGTGCTCCTAGATTTGCGTCATCATCATCGCCCCACTTTCTCACACATAGTAGAAATGTTCTGAAAATTCCTAGATATATTTTTAATGACATCATTCCAAAGAGCTCGTACTCCCAATCTGAAGTTTTAGGACACAGGTTCTCCAGCAACTGCAGATCATCCAAGACGGCTGAAATGCAAGTAAGACAACTGGAGGCCATTTAACGAAAGGAAGATGAGTTAAGTTTAGAGAAGAAATAAGTTAATGAATATGGCTAGGAATGATGAAAAAAAATTGTAGAGAACTCTCTTTCGGAAACTAGGAAAGCTCGAAGTTTTTGAGAGAATTTGTGTACAGTCCAATATAGAGGTTGTTTAGTTATGAGCTGGTAAAGAGCTGGTGCTGGAATTGGTGGGATAATTTGGCCTTTGCTTTGCAGAAACTTTGTTGCAATTATATATTTCACATCTAGCTGATATTAATCTTTCTTTATCCTATTCTTAGCTGGATATAGTTGTTTATTTAATTTTTCCATTGTAGAAGAAATGGAGAGCTACTGAATTATTGGGCTCTGCACTTACATTTGTTTAATTTGAAGTCAACGAACTTGCATTCAATAATCAACCTGTTCATGTGGCCTCACAGATGCAGTTATGACTTAGATGTGGATACCACCGGTTCTGTTCTAAGACGTAAAACGTCAATCACTCCACTGGTTTTTGTTTGTAAATGTTCACAGCTCATTATCAGTCATTAATGTTTGACAAGCTTAATAGGCTACTACTAATACATGGAAGTTTAATCAAGTCCTCACCTCTTTCTCTATATTGAATTCCCAAAAAGTGAGGCATTTTAAGAAAATTTTTCAAAGGGTAATATATTTTTTAAACTTTTTCTCAAAAGGGTGAAAAGCACATTAGTGAAATGAAATGTTTTGTTTTTTCCTCAAAAGATGCATTAATACTTTGCTTTTATTTGCATAGGTAGATATTACTCGAACAACGTATGGGTGCATTGTTTAAAAATTGCATTTTATTGAATATGTTTTTTTTTTCAGAACTTTGACCATGTGGAACCCTTTTTTAAAAATCTCATGATTTGGAAATATTCTATTAATTACGAGTATATACACTGACAACTAGTTTCAAATAATATTTCGCTTACATCATAAATACATTTCTCGACTTATTTTTCTCTATCTCCTGCAAATGAAGTAAACCAGTCCATCATCATCAGGTTCGCGGCAGTATGTTCTTTGATTCGTTGCTTGTGTTACTTACTGTTGGATATTTTAATAAAAATATCATATTATTTTGAGTTCATCCACATGCTTATTTTGAATTCAAATGCAATAAGTTATAAATTTTTTAATGAATTTTCAGTTACAAAATCAATTATTCAAAAAGGTGACTTATGAGATTTATATCTTGTATTTGTAACCTATGTAATGATTTGGTTTTATGAATTTATTTAGTGAATTTTGACTATTATACAATAAGCCTAGACTTTTTCAAATTTTGTAACTAAAAATATGACATATTTATTCCATTTAATGGTGGTATTCTAATACTCCTAAAGTTTTAGCCTATAGATAGAGGCCACTATCAACCAAGTTTGATACATTTTCTTACTATCTCAAAAAACTATCTTCCTCTCACTTGTGTTGGGCATTAGTTAGGTGTTGAGAAGAGCTTTAACTTCTCTAAATTGTGTAGATTTAATAGAAGTAATTATAAAGGTTGGACTGTTGTATGCCAGAGGCGATGTGCCATCAACCTTTTACACCGGACATAATCCCAAAAGAGGTGCTAATCGTTTTAAAAGAGCGACTTAGTCCGCGCCTCATCTAACCAAAATTGCTTTATTTCTCTTTTTTTAACCTTTGTTTTATAGGTTGATCGTGCATATCAAATTCTAAAGTAACATCGCTTACCTTGTTCACCTTTTGTATCATTTCAAGCTCAGTTTAATATGTTACATGGAGATAAGCTTCTCTTTCAAATTTCATCCTATAGTGGCGAGAGTGGGGCAGGGAAGACAGTGCTATTGGAACTATGAAATTTCACAAAAAATTCACAGTAATAACAAAGCGGTCATAATCCATCAAATAAAAAATCAATCCACATAAATATAGTGCAAATATTTAAAATTAAACCCACTCATCTACACTACTATTTATTATACATAAACCACTATTTAGTAATTGTAATCTGCTTAATTTAGAAAACCCTTCGGGAGGAATTTATTTCATACCTCAATAGCAGATTGTAAAGCAGAGGTATTTCAAGTGAAGCTTAAAACTGTTTGCAGCAAAAATAATTATGAGATACCAAAAAAGAAACATCAAAATTCTAAGCCCATAGCTCCTTAGAATTGAGTAAAAAACCAGAAAAAAATCCTTAAGTGCTCAAAAATCCTCAAGTGCACATTAAATGTGTCTTAAGTACTCCAAAATCCTTTTTGTTAATGAACTGAGTGAAAAATAAGGAAATTTTCTTTACATGTAGCAACAACCATATTGAAGAATATAATAGTAATTTTGTACAAACATTAATCAGCATTAATGCCAATCTTTTACACTTGCAGGAGAATGTTCAAAAACATGAACGGCCAAACATTAAATTTTATAGCAATTTCTGCAAAACAGTCTTGTAATCAATAGTTGCATAATTGTGCTAAAAAAAAAAATTGAAGCAAACAGAGACTTACCCTAGTAACGGTTAGCACACAAAATTAGGTCACTAATCGCCATGTTCCTTAACAACTCCTCAATAATTAATTACTAAGAAATTCTAACAAAAAAAAAATAGTTGTTTTACACAAATGCAACGGTTTAGCATACAAAATTAAAAGCAAAGTTTTTCGACAAAAACTAACCATTAATACTAGATCCCTACGTGCCCAGCACGTTGCATCACTAAATAAAGGGTGAAATGGTGATTTTTTACATATCCATACATTAGAAACTTGTACAATTTACTTGACCAATTAAATAATGATAAATTTATTTATTGAATTACCCTCTATGAGGCAGATGAAAATTTGTGTACACTAACGCAAAAAACTCCTTATATATATATATATAATGAAAAAATTTATTGGTAAATCTTTGGTGGGCATAGAAAACTGATCTTATGGACTTAGCAAGTCATAGAGAAAATTGAAAGCTTGTATTAAAAAATGAAGCAGTACATGTGGCATCACAAATCCAAGTCTGAACTCCGTCGGCCTCGTTTTTGTCTTTCGGAATATGCCAAAAGTCAATGATTCTATTTTCATTCGTTTATTTTTCTCTACTTTTTGTCCAAATAGTTTGAACAACTTGCTCATAGTCATAGCCTTTGTTTTTGATAGACCCTTGAAGCCAACAACACAAGTTGGCTTATTTAGGGGTCTCACAAAAGGTCATGTGTGTTTGAATTTGCTGTCGATATAAAAATTGTATTAGTGAGCGATTTGTAAAAATTTGTATAAATGACTTATAATACCGAAATCATTTTCGAATTCGTAATAATAATCGGAGTCAAATCTACCCAAATTTTCTTTACATAGAGCAACAACCATATTGAAGAATATGATAGTAATGTTGCACAAACATTAATCAGCATTAATGCCAATCTTTTACACTTGCAGGAGAATGTTCAACAACATGAACGGCCAAACATTAAATTTTATAGCAATTTCTGCAAAACAGTCTTGTAATGAGTAGTTGCATAATTGCGTTGTATCATCAGATACAACCCTTAAAAGGAAACCGTTTAGTTAAGAAGAAATATAATTTTGAAGTTTCCCTCCAAAATTTCTTACAATCCAAATTGAATTGAATAGCTGTGTGCTTAATTATAAGTCTCTTCTATTCTTCACATACTTTCAATATGGGATTCATCACTAACTATAACTATTTAACTATTTCCAACAGATAGGCCTCTTATAAAACTTACTGAACTGAAGGTCATGACATGGAGATTTTCATGAAAGTTTCACCAATGTGAAGGTCATCTAGAACTGAAGTTATGTGTATTTATGCACATATTCCTAATTTATTAATATAGTAAAAAGGAAGCATTTGTGTCCCTACCAAGACTTGAACATGTACACAACCACCTACACAACAACACAAGCCCCTAACAAGAACAATTTTAGTTACTTACCCTTGAAGAAATCAATCATGTGTAGCATATATGGTTTAGTGTTATTACAATTTTTGCAATCAGGTATAATTGGAGCAGAAAGCTCAATCTTTGGCTGAAATCAGTCATACACATATGGTTTTGTCAAATGACCAAATTACCCTGCATGTTATTCATTATCAAAATTTTATTTACTTAGAGTGCGTTTGATAAAACTAAAGTTTGAAAAATGAAATCTGAAATCTAAATTTATTAAGTTATTGAATTTTTAAATATTAAATTAGATATATTTGAGTATATATCACATTCAGTGATAAGTGAATAGCTTATCACTGATTTTTTAGAGCAAGTTTTGTCTAAGAAATTCAATACCATTTAATTAATTCAGATGTTCAATTGTTGGTTATCAAACACTTTTGAAAATATTAAGATTTGAATCGATTAAATTTAAGTACTGAATTAGGTTATCAAACAGGACCTTACTCTTGATGAAAAATCTTCTAAAACAATGTAGTTATTCCCCGTAATGCCAAAATTCTATTTTGTGCTGCTTTTTGCTCATTATCATAATTGAATTTTACTTCAATATATATTAGCTTATGGCTATTGTGTTCTATTTATTAATTACAACTACAAATGTATCAAAAAAAGCATAATCATTAAGTACGTTGTACTTTATGTTTTTGTAGTTTAAAAGTGTTATGAATGTTTAATTATCTGGAGTTCATGTTTGCTATTTTATTTGCTAAATGTTTGTTCAAAACTTTAAAGATTTCAAATCCCGAGAGAAGGGTAATTTGGTCAATTCATGGAATTATGTGCGTATCAAACACATAACTGATCAAGTCTAAAATTGAAATGTTCGATCCTATTGCACTTGATTGGGGAAACCGTAATAGCACAGGTGTAGATTCATTTAATTAAACGTTCAGGAATGCAATGTGAAGAAAAAGGGCACTCTTAGAAGGGTACATTGGAATTAACCATTTTTTTCTTATTCTCACACAATTTCCATCATGCCAATGGGTTTTTTCGTTGGCTGAGCGAGTTTTAACACTAAAAGCCATAGGCTCAAAAAAAAAAAATACATAATTTTTTTGATCAATCACTAATTCATACATTACTCTTACTCTAACAACTCAATTGGATCAAGGAGGATTAAAGGGAGTGATTTCCATCTCTAAACCACATGTACGTACCATTATTCTTACTCTTAAGGCTCAACTATATCAAGGAGGGTTCAAGGGAGTAGTTCCCACCATATGCTATATGCATACTCTTTGAATTTTACTTTAGATATAGACATTAAAATTCTTTACCTGTAGTCAGGCGCTTATCTTATGATGGTTAATAGAACACAGTTGTATTCCATCGAACCGAGGAGTAGTACCCTGTATTATACTATTGTTATTGTGTCATGATACATCTAGCTGGCGATAGTTTTGTATATTCATTAATTACCATAATGAAAATCATTAAGTGAGCTATGTGAACCTATTAGTGAGAACGTGGTTTTGATCCATCTTTTAGATGAATTAGTCTGATAATCCTGGTCTGAAAAAATTGGTAATCCTGGTTAGAATCTTGGTAATCCTAGTAGCATGTTGCTCGAGCAAGAGTTATTTTAAGGCATCAAGTACCTTTTTGAGATTCTAAGGATGCATTTGATAAAATTGAAATTTGAAAATTAAAATCTAAAATTTGAAATTTGAAATCTAAATCTATTTTAAGTTATTGAATTATTATGTATTAAAATCTTAATATTTGAGCATACTTTGTATTAAGTGATAAGTGATTTACTTATCATTTATTTTTTTTAGAGTAAGTTTTGTCTAGAAAATTTAATACCATTTTAATTAATTAAGATGCTCGATTTTTATTAGCAAATATGTTTGAATATGTTAAGATTTGAACCCATTAACTTTAAGTGATGAATTAGGTTATCAAACAGGATCTGAGTGTAATTAAGTAATACAAGTGGCAAATGGAAAAAAGGAGAAGAAGAAGAAGAAAGAAACAACATATGACATCTAGCAGCAGCCTGGATTCCTTTTCAATTCTGTTATACTAATTAATAGTAGCTAGTAGCTTGGGAGGGCATAACTATCGACAGTGGAAAACCATTAATTATGAAAGTTAGTATTGCAGAATGTGTGATAGTTTAGGCTTATTGATCCTATAGTTGTGTGACACAACTTGTGTCCCTTGTGTTAACATTGATCTCTCTCAATTTTTTTTCCTCTCAAATATTTTAGTTGTCGAAATTTGAAACAAGTGGCAAATGGGGAACTTTAAAAAAAAAAAAATTTGATGGTTTCACACTTTCACTCAATACACACGTTGGCCCGGACCATAACAATAGTCGGGGTTTACTCGGAGATCTCGTGTCCTTCTAAATTGGCTTCAGAAGTTCTTGAATTATAAACTTGGAGAAAAAAAGAAAGTAATTAGTGACACGCCAAATACATCAAAAGAAAATTCTACTCTAAATGACGTAGGATTCATAGAACAAACATAAATTAAAAGATGGCCTACTTTCTGAGTTTTAGGAATTTATATGTTTGTATCTATTTCGGGCATATTATATTTTTAAAATCCGTTTTTTCCAGGTGAAATCTACATTAAATAGACTACACAACTAAATTTAAAAAATGGAAAACATCATTCCCTCCACCAATTAAAGATCAAGAGTAGTTGTAAACACTTATTAAATTCTCTATATCCTCTAAAAAAAGTTCCTCATACACATACCTTATACATAAACCTACTAGAGTTGGTGAATTATCTAATAAAATATTCAAAGATAAAATGAATTAAAAAAAAAACGTTGCTATACCATACCTTTTAGAGTTCTCTAATGTCGACTTGACAAATTATAATATTGAAGGAGTAATAAATCACCAACATTAAAATATGTTGCACGAAGAAGAATAAAATCACAATAATGTTAATGGTAAAAATTTCTAATCAACCCTCCATCTTTTAGGGTTGTGCACTTTTAATTTCCAATTTGAAGGTTACCAATCAGTGATGAGAAATCATTATATTACAACATGGCAAAAATTTTTATTGATGTAAGCAACCAATCTGACTTGAAGAAAGAGACTTTGCATCTGCTTTCAATTGTGTGATTCAATTAGTTAACGTGTGAATTTCCATGAAAACTGATCTCGATCACCTAGTCTGAAAGGGCAACCTCTATGGCCTTTTCCATCCCTCTTGGGTTCAGTAATTTTAAAAAAATATGAAAGCTGGCCAGATCTTGATGATTATTATTGTGATCAATATACAATATGGGCAGACCAAATGAGGCCGGGTAGACCGTTGACTTGATTTGATTCAAGGCCCTAGAGTCTTCTAGGCTGCTGATTTGAAATCAATTCAACAATGAGGCAAAATCTATGGGGCCTCATTTGAACCATGAAAAGCCTAATGCAGTCGACTTGCAATCACACCAGCCTCTCACCCCTAATACGCCGTAGTGGTAGCGCATGTTAAATATGGAAAGGGTTAAATACAGTTTTGATTTCTAATATTTGACACCTCTGAAATTTTAGCCCTAAAGTTTTGATAAAAAAAAAAAACTGATTGCGTAAAGTTTCCGTAAAAACAAATCCAATCCTCTGGTTTTTCAATTTGAAACTCTTTTTTTTTTTTGGGCAAACGGAAGATATTAAATTCAGAACCTCCTACTTACAATTCCTCCCATCTTACTATCCAACTCATATTTGAAACAAATTTAGGACAATTGAAGGATTTTTTCAATTACAAACAGAATCTAATTCATTAAATTGATTTTATAAAAGAAGATGCAAAACAACGATTAATATTAAAACAATAAGAAAAGTTCACGTCATGACACGTGAGTAACTAACTGATCGGGAAAGTAGAAAAAAAAAGTTTGTTAAACTAAATACAAAAATTGAGTGTTAAGGTCTTTGGCTTGGGTTCACTGGGTTAAAATAAGAAAATGAGTTTTGAATCGATGAACTAAATTTTTATCAATAATTGCAAACATATTTTCATTTGTTTAGAATCTACTCTAAAATCAAGACATTGAGGGGACCAAAATTTTTCTTGCCGAAACTTTAGGGATTACAGCTGTGCAGGTGCTAAATATGGGACTAAATTTGATTTCATTAAAACTTTAAAGATTAAAATTGCATAGGTACTAAATATTGGAGACTAAAATTGTATTTTTTTCCATATGAATATTTCCAAGTTGCACAAGCGAGAAATTATGAGTAACACATTGGCATTGGCTTGGGGCAAATTCTTAGGTGACAATGACGCTAGTATTTTTCACTACTCCCTAAGGATAATAAAATTACATAATGGTGAGTGCTCAGAAGCGAGTGGCGATTAGCCTTTTCTGCATTGCCAGATTTTACAGTAAGAAAATTGTGGTGTGACCACTAAAAATTTTAAACATTAGGGTGTGTTTGGCAAGTGATTTTGTGCCATGTTTTGAAAAACAAAAGTTTTTTTCTACTGCATCATCTACAGCAACATGTCAAAAAATACACTAAAACACCCAATAAAAATACAAAAAAAGACAAAAGTTATTATGGTTTTTAGATGTTATGCTATAATAACCTTTGATTTAACATTTTTTTAAAATATGAAACATTACAATTAATTATAATTTGATAACTTTTTTTTAATCTTATATTTACATATATGGAAAAAGAGTATGGTACACGTCTTTGTTGTTCTATACAGTATACATAACTCGTAAAATACATATTAATCTTAACAAAGTCTTCAAATTTTATCATAAATTGAAATATTAGTGTTGAAGAATACTCCAAGCAAAGTTCATTATATCTGTTGTATTTTTTTTTAGACAAGTACAACTAATCTTTAGAGTATTTGAAAATTGTATAAGTTACGAGAGCTTATTCAAATTATACAGGCGGAATTATACCACACGAGTATACTATTAGTTCTTACTATGGTTAATGGATCAATTGATAATCTTTTGTCTTATTGGAACAAAATTTCTAATTGTATGCAAAACTTCTTTTTATAGTGCATCTAAGCAGTATTAACTCAAATAAATTGTATAACATTTTTGGAATCATAACTAAAGTTTGAGAGGAAAAAATTCCAGCAGCTTCATTGATTTAAATCTTTAGAACAACATAAAAAGTGGGAAGTGATCCTGCCAACATTGACTTGAGACAGCATAGAGAATATTGAAATGACATGAATCGTCTTGATGCTAGACTGATGCAACAAAAGCACCAGTAGTACAAAAGCAATGGATTTAAAAGAAAAAACAACATGATGTAAAATGAGTAAATTGGCTGCCCAAACTAGACATGGTTGAGAAGATCAGTGATTCATTTTAGAGGATGAAATGTGGATCTTCAGATCAGCATTTCCCATGTCCATTTGCTCCTCCTGAAGTGGCTGTATAAAACTTGCAGAGAAGGGACAATCAGACGCCTCAATTATTTCAAGAGTTGAGTTCCCCAAACCAGAAGGGATCTCCTCCAAAAAGTGACAATCTTCCAATACTAATTTCCTTAGACTAGGGAAACAGTCCATGTACTCGGAGGCTGTCCAATTGACAATAACCTGGACTTGCAAAAGTGTCCTGGATTAGAGTTGATGCATAAGCGGCGTAGATTGTGTGGCACACTGAGAGTATACAGTTCATCATACCCGCTCACCAGCTGCACAAATTTTTCCTCTCTGCCTTTTCTTACACAAAACTCATAAAGCAAATCGTGAACACGGCAGGTTTTGACTCCACCAATGGATCTTTGTTTGGAAACCATGACTAAACTTCTGTTAATTAGAGCCATCATGTGATCATTTGCCACATCCTCTGCGCTCTTGAACTGAGTTTTTTGTGCAAATCCTTCAGCCACCCATAACCAATTCAACCTCTCTGTAGTGTGTTCATGATCTTCAGGAAATGCTCCAAAGTATAGAAAGCATGGCTTCAAATAATCTGGTAAATTGTTGTAACTCAACTCGAATGCAGCAGTGCATTGTTCTGTACTAGAGAGCATGCTCGAGTTTAAACCTTCCACTACCTTTTTCCAACTATATTGGTCCTCATTTGCTAGAATTCCAGCAAGAATGACGATGGTAAGTGTTAGTCCTTGACACATTTCCACGATTTGCATTCGGAGTTCTCATAATTCTGGAGGAGGCAAGTCTTTTCCAGGAAATAACCTTTTACTTAGCAAATCCCAACTCTCATCAGGAGTGAGTGGACGAAGGAAATGAGGCCCTTCATCAAGTTCACCTCTCGGAGCAGCAAGATCACGATTTCGACTTGTCATGATCACTCTACTTCCATTTCGGTTATCAGGAAATGATGCTTCCAATGCGTTCCATGCTTCAGTGTCCCATGCATCATCCAAAACAATGAGATATTTTGTCCTTAGCAGACCTCTTCTGACTTCCTGAGCCAAATCTTCTTCAGACATCTCAACAAATTTGTCATGAAGCTTGGAATGAATAGAAGTCAAAATTTGAAGCAACAGATTTTTCTTGTGATACGTTTGAGAGACAGTCCACCAAGCACGTGCATAAAAATGCGACATAACTGAAGAATCATTGTAAACTTTTTTGGCTAATGTAGTCTTACCAAGTCCTGGCATACCTACAATAGGAATTATTTGCAGTTGGGATGATCCTCTTGTGAGTCGATTGATTATTGAGGTTGCCTCATCCTCCAATCCCACCAACACATCACTGATTATTGGCTTGCTTGACTGTGGTGGCATGTGATTTAGTGACTTGGTAACCTCCTTAACTTTGAGATCAAGTCTATTGCTCTCAAAAATCTTCATGGCCACAGCTTTGATGATCTTAATTTCTTCTACTATAGAATCAAATGATACGGAAGAAGAATCAAGAACATCTCCAACTAGTATGGAGTCGATAAGAAACTCTGCCTTGTATGCAACCTCTACAACACGGTCCCAAAATGCTTGGAGCTCCTCATCTTCATTGCGCAATTCCACAATTTTCTCCAAGAAAGAGTGTAAGAAGACAAGTTCTTCCTGTATTGTTTGAATTGGATAGTTTACAAGAGCAACAGAACCAGCCTCAGAACTAGTCAGTTCCATCATATATTTTTGAAGAAAAGCAATAAAGCCCAACTCATTGGTCCTAGGAAAGTCGGATAATGATGTTTCTGGACGTGTCTCTGCAACTGTTGCCTTGATAAGCTTGAGCCTTTCCAGAAAATCTTGGTAAGACACGAGGTCGAGGTCCATGTCCTTTAGCACTCCGTCTTTCTCGGCATTGAGAGAAAGAGAAAAAGCTACGAGTCCTGCATCACATAGCACAAATCTAATTAGATATCTCATTTTCTCATCAAACTTGCTAAGGTTCTCCTTGAGAATGGTTCTGAAGGATATTAGTCCCTCAAAAAGCAGTTGAAGTTGATCCTTCAGAGAGATCATAAGACAAGCTCTGGTCTTTATTATCTCCCACAGATAAAATATAAGAGAATTGATGAAGCCTCTCAATACGTGCTCATCTGTTTCCACGTATGATTGTCTTGATAACTTTGAAGCTATCAGGGCCTGAACACAAGTCCTATGGACTTGCGGTTCTGCATAAATAATCTTCTGCAGCAGCTCCGAGGCATCATCCTTGATAGACATGGACTCCTTACAGAACCACGCAAAAGAGAGGGATGCTGCATTGACAGCGACAAATTCAACCTGACTCAATAAAGGGCCCAATTGCATATCTTCAACTCCATGAAGTGTGACAAAACAGACGAAGTTTTTCAAGAATGTTAGCATCTCTTCAAGGGCTTCAGCCTGTTCTCTAAAATTGTAATACAGATATATTGAGTAAACAATATCATTTAGATTCTCCCGAAGAGAGTCCATGATTTCCATAAGGTCATCTTTCTTTAGCAGGGATTTACTAGACTGCCTTGATGAGCAATCTGAGGACACCGAGTACCATTCCTTGATTTCTTGGTGGAAAGATTCTAAATCACTGGGCACAACTCCTAAATCGCGGTTACAATATTTATAGCCCACAGTAAAATTGTAGGTGGTGAAAATCAGCCGTCCCTGCTTGGAAATGGCATCTTTCATCCTAACTACCAGTGCTCCTAGAACTGCATCATCATCGTCGCCCCATTTTCTCACACACAGAAGAAATGTTCTGAATATTCTTAGATGCGCTTCCAGGTCTGTCAACCTAAAGAGCTCCTCCACCCATTCTGGAGATTTTGGGCAGCTGTTCTTCAGGAACTGCAGATCTTTCAAGACGGCTGAAATGGAAGTGAGGCAACTGGAGGCCATCTGACAATAAGGATGATAAGTTCAATATAGAAATGGAAGAAATCGATGAATATTACTCGGAATGATGAAAACAGTCTTTACAGTTTACAACTCTTCTCTTCCAGCAATGGGAAAAGCTCTAAGCTTAGAAAGTCAACTACAGGCAGGGGAGGAGTTATCCTTTGCCTGGTGGGGGCACACTTGGCACAGGATAATTCAGCACAAATCTTTTAAGAATTGTGTTGTTGCCCTAATAAATTGAACTAATTGTGAAATGTTCCTTTTAGGTATTAAATATTTGAATATTTTTTACTTTTCTTTTGATGCCGAATAATTTGTTGAGAGTCAATATTATATGCTCGGTCGCATTTTGATACCTGTTTTTAACAAAGAACAAGTAATATATGTAATGTATCATCATCATTGTAATTGATCTAATGTGTCACACGGCATTATTGAGTTTTTTTTTGCATTTTCGTATTTTAGTTATTAAATATTTAAATCCCTATTTACTAATACAGGCGTTTCTATTTTCATAACTAGAGATGCTGGCTCTGCCACTAATTGCACGGAAGATTACCTCAAAAGCTAACAACATTTTGTGTTTACCTGTAAATGATTTCTTAACTTGTTATTTTCTTCAGTGTAAATTTGATGCAATACTTCAGATGACCACACTGGGAGTTATTAATTCTGCTACCAACCTTTTTTGCTTTTTTTTGAACTTTTGTCAACCAACTAGCTCTTAGGATTAAATTGTTCCCACTTGGATCAGAAAATTGACAGTACTGCAGCCTGATCGGTAGCTGAGGTGATTTACACGGGAACAAGGAATCCAATATACAAAAGTGGGGAGATTATTCAAGGAAAAACAGGTTATACTTCTATTTGGAAGGGGGGAGCATTGTCAAGTGCCAAAATCGGGACATAACACCATCATGTCTACAATCAAAATTAAAATAACTAAAATTTTGTACATGTGAACTTCTAAATCTTCCCGTTGTTTATATTCGTAAGCAATTAGTAATAACCATGATTATTTCCAAAATCAACCTATCGTATAAAATGCAGCCCTTCATTGATATAGTCCAATTTTATATACAAAAGTTACCAAACGAAAACAACCAAAGCAAGGTTGATCTAACAAGCCATTGATCTTTTCTAGAAGCCCCCAAACTTGATCATACACTTCCTCATGCATTCTCTAAAAATATTAACAAATGGAGTAAGCATATCACTTGTCCAATAAGTAGTTCAGATACTCGTCTATTGACATGAGTAAGCTAATATTATAATAAATTTTAACACAATTATCATAAAAATACATAAATGTATCAATTCAATAACTAACAATTAATCACAATAAGTTCATAAAGTTCTGATCTCTATCAATAACCAGATATTCAGCCATGACTATTTGTCTTGTCAAGTAGGTTAGACAGAGGTTCCTAACTATTTGCCCCGCTAAGTAGGTAAGATGGACAGAAATTTCCTAACTATTTGTCCCATTAAATAAGATAAACAGACAAAAGTAATGGAACTAACTCCAATGACAGTAATCAATAAACCACGAGATTACGGGAAACAAAATAAAGGAGCTCCCTTCCCATCTTAAAAAAAGGGGAAAAAAACTGAAGCATGATTCGAATCAATTGGGCGAATTAGTGAAAAACAAGCTTTTGGGGAATTAGTCATAATTTTGATCTCTGTTTGAATTAGCTGTTTTTAAAAAATTTTACTGTAACAGAGTTTTTATCGAATATTTTTGAGATATTTTTAGAAAGTATTTTGAAATATTTTAGAGTAGTAGAGTTTTTAAAATATATTTGAAGATATTTTTTAAACATTAAAAAAATTTTGAACTACTTTTTAGGACATTTTTTAGAGTACTTTATAAAAATTTTAATAGCATTTAAAAAATTTAATTTTGAAAAACTAGTGGATAACGACCAAAAAACAAAAAGAAATTTGTTTCTCTTAAAATATGGGCCTCAAACTTGTACAAGTACGAAAAAATAATGCACAATGGGCCCATCTAACTATAACCACTAACGTCTTCTGGCGCCAGAACCGTACGGTCCACAATAATGTCCAAACCCGGTTCGACTTCCCAAGGAGAAAGCAGAAACAAAAAGAAGATAATCCTTCCTTCCTTCCTTATCCATCCACATTCCCGCAGGTTTTAGCTGCAGCTCTTCCACCAATAATCATGGCTGCTACCACAAGCCATCTGTGCTCTATTCTTTCTTTGAATTCTTCTCTTCCCAAAGTTCTCTCAAGTCAAAGGTCAGCTGCTGCTTTCGTCTTTTTCAGCTGCAAGACTGATCAGAGTAGGAGGAGGAGTACTGGGATAGTTGCAAGTGGGGTGGATTTTCTGGGGGATTTTGGGGCGAGGGACCCTTTTCCGGCTGAAGTCGAGAGCAATTTTGCGGAGAAAGTACTGGGGAATGTGGATACTGAGCATAAAATCTTGATCCCAACTGCAACTGCTCTGTCTTTAGCCCAGCAAGATTGTACTCCCATCTCACCTAATGAGCAGCCCATTTCTGAAGATGAAGCCCAGAAGCTCTTGCTCAAGGTAAAAAATTATTAGTTACATGATTTATTTTCAGGGTTTTTAGTACAATTGGTTTAAAAAAATGGTTGTTAGTTGTTAGTTAGTGCTTAAAGGCGTGGTACTATGAGAATGTGAAAGTGCACACCTTCTGGTGCATTCCACTGATGGACTTGTAATAGAGTGTATACACTGTCAAAATGCATCTGTTCATTCTGTCAATATGTCTTTTCGAAGGCATGATTAGGTGTTGTGGTTATCTTCTAACCAATGCCTTGATCGGCTCATGACACAAGAAGGCGTTAAGCTCCTGCATGAAAAGCGTTATTCTTTTACTTGTGTAAAGTTGTGGCGTATGTATCATTTCTAATGAAGTGCATTGGACGAGGGTAGTTGTTTCACTATAATATTTTCCCCCCTAGGGAACAAGGAATGTTAATGTGGTTCAACACTTATGGACACGTACATTTATTTATCTTGTAGGTTGTTGGATGGAGATTGATAAATGGAGAAGAGGGGCTAAGGTTGCAATGCATATGGAAGTTGAGAGATTTCCAATGTGGGATTGAACTGATCAACAGGATATACAAGGCTATAGGTGCTACAGGGCACTTCCCTAGTCTTCACCTTGAGGTGTCCAATCAACTTAGAGCTGAACTATGGACTTCTTCAATTGGTGAGCACACGTGTCTCTAATAGACAATAATTCAGATTTGTGGTTTCTTATTTCTGAACCAGCTTTTAGTTATCTAAATATTGAATTCTGAATAGTAATGTTTTGTTTAATTTTTGAATAGTACTTATTTAAGACTCACTGCGAATATTTGTTAACGACAATATTAATCAGAAGGGATCCTGCTAGACCGAAAATGAAGAGTTGCGGAAGCAAATTATAAAAGATAAACATGCTTAGTGCTTCCAACAATGTTTTGATGGGGGAAAAGGAGACTCTTTCCTTCACTAATTTAATAGTAAAACTAACAGTGTAATTTGGAAAAAGCTCAATCATGCTATTGTAAGTGACTAGATAAGGTATACTCCTTTTATTCGAGTCATTGGTTTCACAAGAGCATGGACTTCCGACGGATGATCTTTTTTCCCTGTTTTTCCCCTCTATTTATGGCGTATCAGAAGACTGACTGTCTACCTAAGTTGTCCCAATTGAGAAGCTGAACATGCCTTTCATGATTCACTAGGAGTCTGAGAGGCTTTATCCATTATTTTGTTTTTTACCCATCCTGTTTGAAATTTCTGAGAACAGAACAGTGAAAGTTTCCTTGGGAAGCCAAGTTTCATTACTCCTCCCACTTTGAAATGTCCAGGACTTTGTTTAGGACATTTTTCACATGGTCTTCCATGCCTCTGCATTAGTATTATTGCTTCACACTTTTGTATATGTACTGTAACTTTGCAAAGATAAAGCTGGAGTTAATTTTGAAGGTTTGCAAAATCTTTAAAGGTAACTGAATCATGACAGATGAGTTTGAATGGTTTCTTACCTCAACTGTAGTAATATCGACATAATCTACTGTAATTCTGTTCTATCTTCTGATCCCCTTTCAAATATTTGGTTAAGCCACCAAATTGCCCCTTTCAAATTTTTTGTTAAGCCACCAAATTCTTTTTTGTTTCTTAATAACGAGGTTTATTTTCTGCTGTTATGATTTTTACTAATTACACTTAATAATACTATAATTCGATGACTTAAACTGCAGGAGGTCTGAGCATGAATGATTTCATTGTAGCTGCTAAAATAGATCAGGTTAAATCGTCAGATCTCATTCCCAGAAAGAGAGTTTGGGCATAAATGGAAAAACTGGTTCGTCTAAGGTGCAAACCAAATTTTTTTGCTTTACCAGGTCCTGATGGGAACTAGAACTGAAGATTCATAGCTTTTTGCTCAAATGGCTGGATGTTGTAATTCTGATGTTGACAGTATTCTTTTTGAACATTAGACATAGCTATGATTTGTTTGTTCGGTGTATTCTCGGTTCCTTTAGAAATATTGTCTATGGTTTGAATGTTTTTCACTCAGTTATGATGGAGACCGCTTCTGCTTAAAATATCATTCATTTATTTCAATGTCATTTTGTTGCTATTGTTACTATAGGAGATCAATGGGGCTAAAATTTGGTTTAATGAGACAAGAGACAACCCTATTTGCTTCAGTGTGTTGAGATTATTTGACATACAGTAAAAACGTAAGTTTTACTTTGAACTAGATTTGTACTCGGATGTAAGTTTGTCATATTTTAGTACATCTCCTATTCACATGCATCATAAAGCTAGGCATGTTTGTGTAACAAAACATTACAGTATCAATGTACATAAGATGAATTATTATTGTTTTAAATAATTGCTATAAAAATGAATCCCTTCTTTAATTAAATTATGTGCAGATATTTTGTAGAAACTCTGAATATTCTATTCTTGATGATTCATTTACATGTAGAACATTTCTGACATACATTTTCTGCTTCCTTTTGACGGTGAGCAAGTGACTAATATTTCCTCACAAGCTTTTCTTTACATTTGGATTAAACAGATTTGTGATAGACCAATAGCACAGTAAGTTAAATTAGAGCAAAGTATCATGAGGCTAAAACTGTCTCTAGTTCCTATTGACTGTTGTGTCCTGAAGGAAGGCAATTTTCTTGTACACTTTTCTTGGATCTTGTACTCTCCTTGCACACTACTGTATCAGTGAGACCCTGCAGCCAGGAGTTTGTAATTTTCTGATGTCTACTTGCTTATCTCTGCAATGCAAGTAGCCAGGCAATTACAGGGTTTCTTCTGTTTATATCCAGCATCTAATGTGCTAGAGCAATCTATCAATCTCGCAAACAAGTATGATTGATAGCATTCTGATTGAAATCCTGCATGCCAGATGAGCAATGCACTACAAACTGCAAAGCTGGTGAGTCCTATTCATTATAAATGATTTGGTCTACTAACTTGCTGGGCTTAGTCTGAAACTTTCCTTGTCTATGTCCAATTTTTATGACACAAATAAATTGCCTTGTAGCTTATTCAATTGCAATGTCACAAAAGATGCTTTCAGAAGTATTGATCCAAAATTTGTTGATCAAACAGGAAGGAGGCTACATGCAAATAGAAAAGGGTGTCGAAGTTATATTTGGCCACAAGCTCTTTCTAATTAAACATTTTGCTTTCATTGCAAAGATTCTGAGTACTTTCATAAGCAAGATAACTGGGTTGGAATGGATTAATCTTTCTCCTTTCTGTCTCTGCATGGATGTTATCTAAGTTGCAGTTACTAAGTCTTGACTTTCATAGAAATACTTGTAAAGGTTCTATGTTCAATATATTCTTTCTCCAGTGGGCACTCTTATTAGTTTTAATTTTGCACTCAATCAGATGTTGATTGATGAAATAGGAAGCTACATGCTAATTCAAGGTACATCTTGCTGCGCCTTTTCCTAGCAAAACATCAATGGGTAATAGCAAACTTGGTTTAATGTCTGTTCAATACCAAACACCTGCTTTTCATACAGACCACATCCATTCTGCTTTCCATTTTCTTCTTGATTGTGTGCTTAGTCAGAGATTTTACTAGCTCTGATGTTAGGTTCAAATAAATTGGAATACTGGTATGTCAAGTCAAAGCTTATATGGATAATACTTTAGTTCCAAGATCCAATCCTGTGGGAGTGTGCTTAAGATAGTACTAACATAGCCAGATTAGATCAAAGTAATCCTATTTGCAATATTTTCTTTCAGTTGCATGATTGCTACTCTATGCTGGTCAATCCGTTTCTCTAAGCATGTAGGATCCATTGATGTGCTTCGTGCCCCGACAAAAGCTAAGCTTGGATTACTCCATGAATCATTCAAGTCAGCTCAGCTCCTAACGATATTTTTGTAAGTTAGACAATGAGTTTGGCAATAAACTTGGGACTCATCTTATTCTCTTGCTGCAGAAGATTACCTAGATCAGTTGACGATGGCTCGAGTGGATAAAGAAGTGATGATATGTGCCTTCTTTAAAAAAGAACAATAGGTCTCATTCAATAATCGACAGTAGTACGTGAGAGTACAACAACTGAACTTGCATGTAGCAAGACAGTTAACTCAGAATAGGTGGTACTAACAGAACTGATGCAGAATAACAACAATTGATAGTCGATACTTGAGGATTCTAATGTACTTTGCCTCCTCCAAATTAGGCAACAAAAGGTTGGTTGCCATATGTTACAACACATCTTCAAGAAATGAACACCCCTCCTCTTTTCCCATCACACCATTTTAGAAGTTCATTGAATGCAAGTCTGGCAATCAATGGGCGCAAGATCCCTCGTGCACTGGCCTGATGCATAGATTGAAGTAGAATTCCCAGCCATGGGGTGACCAACGGCATATTTTTTGGGAGCAACAGAAGCTTTCTCAGCCAACTTTGTTAACAGCTTCCTAGTCCTCAACTGACATCTCTCAAAATTGGTAACATTTCATAAGGAACATTGATGGATGTAATTCTGAAGATCATCAATTTGTCCCAAGAAATTAGTGTTCGAATATGTTAAAATGCAATTATTGTACAAAATACTTGCCGCCTTGCCATTTGGACAGGATATGCGAATCCCTTGACTTGCCTCATAAATACAGTTCTTACACACTCTGCTTGATAGACAGCCTATAAAAAGGGAGGACAAGCATGTGATGCCGTTTCCTTTAAAGAAGGCAAAATTTCTTCTTTTTCTGAAGTTTCTTTTGTTCTTTTATTTCTTTTATTTATCTTTTAAATAAGAGTAAAAAATTGCTAAAAGGAAATTCGTGAATAAAGAAGTTTCCTTGTATCTTGCATGAAGAGAACTTTTTATTTATTTTTCTTACATTTCTTTGTATTCTTTAAATAAAAATATATATTCTACTAAGAAATTATAAGTTGTTTCATTTCTTAACCTAAAATTTCTTTTTCATATTTCTATTTTTTAGAAAAAATGTTTTTTTTCAAGTTTTTAATTACTATTAGAGTTTCTAGTGACATCTAAAGCAATTTTGATCTAATTTGCATCTCATTTCATTTTAATATCTTTATTAATATTAGTACAAAAAACTTAAGGACCATATTGATTGAAACACCAAAAATTAGGGACTAAAAATACTAAGGCTTTGTTTGATAACCTAATTTAGCACTTGAAATTAATGGATTCAGATCTTAATATGTTCAGATATCTTCAATAATCACAATAGAACATTTGAATTAATTAAATGGTATTAAATTTTCTAGGCAGAATTTGCTCAAAAAAA
The DNA here is from genome assembly GCA_023065735.1 of Coffea humblotiana. Taxonomy (NCBI): domain Eukaryota; kingdom Viridiplantae; phylum Streptophyta; class Magnoliopsida; order Gentianales; family Rubiaceae; genus Coffea; species Coffea humblotiana. The sequence goes on along the minus strand of CM041212.1, from coordinate 21,152,517 downwards.
AAATGATAAAGTATTTACTCATTACTTAATATGATATACATTTAAATGTATCAGATTTAGTACTTAACAATTCAATGAATTAATAGATTTGGATTTCAAACTTCAATTTTATCAAGCACACATTAAGTCAAAACTTTTGACTAAAAGCTAACATGATTCTAATGGTTAGATATCCTAACTTTTCGTTAATTGTTCTAACGTCACGCAAACTTCGAAACATTGGAGACTACATTGGCTCAATTGCATAGTCATAAAATGGGGATCAAAATTGCAATTGTCTCAATTGCAAATTTGGTCTACAAAACTTGGGCACTGCATTAAAGCAGTTTCTTGCTTTTTTACTTTTTAATGTTTTCTATTTCAACAAAAGAAGGGTAAATTACAAATACCCCCTCTATAGTTTCATCTACTGTTACATGACTTCCCTAACATTTCAAAATATCCACTTAATCCCTTATGATTTGATGCAAAGCAGAAATTTTAAGGAAAATAACCTATGTAATGTCGTTAGTTGAAATACCAATAGTGACCTTATTTAAATATTAAATCAAATAACGATTTAATCACATTCTATAAAACTATAGAAAGATTATGTGCACGATGATTGTTTCAAAACTGCATATATGCTTGACTTGGATAGAGCTGATCAGCCTGATCCGATGATCAGGTTTAATGAATCACTAGTATGAGACAATGAGTGGGAAAGCCCGGGAATTGTAACACTAGTAGACTGGAAAAGGGATTGATAAGTTGTCAAATGCTAATACATATTACCAATTCAATGGCATTTTGTCCTTTTGGACAAATAAATTATTTATTGCACCCAAAAGATTGAAGGAAAAAGAAAAGTGCGAACCATTCATGGAATCAGGAATCCTATTGGATGAAAAAATCAGCAGCGTCATTCCTTTGAATCTTTAGAAACAACAAACGTGGGAACTGCTCCCAGTACACAATGCAGTGACGAGAGAAAATATTAAGTAAACATGAAATACTTGATCCAGATGCTGGATAGATGCAACATAACCAATAGTAGTACAGAAGTGAAGAATTGAAAAAGGAGACTGAAAAAAGCTGCCTCTGCAAAAAACAAACACACTTGAGAAGATCAGCATTCATGAACTCCTTTTGGAGGACGTAATAACTTTGAAACCAGTGTTTCCCATGCTGATTTGTTCTTCCTGAATTTCATTTACTGAAGTTGCAGAGTTGGGACAATCAATCACCTCAATTGTTTCAAGAGTTGAAACATTCCCCAAGGAAGAAGGAATCTCCTCCAAATTATAACAGTTATCCAACACCAATTTCTGCAGACGAGGAAAACTGTTCTCGCACTCGAAGGCAGTCCATTTGACAATGTCCAAGGAAGCTAACTTCAAGAATCTAAGTTCAGGGAATTCCTCTTCTTCTAAGTCCCATGTTTCCCCTGCAAAGGCTTCCTTGAGTAATTTGAGAACCTCAAGATTAGGAAGATTTGCAACTGCTGATATTTTGCTCCATGGCAAGCAAAAGCCGGATAGAGTCAATTTTCTTATAGTCAAAGAGAAATGAAATTCCACTGGATATGGCTTATCAAATCCTGTCGCGACGCTCAAACTGAGTGATTCTAGTCTACTTAAAAAGTCAAGTGCTAGAATCTCGTCACTCTGCTCCTTAGCAGGATCATGAGGTAGGGTGAGCACGCATTTCAACTTGCGGATATTTGGAAACTTTTGGAATATCTTGTCCCTGTTCACCCAAGAAGGAAGACACACACCAGACAAGGTTCTATATTATACAACTGTGGAGAGTCGTCAAGATTGTTGGTTGGCAAATCAATACAATCAGACAAAAACTCAACTATCCATACTAAATGCCTTAGTTTCTTCAAATTCCATACAGTGTCTGGCAATGACCACGATGATGCAATCATGGTTCAAAGTCGCGGTCGCGGTTGCGATCGCGGCCCAGACTGTTCCATATCGATTTTGGTGAGACACGAATTTTTAAAATATTTAACATTCTAAAAATTATAAAAAATATGATAAACAAAAATAATTTAAAAATTAATAAAAATAATAAACTTAGATTCGGTGTGACTTGGGATGACTCGGAGTAAAATACTTCTCAGATTTTAATTGATTCCTTTGTGGAATGCAAATTCCATCACTTCAACATGTTAATCCAAACCATGAAGAGGTTATGTATAATTTTTAAAATCACAAGGGAGTTATGTGAAAATGCACTAGACCATAGGCGGATAAAGTGTAATTTATTCTTTCTAAATTGCTTGTGAGGTTAAATCTTTGGGAAAAGAATTTTTTTGATAAATTACACTTTACCCCTCTGTGGTTTAGTACATTTTCACATAAATCACCTATGATTTCAAAAGTTACACACATCTCTGTTATGATTTGCATTAAAGTGTCAAAATAATGAAATTTGCAATCAATAATGGAGTCGACCAAAATGTCAAAGTATCTCTATGTGAAGATGAAAATTATTTATTAGCCATAAGGAAGTCATATATAGGTTTTGAAAAGCATAAGGGAGTTATATATATTTTTTGAAAATCATAAACGGATTATGTAGTATAACAATAAACCATGAGAGGATAAAACATCATGCATATTACGCTTGTATATGTTAGTCATTTCAATCATTTTAGTTTCTAAACAAGGATAATCTCAACAATTTGATTGGTTCTATCACAGGGGGCCATTTATATCATTTTCACACTTTAGTCCAAAATACGATGGGTTTATATATAGTTTTTAAAACTATTAGGAGGGTTATGTGGAAAAGTTCTAAACTATACAAGGGTAAAGTATAACTTACCCTTTTTCTTTTTAAAATCTTCACGTTTTAAGTGGGAAAGGCCTGGCTATTTTTGTATCAAACATTCTTATTCAATTAGGGCATTGGCCAAACTAAACAGGTGTCAAACTCTTCTACTGTCATGTACAAGTCTTGATTTCTTGACCAGGATTGTCCTAGAAAAACGAGGGACAAATTGCAAAATTTTGGTCTATACGTAACTGAAAAAAGAAGTCTAAGCAAATGTTAACACTGAGAATCATATGGATATATTAGTCAAAGACATAACGTTATTTTTTCTCGTTTACTTGTGTGTATATTTTCATCAGTTCTTTGTGATACTTGTTAAATTTCTTTCAAGTAATATTGAATAATGGATAATTATGCAAATTATTGATAAAGATGTCTTTTTTGGTTGCAAATTCCAGGGGAACAGTTATCTATCATGTGCCTTGAGTGTGGTTTGGTCCGCTGCACAAAGCTCTGAATATCGATTTGGCCAATGAATTCAGTATTTGAGTACTCAATAGGCAGCCATTGCATAAAATAGCTGCCCCTTTGGTTGTTTCCACAGCAATTCTTGATCTCACTACGAGCCTCAGATCCTAATAGAAATGACCAATTCGATGGCAATTCTTCTTCTGGGTAACCAAATGATTCAAAAGATCGAACGAATCTGTTGTTGTTATGCAACAAAGCAGTTAAAGTTCCAACTTATCAACGACAGAAAGAAAGTTCGAAACATTCAAGGAATCAGGATTCATTCATTTGAATCTTCAGAAATAACGGCAAACATGGAAATTGCTTCCAGTAATTTTGATTCATTGGTCAGAGAGAATATTACAAAGAACAGGAATTTTGATCCTGATGCCAAACCAAAGCAGCTTAACCAGTAGTAGTAAAGGAGTGAAAGGCTAAAGAACCCCAAAAAAATGAAAAATGAGTAAACTAACTACCCAAACCAAACATTTCTGAAAAGATCAACATTCATGAACTCCTTTTGGAGGATGAAATAACCTTGAAATCAGTGTTTCCCATGCTGATTTGTTCTTCCTGAACTTCATTTACAGAACTTGCACATTTGGGACAATCAGACAGCTCAATTATGTCAAGAGTTGAAACATTTCCCAAAGAAGATGGTATCTCCACCAAATCATAACAGTTTTCCAATACCAATTTCTGCAGACGACGAAAACTGTTCTCGCACTCCAGGGCAGTCCATTTGACAATGTCCAAGGAAGCTAATTTCAAGAACTGAAGTTTGGGGAATTCCTCTTCTTCCATGTTCCATTCTTCCCCGACAAAGGTTTGCTCGAGCAATTTGAGAACCTGAAGATTGGGTAGATCTGCAATTGCAGATATATCACTCCAGGGCAAGCAAAAGCCAGAGAGAGTCAATTTTTTAATAGTCAAAGAGAAATGAAACTCAAAGGGATAGCGCAAGTCAAATTCTGTTCTGAGTCTTAGATTGAGCGATTCTAGTTGACCTAGAAAGTCAGGTACTAGAATCTTGTAGCTACCCTCCTTAGCAGTATCATAATGTACATAGAGCCTGCATTTCAGCTTGCGGATGTTTGGAATTTTTCTGAGTATCTTGTCCATGTTTTCCCAAGAAGAAAGTCTTACCCTGGAGAAAGTATCCAAATTGCACAACTGTGAAGAGTTGTCAAGATTTTCCATGGGCAAATCGAAACCTCCCCTTTTGCTCTCGTCCTTCAATTGTAAATGCCTTAGCCTTTTCATATTCCATATAGTATCCGGCAAAGAAATCTTCAAACCATATATTTCCAGAATAAGAGTTTCCAAAATCGAGAGATTGGTTATAGATGATGGGATGGACTTCATATTACCAAGAACTGCCAAGTATCTCAACTGAACAAGCAACTCTATTTCTCTAGGAAAAGTAGCTCCTAGATTTATTTGGCTTAAATCTAACACTCTGAGAAGTTTGAAGACCTGAAAGATGAATGAAAGATCAAACCAAGTGTCTGGTTCCCCTGGTCCAATTTCGAAGAACAATAAACATCGAACAGTGGGGGAAAGAAAGCCTTGACTCGTAGAAGTGCTCCGGCCTAGAATTGATGCATAAGCGGCGTAGGTGGTGTGGCACATTGAAAGCATAAAGTTCATCATACCCACGTACCAACTGCAGAAACTTTTCTTCTTTGGCTTTTGCCACAACAAAACTCATGTAATAGATCATGAATCCGACAAGCTTTGACTCCCCCAATGGATCTTTGTTTAGATACCATGACTAAGCTCCTGCCTATGAGATTCATCATATAATCATTTGCCACATCCTCTGCGCTCTTTGAATGAGTTGTTTGTACAAATCCTTCGGCCACCCATAACCAAATCAACCTCTCGATAGTGTGTTCATGGTCTTCTGGAAATCCTCCAAAATAAAGGAAACATGGCTTCAAATTGTCTGGTAAGTGTCTGTAACTCAACTCCAATGCAACTGTGCATTGTTCTGTCCTAGAAACATTGCTTGAACGTAAACTTTGCACAACTTCCTTCCAACCAGACTGCTCCATGTTTGCTAGAATTCCAGCAAGAATGACAATAGTAAGAGGTAATCCTTGACACATTTCCACAATCTGGGTCCGGAGTTCACTTAATTCTGGAGGAAGCGAATCTTTTCCAAGACGAAACTTTTCTTGTAGCAGATCCCAGCTCTCATCCTCAGTGAGTTGACGAAGAGAATGAGGCTTTTGGTCGAGTATATCTTGAGCAATATTACAGAGTCGACTTGTCAAGATAACTCTACTTCCATTTCCATCATCAGGGAATGACGCTTCCAATCCGTTCCATACTTCACTGTTCCATACATCATCCAAAACAATAAGATATTTGTTCCTTAGCAAACGTCTTTTGGCTTGATGAGCCAGATCTTCTTCACTCATCTCCAAAAAATTTTCGGGAAGCTTGGAATCAATACAAGTCAAAATTTCAAGCAACAGATTTTTCTTGTGATAAACTTGAGAAACGGTACACCAAGCGCGCGTATGAAAATGGTACATGACTGAAGTATCATAGTAAATTTTTTTAGCTAAAGTTGTCTTACCAAGTCCCGGCATACCTACAATGGGAACAATTTGCAGACAGTGTGATCCTCTTGTGAGCCGATTAATTATGGATGTTGCCTCATCCTTGAATCCCACCACCACGTCGTTGATCATGGGCTTTCTTCCCTGTGATGGCATGTGATCGATTCTCTTGGTAACTCCCTCAACTTTGAGATCAAGTAATTTGCTATGAAAATTCAAGGCTTGAGCTTTGATGATCTTAATTTCTTCCACAACGGAATCAAAGGACATTGAGGAAGAGTCCAGAATATATCCAACCAGTAAGGAATCGATAAGAAATTCCACCCTATATGCTACCTCTACAACACGATCCCAAAGTGATTGAAGCTCCTCATTTTCATTGCGCAACTCCACAATTTTTCCCAGAAAAGAGCGCAAGAAAACAAGTTCTTCCTGGATTGTTTGAATTGGATAGCCTACAAGAGCAACTGAACTTGCCTCAGGACTTGTCAAATCAATCATACATTTCAGAAGAAAATCGATAAATCCCAACTCATTGGTCCTAGGAAATTTGAAGGATGATCTTTTTGGGAATTCCTCTGCAACTGTTGCCTGGATAACCTTAAAGTTTTCTAGCAAATCAGAAGATACAAGATACATTTCCTTGACCAATTCGTCATTCATTGCGTTGAGAAAAAGAGAGAAAATAGCCAGTCCTGCATCATGGACCACAAGTCGAGTAAGATCTCTCATTTTTTCATCAAATTTCTTTGGCTTCTCCTTGAGAATGTTTCTCAAGGATCGCAGTCCCTCGTAAAGCTTTTGCAGTTGATCTCTTAGATGAATCATAAGACAAGTACCAGACTTTAATACGTCCCATAGATTAGATAAGAGCATATCCACGAAGTCCTTCAACATCTGCTCATCTATTTCCCGGTGTGAGTGGCTTGATAAATTAGAAGCAATCAGGGCCTTGCAAATCTCTACGGGAACAATATTCTGCAGCAATTTGCAAGAGTCTCCATTCTTGATTCGCATCAGCTGTTCATTATACTTGATAGACCCGCACATAAAAATATGTCTTGCTACATTAACAGCCACAGCTTCAGTATGAGTCAATAACAGTCCCAATTGCCCATCTTCAACTTCATGCAGAGTGATAAAATGCAGAAAGTTTTTCAAGAATGAAAGCTTCCCTCTAAAGGCTTCGGTGTGTTCTACTACTTCCAGATCTGGAACAGTTTGCCAATAACTGAAATCCACCAGATTCTCCAGAAGAGAGTCCATGAGTTCCATAAGGTCATCTTTATCCACAAGGGAATCAGTAGACTGCCCTGACGAGCAATCTGAGAAAACAACGTACCACTGGTTTATTTCTTGATTGAAAGATTTGATTTCTTTTCGTAAATCATAGGCAGCATAAAAAACGTCATTTGGAAATCCGTCACCTTCCGAAGTAACGAGACGAAAGGAGTGAATCTCCTGTGCCCTTCTGGATATGACATCTTCAATCCTAACTAGCAGAGCTGCTAGATTTTCATCAACATGATTATTACACTTTCTTGCGCACAGAAGAAATGTTCTCAGAAATGCTAGGCCCCCTATTGGGGGGTCCAAAAAATGACGATCCCAAACTTGACAAAGGTTCCTCAGGAACCCCAGATCATCTATGGCGGAGCGGATACAAGGAATACTACTGGAGGCCATCTAAGGAAGATCGATCAGGGGATAAATGGGAATTCAATTTAGAGATGAAAAAGCTCTGATAATTTTCAGCTCTCCTTTTTCTCTTGGACATAAATTGCTAGCATATACTTCTTACTGAGTGTTGTATCTATGATTTATCCAGAACATGGGAAGAGAAGGAAAAAGCGAAGATGAATTGTTATTTTCTGGAAGATGAAAAAGATTATCCAATTGGCTCGATTGCCCATGCGTTTTTCATTTGGTCCCAGCAGTATTATATTTATACCTTGAGGAAATGAACTCAATCAGCACCCCTTTTTAGCTAGAAGTATTGGATTATTAAAAAGAGCGCTTTCAGATGGTGAAAGGATATGGCGCGGAACATTTTTGAAATATTTGTATTATGATTGTTTGGAAACATAGCCATGTACAATTGTACACATTTTATTTGCATATTAACAGCGTTATTCTCAACTGTTTAAAGTTTAAGCCCTTGCTTCACTTATCAATTTTCTTTTCCAAGGAAAACGCATTATGTCACTCTTATCTTATTTCAAAGCTGTAAATGCCATCTTTTGAATTATTTGGGATTTTGTGTTGGGTGCTGAGAAAATTGATGAACATTTCTTGTTAGTCAATGTGTTTGGATTGGAGATCATTTGGAAAAAAAATATTCGAAATAATACTGTAATACTTTTTGTGATGTAATATATATAAAATAAAAAAGATGGTTGAAAATTGTGTTTATGATACAAGTAGAACAAAATTTAACTTTTTTTTTTTTTTGTCAAATCTTGATAACCAACATGTAGATTTTAACGAATACTTAGCTTCATCAGCACTAACGTTGTTTAATTCTGCTGATACACACACGAAGAGTTAGTTTCATTAGGTAATATCTTGTTTGAATTCCAATTATTTGGGTACTATTTGAAATTTTCTTTTCAGAATCTAATGTAAATATATTTTGACGATTATTTTTATCTCAAATATGTCATATCATAAAAAGTAATTTTATTAAAAAAAAAAAGAAACTGCAATCCAAAAGAAATGATAACTGTGACAAGGTCTGCAACTTCAGGCGCCACCAATGGCCGGCCAGGCCTAAAGGACAACCAAATTATTTTAAAGATATAGGGAGACAAGATCATCGAGAGACTGCGCCATTGATTTTGATATGATAATGTTGTGAACTTTTTATATGTTTGAGTCGAATTTTATATGTTGCCCACATGGCATGGTGCATAAAAATTGACAAGGGACACCATTGACTGAAAAATTATGGAAAAATAAGACAAATTACTAGGAAACTTCATGACAATATTTTATGAAGTTTGAGATTTTCAATGAAATAAAAGAGACTTTGAAAACTCATCTTCACCTAATCTCAAGGCCATCCAGACTGATATTCAACTTACATGCATCATGCTCAATTTTTTATTGCCTTTGTGGAATGCGCATTTCCAAGAAATCTAATCTGATCCTTTCACACAAAAAACAAACTACTTTCACTTTCTCATATAATTTTTTTTAAAAAAAACAAGTCACAACATTTTTTTAATAATTTCAAATTATTACAAGAGTCTTGCTGAAGTTGTCAACTTATGGGCTAAAGCAATTTGCTGCCTATCTACATTTACTGACAATAACCACAAAATAAAAAAAGGAGGCAATCTTGAGTATCTCTGGCAAAACAGATCTAATGAAAGGGGAAGCTTTGGATTGATTGAAACCTGTTCTATTTAAATTGATTGACGTGCACTTCCTAGTTTAGGCCCTGTATAAGGGTTTGGATGTGATCTTATTATTTAGTTTTTGTAAGATCAATGACAAAATTCAAATCTGATAGGCGTCGAGTTTGTGCAATAATAAAAATCTACTCAAAAAAAATAAAAATTTGCGTATAGTGATGAGTATAATCATCTTCATAGGGACTGAAAATAATTCATTTCTTTCCAAACAAAGCCAATTAGAGGAAAGGGATTGAAACTTAGAACCTCGAAATTCCAGAGACTCGATTTTAATCACTAGACTAATGCCTTCTCGACTTTATTTAAGTACATGTAAAATCCATCACAATATCAAAATTAAAAATGGCAATATTCAATGAATATAGTAAATACGAAAAAAAGCTTGGATTGATTGGAACTTAGTTCTGTTTTAAATTGCAGTTCCTAGTTTAAGCCCTTTACAATGGTTTGAATGCAGTGATCTTATTATTTAATTTTTTTGTAAGATCAACAGCAAGATGCAAATGCTATTACAAGAAGAACACAGTCAATCATTTCATCTACATAGAATGCTTCCTTTTTTCACTGCTCAGTTAACCTCCATGGTGCAGTTTTATGCTAAAATTAGCATATCCAACTCCACCAGCATAGTTATTTGCAACATATGCACGTAAGTTATGACATCACACACACAAAATAAATTATGGCAAAATACAATTAAATATGGTAAATACGAAAAAGGCTCATCTTTCACGCCATCTCTATTCGGAAGCGTTCATGAATTCAGTAGTGGCTCAATGAACACGAAGCCAAACAAGGCCCAACCAGAATGAGGGGCAAAATATACACCCAAAAGTTCTTATTTTTTGAGAGAGAAAGAAAGAAAATGTCACTTTCTTTTAGAGTCTTGTTAATGTTGGTCTGATCCAAAACGTGGCTTATACTCTATTAAAAACCTATATTTGCAGCTCTTTGTCGATAATTGTGTGCTTAGAAGTTGTATGTTCTGATAAATATTAGAAGCCCAATGAAACTTCCTCCCACTTTTGGATTCAAGTTAGGAGAAATGGAAAGTCATTTGCTCATGTTAACCCAGCTAAAAAGGTCAATCCTTATTAGGTAAAAACAAATACAAGTACAGTATCTTGCTATAAATACAATAATATATTGCTAACAACAAAGGCGGTTTTTTTAAAAAAGTAATAAAAACAAATGCCATTCCTGCTAAGGAATCAGTGTCATTTGGTAAAGAAAGCATATATTGTCCTTCAAAAGATAGAGCAAGTAATCTAGAAGAAGTGCGACAATTGATTACATGCCGGTTCATAAAAGGGTGAAATATACTTTATTCCCATGTAGTTTAGTGATTTTCATATAACCTCTCCATAGTTTCAAAAGGAATATATAACCTTTCATAGTTTGGATTAAAATATCAGAATGATAAAGATGATACTCTGTAATGAAACCCACATAAATATTGAAAATACCTTTATTGAAAAACTAAAATAGTTGAAATTGCTATAATATATAAACATAATATGTATGAGACTTTAACCACACAACGTATTATTTATGTTTTACCATATAACTTCCTTATGATTAAGTGTTTCACCACACAATCCTCTTATAGTTTTCAAAATATATGCATAACACACCTATGGTTAATAAATAATTTTTAACTTTACATAGAGATACTTTTGATATTTTACTTGACTCCGTTATGAAATGTAAATTTTGTTATTTTGACACTTTCATCCAAACTATGAAGAGGTCATGTATAAATTTTAAAATCACAGGAGAGTTATGCAAAAAAATACTAAATCACAGGGGGATAAAAGTATATTTTATCCCTCGTATAATTAAGTCTTCAATGCTAATTGTTCATATTTGATTTTCTTTGGATTTGAAGGATTTTGGCTGCCAAATTACATACATAAGTTCCAAAACCTCAAAATAAATTACCCTCCAAACACAAGAAGTTTGGTCTGTTTCTTTAGCTGTTTAGGTTCTCATGTACTACCATGGTATCAAAACTAAAGCCGAACAGCTAAATTTTACCTTGATTAAATGGTAGAAAGCAACTTCCTAACTCGCTCCTAGCACTTGGGTTGGATTCCTTTAAACTCACTCAACGTTGAAGGATCAAAGAAAGAAAAAGGATTCTTAATTGGGAAACTAGAGAAGAAGAAGAAAGAGAGAAGGAAGAAATGGCAAAGCCCAATGGTAAATTCTACTGCAAATCGCATCACATATACTCTTCCACTGTTATCTTATTTGCTCAATAACCCTTCAATTCTTTGAATTTTCTATACTTACCACAAAACTTTATTCTTCTTCACTTAAGACCCCACAGAAAGGCTTGGTTATCACAATCCAGAATAAAAACAGACAAGCAAGTCTAGGCCGATGCCAATTTGGACCAGGATTGTAAAAGAAACAATCAAGAAAGAGGATTTTAATGATAGTTTAGCCATAGCAAAAAAGAAGAATATTCTGAGGTGGTGGATGATTGCACATTTTATTGCAATCAGAAATTGATTGTTAAAGTTGCCTTTTAGTTTCTGATGTTGGAAAAATTATTTCTAGGATATTGATCGGTCCAAATATTCGGCCACTCCAGCTGTGCTTCTCAGAGGTTCAGAATGAGGATCTTGTCATCTTTTTCATTCCAATAACTCCAAAGCTTGGGAATTATAACACTAGTAGACTACGGAAAAGGGATAGCTAAGTTGTCAAATCCTGATAAATATTTCCAATCCGATGGCATTTTTTCCTTCAGGCAAATAAATTAACTATTGTACCAAAAGATTGAAGGAATCTGTAGTTATTAACTTGAGAGAGAGAGAGAAGTAAAGTGCGAACCATTCATGGAATCAGGAGTCAGGAATCATTCATTTGAATCTTTAGAAACAACAAACATGGGGACATGGGGAGTGTTCCCAGTACACAATGCAGCGACGAGAGCAAATACTAAGAAAACATGAAATACTTGATCCCAATGCTGGATAGATGCAACATAATTAGCAGTAGTACAGAAGTGAAGTATTGAAAAAAGAAAATGAAAAATGGGTAAACTACCCCTGCAAAATCAAATACACCTGAGAAGATCAACATTCATGAACGCCTTTTGGAGGATGTAATAACCTTGAAACCAGTGTTTCCCATGCTGATTTGTTCTTCCTGAATTTCATTTACTGAATTTGACGAGTTGGGACAATCGGACACCATAATTGTTTCAAGAGTTGAAACATTCCCCATTGAAGAAGGAATCTGCTCCAAATTACAACACTTTTCCAACTCTAATTTCTGCAGACGAGGAAAACTGTTCTCACACTCAAAGGCAGCCCATTTGACAATGTCCAAGGAAGCTAATTTCAAGAATCTAAGATTGGGGAATTCCTCTTCTTCCATGTCCCATGTTTCCCCTACAAAGGCCTCCCTGAGTAATTTGAGAGCCTCAAGATTGGGAAGATTTGCAACTGCTGATATTTTGCTCCATGGCAAGCAAAAGCCGGATAGAGTCAATTTTCTAATAGTCAAAGAGAAATGAAATTCCACTGGATATGGGCCATATGGCTTACCCAATCTTGGCGGGACAATCAAACTGAGTGATTCTAGTCTACTTGAAAAGTCGAGTGCTAGAATGTTATTGCTCTGCTTCTTAGCAAGATGATGAGGTGCTGTGAGCTTGCATTTCAACTTGCGGATATTTGGAAACTTTTTGAATATCTTGTCCCAGTTCTCCCAAGAAGAAAGTCTTACAGGAGACAAGGTCTCTAAATTACACAACTGTGGAGAGTTGTCAAGATTTTTGGTGGGCAAACCAAAACCACCGAATAAAGACGGACCTGTCCACACTAAATGCCTTAGTTTCTTCAAATTCCATATAGTGTCTGGCAATGACCACGATAAAGATGATGCCATAAACGTTTCCAAATTCTCGAGATTGGCTATAGATGATGGGATGTACACATCACCAAGAATTGCCAAGTACCTCAAGTGAACAAGTAATTCTATTTCTCTAGGAAATGTGCCTATTAGATTTATTTGGCTTAAATCTAAAACTCTGAGAAGTTTGAAGAGGTGAAAGTTGAATAAAAGACCAACTGAAGAGCATAATTGCCTTGTCCCACGTCCGAAGAATAATAGAGATCGAACAGTGGGAAAAGCTAACCTTGACTCATTGAAGTCCTCTGTCGTGGAGTTGATGCATAAGCGATGTATGTAGCGTGGCACGTTCAAAGTGTACAATTCATCGTACCCACGTACCAGCTGCAAAAAGTTTTCTTCTTTGGCTTTTTTCACACAGAACTCATGTAACAAATCGTGAATGCGACAAGTTTTGACTCCACCAATGGATCTTTGTTTAGAAACCATGACTAAGCTCCTGTTAATGAGATCCATCATGTGATCATTTGCCACATCCTCTGCACTCTTTAGATCAGTTGCTTGCACAAATCCTTCAGCGACCCATAACCAAATCAACCTCTTGATAGTGTGTTCATGGTCTTCTGGAAATCCTCCAAAATAAAGAAAACATGGTTTCAAATTATCTGGTAAATGTTCGTAACTCAGCTCTAATGCTGTAGTGCATTGGTCTGTGCTAGAAACATTTCTCGAACTTAAACTTTGCACTTCTCCTTTCCAACCAGATCGGTCCATGTTCGCTAGAATTCCGGCTAGAATGACAATTGTGAGAGGTAATCCTTGACACATTTCCACAATTTGCGTTCGAAGTTCACTTAATTCGGAAGGAAGCAAATCTTTTCCGGGACATAACTTCTCTTTTAGCAAATTCCAGCTCTCATCGTGAGTGAGTTGACGAAGATAATGAGGTTCTTGGTGGAGATTATCTTGCGGAACAACATCACGGAGTCGACTTGTCATGATAACTCTACTTCCATTTCCATCATTGGGAAATGAAGCTTCCAATCTGTTCCATACTTCCATGTCCCATACATCATCGAAAACAATGAGATATCTATTCCTTAGCAAGCGCTTTTTGACTTCTGCCGCCAGATCTTCTTCGCTCATCTCAAAAATTTTTTCAGAATGCTTGGACTCAATACAAGTCAGTATTTCAAGCAACAAGTTTTTCACAATATAAACTTGAGAAACAGTACACCAAGCACGCGTATAAAAATAGGACATAATAGAGGAATCATTGTAAACTTTTTTAGCTAAAGTTGTCTTACCAAGTCCTGGCATACCTACAATGGGAACTATTTGCACTTGGCGTGATCCTCTTGTGAGTCGATTGATTATTGAGGTTGCCTCATCCTCGAATCCCACCACCACATCATTGTTTGTAGGCTTACTTCCCTGTGCTGGAGTCTGATTGGGTCTCTTGGTAACTTTCTTCTCTTTGACGTCAAGTCTTTTGCTGTCAAAGATCTTCGAGGCCTCAGACTTGATGGACTCAATTTCTTCTACTATGGAATCAAATGACAGTGAACAGGAATCTAGAATATCTCCAACAAGCACGGAGTCGATAAGAAACTCTACCGTGTATGCAACCTCCACAACACGGTCCCAGACTGCTTGGAGCTCCTCATCTCCATTGCGCATCTCCACAATTTTCCCCAAGAAAGAGCGTAAGAAACCAAGGTCTTTCTGGATTGTCTGAACTGGATGATTTGCAAGAGCGGCTAAACTGGATTCAGAACTTGTCAAATCCGTCACATATTTTAGAAGAAAATCAATAAATCCCAACGCATTTGTCCTGGGAAAGTTAAACGGTGATGTTTCAAGACATTCCTCTGCAACTGTTAACTTGATAAGATTAATCCTTTCCAGCAAATCAAGAGGCACAAGATCCATCTCCCTGATGAATCCATCATTGGTAGCATTCAAAGAAAGAGAAAAATTTAGAAGTCCGGCGTCGCAGAGCACGAGTCCAGTAAGATCTCTCATCTTCTCATCAAACTTGTTGGGCTTGTCCTTGAGAGTGATTCTCAAGGATCTAA
Source organism: Coffea humblotiana (assembly GCA_023065735.1). Lineage (NCBI taxonomy): Eukaryota > Viridiplantae > Streptophyta > Magnoliopsida > Gentianales > Rubiaceae > Coffea > Coffea humblotiana. The sequence goes on along the minus strand of CM041212.1, from coordinate 21,137,310 downwards.
ATCCCTCACAAAGAATTTCCAGTTGAAACTTGAAACAGATCATACGAAAAGTACAAGACTTTAGCATCGACCCTATATTACATTGGAGAGACTCTAGGAAGTCTCTCAACACAAGCTCGTCTGAGTCCCCGTATGGGTGTCTTGAGAACTTTGAAGTGATTAGGGCCTGGACACACGTCTCATGGACTTGGGATTCTGTAGGGATAATCTCCTGCAGCAGGTCTGTAATATGATTGCTGGTTAAGTAATGGTTCAATGTAAAATAGAGGCGTGCTGCATTGGTAGTGACAAATTCAGTGTGGATGAATAAAGGTCCCAATTGCCCATCTTCAACACCTTGCAGTGTGACAAAACAGATGAAGTTTTTCAAGAATTTTAGCTTTTCTTTAAGGGCTTCGATTAATTTCTTCAAATCCTCTTCACCTATAAATCCTTCGAAGAGAAAACAAAGATCTAGACTTTCCAGAAGAGAGTCGATGAACTCCACAAGGTCATCCTTTTTAAACGGTGGGTTACTAGAATGCCTTAATGAGCAATCTGACAAAGCCAAGTACCAGTTGTTGATGCCTTGCCATAATTCGATGTCGAAGACATCTTCTGAATCAGTGGGCAAAACTTCCAAATGGATCTTGGGCAATCCAAGTTCCTGACTAGCAGGGCAGATGGTGTGAGTCACCCGTCCCATTTTGTAAATGTAATCATTAATCCTATCTATCAGTGCTCCTAGACTTGCATCATCATCGTTTCCCCACTTTCTCGCACAGAAAAGAAATGTTTCGATACTTCTCAGCCACGTTCTTATGAAACCCGACTCGTGTTCTTGAACAGGATGCAGGTTCTCCAGAAACGTCCGCAGATAACCCAAGACCGAAGAAATGCAAGTAAGAGCACTGGAGGCCATCTAATAGATGGAAGATTGGTTCAATTTAGAGATGAAAAAAAGGTCAATGGATGTTTGCAGCGGAAGAAGAAAAAAGTTGCAACACTCTCTTTCAGAAACTAGTACAAGTACACACACTAATTTTATAAACTAGGAAAGCTCTCGAGCTTAGCAGTTCAAATGAGGTTCATTTATAGCTTCTAAGCACTCGCAAAGGATCCTTCTTGGAAAGATGAAACGAGTTATCAAAAACGACTCCATTGCACAATGCACATGGCTCTGTCAGTTGGGATCCAAATAGTTAAATTAATACATCCTAAACACCATGTTTTTAAACTCAGAGCAGACCGGTCGAATCGGAAACTCGATGTGGTCCGAGTTATCTTAAAATCTCGGATTGGTGGAAAATCGGTCAAATTCGATCAAAAATCGGATTTGATCGGATTTGATGAAAAACTTGAAGAACGAATAAAAATCGGGTTTATGTTTTGATGTGGTGTCAAAACATTTTCAATATTATGTTTTGACCCTAGGTTGTTAAAAATTATTAATATACTTCAAATATTTCATACTTTACAAATGTTGTCCTAAAATTTGGTGTTTTTTTTTCAACCAAGTCCATAATTTTAATTCTAAACTTGTTAATGCTTATTGAATAATATAAATTGCTACTTGATCTTTCTAATTTTTTTGTATTTTCTTGTTAAATACATTTGAAACATCAAATATATATGAATATACCTTTATTAATATTAACATGCTCTTAGGTATTTTACATACAATATTTTAATTTTTAAATAATTTTTATTTATGACATCATTTGGTTCAACTCCCGATTGAACTCATTAACCCCTACACCCCTAAACTTGACCAAGTCGATACTCGGTCCAAGTCTGAAAACATAGTCTAAACTAATAATGCAAGCCGGCCATTGACTCTTTCCCTTAGAGAAACAAAACAAGATTGCTATATTACAACATGCCAACTTTTAATGAGGCCCCAGACTTTGAGCACAATTTTTAATTTCATTGGGCAAACTAATAATGCATTTCCACAAAATTTTATCCTTTCATACCCTCTATAAACCATAAGAAGGTTATATGGTAAAATATGAAATCATACGGGATTAGAATGTCATGTATATTATGTTTATATATTTTGATCACTTCAATCATTTTAGTTTTTAAACAAGGGTAATTTCAATATTTTTATAAGTTCTGTTACGAATGATCATTTCCGTTACTTTGATACTTTAATTCAAACTATGAGTGAATTATATATAGTTTTGAAAACTACAGGAGGTTATGTGAAAATTAACTATACCAGAGGAAGTAAAGTATAATTTGTCTTTTTTTCCTTTGTTTGTCAAGATATATTTGTTAGTGTAATTGATTACTTTGTAGTTATCATTTGGGCCTATATATCCATTTGTACACATCATGATCTTTTCAATTACCGAGTGTTCGTTGGATCATTTGTTAACAAAATGCAAATATTATTGTGACTTACAATTTAATGACATAAGTCCTTCTTTTTAACTCTTCTTTTTTCCATTACAAAAATAACCTCCGTGTTGATATCTTGTACCAAAAATTTTCTCACAAGCAGGATGCACAAAATATAAAATGGCGTTAAACACATTAAGAACCCATCGAGTACTGTAAAATGGCATTAAAATGGTTAAAGTGACCAAAATAGATAAATATAATATGAATGGTACTTTAACCATTTATGATTTTGTATTTTACTACATAAACCTCTTATATAATTTAGTGGTTTGCCAAATAATCTTCCTATGATTTTCAAAATGTATACATAAACCCCTGTAATTAATAAATAATTTCAAATTTTAGATGGGGATATTTTTCACATTTTATTTCATCCCGTTATAAAATGCAAACTCTGTCGCTTCAATACTTTAGTCAAACCAGAGAAGATATTTAAAAGGACAGGAATAACTTGATTTTGATGCCAAACGAAAGCAACCTAACCGGATTGGAAAATTGACAAGGGACGCCATTGACTGAAAAATTATGGAAAAACTAGACAAATTACTAGGGAACTGCATGACAATATTTTATGAAGTTTGAGATTTTCAATGAAATAAAAGAGACTTTGAAAACTCATCTTCACCTAATCTCAAGGCCATCCAGACTGGAATTCAACTTAGATGCATCACGCTCAATTTTTTATTGCCTTCGTAGAATGCACATTTCCACGAAATCTAATCTGATCCTTTCACACCAAAAACAAACTAATTTCACTTTCTTTTCTTTTTGTTCAAAGATATAATTTTTTTTAAACAAGTCACAACATTTTTTGATAATTTAAAATATTACAGGAGTCTTGCTGAAGTTGTCAACTTATGAGCTAAAGCAATTTGCTGCCTATCTACCTTTACTGACATTAACCCAAAAAAGAAAAGAGGCAATCTTGAGTATCCGTGCAAAACAGATCTAATGAAAGGAGAAGCTTTGGATTGATTGAAACTTGTTCTATTTAAATTGACTGACGTGCACTTCCTAGTTTAGGCCCTGTACAAGGGTTTGAATGCGATCTTATTGTCTAGTTTTTGTATGATGAATGACAAAATGCAAATCACTAATCATATGGGGTTGTGGCCAAATAGTTGAACTCCCGCCTGATAGACGGGCATTGAAATCAAGGGGTGGGAAGGAAAAAGAGGAATGAGGAGGTGTAAAGCATTTTTTTTTAAAAAAAAAAAAGACAAAATGACAAAATGCAAATGTTATTAAGTGGGGTACAATTGAAGAAAACAATCAATCTTTTCTCCTATGTAGAATGCTTCCTATATCAATCTTTTCACCCATATAGAATGCTTCCTTTTTTCACTGCCTAAATAACCTCCATAGTGCAGTTTTATGCTAAAATTAGCATATCTAATAGTAGCATGGATTATTGCAACACATTATTATTATTATTATTTTAAATAGGAGAGGGGTTGGATTTTAGAAACAAAAAAAGAAAAAGAGATTGAAACCTAGTAGCTCTAAGTTCCAGAGACTCGATTTTAGTCACTAGACTAATGCCTTCTTGACTTTATTATAACTACTTAGTTCCATCACACTATCAAAATAAAAAAATAGCAAAATTCAATTAATATAGTAAATACGAAAAAAGCTTTGGATTGATCGAAACTTAGTTCTGTTTTAAATTGATTGATGTGCAGTTCCTAGTTTAGGCCCTTTACAATGGTTCGAATGTAGTGATCTTATTATTTAATTTTTTTTTGTAAGATCAACAATAAGATGCAAATGATATTACAAGAAGAGTACGGTCAATCATTTCACCTACGTAGAATGCTTCCTTTCTTCGCTGCTTAGATAACCTCCATGGTGCAGTTTTATGCTAAAATTAGCTTATCCAACTCCAACATCATAGTTATTGCAACATATATATGTAAGTTATGACATCACACACAAAATAAAAAAAATGGCAAAATACAATTAAATATGGTAAATACGAAAAAGGCTTATATTTCACGCCATCTCTATTCGGAAGCATTCATGAATTCAGTGGTGGCTCAATGAAGACGAAGCTAAACAAGCCCAACCAGAATAAGGGGCAAAATATAAACCCAAAAAAAAAAATTTTTTTGAGAGAAAGAAAGAAAATGTCACTTTCTTTTAGGGTCCGTTGGGTTCACGAATTGGATGAGATGGAATAACTCATCCTTAGATTATTAATCTTGGATTGAGTCATCCTCGAATAAATAATCCAAATTATCTAGTGTTTGATTAGTTTTGAGTTGGATAGGATATATAGGGAAATAATCCTATCTTGCGTTTCGTTAGTGTTGGGTTTGGATTTTACTCCACTAACCATTCATTTTGTTGGGTTTGGATTTTTTCCCAAATGAATGGTTGGTAGGATAAAACTCAAGTCCAACAAAATAAACGGTTTGTAGAATAAAATCCAAACCCAACAAATAGAAATTGGATGAGGTAGGATTACTATTTTAATAACCAAAGTACCCCTTAATTTGTAGATTCTTTTTAATAAAATAATTTAATATTTTATAAAAGATTAATAAGTTAATTTAATTTTTTAATAAAATAATTTAATAAAAATTTAATATTTATAACTTTTATTAAAATAGAGTAGTTTGAAACTTTAGAATTATAAAGTAAATCAAGGGTTTTGATAGATAAAAATTTGCATTCACTCAAACTTAGCCCGTTTAGGCCTTTAAAAATAGATTTTTATCAAAATTTGACCCTAAATTTGAAATCTAATTAAATAATGGACAAGTTTTGGCTAAATTAGGATTAAATCGATTAAAATCTAACCCATTTAGGAGTTTTAAATGAGCCAAACTCAAGCTAATATAGAAAATTTTTCTTTGGACTGAGTTTGAGTTTATTGAAGTCCTCATTTACAAAACCCAATTGATAAGATTATGTACTTGTATAGAATTTGGTTTAGAAAATAAGCTTAGCAAGGGTAATTTAGTGCAAGGGCAATATAGTCCTTCTATTATGATGTTAGTATAGCAAATTAGACAAAAATTTTAAATTAATTAATAAGGGTAAATTAGTCAATATTTTTAAAATAATGCATAGGGGCAAATTAGTCAAAAAATTAATATAATTATTAGGGGCTAATAAGTTCATTTATTATTATACTATTATGTGAGAGTATGGTTATATAATAGTCAATATGAATTTGAATCATTCATAAGGGCAAATTAGTTCAAATATTTTTATGTTGGGAGTCCTATCTGTTAGTGATCCGGGGATGACTAATATCACCTCCCCTGTGGAATTATTTTATCCCATGAATAGGGAAATAATTCTGCTAGGTAAGATGTGTCATCCCATATATAAAATGCAACCAAACATGGAATGACATAGGATGATTAATCCAATCCTGTATCACCCCATGAACCAAACGGACCCTTAGAGTTTTGTTAATGTTGGTCTAATCCAAAACATGGCTTATGCTATTAAAAACCTATAATATTTGCAGCTCTTTGTCGATAATTGTGTGCTTAGACGAAATATTCTGATGGATATTAGATACCCACCGAAACTTCGTCCAACTTTTGTATTCAAGCTAGGAGAAATGGAAAGTCATTCGCTCTTGTTAACCCAGATAAAAAGGCCAATCCTTATTAGGTAAAAACAAATACAAGTACAATATCTTGCTATATACAATATATTGCTTTCAACAAAGGCCACCCCTTAAAAAAGTAATAAAAACTAGAGGTGTCAAAATGGGTGACTTGGGTGCATTTGGGTTGGGTAAAATGGGTAATAGATATAAGTGAGTCAACCCATTTATACCCATTTAATTAGATTGGTATAAATGGGTATGTCAAAAAATGAATTTGGTAACCCAATTATCCATTTATAACCCATTTATTTTAACTTTTTGTAAACTCATTTAAATTCATTTTTGCAAACTAAGTTATCAATTTATACTACTCTTTACACCCATATTTAGTTTTAAATATTTACTTATAATGTTCAATAAGCCTAATTATCAATTTTTTTCCTATCCGTACTCTATGTCACAAAATTACATACTATTTAATAATTGAATAATAAGAATATAAAAATTTGAATTAAGTACTATAAAAATTAACATAAAAACTTAATCCAAAAATTTTGAGCCCCTAATATTTTTTTCATGTGTAAATTTAAAATTTTATTTTGGAAAGGTAGGAAAAGAGGCTAAAACTTATCATAAATTGTTAATTGCTAAAAAATGAGTAAGTTAACAAATTCAGAGAAAATAAAATGATAAAATAAAACCAACAAATAATAATAATAATAATAATGAAACAAAAGTAGTTAACATCATAACAAAATGAAAAATCTGAAAAAAAAAATGGGTGGGGGAAGAGAGGAGATTTGGGGGAAAACAATTCTAAATAGGTTAATTGGGTTAATAATGGGTATTGTTGGGTAACCCATTTATACCCATATGTAAAAACTTAAGATACTCGTACCCATCTATTCATGGACGGGTATGGGTAAATTTAATTAAATGGGTTGATTTAACACCTATAATAAAACAAAGGCTATTCTTGCTAATAAATCAGTGTCATTCGGTAAAGAAAAGCATATATTGTCCTTCAAAAGATGGAGCAAGTAATCTAAAAAAAAGTGCAAGAATTGACTAAATGCTGGTTAGAAGAAGTGCGACAATTGACTAAATGCTGGTTCATATAATTAAGTCTTCAGTACTAATACATAGTTTCCAAAACCTCAAAATAAGTTACCCTCCAAACACCAGCAGTTTGGTCCGTTTCTTTAACTGTCTAGGTTGTCATGGACAATTATGGTATCAAAAACTAAAGCGAAACTACTAAATTTCACCTTGATTAAATGGTAGAAAGCAACTTCCTAACTCACTCCTAGCACTTGGTTTGGATTCCCCTAAACTCACTCAACCTTGAAGGATCAAAGAAAAAGAAAAGGATTCTTAATTGGGCAACTAGAGGAGAAGAAGAAAGAGAGAAGGAAGAAATGGCAAAGGTGAATGGTAAATTCTACTACAAATCGGATCACATATATTCTTGCACTGTTATCTTATTTTCTCAGTAGCCCTTCAGTTCTTTGAGTTTTTATCTTTGCCACAAAACTTCATTCTTCTTCACTTAAGACCCCATAGAAAGGCTTGGTTATCAAAATCCAGAATCAGACAAGCAAGTCTAGGCCAACGCCAATTTGGACCAGGATTGTAAAAGAAACAATCAAGAAAGAGGGCATTAATGCTAATTCAGCCATAGCAAAAAAGAAGGATATTCTGAGGTAGTGGATGATTGCACATTTTATTGCAGTCAGAAATTGATTGTTAAAGTTGCCTTTTAGTTTCTGATGTTGGCAAAATAGTTTCTGTGCTTCTCAGAGGTTCGGAATGAGGATCTTCTCATCTTTTACATTCCAATTATTCCAAAATATGTACACGATGATTGTTTGAAAACTGCATACAGCTTGGCTTGGATAAAGCTGATTTGATGATTAAGTTTAGTGAATCACTAGTCGAGACAATGAGTGGGAAAGCTCGGGAATATTGACAAAACTAGGAAAACTTCAGGCGGCGTCAATGGCCGGCCAGGCCTGAAGGACAATTAAATTATTTTAAAGATATATGGAGACAAGATCATTGACAAAGCGTCCCACAGATATTGATCTCGTAATATTGTCATTTTTTTATAGAGTAAGACTGTATAATTTTTATTTACGCTAGTATGTTTAGATCATGTTGCATACTTAAATTTAAAATTCAAATAATACATACATGACATTCATCCAAAACTGTTAGTATAAAAAAAGCACTACACTATCAATATATAAAAAGCTAATTCTTATAATATATATATTATTTATTTATTTGAGTCAAATTTTATAAGTTGCCGGCATGCCATAGTGCATAAAACCTGACAAGGGACACCATTGACTGAAAAATTATGGAGAAATAAGACAAATTACATGACAATATTTTTATAAAGTTTGAGATTTTCAATGAAGCAACTGTGTTGAAATAAAATAAGTGTCTTTGAAAACAATGCAAATGCTATTACGTGGGTTACGGTTCAAGAACACAGTCAATCTCTCGTCTTCCATGCAATCTCTATTCGGAAGCATATACGAATTCAGTAGTGGCTTAATGAGCGCGAAGCCAAACAAGGCTTAACCGGAATAAGGGACAAAATATACACCAAAAAGGGAAAAAATTGAGAGAAAGAAAGAAAATCACTGTGGAGAAACCAACAAAAAGTGGTTCGAAAATTGATTCTCAGGTTAATGCATTCTTAAGACACATGTTGCAAGACTGAATTAGACAATTGCCATCTAAAGAAGTAAGAATTTACCATTTAGTGTTCATGTGTCAACTTTTGTTTTTTTTTTTTTTCTCCTTTAACTAATCGCCTACAACATCTTCATAAAATCTTTATTACGCTTTCAGTTGATAGCTGGAAGAATGTTTAACATTTAGGCAATTCGATAGGCATTTTTTTTCGTTTTCTTTTTTGGTTTGATTTTCCAGATTTTTGGTAGTATTTCTCAATTAGGGAATTTTAGGAATATTGATAGTTGGGTTTTTTGGTTGCATGCTTATGGTGGGGGCTTGTCGAAATTGTATTCCTGTCCTTTAATTTAACTATTTTGGTGGTATAATTTTTTCTCCTTATTCCATGGGGATAATTTTACGTACATTCCGCCCTCTAGGTTTGTCACAATTTCACTAACCACCCTGAGATTTGAGAAATAATAGTGCTTAGTACTCGCAACAATGTGGCAAAGGAGAGTGGTTTCATAACAACTTCAGTAAAGCTAACAGGCATAATTTGCAAAAAGCTCGTCATGCTATGACTTTTGCTTAGATATGGTATATACTCCATTCAGTCAAGTCATGGATTTTGAAAGGGCAAGGACTTCTGATGGATGATCTTTCTTTTCCACTCTTCCTCCTATTTATGGCATACAGAAGTTTGGGTGCCTACCTAAATTGTCCTAATTAAGAAGCTCAACAATCTTTCATGACTTGCAATCTTCTGAATTTTTGGATTGTGTTCATTGATGAGAAAATTGACAGACATTTAGATTTTAACCCATATTTATCTTCGTCAACGCTAATGTCATCTAGAATTGAATTTCAGTTTATGGTTTCTGTGGTCATCAATCATAGTTCATTTGTACAATGAGTGTACTCTCACTGCAAAAAGATTATCTAATAGATGTCGATACTGCTTAGAGTTAATAACCCTTTGCCCCACTGAATTTAGGGGATAGTCACACTTTAGCCCTATCAATCTTAAATACATACATTTTATCCCCCATGAAGACTAGTCAAAGTTAAAAATACGAAAAAAATGAGTGCAACGATGTTATTGCCTATTTATTCATGAATTATCCAAAATTTAGTATTATTTCCTTTCATTGCTAAAAAACATATCTTCTCTACCGTATCTACTATACAACAATATCAGACTGGAAAAAGACAAATAAAGTTTAAATTTAGTTTACATCAGTATTCCCTTTTATATTTGCTTTGTTCAATTTATTATAATTTAAGTCAAACAAAAAAATAAATAAGACAATGCTAAAATAAAAATAGATACCAAATTTCATTTTGAAAAAGAGGTAATACTAAACTTGTTTCGTGTTTAAAAAAGTATTAATTTTTTATTAGTTTAGTTTATGTGAACTTTTAGGATAGTATGATTGTCATTTTTTATTGATGTATTTATAGTTTACTATTATTGCTTTTTCTTGTCAAAAAATAAAATTTGACATAATCTCCAATTCCTTCTCTAAGTTTAAAATGAGGCATATCAACCATTTTTAGTAAATTTGATTAAGAATTTCATATTGGACTAATTTGATAAACAAAAAAATGACAATGATATTAGTCTAAAATTTTAAATAAATTAAACTGATAAAAAATTACTTTCAAAAAAAGAGTCTCGTTTACCTTTTTATATGAAGTTTTGTAATTGTATTTATTTTTAATAGTGTGCTATTTATCCATTTTGTTTGACTAAAAGTCTAATAAATTGAACAAAACATATATATATATATAGAAATATATATATAAGTAAACATTAATCTAGTAGGAAAATTTTCGAGGATATAAACTAATATTAACTTTCTTTAACTTTTTTTATTTTGATATTTTGGTATAATTGATATGATAGAGAAGATATAAATCTTTTAGCAATGAAAGAAAATGATATTAAGTTATAAATAATTTCATAAATAAAAAGGGCAATCATGTCATTGAACTCACTTTTTTTTTTGTATTTATAACTTTGGCTTGTCTTCATAGGAGGTAAACTGTATATATTTAAGGTTGAGGGAGGGTAAAGTTTGGCTACCGCCTAAGTTCAGAAGGACAAAGTCTTATTAACTCTACTCCTAAATAATGCATAAAAATATAATAAATTTTAAAACTAATTAAAAATTATAATCTCATAATGAATCTCATCCATCCAATTTCAAATACAACTAATTGGCACTGACAGGTGTCGAGCCTGTACAATAATAAATACCTACTCGAGAAAAATACGGATTTTGTATATAGCGGTGAGTATGGTCGAATCCACAAGAATTGGGGATAACTTATTTCTTTTAGAGTCCAAAGATGGGGGATTTTTGAAAAATATAAAATAACTAATTAACCAACTAATAAAATAACTAATAGAAATAAACATGAATTAATCAATAACTAATACGACTCTAGCCAAAGGTGCAACTTTTCAGACATGGTCCATTCAACTGATCATCGATGCAGAGATAATTCAATTATTCATTACTAGATTGGTTATAGTTGTCATACACGCGATAAACAACCAACATTTCCTTACTTTTTCGATAGTCAAGGTACGACCGTTAACTATTTCCCTAATCAAGAAATAATCTTAGGTACGACCATAAGATTTAATTTCTCGATTGCAATAAGAATTAGAAAAGCCCAACCCTAATCAACAAACACGCTACGAAGGTTCATTTAAGTTAGATAATACGTTTCCTTAACATAAAACCAATCACGCTAGTCGCCACTGGTATTAATCAATAGAATAATTACGGATTCAATTAATTAATATGACGGTAGATTGTTAGGTTAATTCGAATATCGGGCCCTTGACATTTAAATAACAAAACAATCATAAACAATTAAATCAGAAAACGTACGAATACTAATGAATAAAAGAAATAAGTAAAATAATTCGATCTCACAGATATTTGAAATCGTGTCTTCAAATTAACCTTTGACTAAAAAAAGAAGTTAGTTCATATTCATGGAAGGAATCCCATGCAAAATTGCAAAAGTCATTTTCCAAAACAAAGCTATGTTCCAATCGTCCTAAATGAAGAGACGGAAAAGAAGAAAACCCCAGAAACGGCAAAACGAGGCCAGCCCGCTCAAAGAAAGGAATCAATCTCCTAAGCTAAGTCTACTTCCTTTTTCTCCTCATTGTTTCCTTATCTTATACGGCCATATGAAGACTAGAGGAAAAAGCCCCACTTTGACTCCACTTTCCTTTTCATCCGCACCAATCAAGCTAGGAAATCTCCTAGTTGGCATGTTTCCCATTGGTGCTGAACTACCTTTATTAATTCAAATTAAGCGAACAGCTAATGGAATGTCTGCGGCTCCATGTTGCATTTCCAATTGACAGTTGGTGTTACGCGTCTTTCCCTCATTTTGTGGACACGTTAAGGCCTGATTTGATGTGACTACGCCAACCAGCAATTGGAGTGGGAAATTTGCATAGTTTCACCACATTTTTGTTCCAACTCCCTGTAATAAGTACAAATACCAACGGTGAATAGAATCTGACAAATAATTCACATTTAGTAAAGTAACAGGGAAAATTAATTATAAATAAATAACAAAATTGTAACCCATCAGTCACTATTGATTATACACTAACAATCACAACTGTGATTTTGGAGGACTATGATCAAGAGTCAAGTTTCAGTAAATAATAAGATCGCAGTCACACTGAGAAGAGTGTTTTTATTTCTTTGTGTTAATTTATCTTTATAAAAGAGAAATAGGGAGGAGTAACTAAGAAGGCTTCGAATCCTCTATCCCTAAAGTAGTCTCTGTCCCCTCTGTCCCTTATTTGTACAGCTATCACATGTCTCTAACCTTTTGTTAACCCAAATTCAAATAAACCGATAATAATCAGTTTATAAATTTACTCAAAATCAATTAAAACAGATAATTCAAAACTTTTTTTAATTTTCTTTTCGACAAAAAAGAGTCTTGTTGATTTGGGGTAAAAAATAAAGAAGAGTTTTAGTTGATTTCTATGTTTATGATCAACAAGACTCTTTTTTGTTAAAAAGAAAATAAAAAAAGTTTTGAATTATCTGTTTTAATTGATTTTGAGTAAACTTATAAACTTATTATTATCGGTTTATTTGAATTTGGGTTAATAAAAGGTTAAAGACACGTGACAGCTGTACAAATAAGGAACAGAGGGGACAGAAGATTCGAAGCCAACTAAGAACTAAGATGGAATTTAAAAGACAGATATATGTGAAATATGCAGTGGAATTAAAAATGCTTGATCTAACTATATTAGTTAGGCCACAAGTAAATTTTATTACGAATCTAACGAATGAAGACGTATTCAATCCAACATTCATACGGTTTTCTTGAACAAGTTTATTTACTTTTAAATATGATTACACATCCTTACTTGTATAAAAGGGTGATGAGGAGTAAAAATTGGGTGAAAATGGACCAATTATAGCGTAAATGTCAGCAATTTCAGTGGCATTTTATGGGTAAAATGGGCCTATTATAGTGTAACTTCGAGCAATTTCAGTGCCATTTTTATAATCAGATGGGCAGGAAACAAAAAATGGTTGGAATCTAGACTACCGGACGAAAAAAAAAGCTAGCACATGGTGTGGAGTTACGTTGTCCTGCAATTAGTGGGAATTGAGCCTATGGTTTTGTCCCCGTTATAGGTTTGGCACTTGACCATTACACCTAAAATACTAAAGTTCGTCAACATCAAATTAGGATGGGGAACTAAGCGAAATTGAAAGGGAGAGCAGGAAATGAGGTAAAAAATGTGATCTAATTACAGCTTGTACGTAGATCACATAGGAAACAAAAATGCAGGTATGCAGGCAAATCGTTTGATGAATTTTCTATACATTGGTGTGTCTTTGCTTGTTTTTGGAAGTTTAAGTCGTGAAATCGTCAATCTAGTAATCAATAAGGCTACATGTGACCAATACACTCATATTAAAGCTAAACAACATTATATAGCCAATAATTCACAAATTAGTGGGATAAGCACCATGATCTAGTTAAATAAACTCACAACTAAATAGCATGAAATCTAAACAACATTATATAGCCAATAATGACAGTTTGTTTGGACAGAAAATTATTTGTCCAAATTTATTTGTTGACATCACCATTACAATTTCCAATACACCTTTTTATATTTCCAATCACCTTTTATCTCACATATATCACATCACAAAAAGTGCTACAGTAATTATTCCAAATAATATTTCAAATAATACCCTATCCAAACAAACCCTTAAAGTGGGATAAGCACAATGTTCTAGTTAAATAAACTCACAACCAAATAGCATGAATTCAAGATTCTTAGGGATCAATCTAGAAATCTGTAAAGGTACATGTGACCAATCCACTCAGAATAAACCAAAACTATTATATATAGCCAATAATTCACAAATTAGTGGGATAAGCACTATGATCTAGTTAAATAAACTCACAACTAAATAGGCATGAATTGAAGTTGTCTAATTCTTGGGGCTGAGCTTTAATTGTTATAAAATTAGATCAAGGCATCATCTGCAAATGGTAGTATGCAGTTGCATATCAAGTTTTTAATGAAGGAGTGCGAGCTCAATGCTATTGTGATTCTGTGTGATTCGGTTCGATTGTTGTATTTGTTATATTACTTAGTGTACAATAACATTAATTATATTGTCGTAATAATTGTGAAAGTGGTTTACACAAAAATTATTTCACATATATTCAATAAAATATTATAATGTACTTGTATATTAGAAATTTAAATATGTAAAATAATCGGACTGGCTCGAATTTATCTGACCTTATACAGTTGATTTTTTTTTTCTGTGTGATTTTTTTTTTTTTTTGGACTTTTCGTACTCTATTAATTTTTACGCACATGGGCAGTTTTTTAACAAAAATTTTATTATATTTTGTTGAAAAGAATAAACAAAGGAAAGAAAATCATTCTGCTTCCCTATAAATAGTCTTCATCAGTTCTACACTTTGCGCCACACCAGCTTCTGTCCTTCTTTCTTCTCCTTCATTGTTTCGTTTTTCTCTGTGACAAAACAATGGCAAAGAGTTTAGCTATAGCATCCCTTCAAGTTCTCAGCGTGCTTTTACTAGCAAGCTTGGGACAGTCAAAGATAGTGTTCACAAATTTGACGGTGTACTCCCATGAACACCAAAGTGGAGATGCTCAAAGTGTTTTCCCGGTTGCAGGTCTCCCCAACACAACTTGGGGGCTTCACGACTTTGGAACTGTTTTCATCGCTGATAATAACTTGACAGAAGACATTTCAGAGAGTTCCGATCATCTTGGTTATATACAAGGCATCGCAGCAATGACATCCCGTGATAACAGCACCATACATATTCTGTTAACTGTTCTGTTCACTAGCGGACGGTACAATGGTAGCACTCTGGAATTACAAGGACTTAACATCTATCCTTTTGACGTGAACGAAGAATATGCAATTGTTGGAGGAACCAGACAATTTAGGTATGCGACGGGGTATGTTGCCCTTAACGTGGTCAGCTCAGAAGGAGATTCTTTTACTTTTAAGTTGGATCTCTACATTAGACAGGACATACAGGATGCCTACCCTGCTGGTACTGCTTTTTATTAATACCAGATATACACAAACGCACACACAATCACTATCTCATATAAATAAACTTGAACCCTTGGACCTATAGATTACGAGGTCAAGAGTTTCTCCATGTATATTAGTAATAAAGGTGTGTGCTGTGAGCTGTTAGTTTCTTTGAGGTACTTGGCATTTATTCAAGTTGACCCTATTAATAAAACTGTATGGTTTGCAATCCTTGGGGTTGGTTTTGTTGGTTTTTGGCCACGGAAACTTATGAATAATTTGTTCGACGGTGTACTCCCATCAATATCGAAATGGAAGATGGTCGAAGTCCTATTTTCCCAGTTGCAGGTCTCCCCAACAAGATTCGGGGCTTTTAACCAATTTGGAACCGTTTTCATCGTTGATAAACCTTGACACAAAGCGTTTCACCCAGATCCGCACGAGGTTAACTATTCTGTTCACTAGCGGAAAGTATAATGGTAGCACTGTGGAAGCAGAAGGAATTACCAGACGGCCCATCGATGTGAAGAAACTGCAGTTCTAGGAGGAACTAATGCAACGGGGTATGTTAAACCCTGCGACGGCCCGCTCGGTTAGAAATTATCTGACGGGGTGTTAATTGTTAGTAAATTTATTGTTAATTTTTTCTTTATTCTTGTCAAATATTATTTTAATTATTAATATTTATTTATATTTGATATTTGGATTCAATTTCAGGAAGTGAAGTAGAAAAGTACAGAAGAAAGAGGGACTGGAAAATGGAGACTTTCTTGTAAAAATTACTACACACGTGAGAGACTTCCAAAAGTTTCGTAAACCTGGCCCACGTGATGCTAAGCAACGGATTTCATTCCTTTTCTGGTGAAGAGTTGCCTTGTTATGATTTAGTCCACCAGAAATAACAAATGAAAAGGAGGAATTTGGCAGACTCTTTTCTCAATTCGGTGGGGACCGCGAAGAATTAGTCATTGTTTAAAGATAGTGTGCCTTTTGTTTTCTTTCTTGTGGTAGTAGGATAATTTTCTTTCTTATGGTCGTGTGCCTTTGGTCAGAAGAGGTCTGACAAACAAAAGGTTGCTTTTGCTTTTGTTTTCGGTGGGATTAATTAGGTAGGAGGAGTGCGTTTCCTTTTGTTTTGGTGTGGTGTGAAGTTTTATAGAGTTGGCTTGTTTTGATGTTTTAGAGAGCTTCGGGCATTAGAAAAAATTCTCTCCAAAGAGACTACAAAATAGAATAGGTAGTTTTTTTGTATAGGGAGGAACTTGTTCATTCTTTGTTTTGTGGTGTGCGAGTTATTTATGCCTTTGAATTCAATTAAATTGTGTGGAAATTTTCTTATGAGGCGTGGCTAATCTTCTCATTTAGTCAAGAATCAATGCGACGACGCAATCCCAAATATCTGTGAGATCGAATTAATTTTTTTTTGTGTTCCTTAATTTGTTAATATTTGCATGTTTTCTATTTGAATTTCCATGGGATTATTTTGTTAATTGGATATCAGGGCCCGATGTACAATTTAACTTATTAATCTCCTGTCAAATTAATCAATTAAATCTGTAATTGTTTAATCGATTAATATTAATGGCAACTAGTGTTTTCACATACTAGGGAAACGTGCAATCTGATTGAGATAACTCTCGTAGCGTGTTATTGATCTGAGTTAGGCTTTTCTAGTTTTTAAGGCAATTAGGAAATTAATTCCTACGGTCATACCTAGGAGTGTTTTCTGGTTAGGGGTAATTTACGGTCGTACCTTAGTTATCAATAAATTAAGAAAAAGCTGGTCGTTAGAGTTTATTGGCGACTATAACTAACCTGTTAATAAAATTAAGTGAACCTTCTTTGCATCAATGATCGGATGAATGGACTGTATCTGAGAAGTTGTATCATTGGCTAGAATTTATTTATTATTTATTTAATCTCTATTTACATTCGTGTTAATTAATCATTTATTTCTGGTTAAATTGTTTAATTATTTTTAGTTCCATTCTGATAAAAATCCCCCATGTTCCGAACTTGAAAAGAAGCGAATTTTTCCCAGTCTCTGTGGATTTGATCCTACTCACTACTACACACAGAAAATTTGTATTTTTCTCGAGTAAATATTTATTATTGTACAGGTTCGACACTTGTCATTATCTTTGCGTAAAGTTGGACCTCTACATCAGATAAGACATGCTGTATACTGCCCCGTCCCATAATTTGAGTCGATTCTTGCAAAAATCAACTTTTGAAGTGGACATATAATCATTGTATTTAGGGATAATGTCAATACCTCCCTTGAGGTTTCTTCTAATATCACCCGACACCTCTAAGATTTCAAAAATATCATTTACCTCCCTCTAGTAAGTGCAAAAAGACTATATTAACCCTCACTTGAAACACAATTCACATATCAAATAAATGGAGCTAAAAAAATTTTTTTAAAAAAGGAAACAAAAGTCACTTTCTTTTCTTTTTCTTTTCTCCAATATTCTCTCTTACTCATTTTTTGGATGACTATGCGATTTATTATTTGTAAATTATAATAAATTGAATTTTGTTATCTTTTACTTTTTATAATTGTGATAGAGTGGGGTATGGTTTATTTGCTTATTTTGAGTTATTTTTTATAATAATTAGTATAATCTATAGGTTTGGGCAGGAGCTGAGAAGAAGTTGGAAAAAAGATAAAGTTCATAACAAATCGGTTTTGAGTATATAGAGTTAAATTAGTCAATTGTACTTCTTTGCTGTAGACATCAAAATTTTATTCCATCTCGTTTATCGCTATCTCATTTTAAATCTTTTTTTATCTTATTTGATTATTTGCTTGGTTTTGTAGGACAAAGCAGAAAAAGAAAAGAAGGAAAAAATATAAAATGAAAAATGCAGTTTTTGCAAAAAAAAAAAAAAAAAGACTGCCCACGCGCTTCATCTTCATGCTTCAGACGAAGCCATGAACGAGGCCACAGTACCAACAATTGCAGCAGCAATACCTCGCCCAATTCCACTTGTTTTTGTTTCTTTTCTTTTCTCCAATACTTAGCCATCTCACCCATTGATTTTTATCAGGAAAGTTCTAGGATGAAAAGGATCGAATGGCTTCAAAAATGCAACAAAAACCCAGCTCATCTGCACCATTGCCCCTAGGATTTTTGTGGGTTGGGGGGGGGGGGGGGGTTGTTCCTACAAAAAGCTTCAAAACGCATCCTTAGGGTAAGAGAAAAAAGAAGGAGGGGCGGCGGAGAAACACTGAAAAAAAGAAAAGAAGTAAAAACGCTAGAGCAAAGGAGAGGAAGACAGAAAATTTTTTCTGGAAAAATACAATCCGGTTGAGTAATCAGCCTACTTTATCATCAAATTCCAGGTTCGATATTAGTTTTTTGGGGAAGTTTTTGGTTTCTGTACTCTCTTGGGATGCCATAGAGAGATTTTTATTCAGGAAGTTCTCCAAAATAACGTCTCCAGTCCCCCCCAAACTTCAGCTCCAAGTCAGCCCGTCACCAGTTCTTGGACTTTCATTGACAGAAGCTTGGTGGTTCGAATCTCGCATTCGAAGGCATTTTCTTCGACCCCTCCACATTCATTGGACTCCATAAAGCGTTAAGAGGTAACTGGATTCACCCCTTTCCTGTTACATGTGTTCAGATCCTTACCCAAACTGCCAAAAGCTTGCTGCATCTGTCCTTACTTTGTCTCCTCTTGATGTGTTTCTCTAGCTTAGATTTTGGGTATAATCTCGTGTTAAACATAATGAGAGTAAGTGTTGATAGTTGGTTGTGTAATATGGTTGTTTTAATCCGAGATTTTGATTTCATTTGAGGTATTATCTGCGCTTGACAAAATGCGAAAAAAAAGAGTTAAAGCTTCCAGATTGCAAAAAGAGTGCTTCAATTAGCTTTGCATAGAACCATGGGTCAGTGACCACCCGTTAAAGCATTAAAGTTTGGTGGGATGGGAGCCCAGAGTTGACAAGGATTTTTTAATTACAGTTTGGACCTTCAATTTTTACATAATTTTGTTGTGGCCCAAAATTTGGTAAAAAATCAATTTTGCCCCTTTTAAGCTTTAATCCTTTTTTGCATATTTTAAATATGTTTTTCAAGCAAATTATTCCTGGGTTTTAGAGCATAATTGGGCCTTAATAATTTTTAGAAGATTTATTGTCTTGTTAGGTTTAATAAATAAGTTAGGATTTGGATTAGGGTTATTTTAGGTTGGGTTTTTGGGAATGGGCTTTGGTTTATTTGATTGGGTTTGACATGGGTTTGAAGGAACAGAGCCCATACATTTCGATTGGGTTGGAGTGGTGAAAAATGGGAGGCCAGCTCGTATTTTTCTTAGGGCTTTTTGTTGGGCCAAATGGCCTTGGCCCAAGAAAATAGTGGAGAGGGCCCAAGAGGCCTTTGTATCTTGGGGGGACAAAATTTGCAGTCTAGTCCCTGGTCTTTTAAGTCATTTCATTTTAGCCCTAGAACTTTTAATTACTTTCAATTATGTCTCTAATTTAATTATAATTTGATCCCTAAACTTTATCTTTTATTAAATTTGACCCCTAATTGTTATAATAATTATAACTTGACCCCAAACATTTTCTCCATTTTTGTAATTAGATCCCGACAGTTTTGATTTCTTAAGGATAATTTGTTTATCTTCTTTAATTGTTAATTATACTTCATTTAAATGCTTTTAATTGGTAGATTTCATAGTTATTTCCATTTCTTTATGATTTATTTGTTAATTAAACTGGTGTCTTGACTATTTTATTGATTTTGGAGTATAAGTAGACAAATCCAACCTCATTTAACCACTACTTCAAGGGAGGTATATTCTTTTCTTATTTTAAATCATCTTATGTGCTCCT
This sequence comes from Coffea humblotiana, assembly GCA_023065735.1. Taxonomy (NCBI): domain Eukaryota; kingdom Viridiplantae; phylum Streptophyta; class Magnoliopsida; order Gentianales; family Rubiaceae; genus Coffea; species Coffea humblotiana. Next base: position 21,117,215 of record CM041212.1, on the reverse strand, counting down.
ACGTGTTTATGTGTAACTGCATGTTTTGAGTGCTTTTTCTTTTAATTACTCATTTTATTAATTTTAACTTTCATTTATTTTATTTAATTTTGATGATTATTTGAGAGGCATTTAAATACCAATTTGTAATAGATAGATGCTCAAGACATGTATTTAGCTAAGTTATGTAATAGATAGGTTTTAGTTTTGCCAAAATGTAATTAGTTAGATAAATGTAATAGTTAGGTTATTATTTTTTCAAATTCCCCCCCTTAGATTGTAGTTAGAGTCGCAAATGTAATAGTTAGGTTTTTATGTGCATTTCTTTAATTGTGTGCTTGCATACTTGTGTGTTTATATGTTTATTTGCTTTTTTTTTTGAAATTTTGCATCTAGATATCATGTCTACGTGTTATGTTCTCTATGTGTTTTATGTGTTTCACCACACTGGTCCAATGCTAGTTGTGGTCTTTTTTCCCGATTTCTCACTAGTCCAACTCTTGTGAAAACTTGTAGAAATGGGTTAGTCGAATGCTAGACCCTTTAGGCTGTTTCGTGCTAGATTCACATTTTTTCATGATATTCATCGCATTTCATACATATTTTTCATTTTTAGGATCTTTTCTCATCTTGCATGATATTTCCTCTATATATTATCTCTCTTATTCTTATGTGCACGAAACATGACATTTAGACTTGCATTTCATTTAGAAAATTACAAGTAAGCTGGTGCATTTGTTTGATAAAGTTAGAAGCATTACCCTTCAAATATAAGAAACGAAAGAATATGGTTTCTTAGCCTTAGAACGCTCTTTTTCCCTCTATAAGAAGGAAAATTATATCACGAAATTTAGCATTACGTACCCGTTATGTTACATTCTCTTTTTTTTTAGGTCATGTATATTTATCTATGTATATAATAATTTCTTTTTTGAGTTTCATCTTTTGCATTTTTCGTGACCGCTTCTAAGAATCATTCTTGGGCATCACAATTAATGTGATTTGCACTAATTAAACTTTGAAGAGACATCTTGGTCCTCTCGATACCCCTAGGTCTAGGTTTTGCATCCATACAGAAACATCCAAAATGTGATAAGTTTTATAGGTTAGATTAAGAAAACTTTCAACTAAATCTCGCAACTAACTCTGGTTAGGTTGAAAGGATGCCTTAGATCAAATTTTTATCTTCCCTTTTTTCAAACGTGACTCCCGAATTCATTTATCTTGTTTCCAAAGACTTGGAGTCGTCTAAAAAGGGTTTTATTTATTTGTTTGTTTGTTTGTTTTTTATTTAAAATATGTTTTTGGTGACTTGGTATACATATACTCAATACCAAGTGGCGACTCTTATTTTTTCTTAAAACCCTTTTCAGACTACTATTTTGAGCCCAAACCATCGCATATTTTAAGTTCTATTTTAAGCCCTTTTTTTAGTTATTTTTTAAAATCAAAAATTTATTTTTTTAACTTCATAAATTTATTTTTCAAAAAATGGGGTGCAACATTTGCAAATATCTTTTTTATTTTTCAAATATATATATTTTTATGGACTATAGTATTATGATGTGGTAGTACTACTAGAAATTATTTTTTCAATGATGGTTTTCTTGAAGTAAACAATGTGATCTAGGAGCATTTTTATTTAACAAGTAGAAGGGTAATTTAGGATTTTTAAAAATTTTGTTACACATATAACAAATATAAGGGAGGTAAGTGATATTTTTAAAACTTTAGCGGTATTAGGTGATATTAAGAGAAACCTTAGGAGAGGTTTTTAATATTATCCCTTGTATTTGGATGAGTTGGGATTGGGTGATTTTATAATGTTGCCCTCAAATTTAAAATTTGAAAATATGAGAAATGTATTGGTAGGTGGGGAAAGTTGTTTTTTCAAATGACAAAGTGAAAAAACTAATAAAATGTTGTATTGACTTATTTTTAGGGGGTGACTCTTATTTTGGGACATCCAAAAAGTGAAAATATGGTATTAACAGCGAGATTGAGGAAGTATATATAGATACAGTATCTTATAAATAAACTAGACCCTCGAACTTATAAGTCATGAGGTCAAGAGTTTCTCCATGTATATTAAATAAAAGTGTATGCTATGAGATATATGGCTTGTTCTCAACTGATTCTAATTTTATAAAAACTGATTTTGTAAATTTGATTCTTAAAAATCAAATGTTTTACAATAATTCACGTGTTCTTGTTTACTATTGAAAAAGCTATTTTAATAAATTTTATAGGTGTCCTCAAAAAAGTTAAAAAGTTAATTTTGACAAAATGATGACCAAGTTAATAAGTTGCCCTTAATTATTTTCTTATAAAGATTATAAATGTTGGATGAGAAAAAGAAGGGGCACATAGACGAATTTGGAAGTGGAATAATAATAGGAAAGAAATAAAGTGATGATAAAAAATTATGTAATCTTTAAGTAGTTTAGCATTTATAGTGAATTTTGAAAAAGTAGGCCAAAATCAGAATCCAAAAGCACCTCAAGACTTGCTTCTAATTTTTAGCTTTTTTGGGCCCAAAACAATGTTTTTAAAATCAAAATTCAAAGTTAAGTTTTCAAAATTAGCTGAGAACAACTCATAAGTTTCTTGATGTACTTGGCATTTAGTTAAATTAACTAAGTTAATGTTGGTTTATTCTGCAGATACACGCAAAAAGTTGGTTTCATCAGGTAACTAGTTTCTTATTCACGCATTTGCCCGGGATCTTTTTTTTTTTTTTTTCATTTAAGAATAGTATTAATTTAAATCTCAAAAACTAAGGTGTTTTTGTTTATTAGATAAAAAAAATTTGTGATTTCTTAAAGAGTGCAATTATTTGGAAATAGTTTGCGACACTAGAGAGAATGTGCTAAAATTAAAACGCAAAATGGAGATAGGCATGAACCTCAAATAAAGAGCTTTAAACATTGGATCAAAAGTTAAAGTGATAAAAGCATTAACACAAAAATTTACCCTTTCCTAAGTTCTATAATAAAAACAAAGGCCATCCTTGCTAATGAATCAGTGTCATTCGGTCAAGAAAAGCATACATTGTCCTTCAAAAGATAGAGCAAGTAATCTAGAAAAAGTGTGACAACTGAGTAAATGCTGGTTAATATAATTAAGTGCTCAGTATTAATTTTTCGTATTTGATTTTGTTTGGATTTGAAGCATTTTGTCTATCCAAATACGTACATACGTTCCAAATCTCAAAATAAATTACCCTCCAAACTCCTGCAGTTTGGTCTGTTTCTTTATCTGTTTAGGTTCTTATGGAGAATTATGAAGCTTTACAAAATCTTTAAAGTTAACAGTACCATGAAGACTTATGAGTTTGAATGGCTTGCCTGAATGGTCATATCCGCATAATCTACTGTAAATCTCTTTTATCTCCTGATCCTCTTCAAATTCTTCTTGTTTCTTAATCTCATGTAATAAGCCATTTTTTTCTGACGTTTATTATATTTATAATTTTATTCCTTGCAATTACGAGATAATATGATTTCATAACTTGAACTGCAGGAGGTCTGAGAATGAATGATTTCCTCGTCGCTGCTAAAATAGATGAGGTTAAATCATCAGATCTCAATCCCAGGAGGAGAGTTTGGGCAATAAATGAAAAAAACTGGTTCATCTAATGGGCAAACCAAAAGTTTTCGCTTCTCCAATCAGTTGGGACAATCAAACAGCACTCAAATCATAACAATCAAAGAAGAAGGGATCTCAAACAAATCATAACAGCTTTCCAATACCAATTTCTGCAGACGACGAAAACTGTTCTTGCACTCAAAATCAGTCCATTTAACCATGTCCAAGGAAGCTAATTTCAAGGATTTAAGTCTGGGGAATTCGTCTTCTTCCATGTTCCATTCATCCCCCACAAAGGTTTCCTGGAGTAATTTGAGAACCTTAGGGTAGATTTGCAATTGCAGATATTTCACTCCAAGGCAAGCAGAAGCCAGACACAGTCAATTTTTTAGTAGTCACAGAGAAATGAAACTCAAAGGGACATCGCTCCTAGAAAGTTGAGTACTAGAATCTTGTAGCTACCCTCCTTAGCATGATCATAATCTACAAAGAGCTCGCATTTCGGCTTGTGGATGTTTGGAATTTTTCTTAGTATCTTGAGAAGTTTGAAGACCTGAAAGATGAAATAATGATCAAACCAAGTGTATTGCTCCCTTGGTCCAAATTCGAAGAACAATAAAAACCGAACACTGGGGAAAGATAGCCTTGACTCTTCGAAGTGCCCTGGCTTAGAATTGATGCATAAGCGACGTAAGTAGTGTGGCACATTGAAAGTATTAGAGTTCATCATACCCACGTACCAACTGCAAAAACCTTTCTTCTTTGGCTTTTGTCACACAAAACTTATGCAACAAATCATGAATCCAACAAGCTTTGACTCCCCCAATGGATCTTTGTTTAGATACCATGACTAAGCTCCTGCCTATGAGATTCATCCTATAATCATTTGCCACATCCTCTGCGCTCTTTGAATGAGTTGTTTGGACAAATCCTTAGGCCACCCATAACCAAATCAACCTCTCGATAGTGTGTTCATGGTCTTCTGGAAATCCTCCAAAATAAGGGGTAATCCTTGACACATTTCCACGATCTGGGTCCGGAGTTCACATAATTCTGGAGGAAGCAAATCTTTTCCAGGACAAAACTTTTCTTGTAGAAAATCCCAGCTCTCATCATGAGTGAGTTGACGAAGAGAATGAGGCTCTTGGTCGAGTTTATCTTGAGGAGCAATATCACAGAGTCGACTTGTCAAGATAACTCTACTTCCATTTCCATCATCAGGGAATGACGCTTCCAAAAGAAATTCGTTATAAATTGATAAATTATCAAATCCTAATAAATATGAGCAATTCCATGGCATTTATTCTTTTCGGAAAACAATTTTTAAATCGTACTGAGAGATTGAATAAAGTTGTAGTTATTATACAACTAAGCAGGATTAACTTAAAAAAGTACGAAATACTCTTTCAATCAGGACTCCTATTTGAGAATAAAACAGCGGCTACTTCAAACAGGGAAGTTATTCCACCATCGCATTCTGTGGCAGAAAAAAAGTAATATGTAGGCATAAAAAAACTTGATTTTGGCACTAAACTATTACAACATAACCAGTATAGTACAGAAGTGAAGGATTTGAAAAGGTGTAGAATGAGCAAAATGGCTGCCCACAGCAAACATACCCAAAGAAGATCAATAACTCAATTCTGAGGATGAAATAAGTATCTTGAGATCATCTTCCTGTATTTGCATTACTGAACTTGCAGAGTTTGGACAACCGGACACCTCAATTGTTTCAAGGGTTGAAATATTCCCCAATGAAGAAGGGACTTCCTTCAAAAAGTAACATCTTTCCAACACTAGTTTCTCCAGATGAGGAAAGCAGTTCTCACACTCGGAGGCTGTCCACTTGGCAATGTCCAAGGAAGCTAATTTAAAAAATCTAACTTTAGGGAATTCCTCTACTTCCATGTTCCAGTCTTTTCCCTCAAAGGCTTGATGGAGTAATTTGAGAACCTCAAGATTGGGTAGATTTGCAATTGCTGATATTTTGCACCATGGTAAGCGAAAGCCGGACAGAGTCAACTTTTTAATAGTTGAAGAGAAACAAAACTCAATCTGATATTGCACATCACGAAGTGGATCCAAATTCAAATTGAGCGATTCTAGTCGATGTAGAAAGTGAAGCACAAGAACCTTGTTGCTTTTATCCCAAGGAGAAGCTTTGTATTCTGAGATCTTGAGTTCTAGCTTGCGGATGTTTGGGAACTTTCCCAATATCTTGTCCATGTTCCCCCAAGAAGAAAGAATTGCAATGGAGAAGGAATCTAAATTACACAACTGTGAAGAGTTGTCAAGATTGCCTGTTGGCAAACGAAAACCACCTCTGAAAAACTTGTTCATAATTTGCAAATGCCTTAGTTTCTTTAGACTCCATACAGTATCTGGTAGCAAGACTGGTGATTCAAGAGTTTCCGCCATAAAAGTTTCTAAATTCGAGAGATTGGCTATTGATGATGGGATGTTCCGCATGTTACCACGAACTGCCAAGTATGTCAACAGAACAAGCATTTCTATTTCTCTAGGAAAAGCATAACCCAAATGAATTTGGCTCAAATCTAACACTTTAACAAGTTTGAAGATGCAAGAAATGAATGAAAGATCAAACCACCTAGTTCTTGGGTACACTTCAGCACGACCAAACACTAATAGAGAACGTATAGTGGGAGAATATAACCTTAATTTCCAAAAGTGCTCAGGCTTACAGTTGATGCATAAGCGGTGTAGGTTGGGAGGCACATGGTAAGTAGACAATTCATCATACCCACGTACCAGCTGCAAAAAATTTTCTTCTTGGGCTTTTCTCACACAGAAATCATGTAACAAATCGTGAATGCGACAAGTTTTAACCCCACCAATAGATCTTTGTTTGGAAACCATGACTAAACTTCTGCCAATGAGATCCATCAGGTAATCATATGCCACATCCTCCGAGCTGTTGAACTGAGTTTTTTGCACAAATCCTTCGGCGACCCATAACCAAGTTAACCGATCGGTAATGTGCTCATAATCCTGAGGATATGCTCCAAAATAGAGAAAACATGGCTTCAAATTTTCTGGTAACTTTGTGTAACTCAGCTCTAGTGCAGCTTTGCATTGTTCTGAACTAGAAATAGCGCTTGAGCTTAAACGTTGCACAACTTCTTTCCAGCCATATTGGTCTGTTTGAGCTAGAATTCCAGCAAGAATGACGATAGTGAGAGGTAGCCCTTGACACATTTCCACAATTTGCGTTCGAAGTTCGCATAATTCTGGAGGCAAATCTTTTCCAGGAAATAACTTTTCTTTCAACAAATCCCAACTTTCATCATGAGTGAGTTGACGAAGAGAATGAGGTTCTTTATCCAGTTTATCTTGCGGAGCAACATCACGAAGTCGACTTGTCATGATAACTCTGCTTCCATTTGCATCATTAGGAAATGAGGCTTGCAATTCATTCCATACCTCAATGTTCCATATATCATCCAAAACAATGAGATATCTGTTCCTTTTCAAACGTTTGTAGATTTCTCCAGCCAAATCTTCTTCACTCATCTCAAAAAATATGTTTGGAAGATTGATAAGAATACAGGTCAAAATTTCAAGAAACAGATTTTTCTTGTGATATACTTGAGATATAGAACACCAAGCACGCAGATGGAAATAAGACATAACTATGGGATTGTGGTAAATTTTGTGAGCTAAAGTTGTCTTACCAAGTCCTGGCATACCCACAATGGGAATAATTTGCACCTGTCGTGATCCTCTTGTGAGTCGATTGATAATCAAATTTGCCTCATCCTCAAATCCCACCACCACTTCATTGATTTTTGGCTTATTTTCCTGTGATGGCACGTGATCTATTCTCTTGGTAACTTCCTTAACTTCTCCATCGAGCCTATTGCTATCACAAATCTTCAAGGCCTCAAATTTAATGATCATGATTTCTTCCAAAATGGAATGAAACGACATTGAAGAAGAATCTAGAATATCGCCAACCATTAAGGAGTCAATAAGAAACTCTACCCTGTATGCAACCTCGACAACACTATTCCAAAGTTCTTGGAGTACCTTGTCTTCATTTCGCAACTCCACAATTTTCCCCAGAAAAGCGCGCAAGGAAACAAGTTCTTCATGGATTGGTCTAACTGGCTGATTTACAAGAGCAGTTGAACCACCCTCAGGACTTCTCAGATCGACCATATTTTCTAGAAGAAAATCAATGAAACCCAACTGATTGGTCCTAGGAAAGAATGATGATGTTTCTAGACGTTTCCCCGCAACTGTTGCCTTGATAAGCTTAATCCTTTCCAGGAAATCGACATACACAATATCCATTTCCTTGATCAATCCATCTCTCGTTGCTTTTTGAGAAAGAGAGCAAATAACAAGTCCTGCATCACAGACCACGAGTCCAATAAGATGTCTCAATTTCTCATCGAACTTCTTTGGCTTCTCCTTGAGATTGGTTCTCAAGAAACTTAGTCCTTCATAAAGCATTTGCAGTTGATCCTTTACGGAAATCAAAAAACAAGTGCCAGACTTTACTATCTCCCAAAGATTACATAGCAGAACATCGACAAGATATATGAATATATACTCATCTGATTCGCTATATGATTCTTTTGATAGAGTTGAGGCAATCAGGGCCTGTACACAAGACTCTACAGGAACAACAACCATGTGCTTTAGTTCTTCTAGCATTTGGATATTGAAACCATAACGATTCCGGTACCTGAAAGAGAAATCCGCTGCATTGATAGCCAGAACTCCAGTATGAGTCAACAAAGGTCCCAATTGACCACCTTCAACGCCCCGCAATGTGACAAAACAGATTAAGTTTTTCATGAACGTTAGCTTATCTTTAAGGGCTTTGATTCGCTCTCCTCCAACTTGATTAGCTGGAAATACTATGATGGTAGGACAGTTCGGTACATTCTCCAGAAGAGAGTTGATGAATTCCACAAGGTCATCTTTTTGCATAGGGGGATTATTAGACTGCCTTAATAAGCGATCTGAGAAAAACAAGTACCATTCCTCAATTTCTAGCTCAAAAGATGTGAAGTCTTTCTGAAAGTTATTACTCACAGCTCTCAACTCGTTCTCAGGAAATCCACCTTCCACAGCAGTAAGATAGCAGGTGTGAATCTCCTGTCTCCTTTCGGAAATGGCATCTTTAATCCTAGCTATCAGTGCTTTTAGGCTTGCATCATCATCATCGTTGCCCAAGTTTCTCGCACACAGAAGAAATGTCCTAAGAATTTTCAGCCGAAATTGCAGGTCTAGCAAATCTTCATACCCTTCCAACCGACCTCGAGATTCTGGACAGTGGTTCTTCAGCAACTCCAGATCATCCAAGGCGGAAGAAATACAATTAATACTACTGGAGGCCATCTAACGTAAGGAAGATAAATAACGGGACCAAAAGGGAATGCTTTTTAGAGATGAAATAAAAAAAGAAAACTTTCGAAAGTTATAACAGGAGATAAGAACTGCAAAATCTCACGATCAAGTGCTTACCTCTTTCTAAATACACAGATTGCCAGTATACAGTGATTACTAGATACTATATGATTCATCCAGAAAACAAAAAGAAAACAATTTAATGGATTCTTTTGGGTGCAAAGTCAATGGATGCTGCAAATCAATATTTCCATTACAAACTTGAAACATGAGTAAAGTTAGATCAAAAGTTTATTTGTGGCTGCCAATATTCCAAGTTTCAAGTACTAGCAATAAATATTTCGTGGAAGATGAGTTTGCGATTAGGCCTGTCAAGGATCGGACCGGACCGGACCGGACCGAACCAGATCCGTCAAATTATTTTGGATACGCGTACGAATTTAATTCCGTTATTCGGATCCGTTTTATTAAACAAAAAAAAATTGAATTGGATACGAAATATAGTACTCGATGTGTACTTTCTAAGAAATTGATAAAGTCAATGAGAAAATAAGTGCTATCTTTCATATTTTAAACTTCACGGAAGATGTTCTTTTCATTCTTTTTGGACTTTCAACTTTTTTTAAATTGCACAAGGTATGCCATGTATGCAAAAAAGAAGAGAATAAAACTTAAAATATGCAAAACGGTCCTTCTATCCTAGACCCTTCGTCACGGCCGCAGCCCAGGACTGTTGTTAAATCAATTATTTTGAATTATGTAATATTTTTTGAATCTTTTACAACTCTAAATAAATTGTTTGTATATCCATAAACAGAGGTATCATACTATGTTAATGTTCATATAGGTTTCATGAATAATAATTGTATTTTTATTATAAAATTTTACAATTAATTTACATAAAATTACATCTCGTTTAAAAAATGTTATGCCGTTCAGGACCGTTGTTACTAACAATCATCCGTGTCCTTGATTCCTTGGTCACAAGATAAAAAACGAGCCCCGTGTTAGTTTCTGCCCAAAAAAAAAAGTGTTATAATTCTATAGGATAGTGAAAACAATACATCTTCGTACAAACAAAAATAACAAGAAAAAAGAAACTTGTGATGGGACAGAGAATATATCATGTGGTAGGAATGGGACAGAGAATATATCATGTGGTAGGAAAAGTCAAATAATCAAATGGAAATGAGGCTGATCTGAATAGCTATTCCTATTTATTCTTTGGTCGTGTTTGTCCTCTTTGATTAAAATGTTCAATCTAGTTAGCCAGGTAAAATCTGGTGATGGTGTTCAGTTTGGTGCTTAGTGCGTGCAAGTATGCTCAAATTGCAGGCTGCATTGAGACGAAGGTGCCTGCATCAACAAAATTATAAGTGCTATACCATCCTCGGGAATTTGACAATGCCTAAACGCAATGCAAGCAATTAAACAAGAAATTTGTTGGAGAAACATTTTTGGGTATTATGCGTTTTTTCTAATTCTTGAATTCGGCTTTTGCTAGAGGAATAATTTGCTATTTTCTAGAAGAGCACAACATGGAGAAGTTTTGAAAAGAAATATGAAAGTGTGGGCAGGTGTACATAATGGTAACCAATAATAAAAAAAAAAAACATGTTACTTCTGCTTTTTCATGAGTGAATCCCAAAGGTACAAATGGAACATGTATCGTGAAAAATGTTTGTCCTACTAAAATAATCTTGTCTTCCCTTAAGAACTAAGCACTTTTTTTTTTTGGTGGCATCTTCCTTCAAGATTTTCTTAAAGCATTGTGTCAATATTTTATCCAAGAACCCTACCGGGAAAAGCACTTCATACCTGTGTACAAATATGTAGACCAGTTACCGTAATTGCATTTAGATTCACAATGTATTAAAAAAAATGATTTTTACTAATAATGGCATGGTTCGTAGTACAGTCCAACAAAGTTAATTTGTGGCGACTTAGAAGTTACTCCTCAATGTATGAAATGGGCAATCCTTATTAGGTAAGTGCAATATCTTGGTATAAATACAATATATTGCTAACAACAAAGACCATCCTTTAAAAAAAATGCTTAATGAAAACAAAGGCGATCCCTGCTAATGAAGCAGTATCATTCAGTAAAGAAAAGGGATATGTTGTTCTTCAAAAGATAGAGCAAGTCATCTAGTAAAAGTGCGACAACTGAGTAAATGCTGGTTAATATAATTAAGTGCTCGGTATTAATTTTTCGTATTTGATTTTGTTTGGATTTGAAGGATTTTGCCTATTTAATTACATACATAAGTTCCAAAATCTCAAAACAAATTACCCTCCAAAGACCTGCAGTTTGGCCTGTTTCTTTTACTGTTTGGGTTCTTATGGACAATTATGGTATCAATGCCGGATTTACTGTGTTCTATATACTTTAGGTTCTCATGTCTCTGAGCATTTTTTAGAATTGAGGATAGAAAGATGGGAAGATATTAGGGGTACTTAATTTTTTTTTTGTTTTGTTGGATTACGATTTTTAACGCCATTAGCATTAAAAAAAATTCATACAAGTGATTCTACATTTCTCGTAATTCTTTTAAGTTCTTGTAGCACACATGTTAAAGATCTATGTAATTGTTTTACATTGATGGTATATTCGGGGAAAAGAAAAGAAACATTCTGGTTAATAATGGATAGTTCTTGGTACAGTTTATGAGGGTATCCTTCGATATGTTTGATGTTGCACATGCGCAATGAAGTAAGAATGAAAATTCATTGGAGGATTTTTAGAGGTTTTTCTTCTATTGTTCAAAGTTCGAATTCTGAACTTAACAATTGCAAATTGAAGGGGTGTGAGAATGCGTAGAAGGCATTAAAAAAAAGATAAGAATGAGAATATGAAAAACGACATGAAAGCATTACATCAAACCACTTCCTCCCACTTTATCAAAATTAGATTAATCTGATTGGGGATTTTTTTCTCTCTCTTTTTCCTTTTCCATGACAAAAATCAGAATCAATAAAGGTCCTCTCAGTTCAAATTGCGAATTCTAGACCTCACAGTGGAAGGTGATAAGGATGTGGGCAACTATGAGAGGGGTAAAAGAAATTGAAAAAAGAATTTTATTTCAGTCAATTATACTTGATTTTCAAAAAACAAAAAGTGTCAAATCTGTCAAATTGGACTAGAAGGAACCAAATTTGCACACCAGCTAACTGCAAGCAACTAATACGAGAAGGCTGGCATCTGTAGAGTTTATGCCACTTTCTTTAGAGCATGCCTTATGCTATTATAGTACTCCGTATAAAATAAGATAAACGTGTGCAGCTCTTTCTTGATAATTCTGTGCTTAGAAGTTGGATATTCTGACCTATATTTGAAACCAAATGAAACTCAATCCAACTTTCTATTCAAGTCTGGAAAATTGGAAAATCTTCTGTACATCCTAAGCCAAAGTACCAAATTAAGCTGACGGCACAATCAGTAAGATGATCTGACGGATTTCACAAGTTTTTTTGCTAGCACTGGAAGTACATTAAATTGCTAAAAACAAAGGCCAATCCTGCTAATTAATGGTTGTCATTGGGTAAAGAAAATCATCATTGTATCAATTGTCCACATGACCCACCCGGGGCACAAATGGTTGTCTGTGACAACCATTTGGAACGATGTAATACTTTTTAAACACATTGTAATTTTATGTAAATTACTTATAAAGTTTTATAACAGACACATATAATTATTATACATGAGTCCATATGAATAGTAACAGAATATTACACTTCTGTATAATTATATACATACAGTTAAGATATAATTACAAGTTGTTTAAAAAATATTATACTATTCTGGATGATTATCATTGACAAACGTTCTTGCCCTGCATCCCACATGGCACTTGCTTTTGTTTGGATTTAAGGGATTTTGCCTAGTTACACTCATGGTTGTCAAAATCGCGATCCGGATCGTAGGATCGTACGATCCTACGATCCGGATAACCAAAATCGATTCGGATCGCATTCAGAATCGCAAATTGCATGAATCGCTCGTAGGATCGGTAGGATCGTATAGAATCGTACGATCCTACATCGATCCTACAAAATTTTGCTAATATGTGAAATTCGAGGCTTCATTTTGCAAGTAAATGAAAACATTTGGGCTAGGCTTGTAATTTATCAAAGAATTGCAGCCTTTAATTGCAATGTTTTAACAATTTTTGCTCAAAAGTCAAAAAAAGCACCGATTCTTCTCATCTTTTCCTTTCCTCAGTCGGTCAGCCTTGACTCCTTTCCTTTGTCGTTTCTTTTAATCTTTTCTTCATTCTTCAGCCTGCACTTTTCTTTTCTTCTCCACCGCTGCCCAAAACCCTAGAATTTATCTATTAAACTGCTGCAACTCCTACGCCTACCAACAAGACGAAATCGCTGCGGCTTCTACCAAGTACCAACAAGCTACAGCTTCAAGGCTTCAAGCTAGATTTCGTGCGGCTTCAAGACGAAATCTCCTCTGTTGCCGTCGGATTTTAGCACCTTCAAGACGAAATCTCCTATGTTGACGCCGGATTCCAGCCAACTGAATTACTCTAGAATTTAGATCTTAAGTCACTTTCGCGCATTGCAAATTATTTTTTGTTTGAGATGGACCACCAAGACCAAGACCAAGATTATTCATCGCCTTATAGTATTCCTTTTGCTTAGCTAAGCATTTCTCTACTCAAATCCTCCATAGTTGTTGCTCCACACCACATGCCTGCAAATTGATGATCGTCGGCAATTTTCTTTCATCTTTTCTTTTGAACCCATGAATGAATGATTATGAGGCCCCCATGCCACGTATTTCAGGCCCCCTGTTGTGTTGATTGGTTGCTTCCTTAATTTTAGCATATTAGAATTAAATTATGGAGAATTAATAAAATGTAAGTCTGAAAATTAAATGGCCGGCAAGCCAATATGAACTGGAATTGTCTGCTTGTTTCAAACTTGACTTGAGATGCATACAAGTGATGTATAGTGGTCAATGATACTGAATTATATATTAGGCTTCATTTGTTGCCCTTTTTACAATGTTAGTTTATTCTTGCAAGCCATATGGATCATCGTCTATATCTATAGCAGCTAGTTTTGCTATGATCATCTATTCTATATTCTACTACAGACCAGCACAAAAACACAACTTTTCGGCTGAAAGGTTGTAAAGAAAACATTAGTAAATCAAGTAAAGGTTCCTTGTCTGATTGTTAAAACTCGAAACAGGAAATGGACAACATGGTATAAAATATTTATGAGTTACCTATTTATTTGGTATCTTTTAGAATGTACAAAATGTGACAGGTCGTCAGCCTGTGCAATAATAAAAATAAACCTAATTGCCAATTAATAGCTAAAACCCGATTCCAAGTACTGGAGCAGGGACTCTAAGTGTGCAATGGGTTACTTGATTCACCCTGTTCCCGAAGAGTTTGTTTGATCCGATATACCCGAATGGAATGGATTTTTCACAAATAATTATGAACTTGTAACAGGGCAAGTAGGGTCGTATTCTCAGGGACTGGAGGTATTTGCCTCTTTAGAAATTCAAAAATAACACAGGGGGTGTTTTTGGGGTAAACGTTGATAACCAAAGAAATTCAAATAAAACAAATAAAAACAAATAACTAACTAGAAATTCCCCGGAAATGAAGTCACTAGAAATTCAAACAAAAGAAATTCAAATGAAAATAAAAATGGATAGCTACTAGGAACTAAACGGCAATTCACTAAAATTAGAGTAACAGCAATTAAAAGTCTAGCCAAGAAATAATTTCAGCAATGGTTCACCTAGTTGATCATCGATGCAAAACCAATTCCAATTATTTATTGATAAATAGGTTATAACTGCCAAACAAGCGATGACAATCAACCCCTCCTTACTGTGTCGGTGATTAAGGTACGCCCGTTAATCACTGCTCTAATTGAGAAATAATCCTAAGTACGCCCATAAGATTTAATTCCCCAATTGCCTTACGTATCAGAGGAGCCCTATTCTAATCAAATAACGCACTACCAGGGTTATTTCAGATTAGCCCGCGTATCCCTCTGGCACAAATCTAATCATGCCAGTTGTCACTATTTCAAGACAATTAAACAATTACGGGTTTAAATGCCCTAATTGACAATAGATTACCAAATTAAATAATCATCCGGATCCAAGACAATCAAGTAATTAAGTAGTCATAAGCACTGCAATCAAGAAATACGCGAATACCAATAAATAAAGGAGAAGATAAAATTAAATCGATCTCACAATTTTTAGGCAAACCAAAGCCTCCGTTGTTCCTTGACTAGAATGGAGAAATTAGTTCATATTTGACGCGCAAAACCCACGCAAAAGCGAAGCAACAGTCGCGGCCATTATCCTTGGAACTTGGGAAAATTCAATGCGTCCGAATATTAAATCGATAGCAAGGCCACAAAAGGTGATTGATTGTTTTACCTTGTCTGACATACGAAGAAGGAAAAAGACTACTCAAAGCACAAAGGAAGAAAAGTCAAAATTCCCCCAATTCCTTCCTCCTGACATGCGTGGGAATTGAAGCTATGCAAAAAGCTAATCAAAGAAGAAAAGTCAATAAAGCCACTCCAGAGCTAGTGCTCATTGTCTGCTATCTCTAATTCTAGTTTTCTAACTAATTTCATCCTAACTGATGTGCGGCGGCTGTCCACATGAGGTAAACCTCTTTTCGCTGCTCTTTTCAGAAATTACCAAAGTGGGTCAATATTTTTCCTGTTTCGATAATGCCCCCGGTATAAGCTTTGTGACTTGGACTCCTTTTCAGTCAAATTGGCACTTGTTGTCATATTTTCGTTCTACTCCCTGAAATAAATGTAAATTATAAAAAGTGAGTAGAATCTAATAATTAATCCACATCAGATCAGGTGATAGGGGAAATTAATAATAAAATAAACGATGAAATTGGCAACCTATCAATTCTCCCCACACCTAAACCATGCTTGTTCTCAAGCATAAGAACAGCAAACAAGCACCAATATTTGACAGTGGCTATTGCTCTATCTACTTTATTGTCAAGATACCAAGAAAAACATATATCAAGCATCAGCGACCAAAATCCGAGAAACATCACTTCGATTAGCTTTTAAATCACAAACTCCTTCAATTCCAAGTTAACTAATCTAAGAAAAAGGAATGGCACACATCATTTATCAGCAAATGGTCCAAATATTGTCCAAACTCTCGACATTAAGCCCATAAATCGGCAGCTGACTTCTATCACACACTAACATAACCTTCACTTTTTTTTTCATTACTTATATTTTTTTTTCTCTTTTTTTCCCCCCCGCTGCACAAATGACTTAGTCTCTAGCCATTAGAGCCTTTTGACGCGAACTCCAACATTTTTTTAGATGAAGGAGCCCGGTTACTCAGCTCCCATCGTTATACGACCACGTACTCATAAGAATTCACTACTTTTTGACGCGAAAATCGACACTTTAGGTGAGAACCCCCGGTTACTCAGTAGTAACTAATAGCGGAGTACAGTCAACCTTATTTGCAGCCAAGTAACACAATAGCGCAGAATAACACTGCTAAAAACAGAAATAAGGAGCAACCAGCCTCAATTTTTTTTTCCTCAATATGGAGAACGAAAAACAATATTGAACCAATTCACATTAAAATGCCTATAATCATTCCTCCTGCCTAGAAAAGTTAACAAAGAAATCAAAAGAGTTAAACAATCACCTATATTCACCAAAGAGATATTTTGGACTCAACCACATTAGCTCGATACACTTTTATTATTAACACTTGACAATAGTAGAATAAGAGTCAATAATCCAACCTCAAACTTTGGCATCCACAGGAGCTAATCACTAAAAAGAAAGAAAGAGACTGAATGAAAATAAGCAATACAAATAAAGGGAAAACATCTAAAACCAACTAAAAACTAAAAACTAGAAGGACTAGCACCACAAATGGCCCCCCCACACCTAAACGATACATTGCCCTCAATGTAGCAAATAAACATCGAAAGTAGGAGAGAGGGCAACAAAACTTCCCTGATGTCGGGTCAAACTGGTGGGTGGTACCCAAACTGAGGTGTGAGACCCGCATGATGCATGAGAGCTGCCAAATTCTGCGCCATACTATGCACGTTAGCATCGATGTTGGTCATCCGAGCCTCCAGATTCTGAACTTGGGTCCTGAGTTGGTGCCATTCAGTAGCTCCGGGGGGTGGAGGAGGCAGAGCACAGCTAGACGGGCCGGCCTCATCACCAACAGGGAACGAACGGGCAAATGAGGAGCGTGGGGGCACACGAGGAGGTCCGGAGAAGTAAAACGGTATGAACCATCGACGTACTCAAGAACGCCCATCCGCTCTAAGCTCTCTTCATCGAGAAACTCCATTTCAAACGCCAAATGAAGGTCATAACGCTCTAGATTCAGCACCCCCAGCTACACTGCCAAGTGAGTGATGTAGGTCCCGAGGATTAGAGGTTTGTTCTTTTTGGATAGAACGGTCTTGAACTGTGCGGCCAACCAACACCCCAGATTCACTTTGACATTGTTTTTCATGCACCAGATGAAGAAGAACTCGGGTCGGGAGAGCACACCTGAGCTATCTTTGCGACTCGAATAATTTTAGGCCAGAAACTGCTGAACATATCTGGCACTTGGATTCTTAAGGTAGGAACTCCTAGACCGAGAAGGGTCATAGCGTTGCTTGTCGACAGACATGTCCCTCCACACATCGTGGTAAGAGGACAGAAACGGCTCCACATAATCACAGGCACTCTCCGCATACTCCCTAGTCTCTGCATACCCTTGAGTGATGAACCCAAACTAGGGATGGCAATTTCCGACACGACTCGAAAACACGACACGAACCTAACACGAAATTAATGGGTTTGGGTTGAGGTTTTGGGGATTCGGGTCAGAATCGGGTCGAACCCGATGAACCCGAAAAGAAAACATGTCAATTTCGGGTTAACCCGTGGGTGATCTGATATGACCCGATATGACCCGTTTATAAATTAAAAATAATTTAATAAACATAAAAATTATTTTATCTAACTAAACTAAGTTATTCTTTTTTTTCAAAGGCATTAATTACTTAATCCTAAATGAATTTATTTAACTTGTGTGAAGTTGAAATTATTATATTTGGATAGATGATGTATTACATTATTTTTACTCTTTTGATGTCTTAATTTAGTTTGGAATTGATTCTATTAAAAATTATAGCCGGTTAATCAGTAAATGGGAATTAAATTTCAGGTTGTTTCGAGTCAACCCGCTTGACCCGCCAACCTGAAACTTTCGGGTTCGGGTCAGCATATCTGACCCGTCACGGGTTGACGGGTCGAGTTCGGGTCAACAAATTCTTTGACGGGTCGGGTCAGGACCCAACCCGCCAACCTGAATTGGACCTGATTGCCAGCCCTAACCCAAACGCCAGATTAAATTGGGTAATGAAGAAATTGAACTCCTGATCCATCAGACGGAAGTGAATGACATTTGGCGTCTCAACGGTGTACCTCGTAGGCAACTCAAACTCGAAAGTGGAGTAAAACTCCCGAATCAGCTCAACAAAAGCGGGACAGCAGATATCAAGGTAAGGGCGCCACCCGATGGCGTTAAACATCCGCTCAACCTCCTCTCGTATACTTAGGGCAGCCATAGCAAGTTTCTCCCAACCCTTGCAGGATATGATACGTCGTTCACAGACTTGAGCGTATCGCTGCTGATCGGCGGGTCTAGTGAAGTTCAAATGCCCCCCAAAATGAGCGGGAGCATTCACATGAGCACCCCTGCCTCTACCTAAGCGAGTGCGGATACCAGAAGAGGAGGGCATGTTGGTAGGTGTGTTTACTGGAATGGAGGGTTGGGGTGAGGGCTGAGATTGAGAGGCTCTAGACCTGGAGGACGATTTTGGTCGCACCATGGTCCCTAACAATCAACTCAATCAACCAGAGGCAAGAAGCCTCAACAAATGCGTTTTAAAAGTTCAACAAACGGCCCCCCAGGCAAACCGTAACAATTGCCTCAATAATAAGCTCAATCCAGCAAAATCAGACAAGAAATATAGCAGTAGCACGTAATCACAAGCCCTTGGCAATCAATCCAATATCCAAACCAGTAGAGTGAACAAATTCAAGGAGAATAGTCCCACCAGTACCACTGGGGGACAATTGAGCGTAGCAAAGCAATCTAAAACTCCCAACGTCTAGTCAGGTAGCCACTAAGAATTATGGAATCAATGATAGCCAAAATACCCACAGAGATGTTTAAAAGGCAGACCCACACGAATAAGAACCCTCAAACGACATCAAACACTATCGAGGAGTGGGGAAACAAGTTTCAAATACCTCCACTGTGCGACAGTTGAAGAAGGTGGAGCTGTGGTGGCTAACCAAAGGGGACAGAGGCCGTGGTGCGTGAGAGATGACCGCGGGCAGTCAGCCTGGCTGTGGAGCTCGGCGGCGGCTCGCGAAGTAACGGGGGACGTGCAGAGAGGTCGGAGCGCGCGAGGGGGCAGTGGGACGGTCGGCACCCGTGGGCGGGGCGCGACGTGGAGGACAGTCGCGGAGGGCGGCGCGGCTGGTCTGTGAGCTGCTCGCTAATGGCCACGCCGAGCTAAAGGCAGCGGCGGATAGGACCGTGAGGGAATGCGTGGAAGCGAGGAGAGGGCGAGCTCGCGGACTGCTGACGGGCTGGCCTGTGAGCGGCGCGCGCGAGTGAGGAGGATCGCCGCTTGGTGGAGTCAGCGTGAGGAAGATGGGCTGCGGCGCACGGCTGCTGGAGCTGGTGGCAGACAGATCGGGGAGAGAGAGCTCGCGGGAGCTCGCGGCGGCGGGAAACAGGCGACGGAGGTCGCGCGAGAAAGAAGGTGGCATGCGGCGGGCAGCGTGGCCGGCGGCTGCTGTGGGGGAAGCGGGCGGCGCTGTTGGGCAGCAGCGTGCGGCGCAGCAGGTCGTCGGCGTGCGGCGCAGGTAGAGGTGGTGGTGGCGGTCACAGGTTTCGGCCGAAAGAGAAGAAGAAACAAGGGAGAAGAAAGAAAAAGAAAGAAAGAAAAAGAAAGAAAGAAAAAGAAAGAAAAGGAAAGAAAAGAAAGAAAAGGAAAGAAAGAAAGAAAAGAGAAAAAAAGAAAAAAAAAGAAAAAGAAAATTGTTTCTATATTATTGTTTTTTTATTATTATATTTTTTTATTTTTTTTTATTTTTTTGTTTATTTTTTTTTGCTTAGTTTTTGTCATTTTCCTTTGTAGTACGTAAAGGAAGTAAGAAAAAATTTTTTATTATTATTATTATTATTTGTTTTTAATTAATTAAATTTCAGAGTTTTTTTTTATTTTTTTTTGAAAGATTATTAACATGAATAAAACCTATTTCTGAAATTCAAAATGAAAGAGTAACAGGGAATAGAAAACTGCTCTCGAGTTTTGAATGCTCGCTTTTCCCGCGAACGTGACGTGGGCACGTCAAGAGGATAGTAACCTTACTGACCATGAACTCTCCACATGTCTTGACGCGGGCACGTCAAAAAGGCAAGAACCTTTCTGACCATGAGCTCTCCCTGCGACTTGACGTGAGCGCGTCAAAAAGGTAAGAACCTTTCTGACCATGATCTCTTCATATGACTTGACGCGGGCGCGTCATGTCAGAAAGACACCTGTTAGTCATCAAAAACGAAAATTTGAATCTTGAAATCAGTCAGACTCAAGGAAAACATATTAAAGCAATCAAACAACACCAAACAAACAACTAAAAGAAATTGGGTTGCCTCCCAATGAGCGCCTTTCTTTAATGTCTTTGGCTAGACATGGTAAAGTGTTACTAATTGGGACACGGCGGGGTAGCTAAACTTATCGTCTACACTTCTCCACTTGGAAAGCCTTCCACATAATGTTTGAGACGGTGTCCATTCACCACAAACTTATTATCCGTCTTAACACTCTTGATTTCAACTGCACCATAGGGAAAGACGTGAGTGACAGCAAAAGGTCCAATCCAATGGGAACGTAAGTTACCTAGGAAGAGTTTGAACCTGAATTGGTACAAGAGGACCTTTTGACCAACTGCAAAGGTCTTTCTAGAGATTTGTTGGTCATGGAATGCCCGACTCCTCTTCTTGTAGATCAGTGCATTCTCATACGCTTCGTTCCGGATCTCTTCTAATTCCTGCAAATCCAACTTCCGTTGGGCACCGGCCTCATCTAGGTTCATGTTACACAGTTTGATCGCCCAAAAAGCCTTGTGCTCGAATTCCACCGGGAGATGACACGGCTTTCCGAATACCAACCTGTACGGCGACATCCCTATGGGGGTCTTGTACGCCGTCCTGTAGGCCCAGAGTGCATCTTCCAACCTCTGACTCCAGTCTTTCCTATCGGGTCGCACCATTTTCTCCAAGATGGACTTGATTTCCCGATTGGATACCTCCGCTTGACCATTGGTCTGAGGGTGATACGACGTCGAGACCCTGTGGAGTACACCATACTTGCGAAACAACGCGGCTATGGTTTTGTTGCAGAAGTGCGTCCCTCTGTCACTAACAACAGCTCTTGGCATCCCAAAACGTACAAAAATATTAGATCTGATAAAATCTGCAACCACTTTTGAATCATTAGTCCGGGTGGTCTTAGCCTCCACCCATTTAGACACATAATCGACGGCCAACAAAATATACACAAAACCAAATGAGATAGGAAAAGACCCCATGAAGTCAATACCCCGTACATCAAAAATTTCTACAAAAATCAACGGGACTTGGGGCATATAATCTCTACGGGCTATATTACCTACCCGTTGACATCGATCACATGATTTACAAAATACATATGCATCCTTAAACAGTGAAGGCCAATAAAAATCACTTTCTAATACCTTATGAGCAGTTCTCTTAGGTCCAAAATGACATCCACAAGCAAAAGTGTGACAAAAAGTTAAAATTGATTGAAATGCACCTTCACTTACGCATCGTCTCATCACCTGGTCAGCGCACCTTTTCCATAAGTACGGGTCGTCCCAAATGAAGTACTTGGCATCACTCTTCAACTTGTCTTTCTTTGATTTCGGCCAAACTGCAGGAAAATTACCAATTACTAAATAATTGACTAAATCGGCATACCAAGGCAACTGAGAATTCAGCGAAAATAGATGTTCTTCAGGGAATGCATCTTTCAATGGCTCGTCCTCCTCTCCGACTGGTATGCGACTTAAGTGGTCGGCTACTAGGATCTCTGAACCCTTCTTATCCCTTATCTCCAAGTCAAATTCCTGTAGGAGCAATATCCACCTAATGAGCCTCGGCTTTGCATCTTTCTTGGTCATTAGGTACCTTAATGCTGCATGATCAGAAAATACGATAACTTTAGTACCTAACAAGTATGACCTAAACTTTTCTAATGCAAAAATAATTGCAAGAAGCTCCTTCTCAGTGGTAGAGTAATTCAACTGGGCCCCATTCAAGACCCGGGATGCATAATAGATGACGTGGGCTGCCTTTCCTATTCTTTGCCCCAACACAGCCCCCACATCATGATCACTGGCGTCGCACATGATCTCAAAGGGCAAACTCCAGTCAGGGGGTTGAATAATAGGTGGCGAGGTCAAAAGCTCCTTCAACTTGTCAAAGGCACTCTCACACTTGCTATCGAACTCGAAGGCCACATCTTTTTGTAAAAGTTGGAACAACGGAGCTCCAATCTTCGAGAAATCCTTGATAAACCTTCGATAAAATCCTGCATGTCCAAGAAAAGAGCGCATCTCCCGCACACTCATGGGATAAGGTAAAGCATATATAATATCTATTTTAGCCCTGTCGACCTCTATACCCTTAGCAGATACAACATGACCTAAGACTATCCCATGTTCAACCATAAAATGGCATTTTTCCCAATTAAGCACGAGATTAGTCTCTATACACATCAACAAAATCAATTTCAGGTTATCTAGACATGTATCAAAGCTATCACCATACACACTGAAATCGTCCATGAAAACATCAATAATTTTTTCTACAATATTTCGAAAAGATACTTACCATACACCTTTGGAACGTTGCAGGTGCATTGCACAGTCCGAAGGGCATCCGTCTGTATGCGAAAGTCCCGAACGGGCACGTGAAGGTCGTCTTCTCTTGATCCTCTGGTGCAATTGCTATCTGGAAATACCCTGAAAATCCATCCAAAAAGCAATAGTAAGCCCTACAAGCTAAACGCTCAACTATTTGGTCAATAAAAGGGAGAGGGAAATGGTCATTTTTCGTGACTGCATTCAGTCTACGGTAGACAATACACTGCCTCCACCCCGTGGGTTTGCGTACAGGCACGAACTCACCCGTTTGGTTGGCCTCCACTGTCACTCCTGCCTTCTTTGGAACTACCTGGACCGGACTCACCCATGGGCTGTCTGATATGGCAAAGATGATCCCCACATCGAGCAACTTCAATATCTCCTTCTTCACCACTTCCATCATGAGTGGGTTGAGCCTTCTTTGAGCCTGCCGTATAGGTTTTGCATCCTCCTCCAACCTAATTCGGTGCATACAAATGGAGGGGCTGATCCCCTTTATGTCGGCGATGGTCCACCCTATCGCCTCTTTATGCTCTCTAAGGACTCGGATCAGTTTCTCCTCTTGGGTGTCTGATAATGCAGCTGAGATAATCACCGGGAGTGTTTCGTTGTCACCCAAATACGCGTATTTCAAATGCTTCGGCAGGGGCTTCAATTCTAACACAGGTGCCTGCACTACAGATGGTAGTACCCTTTGGTGAGATTCGAGAATGAAAACAGGTGAAACTTCATACCTTCTCGTTGTGGTTGGCAACGAATGCAATGCTCCTATCATGCACTTCAAATCTTCACTCCACTCCACCTCAGGTGTTGTCTCTAACTCGAGGTGTTTGGTCAGAGCTACCTCCAACTCATCCCTGCCAACAATTTCAAATACTTCCTGCACCGCAGGGTCAATGGCACTCACAGAGAAAATAGAGCTAAAGTTAGAGTTTGAATGGTATTTCATAGTATCAAAGATATTAAAATGAACAATTTTCCCATCAAACTCCATAGACAATGTACCCTTATTAACATCAATTTTTGTCTGTGCTGTGCTTAAAAAGGGTCTACCTAACAGCAAAGGTGAGGGATCAGGGGAGTGATCATCATCCATATCCAGTACATAGAAGTCTGCTAGGAATACTAAATCATTAATTTTAACCAACACATCTTCAATCAACCCATCAGGATATGCATTAGTGCGGTTAGCTAATTGAATAATTATTCCAATTTCTTTTAACGGACCTAGATTCAGGGAGGCATAAATAGACTTTGGCATCACATTAATAGATGCCCCTAAATCCAACATGGTCTTTCTAAACAACGTATTCCCTATCCTACAGGGGATAGTGAACATACTTGGATCCCCACACTTCGGTGGGAGATTCCTTTGTAAGACCGCTGACACATTCTCTCCAACAATGACTCTTTCATCTCCCCTTAACCTCCTTCGATTGACACACAGGTCCCTTAAGAATTTTGCATATTTCGGCACTTGTTTGATTGCGTCTAACAGAGGAATGTTGATTTCGACCTTGCGGAACACCTCCAAGATCTCTTTCTCCTTGTCCTGCTTTTTCGGTTTTTCCAACCTGCTAGGAAAAGGCGGCTGGTTAGTCTTAACTATAATAGTTGGGTCCGAAAGTACCTTTTGATTCGTGCCATCGCTGTCCTCCTTTGCAAGCTCACGTTTGATCCTCTCCTCATCTTTGTCCTTTGGAACTGTAAGTTCAGGTCCCTGAATCTCCTTCCCGCTCCTCAGGGTCATCGCACTTACGTTGTTCGGGTTCACTTCAAGTTGAGATGGCAGCTTACCTTGGATTTGTGACTCCAAACGGTTAATTGTTATGGCCATTTGATCCATCCGATTGTGCATTGATTGCATCTGGCTCATTTGATTCCTTATATTTTGTAGGTCCGAGTCCGTCTTTTGTTGATTAGCAATTAATTGTTTCATCATCTCCTCCAAAGATGGACTAGAGCTTGGTGGCGGAGGTGGTGGTGGGCGAGGTTGGTACTGCTGCTGGTACCCTTGTTGCCTATTTGGCACAAAGTTTGACTGCCTGATCCCTCCATAACTGAGGTTCGGATGGTCCCTTCAACCGGGATTATAGGTACCGGAATATGGGTCATAGGGGTTTCTTGACGCGGGCGCGTGGCCAGTCATGTTCACATGCTCCGTATTTTCTTCTTGAGTAATTGGGCACATCTCCGCGGAATGACCCATACCAGTGCAAATCCCACACACCTTGGCTTGTGATGCATTTTCCACAGCCAGTTGTCACACGAAGGATGTCAATTCAGAGATTTGTTACTGAATGGAAGAGGTTTCTACCTCATTCACCCTGCGTATCGGGACATCCTCTCTCGTGCCAAACTGTTGCGAATTTTCAGCCATTCCCTCAATTAGCTCCCATGCTGCTCGAGGGGTCTTGTTCACCAATGCCCCACCACTTGCAGCATCAATAATGCTCCTGTCTCTGAACAGTAACCCCTCGTAAAAATATTGTATGAACAACTGCTCACTTATTTGGTGCTGGGGGCACTTGATGCACAACTTCTTGAATCGCTCCCAATAATCGTAGAGTGACTCCCCTGAGTGCTGCTTGATACCACAGATTTCCTTTCTTAGACTCGCGGCTCGAGATGCGGGAAAATATTTGTCTAGAAATTTTTCTTCAACTGGTCCCAGGTGGTGATACTGCCTGGTGGCAGGTAGTACAGCCAATCCTTTGCAGAGTCCTTCAAGGAGAAGGGGAATGCCCTCATTTTTATTTGTTCTTCTGTGATACCTGGGGGCTTCATACTGTTGCATACGACATCAAACTCCTGCAGGTGTTTATAGGGCTCCTCACCTGGTAAACCATGGAAATAAGGTAAAAGATGAATTAGCCCAGATTTTAATTCAAACGGGGTGTTATAACTCAAACTAGGGAAAGTAATGCATAAAGGCTGCTGATTTAAATCAGGAGCAGCCAACTCCCTTAATGTGCGTGCGTTAACCATATTGACTTCTTCTTGTTCTGAGTCACTAGAAGTGTCACCAAACGAATCTGTTGGGTCAACTTCAGGCCCAGGACTCTGAGATGCAGCACTTGAGTGCTCCTCTCTGAGTTGTCTGGTCTCTTTCCTTGTCCTACGCGCGGTCTTCTCTACCTCAGGGTCGAAAATTAATTCACCTGTACGAGAAAAACGAGGCATACACTCGAAAAGCACCAGATAATTAGAACAAAATTGAATTTAAAAAGAAACAAATAATTGACACCAGTTCTCGGCAACGGCGCCAAAAATTGACAGGTCGTCAGCCTGTGCAATAATAAAAATAAACCTAATTGCCAATTAATAGCTAAAACCCGATTCCAAGTACTGGAGTAGGGACTCTAGGTGTGCAATGGATTACTTGATTCACCCTGTTCCCGAAAAGTTTGCTTGATCCGATATACTCGAATGGAATGGATTTTTCACAAATAATTATGAACTTATAACAGGGCAAGTAGGGTCGTATCCCCAGGGACTGGAGGTATTTGCCTCTTTAGAAATCCAAAAATAACACAGGGGGTGTTTTTGGGGTAAACGTTGATAACCAAAGAAATTCAAATAAAACAAATAAAAACAAATAACTAACTAGAAATTCCCCGAAAATGAAGTCACTAGAAATTCAAACAAAAGAAATTCAAATGAAAATAAAAATGGATAGCTACTAGGAACTAAACGGCAATTCACTAAAATTAGAGTAACAGCAATTAAAAGTCTAGCCAAGAAATAACTTCAGCAATGGTTCACCTAGTTGATCATCGATGCAAAACCAATTCCAATTATTTATTGATAAATAGGTTATAACTGCCAAACAAGCGATGACAATCAACCCCTTCTTACTGTGTCGGTGATTAAGGTACGCCCGTTAATCACTGCTGATAGGTTGCAATTTTATCATTTATTTTATTATTAATTTCCCCTATTACCTGATCTGATGTGGGTTAATTATTATATTCTACTCACTTTTAGTAATTTGCATTTATTTCAGGGAGTAGAACGACAATACCACAACGAAGGTCAATTTGACAGTCATCAGGAAAGAAGTCAGATGGAAGGCATACAGGGGCATTTTGGGAAGAACAGAGACGCAAGCCCTTTTTGGGCAATTTGGCCGAAGTCTTTTATTCTTTGGGGGGAGCCGCCGCACATGGCAATCATTAGTTAGAAAACTAGAATGAGATATAGCAGAGGAGTAGCACTAGTTCCTGGAGTTGCTTTATTGACTTTTCTTCTTTGATTAGCTTTTGAGCTTCAATTCCCACGCATGTCAGGAGCAAAAATTGGGAGAACTTTGA